>CM064863.1:19219470-20488817 GCA_032719365.1 Prinsepia uniflora
ATACACACGAGTCAGGAGAAATGTCGGTAAATGTTTACTAAGTCAAGTACGATGGTGGCATGTGTAGCCACGAGTGAGTCTAGTGTCAGTTTTCGACTGACAACAACTGTGTGGTGATTGATTGTCAGGATGTGTCAACATAGATTGTTGAGTGGGGTCTGTTGACTCCTAGTGGGAGTAAATACAAGGATAGATTGGTGAGTGGGAAAGGAACCGTAGAGTTGTTGCGTCAACGAAATGGTCGATTTGACAAGTGGTGTCAAATTCGAAACAAGCAGTTTAAGTCATTCGACAAAGTCGAATGTAGTCATTGCGTTTTGAGTACTAGTAGTATGTTGGGGTGCAGTTTTTGTTCTGATTAGTTGGTGTACGGGTGTACACGTGTTGCGTGGTCGATTCCACTTTCCACGGGGTGTTTGTGGAATCAGGGTGGTCGAGTTTCGAGAGCGAAACACATTAAGGAGGGAAGAACGTTTGAGTTAGATCGGTTGAAATTTCGAGGACGAAATTTATTAAGAAGGGAAGATTGTAACGACCCGTCCCGAAATCCGGGATTAGATTAGTCACTAATCTCGATTAGTGAGGTTGATTGGTGATTAGTAGGTCGAAATCGGACAAAATGTGCAAAATGACCGTTTTGCCCTTGGTCGTGGGCAAAATGTTGACTTTTTGATCGGGTCGTCAAATGGACTTTGACCGATGACCGTGACGTAGTTCGGGACATCACGAGTTCAAAGACAGGTGGCACGTTCGATTCCGACATCCGAGGAGAAAGTTATGATGTTCAGAAGTTGAGGGGTATTTTGGTAATTTTGGTCAATTGAGGTCAAATGTTGACTTTTTGATCGGGAGGTCCGATAGACGAGGGCCAAGGACCGTTACGTAGGTCTCGTCGATACGAATCCAATGACAGGCGGCATGCCGAAATCGGAGTTCTGACGACGAAGTTTTGGTCACGGGAAACGAATTTACGAACCGAGGCTCGGATTAAAATAATAATATAATAATGAATAGTAACCGATGACTGTGCACATTTGGATGAGTGACAAGTGTCACCCATCCCTTGTTTCCAGCTCCATGTTTCCCTCCCAACACCATCATCACCCCTAATCATCATGTTCTCCATTATTTTCCTTTATTTTCTTTGAATTTTCTTCAAACCGTGCACATTTTGTTGGTGGGGGGGGGGGGGGGGGGGGGGGCGGGGGGTTGAACTGGGAGAATTGGCTCCCTTTCTCTGCCGTTCTTGAGAGAAAAATGAGAGATTGAATGGCTGGAATAACAAGGGAAAAACGAGGGGTTATGAGTGTGATGAATTCTGGGTTTCGGATTTTAGAAATTTTGAGGGGAAAATTCAATTGTTGCGAATTGAGCCGTGAGGAGTGGAATTGAAGCTCGAGTTAGCTTCCTGAGATCAGCACGAGTCTATCCACATAAAAAACAAGAAGAATTGGCAACGTTTTGGCTCTGAACACACTTGGTGACAGAGGAGGAAATTCGAGGTTGAGTCGAGGAATTGGAGGCTTCGATGGATGAAACTGAGCTGGGGATTATGTTCCTGAGGATCCCACGATGCTTCTGGGTTCACCAATTGAGAGAAAACGGTTGTGATTGGCAGACTTCCATGGTTGCACAGTGACGGCTATCGAGTTTGAGTCGTGAAGTTTGAGCAATGGATTGATGCAATTGAGTTGGGGGAAATGTTTAACTAAGTCCATGGAAGCTTCTGGTTGAATCAATTTAGGGATATCGATCGAAATTGATGGGGTTTGAAGGATGAACAATGGACGGGTGTTCTTGGTGTACATCATCAAATCGTGGGATTGTAGGTAAGGTCTTGTGTAATCAATGTTACAGAACTTAAATTAAACTTAAGACGAAGCTAATTGAATGATCAATTGATGTAATTAAGGCTGAATTGATAGGATTGGAACCGGGTCGTCTCGCGGGCAATTTGGACCCGTTTACCAGACATACGGGTTAGAAGGTGACACTATAGCAGGCGCGTGGGTTTCACGCGCAGCCACTCACGACGGCGCGTGACGGCGCGTGGGCACGAATCTCGAGGTGAGGTCAACATGACTTCTGTCCTATTTAATGTAACCAACATTTTGGAATTGGTTTCGTGTCGATCGGACACCGTCTCGATATTGTTCGGGATGTCCGAAGGTTTTAAATCAAGTTTAAAAATAGTTAAAAATTCGGAAAAATTACGGGACTTTGATAGGATGTTAATAATGAGGTTAATGACCCTCTAATGTGATTTGGACAGGATTGGGAGTCCCGGTAATAGTGGTGTGGCCCGGGAGGGCCAATGGCACGCGTATCGAGGCATACCGTTAAAACGGTCTGTGAGTGGACTTTGTTTTCTAACCGTGATACATGCATATATGATTTAAAATGCTTTATTATATGATTTGATATGCTTTGACATGATTGGTATTTCAATCTGGTGATTTCTCGAGTTTATGATTATTATATTATTATACTCTGGCACGATTTTCGAGAAATCATGAAATTGGTTAAAAATGATATTTTTGGGCTTGTGACCCAAGTGAATAGTAATTTTGACTCGGGTTTGGAGTTACATGTGAATTTGATGAATTTGACGATTTTTGGTATTCTCGTGATTTTGTGATTATTTTACTCAGTCTTTCAGGCACGTATTACGAGGAACGTGCAAATGATGTTTTGGGCTAGGCCCGGATTGAAAATGATATTTGGACTCGGATTATGAGTCTGTGACTGATTTTATGGATTTACGTGATCGTAGCAACTCCGGTTTACGGTTGCACGGATTTGCGTGAAAATGATACTTTGGGCTTGAGACCCAATGGAATTGTGATTTTGAATGGATTTGTATTTCTATGTGATGACATGATGATATTAATGATTTTGATTTCTAAAGTGATTCCTGGACACTGTTTAATGATGGCTTTATGGAACTTGATTTGTGAAAGCTATGTCTCGAGCATTGGCCCTATTGAAATGTTTTTGACTTGATTTGAGACATAAATGATTTTAAAATGAGATTACTGGATTTGGTGACCTGTTCCACATATACCATCCTTTGTGATTGATAGTCTCCTCCGGACGTCGTAGATCCTGGAGTAGTCACGATCCACTGCCTGGAGATGAGTAGCTCCGAGGGAGGCTCACTCGCAGGAGCGTGGGGTTATGATGATATCCTCTAGACGTCGTTGATCCTAGAGTTGATATCCCCTCAGACGTCGTAGATCCTGAGGGATCTACTCGGACGTGAGACACCGAGTTGCACGCGTTGCATTGATATCGTGACAGGTTATATGGATGATGTGATTGTAGGATCATGAGTTGATCCTATGGTAGTCAGCTTCTCGGATGAGACTGAGCCTGGATGTACCACTCGGATGGGTTTGAGCCTGGGGATGTGTTCGCCAAGAGGTGACTGAGCCCGAGGGGGTTGAGCCCAGAGGTGTCTGTTCCCGAGAGAGTGACTGGATATTGGCACTCGTGAGTAGTGCAGATTTATTGGATTGATATATTTATTGTGCACTTGTGATTAGTGCTGATTGAGGTTATTTGTGATGACGTACTGGTATTGAGTACGGGTTTTTGGTCTTTGTGGCCAGTGATTATGTTTTCACATGTTTTGGCCTGAGAGCCGGGATTTGATGTTTTATAACATGAACTGATTTGATGAACATGAGTTTTTGTGGACCATGGGAAAATATGTTTTGATTTTATCGGCCCACTATTCATACTTGAATGATTTCATACTCTTACTCATGTTTTACGATATGCATGCAAGTTTGTGAAAACTGGAGGGCATAAATGTCTTATAAATGTGTTTAATAAACTTATTGGTTTTTTGTCCACTCACAGCTTTTGGTTTTAATGCCCTTCAGGTTGATTACGGTTGCGATTGCAGCAAAGACTGGGACATTGCACACCTCCTCCATCGATCCTTGCGCACTCTGGATGCCCCGTTTGGGCAGTGGCTCTTGGTTATCCCTTGTCTGACACCCCTTGTTGGACGGGAGCATGGCACATTCCACGGTAATCCCGGGGGGATTGGGATGGGTCCTGTCAATTTGGATGCCATGATTTGGGAAAAGACCTTATTGAGATGTATATGAGATTTGGTTTTGGGCTGGAGAGCCTATGAGATTTGGTTTTCGGGTGAGACCCTACAATATTTGGTTTTGGGCTGTAACCCTATGAGATTTGAATTGATAATTTTTTCACTGAGACCATCCTCTTGAGATTGATATGACTCTGGTAGGAATGTGTTTTCCCGGAGAGGGGCTCCGGTTGTAAATATGTTTATCCAGATAGGTCCCAATGATTGTTTCTTGCCTCCGAGATGCGTTGTGTCCCCCTGGAGAGGTCATGATGCACTGCCCTTGTCAAGCAGGCGTGGGAGGCTCGACTTGGGAGTGCTTATGATGTATGGCATCGATCGTTGATTTGTTCACGACGATATGTTGAATGTCAGCTGTTGATATGTTCTCGGCGATGTGCTCAGATCTAAGCAGCCCCGGATCTTATTTGCACGCGTTGCACGAATGACGTGACTGATGCTGATATGTTGATATGAGACGAGATAGATGTTGCAACATCCCGGAAATTCGAAAAGGAAAAATTTGAAAATTTGAAGGAAATGGCGATTTTGGCCTTGGTTATAGGGGTGAAAGTTGACTTTTTGATCGGGACCTTGTTTGGACTTTTCGTAAGTACCGTTGGCTAGGTCTAGAGACACTGAATTCGTAGACACGCAGCATGCGTCAATCGGAGTAAGGATGTAAAAGATACGGATCTGAGAAGGCGAAGGGTAATTTGGTAATTTTGCAAAAGAAGGGTAAATTGTTAAATTGGTACAGTATTGGATGACTCTGTCTTATTGGTGAGTCATTTGGGTCTTTAGGTGACATTTGTCACCTTATAAATACGATTGGTGGCCCTCATAATTAGTAAAATATAATTCGATGTATAATTCTATGTATATAGCTATTTGAATATGACTTGATCGTGCTGGGGGAGAACAAAGAAAACAGAGTATGATTGTGTGAGAGTACTGCTTCCTTCCACAGCTAACCTTGAGAGGAAATTTCAGAGACTAATGATTATGAGAAGGAATTAAGAGAAATGATATGAGGAGCAAAGATGAGGGAAAACCTCTAAACCCGAAAGCCCAAACCCGTAGGAATTCAAATGCTCCGAAAAATCGAATTTGAATTTTTAGGTCGTGATACTCTAAATTGAGATTGGTTTGAGCTTTTTGGGACTGTCTCAATTAGGATTACCTCAAGAACGAAGGGAATTGGTGTCCTTTTGGCTCGGAACGGACATGGCGGAAATGGAGTAATTCGAGGATTGAGTTGCGTAATTGAAGGATTCAAAAGGATGAAATTGAGACTTGGAATGTGTTTATTAGACTTTTATGAAGCTCCAGGACGAATCAATTTAGAGGAATTGATGGCCAGTGAGAAAATCAAATGATGAACAGACCTTGAACTCTGGAGGCTTGGTCGAATGCCTTCGAGGTAAGAAATCATACAATTGAACTTACAGACCTTTAATTAAGGTTAAAACGATACGATTAGCTGAATTAATTGAAGAAATTGAGTTGAAATTGACAGGAATTGAGTCGGGTTATATCGTGGATTGCAGGACCCGTTTAACAAGCAACCAGGTTGAGAAGATGAATAGTGCCTTGCACTGTAGTAGGCGCGTGGCACCCACGCGTAGCCACTTATGGCGGCGCGTGAGAGCGCGTGGTAGCTTTTCTAGAGGTGAGTTTAACATGAAACTTGCTCCTTTTAGTGTAAGGAACATTCTAGCACTGGTTTCGAGGAAATCGGATATCGTTTCGATAGTGTTCAATGTATTCGAAGTTTTCGTATACGTGTAAAATACGTATTTAAATCCCCAAAAAAATTGGGAAAAATTATGTGAGGTATATTGAAGTGTCAGTGACCCTTGATAATGATTTTGGACAGGAATTGTGATTTCTGGAAGTTACGAAAAAACGTGCAACTCGGAAAGCGAGCGATATGGACTATGTGTGAGTGGACTTTTGTTTTCAACCATAATGCATGCATATATGTTTTAAATGCTTTATTATATGATTTGAAATGATTCTGCATGGTTAATGTTTCGATATGATAATTTCTGGATTTTGGGAATATTATATTGATTTTGGGCAGGATTTTTTATAAAACTGTGAAATTGCTGTTTTGGGCGAAGGCCTGGGATTTGAGATTGGTTTTGACTCGGATTATGTGTCAGGGATAGATTTGATGGATTTGTAATGATTTTTGGATATATTCTATGGATTTATGTGAAAATGGTAACTGAGGTTACGATTACACGAATTTGCGTGAAAATGATATTTTGGGCTTGAGACCCATTGGAGATGTGATTTTGAATAGATTTCTATTTCCATGTGATTACATGATGATATTGATGGTATTCGGATTTATGAAATAATCGGGACTCTAGTTTTATGGATTTTGAGGAAACTATGTTTTGGGCTGAGACTGTGTTGAAAATAGTTTTGATTTCAAATGCAACTGCTTTTCACTGGTTTTCATGGTGGTGATATGTTGCGGATATTTAGGGCTGTCGAGTGGGAATATGTTTCCCTCAGAGTCCACCCTGTGTTGTGGATATTAGGGCTTCCGGTTGGGAATGTGTTTCCCCGGAATGAACCCTGGAGATAACACTCGCCTTCGGGATGGGATGTGTTCGCCCGGAGAGGTCACGTAGCACCGTCTGTTGTCATGCAGCCGAGGGAGGCTCGACTCAAATCAGATGTGCTGGATTAAGTGGAGATCGGTCGGTGATGTGTTCACGACGATCTGCATTGTCGGCTGGTGATGTGTTCACAATGACATGCTTGAATTTTTAGCGGTCCTTGAGCCTATTGATTTGCACGCGTTGCAGGGATAACGTGACAATGAGATTGGATATGGAAATAAGTCCCGTGGCTTTCTTGAGATTTGTGATTTATAAACATTTTTGCCCAGATATATTTTACTCATGATTTATGATATGCATGCATGTTTGTGAAACTGGAGGGTAAGAATGTATTTTAATAAATGTATTTCTAAAAGTTTGTTTTGTTCACTCACACCTTTTCTGTTTTATTGACCCTGCAGGTCGTGGCGCGACGATCGAGGGTATTCGAGAGGTGGAGGCATGAGTGGGCACAGGTGCAGTTATCCCTTGTTTGGCAAGTACTGAGGGTAATTTCGGAACTTCAGTTAACTTGTCAGACGGGAGCAGGACCGGGCACAGTTATCAAAGTCCATCGGGGACGGGTCTTGTCAAATTGGTATCAGAGCACTAGGTTGCTGATTCTGTTGCCACGTCATGCCTCTGAAACGAAAGCCTTGTGCGCGACCTGGTAGTGAGATGGGTATACGAGGGTATATGAGACCTCGTGATAGCTCTCGGAATAAGATTGACCTTGGATTGTGGGTCAGATGTTAATTAGTGTACATTGTGAACTACTAACTGCTAAACACAGATTTGTGTGGGTCCCAAGGATGAATGAGCCCAGAGGCCATAAAGGTAACACAAATGGGCAGGTTAGACCCGGGATGAGATTATTCTCAGTGAATTCCTTAAGTGGAATGTGTGTTTGACAATTCTAGAATATGATGGGATATCCCTTAGGCCTTATAGGTCGTATAAGATGTGGTTCATGTAACAACCCGTCCCGAGAGTCGGGATTAGTAGGGTGATTAAGGTGGGCTTAGCGAGGTTAATCCGTGGTTAGTTGGTCCCGATAAGGTCTTTGGCGTAGAATGACGATTTTGCCCCTAGTTTGGGCAAAATAGTTGACTTTTAGTTCGGGTGGTCAAATGGGGGTTGCCCAGTGACCAGGATGTAGTTTAGGACGTCACGAATCCATAGGCAGGTGGCACGCCTGATTCCGACATCCGAGGAGGAAATTGTGATGTTCGGAAGGTCGAAGGCATAACCGTAATTTGAGTAAATTAGGGGGGAATAGTTGACTTTTTGGATAATCGAGTTTTGGTAGGTTGACCTAGGATGGTTAGGTAGCTTTCGACGTCCTGAGTTCGATGACAGGCGGCACGTACTCATCGGACTTACGAGGCGAGAGTTACGGGTCTAGAAAGTTTTGGTAAAACCGTAAAAATGAGTAAAACAGGAGGGTATTTTGGTCTTTTGGTTTCTGGGGATTTGTGCAGAGAGAAAGGAGATGGACGGCTGGGGTTTAACCAAGTGGATTTTGGTCTAGAAGTTATGGTGAGTTCAATGGAGTTGGTTTCGGGTCAATTGGAAGTCGTATGAGTTTGGTTCCGCGAAGGTGAATGTTTAGGGTCCCGGGTTTTCGGTTTTCGATTCGGGGAGTGTTGAGGAAATTTAGGTGAACCTTCGTAGACGTATTAGTGACGTATTTTGACGATGATTGACAGGATCGGGATTTCCCGAGGAAGCCGAGGAACGTGCTGGACGTTCGGGACACGATTGAGGGCTTGGTACTGTGAGTGGACCCTTTCTATAAACTCGAGCATGCATAACTGTTTTCTATCATTGTCTTATGGCTTTTAACCACTATTCTATGTTTATCGAATATGTTTTGGTTGGTTTTACATTGTTGCACGTTTTTCAAGAATGTTCGGTTTTTAGCACGTTTTACGAGAAAGTGGTTTGTTTCTGAAATGGATGCAATGATTTTGGGATTTTAATTGATAAGTGGTTTTCATTGGTTATAAAGGGATTTTGGAACATGATTTCGATAATAAAGGTTTTTGGTTTTAGAAACAGATTTCGAAAATGGAAGTTGGTTTTAAAGTTGGAAAGTGGACTCCGGATTTGGGTTCGGAATGACGGTTCTGGATGCCGGAAGGGCATCGAACCAGTGATTTCGGATTCGGGTTTGGATGTAGATTGGTAAATGGTTTTCAAATGGTTTTGGGATTGGATTTGCTGGATCTGGATATTGGGTTTAAAGACCCGGATATATGTGACGGGGGACCGGCCAGATTGGGTTTAAAGACCCGGATTGAGTTTAAAGACTCGGGAGTTTAAAGACTCGGATATATTGATTTCCCCCGTAGGCCTTGATTTTAAAGACTCGGATATGATTAAGGCCTGGATTGAGTTTAAAGACTCGGGAGTTTAAAGACTCGGATAGGTCCAGCAGGTTTGATCGGGAAAATGATGATGTGATGTTATGATTTCTGATATGGTTTTATGATTCACATGCTGTGGTTTTTCTAACTGTTTTATAGTGTTTCTGTTTCTTATGATGCGGTTTATGGTAAATTGATTTATAACGGTGTTCATAAATATTGGTTATGCATGTGATTTTCAAAACGGAGGGTTAAACTCGGTTTTCGTGTAAAATGGTTTTGAACTCTTGTAATGTTTGGTCCACTCACACCTTTTGTTTTCAATTGCCCTCCAGGTTGTGGAACGAGCGCGGGGTCTTGACGTCGAGGCAGTGTCCGAGGCATAGAAGGGACGTGAGGGATCCCAGAATAGTTTAGAGTTTTCCGTGTGCGTGTACTTTATCAGTTTTTTTTAATTTTTCCTTGTATGTTCGTACTATGCTCTGTAAACGATAACTTCGGGATATTTTGTTTAATTACTCCTGCGTCTGATTGGGTTTGCGCGAGTTTTACTTGGGGGTTGTGTCAGGGAGTTAGACGGGAGCGGGATTTACCTCGGGTTTCGGGGTGAAACCGGGGTGGGTCCTTACAGTTCACCAACAGAATTTTCTTGGTGACGGGGTATGCCAATGATGGCATGGATGAATGTTATGAGTTTGGACTCAATTGGACTCGAGGGGAGTCAATATTGGACTCGAGGGGAGTCGAGATATGGATACAGGACTCAAAATGAGTCTGGATATTGGTTAGGACTTGAGAAGAGTCATAATAATGTAATTGGGCTTAGGAGGAGCCGGAAAGGTCGAATATAACTATTGTTTCTGACACGATTGACCCTTTGATTGAGAGATGTTTGGCACCTGGGATGCCAAGGACTGGAATAGGGTCAGATACTAAAGGGTTATGAATTGATGGATTTTGTTTACTAGACTTATGGATTTGGATGGGTCGTGTCACTTAGTGATTGGAAGTTCGGGCGGAGACCCGTGGTACGCAGAAATTGTAACTTAGGAGATAATCCAATTCAGTGGGACGCCAATTAGGTCCACTGGGAGGTAAAGTGATAAGGTTAATTATGTAAGAATCGTTATGATTGTAGGTCGTCTGGTCACATTGTCAAGAAAGGTTATATGTGGTTAAAGCAATATGACACCGTTGGGGGTAATGGAGCAAGGATTGGCTCATGTATTGACTGTTGATGTGACGGACGAGGGAAGAATTGGTAGGCCCATGATGGACCATAGGGGTGTGGTCGGGTTGGGACCATATGCTTGAGGATTGCAGTTACTAGCAGGAGGCTTGAGTAGCCTCTGGAGTGGTGACATGGATGTAAGTTTAACCAAGACGTATGTATTCGGTAGGTCCTGGGCTATCCACTCTTTCATGTCTAGAGATTGTACATTGGACGGATATGGAGATGTTTATGATTGGTTAAGGTATGGCTGACACGACCCATCCCAATCCCCCCGGGATTAACACGGGATGTACCATGCTCACGTCTGACACGAAGTGTCAGACAAGAGATAATTCAAAACCTTTAGCCCAAAGGCTTCCAGAGTACGCCAGGATCCGAAAGAGGTATGTGATATCTCGGTCTCTGCTACAGTCCGCACCGTATCCAACCTGAAAGGTATTGAAAACAGAAAGACTGTGAGTAGACAAAAAGTAATAAGTTTCGTAAGCACATTTTATAAAGACCTTTATACCCTTCACTAAAAAGCATGCATGCATAGTAAAACCATTTATCCAATCACATATGTTTCAAAAACCATATCCATACGAGCTCCTGCCCAAAACCATTTACAGAAAACCATAACATAGTAAACATATGCGGGATCTCAGCCAAAATCCATTTACAGAAATCTAGAACATAATAACCATATGTGGGATCTCAGCCCAAATCCATTTACAGAAATCTAGAACATAATAACCATATGTGGGATCTCAGCCTAAATCCATTTATCATCATAAAACACAATTTCCCAAACCATTTGAAATCATGTTCATCCATATATTTCATATCACCAAACCTGTCATCGTAATCTAGAGCTACGCGCGTGCTACCCGGGATCTCAAACCAAAGTCTCTCTAGGGTCCACCCAAGTCAATGTCCGTAGATCAATGACCCTCCCTGGAGGTTACGAACCATAGCCTTTCTGAGAGTAAGGAACCCAGTTGGGGGGCGACTCCACTCAATCAGTGCTCCGTGACTACTCCGGGATCCACCCAGGCCAACGACCCTCCCTAGAGGAGACAATCATATATAAAGGACGGCATACGAAAAGCCTTTTGAAATCATTCTTTAAACCTTTCAAGGGTTCATGCCCGACCCCTATAAGCCGTCATGAACCATAAAATCCTTTCAAGGGTTCATGCCGGTTCCTATAAACCGTCATGAACCAGAAATCCATTTCAAGGGTTCATGCTGGTCCCCATAAACCGTCATGAACCTCGAAAACCATTTATGGGTCCTTGACCCGAAATCACAATCTTAAAGCATAACTGGGCCTTAAGCTCGAATCCACATACAAACTGGACCTCAGGCCCGATTAGCAAACCAACTGGGCCTCGTGCCCGATATCGTAACTAAAGGGGCCTCGCGCCCGATATGGTAAACCAAATGGGCCCCATACAAGATACGTAAGTCAACTGGGCTCCGAGCCCGATTTATAAACCAACTGAGCCTCCGGCTCGATACGTAAACCAACTGGGCCTCCGACCCAATGACTCGTTAAATCAAATGGACCTCAAGTCCGAGAGTTCATAAATCAAATGGGTCTCATGCCCGAGCCATATTTCCAAATCCAAAATCGATTCAAGAACCAATTGGGCGTCTAGCCCGAGAACATGACTAAAAGGGACTTCGAGTCCGAGGGTTTCCAAACAAATGGGTCTTGAACCTGAGTTTACCTTTTTAAATCCAAAACCATTTCATCAAACTATTTCCAAAACCATAAGTATGGAAAATTAGAGTAAAGCCGAAAACCTCGATTTACGTGCAAGCACGTAAATCGCCTCGAAATGCGTGAAACCATATAATTCAT
Source organism: Prinsepia uniflora (assembly GCA_032719365.1). Taxonomy (NCBI): domain Eukaryota; kingdom Viridiplantae; phylum Streptophyta; class Magnoliopsida; order Rosales; family Rosaceae; genus Prinsepia; species Prinsepia uniflora. The sequence continues at coordinate 19,231,643 of CM064863.1, forward strand.
CAATATCCAAATCAACATCATAGAGTCACATTCATAATCCATATAAAACATTTATGCATGCATCACAGTTTAGAAATCAAGGTCCACTCACTGACCGTCCTACGCTGCCGCCTCGGTTTGCATGCCTTAAGCCTCACCGGGCAAATCGTCGTCACCGGGACTCCCAAACCTGTCCAAATCAATCTAGAGGGTTACTAACTACTTTATTAATCTCTCATTTAAGCCCCGTAATTTTCCCAAATTTTTAAGTATTTTAAATCTCGAACCTAAACTTTCCAATGCCCCGAACATTATCGAGACGGTGTTCGATCGACACGAAACCAGTCCCAAAATGTTCGTTACATCGAATAGAAGATTTCACATGTTGAACACTTCCCCAAATTACTGTTCACGTGCCCACACGCGCCCCAAGAAGGTCCTGCGTGTGAGCCCACGCGCTAGGACACTATTCATCTCATTCAACCCTCAGCGAACCGGTTTGACTGGTTTGAACCGGTCGAACTGGTCTGGACTGGTTCAGCGTCCCAACTCGTCTATTCTCATCCCATTTCGTTCCATTTTGATCTGAATCCCTTACTAATCTTATTTCCTATATTTTTAACTATTAAAAACATAAGAAAATCCACAAAACCCGTACCTCCAAGGTCAACCATGGCGGTGGTGGGTTCCTCAGTCGTTCACCGTCACTCCCGGCCATCTTATCCCTCGAAATTGATTCCATTCACCTCACCATACCCCCAGAAGTATAACCCAAATGTTAGTTTCGATCAAAAACCAACAAAAACCGAGACTCAAATTTTGAATATAACAAAGGCCCTCGTGTTACTCACCTCCGCCGTCCACCACCGTGGCTCGCCGTCATCCTCGTTCTCAGTCCTTCCTTTCACTCACTCACGGTCACACTCGAGCACTCATAATGATTATGGTGGTGAGGAAACCGGGTGGTGGTATGTGGGTTTGTTTTGGAAGCAAAGAAGAAGAAAATGGAGATGGTGTCGTGGAAGAGAAGAGAGATGTGATTAAATGATGGTGATGATCAGAAAAGAGTGAGATGAGATGGACGGTGATGATTTAGGGAGTATAGGAATGGATGGCCAAGATTAAAGATGGGATAATTGGAAATTATAAAATAATAAAAGATAATATTATTTAATTATGTAGATCCATAAATTAGGGGTTTGGGTCAATGGGATGAGTGATACTTGTCACTCATCCATGGGTCCCACCAAAATATCTAACCAATCAGATTATGCCATTTAAACATTGCCTAGATATACGTGTATAGTGAAATCGAACTTCCGTGACCCATAACTTTCCCGTTCGAAGTCCGATTTCAGCGTGCCACCTGTCTATGAATTCATATTGACCCGATCTACGTAACGATCCTCGGCCCTCGGCCATCAAACCTCTCAGTCCAAAAGTCAACTATTTGCCCCTTTTAACCAAAATTACCAAAATACCCTTTAACTTCCGAACTTCATAACTTTTTCCTCGAATGTCGGAATCGAACGTGCCACCTGTCTATGAACTCGTGACGTCTCGAACTATGTCACGGTCATCGGTCAAAGTCCAATTGACCGCTTGAACAAAAAGTCAACATTTTACCCACGCCCAAGGGTAAAACGGTCACTTTGCATCGTTCGTTCGATTTCGCCCAACTAATCATCGATTAACCTCACTAATCCTGATTGGTCACTAATCTAATCCTGAAATTCTGGACAGGTCGTTACAATGGCAATCGATGAGTCGACTAGAGCTATGGATGTGATAAAATTGATTATATTTATGTTGTAACCTTGGTAATTATATATATTAAAATTGGTGAGACCTAAGGGGGGTAGACCTATCGATGTGAGGCTACCCAGGATGACAGGTGTTATTCGCCTAGTGGCTGACTTGGGGTTTTCCTAGACTTGGATGATTTGGATGTAATCATTGGAATGGATTGGTTGATAACTCATGATACCTCTATCGAGTATGTCGATTAGAGAGCGATATGTGGAGTCCAGGATTACCAGAGGTTAGATTTCAGGGAGACTCGAGGACGTTACCCTCTAGAATGATATTGAACCTCACAATCGATGGACTATTGGTATGAGGTAATCAAAGTTTACTAGTTAGTTGTGTAGCAAATGTGATGAATGTATGAGATGCCTAGTGATGGCTGAAGATGTACGGATTTTTAAAAATATTTCCTAAGGTTTTGCCAAGATGAGAGATTGAGTTTATGATGGAGATCATGTCAAGTATACGAGTTGTTTTTCGGACACCCTGGTATGTGGCGCCTATGGAGTCATAAGGACGGAAGGTGCAAGTATAGGTCTTGATAGATACTGTTGTCGCCGTGGGGAACCCAGTGGTATTAAAGAAGGAAAAAAGGATGATGGTCTGAACTTACAAGTTGATTATGGACAACTTAATAAGGTAACGGTATGAGATAAGTATCCATTATCACAAGCTAATGATTTGTGGTTCTATTGGCACTATGTGATTATTGGGCCTCGTGAGTGTGGCCAACAGGGTGATGACTAACAGTCATGAGTAAAAGAGAAAAATATGATGTCCGGATTTGATGTGGCTACGGTTAGTCAATGGTGATGCCTTTGGATGGGAAAATGAACCGGTTATGTTTGTGAGTTGATGAGTCATGTATTCTGACCACATTTGGATGGTGTATGGTACCATGATTGATGATTAGTTGGTGTACTCACATGTACAGATGGGCGTGTGATATACTGGACGGATGTAGTGAATGCCCTTAGAGAGAAAAATATATGGTTGAATAAGTGTTAGGTCTGGTCGACCAGAGTAGGTTTGTGGAACATATACTAATAATGGTCGGGATTAGTGTGAATTCCAAGAGAAACAGATATATTAGTCAATGGAAAAACAGAGGATTGTAGAGGGGTTCTCTACAATTTTTTTTCCAATTATGGTGATTGACCCGGAAGGAGGTCAGAGTTATTGGAAATGAAAACTGAAATATAATAATTACAAAGTGGAGAAACAGTGACTTTTGTTCGTTGTGACCCTTTTTGTGTGCATAGTAATATGTCACTATGAGATTTGGGATTTGGTGAGGTGTGCTCCGGTAGCATAGGGCTGGGACTGCCGATGCTAGCTGAACCTCAGGAGTTTTACTTTCCTTGCATGATTTGGGATCGACCATAGTGATCCATGGGTCGAGTATGCAGAGGTCATACATCTGGGAAGGAATGTACGAGTACTGTATCGACCATCAGGATTAGAAATGATAGATAAACAGAAAGGCTTAATGTGCGATGAGGCGATGGTCAGGATACATTGAGATTAAAACCGCATTGTCGGGCCAGGTATCATTCGCGGGGAGGCTAATAAGATAGCCGATCGAGAATTAACATGTTTGATAACATAAGGATGGGTGAAATCTTGTTATTGATGGAACTCCATGGAATGGGAGTGGTACATGATTTTTGAGCTTTTGGACTATGGTAGTCCAACTGCGAGATCATACTCGGTGTATGATGTTGGATGGAGTCGAGGTTAAGGAATGGATATGATTTGCGATATCGTATGAATGATTGTATTGAGTGCCAGTTATTGACAGGAGGTAGGCATTAGTAAGGCCAGTGATGATAAACACAACAGAAGGAAAGGTTCAATTCATGATATTGAGTGACCTTGGAAAAAGGGGTATGGAGTGATTGACTTAACAAGGGGAATGAGTTCCCTATTTATTGGACCTTATGATGTTCTTGGCCTGGTGGCCTGGTGGCCTGGTGGAATATGTGTGGCGATTTAAGCCATTGGACCATGTCATGAGTGGATGACATGTGATTGAGATGATGATACAGATACTTGTAAGTTCTAGATTGTGTATATTCAGACGTTGAGCATGGCTCCATATTTCGAGTGGGCTTGGATATGATTGCCCATGGGGCAGAGGTTTATAGATAGATATATGTCCCAATGTTGATTCAATAACGAGGACTGATTTGTCTGATTTCGATAAGTTTAATTATGAGTTATATTCGGTTGAACCAGAAGGGTATGCATTTGATTATGTTTCTAGTTCACATACATATTCCTCGGGAGAACTATCATGGTATCTACTGATTGGAATTTCGAGGACTAAATTCTTTAAAGGGGGTAGGTTGTAACGAACCGGAAATTTGAAAAGGAAAATTTTGAAAATTTGAAGGAAATGACGATTTTGCCCTTGGTTATGGGGGGCAAAAGTTGACTTTTTGATCGGGACCTTGTTTGGACTTTCTGTAAGTACTAGTGGATAGGTCTCGATACGCTGAATCCATAGACAGGCGGCATGCGTCAATCGGAGTTCGGATGTAAAAGATACGGGTCTGAGACGACAAAGGGCAATTTGGTAATTTTGCAAAAGAAGGGTAAATTGGTAAATTGGCACAGTATTGGATGGCTCTGTCGTATTGGTGAGTCATTTGGGTCTTTAGGTGACATCTGTCACCTTATAAACACGATTGGTGGCCCTGATAATTAGTAAACTATAATAGCTATTTGAATATGACTTGATCGTGCTGGGGGAGAACAAAGAAAACAGAGTATAATTGTGTGAGAGTACTGCTTCCTTCCACAGCTAACCTTGAGAGGAAATTTCAGAGACTAACAATTATGAGAAGGAATTAAGAAAAATGATATGAGGAGCAAAGATGAGGGAAAACCTCTAAACCCGAAAGCCCAAACCCGTAGGAATTCAAATGCTCCCAAAAATCGAATTTGAATTTTTAGGTCGTGATACTCTAAATTGAGATTGTTTTGAGCTTTCTGGGACTGTCTCGATCGGGATTACCTCAAGAACGAAGGGAATTGGTGTCCTTTTGGCTCAGAAAGGACATGGCGGAAGTGGAGCAATTCGAGGATTGAGTTGCGTAATTGAAGGATTTAAAAGGATGAAATTAAGACTTGGAATGTGTTTATTAGACTTTTATGAAGCCCCATGACGAATCAATTTATAGGAATTGATGGCCAGTGAAAGAATCGAATGATGAACAGACCTTGAACTCTGGAGGCTTCGTCGAATGCTTTCGAGGTAGGAAATCATACAATTGAACTTACAGACCTTTAATTAAGGTTAAAACGATACGATTAGCTGAATTAATTGAAGAAATTGAGTTGAAATTGACAGGAATTGAGTCGGGTTATATCGTGGATTGTAGGACCCGTTTAACAAGCAACCAGGTTGAGAAGATGAACAGTGCCCTGCACTGTAGCAGGCACGTTGCATCCACGCGCAGCCACTCACGGTGGTGCGTGAGGGCGCGTGGTAGCTTTTCTAGAGGTGAGTTCAACATGAAACTTACTCCTTTTAATGTAAGGAACATTCTAGCACTGGTTTCGAGGAAATCGGATATCGTTTCGATAGTGTTCAGTGTAACTGAAGTTTTCGTATACGTGTAAAATACGTATTTAAATCCAAAAAAAATCGGGGAAAATTATATGAGGTATATTGAAGTGTCAGTGACCCTTGATAATGATTTTGGACAGGAACGGTAATTTCTAGAAGTTAAGAAAAAACCTGCAGCTAGGAAAGCAAGCGATATGGATGATGTGTGAGTGGACTTTTGTTTTCAACCATAATGCATGCATATATGTTTTAAATGCTTTATTATATGATTTGAAATGATTTGGCATGGTTAATGTTTCAATATGATGATTTCTGAATTTTGGGAATATTATATTGATTTTGGGCACGATTTTCTAGAAAACTGTGAAATTGCTGTTTTGTGCGAAGACCCGAGATTTGAGATTGGTTTTTACTCGGATTATGAGTCAGGGATTGATTTTATGGATTTGTAATGCTTTTTGGATATATTCTATGCATTTATGTGAAAATGTCAACTGAGGTTGCGATTGCACGGATTTGCGTAAAAATTATATTTTGGGCTTGAGACCCATTGGAGATGTGATTTTGCTTAGATTGCTATTTCCATGTGATTACATGACAATATTGATGGTTTTCGGATTTATGAAATAATCGGGACTCTAGTTTTATGGATTTTGAGGAAACTATGTTTTGGGCTGAGACCCTGTGTTGAAAATAGTTTTGATTTCAAATGCATCTGTTTTTCACTGGTATTCATGGTGGTGATATGTTGCAGATATTTAGGGTTTTCGGGTGGGAATATGTTTCCCCCGGAGTGCACCATGTGTTGTGGATATTAGGGCTTCCGGTTGGGAATGTGTTTCCCTAGAATGAACCCTGGAGATAACGTTCTCCTCCGGGATGTGATGTGTTTTCCCGGAGAGGTCACGTAGCACGGTCTGTTGTCGTGCAACCGAGAGAGGCTCGACTCAGATCAGATGTCCTGAATTATGTGGAGATCGGTCGGTGATGTGTTCACGACGATCTGGATTGTCGTCTGGTGATGTGTTCACAGCAACATGCTCGGATTTTGAGCGGTCCTTGAGCTTATTGATTTTCACGCGTTGTAGGGATAACATAACTATGAGATTGGATATGGAAATGAGTCTCGTGGTTTTCTTGAGATTTGTGATTTATAAACATTTTTGCCCAGATATATTTTACTCATGATTTATGATATGCATGCATGTTTGTGAAACTGGAGGGTAAGAATGTATTTTGATAAAAGTATTTTTAAAAGTTTGTTTTGTCCACTCACACCTTTTCTGTTTTATTGACCCTGCAGGTCGTGGCGCGACAATTGAGGGTATTCGAGAGGTGGAGGCATGAGTGGGCACAGGTGCAGTTATCCCTTGTTTGGCAAGTACTGAGAGTAATTTCTGAACTTCAGTTGACTTTTCAGACGAGAGTAGGACCGGGCACAGTTATCAAAGTCCTTCGGGGATGGGTCCTGTCAGATGTGGGATACGAGGATTGGTCATGTTTTCGATTATTTCTTTATGTACATATATTTATTGATTTGAAAAGTAATATGATTTAATTTTAAGAAAGCATTTGAGATTTCTTGTTTTTTGATGCATGCATGATTTTAATTGAACGGTATAAATGTTTATTTCGGTAATTGTTTTCTAACTGTTTATTTTTGTCTACTCATAGTTTTAATGGTTTTTGATACCTTTCAGGTTAATCGCGGATGTGGGCTATAGTAAAGATCGAGGCATCACATGAAGCTTCCTACTCTGGAAACCCTGAGTGGGTCACGGTTGTATCCCTAATCTAACACGTCGTGTCAAATGGGAGCGGGACATCCCACACTAATCCTGCGGGATTAGGGATGGTTCAAGACTATAAATTTTGAACACTTAACAATGTATCTGTGTTCCAAATATGATAATGGATTCACATTCCTCAAAAATACTAGTTATGAGTACTATTTTGGTGTCACTCTTAGTAAGCTTAGCACCCTGCTTGGTTTTGGTCTCAAATTCCTGCAGATTTCCGACTATTTTCAACTTCGGCGACTCAAACTCCGACACTGGTGGCTTCTCTGCAGTTTTTGGCCAGGCGGGGGGCCACACGGCGTGTCCTATTTCCACGGCCCAACTGGTCGTTATTGCGATGGCCGTCTTCTCATTGATTTTATAGTTACATTTTTTTTTTGCTACATAGACAAGCCTTAACCTTAATATTTAGGTTGGTATTAGCTACTCTGAAAAAGAAATTAACCAAGTAAGATTATGAATATATAATTATGAGAATTCTGAAAGCTCAATACTGCAGTTAAGGCTGGAAAAACAAGTAAGAGTTCTGAAAACATCAATACAATTATGAGAATTCCTGATCATGAGACAAAACAACTTAATAAAAAAAAAACCTGTATCACTCCCACTGATGAAGTGATTCAAAACTGTCTGTAAGTCCCATGTTTGCCACATGGACTTGGAATTCCTTCACAGGCAAGGCATTTGTTAATGGATCCGCAAGCATCAACTTGGTGTTCAAGTATACCACGTCTATGACACCATCCTTAACCTTTTCCTGTACCAGCAAGTACTTGACCTCCATCAATTGTGTAGCAGATGTTCTTCTGTTGTTCTTAGAGAAGAATACAGCTGAAGTATTGTCACAGTAGAGTGTAATAGGTCTCTGGATAGAATCAATAACCAAAAGTTCACTCATGAAGTTCTTAAGCCACATAACCTGCTTAGTTGCCTCATAAACAGCAATGAATTCAGCCTGCATTGTGGATGTGGCTATGGTGGTTTGCTTAGCAGTTTTCCAGGACACTGCCCCACCTGTCATCATGAAAATGTACCCTCCCGTGGACTTCCTATCCAATGAACAACCAGCCATGTCTGAATCAGAGTAAGCAACTAATTCCAATGTGTTTGAGCCACCATAAACCATCATGTGTTGCTTGGTTTTCTGTAAATAACGAAGCACTTTCTTTCCAACAATCCAGTGAGCTTCTCCTGGATTTGATTGAAATATGCCTAACAAGCTAACAGCAAAGGCCAAATCTGGTCTGGTGCACACTTGTGCATACATGACACTCCCTACTAAGGAGGCATAAGGTTTGTCACGCATCTTAGCTTTGTCAAGTTCAGTTTGAGGACACTGATCTTTATGTAGTTTGTCACCCTTGTTTACTGGAACATCACCACTTGAGCATTTATCCATCTTGAATCGTTTTAATACTCGTTCTATGTAGTTTCTCTGAGAAAATCCTAGAAGTCTACTACCTCTATCTCTCACTATCTCAATCCCTAGTACAAAATGGGCATTACCTAGATCTTTCATTTCAAAACTGGTAGACAACAGACTTTTAGTGTCTTCTAACAGTCTTATGTCAGAACTAGCTAACAGGATATCATCAACATATAGAATCAAGAAGATGAATTGGGCTCCACTGACCTTAAGGTAGATGCAATCGTCAAGTTTGTTCTCTTTGAAGCCAAAACTGGTTACTACTTGATAAAATTTCAAATACCACTGCCGTGAGGCTTGTTTGAGTCCATAAATGGACTTTTGCAGTTTGCATACCATAGACTCCTTCCCCCTTTCAATAAATCCAGGAGGTTGTTGCATGAAGATCTGTTCAGTCAAAACCCCATTAAGGAAGGCAGTTTTGACATCCATCTGATGAAGCTCAAGGTCAAAGTGGGCAGTTAAAGCCATAATTACTCTCAGGGAATCTTTAGATGAAACTGGTGAAAACGTATCAGAATAGTCAATACCCTCCCTTTGAGTGAAGCCTTTTGCTACCAACCTAGCTTTGTACCTTTCAATTTGTCCCTGTGAGTCCCTTTTGGTTTTGAATACCCATTTGCTGGCAATGGCCCTTGTATTGTCTGGTTGCTCAACTAATGTCCATACTTGATTTTGTTCCATTGATTGCAACTCCTCATCCATTGCCTTTTGCCACAAAACCGCATTGGGACTTGCCATGGCAGCTTGATAAGTGAGTGGATCCTCATCTGTTCCAGTGGCAAACTCAGTCTCCTGTAAGTACACCATGTAGTCAGGTGGAATAGCTGACTTCCTTTGTCTCGTGGATCTTCTGAGTGTAAGTGAATCCTCAACCACTTGTGTTGTAGAGAGTGGGAGAGGTTCTGGGTTTACAGTGGAATGAGATGGGATATTTGGAACTGAAGTAGTGTGTATAGAGTTTGGAGAGGGGTGAGGCTGAGCGGGTGGTTCAATCATAATTGCAGGAGCCGTATGTAACCTTGCAGTGTTACCAGAAACTGCTTCTAGAGTCTCATCAGTGGTCTGTAGTTCATCAAAATCTGAATTGTCAACTGCTAAGTAATCTGACCCAAAATCTTCCAAAAACTTGGCATTGTGAGTTTCCTGAATCCGTGTGTGCAAGTGAGGGCAATAGAATTTGAAGCCTTTAGATTTTTCAGGATAACCAATGAAGTAGCATGATTCAGTTCTACTGTCCAGCTTGTTCTCACTTGGTTTGTGCAGTCTTGCTTCAGTTTTGCATCCCCAAACGTGCAAATGGTTGAGACTAGGCTTCCAACCTTTCCAAAGCTCAAAGGGTGTCCTAGGGACTGCCTTACTTGGTACACGGTTCAGTACATAATTTGCTGTCTTCAGTGCTTCTCCCCATAGGAAATTAGGAAGGCCTGCCCTACACTTCATGCTTCTAACCATGTTGATCAGGGTCCTATTTTTCCTTTCTGCTACTCCATTATGTTGAGGTGTGTATGGGGTTGTATGCTGAGCCACTATCCCATGTTTTTCTAAGTAAAGGGCAAAAGGACCCTTTTGCTGTCCAGATTCAGTAAACCTGCCATAGTACTCACCACCCCTATCTGATCTCACAATTTTTATGGTTTTATTTAATTGATTTTCAACTTCAGTTTTAAAAATTTCAAAACACTTTAAAACTGCAGATTTTTCAGGTATCAAGTAGACATAAGTAAAACGAGAGAAATCATCAACGAATGTCACAAAATAAAGATTGCCACAAAAAGTTTTATAGGGAAATGGCCCACAAACATCAGTATGAATGATTTCTAGTAAAGCATGGCTTCTAGATGCATGTTTCTTGTTTGGGTTTGTGGTTTTTCCCTTAATGCAATCAATGCAGTGAGTCAAGTCTGTTGGGGACAATTTGGGAATGAGACCAGATTGCATTAGTCTTATGATCCTGTCTTTAGAGATATGCCCTAGTCTTTTATGCCACAACATAAAAGATGATTCATCAAGGAGCATTCGTTTAGATCCAACATGACTAATGGAATAGCATTCATTCATAACAGAACAATCTAATTGCCACATATCACCAATCAAAGTAGCAGTGCCAAGTAACTCATCCATTTTATTAAATTGAAAAAATGAAATTGAGTTTGAATTCCCAATAAAACAAAAACCATCCTTAACAAGTTTGGATGCTGAAATTAAATTCCTCCTCATAGAAGGTACATAAAGAACTTCTTTTAAGTCTAAAACAAAACCAGATGAGAACACAAGCTTGACACTCCCAACATACTCAACTTCAACTTTAGATCCATTGCCAACATAAACTTTGTAAATCTGTCTACTTGGATGTGTCATTTTTATGAAACCCTGCAAAGAGTTGGTGATATGAACAGAACAGCCAGTGTCAAACCACCAAGAATTTTGTGGAGTGAAAACTAAATTGGATTCAAAACAAACAAAAACATGTAAAGTTGAAAAGCAATCACCTTTCTTTATCATCCAGGCTTTGAAATCAGCACAGTCTTTCCTGGCATGACCAGGTTTTCTACAGAAGTAACATTTGAACTCTTGTTTTCCTTTTTCAGTATTGTGAGATGCAGATGCCTTAAGGGGATTATGAGGTTTCATGACAAGTTTACTAGCTTTATGGAAGGGTTTAAACTTCTTACCCGACACAGCAAGCTGTTTGCCCTTGGAAGAGTGAATGAAATTCACCATTGCTAACTTCTCCTTCTTCTGTCGCAGTTCTTCTTGAACACATTGAGTGATGAGCTCATTAACTCCCCATTTTTCCTTCTGCAGGTTGTAAGTCACATTGAGGGTACCATATTCGGGTGGTAGGGAATTCAAGGCTAAGTGGACAAGGAATTGCTCATTGAGGGGGATTTTGAGTTCAGCTAGCTTGGAGGATCTTTCAACCATTTTCATTAGATGATCACGGATGCTGCCACTCCCATCGAACTTCATACTCACCAATTCAGCAAGGTGAGTGTTTGCATCTGCCTTATCTGAAGTCTGGTACTTTGCTGCCACAGCTTCCAAAAAATCCTTAGCCAGATTTCTTTCCACTTGAATTGCTCCCTTAACACTGTCATGCATAGATTTCCTTATGCACAGAAGGGACAGTCGATTGGAGTGATTCCATTCCTTGAAATAGTCCCTTTCTTCCTTAGTACTTGTTGCTGTGAGTTCTGCTGGTTTTGGCTCCAATAATGCCAAGTCCAGCCCTGCGTATCCTAAGTGGAATTCCAAGTCTGATCTCCACTTGCTATAGTTGTTCCCAGTAAGTGTCTCTATCTCATTGAAGTTGGTTGTCAATCCTCCTGATTTCACAGTAAGTAGAGGTTTGACAGTAATGTTTTAGTTTCAATAGGTACTGATGTACTTTAAGTATTATACTACATTAGTGTGAGACGAATAATGACTCATGTGGGTGTCATAATCATCTCACAGTGGTTAAGTGTGAAGTTAGGAACCGTTTAGGAAACAACCATATGTGTATGATGACCCTACACGACTCCTAGGCTCCAAACTGACCACAAGGCGAATCTTTCCTTAATTCTCTGTGGAGAACAAGGAACATGCCAGGATTCGACCATTCATTACTCAATCATAGGTTAAAACATGATTGGGCACTACTGTGGTGGCAACCAATCAGTCCTAACATGTGAATTCTGTCAATTTGCAAGGAATTGACACGACTCATCAATGAGTCCTTATATTTCCAATCTGAGAACAAAAGCAGCTGGGATACAAGTGTGGAACGCAAAGTATGAGTTTCGTTTTAATTCAGAAAACTGCAATCAACAGTTCGATTTTACAATTTTAAAACCATACATCTAATCATCTTAACAGACGAATCATAAGATGATTCCATCAGATATAATGCAGATATAACAACAGTGAGTTTTATGAATCGAAAGTTATCACAGAGTCGAATCAGTTTGTGAAAGAAAACACTACTTGCCTTGTTCGCATTCATTTCTCAGAAGTCCATCGAAAACATTGGATCACAATCCGGGTTTTAAAGGGTTTTGGGGCTTTCGATTTTGGGGATTTAATTAAGAGAATGAGAATCAAGTTCTTACTTGGTCGATTGAATGAGAACCGAGGTTAATCGCAGCAGGAAGTAAGGATCAATTTGAGTGGTTTCTGATTCCGTGAGAATTTCAGGAGAAGCTGAAGTATCCGTTGGAGTCCAACGGCTACAGTTATTTTGAAGACAAACGGCATGTCGTATTTTGTTAAGGGTAAACCTAAGTTCTTTAATTTAAGGAACCACAATTAAATCCTTCCTCTGATTTTTTTTTTTATATAATCATAAATTAGCAATCAAAATAATCATCAAAAATTTGGATCCATTAAATTTGTCTCCTAACAAAATAATCATCAATCATATAATTTAATATGGACCTAAGAGCGTGATTGTAGTTCTGATACCACATGTAAACTAATTCATACATCCTTAATTCAAACATGCTACATAGGCCACACAATATATATATATAATTGAGGAACAATAGACATGACAATGAGAATTAACAGTTTTAAGCAAGAACCTGATTTCAACATCTTGATGAACAAGATTTAGAATATTGATCTTCTCCTCTCTTTCAGATCAGAAGGCCCCTTGCTTTTGATAGGTCTTAGCACTGGTATTAAGGCATATTTTCTGAGAGAGCAGAGACCAATATTTATAAGCATCTAGATTCCTATTCTATTCCTATCACATAATAAGTAGGAATCCTAGATGACTTCCAATAGGGTACCAATTAGATTTAAGTTACATAAAAGACTTAAACCTTATTCAATAAGGATTTCCAAATATATTCTTAATTCATAATGGACTCTATTAGTTTTAAGTCTCGTTACTTGCCTCAAAAGCTATCTGCTTATACTCAATATTCCAACATTCTCCCACATGAGTATAAGAGACAGATCAGCAAGTTCAAACATGACTTAAAAACTAAAAGTGATCACTAAGTCCCCAAAATATTAAGAATTTAATCCAACACAACAGTCACTGTTGTTTTGAACCATTGAACTACAAGGCAGCCGATACAACTTCTGTATCATTGCCTTATAATCACATATGATACTAAAACAGCAGCACAAGGCTGTAAAATTTGGCTTTTCCACACAAGAAACCAGTGAGTGCCTCAAGGGCCACTCCCACATTTTGGTCACATCAATATGATAAACATAAACTCCATCACAAATTCTACTCAACTAAATGTAGAACACTAAAGTGAGAATAGGCATATCACATTTCAGAACAGTAACAAAAGTTCCAAATGATGCAGTAACCACATTAAGTATGAATTGAGCAAAATATCCAATTACAGATGCACAAAACATTTCTTTGAAGTCCGTAAGCTCAATACTGCAGTTAAGGCTGGAAAAACAAGTAAGAGTTCTGAAAACATCAATACAATTATGAGAATTCCTGATCATGAGACAAAACAACTTAATAAAAAAAAACCTGTATCACTCCCACTGATGAAGTGATTCAAAACTGTCTGTAAGTCCCATGTTTGCCACATGGACTTGGAATTCCTTCACAGGCAAGGCCTTTGTTAATGGATCCGCAAGCATCAACTTGGTGTTCAAGTATACCACGTCTATGACACCATCCTTAACCTTTTCCTGTACCAGCAAGTACTTGACCTCCATCAATCGTGTAGCAGATGTTCTTCTGTTGTTCTTAGAGAAGAATACAGCTGAAGTATTGTCACAGTAGAGTGTAATAGGTCTCTGGATAGAATCAATAACCAAAAGTTCACTCATGAAGTTCTTAAGCCACATAACCTGCTTAGTTGCCTCATAAACAGCAATGAATTCAGCCTGCATTGTGGATGTGGCTATGGTGGTTTGCTTAGCAGTTTTCCAGGACACTGCCCCACCTGTCATCATGAAAATGTACCCTCCCGTGGACTTCCTATCCAATGAACAACCAGCCATGTCTGAATCAGAGTAAGCAACTAATTCCAATGTGTTTGAGCCACCATAAACCATCATGTGTTGCTTGGTTTTCTGTAAATAACGAAGCACTTTCTTTCCAGCAATCCAGTGAGCTTCTCCAGGATTTGATTGAAATATGCCTAACAAGCTAACAGCAAAGGCCAAATCTGGTCTGGTGCACACTTGTGCATACATGACACTCCCTACTAAGGAGGCATAAGGTTTGTCACGCATCTTAGCTTTGTCAAGTTCAGTTTGAGGACACTGATCTTTATGTAGTTTTTCACCCTTGTTTACTGGAACATCACCACTTGAGCATTTATCCATCTTGAATCGTTTTAATACTCGTTCTATGTAGTTTCTCTGAGATAATCCTAGAAGTCTACTACCTCTATCTCTCACTATCTCAATCCCTAGTACAAAATGGGCATTACCTAGATCTTTCATTTCAAAACTGGTAGACAACAGACTTTTAGTGTCTTCTAACAGTCTTATGTCAGAACTAGCTAACAGGATATCATCAACATATAGAATCAAGAAGATGAATTGGGCTCCACTGACCTTAAGGTAGATGCAATCGTCAAGTTTGTTCTCTTTGAAGCCAAAACTGGTTACTACTTGATCAAATTTCAAATACCACTGCCGTGAGGCTTGTTTGAGTCCATAAATGGACTTTTGCAGTTTGCATACCATAGACTCCTTCCCCCTTTCAATAAATCCAGGAGGTTGTTGCATGAAGATCTGTTCAGTCAAAACCCCATTAAGGAAGGCAGTTTTGACATCCATCTGATGAAGCTCAAGGTCAAAGTGGGCAGTTAAAGCCATAATTACTCTCAGGGAATCTTTAGATGAAACTGGTGAAAACGTATCAGAATAGTCAATACCCTCCCTTTGAGTGAAGCCTTTTGCTACCAACCTAGCTTTGTACCTTTCAATTTGTCCCTGTGAGTCCCTTTTGGTTTTGAACACCCATTTGCAGGCAATGGCCCTTGTATTGTCTGGTTGTTCAACTAATGTCCATACTTGATTTTGTTCCATTGATTGCAACTCCTCATCCAATGCCTTTTGCCACAAAACCGCATTGGGACTTGCCATGGCAGCTTGATAAGTGAGTGGATCCTCATCTGTTCCAGTGTCATACTCAGTCTCCTGTAAGTACACCATGTAGTCAGGTGGAATAGCTGACTTCCTTTGTCTCGTGGATCTTCTGAGTGTAAGTGAATCCTCAACCACTTGTGTTGTAGAGTGTGGGAGAGGTTCTGGGTTTACAGTGGAATGAGATGGGATATTTGGAACTGAAGTAGTGTGTATAGAGTTTGGAGAGGGGTGAGGCTGAGCGGGTGGTTCAATCATAATTGCAGGAGCCGTATGTAACCTTGCAGTGTTACCAGAAACTGCTTCTAGAGTCTCATCAGTGGTCTGTAGTTCATCAAAATCTGAATTGTCAACTGCTAAGTAATCTGACCCAAAATCTTCCAAAAACTTGGCATTGTGAGTTTCCTGAATCCGTGTGTGCAAGTGAGGGCAATAGAATTTGAAGCCTTTAGATTTTTCAGGATAACCAATGAAGTAGCATGATTCAGTTCGACTGTCCAGCTTGTTCTCACTTGGTTTGTGCAGTCTTGCTTCAGCTTTGCATCCCCAAACGTGCAAATGGTTGAGACTAGGCTTCCAACCTTTCCAAAGCTCAAAGGGTGTCCTAGGGACTGCCTTACTTGGTACACGGTTCAGTACATAATTTGCTGTCTTCAATGCTTCTCCCCATAGGAAATTAGGAAGGCCTGCCCTACACTTCATGCTTCTAACCATGTTGATCAGGGTCCTATTTTTCCTTTCTGCTACTCCATTATGTTGAGGTGTGTATGGGGTTGTATGCTGAGCCACTATCCCATGTTTTTCTAAGTAAAGGGCAAAAGGACCCTTTTGCTGTCCAGATTCAGTAAACCTGCCATAGTACTCACCACCCCTATCTGATCTCACAATTTTTATGGTTTTATTTAATTGATTTTCAACTTCAGTTTTAAAAATTTCAAAACACTTTAAAACTGCAGATTTTTCAGGTATCAAGTAGACATAAGTAAAACGAGAGAAATCATCAATGAATGTCACAAAATAAAGATTGCCACAAAAAGTTTTATAGGGAAATGGCCCACAAACATCAGTATGAATGATTACTAGTAAAGCATGGCTTCTAGATGCATGTTTCTTGTTTGGGTTTGTGGTTTTTCCCTTAATGCAATCAATGCAGTGAGTCAAGTCTGTTGGGGACAATTTGGGAATGAGACCAGATTTCATTAGTCTTATGATCCTGTCTTTAGAGATATGCCCTAGTCTTTTATGCCACAACATAAAAGATGATTCATCAAGGAGCATTCGTTTAGATCCAACATGACTAATGGAATAGCATTCATTCATAACAGAACAATCTAATTGCCACATATCACCAATCAAAGTAGCAGTGCCAAGTAACTCATCCATTTTATTAAATTGAAAAAATGAAATTGAGTTTGAATTCCCAATAAAACAAAAACCATCCTTAACAAGTTTGGATGCTGAAATTAAATTCCTCCTCATAGAAGGTACATAAAGAACTTCTTTTAAGTCTAAAACAAAACCAGATGAGAACACAAGCTTGACACTCCCAACATACTCAACTTCAACTTTAGATCCATTGCCAACATAAACTTTGTAAATCTGTCTACTTGGATGTGTCATTTTTATGAAACCCTGCAAAGAGTTGGTGATATGAACAGAACAGCCAGTGTCAAACCACCAAGATTTTTGTGGAGTGAAAACTAAATTGGATTCAAAACAAACAAAAACATGTAAAGTTGAAAAGCAATCACCTTTCTTTATCATCCAGGCTTTGAAATCAGCACAGTCTTTCCTGGCATGACCAGGTTTTCTACAGAAGTAACATTTGAACTCTTGTTTTCCTTTTTCAGTATTGTGAGATGCAGATGCCTTAAGGGGATTATGAGGTTTCATGACAAGTTTACTAGCTTTATGGAAGGGTTTAAACTTCTTACCCGAGACAGCAAGCTGTTTGCCCTTGGAAGAGTGAATGAAATTCACCATTGCTAACTTCTCCTTCTTCTGTCGCAGTTCTTCTTGAACACATTGAGTGATGAGCTCATTAACTCCCCATTTTTCCTTCTGCAGGTTGTAAGTCACATTGAGGGTACCATATTCGGGTGGTAGGGAATTCAAGGCTAAGTGGACAAGGAATTGCTCATTGATGGGGATTTTGAGTTCAGCTAGCTTGGAGGATCTTTCAACCATTTTCATTAGATGATCACGGATGCTGCCACTCCCATCGAACTTCATACTCACCAATTCAGCAAGGTGAGTGTTTGCATCTGCCTTATCTGAAGTCTGGTACTTTGCTGCCACAGCTTCCAAAAAATCCTTAGCCAGATTTCTTTCCACTTGAATTGCTCCCTTAACACTGTCCTGCATAGATTTCCTTATGCACAGAAGGGACAGTCGATTGGAGTGATTCCATTCCTTGAAATAGTCCCTTTCTTCCTTAGTACTTGTTGTTGTGAGTTCTGCTGGTTTTGGCTCCAATAATGCCAAGTCCAGCCCTGCGTATCCTAAGTGGAATTCCAAGTCTGATCTCCACTTGCTATAGTTGTTCCCAGTAAGTGTCTCTATCTCATTGAAGTTGGTTGTCAATCCTCCTGATTTCACAGTAAGTAGAGGTTTGACAGTAATGTTTTAGTTTCAATAGGTACTGATGTACTTTAAGTATTATACTACATTAGTGTGAGACGAATAATGACTCATGTGGGTGTCATAATCATCTCACAGTGGTTAAGTGTGAAGTTAGGAACCGTTTAGGAAACAACCATATGTGTATGATTACCCTACAGGACTCCTAGGCTCCAAACTGACCACAAGGCGAATCTTTCCTTAATTCTCTGTGGAGAACAAGGAACATGACAGGATTCGACCATTCATTACTCAATCATAGGTTAAAACATGATTGGGCACTACTGTGGTGGCAACCAATCAGTCCTAACATGTGAATTCTGTCAATTTGCAAGGAATTGACACGACTCATCAATGAGTCCTTATATTTCCAATCTGAGAACAAAAGCAGTTGGGATACAAGTGTGAAACGCAAAGTTTGAGTTTCGTTTTAATTCAGAAAACTGCAATCAACAGTTCGATTTTACAATTTTAAAACCATACATCTAATCATCTTAACAGACGAATAATAAGATGATTCCATCAGATATAATGCAGATATAACAACAGTGAGTTTTATGAATCGAAAGTTATCACAGAGTCGAATCAGTTTGTGAAAGAAAACACTACTTACCTTGTTCGCATTCATATCTCAGAAGTCCATCGAAAACATTGGAGCACAATCCGGGTTTTAAAGGGTTTTGGGGCTTTCGATTTTGGGGATTTAATTAAGAGAATGAGAATCGAGTTCTTACTTGGTCGATTGAATGAGAACCGAGGTTAATCGCAGCAGGAAGTAAGGATCAATTTGAGTGGTTTCTGATTCCGGGAGAATTTCAGGAGAAGCTGAAGTATCCGTTGGAGTCCAACGGCTACAGTTATTTTGAAGACAAACGGCATGTCGTATTTTGTTAAGGGTAAACCTAAGTTCTTTAATTTAAGGAACCACGATTAAATCCTTCCTCTGATTTTTTTTTTTTAATAATCATTAATTAGCAATCAAAATAATCATCAAAAATTTGGATCCATTAAATTTGTCTCCTAACAAAATAATCATCAATCATATAATTTAATATGGACCTAAGAGCGTGATTGTAGCTCTGATACCACATGTAAACTAATTCATACATCCTTAATTCAAACATGCTACATAGGCCACACAATATATATATAATTGAGGAACAATAGACATGACAATGAGAATTAACAGTTTTAAGCAAGAACCTGATTTCAACATCTTGATGAACAAGATTTAGAATATTGATCTTCTCCTCTCTTTCAGATCAGAAGGCCCCTTGCTTTTGATAGGTCTTAGCACTGGTATTAAGGCATATTTTCTGAGAGAGCAGAGACCAATATTTATAAGCATCTAGATTCCTATTCTATTCCTATCACATAATAAGTAGGAATCCTAGATGACTTCCAATAGGGTACCAATTAGATTTAAGTTACATAAAAGACTTAAACCTTATTCAATAAGGATTTCCAAATATATTCTTAATTCATAATGGACTCTATTAGTTTTAAGTCTCGTTACTTGCCTCAAAAGCTATCTGCTTATACTCAATATTCCAACATTGATGTC
The DNA here is from genome assembly GCA_032719365.1 of Prinsepia uniflora. NCBI lineage: Eukaryota > Viridiplantae > Streptophyta > Magnoliopsida > Rosales > Rosaceae > Prinsepia > Prinsepia uniflora. Next base: position 19,251,472 of record CM064863.1, read on the forward strand.
TACTCAGCCAAGTACTCTCTCATTAGTCAACCACAAAAACACGGTAAAGTAATAAATCCTATCTTATCGACGTTATTGATTTAAAATAAGATGTTTAACACAGAAAATTGTAAAATATAATCATCAAATTGTATCAATATTGTAGGATTTGAAGAACCAATAAGAGCATGTTGTGGTCAAGGTGGGAAGCACACCAAAATTGAACATTGTGGAGGGAAGATAAAGTTGGATGGCAGAGAAGTATTGGTGGGAAAGGCATGCCAGGACCCTTCTCTCTCTGCGTAAATTGGGATGGTTTTCATTTCACTCAAGCCGCTAACAAAAGGGTCTTTAATCAAATTGTAGATGGTTTCTTTTCAGATCCACCAATTGCATTAAAAATGGCTTGCCATAGACAACCTCATTAGATCACATGCATATAACACTCTTCCAGTCAATTTTTAAACGGATTCACGATTAATTGTACTACAAATCCAATAATTGACAAGATTAAGGACATATAGTATTATGCATCAAGTTGTCAAATTGAAAAATGATATTCATTTTGGATTTTACTAGCAACAAATCTCAAACTTTGCTGCATGTGATTTCTTACCTTCATTAAAAGATAAAGTGGTCCCACATGATTGTGAGAAATGTTATCCAATGATGTGATCATGTCATGTACTCTTCTTCAACACTTTTTTCATTTTTGTTCCTAAATCGGAGGGGTTGAAATTATCTCATCTGAGTGCAATTCTGGACTCTGTGGGCTCAAACTTCAGCCATGGAGCCAATTTTGCCACAGCTGGCTCCACCACCCGAACACAACCATATCCAGTGGGGCAAATCCCATTTCGTCCCATTTCATTAGATGTGCAGCTGGTTCAGTTCTTGGACTACCAAACAAGATCCAAAATCTATAGCAAGAAAGGTCGCTGATTTTTTACACTTCCAATTCATTTTTTTGACCAAAATTTTTGCATTGAAATTTTGGTGAGGTTGGGATTGTTTAAAAAATTGGCACAGGTGAAATATTTAAGAAGTTGCTGCCCAAAAAAGACTACCATTTTGACATTGGGTCAAAATGATCTCACTGCTGGCTACAAACCCAACGTCTCAACCTCACCAAAGAACAAATCAAGGCCGATGCTCCGGGCGTATTGGGCCAGCTCTCCAATGTGATTAAGGTTAATCTTCTCCTTTCTTTTTCGTTCATATTTTATCTCCTATTCATTAGTTTTAAATTTGACAAAAAACATTATGAATGACATTCTAATTTAAAAAATATATATATTACGAATTACATTTCGCACATGCTCCATTGCTACGTCTCAAACACACAATTTATCAACGAAATAGAATCAATGCGACCCACGAGTAAACTTTGACCATAGCATTGCTACAACTAGAATGAAAGTGCTGACATTCGGCCTGCTTTTACTTATGTATAGTGTATATTATCAAGGAGGAAGATCATTTCGGATACACAACACAGGACCGCTGGGCTGCCTCCCCTATGTTCTGGATCGGTTCCTTGTCGATCCGGCCCAAGTTAATAAGTTCGGGTGTGCAGATCAAATCAATGAGGTGGCCCAATATTTCAACCAAAAACTAAAGGAAGCTGTGGTTCACCTTAGGAAAGATCTTCTATTGGCTGCAATCGCCTATGTGGATGTCTACTCAATAAAGTATACCCTCATTACCCAAGCCAAAAAATATGGTAACGCTTTACATCACTTGTGAATTAAGTTTGATACAATTTGATGAATTTCCATTGATACAATCACAATTATTGATATCGACGGATATATCGCTAGTCAAATTTACAGATATCTTGTCCCAAATATCGATACGATATCGTTTATGGTCAATAAAAATGACGGAAATTCGGTTTAAAAGTTAGAAATTTGGAATGAAATTTTAGGAAAAACTTAAGTACTCAATAATGGTTATATATGACTAATAAAAATGATAAACTAATTTTGATATAATAAATATATGATGAATAATACGATACAATAGGATTCTACCGATAACTAATAATATCAATTTTTAAACATAAATATAAATTGAAGTGAATTACTATAATTGAATGTTAATATAGTTAAAACATAAAAATAAGCATAATGATGGATTTTACATTTACATAATAATTTAGAAAATCGAGCAATTTGTATTTACATCATAATTTAGAAAATTGGACATAAATTAGTGAAAATTGGACGTAAAACGAATTCTTATTAATCGTATACTCATCTCATATTTTTCTAAAACCCATTAATATTCAAATTAACCATTCAAATAAGTTTCTTCAATTCAACATAATTTACTTGAATTGAATTCAACATAATTTGTTTTAATTCAACATAATTTGCTTCAAATTAACCATCTTTACTCTACGAATCCTTCCATTCAATATAATTTGCTTCAAAAATTCATTAATATTCAAATTAACCTTATATTTATAATCCCAATTTTTTTATATCAAATACTAATTTAAATAAAAAAACATATTTTATTAGATATTCAGAAATGTACTTATATGTTATCCAATTAACTTCAAAGTTGTACCATTAAACTCAAAAAATAAAAAATAAAAATTCATGTAGGACGGATGGCCAACGGATGCCGGACGCACCGGTGATGGCCTCTGCGCGTGGTGACCACGCCTGACATGACCCATCCCAATCCCCTCGGGATTTATACGGGATGTGTCATGATCTAGTCTGACACGAAGTGTCAGACCAGGGCTAATTCAAACCATTAGCCCGACCGACTTCCAGAGGACGTCAGGATCGGGTGGAGAATTCTGATGTCTCGGTCTCTACTACAGTCCGCATCCGAGATCAACCTGAAGGGCATTAAAAATTAGAAAAGACTGTAAGTGGACGAAAAACAATAGTTTAATAAAACACATTTCATAAAAGACCTATATGCCCTTCACTAAAAAGCATGCATGCATAGGAAAACTATTTATCAACCCACATATGTTTCAATAATCATTAATAGAGTCTCAGTCCCAAGTTCCGTAAATTCAAGTCGTATGGGCCCCTGCCCAAAGCCATTTACTCAAATCCAAAATCATAACAAACATATGTGGGAACTCAACCCAAATCCATTTATTATTCACAAAACATAATTTCGCAAATCCAAGAAATCATGTTTACCATATATCATATAACCAATCCTGTCACGGTATCTAAAGCTAAGCGCGTGCTACCCGGGGTCTCAAATATCAAGTCTCCCCAGGGTCCACCTAGGTCAATGTCCGCAGATCAATGACCATCCATGTGGTTTATAATCCATAATAGCCTTCTTAAGAGTAAGTTGCCCAACGAGGGTGACTCCATTCAGTTAGGGGTCCACCTAGGTCAACAACCCTCTCCGGAGGAGACAATCCATAATATAAAGGATGGTATATGAAAAACCATTTTGAAATCATTCTCAAAACCTTTCAAAGGTTCAAGCCTGGTCCCCATAAACCGTCATGAAACCAGAAATCCATCCTTTCCAAATCCAAATTCGTTTAAGGTCTTCGAACCCGAAATCACAAACGTAAACCGTAATTGGGCTTCGTGCCCGATTTCGTAAACCAAATGGGCCTCGTGCCTGATTTTGAAAACTAAATGGGCCTCTTGCCCAATTTAGTAAACTAAATGGGCCTCGTGCCCGACTTCATAACCACTTGGCCTCCAGCTCGATTCGTAAAACAACTGGACCTCAAGCCCGATTTCATAAACCAACTAGGCCTCTGACCCGGTGCCTTATTAAATCAAATGGACTCGAAGTCCGATAGTTCGTAAATCAAATAGGTCTCATGCCCAATTCCGTATTTCCAAACCCGAAATCAATTTACGAACCAATTGGGCCTTTGGCCCGATAACGTAACTAATTGAACTTCAAGTCCGGGGGTTTCCAAAACAAATGGGTCTCACGCCCGAGTTTACATTTTCAAATTCAAAACTATTTCATTAAACCATTTTCGAAACCATAAACACGTATAATCAGTGTAAAACCGTAAATCACCTCGAAATAAGTGAAATCATGTAAATCACCAATATTGTAACGACCCGTCCCAAATTCCTAGATTAGATTAGTGACTAATCACGATTAGTGAGGCTAATCGGTGATTAGTTAGGTGACATCGGACGAACGATGCAAAATGACCGTTTTGCCCCTAGCGTGGGTAAAACGTTGACTTTTCATTCTGGCGGTCAAATGGACTTTGACCGATGACCGTGACGTAGTTCTTTACGTCACGAGTTCATAGACAGGTGGCACGTTCAATTCCGACGTTCGAGGAGGAAGTTATGAATTTCGGAAGTTTAGGGGCATTTTGGTAATTTTAGTTAAAAGAGGCAAATAGTTGACTTTTGGACCGGGAGGTCCGATGGCCGAGGACCGAGAACCGTTACGTAGATCGGGAAGATACGAATCCATAGACAGGCGGCACGCTGAAATCGGACTTCGAACGTGAGAGTTATAGGTCACGGAAGTTCGATTTCATTATGCACGTACTTCGAGGCGGGGCTGAGTTGGAAAATTATGATTGGCCAGATATATTGAGTGGGTCCCATGGATGAGTGACAAGTGTCACTCATCCCATTGGACAAACCCCTAAAAAGTGGATCTAATAAATTAAATACTATTATGTCTATTATTATATAATTAATCTTTTCTTCATTAAATCCTATCCATCCATTTCACTTAATCTCTCAAATCCTCACCCTCCATTTCTCTTCTCTCATCTGATCAAACATCATCACTTCATCCATCTTCATCTTTGTCCATCCTCACAAAACCCGAACCCACCCTTATGCACCATTTTCCTTCATTTTTCATTTTCGAACAAACACACCACCCACACCTCACCACCATGAACGTGTGAGCTGAGTGTGACCGTGAGTGAGTAAGAGGCTGAGGACACGACAGTGGTGGCTCACGATGGAGGACGGCGGAGCTCGACCATGAGGTAAGGAAATATTCAAATTCCTAAATTCGATTTTGTCGGTTTTTATTCGATTCTAAGGATTGGGAAATCTTTCTGGGAACTATAGGAGTCAAATGGGATTAGTTTTGGAGCTTAGGATGGCCGGGAAGAGCGGTGAACGGCGGGGGAAAATCCAGCCACCATGGCCGATATGAAACGGACGGTTTTGTGATAGTTTTCTTCGGTTTATAATGTCTAAATGATAGGAAATAGGATTAGGATTATATTAGAATCAAAATGGGATGAAATGGACCTAAAATGGACCCTGAACCAGTCCAAAACCAGAGAAAACGAGTTCAGCACAGTACCTGTGAACAGTAAAATCGGTTCACCTGAGCTTGAAGATGATGAATAGTATTCTGAGCCTTCTAGGGGCGCGTGAGGGCGCGTAGGCCATAATTTGGGGAAGTGTTCAACATATGAAATCTTCTATTTGATGTAACGAAGATTTTGGGACTGGTCTCGCGTCAATCGGACATCGTTTCGATAGTGTTCGGGGTGTCGTAAATTTTAGGATCGGTTTAAAAATAGTTAAAAGTTCGGGAAAATTACGGGGCTTTAATGGGAGGTTAATTAAGTAGTTAGTAACCTTATATTACAATTTGGACAGGTTTGGGAGTCCCGGTGATAGCGATTAGCTCGGGAGAGCCGTATGACACACAAATCGAGGCAGCAGCTCGGACGGTTTGTGAGTGGATCTTGTTTTCTAAATTGGTGTATGCATAAATGTTTATTATATGTTTTAAATACTTTTTTTGTGATGCCATGAGTGCATTTGGATGTGTGGTTACGTATAGGCACTTATTTCGAGGTTTCGGCCCTATACGGTGCCTATACGGGTCTGTATGTCTTTATTGGTCTAAATGAAATGGTTTTGGATTTCTAAAAGGATAAACTCGGGTATGAGACTCATTTGGTTTTGTCTCGGGCATATGACCCTATTGATGGTCTTCGGGTCTAAATCGTGGTCGCGACGGGTGCTATGTGCACAACAATCGACGATACGACGCTCGCCTCCAGATTGGGATGTGTTCCTTCCGGAGAGGTCACGATGCACGATTCGTGGTCGGGCAGCCTGGGGAGGCTCGACTTCGGAGTGCTGACGGTTCAGGATATCGATCGGTGATGAGTGCACCATGATCTTGTGGTGGTCGCGTCGGTTGATACGTTCACGGCGACATACCAGGATTGAGGGTGGTCCTGGATAGATGGTTGCACGCATCACTACGATCAGAGTCGTGACTGACCCTTAGATATCGGGCACGGTGCCCGGTTGAGTCATATGTTCGAGAACGAGACCCAGTTACTTTACGGTTTATGATTTCGGGTCAGGGACCCTAGATGGATTTCCAAGTTCATGAAGGTTTACGGGAGCCGGCATGAACTCTGGAAAAGTCATTGTGGTACATGACGGTTTATGGGAACCGGCATGAACCTTTGTCAGGTCATTGTGCTACATGACGGTTTATGGGAACCGGGCATGGAGGTTATCTATATGCATATGATGGATCATGACGGTTCAGGGGAACCGGGCATGAATGTTTATATTATGTATATATATATATGTTCATATACCTTCCTTTACATATTCTATCTCCTCCGGGGAGGGTCGTTGGCCTGGGTGGACCCCGGAGTAGTCACGGAGCACCGACTGAGTGGAGTCACCCCCCAGTTGGGTTCCTTACTCTCAGGAAGGCTATGGTTACTATTACCTCGGGTAGGGTCGGTGGTCTGCAGACATTGACCTTGACTTTGAGAAGACTCGGATTGAGACCCGGGTAGCGCGCGCGTAGCTTTGGATACCGTGACAGGATTGGTTGTGTGACTTATATGTATATATGATATATGATATGATTTATGAGATGTGATGTGTGGTTACACAGGTATTGGACAGTGGCCCGTATGGTTGAATCTTTATGATTCTTTGATATGTGGTGTGCACGGGTGTGCACAGGATTTGGGCAGTGGCCCGTATATTTGATTTGATTATGGTTTTGGGCTTAGTCCCACATATGGTTTCCATTTGGTTAAATGGTTTTCGAATGCATGCATGCTTTTTAGTGAAGGGTACAAATGTATTTATGGAAAATGTTTTTATAAACTCTTGTTTTGTCCACTCACAGCTTTTAATGTTTTGACTGCCCTTCAGGTTGACATCGAATGTGGACTGTAACAGAGACTGGGATATCACATACCTCCTCCGGATCCTGGCGTACTCTAATAGCCCGGGAGGGCAAAGGTCGGAAATATCCCTTGTCTGACACTTCGTGTCAGACGGGAGCAGGGTCATCCCGGGGGGATTGGGATGGGTCCTATCAAATATCCAAATCATCATCATAGAATCACATATGTAAATCATATAAAACATTTATGCATGCATCACAGTTTAGAAATCAAGGTCCATTGACAGACCGTCCTAAGCTGCCGCCTTGATTTGCGTACCGTAAGCGTTCCCGAGCTAATCACTGTCACCGGGACTCCCAAAATGTCCAAATCACACTAGAGGGTTACTAACTACCTTATTAACCTCTCATTGAAGCCCCGTAATTTTCCAGAATTTTTAACTATTTTAAAACTCGATCCTAAACCTTCGTACACCCCAAACTATATCAAGACGATGTCCAATCGACACGAAACTAGTCCGAAAATGTTCGTTACATCGAGTAGATTAAAAGTCATGTTGAAGTCATTCGCAAACCATGCTTCACACGCCCCCACGCGCCGCCGAAAGGGGCTGAGCGTGAAGCCCACGCGCCAGCACTGTTCATCACCCCTAATCTCCAACAGACCGGGTTCACTGGTTTTGACCGGACCGGACCGGACCGGTTTGGACCGGCGTGATCGGTTTAGTGTCCTAACCTCTCCACTTTTTTTATCCTTTTTCCATCCCTTCAGTTCCTATAGGTTCTTAATAACAAACCCTATCGATCTACGTCCTCAAAACACCGGAAAAACAAACGAAATCGTACCTCCCATGATCAAACAGTAAGCTTAACCTTCAAGCTCAGTTTCCAGTCCTTCCAGCCTCATATTTCCTTCGAAAACGATCCCCACCGGGTCGTCTTGGTCCCTAGGTCGTGTTATAATCATTAGGAACTCAAAACAACATCCAAAGCTCAATTTTCGAATTTTGAAACATACGGTTTCTCGGTCCGACATACCTCCGCCGTGGCTCGTCATCCCTAATCACTCTCAGTCTCTCACTAGTCTTTCACACGAATGTATGGATGCAAATATAGTAGTGGGGTGGTGTGTTTATGTCGTGTGTTTTGAGGGTGAGATGTAAATGGTGATCGAGTTTTGGAGAAAGAAATATGAAGATGAAAGATGATGGCTGATAATCAGATGAGAGAGAGAGAGAGAGAGAGAGAGAGAGAGAAAGAAAGAAAGATGGACGGTGGAGATGAGAGGAAAAGGTAGAGATGAAAGGCTGGGATGAGAGGTGGGTGGAAAATATATATATTTTTTAATACAAGTGGCCCAATCATAATTTAGATCCATATTTTAGGGTTGATGGCTAATGGGGTGAGTGACACTTGTCACTCATCCATGGGTCCCACATAAATATCTGCCCAATCAGATTTTGCCACATAATTTCTTCCTCGTATTGCGTGCATAGTCCAATTGAACTTCCCGTGACCATAACTTCTCTGTTTGACGTCCGATTTTGATGTGCCGCATGTCTACGGACTCGTGACGTCCTGATCTACGTCACGGTCATCGGTCCTCGAACGTTTGACTCCCTGAGTTAAAAGTCAATATTTTACCCACGACTAGAGGCAAACGATCATTTTACACCGTCCGTTCGATTTCACTCAACTAATCACCGATTACTCTCACTAATCCTTCATGTCACAAATCTAATCCTGAAATTCGAGACGGGTCGTTACAACCTTCCCCCTTAAATAATTTCATCCTCAAAATTCCAACTATCCTGATTCCACAACCACCTCGTGGAAAGCAAAAATCGTCCTCACATTAAATGTACACTTGTACACCCACTAACAAGAACAATACTTATTTGCACCCAGACGTTCCACTAATACTCACGTTGCATCGACCACAATCGACCACGTCAAGTGACAGTAATCCCACGTTCCGAGTTGATACCACCCGACAATTTTACCATTTCGCTGACATAAACAACTTGACGGTTCCATTCTCAATCACCAATTTATCCTAACATCTGCTCCCATTGGGAGTCACAAAAACTCACTCATCGAACCACGTTGATACATCCCACCAAACTGTCACCACTTGACAGTCGCCAGTTAAAATTGACATCATACTTACTTGTGGTTACACTAACCACCAACTCACTCAACCTGAGTACACATTACCAACATCTCACTCGACCTATGTGTAATTGGACCCATCAGAATCACCCTGACTCAGTGCACAGTATCCAATGTTCAGTTCACGTTCTCAACTAATCCAATGGTATCGGGACCAAGTCGACTACCAACACGCTCATCAACGTACCCCTGGTATATCCTATATACCGTCACCAGGCACCACAAGTATGTCCCGTATCATTCCTCGAACAACGTACAGGGTACATACATCCATCCACCAACCATCCTACAACCTAGATGTAATGACCCGTCCAGAATTTCGAGGTTAGATTAGTGACTAATCAAGGATTAGTAAGGTTAATTGGTGATTAGTTGGACGAAATCGGACGAACGACGCAAAATGACCATTTTGCCCCTAGTCGTGGGTAAAATGTTGACTTTTGACCTGGGAGATTCGATGACCGAGGGCCGAGGACCGTTACGTAGATCGAGTCGATGTAAATTTATAGACAGTCGGCATGCCGAAATCGAACGTTGGACGGGAAAGTTATGGTCACGGGAAGTTCGGTTGCACTATGCACGCATTACGAGGCGATGATTGGGTGGAAATATCTGATTGACTGACTTTTTTAAGTGGGACCCATTGATGAGTGACAAGTGTCACTCATCCTATTAGTCTTTAACCCCTAAAAGTGGATCTCATTCCTGATTGGTGGGTTTTGAGATTAAAATAATATTATTGTTATTATTTTATAATTCCCACTCCTCTCATCTTTTAATCCCAGCCATTCATCTCAAATTCTTCCTCTTATCTCCACCGTCCCTCATCCCTTCTTCTCAACTGATCATCGATTATCACCTTCTTTGTTTTCCTTCAAAAACACGAACAACCATCCCCTCCCCTACAACCCCTCCAAACATCATTAGTAGGACTTGGTTAGTGAAAGGGAATGTGTGAGAGATGTGAGGCGATGATGAGTGAGGCATGATAGTGTCGTCGATGGCGAGGGCCGACGGTAAGCCTACGTTCAAAATGTGCATACTTGGGTTTAAAGGTTTTCAGTGGCCATATGTGTCGTTTGGGATCAAAATCATGGACGGGGGATGGCTGATCAGCCTATGCAGAGGAGGAGGAAAACAGGGGTCATGGGTTCAATCTTCACAGGTAGTTTTTGGGTCCATTTATGTGCTTTAAATCCATAGGTTGATTGGAAATTAGTAGACAGATGACACGACCCATCCCAATCCCCCAGGGATTACCGTGGAATGTGCCATGCTCCCGTCTGACACGAAGTGTCGGACAAGGGATAATCTAATGACACTGCCCAAACGGGGCTTCCAGAGTGCGCAAGGATCGATGGAGGAGGCGTGCGATGTCCCAGTCTCTACTGCAGTTGCATCCGTGATCAACCTGAAGGGCATTAAAAGCAATAAAAGCTGTGAGTGGACGAAAATAAACAAGTTCATAAACACATTCATAAAGACATTTATGCCCATCATTAAAACGTATGCATGCATCCAAAACCAGTAACCAAAACATTTGTTCAACCAAGCCATTAGGGCCTTAGCCCAATACCGTAACTCAAAACAAGTGTGGGAACTCAGCCCAAAACTGTAGGATACCAAATCCGTAAATACAAAACCAAGTGGGCCACCACCCAAATCCATAAACATAAATCCAACCGAAAAACCATTTCATAGATCCAATAGTTCATATTTACCACATTACCATCTCTGAAATCCGAGACGTCATATCTCCCGGTATAATAAGCAACGCGTGCTGCCCGGGGCCTCTCCGGGTCCATATATGTGACATCCCAGATGTCTAATCATAGCAATCCTGCTCCTGAGTCACTATACGGTCTGGTAGCTCTGTACAATGACCCCTCGCATGCAATGCACCGTGACTTCCCCAGTGTCCCAGACACCTGGAGGAGACCATCACATATCCTTGTATCAAGATGGTATATGGAAAATAGTTTTATCAAATCATTTCACAACATTTCAATGGGCCCTGCCCGAAATCTCCATAAAACATCACAATTCCATTTAGGGTCCCCGACCCGAAATCACATTTATAAAACATAGGGTCCTAGACCCGAAATCACATTTATGACCCAACTGGGCCTCATGCCCGATTCTGTCAACCACTGGGCCCAAGACCCGAATTCGCAAATCAACTGGGCCCCTGGCCCGATTTCGTAAATCAACTGGGCCCCTGGCCCGATAGTATAACTCAAATGGGTCTCAGCCCGATTCCGTAAACAACTGAACCCCTAGCCCGATTTCATAAAGCAACGGGCCCCCGGGCCGATTACGTAACTCAAATGGACTCCAAGTCCGAGGTTTCCAAAACATTTGGGCCTCAAGCCCGAGTTCATCTTTCCAATTTCAAAACCATTTCACATTATACATGAAACCACAAGCACGTAAAACCACAATAAAATCATCAGTCTCGATATACGTGCAATACGGAAAACATCTCGAAATACGTGTAACATACATGAAATCAATAATCACAATCATCATAATGGAAATCACGTATATAAAACATATAAAACCGTAAGGCATGCATATAATTTATAAAACCAAAGTCCACTCACAGATCGTCCAACGCTGCTGCCTCGATACGCATGCCATAAGCCTCCCTGGGCTAATCCGACCTCTCCGGGTCATTCTGACCTATCCAATTCATACCCAAAGGTTACTACTAACCTATACAAGTCCATATTAAGAACCCCAAACTTTCCCTGAAAAGTCAACGTGTCCCGTACACATTTCCCGAGGTGAAAAACCTCGATTTGACCAACTTAACAATCTCTGATCGACCCGAAACCACCGTCATTGGATCCGGATCATCGAAACCTTTAAGATAGTCTTGGTCCCACCTAAAAATACGCTCCCACGCGCGGGTCAAAGTTCTAGTCAAACGTTGACCAAAAAGTCAACGTTGACGTCAGCAAAGTCAACACTGACGTCATCATGAACAGTAAGTCAACGGTCAAAAAGTCAACGAGTCAACTCGCCGGCGACCTAGTCAACTCGATGGCGATTCGCCGGAATTTCTCGCCGGAAAACTCCATTGATGCCCCAAACTTCAAACTTCGATATCTCACTCGTTTCTCAACCAAATTCGACGTTCTACCTATGTAAATCCATCTACTCGAGCCAAGGATTCCAAATATCAACCCAGAAATTTCATAAAGTACATGTATTTTAAGTTATGGTCATTCAAAGTTTCGGCCAGAATTCCAATCATCATTCCGGCCACCTCCAACGTCCAAATCCGTCCCAAATTGCACCTACAAGCTCGTGAGAACTCAAAGAACATCATCCTAAGCTTAGAATCGATCAACAACCATTAAAACCAAGTCCACCATTTTTGAACTAAAACCATACCTCACGGGTTTTTGGTTCCCAACCATCTCCGTTGTCGTCCCCGTCGTGCCCAGCTCATCACCCTCACATCTCAGCCACCCTTGTCATTCCCTCACTATCTCAGTTTCTCACACACAAGCACAGAGAAGGTATGGTGATGGAATGGTGCGTTTGTGGCAATGGTTTCTTCACGGGTAAAGGGAGAATGAGAGTGAGAGAGAGAGAAATATCTAAATTATATTTTAATTGGCTAATAGGGACAAGATCCACAATTTAGGGAAAAAGGAGTGTGGGATGAGTGACACTTGTCACTCATCCAAGGGTCCAGATCAACTCTTGGTTTAAAACAGATTACATTATTATATTATTATTTTAATCAAAATCCCGGGACGTAAGTTTAACCGATTTCAATCCTGTGACCATAACTTTCCCATTCAATGTCCAATTTCGACGTGCCGCCTGTCTATGGATTCATATCGACTCGATCTATGTAACGGTCCTTGACTCTCGGCCATTGGACCTCCCAGGTCAAAAGTCAACATTTGGCCCCTTTTTAACCAAATTACCAAAATACCCCTCGACTTCCGAACGTCATAACTTCTTCTTCGAACGTCGGAATCGAACGTGCCACCTGTCTATGAACTCGTGACGTCCTGAACTATGTCACAGTCATTGGTCAAAGTCTGTTTGACTGCCCGATAAAAAAGTCAACATTTTACCCATTCTAGGGGCAAAACGGTCATTTTGCACATTTCGTCCAATCTCACTCAACTAATCCCAGATTAGTCATTCTAACCATAATTAATTAATAATTAATCCCGATACTCGGGATGGGTCGTTACAATCTTCCCCCTTAAATAATTTCGTCCTCGAAATTCCAACTATCCTTATTCCACATCCACCTCGTGGAAAACAAATTTGGCCTCCCCACACGTGTATACTTGTACATCCACTAACCAACACAAAACTCGTCTGCACTCAGACGTACCATCACAGTCTCACGTCGTACCGACTACACTGGACCACCTCGAGTGAAATTGATCACTTGATCGGCGTTAAATTCATTTAACCATTTTACCATTAAGCTGACTCCTTCAGCTTGACGGTTCCTTTCAATGGCTAATACATCCTGACATGTGCTCACATAGGGAGTCACCAAATCTCACTTGTCAGTCCATGCTGACATTGCCAGCCAAACTGTCACCACTAAGCTTTACCACTCTAGTAAAGCTCCAATCATCAACCAATCAGTGGCATCGCTTCGTGCTACAACTCCCTTAAGGCATAAGATCAACAACATGATCTCACCTCGCAGGGCAAGCTCAATCCTGCGACAAATATCGATCTCAGTGTCCACACTGTCAACTCCCTCAAAACGCTGGTAAAGTCACGGCGTGATAACATCACGCAAAGCAACTTGTGGTTACACTCACCACCAACTCGCTCATCCTGAGTATACGTATACTATCATCTCACTCAACCAGGTGGTGTAACTGAAACACATTGAATACCAGTACAGCAGTGATCACACATCTCAGCACTAGAGTTTCACTAGCCATCCATGGCTAAGAGCACCTGCTCATACAATCAGTGAATTCATAAAATTACTTTGCCCAGTGCATAGTATTCAATGTCCAGTTCACACTCACAACCAAGTCCAATGGTATCGGAACTAAGCCGATTACCAACACGTTCATCCACAAACCACTGACACATCCCATGTACCGTCACCATGTACCACTCGGCCTATCTAGTATCGATCCTCGTACAACGTACAGGGTACGTACATCCATCCTCCAACCAGTCCTCTCCATCCTCCAACCAGTCCACTACATGGTTCGTAGTCAATCACAATTTGATACTAGGGTTTCTCTGTCCCATCTCGTACTAGACAAATCGATCATTCCAACTCATCATCAATGATGAGTCCCATGGTCACCCGACCAGCAACACAACATCTACTCCCAAACACGTCAACCAAAATGTACAAATCCAAGCATGTCCACCAAGGCGTATCCATTCATGCCAAATGGACATCCAATCCATTCACGTCAACCGAGACGCACCAACTCCGAACCTATCAGATACTCGCTCAAACGATTACCTTACCACATTCGATTGACTTCAAAAAGAAGCCAATCCCATCATTCACATATCCAAAACCGACCAATTCGACCCTGTTGGATATCCACTCATTCACAAGTCAAATCCTCGAGTCAATTCGTAAACGTTCCAACTCGCTCGAGTGCCGTCTCATACCGAATTAACTTCGAAAATAAGTTCAATCCAACTGTTCCCATATCCAAATATTTACCACAGGGCAATAAGCTCTTCATTTAACCTAATCAACAAGATCACAATTCAAAACCATCACCACGTCACCCGACCAGTAACATCACGATCCTAGATCATCACCATGCCCAATGTCCACCACATCACAATCCAAATCCACGTAGGATCCACATATGCTCACTTAGCTAACAATCCACCTGAAATCTGATTGTAGGGTCTTACACCCTCTTTGAATCCTTCGTCAAATTTCCCTTGGTGGAATGATGACCTCGATTTTCACCACCCAAATCCAGAATTAAACATAACTCCTTGTGTCCAATGACTGATAGGTCTTCAATTAAGCATTATTTTATATTATTTTATACCCTTTATACTTAGCTTTTAATATTAAAATAATAAATAATTAGATAAATTAATTTATTTTGTGTTATTTATGTTTAGATAAATAAAGTTTGTAATTTGGAGCATTTTGGCGAAAGAATAGTCCCGATCGGAATTATAACGAAGAAATTATGGACAAAATTCGGTGGAATAATTAATTTAGTTATTAATTAAATTAATTAATTAATTTTTCTGTGCAGCCCAAACCCAATTAAATCCAGCAAACCCAGTCCAGCAGCCCACCACGCACAGCCCAGCCCAGCGGCCCAGGCTAGCCCAGTACGCATCAGGCCCAAACTCCAGCCCAGGCCCGCCTCATTTCCTTCCTCCAGCCCCTCTGACCCGTCGACAGGCGCTAGCCGAAGCGCCTTCCTGCTGTTCGGCGCGCGCGTCCCGACTGCCCTGCACCCTCCTCAGCGCGCGCTAGCTGAATTCCACTCCTTCTTATCAGCAGCAGCCTGCCGAATTCCATGCCCTCTTTTCAGCAGCCACCAGCTGAACCCCCTATCTTCTTTTCCAGCAGCTTCCACCCAATTTCCAGCCACTTTCCAAGCTACTTTCCAACCCAATTATGCAACTTTACAACCAAAACCACTTCTAAACATCATCACAAATCTTTATTACTCATCATTCCATTATTCCACATTTTTTATTGTATTTTTATATTATTTTTGATAGCTTTTTCCACCTATAAATAGGGATTCAATTCTTGTATTTTGGGAGTACCTCATTAGTTTCATTCCTCCATTTCTTTCATTTTTCTTAGTTCTTAGTTCTTGGTTTAGTTCTTTTGTTTCTCTCTTTTGAGAGACATTTTTGGGGACCATTTTAACTTCTTGTAGATTTTCTTATTAATTAGTTTCCTTTTATTTCTTATTCTTAATTTATGTTATTTTTATGTTATTTTCATTTCTTCTTTACTTTGTTCTTGGTATTTTCTTTCTAACATTTGTAAGTAAGAATGCAATCTCCATGTGTTTTACTTTTTGAATTTCTTTTCCTTCATATGTTTTAGTGCTTAAACTTCAATTCGATATTAAGTGTTTTATCCGCTGTCGGTGCACTTAGAGTAGAATTTAAGAGATTAAATGTTGATCGCTGTCGGCGCATTTAATTATAAACTTAAGGTGAATCATATTGTAAATGTTTGAAGCATATTGATGTTTGACGCACATTAATGGTTGATGCATTTATAATATTGAAAGATATATGTAAGTATTTTAGATGATGAAGGTAGGATTTCGTGATTAGTTTATTATGAGCAAAATGTTAGAGTGTTGGCAAAATTGTATTTGAAGGAAGTCTATTTTTAGGAATAGTTTAATTAATGTGATTGTTAATTCGAAATTACTTACGTAATAGTGTGGGTTTTGTCTATGAAATTACTCTATGGTTTGTAAGTTCCAATTAGCATGAGCATTTGCATTTTAATTCTCAATTAGTGTTTTCTTTAATTTAGATTATAAATCTTTTCAAAACCCCCTTCTTAATTCTTTATTCTTTATTCTTTTATTCTTTTATTCTTTTATTCTTTTATTCTTTTATTCTTTTATTCTTTCATACTTTTAATTTATTATTCTTTGATTCTTTCATTCCTTTATTCTTTTATTCATTTACTCTTTAATTTATTAATTCTTTGATTATTTAATTCTTTGATTATTTAATTATTTAATTCATTATTCTTTTATTCATCTCCCACTAACACAATATTAATGTTCCCTAATTTCCCCGGTTAAGAACGATCCCTATTTACCAATACTACATCTACACAAAAAGGGTTTAAATTGCATAACACTCGAATTACATGTTTAATTTAATGCGTAGTTTGAGCGTTGTCAATTTTTGGCGCCGTTGCCGGGGAAATTAAAATCATTCTTAATGTGTATATAAATTGTTTATATATAAAATGCTCATAATTGTGAATAATGTTTACATATTGTAAATGTGTTTAATTTTTATTTCATTATACTTGTTTAACTAGTTTTATTCCATTACATTTATATATATATATATATATATATTACTCTTTATTCCATTAATTTTATATTCACACTTTTCCTTTATTCCCTTAACTTTAAATATATTACATTAACTTTATTCCATTAACTTTCTTTTAATTTTATTTCATAAACTTTATGTTCCACTAACTTTATATTTATACTTATTTTATTTTTATGTAATTAATTGTTTGTTTATGTCTTGTTAAAATTTAAATTTAAAATGAAGGAAAAAAAATCGGAATAAAAAAAATTAATAATAATAATAAATTTAAAAAAAAAATCGAAATAAAAAAAATTAAAACAAAAAAAAAAAATCTTATTTTAGCTTTATGTTAGTGTTGATTCATACTTGTAAATAAATGTTATATATATATATGTTACTTGTTACCTTTTATACTTGTTCATAACTTTTATATTTCATAGTATACATACATACTTGTTCATAATAGACTTTCATTTATGTTTGTTTATAATTCTCTTACTTGTCATGTTATTCTTATTCATACTTGTACATAATGTTCATTCTTTTTAATTGTTCATAAAATGCTTATGGTACATGTTCACTTTTCCTTATTTTTATTTTTATTTGTAATTAAAAAAAAGTCACCCGACCAGTAACATCACGATCCTAGATCATCACCATGCCCAATGTCCACCACATCACAATCCAAATCCACCTAGGATCCACATATGCTCACTTAGCTAACAATCCACCTGAAATCTGATCGTAGGGTCTTACACCCTCTTTGAATCCTTCGTCAAATTTCCCTTGGTGGAATGATGACCTCGATTTTCACCACCCAAATCCAGAATTAAACATAACTCCTTGTGTCCAATGACCCAAAGCCAATCATGGGTCCACCAACCAATACACGCTCAACATACTGGTAACCACAATCAACGTCTGTCATAGGTAGGAAATAAGAAATCACCCCCAATGACTTCAGAATACCAATCACCGATGCGGAAACGAGCACTCCTCTCGTCTCCTCAATCACAACTCTCCTCGAATATGAAGTTCCAACCACGTTGGAAGCAGACATACTCCCAATTAGATGTCAAGTCCAACCACTGGACTTCCCACATTCTCAACTCACTTGGACAACCACGTGTCCGTAATCAATCCATTACTCAGACCTCATGTCCGTTAATAACCGTTTACGCACATACACCTATTCTGATTGGGAATCACTCAACTCCTTTTTGGATGTGCATACATTACTACCTTCGTCTCACATCCCAACCTTTACAGGTTCAACCCTCGGGTTTCCAAGTTATTCACAATCACGAAATCCCACATCTATACCACCAATGATTTTCCTCGTCTTTTCCAATTGCAATAATTTCCTTATACCTTCTGGGGATATTAGAAATGTACAATCACACCAAACTCGGAGTTGACAACAACTCCCCAAATCCCCTAATTCTCATGACGTAAGGGACGTCATCCTAAGATTCCTCAAGTCTAACTCATACCTTTTTATCCACTCATCATTTGTCATCTCATCACTGTTGGGACTTATCCCAACACATCACAATGTACGCTGGATCCCATCCAGTCAATCACTCAACCACTACTGAATCTCAAATACCGAACATATGTCCATCATGACGGAGTCACATCCTAACTCGTGGCTTATCGTCATCACAATCACCGATACTAGCACCAGCGCTAGTACCTGCATCAACGCACTATCATCAACACTAGTATCAGCACACAGGCATCCATACTAGCACACAGTGTGTAAACTGACAACCCTGGATCTCCGCTAGTACCAAGCGACGATCCCGTACCTTCGCTCAGGTGAGAGGAACTATGTGTCAGGACCCACCCCGGTTTCACCCCGAAACCTGAGGTCAATCCCGCTCCCGTCTGACTCCCCGACACAACACCGAAGTAGAACTCACTCAAACCCAGTCAGACGCAGGAGTAATTAGACAACATATCCCAAAGTTATCGTTTACAGAGCATAGTACGAAAATACAAGGAACTAAAACCGATAAATTACACGCACACAAAAGACTTTAAACTACTCCGGGACCCCTCGCGTGACTTCTATGCCTCGGTCACTGCCTCGACGTCAAGACCCCGCACTGGCTCCACAACCTGGAGGGCAATTTAAAACAGAAGATGTGAGTGGACCAAAAAGTACAAAAAGTTCAGAACCATTTCATATAAAAACCGGGGTTTTAGCCCTCCGTTTTGAAAACCACATGCATAACCAACAGTTAATAATACAGGTCTAATTCAAGTCTCATAAAACATCATAAGAAACAGAAACACTATAAACAGGTATGGAAATCATGGCATGAGTATCAAAACCCGTATCCTAAATCAAAAAGCTCAAATCATCATTTCCCGATCAAACCTGCTGGACCTATCCGAGTCTTTAAACTCCCGAGTCTTTAAACTCAATCCAGGCCTTAATCATATCCGAGTCTTTAAACTCAAGGCCTACGGGGGAAAATCAATATATATCCAAGTCTTTAAACTCCCGAGTCTTTAAACTCAATCCGGGTCTTTAAACCCAATCCGGCCGGTCCCCCGTCACATATATCCGGGTCTTTAAACCCAATATCCAGATCCAGCAAATCCAATCCCAAAACCATTTGAAAACCTTTTCCAAATCCACATCCAAACCTGAATCCGAAATCACTGGTCCGATGCCCTTCCGGCATCCAGAACCGTCATTCCGAACCCAAATCTGGAATCCACTTTCCAATTTTAAAACCAACTTCCATTTCCGAAATCCGTTTCTAAAACTGAAAACCTTTATTATCGAAATCATGCTCCAAAATCCCTTTATAACCAATGAAAACCACTTATCAATTAAAATCCCAAAATCATTGCATCCATTTCAGAAACAAACCACTTTCTCGTAAAACGTGCTAAAAACCGGACTTTCTCGAAAAACGTGCAACAATGTAAAACCAACCAAAACATATTCGATAAACATAGAATAGTGGTTAAAAGCCATAAGACAATGATAGAAAACAGTTATGCATGCTCGAGTTTAGAGAAGGGGTCCACTCACAGTACCAAGCCCTCAATCGTGTCCCGAACGTCCAGCACGTTCCTCGGCTTCCTCGGGAAATCCCGATCCTGTTCACAATCACCAAATTACGTCACTAACACGTTTACGAAGGTTCACCTAAATTCCCTCAAAAATCCCCGAATCGAAAACCGAAAACCCGGGACCCTAAACATTCACCCTCGCGGAACCAAACTCATACGACTTCCGATTGACCCGAAACCAACTCCATTGAACTCACCATAACTTCTCGACCAAAATTCATGTTGACCACTTTCCCATCCGCCGCCGTACGCGCCTCCACGCGCCGCCCAAAGTGGCTGCGCGTGGCCCTCACGCGCCAGCTACAGTACATCCCCTACCTCGAGATGACTGTGCTGAACCGGCCACCGTGGCTTGGACCAGTGAGAAGCATTCTCCACCGTCCGGCCACCAATTCACTCCCTCTCTTCTCCTGCAGCTTCGTCCAGACACCACGAAGCCATTCCCCACACTCTCCTGGTTCGATTCGACTCCCAGCTTCACGACTGAAGCTCAAACCAGACGGCCCTTTTCCCTCTGTTTCACGATTCACCTGTTCCGGTCACCTCCCGTCACGGTGGCGACACCAGACGATCCCTAAGGCTTTACTGAACCTAGAACCAATCTCCGTTACCCTCGACTCACCCCCAAACTCGTCGACTCACCGTTTGAATTTCACGGCCAAACAGAGCACCAGAGTGCTCATCTTTGCCTGAGCCCCGCCGTGTACGGCCCCGTCACGGCGACCATCCTAGTCGACACCTAGGACCCTCCTGAACATCACCCTGACCTTCTAACCTCTCGACTCTCAACCAAACCTCACGACTTTCCAAATGAACTTTCACGGGAAAACAGAGCAAGGAAGCATACCTTTCGATTGCAGCTCCGCCGTGCGCACCGCCGCCTACCACGGTGCTCGTTGGACTCCTTGCAACCTCCTCAGCCTCCCCTCGCCTTGGTTTGCCTCACCTCACGGCGTAGCCACCACCTCGAACTCTCAGGCTCCCTGTTTTCCCCAAAACTTCTCCGCACCACCGCCGTGCCGCCGTGCACGATTTCACCACCAATTCACGACCACCAGCCTCCCTTCCGTCTCTTGTTCCTCCCTCACTCACCAGAATTCCTCACCAGCCACGATCACTCCTCAATTTCTCCTCACAAGCTCACTCTGTTTCTCTGTGTATCCAAGAACTGCACGGGTTGCACGAGTGCACCCCAATTATTTGGGTGGTGCGCGCACACGAGAACATCCCAGAAACCACTCCACATTGGCCACATGTCACCATCCACTCAATCCTTATCCCACTTGGTTAAACCCCAGCCGTCCATCTCCTTTCTCTCTGCACAAATCCCCAGAAACCAAAAAGACCAAAATACCCCCCTGTTTTACACAGTTTTACGGTTTTACCAAAACTTCCTAGACCCGTAACTCTCGCCTCGTAAGTCTGATGAGTACGTGCCGCCTGTCATCGAACTCAGGACGTCGAAAGCTACCTAACCATCCTAGGTCAACCTACCAAAACTCGATTATTCAAAAAGTCAACTATTCCCCCTATTTTACCCAAATTACGGTTATGCCCTCGACCTTCCGAACATCACAATTTCCTCCTCGGATGTCGGAATCAGGCGTGCCACCTGCCTATGGATTCGTGACGTCCTAAACTACGTCATGGTCACTGGTCAACCCCCATTTGACCACCCGAACTAAAAGTCAACTATTTTGCCCAAACTAGGGGCAAAATCGTCATTCTACACCAAAGACCTTATCGGGACCAACTAACCACGGATTAACCTTACTAATCACACCTTAGTTGGTCTACTAATTCCGGTTCTCAGAACTGGTTGTTACAATCTACCCACCTAAAAAGAATTTCGTCCCCGAAATTCCACAGCTAGTTCCCGACACCTAGAGTTTCCTACCCGGTAAAGAACAACCTTTCCTGGGTTCCTTGTCTATCATCTCCACCTTGGGTATTTCACTCCAAACCCCAACTACTGTTACCACGGCCAACCCTAGCTATGTAACCGCTGCATGGTGTACGCAAGGGAAACTCTATGAACAGAAAACAAAGGTATTATAAAATACCTTATTTCACAGTACCCGACAGAAGTCATAGAGTACATCCTCGTATACAACCACCCTACCTTCCCAAACCAACTCGACCACCCTTCTCCCTCGGCTGCTAATTCGGCCATTATCGGAAGAAATCTACAAAGTCCTAAAGGCAAACTCTAGCTTGTGGGTTCGCTCCTTCAATAACCTCATATCGATCAGTTATAGTCACTCCTCTCTTGTACCTTCCGTCAACCTGCTACGGAACTTACTGTAACACTCCAAGTCCTCTAGGCGAACTCCTAGACTCTACCCTGGGATCCAACAACCAAACCGACATCACAACCAAAAGTAAAACAAGTACCTGTCCCCACATCTGGTGTCGACTGATCCTCCTGCTGAGTCATCGAGAACACCCGGGCCTGAGATCCCGATGCTCTACCACGTCCCCTCGAACTACTCGTGGCAGTGCCACCTCCTCTTCTCGGGCTGGCTGTCCCTGACGCTGTACTCTGTCCAGGCTCCGCTACTCCTCGATCTACACCACTTTCCTGTGGCAACTGTGGACACTCACGTCGGAAATGACCTCGCTCCCCACAGTAGAAACACACATTCCAACCTGGTCCACTGCTCGGTCTCCCTGTGGACGCTACCGACGTCGCACTAGCTTGCGGAGTCGGCGGTGCTCGGTAACCCCAAAATCCTGAACTCTGAAAACTGCCAGGTCTACCAAAACGCTCATCGCCCGACGAGGACACTCCGCCGAAGTTACCCCTTTTCGGTGTCCGCTGGCTCGAAGCTCCAGGAATAGATGGTTCCCGGCGTCGCACCGGCAAACTAGCCTCAACTCGCACCGCAGCATCCGACAAGTCTCGGAGAGTAGTAAAAGATCCAGCCGTCACTATGGCTCGAATCTCGCCTCGCAGACCTAACTCAA
Source organism: Prinsepia uniflora (assembly GCA_032719365.1). Taxonomy (NCBI): domain Eukaryota; kingdom Viridiplantae; phylum Streptophyta; class Magnoliopsida; order Rosales; family Rosaceae; genus Prinsepia; species Prinsepia uniflora. Next base: position 19,274,833 of record CM064863.1, read on the forward strand.
ACCTTCGGCACTTCTCGGCTTCAGTGGCCACAAAAGCAGGAGCAAACCGAGACAATATCTGGAACTTCCGTTCATACTCTGCCACTGTCATATTCCCTTGCTGGAGCTGCAAAAAAACTCTGCCTCCTTGGCATCCCGGAAAGAACGAGGATAATACTGCTCCAGAAACCGTTCCCTAAACGTCTCCCAGGTTACACTATGGACATCCCAACTGGACAACTCGAGGGTATACCACCACTCATACGCCGCACCATCTAGTAAAAAGGTAGCCAACAATACTCGCTCCTCCGGCGGACAATGCATCACCGCAAAAATCCGCTCAAGTCTGATAATCCACCTCTGGGCTTCCTCAGGATTTGCCCCACCACTAAACGTAGTAGCCCCGAGCCGCTGGGCTCGCTCTATCGTGGCACTCTCCGTCTCTCTTGCTACTTCTTCAGGTTGTGGAGAGGGTCTACGTCTCGGAGGCATCGTCAACCGTACGATGAAAGAGGCATAGAAGTAGTTAAGCAACTGGAACACAACCTCACAAACCCGACAAACCTATGCTCTGATACCAATTGTCAGGACCCACCCCGGTTTCACCCCGAAACCCGAGGTCAATCCCGCTCCCGTCTGACTCCCCGACACAACACCGAAGTAGAACTCACTCAAACCCAGTCAGACGCAGGAGTAATTAGACAACATATCCCAAAGTTATCGTTTACAGAGCATAGTACGAAAATACAAGGAACTAAAACCGATAAATTACACGCACACAGAAGACTTTAAACTACTCCGGGACCCCTCGCGTGACTTCTATGCCTCGGTCACTGCCTCGACGTCAAGACCCCGCACTGGCTCCACAACCTGGAGGGCAATTTAAAACAGAAGATGTGAGTGGACCAAAAAGTACAAAAAGTTCAGAACCATTTCATATAAAAACCGGGGTTTTAGCCCTCCGTTTTGAAAACCACATGCATAACCAACAGTTAATAATATAGGTCTAATTCAAGTCTCATAAAACATCATAAGAAACAGAAACACTATAAACAGGTATGGAAATCATGGCATGAGTATCAAAACCCGTATCCTAAATCAAAAAGCTCAAATCATCATTTCCCGATCAAACCTGCTGGACCTATCCGAGTCTTTAAACTCCCGAGTCTTTAAACTCAATCCAGGCCTTAATCATATCCGAGTCTTTAAACTCAAGGCCTACGGGGGAAAATCAATATATATCCGAGTCTTTAAACTCCCGAGTCTTTAAACTCAATCCGGGTCTTTAAACCCAATCCGGCCGGTCCCCCGTCACATATATCCGGGTCTTTAAACCCAATATCCAGATCCAGCAAATCCAATCCCAAAACCATTTGAAAACCTTTTCCAAATCCACATCCAAACCTGAATCCGAAATCACTGGTCTGATGCCCTTCCGGCATCCAGAACCGTCATTCCGAACCCAAATCTGGAATCCACTTTCCAATTTTAAAACCAACTTCCATTTCCGAAATCCGTTTCTAAAACTGAAAACCTTTATTATCGAAATCATGCTCCAAAATCCCTTTATAACCAATGAAAACCACTTATCAATTAAAATCCCAAAATCATTGCATCCATTTCAGAAACAAACCACTTTCTCGTAAAACGTGCTAAAAACCGGACTTTCTCGAAAAACGTGCAACAATGTAAAACCAACCAAAACATATTCGATAAACATAGAATAGTGGTTAAAAGCCATAAGACAATGATAGAAAACAGTTATGCATGCTCGAGTTTAGAGAAGGGGTCCACTCACAGTACCAAGCCCTCAATCGTGTCCCGAACGTCCAGCACGTTCCTCGGCTTCCTCGGGAAATCCCGATCCTGTTCACAATCACCAAATTACGTCACTAACACGTTTACGAAGGTTCACCTAAATTCCCTCAAAAATCCCCGAATCGAAAACCGAAAACCCGGGACCCTAAACATTCACCCTCGCGGAACCAAACTCATACGACTTCCGATTGACCCGAAACCAACTCCATTGAACTCACCATAACTTCTAGACCAAAATCCATGTTGACCACTTTCCCATCCGCCGCCGTACGCGCCTCCACGCGCCGCCCAAAGTGGCTGCGCGTGGCCCTCACGCGCCAGCTACAGTACATCCCCTACCTCGAGATGACTGTGCTGAACCGGCCACCGTGGCTTGGACCAGCGAGAAGCATTCTCCACCGTCCGGCCACCAATTCACTCCCTCTCTTCTCCTGCAGCTTCGTCCAGACACCACGAAGCCATTCCCCACACTCTCCTGGTTCGATTCGACTCCCAGCTTCACGACTGAAGCTCAAACCAGACGACCCTTTTCCCTCTGTTTCACGATTCACCTGTTCTGGTCACCTCCCGTCACGGTGGCGACACCAGACGATCCCTAAGGCTTTACTGAACCTAGAACCAATCTCCGTTACCCTCGACTCACCCCCAAACTCGTCGACTCACCGTTTGAATTTCATTGCCAAACAGAGCACCAGAGTGCTCATCTTTGCTTGAGCCCCGTCGTGTACGGCCCCGTCATGGCGACCATCCTAGTCGACACCTAGGACCCTCCTGAACATCACCCTGACCTTCTAACCTCTCGACTCTCAACCAAACCTCACGACTTTCCAAATGAACTTTCACGGGAAAACAGAGCAAGGAAGCATACCTTTCGATTGCAGCTCCGCCGTGCGCACCGCCGCCTACCACGGTGCTCGTTGGACTCCTTGCAACCTCCTCAGCCTCCCCTCGCCTTGGTTTGCCTCACCTCACGGCGTAGCCACCACCTCGAACTCTCAGGCTCCCTGTTTTCCCCTAAACTTCTCCGCACCACCGCCGTGCCGCCGTGCACGATTTCACCACCAATTCACGACCACCAGCCTCCCTTCCGTCTCTTGTTCCTCCCTCACTCACCAGAATTCCTCACCAGCCACGATCACTCCTCAATTTCTCCTCACAAGCTCACTCTGTTTCTCTGTGTATCCAAGAACTGCACGGGTTGCACGAGTGCACCCCAATTATTTGGGTGGTGCGCGCACACGAGAACATCCCAGAAACCACTCCACATTGGCCACATGTCACCATCCACTCAATCCTTATCCCACTTGGTTAAACCCCAGCCGTCCATCTCCTTTCTCTCTGCACAAATCCCCAGAAACCAAAAAGACCAAAATACCCCCCTGTTTTACACAGTTTTACGGTTTTACCAAAACTTCATAGACCCGTAACTCTCGCCTCGTAAGTCCGATGAGTACGTGCCGCCTGTCATCGAACTCAGGACGTCGAAAGCTACCTAACCATCCTAGGTCAACCTACCAAAACTCGATTATTCAAAAAGTCAACTATTCCCCCTATTTTACCCACATTACGGTTATGCCCTCGACCTTCCGAACATCACAATTTCCTCCTCGGATGTCGGAATCAAGCGTGCCACCTGCCTATGGATTCGTGACGTCCTAAACTACGTCCTGGTCACTGGTCAACCCCCATTTGACCACCCGAACTAAAAGTCAACTATTTTGCCCAAACTAGGCGCAAAATCGTCATTCTACGCCAAAGACCTTATCGGGACCAACTAACCACGGATTAACCTTACTAATCACACCTTAGTTGGTCTACTAATTCCGGTTCTCGGAACGGGTTGTTACACTATGCCTCTCTCGTACCCCACAACTATCGGTACCACCATTCTGACAATCCACATCAGGATAATGAACATTCCATGAACGTCCCCTGATTCTCAATTTCTACAACCACACCAAATACCCTCAATAGCCAGTCATCACATGACTATCGACCAACACTCATCACTATCGAGATCCGCATCCACACATCACATTATTACCCAGTCTAACTCGGGATTCCATACCTTATCTCATAATCGTATCCGTGGATCGAATCCCATAGTTCTAACTAGACTCACAAGAGTCATCCACATGGTCATCCATGACCTCAACCGCTCGTCGCAGCACAAGTTCTCATCCATAAGTCACAACTAAGGTTCACTTTTCCAATCCATCAATTATAAATTGGGGTCCCACAATCACACCCTATGGTTCAGAGGAACTCAACTGTCCTCTGCAATATAATCCACAACATGACTGACCCTGCGGTCCTGACATCGTATAGACGTCAATTCCAATCCTACCATCAACTCAACGTGGGTTCCACCACTAAGGTCATCGGCTAACTCCGACGTACCAACATCCCTCACACTAGCAATCACCACTAGGGTTCACACTTTAGACCATTGCTCAACTGAGGTTCACATTTCCAAATCACTATACAAATGGGGTTCCTCAAACCCAGCTGCGCCCAGCAGCACAACAATCTAATATCACATGACCGAACCGACGATCCCACATTACCAGTTCATCACATACGACCCCACTTTGGTCGAATCACGTTAACACAGGGTGTATCGAACCAATCATACTCTATTCAATGTTCAAACCCAAAAACTATCTATCAGGTTGATAACGAACTGCAGTTCAAGGAGACATCACACCCTCGACCTATGCGCACAAAAAGAGCAAACCTGGCTCTGATACCACTTGACACGACCCATCCCAATCCCCCCGGGATTACCGTGGAATGTGCCATGCTCCCGTCTAACACGAAGTGTCGGAAAAGGGATAACCTAATGCCACTGCCCAAACGGGGCTTTCAGAGTGCGCAAGGATCGATGGAGGAGGCGTGCGATGTCCCAGTCTCTGCTGCAGTCGTATCCGTGATCAACCTGAAGGGCATTAAAACCAATAAAAGCTGTGAGTGGATGAAAATGAACAAGTTCATAAACACATTCATAAAGACATTTATACCTTTCATTAAAACGTATGCATGCATCGAAAACCAGTAACCAAAACATTTGTTCAACCAAGCCATTAGGGCCATAGCCCAAAACCGTAACTCAAAACAAGTGTGGGAACTCAGTCCAAAACTGTAGGATACCAAATTAGTAAATAGAAAACCAAGTGGGCCACCGCCCAAATCCATAAACATAAATCCAACCGAAAAACCATTTCATAGATCCAATAGTTCATATTTACCACATTACCATCTCCGGCATCCCAAACGTCATATCTCACGGTATAATAAGCAACGTGTGCTGCTCGGGGTCTATCCAGGTCCATATCTCTGACATCCCAGATGTCAGACGTCTCAGACGTCTAATCATCGCAATCCTGCTCCTGAGTCACTATACGGTACAGTAGCTCCGTACAATGACCCCTCGCAGGCAATGCACCATGACTTCCCCAATGTCCCAGACACCTGGAGGAGACCATCACATATCCTTGTATCAAGATGGTATATGGAAAACAGTTTTATCAAATCATTTCACAACATTTCAATGGGCCCTGCCCGAAATATCCATAAAACATCACAATTCCATTTAGGGTCCCCGACCCGAAATCACATTTATAAAACATAGGGTCCTAGACCCGAAATCACATTTATGACCCAACTGGGCCTCATGCCCGATTCTATCAACCACTGGGCCCACGACCCGAATTCGCAAATCAACTGGGCCCCTGGCCCGATTTTGTAAATCAACTGGGCCCCTGGCCCGATAGTATAACTCAAATGGGTCTCAGCCCGATTCCGTAAACAACTGGGCCTTTGGCCCGATTTCATAAAGCAACGGGGCCCCCGGCCCGATTACGTAACTCAAATGGACTCCAAGTCCGAAGTTTCCAAAACAATTGGGCATCAAGCCCGAGTTCATCTTTCCAATTTCAAAACCATTTCACATTATACATGAAACCACAAGCACGTAAAACCACAATAAAATCATCTGTCTCGATATACGTGCAATACGAAAAATATGTCGAAATACGTGCAATATACGTGAAATCAATAATCACAATCATCATAATGGAAATCACGTATATAAAACATATAAAACCATTAGGCATTCATAGAATTTATAAAACCAAAGTCCGCTCACAGACCGTCCAACTCTGCTGCCTTGATACGCGTGCCATAAGCCTCCCCAGGCTAATCCGACCTCTCCGGATCATTCTGACCTGTCCAAATCATACCCAAAGGTTACTACTAACCTATACAAGTCCATATTAAGAACCCTAAACTTTCCCAGAAAAGTCAACGTGTCCAGTACACGTTTCTCGAGGTGAAAAACCTCGATTTGACCAACTTAACGATCTCCGATCGACCCGAAACCACCGTAATTGGATCTGGATCGTCGAAACCTTTAAAATAGTCCTGGTCCCACCTAAAAATACGCTCCCACAAGCCCCACGCGCGGGTCAAATTCTAGTCAAACGTTGACCAAAAAGTCAACGCTTGCGTCAGCAAAGTCAACACTGACGTCATCATGAACAGTAAGTCAACGAGTCAACTCGGCGGCGGCTCGCCGGAATTTCTCGCCGGAAAACTCCATTGATGCCCCAAACTTCAAACTTCGATATCTCGCTCGTTTCTCAACCAAATTTGACGTTCTACCTATGTAAATCCATCTACTCGAGCCAAGGATTCCAAATATCAACCCAAAAATTTCAGAAAGTACCTGTATTTTAAGTTATGGCCTTTCAAAGTTTCGGCCAGAATTCCAATCATCATTCCGGCCACCTCCAACGTCCAAATCCGTCCCAAATTGCACCTACAAGCTCGTGAGAACTGAAAGAACATCATCCTAAGCTTAGAATCGATCAACAACCATTAAAACCAAGTCCACCATTTTTGAACTAAAACCATACATCAAGGGTTTTTCGTTCCCAGCCACCTCTGTTGTCGTCCCCGTCGTGCCCAACTCATCACCGTCACGTCTCGGCCACCCTGGTCATTCCCTCACTATCTCAGTTTCTCACACACAAGCACAGAGAAGGTATGGTGATGGAGTGGTGTGTTTGTGGAAATGGTTTCTTCACGGGTAAAGGGAGAATGCGAGTGAGAGAGAGAGAAATATCTAAATTATATTTTAATTGGCTAATGGGGACAAGATCCACAATTTAGGAAAAATGGAGTGTGGGATGAGTGAAACTTGTCACTCATCTAAGGGTCCATATCAACTCTTGGTTTAAAACAGATTACATTATTATATTATTATTTTAATCGAAATCCCGGGACGTAAGTTTAACCGATTTCAATCATGTGACCATAACTTTCCCGTTCAATGTCCAATTTCAACGTGCCGCCTGTCTATGGATTCATATCGACTCGATCTACGTAACGGTCCTTGGCCCTCGACCATTGGACCTCCCAGGTCAAAAGTCAACATTTGGCCCCTTTTCAACCAAATTACCAAAATACCCCTCGACTTCCGAACGTCATAACTTCTTCTTCGAACGTCAGAATCGAACGTGCCACCTATCTATGAACTCGTGACATCCTGAACTACGTCACGGTCATCGGTCAAATTCCGTTTGACTGCCCGATAAAAAAGTCAATATTTACCCATTCTAGGGGCAAAACGGTCATTTTGCACATTTCATCCGATCTCACTCAACTAATCCCAGATTAGTCATTCTAGCCATAATTAATTAATAATTAATCCCGATACTCGGGACGGGTCGTTACAACAGAGGTTTAGGAATTGAAAGGGGAAAGATTGGATAAAAAATGAGAGGATTGAGGCACTGAACCGGTCGCGCCGATCTAGACCAGTGCAGTTCGGATCGAACCAAGCGAACCGAGTTCGCTGGAGGAAGAAGATAGTGAACAGTGTCTGGCGAGTGGGCTCACGCGTAGCCCCTTTGGGCAGCACGTGGGGGCGCGTGAAGCATCTTTTGGGGATGACTTCAACATGTGAATTAATCTATTCGATGTAATGAACATTTTGGGACTAGTTTCGTGTCGATCAGACACCGTCTCGATAATGTTCAGGACGTCCGAGGGTTTAGGATCGAGTTTAAAAATAGTTAAAAATTAAAAAAAATTACGGTACTTCAATGAGAGGTTAATAAGGTAGTTAGTAACCCTCTAGATTGATTTGGACAGGTTTGGGAGTCCAGATGAAGGAGAATAGCCCGGTGAGGCTTACGACACGCAAATCGAGGTGGCAGCTTAGGACGGTTTATGAGTGGACCTTGATTTCTAAACTGTGATGCATGCATAAATGTTTTATATGTTTTATGGATATTATTCTATGACGATGATGTGGATGATTGTGATTTACATGGTTTCATGAATTTCGAGGCGATTTACGTGCTTGCACGTAAATCGAGGTTTACAATTTTGCACTGATTATCCATGATTATAGTTTTGGAAATGATTTCATGAAATGGTTTTGGAATTGAAAAGGTAAAATCGAGTTCGAGACCCATTTGTTTTGGAAACCCTTGGACTCGAGTCCTTAAATATGGATTTGGGCTGAGATCCCACATATGTTTACTTTGTTATGAAAATGGATTTCTGTAAATGGTTTTGGGCAGGAGCCCGTGTGACTTTAATTTACAGAACTTGGGACTGAGTCCCTAAATATGGTTATTTAAACATATGTGGTTTGATAAATGGTTTTACTATGCATGCATGCTTTTTAGTGAAGGACATAAAAATCTTTTATAAAATGTGTTTTCTGAACTATTACTTTTCGTCCACTCACAATATTTCTGTTTTCAATGCCCTTCAGGTTGAATACAGTGTGGACTGTAGCAGAGACCGAGACATCACATACCTCCTTCGGATCCTAGCGTACTCCGTGTCAAACGGGATCAAAAGCATCCCTCGTTAATCCCGGGGGGTTTGGGACGAGTCTGACACAAGATCGTAGCCAAACACTTTTCAATTATGGAGTCCATCTGTCCAACCCAGTACTAGACAAATCAAATACTCCAACTCATCAACCATTTCGTGTCCAACAGTCACCCGACCAGCATCAATACGTCTGCTCCTAATCACGTAATCCAACACGTACCAGTCCGACTCACGCCTGTCAAGGTGCTCCCATTCATGTCAAAAGAGCATCCAATCTTACCCATGTTTACCGAGACGTACCAACTCCAAACCTATCGGTTACCTACTCAAACGATTAACACATTACATTCGATTGACTTCATAGGGAAGCCAATCCCATCATTCACACATCTAAGGTTGACCAAATCCGATCCCGTCGGACACCTACTCGTTCGATTAATACACCATGCGGGATTAACCTCGAAAGGAAGTTCAGTCCCATCATCCTCAACCAATAAAAGGAAACTTTCCCTAAACGTCCCCCGATTCTCAACAACCACAACTACAACCACTCTCGATAGTGGTGCCTGCCACAACTCGTGTAGACCTAGACACCAAACATCGTTATCGAGACTCCACATCCAGACCACAACTACAACCACTCTCGATAGTGGTGCCTGCCACAACTCTTGTAGACCTAGACACTAAACGTCACTATCTAGACTCCAAATCCAACGAAATCAATCGCCTGTACTAATTACTCCGTATCCCCACTCCGGGATTCCATCGACAAGTACCAACCCTAGTAACTTGTCCATCCAATCCCTAACCAATCGTAACTCGACTCAACCAATGTCGTCTACCAGGTCATCCATGACTTTAGCTGCCCCAACTATTCAACACAACTAAAGTAGTACGACAACCAACTAGGTCTAACTGATTAATACAATCTCGACTACAAAGTGTAGTCCCAACCCCAAAGTTGACATGACATGACCGACCGACGGTCTCGGCTCCAAAAAGTCGTTAGAACGAAACCACTCGCCGACTTACATTTCCTAACCACACATCATAATTTATAGTTCCACAATCACACCCTAAGATTCCTCTGAACCCAGCTGCAGAAGGCAGTATAATCCAAAATCTGATCGACCCCGTGGTCCTGACATCGTCTGAACGTCAATACAATCCTATTGTTAGCTCAACTAGGATTCCATCACTCAATTTGAGTTCAGGGAAACCCGGCTTCTCCCAGTAGCACAATTCACGACTCATAATGAATTGACCATCTAATAGTCACAACTCCATACTATCGTCATATCCGATCCAACAATATCGTGATAGACGATCCCTACCTAGCCGTGGGGACGGCTAAAACTCTAACATACAAATATGTTTATCCCTCCATAGGGTCCAACACTTCCAAACATGACAGAACTATGGCAACCCCAGCATCAAACGTCGAACCAAAACTATTCACGATTCAAACCTACTAACTAACATACCAGCATCCTAATGAACTACAGCCCATAGAGACATCACATCCTTGACATGTGCACACAACAAGAGCAAACCTGCTCTGCTATCACTTGACACGACCCATCCCAATCCCCCCGGGATTAACACGGCATGTGTCATGATCCCGTCTGACACGAAGTGTCAGACCATGGATAATTCAAACCTTTAGCCCGACTGGCTTCCAAAGCACGCCAGTATCGGGTGGAAGAGTCTGATGTCTCGGTCTCTGTTACAGTCTGCATCCGAGATCAACCTGAAGGGTATTAAAAACCAGAAAAGACTGTGAGTGGACGAAAAGCAATAGTTTAGTAAAACGCATTTCATAAAAGACCTTTATGCCTTTCACTAAAAAGCATGCATGCATAGGAAAACCATTTATCAAACCACATATGTTTCAATAACCATTAATAGGGTCTTAGCCCCAAGTTCTGTAAATTCAAGTCATACGGGCCCCTGCCCAAATACATTTACTCAAATCCATAATCATAACAAACATATGTGGGAACTTAGCCCAAATCCATTTATTATCCACAAAACACAATTTCGCAAATCCAAGAAATCATGTTTATCATATATCATATAACTAATCTTGTCACGATTTCTAAAGCAACGAGCGTGCTACCCGAGGTCTCAATTCCCAAGTCTCCCCAGGGTCCACCTAGGTCAATGTCCGCAGATCAATGACCCTCCCCAGGGGTTATAATCCATAATAGTCTTCCTGAGTGTAAGGTACCTAACAGGGGCGACTCCACTCATTAGTGCTCCGTGACTACTCCGGGGTCCACCTAGGTCAACGACCCTCCCTGAAAGAGACAATCCATAATATAAAAGATGGTATATGAAAAACCATTTTGAAATCATTCTCAAAAAAATTCAAAGGTTCATGTTCGGTCCCCATAAATCGTCATGAAACCAGAAATCCATCCTTTCCAAATCTAAATATGTTTAGGGTTTCCGAACCCAAAATCACAAACGTAAACTGTAACTGGCCTTCGTGCCCGATTCCGTAAACCAAATGGGGCTCGTGCCAGATTTTGTAAACTAAATTGGTCTTGTGCTCGATTTCCTAAACTAAATGGGCCTCGTGCCCGACTTCGTAACCAACTAGGCCTCCAGCCTGATTCGTAAACCAACTGGACTTCAAGCCCGATTTCATAAACCAATGGGGCCTCCGACCCAGTACCATATTAAATCAAACGAACTCGAAGTCTAATAGTTCGTAAATCAAATGGGTCTCATGCCCGATTCCATATTTCCAAATCCGAAATCAATTTACGAACCAATTGGGCCTCTGGCCCGGTAACGTAACTAATTGGACTTCAAGTCCGGGGGTTTCCAAAACAAATGGGTCTCATGCCCGAGTTTATCTTTTCAAATCCAAAACCATTTCATTAAATCATTTCTAAAATCAGAAGCACGTATAATCAGTGCAAAATCGTAACCTCGATTTACGTGAAAATACGTAAATCGCCTCAAAATATGTGAAATCATGTAAATCACCAATATCCAAATCATCATCATAGAATCACATATGTAAATCATATAAAAAATTTATGCATGCATCACAGTTTAGAAATCAAGGTCCACTGACAGATCGTCCTAAGCTGCCACCTCGATTTGCATGTCGTAAGCCATCCCGGGCTAATCACCATCATCGGGACTCCCAAACCTGTCCAAATCACACTAGAGGGTTACTAACTAACTTATTAACCTCTCATTGAAGCCCCGTAATTTTTCCGAATTTTTAACTATTTTTAAACTCGATCCTAAACCTTTGGACACCCCGAACTATATCGAGACGATATCCGATCGACACGAAACCAGTCCCAAAATGTTCGTTACATTGAATAGATTAAAAGTCATGTTGAAGTCATTCCCAAACCATGCTTCACGCGCCCCCACGCGTCACTTAAAGGGGCTACGCGTGAAGCCCACTCGTCAACACTGTTCATCACCTCTAACCTCCAGTAGACCGGGTTCACTGGTTTCGATCGGACTGGACCGGTCTGGACCGACGTGACCGGTTCAGTGTCCTAACCTCTCCATTTTTTATCCTTTTTCCATCCTTTGAATTCCTATAGGTTCCTAATAACAAACCCTATCGATCTACGTCCTCAAAACAAGGGGAAAACAAACGAAATCGTACCTCCCATGATCAAACAGTAAGCTTGACCTTCAAGCACAGTTTCCAGTCCTTCCAGCCTCCCATTTCCTTTGAAAACGATCCCCACCGCGTCGTCTTGGTCCCTAGGTCGTGTTAGAATCATTAGGAACTCAAAACAACATCCAAAGCTCAATTTTTCGAATTTTGAAACATACGGTTTCTCGGTCCGACATACCTCCGCCGTGGGCCGTCGTCCCTCATCACTCTCAGTCTCTTATTAGTCTTTCACATGAACGTATGGATGCAAATATGGTGGTGGGATGGTGTGTTTATGTCGTGTGCTTTGAGGGTGAGATGTAAATGGTGATCGGATTTTGGAGAAAGAAATATGAAGATGAAAGATGATGGCTGATAATCAGGTGAGAGAGAGAGAGAGAAAGATGGACGGTGGAGATGAAAGGAAAAGGTAGAGATGAATGGCTGAGATGAGAGGTGGGTGGAAAATATATATATTTTAATACAAGTGGCCCAATCATAATTTAGATCCACATTTTAGGGTTGATGACTAATGGGATGAGTGACACTTTGTGTCCCACATAAATATCTACCCAATCAGATTTTGCCACATAATTTATGCCTCGTAATGCGTGCATAGTCCAATTGAACTTCCCATGACCATAACTTCTCCGTTTGACGTCCAATTTTGACGTGTCGTCTGTCTACGGACTCGTGACGTACCGATCCACGTCACGGTCATCGGTCCTTGTACGTTTGATTCCCCGAGTCAAAAGTCAACATTTTACCCACGACTAGTGGAAAAACGGTCATTTTACACCGTCCGTTCGATTTGACTCAACTAATCACCGATTAGTCTCACTAATCCTTCATTAGTCACAAACCTAATCCTGGATTTCGGGACGGGTTGTTACAACGCGTCTGCACAATGGTCGTCCCCCTACCTCGAGCGGGGTCTGCGATACGGGTTTCGAACCCGATGGCATGACCCGACTGGAAATCGGTCATTTTACGTCCGATTTTCATGAAATTTAGCCATATCTCGATCGTTTTAATTAAATAATGAGATCTATGATCTTAAAATAAGAAAGAAAAAAAAGGTCGAAATTTCGCTCAATATTCCCCTATTGGAAATCGGTCATTTTACGTCCGATTTTCATGAAATTTAACCATATCTCGATTGTTTTAATTAAATAATAATAAATACCGATATTTTCATCCATGCTCCTAGCATGCTGTGATCACGGTGGGAAATATAATTTCAATAAGGACACAAAATGTGGAACCAAAAAGATGATCAAGGGGAAGGAGACGAGCATTGCAAAATCGTGCAATGACCCGACAACTCGGGTCAATTGGGATGGGATCCATTTTACCGAGGGGGCGAACACGTGGATATTCCGACAAATAGTGAATGGCTGGTTTCGGACCCACCGAACCCTTTGAAAATGACCTGTGCTAGAAGTAGAATGGACCACTGAATCACTAATCACTTGTGGTGTGTTTCTTATTATTCCTTTTCATCTTCTGCCTCAATTTTTTCTTTCGGGTCACGTGCTGGGCATGCTTTCATGGGCCACCACTTTTGGTTTATGGCATTCACTTTTGGTGCTTAGCAAAACGTGTCTATACATTACCACGTTCTAAGAAGATTGAACGGTCAGATATCCTTGATTAGGAAATCCCACCAAATTTCAATAAAAAACGATTATTTTGTAATAAAATTTACAATGTGTTAATAGTGCAGCTTATCTGATAATCATGATAAGAACAGTACTATCAAGCTGAGAAATATGAGAATGACACATCTAATCTAGCGTTCAAATGCACCCGCAAATAATAATAAACCAGGGCTAAATATGAAGCAATTACAAACTCAAAATAAGGCTATTGGAGGATTATTGGACATGTAAATGTGATCCGATCTGGCCTTGTCCAATCATGTTTCATATGATTCACTTCCAGCTGTAGTAAACTCCAATCAGATTGCTCCATCTGTCCAAAATGTGAACCAACGTGGACCCTTAATTAATCACCCTTTTTCCCCTAATCCCGTTGCCAATGACTTGATTAGCATCTGTTCATCAAACGCTTTGATCATTCCACCTTCCACGCATATACGAATAAGGAAAACGCAGATGATGACCCACCTGCATTTCCATCACCCTCCTCTTCTGATAATGGTTTTTGACTTTCAGTCAACGCTCCGTCTCGGGCCGATAGTAACAGCTCAGCATCATCAGCAGTCTCTGGTGATGATATTGGTTTGAATATGAACATGCCATGCCTTGGACCAGAGCTGAAAAGCCAGTCATGAACATCCCAATAAACGTCAACCCTGGTTTTGTTGATGTCAACAGACTCATTACCTCTGAACTTCCAGTGAAGATGCTTCACATGAACTGCTTGGCTTCCATCAATCTTTATCTCCAATTCTGGATCAAACCCAATCGAACCATTATTATTGCTGTTGCTGCACTCGATTAAAATCTCATGAAAGCTTTCTTTCTCATGGAATTTGATCCTTGTGGAATATCTTCTCTTCCCAAACAAATGTTCTCGTCGCGAAACCAAGATAGGTTCTATCAGTGAAGGCCTGCAACCTGTTTTTCTATATGCATCTTTCTTTTGATCACCAACAAGCAACACCACCTCTTCTTCACACACAATAGCAACATAGTAGTCCGATTGTGGCTCGGTTTCGCCGTTGAATTTTGCAGCTTTTAGGTCCCAGACCACATCCACTGTGGCGCCGTCCACCAGAAACTGCTTGGAGCCTTGTTTCCTCCAAAAGTACCAGGGCTTCAGCTCCACCTTGCATCGATAATCGTCGTCCCTGTCTAGGCCTTGGACAGAGACAGAGAGGCCATGTAGTAACAAGTTCTTGCACCAAGTAATGGTGATCAGACGACACCGCCCAGCAATCTTTGTGCTGTACACTGACATGAACACACTCTGTCCCGACCTGATCAGGCTTGTTGGTGTTGCATCATCAACGGGCCTCTGTTTGCCCGACGAAAAGCAAGTAGGAATTCCAATTGAATCTTGCATGGTTACTCAATCAAATGCAGGAAAACTAATTGATTGTCGATGAAGCAATGGAGACAACACATACATACATATATGCATATACATCCGATCAATCAGACTACAAACGAATGGCTATAAGATCTCTCACCGCATAAGATTCGGCAGAAATCTTTTCGTTAGAGGCAGAGAAATTATGAGGATGAGGGAGAAGCTTGAGACTGAGCACGTTTAACATTCTAGTGAGTTGAGCAAGAGCAAGGTTTTTCCAATCTGTTTTGAAGGCCTTTCTATTTTTAACAAAACCCCCTTTTTTCTTCTTGGAATTGGTTTGGCTTGAAGATAAGTTTGATCCCCAAAAAATCTATCTTTTTCAAATACATGGAAAAAAGCAACTACATCCTTTTCATCACATATGAAGTTCATGTGACAGTGTTCCAGAAAATAAAGAAGTAAGATTCATATACGAGAGGAAGCATATGGGTGGGGTAAAGCAGATTAAGTAATTAAAATAATGCATACATAATTTGGATTTACGATGCGAGTTATAATACTTCCACATGGTTTATATATTTAACCTTTTTACCGCTTCGCCATGTAATTTTTACTTCCCCATTGAAAAGTAAACTTCAAGTTACCAATCTTAAAAACAACTTACATTTAGCTTTAGCTTCTTCACATGCGCAATCAACTGACCTGGGTTAAACCACTGTTACATCTGAAATGTCTTAAATCAACTATCATTACAGTGATGTCATCGGAACTGCCCCTACTCACGGCGAGGTTCATGAGCTCCTTACAAGCAGCTACCAGTACACCAGAGGCAGGTTGAGTTTTTGGGTTCAA
Source organism: Prinsepia uniflora (assembly GCA_032719365.1). NCBI lineage: Eukaryota > Viridiplantae > Streptophyta > Magnoliopsida > Rosales > Rosaceae > Prinsepia > Prinsepia uniflora. The sequence continues at coordinate 19,290,971 of CM064863.1, forward strand.
TCGCTTTCCGAACGGCATTCTTCTTGACTTTGGTAGAGGGCTTTCATTTTCACTTCGAAAACTCATTCTCATTGTCTTTCCAGCTTTTGAGTGCCTTTTTAAATCCTGGAGATGCCTCCATTATGGGAGATTCAGTCTTCATGTTTACTCGCTTCACTAAGGATATTCTTCTCGACTTTGATGGAGGGCTTTCATTTTCACTTGGGTAGCCATTCCCACTGTCTTTCCAGTTTTTAACTGTCTTGTTATATCCTGGAGACTGGTTCTCTTTTATGGGAGATTCAATCTTCGTGTTCACTCTCTTTCCTAAGGATATTCTTCTTGACTTTGACGGAGGGCTTTCGTTTTCACTCATGAAGTCATTCTCACTATCGTTCCAGCTATTATTGACTGTTGTCTTTTTATAGCCTGGAGATTGTGTCCCTTTTGGTTGCTTAACCAACGAAATTCTTCGCAACTTTGATGAGGGGCTCACACTAACACAGCCAAGGTCATCGTCAATATCTTTCAGTAGATCTCCTGAGGGCCCCAATTTTTTCTGAGCTGAACACAATCGCGTCACAACATCAATCGCTTCTTGGTTGCCAACCTAGGACCAATAGTCAAAACCAGAATTAGCAAGGACAGGCTTTCATAAAATTCGACAGGAATGTACACTCAGATATGACATTTATGCATTTCCACTCTCTTCCTAGGATATATATTTCGTATTTTTCATGCAGTTGCATTTATGAAAAACATTAGGTTCTTCAGGCCAATGAGATATAGAGTTTACTACTAAAACTTGCATAATAGATTGGATAATGGATCGTGAAATATTCAATTACTAAGTGAATGATTTAAACTTCATGGAGTTTCACGAGGACTGTACAAGTTCATAACAAATGTTGAACTCTATCAAAATAAGTTGATCCTTTGTATTGCTTGAAATCCTAAGGGTTGTCATGATCGTTAATGCTGCAAAAGTGAAAACAAATGGAAACTTATAAACCTAATAAGGGAACCTAACCCAAGTGTTTTATCTTAAAACCTATGACATCCAATATAAACTAAGATCACAAATATCCATCTACAAAAAGCAAGTCAAAACATAGAAATTACATGCATGAAAATTTTGCATAGTACCTCTCCCCACAGGCCATCCGAAGCTAAAACAAGAAACTCCATGTCTGGAGTCAGCTGTAGGATCTTTGTTTCGGGCTCAGCCAGCACCCAGTCCTTCAGATGAGCATCTCCAATGCTTCTAGAAACAGAAAGAACCCCATGAACTCTCCATGCTCCTCTATGGAACTCCACATATCCTCCCTAATTACAATATCACCAAGGGTTGCCATCAAAATATCTCTAAGTTGTGTCATATCATCTGTCAGCACTATATAATGTAATTCAGACAATGTTAAATACCTCATCCTCTATTCTTTTGCGTTCATCCTCCTGTTCCGCACTATGATCTATTGTGAGAGCTTCTGCCACTCCACCCCTACAAAGAACAGCCCTGCAATCTCCCAAGTTTGAAATAACGACCTCCTGCCCTTCAATTAAGGCTGTGACACAGCAGGTACCACTTCCTAAACCCTATATTTAGTAATCACTTAGAATCATCAATTGCCATTGATTTCCATCATACAAAGTTCAAGGAAAGAAAACCAGGTATTGGTGTGAAAACCATTTCTATGAATCAGGGCTAATCATCAGCGGAGTTTTCGAACCAAATCTCCCCGGAATTCGCCAATTTCCATTTTGAATGTCACATTCACACCTCTAGCATTTCAGTCATGAACATTAAATAGGGATTTAGATTCCATGTTTGAAATTACCTGTTTCAAGAACTCCTGGTCGGTTTTCAGATACCCAGCTTTAACTGCCTCTTCTATTTCTGTATGTATTTCCGTCATTTCAAGTATATTGTTATGCAAATGCTCAGCAACAAAATCTGCAGCCTTCTTCCCACCATGTCCATCATAGACTCCAAAAAAGCCCTACAGTTTGGCAACCTAGAAAAATGAAATTTGAAACTCTGACGCAAACTGTTAAGAACCCAAGGGTAGAACTTCCCCAAACCTAGCTCAAAGGGAAGGGAGCCTCCTTTAACATTATCTATTTTTCCAATGTGGGACAATTGGGTCCTAACACAAACAAATTTTAAAAAAAAAAATTGCGTTAAGGGTTTGAGCAGTTTGTTCACCTTGTTTGAGTTGCTGCCTTGAAAGAAAGAAACAATCTTGTGGTTATCTTCCATAAACGTTTTCTTGCCCTTGGTAGAGGAGACCCCAGCTCCAATCCCACTGAAGCACACGGCGGTGTCCATTTGAGGCGTGAACTCTCGGACCTTTTCGGTTTTAATTTAATTTCTTGCAAAACGTTTGGGATCTCAATCTTCGGGGGTCTCTTCCGCTTCAGGAAAGACGAAACGCTCATGGGATCGGCGGTAACCGGTGGAGACTGGGAATGCGAAACAGCGAGGTTTGAGCTCGGCATTGCTGTAGAAAATAGAAAAGTAGAGAAAAGAGATGCAGAAACAGAGACACCAACGGCTATATAGAATATAACAGAAAAGAAAGTAATGGGGGTGGGATGAAGTTGGGGGAGACGGGGAGTCAAAGGCAAGGGATTGGAAAGCGGCAGTTACTGTCAGGGTTCGTCGGTTCAAACTAAGAGCCGTTAGAAGTGTGGTCAAAAGTTTGAACTCAATTTGGTTCGACAAAATTATCCCGGATTAATTTTCATCTTTCACTGGAAAACCAGACATTTCAGATTTTGAGTCTATTGCTCTATAGCAACGTTTGACTTTTTTATTAACCAAAAAATGCATGTGACAATTGTCGTAGTCAGTACATCTTTTTTTTTATCTAAAGAAGTAATTCATTGATATAGTCGAGAGACATTATAAGTATTTGGTAGCGCTTATAAAACTCAGTATGTGAGAAATTCGATAAGGGAAAATAAATACCTCTGCAAAACACAGAAATAAAACAGTGAAAATTAATCCTATATATCCCTCTCAACCCACGGTGGGAACATAGGTCCCTAACCCGTTCTCTCCTGAGTGTTGCTGCCCTGCTGAGCTAAGCCATAAGCAACTAAATTGGCCACTTGGGGTGCCACAACTACCCTATCCAAAGGGATCCTAATGGCCTCCAAAAAATCTGCAACCTCTCTAGCTACCAAACCGAAGGGTGCCCACAGATGGTATGTTGATGTAATAATACTAACAGTCTCCATATAATCAGTCTCCACAAGTACATCTTGGATCCCTAACCACTGGATTTGAAGCAGGCCATGATGGATGGCCTCAATTTCAGTGGACACAACAGAACCACCTAAGGGCCCTGGTCCAGAAAATCCTACCAAGACATTACCATACGAGTCTCGCACCACCCCCCAACTCCCCGACAAAGGGACTCCGGACTAATTGCGGCATCACAATTAAGTTTAGTAGTCCCCTCTTGAGACTTGGTCCACCTAGCCTCCTGTACACGCGAGGCTCCAACACAAATCCATTGTAAAATAAAGTACTATGAATGTGCAGCCATAGTTGCCTCGTAAACCGCTTTCAAACTCACCACTTGCAAATCATGCACCATTTTATTCCTCCAATTCCAAACATGCCAACTATTAAAAACAAATTGCTCAAGTTGAGCAGCGACCAAGTGGTAAATAGCATAACCAAACAAAACAACAACACCACCCGAGGTGGGAAAACTAGTCTACGGGAACAGGAGAAGTCTCCACACCTCCTTACTACGTTTACAACCCCAAATTGCGTGAAAGCCATCTTCTGGCTGCTTCCCACATCGACAACAGAGAACTGAAGTAGCCACCTTACGAGTGACCAGGTTGTAGGCCATAAGCAAGATCGCAAAACAGGCTCACCAAGCAAACAGTTTAATTTTATTTGGAACTCTCATCTTCCAAAGATGTTTCCAAAGACTCGCACTCTAAACTTCATCAGAGCACTCAACACCCCTTAACCTACCAACCCAAAGACAATATGCAATGGCATAGCTGGATTTGACCGTATACTTTCCTGTCTTTGAGTAATACCAGTAGGGCCCATCAAGGAAAGAAGCATGTCAAGGCAAGGAGATGCTGCAAATGTCCCGGACATCTTCCACACAAAAGGCTGCCTCTAACAGGTAATAGTTCTACCCCCTCTCAAGAAGAAGCAGAGAGGACACCATGGCATCACCAGGAAGTCCCTGATTCAATATAGGCTAAAAAGTTCTAGGACGTGGTATCCACTTATCACGGAAAACTCCCACAGAATCTGCCAAACCCACTCTACAGAGCAAACCTGGAAACCCCAACGGGAACCCTTTCACCGCGCTTTTCTTGATAACATCCCGACCCCCATAGAATAGACTGCCACACAAAAGAAGGAGCTGACCCCGTCTCAACCTCCATAAAATCCCTATTAGGATAGTACCGAGCTTTCATCATCCGAGCTAAAAGGGATCCCGGTTGTTCCAACAACTGCTAGGCCTGTTTAGCCACAATATCATGATTAAAAAACTCAAAATTCTTAAAACTGAAACACTCCCCCCCCCCCCCCCCCCCCTTCTCAATTTTGGGCAACACAGCTTGTCTCATCACACCCAATGGATGCTAATCTTCCCAGATTTACTCCACTAGAACCTAGCAATTTCGGCTGAGAGCTCAAGATAGGGAGACCTTGGGAGGCGAAATATGCTCATCATATAGGTGGGAAATGTCAGGACCCGACCCTCCTCGGTCAGGAACCGACTCTAGCATGATATTGTCCGCTTTAGGCCTCCTCGCTCTCACGGTTTTGTTTTCGGGAGCTCACGGTGCAACTTCCCAAGAGGTCACCCATCATAGAATTGCACCAACCTCAACTCGCTTAAGTTTGGAGTTCCAACCGAACCCAAAGCCACTGAGTTCCCAAAAGGCCTCGTTTAAATCAGAGTTGCGCAGCAGCCCACTCTATCTAATACGATCTTGTCCCCTTTGGACTCGCTAGAAACACCAGCCCAGTCAACAGGGTTTTGTTCCTGGGAGGTCACAGTGCAACTTCCCAGTTGGTCACCTATCATGGGATTGCACCAGCCTCCACTCGCTTAACTTTGGAGTTCCAACCGAACCCAAAGCAACTGAGCTCCCAAAAGCCTCGTGCTAGATACGTATGTGCCTACACTTTTAAGGCACACCACTATTCCCCCCTCGCTTGAATGTGAGATCGTTCATCGTTCCTTCCAGGACACGGGTCTTACAGGAAGTGCATGAGCCACCGCTTTAAATAGAACTTCCTTACCAACCACAGACAACAATTTAGCATTCTAGGTAGCCATCCTACTATGTAGGCATCCCAAAACCTTCCAAATATCTTTCATTTATTGCACCCGGTGATCGTAGGAAGCCTAAGATATTTTTTTTGTGAAAATGCACAATCTGAACACCAGACAGTGTAGAGATCAGACGTTTCAAATCAGAGCAGTGCCTGGACTAAAACATGCATCAGACTTCTCAAAATTAATCAACTGACCGGAAACCCACTTATACCTGTGCAAAACCTCCTGAAGTTTTTGAAATTCCCCCAGCCACGCATTACCGAATAGCAAACTATCATCAACAAATAACAAATGAGAGATGGGGGGGGGGGGGGGGGGGGGGGCGATGTCACTGTCACCCCATGAATTCGCCTTTCCCCATATGCTTTAGAGAGGAGTGTCGAGAGACCCTTTGCATAAATCAGAAATAGATAAGGAGATAAGGGGTCACCTTGCTTTAGCCCCCTAGTCGGCACTATACATCCTATAGCATATCCCCGAACCTATACTACATAGCTAACTGTGGACACACAATCCATAATAAGACTAACCAAATGTACATTATACCCAAGCCTAAGAAGCATACCCTCCAAAAATTGTCATTCAACCGGATCATAAACCTTAGACATATCATGTTTCAGGATCATCCTTTTCAAATTACTACTACCCCACCGTCAAATTGCATGGATAGACTCAAAAGCAACCAATATATTATTAGTAATGAAAAGACAAAGAACAAAAGCAGTCTGATAGTACTTGTAAATATTTTATGCGTACTATTAAGTGTATTTCTCGATACTGTTGATTTATGGATGATTTTACGGGAATTGTCTGATGCACATTTACGAGATATTTGCTGATACTTTGTTTTGGATTTATTCTGAATTTTGGTCTTGGTTTTGGAATTGAAATGAATTCTAAGAATATGATCTTGATATTTGAGTCATGATTTCTTGGTATCTGAGATGTGATATGATGTGTTGTGAGAGCCTTCCTTGGGATGTCGGATTGGTTGAACGATCTCAACTGTTAAGGTAATGCTCCATAGTTCTCGAGACCGATATTATGATGGGTAGTCTCAGACATCAAGGTCATGCTCCATAGTTCTAGAGACTAGTGAAAAGTCTCAGACGTCGAGGTAATGCTCTATAGTTCCTGAGACTTAGACTGTGACTTAGACGTCGAGTTGGACTCCGTAGTTCTTGAGCTGGTTCACACTCGAACGTCGAGCTGGACTCCGTAGTTCCCGAGTGGATAGTGCATATTTGATATGATGATTTGGCTTATAGGCATTGAGGATGGACTGATTGTGTATGTATGATTGTGGCCATGGTTTCTGATATGGTTTTTATGTGAACTTGTTTTCTGGTATTTTCTGGATTTTCTACTATTTCATGTATTTCAAGGCTTTGCGTTTTATTGATTGTTTATTGGGTTTATGTAATTCTCTTATGGATGCATATTTTTCTAAAACGGAGGGTAATGATTACTTGTATTTGATAATTATGTTTTTGGAACTATGTTTAAAATATTTCTTTTTAGGTCCATTCACAAAATTTTCTTGATTTTGAAAACCTCCAGGTCAGATGCATGAGAACCAAGGCTATCTAAGAAGCGGAGGCGTGAGCTTTGAGAATACGAGTATCTCTTGTCTAACAAGATTTTGAGAATGATTTTGGCATTTGGTGCACTTGTTAGACGGATGCAGGGCCCGGGTATGGTTTATAACGTGTTTTCAGGGTCAAGTATTGTCAACTTGGTAGCAGAGCCTAGGTTCTGAGGTGTGCTTGAAATTATCATGCCTCCAAGATGTGAGCCTCGTGCACGGCCTAGTAATGAGATGAGTAGAAGTGCCCTGGGGCATTTTAGAACTGGACACGAGTTGGTTGTCGGTGATACGTGTTGCTCACATCAGCCACCTGGTTTGAATTGAAATGTTATATGTGTAGTATGACTATTTGTTTTCTCGACATATGTGATGTTGGATTGGATGATTGGTGTGATTAATGAATGTCACGCACTGATAAGTGAAACAATTGTGTGACTCTGGATAATAAGTGAAAGTCCCAGTTTTTGTCACCATGTTGGACCCAAGTGTGCTAACGTATACGTTTCTCAGTTGGAGTAAGTGCTTGAGGTTTAATATAAGGAAAGGCCTTATAACGGGTCCGACATGTGTATAGTGATTTTGGGTTGATGTTGTCTAATGGCCTTAGGTGGTTGATGTATTGTCGTAGATTGCGAAGATTGAAACAAAACTATGACAGGTTGGATATGAATCAAGATACTAGGCTTAGAAAGAATCCGAAGGCGGAAATAATGTAATAATTCAACTAATGAAATAGGGTTCAAGTTGAAACCCGAAGTAGTGTTCTGAGCTGGGTAATTCTTGTTTTTGAGCATATAAACAAGATTGAATATTAAAATCAGGTGTTTTAACAAAGGTAATAAGTATAAGCTAAATAGCCCCTGCCTTGGGTAAGTGACTTGTTGGAGTAACTTAGGAGTTCTAAATACTCCAGGGAAGTCGAACTGTGAATTAAATGTTCTAAGTTGGAAAATGAAGTAACCCATCAGTTGGGATCAGGTTATTGTGAGTTGTTAATGATATTGCTTGGATTAAGTATATTCCACCAATGTTATAGAATCGTAAAGGTATACATTGTTGGTTGACGGAACCAAGATGAATCCTAAATAAAACCGAGGTAGCAATCCATTGGGAATAGTGAAAGTTAGAAGGTTTAAGCATGCTTGTAGTGTTTAGATTCATGGTTCATGGGTTAGATTTAAGGCGACAAAGAAGTTGTGTATTACGTAAAGTCCGAGTATACTCTTACTTGCATTTTGTTGACTAGAGTGTCTAGAAGTTACTAAAGCGGAACCTGAAATGGACAATTAGAATTTTTGACATTACAGGCCATATAAATTACTTAAAGTGTGTGGTGGTTGTTATGGTTTCCTAGTCAATGACTGGTTTGAGACTCAATTGTTTGTTGTTTATTTTCATTGTATGCTTATATATTTATCAAGTGTAAAGGTTCTTGTATACATGAATGTTGAGTTAAATTGTTTTGCATACGACGGGGAACTTGTAATGGTGGGTAAAGGTTTGAAGAGATAGGCCTTTAGAGGAAAGTACAAGACTTCACGGACTGCAAAAGGTTAAAGCATTTCTCCACGTAGAGAATTTAAGAAAATCATATAGAGTTGGTAACATTCGAGTAGTATACTTGTGATTCCTAAGATGCATTTTAAAATAATGCTATTAGTGAGCTAGACAGAGTTGAAAGATGACAAATTGATATAGGATCATTATGGTATGACAATAGCAAAGTAATTAAGTGATGGAAACCAAGTAGAGTTTTATAAGTGGTTAGAACCCTGAGTAGCTGTCAGGTTTGTTTAACGATGGAATTGGTAGTTTCAGCTTCTAAGGATCTAGGGAAGTTGTGATACAATTTGGACGATTGTTAGCCGAAGTGAAAAGTTTCATATTGTACCATTTGTGAATTGTCGATTGACGAGACTAAGAAAATATGGGCAATTGCTAAGTAGTGTTTTAACAAAATGAGTAAAAGTCAGGAAGATTTTACTTTTTAGTGTAGCTAGTCATCCTTGGATAGATAATTAGCTCAAAAGGTTATGCAGATTTGGGGAAACATGGTAGATGGGTTAAATGGTTAAGCAGATGTGAAATCGGGAAGGATGAATTAAGACTACGATGCCTTCTATTAAAATACGTATGTGGTGTCATGAATTCAGACATTGATAATATTCTTGAACTTGAGTAAGAATATTAGTTGGTTTACGAAAAGTTAAAAAGTGAGAATTATATGTTCGGAAGGTAAGTGGAAAGTGAAATGTTAAGTAATGAATAGGACTTTCAAAGAAAGCATGTTGTTTCAAGCCCAAGTTTGGTTGTGTCATGTCGATGCGAAATGGAAGTTTTACATGAATTAAAGATGAATACTTCATGGTACTTCGTAGATATGATGTTGAGTTTAATTTCAGCTAGTAATCTTTTGACTTGGAAAGTGATTAGCACAGTCTCCAAGCTAGTTTGCGGATTGGTCGTTAAGATGGATATTTGGGCATCAAGAATTGGTTAGGTGAATTGTTTATTTTGGTTTTGTTGCATCTCACATGTTTATCATACAGTCGTGTGACCCGAGGTTGTTGAATTGGAAATAGAAAGTTCTTTTCATAGATAAAGTTCTAAGCGTCTCAAATGGTGAATATGTGATTTGAAACGTATATGAATATTGTGTACATTTCATCTTAGGCGAAACCTAGAAATTAGTGAAATCTTGACTGATAAGGTCTGGGATGTATGTTTGATAAGGTATTTCGTGTTTGGGTTAATGATTAAGTCTATTTGGCTAGAAGAGGCCATGCTTGAAAATAGTAATGAGATTTTTGACATATCCATATGTAATGGGTATGCTCTTGGACATTATTGGATGATACTGAATTTAGTTCTAGGGTGTTTTATGTGAATAGTTAGACTCCTCAAGACTTTTGAGTGACTTTCGATAGGAAATTGATGGGTTGGTTGATATTTAACAACTCAATTATCCAATTGGAGTTTAAATTGGAATTGTTCTCAGACGAGGAACCTATTGGTGTGTTAGCTATACATTGTAGAACCATTCACCAAATTTTGAGGACTAATTTTCTTTAAGGAGGTTAGGTTGTAATGACCCAGAAGCTCGAGGAAAACAAAAAGTGGAAAATTTAGTGGAAATGACAATTTTTCCCTTGAAAAAATCCAAATGTTGACTCTTTGACCAGGACATCTTTTGGGGAATTCGAAAATACTGATATGAAGGTCTCTGTCTCCTGAATACATAGACATGCGGTGACAGGACCCATCCCTAATCCCTTATAATTAACGTGGGATGACCTGCTCCCATCTAACACCACGTGTCAGACCAAGGATATTACCATGACCCACTCGGGGTTTCCAGAGTACGCAGCTTCATGTGATGCATCGGTCTCTACTACAGCTCGTATCCACGATCAACCTGTGAGTGGACAAAAATAAACAGTTGGAAAATCAATTTCTGAAATAATCATTTAACCCTTTGTTTTATAAAGCATTCATGCATATCAATTAAATCATTTCTTTCAAGTAAAACAGTCCATATGGAAAACAAAGGCTTTCATTGTAAAACCAACACATGTGAAAATATCTGGACACAAAGCAATAAATCAAAATCATGACCCATTCTCATATCCCACATCTATCTCATACCATCATACCATCATCATTAGTCACGATATCCAAGAAACGCATGCAATCAAGCCCCAAGATAGATCATGTCCGAGCACGTCGTCGTGAACGCATCTACGAGCGACGTTCATATCTTCATGAACATATCAACAACCTATCTTATACATCATAAGCATTCCTGAGTCGAGCCTCCCACGGCTGCTGGACAACAAGCAGTGCATCTTGACCTCTCTGAGGGGGGACACAGCGCATCCCGGAGGCGAGCAACATATCATAGGGTCCTCTCCAAGGAAATACATTCCTACAGAGTCATCTCAATCATCTTGGAGAATGGTCATAGTAAAAAAATTGGAAACACATTTTCATAAAACATTGTATCTTAAATCAAATCACTGTTTTGCATAGGCTCTCAGCCCAAAACCCAGTTTCCACAAACATCATAAAAACGGTGTCTAGTCCTCATTTCACAATACTCAAAATCATTTAATCAATCAAATCAATGTTCAAAAATCACTTTTGACTATAATCTAAGTCAAAATCACTATCCAACTGGGTCTCAAGCCCAAAATGTAATTTTCACATAAATCCGTAAAATCGTTCATTTTCAAACCATGATCAAACCAATATGTAAATCTCTATACAATTCATCATTCAAAGCAATATGAAAACCTTGCATTTCAAACCATGCTCATAAAATCATTAAAACATATATGCATGCATCATTTATAAATCAAAGTCTACTCACACACGGTGCATCCTTTGCGCTCAAAATACAAGCCAGAAGCCAATCCAAAGCCTTCGGAACGTTCGAGCCTATCCAAATCACATCTGAGGGTCACTAACAATCCATATAAGTACATACAATAAACCCTTAAAAACCCTGGAACCGAAAACGTATCCCGAACACGCTTCCCGAGGAAAAAAAACCTCTAAAACACCAACTAAACGATCTCCAATCGACCTAGAACCACCATCATTGCATTCAGATCATCGAAACTGTCAGAACTCGCCCCAAATCCCCCGGGATTAACGCGGGACGTGCCTGCTCCCGTCTGACACGAAGTGTCAGACTAGGAAAAATTCCCACCTTAGCCCCCTCGGGACTTCTAGAGCGCGCTAGGATCCGGAGGAGGAATGTGATGTCTCGGTCTCTCTTACAGCCCACATCTGATATCAACCTGAAGGGCATTAAAACATTTTAAGTTGTGAGTGGGAAAAAAATGATTTATAAAAACATTTCCACGAAAGAAGATATTTATGCCCTTCACTAAAAATTATGCATGCATTCGAAAACTATTTATCAAAACATCCACAAAACCATTAGGGCCTTGGCCCAAAACCATAAACCAAAGCACATGGGAATTCAACCCAAAACCAATCATGTGGGACTCTATCCAAATCATGTCATGTGGGTCTCAGCCCAAAACTATTCTTAGTGAAATACCAACCATGGAACACGGGGTCTCAGCCCCAAACCATTTTCCGTAAAACATCATATATATATATATACATATATAACCCGTCCTCAGCATCTCATATGCCCAAAAAAAATCATCACAATTTATCTATACTAGTGTGCACACTACTCGGGGTCTCACTTCGAGTCAACCCCCAGGATCTACGACGTCTGGGAGGATTGTCCAAAATCCAGGATCTACGACGCCTGGAGGACTGTCCCCGGACTGAGTCCTTGACTAACCATATCTCACACTCCTGAAATGTGCTCCCTCTTGGAGTCACTCATTCCAGGTAGTGGATCGTGACACTCTAGGATCTACGACGTCTGGAGGAGACCAATACGCTAATCTAGGAGGGTATATACCTTTCTGTGAAAACATTCAACTGGGTCTCATACCCGAACCTCAACGGGATTCCTCGAATCCAATTCAAATTCATGTTCATAGGCCTCAGCATAAATCCACTCTTCAATAGGGTCTCAAGCCCAATATTACAACCAACTAGGCCTCAAGCCCGAATTCGTAAACCAACGGGGCCCTCGGCCCGTTCATATTAGTCAAATGGGTCTTCGACCCGATTTCTCATCAAATCAAATGGACTCCAAGTTCGAGAGTTTCCAATCAAATGGGTCTCATGCCCAATTCCATATTTCTAAATCCGAAATCATTTCATCAAATCATCGTTGAAAACATAGGACGCATAGGCACGACTTAAATCCGAAAACCTCGAAAAGCATGCAAACACGTCAATACTAGCTACCACAAACAAATGCACTCATGGAATCACAAAACATTTATTTAAAACAAGTCCACTCACAGATCATCCAAAGTCACGCCTTGATACGCGTGTCGTACGCTCTCCCGGGCCAATCGCCATCTCCGGGGATCCGAAACCTGTCCAAATCGTAACAGAGGGTTACTAACTATGTAAATAACCCCTCAATAAAGCATCTTAATTTTTCGGGATTTTTAACTATTTTTAAACTCGATCCTAAACCTTCAGACTTCCCGAACTATATCGAAATTATGTCCGATCGACACGAAACCAGTCCCAAATTGTTCGTTACATCGAATAGATGATTTCACATATTGGAACCACCCCCAAAAGATGGCCCACGTGCTGGAGACTTTTCATCTTCTTCCTCCAGCCGACTGGCCGGTCCGGTTTATTTCGGCAATCCGGTCCGCTTGGACCGGCGTGACTGGTCCAAGGCCTTTTCTCTATGTTTCTATGTTTCTTGGACCAGTCCACCAAAACCTCTACTCTCATAACCAACTTTTTTCTTGTCTTCTCGCTAACTATGCCAAGAGATTCTTCCACAGTCTCACAATACAATTCTCTTCTGCTCCTAGCTTAGTATAATCAACAGTACGATTCTCCTCAATGACGACCCGACCTCGGTCTACTCGCCTCCCGGTCGCCACAATCACCTCAGTCATCTCGATCATCCTGATCGTCACTACACGACTCGATCTAACTCATCTCGATCTACCGTGAATCCACTATCTCGGACACTTACTCGTCACATCCAGTGTCGCCAAGTACTATTCGCTCTTCAAGTCAATCAAATTTGGCCCACAGCCTAGGTGTTCGGTTCTTACACCCTCTTTGAACACTTTAGCTGTTATATAAATCCTCGTCATCCCACCTAGGGAAGAATTAAGAAGAATCCAAAATGATGACATCAAAATTCATCATATATCATCCTCTGGCACCCAGCACTATCTGCTAAAGAGCAGAAACGAGAAGTCACACTTAGTGACATCCAGAATGTCCAGCACCAAGGCGGAAGCAAGTACTCTCCTCATCGTCTCAATCACAACCTCTCTTGATTCCGAAGTTCCAATCACGTTGGAAACATACTTCTTTTCCAATTACTGAGCTCACTCATTACACGAGCATTCCCATGTCTTATAAGTGAACGATTTCCAAGTCCTCAACTCAGGAGGTATAGTCACCCGTAGTCAACCAAAACCAATCCGCAATGGACTCTCAAGTCCTTAGCTCAACCGGACACCATCCACGCATCCGTGAATACCGTTTATGCACATCCAAAAGGATGTCAATTCATCTTAACCTGATGTGCCGCTCGACTGTAGAGTCACAACAGGCTCCTGCTGTGATCTGCAGCCAAATCTCTGCATATCACCGTAACTAACCAACCGACCCCTACATCATAAGACATCACTTACATCATACATTTAAACCTTTTCTGTCTAATCACTACTTAGGCATTTCAACCTTTAACGTTACCACTCCTGGGCACAAACTCGTGCCTCTAGTCTCGTATCATCAGGGAACTGATCACCAAACCAAGTACTCTCTGTGCCTCGCACTGAGCCACTCGAGATCCTCTCTGTCCCGCTCAGTGCCCATCGAACTCACATGCTCGCCACAATGGGTACATCTATTATCCCGTCAGTATACTGGTTCGTACGTTCCAACTCTATGGGATTAACTCCAGCACTCATACTCATGTGATCCATCCAAGGATATCTAGGGCATCTGTCACTCACCCAGGTATATCCCGCTCATCTCAGTCACCTCCACAGAGGTAGCGTGGCACACTCGCCAGCACCTAACGTCAGAATCTCATCCTGTGATCGCACTCAGCAATAACCGAGTCGAATCCAGAATCTATGCTCGTACTATTTGTCACTCACGCACCCTCGTATATTCGTCACGACTGACAAATTCCATCGTCACAATCGTCACGGCAACCTGAGCCTATCCAACTAGATAAGACTTGACTACGTCCATCGATAGCAGCGTCTGCCATAACCCCGTGCAGACCAATCTCAGAACACTCTGCTATCGAGAATCCAAATCCATGTAGTCAACTCACCGCAGGTACCAACTGCTCAACGCAACATCCACCGATCGGTCCACCTTAGGATCCAGTCGACAAGTACCACACTCCTCGTAACTTGTCCAAATCAATCTCCTACTAGGGTTATCACAAACCCGGCTGCCCGCTGCTGCTCAACCTCCTGACCAATCCATCACCCTCGACTCTGAAGAGTCGTCATACTCCAATACGGGTGTCCAATCAACCAGTAATCACGATCCAAGGACCTCGTCCTCTCGTAACTCTACGACCCCTAGTCGCTGAGCCTACAAGAAACTGGCCCTCCTCAGTGTCTATCATCACTCAACCATGGCATACCACAATCACTGCATGTAATACCAAGCCACACAATATCTACACCGGGGCATCCTCTGCTAGTCGACATCCATCCGAGATTCCACACACCGAAACATGGCAACACATTCTAAATAGGGTCAAAAGTTCCTATTCCCAACAATCTCACTCGAGTCAACCATGACCTTAGCTGTTCTCTTCAGCACACTCTCCAATCTGACATGACATAACCGACCAACAGTCTTGACTTCCAAAGTTGTTATATGGTGTCTACTGGTCCACTGGATCTAATCCACCAGTAACACTACGGCTCTATGCCATTGGATTCACATGCACATTGATCCCACCCGAAATCCAACCTCTCAGAAAATGCGGTATCCTACGTCAATCGAACACTAAACCATCTCACCTCGTGCCAAATGTAAGCTAACTACGGTTCAATTCCACCGAATCCACCTACTTTTATCCTAACTGTCAAGTTGATGACGGGCTGTTACCACTGTAGAGACATCACATTCTCGACCTGCGAGTCACTCTGAAAGTAAAACACACTCTGATACCACTTGTCAGGACCCGCCCCAAATCCCCCGGGATTAACGCGGGACGTGCTTGATCGCTTCAGACACAAAGTGTCAGACCAGAGAAAATTCCCGACTTAGCCCGTCGGGACTTCTAGAGCCGCCAGGATCCAGAGGAGGAATGTGATGTCTCGGTCTCTCTTACAGCTCACATCCGCGATCAACCTGAAGGACATTAAAACATTGAAAGCTGTGAGTGGACAAAAAAATGATTTATAAAAACATTTCCACGAAAGAAGATATTTAAGCCCTTCACTAAAAAGTATGCATGCATTCGTAAACTATTTATCAAAACATTCACAAAACCATTAGGGTCTTGGCCCAAATCCGTAAACCAAAGCACATGGGAATTCAACCCAAAACAAATCATGTGGCTCTACCCAAATCACGTCATATGGGTCTCAGCCCAAAACTATTCTCAGTGAAATACCAACCATGGAACACGGGGTCTCAACCCCAAACCAATTTCCGTAAAACATCATACATATATATATAAGCTGACAGGACCCGCCCCGATCCCACAGGGACCACAAGGGGACGTGCCCTGCTCCCGTCTGACACCCAATAATTCATACCAATTTTAACCTCCAAACATTTAAAAGCATAAATAACCAAATAAACGTTATACATCAATTCCGAATTAAACGAATGTCAAACAAGGGATGAAAATCCGAAATACAAGTTGCGAGCACGACTCTATTAAAAACCTGCGGGTACACCACCCAACAGGGGTTCAGGTACGCAGAAAGTGAATCTATGCCTCAGCCTCTGGTTCCTCCTCTACCTCAGTTTCCCGACCTGGAGGGGTTATCAAAACAGTAAGGGTGAGTGGACCGAAACTCAAGTTTATAAAATCATTTGATAAGTAACACATATAATTTACCCCTCTGTTTTCCAAACATGCATGCATCATTATTTAAAATCATAAACCATATAATATAAACCATAAGGCATGTAATAAAAACATAAGTATAATTTTAGTTGCTGCACTATACACTCCAATCCCGACATCCCTGATGTCTGACGTCCCTGACGTCAATAAGGTCACAATCACAAGGCTACGCGTGCCACTCGGGTCTCAATTTCCGAGTTCAATCCCCGAACCCCGTTCGGGTACAGCATCCCCGATGCTTAGCGTCATAGACGCTGGACGTTCTAGACGTCCGTGACCTCTCCGGGGTACCTCATCCGGAGGAGACAATATAACATGGAAGGATCTATACAGTGCAGTACCAAATACATTTTATCGATATCCACATGCAAGGTATATATATACCTAGATAAAATCTGAATCAATCATTAAGTTTCACCAAACGGGTCTCAAGCCCAAATACCGTGAAACGTGCCATAACCATATTTTCCATATCATCAAAAACATCATTGTTTTAGCATATGAATAAGTATAATAAAACCAGAAAACGTTTATGCACGCAAGGGTTTAAGAAAATGGCCCACTCACAGTACAGTCCTGCTGAAAACCGAGCGTTTACCCTCGATCTGGTACAATTACAAAATTCCTGTCACATCCAAAGTATACGTAAGGGTAAATACAAACCCCTAACATTCAACCAAGAAACCCTAGACCGAAACCGGTCCGGAAAAGCTGCCCGTACACGTTTTCCAAGGCAAAAACTCTCATTTTGACCAACTTAATGATCTCCGATCGACCCGAAACCACCGCCATTGGATCCGGATCGTCGAAACCTAAAGAATGGTGGTGGTCCCACCAAAATTACTGTTCACACGCGCCCCCACGCGCCTGGTCAACCCCCTGGTCAACGGTGCTACAGTACTGCTGACGTCAGCATGACGTCACTGCTGACGTCAGCATGACGTCATCACTGACAGTGTCAGAGGACACGTGTCAGCAGTCCATTGGTCCCTGGGCTGACTGAATTCTGACATGATGACGTCATCATGACGTCACTGCTGACGTCAGCATGATGACGTCATCCGCTACAGTAACCGGGTCTGAGAACCGGGTCACCGCAGACCCACGGTTCGACCCGATCAGTTCTCTCCAACCCGTCCACCATTTCTGATGGGATTTGTTCCTATGGACTCGTCACAAGGTGTTCAATGGTTCTACGGACTCAAAACTAGTTTCTAGGTTCAAAGAACTACCTGAAAATCGACAGAAATCCGGCTGCCGGCACTGGTTCGTCTTCTCCGGCGAGTCGTCCAGCTTCCAGCCGTGAACCTTGGTTTAAAATGGTCGTCTGGGTCCCTTAAGTGTGTCTTAGAAGCAAACAAACAAAATCAACGTCAAAAACGATCGTTTCGAAGAAGGGAAGGTAATCGAGTCATACGGGTTTTTCAACCTACCGCCGCCGTGTCACCGCCGCACGTCGTCCAGTCCAGCAGAGGGTCGTCCTGCCGTCACAGTGATCCCAACCGTACGTTGGTTCGAGCCTCAGAGTGAAGGTTTGGACGGTTTGGTGACTTGGGCTGTTCGGGTCTCCTTCTCGGGTCTGGGAGGAATTCCGGCCGTGCAGGTGGCCGTGGGGTGGTGGCCGGCGTCTGGGGTGTGGCTGCTGGTCGCCTGGTGTTACCGTGAGGGTGAGGTTGCAAGGTGAGGGGCTGGTGTGTTGGTTCGAATGGTTAGCCGTGCACACGGTATGGAAGAATGAAGAGTGAAAATTTTGAGAATTAATAAACAGGTTGGCTGGATGGTTTGAAGGGCTGAGATTAAATCTCAGCATAGGATCAATGGTGAGGATTTGAGGAGAGGAAATTAATTGTTTAATCCAATGGCCAACAGAGATCCATGTTTTAGGGAGTGTGGGGATGAGTGACACTTGTCACTCATCCAAGGGTCCAGAATGATTTGATTAAAGTAACCAGATTCCATAATAAAATAATATTTTAATCCGGTTCTCGGTTGGTTCGGTTAAATGCGAAATACTTCCGTGACCATAACTTCCCCGTACGAAGTCCGATTTCGGCGTGCCGCCTGTCTACGGACTCAGGACGTCGAGACCTACCCAACGGTCCTTGAGTCAACCGAAAAATAGTTTCCAAGGGAAAAGTCAACATTTTCACCCCCAAATGTCCAAATTACGGTAATGCCCCTGAACTTCCGATAGTCATAACTTTTTCCCTGATCGTCCGAAATGGACGTGCCACCTGTCTATGAACTCGTGACGTCCCGAACTATGTCACGGTCATAGGTCAAAGTCCATTTACTTTATAAATCAAAAAGTCAACAATTGGCCATACCCAACGCAAGGGTAAAAGCGTCAATTCAAACATTAATTTACAATATTAAAATCCTCGAATTTCCGGGGTGTTACATATATATATATATATATAACCCGTCCTCGACATCTCATATGCCCAAAAAAAAATCATCACAATTTATCTATACTAGTGTGCACACTACTCGGGGTCTCACTTCGAGTCAACCCCCAGGATCTACGACGTCTGGGAGGATTGTCCAAAATCCAGGATCTACGACGTCTGGAGGACTGTCCCCGGACTGAGTCCTTGACTATACCATATCTCACACTCCTGAAATGTGCTCCCTCTTGGAGTCACTCATTCCAGGCAGTGGATCGTGACACTCTAGGATCTACGACGTCTGGAGGAGACCAATACGCTAATCTAGGAGGGTATATACCTTTCTGTGAAAACATTCAACTGGGTCTCATACCCGAACCTCAACGGGATTCCTCGAATCCAAAACCAATCATGTGGGACTCTATCCAAATCATGTCATGTGGGTCTCAGCCCAAAACTATTCTTAGTGAAATATCAACCATGGAACACGGGGTCTCAGCCCCAAACCAATTTCCGTAAAACATCATATATATATATATACATATATAACCCGTCCTCTGCATCTCATATGCCCAAAAAAAATCATCACAATTTATCTATACTAGTGTGCACACTACTCGGGGTGTCACTCCGAGTCTACCCCCAGGATCTACGACTTCTGGGAGGATCGTCCAAAATCTAGGATCTACGACGTCTGCACGACTGTCCCCGGACCGAGTCCGTGACTATACCATATCTCACACTTCTGGAATGTGCTCCCTCTTAGAGTCACTCATTCCAGGCAGTGGATCATGACACTCCAGGATCTATGACGTCTAGAGGAGATCAATACGCTAATCTAGGAGGGTATATACCTTTCTATGAAAACATTCAACTGGGTCTCATACCCGAACCTCAATGGGATTCCTTGAATCCGATTCAAATTCACTTTCACAGGCCTCATCCAAAATCCACCGTCCAATAGGGTTTCAAGCCCGATATTACAATCAACTGGGCCTCAAGCCCGAATTCGTAAACCAACGGGGCCCTCAGCCTGATCGTACAACTCAAATAGGCATTCGGCTCGATTTCTCATCAAATCAAATGGACTCCAAGTTCGAGAGTTTCCAAACAAATGGGTCTCATGCTCGACTCCATATTTCTAAATCCGAAATCATTTCATGAAATCATCGTTGAAAACATAGGACGCATAGGCACGACCTAAAGCCGAGAACCTAGAAAAGCGTACAAACACGTCAATACTAGCTACCACAAAAAAATGCACTAATGGCATCACAAAACATGTATTTAAAACATTTATAAATATTTATGCATGAATCAAATTCATAAAACAAGTCCACTCATAGACCGTCCGAAGCTGCGCCTCGATACGCATGTCGTACGCCTCTCCTGGGCCATTCGCCTTCTCCGGGGTTCCCGAATCTATCCAAATCGTAATAGAGGGTTACTAACTACTTAAATAACCCCTCACTAAAGCCCACTAAATTTTTAGGATTTTTAACAATTTTTAAACTCGATCCTAAACCTCTGGACGTCCCGAACTATATCGAAATGATGTTCGATCGACACGAAACAAGTCCCAAAATGTTCATTACATCAAATAAATGATTTCACATGTTGGAACCACCCCCAGAAGATGGGCCACGTGCCCCCACGCGCGGTCTGAAGTCCATGCACGTGAAGTCCACGTGCCAACGACTATTCATGTTCTTCCTTCCGCCGACCAGCTGGTCCGTTTTATTCCTGCAATCCGGTCCGCCTAGACCGGCGTGACCAGTCCAAGGCCTTTTCTCCCTCATTTTCTGTCCATTTCTTCCCCTTTCGATTCCATTCTCTATGTTTCTTCATTTCCTATCATTCCAGCGATTTAACAACCATGAAAACCGCCCAAAACCTATCTGTTCCAAAACACCCCATCACGGTTCAAAATTCCCATTGCACCCATGGCCGCTTTCTCAGCCATTTTCTCAGCCTTTTTATGCCATTCTTTCACCATTCACTTCTAAATCTACCCATAAATTGATCTATGGGTTCAAAAGTAGGAATACTCACCTGAGATCTCGTGGCCAAGGTCGACTCCTCACGGTCCAATTTCAAACTCGAACCCTGGCCAGTCCTCTTGTCCATTTGCCTTCGTTTTTGGTCCAAAAAACTTGCAGGGATGCAAAGAAGTTGAATATGATCAGAAAAGAGGGTTTCAACCCTTAAAATCCAAACCTAGAAATTCAATCTAAATGGGTTTACGAGTTTTACCTCGTTTACAATTTTCCAACCACCGTCTTGGCTCCGCTGTCCTTGTCCACCTCTCAAAGCCTCTCCCTCACTCTCAGTCTCTTTCAACCAGCACCAGGTGCTGAAGCAATGAAAAAAAATGGGGTGGGTTTCAGGTGTTTGAAAATGAGAAGGGAGAGATGATGCATGAACTAAGGAGATGGGCCAATGGGATGGGTGACACTTGTCACACATCCATTGGTCCAGAATGGATATTTTGAGTCCTACTAAAAACAAACTAAAGTCAACTCTCATTGTAACATATGCCACCATAAAATCGACTAAAACCTTTTTAGACCTGTAATTTTTCCGTATGACATCCAAATTTGACGTGTCACCTATCTATATACTCGTAATCCCTCGATCTATGTAATAGATCTCAATCCATGTGCAATTGATCTCCCATGTTAAAAGTTAACATTTTTCCCTTCTAAGGGCAAAATTGTCATTTCACCTTGACTAATCCTGATTAGTCTCGATAATCCTTAATTAAACCTTAATTAATCTTGATAATCATGAAATTTTGGGACGGGTCGTTATAGGCGGCATGCTAAAATCGAAGATCGAATGGACTCGTTATAGGTCTAAAAAGTATCAAATGCATTATGGTAATTTGGTATAAAAGGTATTTTGGTCATTTTGGATTGAAGGCCTAAGTCCCTCTAGAAATTTCCACATTTTTCTTCTTATTCTCTTTATTAGTGACCTACCCTACATACATACATCTATATTTCCATGCTTTTGGTGTGTGAGATGAGGTGGTGATAAGAAAATGAGAAAATGAGAAAATGGGCATGCTAAGTGACCTACCCTACATCTCTATTAGTGACCTACCCTACATACATCTACATCTCTATTAGTGACCTACCCTACATACATACATCTATTAGTGACCTACCCTACATACATACATCTATATTTCCATGCTTTTGGGCTTACTAAGTGGGCATGCACTGAAAATGAGAAAATGAGAAGGAAAACGAGGAGGAAGGCCAGAGAGAGTGAGGAAGGAGAAATGAAAGGAAGAGATAAGGAATGAGTGATACAAGGAAGAGAGATAAGGAAGGAAGAACTAGAAGGGAAACACGAAGGGAGACAGAGTGTGGTGAGAAGGAAGTGTGAACTTGTGACCTCCCTATTTCGGGTTCTTAATTCCGGGCCAAAAACCTGGGGAGAGGACAGGTTTGGGTATCCCTAGAGATCATACGATCACCCTGAGGCAAGAAGGAAGCTTACTGGATGTTGGAATGAGATAAAAAGGGACAGAGAAACCATGACCGAAGTTCCTGGATCCAGAACTGGTTATGGAGGTAAGCTAACACTCTTTTGAGATTATATACTGTTTATTAGGTGAATTGCGAGTGTAATGGACGTGAATGGGAGGAAAATACTGAAAATTGAGTAAGAAATGGCCAGGTTGGGTTGCCGGGTGGAACAACCAGGTCGGGTTGCCAGGTGGAACGGCCAGGTCGGGTCGCCGGGTGGAGCGACCCAGAAACTCAGACCCTCCTGAGATTGCAAGCGATTGGGCTTAACGATTGCAAGTGTAGGCACGTGAGGCCCAATCGTAGAGAAGGATGGTGGTGAGTGAGGGAGCATGGGCTGTCATCTGAGAATCAATCCGACACGAAAGTTCTTCTATTTGATGTTATGAGTCTAGTGGTACAGTTTTAGAGGTCATCAGATATTGTCTCGAGGCATTTTTGATTGTCCGAAGGTGTTAGTTTTATTTTAATTCGTTTAAAAATCCCAAAAAATTATGGGATTAAAGTAGGAGTTAATTGAGATGATTAGTAACCCTAAAAGAGAATTGTGACATGTGGAAAAGGTTTCGGGGAATTACGAAAAAGCATGCAAGTCAACATTGAAATGTGTGGACTGAGTGTGAGTTGACATTTCCTTCTTAACCTTATTATGCATGTGTGTTTATGTGTTTTAAATGGTTTTCTATGTGGTTTTAATGATATGTCATTGATTGGGATTTTATATAAATTTTGGTGATTTTATGAATATTTAATTATTATTTAACTAGCATGCTTTACGAGGTTGGAGTTCAATTGTGTTTTGGGCTTAGGCCCAGGGTTTTGAATGGTGAGTTTACTTGGAAATATTTTATGCTTATTATTAAGTGTATTACTCGACACTGGTGATTTATGGATGGTTTTATGGGAATTAGCTGATGAACATTTACGAAAAATTTGCTTATACTATGTTTTAATTTATTCTGGATTTTGGTCTTTGTTTTGGAATTGAAATGAATTCTAAGAATATTATCTTGATATTTGAGTCATGATCTCCTAGTATCTGAGATGTGATATGATGTGTTGTGAGAGCCTTCCTCGAGATGTCGGATTGGTTGGACGGTCTAGGACATTGAGGTAATGCTTCGTAGTTCCCGAGACAGGTATTGTGATGGGTAATCTCGGACGTCGAGGTAATGCTTTGTAGTTCCCTAGACTAGTGAGAAGTCTCGGACATTGAGGTAACGCTCCGTAGTTCCTGAGACTTGGACCGTGACTCAGATGTCTAGCTGGGCTTCGTAGTTCCTGAGTGGTTTGGCCTACCAATAGTGTAACGACCCGTCCCAAATTCCTAGATTAGATTAGTGATTAATCACGATTAGTGAGGTTAATCCGTGATTAGTTGGGCGAAATCGGACGAACGATGCAAAATGACCGTTTTACCCCTAGTCGTGGAAAAATGTTGACTTTTCATTATGGCGGTCAAATGGACTTTGACCAATGACCGTGACGTAGTTCGTGACATCACGAGTTCATAGACAAGTGGCACGTTCAATTCCGACGTTCGAGGAGGAAGTTATGATGTTCAGAAGTTTAGAGGCATTTTGGTAATTATGGTCAAAAGGGGCAAATAGTTGACTTATGACCTGGGATGTCCAATGGCCGAGGGCCAAGGAACATTACGTAGATCGGAACGATACGAATCCATAGACAGGCGACACGTCTAATTCGGACGTTCGACGGCAAAGTTACGGTTCACGGAAGTTCAAGTACACTATTGCACGAATTACGAAACGACCTAACTTTTGGACTTTAGTGGGGCCCAGATATTTAGTGGAGGCCCAATGGATGAGTGACAAGTGTCACCCATCCACAGGCCACCCTTATATCTTCATGCATCGATCATTTTTTCTTCAAACCAAAACTCAAGCCCGATATCACCATTTTTCCTCTTCTCTGTGCAACCCAAAACCCATCCAACCCAACCCCATATGATCACCTATGAGACCCAGAGAGTGAGTGAGAGACTGAGGAGGTTGCGGGGCAGCCAGAACCGCCGTGGACGGCGGCAAGAAGGAGAAACCCGAGAGGATTTCACGGTTAGCCCATTTTCTCCCTTTAATTCGGTTTTGGCGTTTTGGTTGGTTTTTTATGGTTTTAATGAATTAAATGGGTTACTAGGATTGTGTTAGGATGCTTTTAGGAAGCTTAGTATGGCTAAGAAAGCCCTAGGAAAAACTTGGAACCATTGAACCGTTTGGTTCAAAATCAAACTATGGGATTTAGACGTTTTCGGTTGAGTTTAAGGATTGGAATTGATAGAAAACATCAAATTAGGAAGAAAGGAATAAAAAAGGAAGAAGTAGGATGAAAAATGGGGAGTCTAGATAACAGAACCGGTCACGTCGGTCCAGTTGGACCGGCCAAACCAGGTGAACAGGCTGGACCGGTCGGCTGTGTGTAGAAGACGATGAATAGTATTCTGAGCTTTCTTGGGGCGCATGAGGGCGCGTGAATTATAATTTGGGGAAGTGTTCATCATACGAAATCTTCTATTCGATGTAAAGAACATTTTGGGACTGCTTTCGTGTCAATCGGACACCGTCTCGATATGTTTCGGGGCATCGGAAGGTTTAGGCTCGGTTTAAAAATAGTTAAAAGTTCGGGAAAATTACGGGGCTTTGGTAGGAGGTTAATAAGGTAGTTAGTAACCTTCTATTACAATTTGGATAGGTTTGGGAGTCCCGGTGATGGTGATTGGCTCGGGAGAGCCTATGGCACGCAAATCGAGACGGCAGCTCAGAAGGTCTGTGAGTGGACAATGGTTTTCTAAATTGGTGCATGCATAAATGTTTATTATATGTTTTAATACATGCTTGGTAATTCCATGGGTGCATTTGTATGTGGTTACGTATACGCACGTATTTCGATGTTTCGGCCCTATACGGTGCCTATACGGGTCTGTATTTCTTTACTAGTTGAAATGTTTCGGATTTGGATTTCCAAAAGGATAAACTCGGTATGAGACCCATTTGGTTTTTTCTCGGGCATATTACCTCAGATATCGAGCTCGGTGCCCAGCTGATGTCCTATGTTCGGGCACGAGACCTAGGTTACTATACGGTTTTGATTTCAGGTCAGAGAACCTTAAATGGATTTCCAGGTTCATGAAGGTTTATGGGAACTGGCATGAACCCTTGTTATGGTATCATGGTTCATGACGGATTATGGGGACCGGCATGAACCCTGGTTATGTTATTATGGTACATGACGGTTTATGGGAACCGGGCATAGAGGATGTTATATATATATATATATATGAATGGAACGGATATTATGGATCATGACAGTTCAGGGGAACCAGGCATGGATATTTTTGTATGTATATATATGTTCATATACCTTCCTTTACTTCTATTATCTCCTCTGGGGATGGTCGTTGGCCTGGGTGGACCCCAGAGTAGTCACGAAGCACCGACTGAGTGGAGTCACCCCCCAGTTGGGTTCCTTACTCTCTGGAAGGCTATGGTTACTATAACCTCGAGTAGGATTAGTGGTCTGCGAACATTGACCTTGACTTTGAGAAGACTCGGATTGAGACCCGGGTAGCACGCGCGTAGCTTTGGATACCGTGACAGGATTGGTGGTGTGACTTATATGTTTATATGATATATGGATGTGATGTGTGGTTACACAGGTTTTGGGCAGTGGCCCGTATGGTTGGTTTCATGATGGTTTTGGGCTGAGTCCCGTATGGTTTTGGGCAGTGGCCTGTTTGGTTGAATCTTTACGATTCTTTGGTATGTGGTGTGCACAGGTGTACACAGCATTGAGCAGTGGCTCGTGTCTTTGGTTTCAGTATGGTTATGGTTATGGGCTGAGTCCCTTATTGGTTTCCTTATGGATTTGGGCAGTGGCCCGTACGGTCGATTTCATGGTGGTCCTTTCGACCTTGGTTTATTTATGATTTGGGCTTAGTTCCCACATGTGGTCCATTTGGTTAAATGGTTTTCGAATGCATGCATGCTTTTTAGAGAAGGGTACAAATGTCTTTATGGAATGTTTTTATAAACTTTTGTTTTGTCCACTCACAACTTTTAATGTTTTGACTACCCTTCAGGTTGACAGCGGATGTGGACTGTAGCAGAGACCGAGATATCACATACCTCCTCTGGATCCTGGCGTACTCTGATAGCCCGGGAGGGCAAAGGTCGAAAATATCCCTTGTCTTACACTCCGTGTCAGACGGGAGCAGGGTCATCCCGCGTTAATCCCGGGGGGATTGGGATGGGTCCTGTCAACGTGGTATCAGAGCGGGGTTATCTCTATTCGAGCAACCGTGGAGCTCTCGGAGTGGTACGCAGGTCGAGGATGTGGTATCTCAAGGGGCTACAGTTCGTGATCAACCTGATAGTTAGGGTGTCGGTACAATAGTTAGTAGGACTGTATCGTGATATGTCTTGGTTCTGCATTTGATGCCGGGGTTGCCATAGTTCTGTCAGGATTGACAGTGTGTGACCCTATGAAAGGATGAATGTATTAGTACATTAGCATTTTGATCGTGAGACGGTTAGTTGGGATCGTCTTTCACGATGTTTTAGGATCGGTTCCGATGATTGGTTGGGAATTGTGACCATCCGATGATCGAATTTGGTTGAGTTAGATGGATTTACTGCTGTGAGCAGCCAGATTCGGGGAATCCTAGTTGGATTGATGTCTTTACGATGTCCAGACCGCGTAGTCAGTCAATTCGTGGAGTGTACTGTGGTTGGCAGTAGCAGTTGGGTTCAGATTGACCCTAGGGCGTGATTGTGGAACCCTACTTTAGGGTGTATGGTTCGGAGATGTGAGTTGACGAGTGGTTCGACTTAGACGACTATTCGAATTTGGATTCGTTAGTCGGTCTAGTCATGTCAGCTTGCGATGAGACTGCACTCTGCAGTCGAGGTTGTACTTATCGGTTAGACCTACTTGGTTTTCGTGCTACTCAGTTGTGGTTTGGTGCAACTAAGGTTGTGGATGACCTGGTAGACGACGTTGGTTGAGTCGAGTTGCGACTGGTTAGTGTTTGGTTGGACAAGTTATCAGGGTTGGTACTTGTCGATGGAATCCCTGAGTGGGATACAGAGTAGTTGGTACGAGCAGTTGATTCCGTTGGATGCAGAGTCTGGATATCGAGATGTCTAGTAGTTAGGTCTGCACGAGGTTGTGGCAGACCCTACTATCGATGGATGTAGTCGAGTCTTATCAGGTCGAGTAGACTCAGGTTACCGTCACAATAGTCGCGACGATGATACGAGGTACGTGAGTAACGCATATGTACGAGCAGTGATTATTTGACTCGGTTACGGCTGAGTGCGATCGCAGAATGAAATGGGGACGTTCAGGGGACGTTTTCCTTTTCTCATATGAGATGTTAGGGAGACTGTAGCCAGAGTTGTTGGGTACGACGGAGGCAGAGTTTCTCCAATTCGAGCAGAGGTGCGGGATCATCGCTCGGTATGAGCGGAGATCCAAGGTTGTCAGTTTTGCACATGGTGTGCTAGTGTTATTGCTGATGCTAGTGTGGATGCTTGTGTGCTGATACTAGTGTTGATGATAGTGCGCTGGTGCTGGTACTAGTGCTGGTGCTGGTGCTGGTGATTGTGATGACGATGAGTCACGAGTCGGGATGTGACTCAGTTGAGATGGGCATATGTTTGGTAAAAGTGTTCCGGGAGTGGATCACTGATAGTGATGGACTGGATTGGATCCAGCAGTAGTTGAGGCCCTTGGTACGAAATACGAGTGTTGGATGCTGTTTAGGCACATTCGTAAATAGTATACAAGGTTTAACCTTGAGTTGCGTGAATTCCACTCGGAATGAGTGTACCTACATAAATGGTATAAACGGATATGCGAGATGGGCATGTGTCCCTAACTATTCAAAAAGGAACACGTGGTTGATATCCGAGTGTTTTGGTCCCGAAGTGGTTGGACTTTCAGAATCGCGAATGGTTGTAATTGAGATGACATGTGGAATGCGGGTTTTCCGCATTGGCAATGGGGATTTTGAAGTCATTCAGGGTGACTTATCAGGTTCTTCCATGGTATATGGTGGTAGGTGGTGGTAGATGATGTTGATGATGTAGATGTTGTTGGTTGCCACTAGTACACCGATCGTGTATTGGTTGGTAGACCCGTGGTTTGTCTTGGGTCATTAGGTGGAGTGAGTATATCGAAGTTAGGTGACTGAGATTCCTCATTCTCTACTTGGTGGCAGACGATGTCAGGATACATGACGTGGTGAATGCAGCTAGTGTTGTTTACATTCACGTAGGATGGATTTTGATGTAATTGTATTCGATCATCCTTGTTTTTTCCTCGGTGGAATGACAAGGATCGATACGAAGTGATTGGGGTTACCCACAGTCTCGACATGTCTCGTCGTTGATTGATATGTTTAGATGTGGGAAACGGTTGAGGACTTTGGGCGTCGTGACGATCCTCGATCGTGACGTTCATGGTCGGTTGACGTAGTGCTGTATTTGGATCGTGATTTTGATGATCCAGATAGGTGGAGAATTTATCGCTCTTACTTGAATGTTTGAGTTGAGGATGTTGGGACTAAACTTCTTTTCGAGGTAAATCCCATATGGCTTGTTACTCGAGCGAATAGGTGAGTAGTTTTCCGACGTGGTCGGATATGGTCAACCTTAGAGATGTGTTGATATTGTGATTGGCTTCCCTATGAAGTCAATCGATTGTATTGTGGTAATCGGTTGAGCAGGTAACCGATAGGTTCAGTTTTGATGCGTCTCGGTAAACGTGAACGATATTTCGAGCTTTTGAATTAGATTCCTGGATGACTATTCAGGATTTGATTTTGGAACTTGAAAAAGGATTTCTGGATTTGAGTTTTGGAATCGGATTCTGGGTGACGATTCAGGATTTGATTCTGGAGCTTGACAGTGGATTTCCTTTTATGGATTTGGATTCGGAATGGTTATTCCAAATGCTAGCTTACGGAATAATGATTTCGGATTCGGATTTGGACATGGTTATGGATATGATTTATGGGTTTGAATTCGGGATTTCTTACAAAATTGCGGATTTGGATTCGGATTTGGAAATAGATGATGGGTTGAAGTTTCGATTTGTCTAGTCTGGGATTGGATAGATGGACTCCATTATTGAAACGTGATCGCCTACAACCTAGGTCGTTGTTGTTGTTGTGGTTGTAAGCTGATTGATGGGTAGATGTACGTACTTTGTACGTAGTTCGAGGTACGACACTGGGCAGACTTGTGGTGCCTGGTGATGGTATATAGGTAATACCAGTGGTATGATGGTGAGCGTGTTGGTAGTTGGATTGGTTCTGATACCATTGGATTAGTTGAGGACGTGGACTAGACATTGGATATTGTGCATTAGGTCATGGTATTTCTGATGGGTCTAGTTACACATAGGTCGAGTTAGATGTTGGTGATTGTATACTCAGGTTGAGTGAGTTGGTGGTTAGTGTAACCACGAGTGTATCGTGTCAGTTTTCGTCTGGCGACTGTCAAGTGGTGACGATTTGTCGGAGGTGTCAACGAGGATCGTTGAGTGAATTCTGATGACTCCCGGTGGGAGTAGAAACCTTCCAGTTGTTCATGTCAACGAAATGGTAGAATTGACAAGTGGTGTCAATTCGGAACGTATGGCTACTGTCATTCGACGTGGTCGAGCGTAGTCGATACGACGTGAGTATTAGTGGTACGTCTGGTTGCAGACAAGTATTGTTCTGGTTAGTGGGTGTACGAGTGTACACGTGTCGTGACATCGAATTATTTCCACGAGGTGGATGTGGAATCGAGATAGTTGGAGTTTCGAGAGCGAAACTAATTAAGGAGGGAAGAATGGTTGGAATTAGGTCAGTTGGAATTTCGAGGACGAAATTAATTAAGGAAGGAAGGTTGTAACGACCCGTCCCAAATTACTAGATTAGATTAGTGACTAATCACGATTAGTCAGGTTAATCCGGGATTAGTTGGGCGAAATCGGACGAACGATGCGAAATGACCATTTTGCCCCTAGTCGTGGAAAAATGTTGACTTTTCATTCGGACTGTCAAATGGACTTTGACCGATGACCGTGACGTAGTTCGTGACGTCACGAGTTCATAGATAGGTGGCACGTTTAATTCCGAAGTTCGAGGAGGAAGTTATGACGTTCGGAAGTTTAGGGGCATTTTGGTAATTATGGTCAAAAGGAGCAAATAGTTGACTTTTGACCTGGGATGTCCAATGGCCGAGGGCCGAGGACCATTACGTAGATCAGAACGATACGAATCCATAGACAGGCGGCACATCGAATTCGGACGTTCGACGGTGAAGTTACGGTTCACGGAAGTTCAAGTGCATTATTGCACGAATTACGAAACGACCTAACTTTTGGACTTTATTAGGGCCCAGATATTTAATGGAGGCCCAATGGATGACTCAAGCCCGATCTCACCATTTTTCCTCTTCTCTGTGCAACCCAAAACCCATCCAACCCAACCCCATATGATCACCTATGAGACCTAGAGAGTGAGTGAGAGACTGAGGAGGTTGCTGGAAAGCCAGAACCGCCGTGGACGGCGGCAAGAAGGAGAAACCTGAGAGGATTTCACGGTTAGCCCATTTTCTCCCTTTAATTCGGTTTTGGCGTTTTGGTTGGTTTTTTATGGTTTTAATGAATTAAATGGGTTAATAGGACTGTGTTAGGATGCTTTTAGGAAGCTTAGGATGGCCGAGAAAGCCCTGGCAAAAGCTTGGAACCATTGAACCGTTTGGTTCAAAATCAAACCATGGGATTTAGACGTTTTCAGTTGATTTTAAGGATTGGAATTGATAGAAAACATCAAATTAGGAAGAAAGGAATCAAAAAGGAAGAAGTAGGATGAAAAATGGGGAGTCTAGAGAACAAAACCGGTCACGCCTGTCCAGTTCGACCAGCCAAACCAGGTGAACCGGCCGGACCGGTCGGCTGTGTGTAGAAGATGATGAATAGTATTATGAGCTTTCTTGGGGCACGTGAGGGCGCGCGAAAAATAATTTGGGGAAGTGTTCAACATACGAAATCTTCTATTCGATGTAACGAATATTTTGGGACTGGTTTCGTGTCAATCGGACACCATCTCGATATGTTTCGATGCATCGGAAGTTTTAGGGTCGGTTTAAAAATAGTTAAAAGTTCGGGAAAATTACGGGGCTTTGGTAGGAGGTTAATAAGGTAGTTAGTAACCTTTTATTACGATTTGGACAGGTTTGGGAGTCCCGGTGATGGTGATTGGCTCCGGAGAGCCTATGACATGCAAATCGAGACGACAGCTCGGACGGTCTGTGAGTGGACCTTAGTTTTCTAAATTGGTGCATGCATAAATGTTTATTATATGTTTTAATACATGTTTGGTAATTCCATGGGTGCATTTGTATGTGGTTACGTATAGGCACGTATTTCGAGGTTTCGGCCCTATACGGTGCCTATACGGGTCGGTATTTCTTTACTGGTTTAAATGATTTGGATTTGGATTTCCAAAAAGGATAAACTCGGGTATGAGATCCATTTGGTTTTGTCTCGGGCATATAACCTCAGATATCGGGCACGGTGCCCAGCTGATGTCCTATGTTCGGGCACGAGACCCAGGTTACTATACGGTTTTGACAGATTATGGGGACCGGCATGAACCCTGGTTATGTTATTATGGTACATGACGGTTTATGGGAACCGGGCATGGAGGATGTTATATATATATATATATATATATATATATATATGAATGGAATGGATATTATGGATCATGACTGTTCAGGGGAACCAGGCATGGATATTTGTGTATGTATATATATGTTCATATACCTTCCTTTACTTTTATTATCTCCTCCGGGGAGGGTCGTTGGTCTGGGTGGACCCCGGAGTAGTCACGGAGCACCGACTGAGTGGAGTCACCCCCCGGTTGGGTTCCTTACTCTCTGGAAGGCTATGGTTACTATAACCTCGAGTTGGATCAGTAGTCTGCGGACATTGACCTTGACTTTGAGAAGACTCGGATTGAGACCCGGGTAGCACGCGCGTAGCTTTGGATACTGTGACAGGATTGGTGGTGTGACTTATATGTATATATGATATATGGATGTGATGTGTGGTTACACAGGTTTTGGGCAGTGGCCCGTATGGTTGGTTTCATGATGGTTTTGGGCTGAGTCCCGTATGGTTTTGGGCAGTGGCCTGTATGGTTGAATCTTTACGATTCTTTGGTATGTGGTGTGCACAGGTGTGCACAGGGCTGAGCAGTGGCTCTTGTCTTTGGTTTTAGTATGGTTATGGTTATGGGCTGAGTCCCTTATTGGTTTCCTTATGGATTTGGGCAGTGGCCCGTACGGTCGATTTCATGGTGGTCCTTTCGACCTTGGTTTATTTATGATTTGGGCTTAGTTCCCACATGTGGTCCATTTGGTTAAATGGTTTTCGAATGCATGCATGCTTTTTAGTGAAGGGTACAAATGTCTTTATGGAATGTTTTTATAAACTTTTGTTTTGTCCACTCACAGCTTTTAATGTTTTGACTGCCCTTCAGGTTGACAGCGGATGTGGACTGTAGCAGAGACCGATATATCGCATACCTCATCCGGATCCTGGCGTACTCCGATAGCCAGGGAGGGCAAAGGTCGGAAATATCTCTTGTCTGGCACTCCGTGTCAGACGGGAGCAGGGTCATCCCGCTTTAATCCCGGGGGGATTGGGATGGGTCCTGTCAAATAATGCATATTTGATATGATGATTTGGCTTACAGGCATTGAGGATGGGCTAATTATGTGTGTATGGTTATGGTTATGGTTTGTGATATGGTTTTATGTGGACTAGTTTTCAGGTATTTTGCTGAATTTTCTACTATTGAGTTTAAAGGTTTACATTTTATTAACTGTTTATTGGGGTTTATGGAATTCTCTTATGCATGCATAGTTTTCTTAAATGGAGGGTATGATACACTAAAACTAAGCATTAAAGTAAACACAAAGTCACACTCAACACTTAATAAAAATATATGCAAATTAAAACTTTTTTTGTAGATTGTAGCATTGATAAGTAAGGATTGTTTTTAACCAGCGATTGAGGGTACCTAAGCATGATTATCGTTTGATTAATTAATTAGGTGGTAGTTGATTGTTTCTATTATCCTACGTGATTAACTAATCTAAAATAACCTAATCTATTATTTACATGGCCAACTCATCTTTAAACCTAACTCATTCATAAATTATACCAATTCCAAAATCTACGAAATTACATTACCTTATTTCTACGAAATACAAGCATATTATCTCAAGTACATGCCAGAAATTGCCCTAGACACTTTCAATGATCTAGACTCGGGAATTGCCCTAGGGATCCAATCAAGCATTAAGCACAACATATAAGTATAACAAAAACCAAGATATTGAAACATATGGAAGATTATTGAAATTCATATACGATATAAAACCAGAATTATATTAAAGATCAATCCAACAAAACGATATTCAATAGAAAAAGACAATTATAGGGTAAGGGGATTGTGTTACACTTTTTATCTCGGGAATTGCCCTAGGGATGCAAAGTGGCTCGACATTCCTTGGTGAGAAAACCGGGAATTTCCCTAGATTGTCGCGGATGAAGGTGTTTGTGGTGGAGTATGGTGTAATTGGCTATTGCTAAAGAAATCTCGAATTATTGAAGATATAAATTTAGTTAAGCAGTGCTTTGGTACAAAAAATGGGCGACATTTTACAATTAGCCCAAGCCTCCCTATTTATAGGAGAAAATTAATCCTCAAATAAATAGGAGTTCATAATTTAAATTCTAAAAGGAAAAGGATTAAACTAATAAATATTGAAGTCCTAAAGGAAAAAGGTAATAAAAATCCTAATTAAAAAGGTTTCCTAAATTTTAAAAAAACAAATCTAAGCTTGAATTGGACAATTTTCCACAAGAAAGAAGGAATTAGGTGTTGGAATTTGAACAGGAAACGGTTTAGTGGAAGCCCACCAAAATTTGGGCTGGAATTCGGCAGTCAAAGGTAAGGTCAACACGCAAACTGATGTTGGAGACATCGGTGGACACGCGCTGAAGGTAGGTAAGGGTTTCGGTAAGAACGCGCGGAAGCAAGGGAAGGGAGTTCGATTGACGCGCGCTGAGCTTGGTGTTGCCGCCTTTGGTACACGCACGTCGAAGCGGGTACTGTGGGTTCAGGACGCGCACCGAAACCGGTTCTTGGCTGTGTTTGTGGATTCGGTAGGTTCCTACCAAATTCTATTTTACTTTTTGGTGGCCTCCTTTCATTCAATCATAACATTATCAATATAACTCTGATTGAGGTGATTCTTTCGCCTAAATTCTCGTAATTCCGTGTTCTATCCAATTCTGCACATTTCTCACAAAATATGTTATTTCTTTAATTGTTTGGTATTTAAACATTAAAAGATAAGCATAAAAGGTATAAAATGATGCTTAATTCAAAGCTTATCAAATACCCCCAAACTTAGACTTTACGAGTCCCTAGAAAATACCAAAATAAACTAAGGATTTGAAAACTCATTTTTCTTCATTTTTTTTCTTTTTCGAAAAACCAAAAAACTACTAACATTAGTCTCAAATTGTATTAACATTAGTATCACATTTGTCTCAAATTATATTAACATTAGTATGGCATCAAAGCTTTACACTAAGAAGTTATATAGTTATGAAATTCAAAAGTTAATGCATCATAACAAAATGCCTTGGCAAGTAAGACAAAGAGTAAACTTGGTGAAATGTATCTCAACATGAATAAAACAAGTATGAATCAACTCACAGGGATATGCACTCAAGATTTCCACTCAATGTGTATAGGGTTTGTATTTGCACTCAAGGTATGGGAGAAAGATGCTCACATAAAAAAAAAAGTAAGTTACTTCATAAAAATTTCAAACATAAACCATAAGAAGGTAACATACTTGCACAAATGAATCAAAACCATAAGTTTACTCAAGTCATTGACTCAACTAATCAAAATTTACTCATCTCAAGCATCATAAGTTCTTTACTTGAAGGTTGTAATGGGGCTAGGTGTCACGACCCGGCTCATCTAACACAATATTGTCCGCTTTGGGCCTCGCCCTCACGGTTTTGTTTTCGGGAGCTCACGTGCAACTTTCCAGTAGGTCACCCATCATGGGATTGCACAGCCTTAACTCGCTTAACTTTGGGGTTCCAATCCCCCCCAAGCCACTGAGCTCCCAAAAGGCCTTGTGTTAGATAGATACGTGCCCACACATATAAGGTACTTCACCTTTCCCTCCGCGAGCGATGTGGGAACGTTCACCGATCTTACCTTTCCAAGCTCACGGGTCTTACTCACCGATCTTGCTTCTCAAGCTCACGGGTCTTACTCACCGTTCTTGCTTCCAAGACCGGGTCTTACAATCCACCCCCCTTGGGGCCCAGCGTCCTCGCTGGCACACTTCCGGTCAGGGTCCGGCTATGATACCATTCTGTCACGACCCGGCTCATCTAACACAATATTGTCCGCTTTGGGCCTCGCCCTCACAGTTTTGTTTTCGGGAGCTCACGTTCAACTTCCCAGTAGGTCACCCATCATGGGATTGCACCAGCCTCAACTCGCTTAACTTTGGGGTTCCAATCCCCCCCAAAGCCACTGAGCTCCCAAAAGGCCTTGTGTTAGATAGATTCGTTCCCACACATATAAGGTACTTCACCTTTCCCTCCCCGAGCGATGTGGGATCGTTCACCGATCTTACCTTTCCAAGCTCACGGGTCTTGCTCACCGATCTTGCTTCT
This sequence comes from Prinsepia uniflora, assembly GCA_032719365.1. Lineage (NCBI taxonomy): Eukaryota > Viridiplantae > Streptophyta > Magnoliopsida > Rosales > Rosaceae > Prinsepia > Prinsepia uniflora. Next base: position 19,327,282 of record CM064863.1, read on the forward strand.
CAAGCTCACGGATCTTGTTCACCGTTCTTGCTTCCAAGACCAGGTCTTACACTAGGTGTAGAGGCATGAATTTTTAGGATAGTGGTGTTAAATTTTGTTCCAGGACTCACCAAAGGCTCCATCACATAGGCATAAGTGTTTTCCATAGTCATAGGCCACGTATCAACTAGTTGGGCCTTAATCTTCATTATCAACATCTTTGAACTTGCAATTAAGACAAGGGCCGAAATTCTTCATGTAGGCCTCCAAATTTCGTTGTTCCAAACCACAAGCATATGGGACTTCGCTCAAAACTCAAAACTTAGCACCTTATAGAACTTTTTCCTTGATTGTATTTTCTTTTCTTCATCAATTTTTTTTCTTTTGAGAGGTAACGCAATGAATAACAACATAGTTTGAGCAAGTCATTCCCTACACTTACATATAAGTCTCCATTCATCCAATCACTTACTTGTATCTCACACCATCTTTCATATCTTCAACCAAGTCCAAGGAACAAGAGTAAAGGATGTCTTATACTAGGCTTATGTGAAAAGATGTTTAGGGTGATGAAAGAAAGGCTTAATGTAGGCTCAAAGTGAGTAAACTAGGGGGAATCACACTTGTGTGATCAAGTAGGGGTTGGATATTTGGATAAGTGGTGCTAACCCTATTGCCTTAATCATGTCCAAAATCAGAGAATTTTTTGACTTAAAAGCATTGAAAATCATGTAGAATAAGTTCTACTACACTAGAGTTCATTAAAATCTATGGCCAGCAGTTATGAAGTATATGTATATCAATTTAAACAAATAACTCCTACGAATCACTCAATGAAGAAGTATATAAGGCTCTAAAACTCACATAGGGTTCATATGATTCATATAAATCTTAACATGTTCGTTCTATACCAGTTTAACATGCATCATCTACTACAAGTCATAAACATTCAATCAAAAAGCATTAAAAATGAATTCAAGTTGTGGTGATCATCTTTTAGCCATGTTGTCTTCATTTATTCGTCATTCTTATCATCGACAGGTTAAAAGGGCATCCTAAGACTCATTAAAAACACTAAGTTAACAAAAGACTCAAGACTAAAAACTAAAATACACGAAACTCTTTTTGGGCTTTTGTTGTTTTTTGAATTTGTTTCTTCTATTTTTGAAATAAGATTCAATAAAAGATGTAAACCCCTCCCCCACACTTAAATCTGACATTGTCTGCAATGTATGAAAGTGAAAGCATAGAATATAAATCAGGAGAATTGATTTACGAAAAGAAAGCAATAAAGACATAAAATAACTAAAGTAAAGAGAGTGAAGGGTGTAAGAAAGAAAATCTTCGTTTGATGGCTCCTCCACTTCTCCATCAGTGGGTTGCCTCTCAAAAAAGCTCTTGAAGTTTAACATCTTTAGCCTAGACAAAGTTCTTCAATAAACTCATTTGATGCGGGGCCTATGCACTCTTTCGAACTCCACATCGTGCTCACCAAATGTCTCTAGGTAAGGCTTCAATTCATCTTGAATCCGAGGGTCAAGTTCATACGCTATCTCCTTGAAAAGGGCGTCCACTAAGTCTAGTTCATGGACCTTAGATTAAGTGAATTGAACTTTTTCCTTCAAGAGATTTAGGTGAGAATATGTACATGAAAAGTAGACAGGATATAGAACAAAGAATATACACAAAAATAGAATTGTATGTACAAAGAACGAGTTATATACAAGTGAGAAGAAAAGAAGTTTAAATAGTCTAAGAGTATGCAAGGTAGAGTCACGAGAATGGCATGCAAAGGCACAAGTTCAAAAAAAGGCCCAAATTAATACAACACAAAAAAATCTAAATGAAGAATGGTGTGAATGCATAAGAGGGAAATCGTTAGAATCTGCATAAGACATAAGAGTTATGTGACATTGAAGAAAAATGTTTTGGGATTCATGCAACTCTAAAACATTTAATAAGTAAAAATTTATACATTGGGAAGTCAAAGTTATATATGGGTCATGATACACTGAAACTAAGCATTAAAGTAAACACAAAGTCACACTCAACACTTAATTCAAAACATATGCAAATTAAAACCCTTTTTAATAGATTGTTGCATTGATAAGTAGTGATCGTTCTTAACCGGGGATTGAGGGTACCTAAGCATGATTATCGTTTGATTAATTAATTAGGGGGGTAAATTGGTTTTTACTAAGTTCCTACGTGATTAACTAATCTAAACTAACCTAATCTAATATTTGCATGGTCAACTCATATTTAACCTAACTCATTCACGAATTTTATTAACTTCAACCTATGAAATCCTCTAATTCTAACCTTACGAGTTACTTGCATATTCTCTTAAGTACGTGCCCGGGACCCCCGACGACACTTTCAATGATCTAGACTCAGGACCCCCTATATCTAGTCAAGCATTAAGCGCGAACATACAAACATACCAAAAACTAGAATCATAAAACACATAGAAAATTGAATTAATGAAAATCATAAAACCAAGAATAATATTAGAAATCAGTTCATAACCGAAGATATTCAAGCACAAAAGATAACTACAAGGTAAAGAGGCCGTGTTACACTTTTTCTCTTCGGGACACCCTATGGATACGAAGTGAATGAACACTCTTTGGTGAGACAAGCAGGGACCCCCCAACTAAGTCACGGATGAAGGTATAAAATATGAAGTATGGTATAATTAACCTTGCACAAGAAATCTTGAATTTATTAAAAAGGGAAAATTAGTTAAGCAGAGCTTTGGGTACAAAAATGGGTGACCCTTACAAATAACCTAAGCCTCTCTATTTATAGGAGAAAATTAATCTCCAAATAAATAAGAGTTTACAATTTAATTCTAAAAAGAAAAGGATTAAACTAATTAATAATTTAAGTCCTAAAAGAATAAGGTTATAAAAATCCTAATTAAAAAGGTAATCTAAATCCTAAAGAAAGAATAAATACAAAACTTAATTAAAAAGGTAATAAAAACTCCTAATTTAAAAAGGGAAAACAAATCCTAATTAAAAAGGACAATTTTCCTCAAAAATGAAGGAAAATGCTGCTGGAATTGAAAAGGAAACAGCTCAGTAGGAAGCTTCTGAAGGAAGGAAAGAGTTTCGGTAGGAGCTGGCCGAATAAGGCATTGGGAATTCAGCAGTTATCTGCAGTCAACGTGCTGGGACAAAGGAATGACGTTCGGTACATGCGCACCGAACATGTTTTCAGTACCGCGGGAAGTGCACGCCGAATGGATGGCTGGTTGATTGGAAGGCGTCTGCCGAGTGCTTTCTGGGCTGCCTTTGTGGGCTTCAGTAGCTCGCGACCGAATGTCCTTGCCCTTTTCGGTGGCTTTCCTTCATTCGATCATAACTCCTTCAGTATAACTCCAATTGAGGTGATTCTTTTGCCTAAATTCTCGTAATTCCATGCTCTATCCAATTCTGCACATTTCTCACAAAATATATTATTTTCTAAAATTGTGTGGTATTTAAACATTAAAAAATAAGTATAAATGGTATAAAAGGATGCTTAATTCAAGGCATATCAGATCACATAGCTTCAAAGTTTATGTAACGACCCGTCCCGGGAATTAGGGTTAAGACCGTGATTAAGATGAGATTAGTGAGCTTAATCGGGGATTAGTTGGTCCCGATAAGGTCGTTAGTGTAGAATGACGATTTTACCCCTAGTTTGGGTAAAAAGTTGACTTTTAGTTTGGACGGTCAATTGGGGTTTGACCGATGACCAGGACGTAGTTTAGGACGTCACGAACCCGTAGACAGGAGGCACGCCCGATTCCGACATCCGAGGAGGAAGTTATGATGTTCAGAAGGTTGAGGGCATAACCGTAATTTGTCTAAATTAAGGGGAAAAGTTGACTTTTCGTAGAAACGGGCTTTTGTACGTTGACCTAGGACCGTTATGTAGATCTCATCGTCCTGAGTTCGATGACAGGCGGCACATATTCATCGGACTTACGATGTGTGAGTTAAGGGTCTAGAAAGTTAGTGGCATAATCGTAATTTTGGGGTTTAAGAAGGGGCATTTTGGTCTTTTGCACTTGGGATTTGTGCAACAGAGAGGGACAAATGGAGGGCTGAGATTAAGATATTTGTGAGGGAGAGGAGAGGATGGTGACACGTGTAGGGGAACTAGAGGGTTCCAGCATTTTGTGCACGGGTCCAATAATTTGGGGGTTAACCGTGTAGTGCGTGTGTGTTGTTCGACCCAGACAGAAACAGAGAGTGAAATTGGGAGAGGAATTGATCGATTGAGTGTGTGGGTGAGAGGTTGGTGAGTTGTGAGAGTAACTGAGAGAAGGGAGGAAAGTGGTGAGTGATTTGAGAGTGAGAATTGTGAAGGAAATCAGAGGAGTGGGAGGTTTGAGTCCTCAGAGAAGACAGAGAAGAGGTGAGAGCTTGTGGTGGCGGTGTGACCATGTACGGTGCAATCGGACTCGTGGTGGTGTCGTGAGGGGTGAGAGGAGTTGACTAGCCCTAGCGGAGCTCACGGCGGCGATCGACCGCAGGTAATCTTTCTTCTTTCCTCTATGTGCTCTGTTTTGCCGTCGATTTTCAAATCGAAAGTCGTGGCTTTAGGGGTTGAATCTAGGAGTCTAGTGAGGTTTAGGGGACTCAGTAGGGTCCTAGGTAGCTGCTGGTTAAGCAGCCGTGACGGGGAAGTGCACGGTGGAGGCTAGAACGACAGAGAGTACCGGTGTGCTCTGTTTTTTCGTTTTACTTCAAACGTTGAGCCGTGGATTTTTGGACGAGAGTCGACGGTTTTAGTGAGTTGGGTAAGACTCAGAGAGGTTCTAGGAAGATTTTAAGACAGTCACCGTGACGGGGGGTGACTGGGTTGAAGGGATCGTGAAACAGGGGACTGGTTCGAGTTTTGTTCGAGCTTGAGTCGACGAGTTGTAGGATGAGTCGAGGTGTTAGAGTGAGGGGGATGAGTTCCTTAGGACGGGACGAAGCAGATGGTGAAGAGAGGAGCAGTTTTGGTGTAGGCACGGCGGAGAACCGGTCACACCGGTTCAAGTTGCAGGGACTGTTTCGAACCGGGTCTACCAGAGGTTGCTGGTGACACTGTAGCTGGCGCGTGAGGGCCACGCGCAGCCATTTTGGGCTGCGCGTGGGGGCGCGTACGGCTTCGGTTGGGGAAACAGTCAATATGGTTTTTGGTCTAGGAGTTGTGACGAGTCTAATGGGATTGGTTTCTGGTTGTTCGGACGTTGTTTGAGGTTAGTTCCGCGAGGGTGAAGGTTTAGGGTTTAAGTTCGTTTCGTTTAGGATCCGGGGATTTTTGGGGAAAATTAGGTGGACCTTCGTAGATGTGTTAGTAATGTACTTTGGCGGTTGTTGATAGGATCGGGACTTCCCGAGGAAGCTGAGGAACGTACGAGACGTTCGGGACGCGATTGAGGGCTCGGTACTGTGAGTGGACCCTTTCCTTAAACTCGAGAATGCATAACTATTTTTCTATAATTAATTTATGGTTTTAATTATGATTTTATGTTTATTGGATATGCTTTGTGGATTTTACATAATTGTACGTTTTTCGAGAATGTTCGGTTTTCAGCACGTTTTACGAGGAATGTTGATTCTGAAAATAATGTTATGGTTTCGGGATTTTCAAATGATAAATGGTTTTTAATGATTGTAAAGGGATTTTGGAACATGATTTCGATGAGCAAGGGTTTTCGGTTTTAAAATCGGATTTCGAGAAACGGAATTTGGTTTTAAGGTTCAAAAGTGGAATTCCGGATTTGGGTTCGGAATGACAGTTCTGGACGCCGGAAGGGCTTCGGACTGGTGATTTCGGATTCGGGTTTGGATATGGATTTTGAAATGATTTTCAATTGGTTTTGATTGGATTTGATGGATCTGGATATTGGGTTTAAAGACCCGGATATTGATTTGACGGGGGACGGGCCCGGATTGAGTTTAAAGACTCGGGAGTTTAAAGACTCGGATATATTGATATTTCCCCCGTAGGCCTGTTGAGTTTAAAGACTCGGGAGTTTAAAGACTCGGATATTATTGAGGCCTGGATTGAGTTTAAAGACTCGGGAGTTTAAAGACTCGGATAGATCCAATAGGTTTGATCGGTTGGTTATGGCTTGGTACTTATGTTTTCTGATACAGTTTTATGACGCTGATGATAGGATTTCTACAACTGTTAGTGTTTCTGTTTTTATGATGAGGTTTACGTGATTGATAACTGTTTTAATAACTAGGTTATGCATGTGGTTTCAAAACGGAGGGCCAAACCCGGTTTTCTTATAAATGGTTTTGGAAACTTTTCTTTTATTTATGGTCCACTCACACTTTTTTGGTTTTAAATTGCCCTCCAGGTCGTGGAGCTAGCGCGGGATTTCGGCGTCGAGGCAGCGTCTGAGACATAGAAGTCCCGAGAGTGATCCCGGAGTGTTGTAAAGTTTTCCGTGTGCGTGTATCTAGTTACCAGTTTTCTTTCTGTTGTATTCAGTACTATGCTCTGTAAATTTTAACTTCGGGAGGTTTTAAAGTTCTCCTGCGTCTGACGGGGTATTTTAGTGGTTACTTTGGTTTTGTGTCGGGGTGTCAGACGGGAGCAGGATTTACCTCGGTTTTCGGGGTGAAACCGGGGTGGGTCCTGACAGTTTAGATGGAGACTTCTACGTCCATGTGACCCAAGTCATTAGCTTGGATTTCGAACCATTGTCCCCGTTTGGAACTCCGAAGTCCTACTTCTCAGTGCGAACACAATTTTGAAACTTTGAAATCCTGCTTCTCAGAGCTAGCCTATAGCATGCATTATCTCATGCCCTAGACATCACCTTGAAAATTTCTTACTAAGGGCATACATGTATTCGTTCCAAGATAACTCAAATGTTACCAAACTCCGCCCCAACCTCAAGACTTTTGAAGCGCATGAAGGGTTTAGGAGTAAGTTAACAAATAAAACTTCACCTATTCCATTAAAGATCAAGATCTAAACTCCTAGCACAAGTGATCTACATATAGCCGAGACTAGTTTGAAAAACGAATTATTCCTTATATTATTTGAGAATTTTTTTTTTATTTTTTTTTTATAAATAATTTTTTTCTTTATTTGTTTTATTTTTAATTTTGGAATTTTTTTTTTCTTTTTTACTTTTTTTTGGGAATGTTTTTTAAAAGATATTTACAATGAAAACAATTTTAACAAAAAGTATTACGATTTACATACAAGTATGAAAATATGTACGAATATAATATTTACATTATGAACATATATACATAAACAAAATCGTACAAGAGATTATTTCAATCCTCGACAACGGTGCCAAAAATTGATACGCTACAACTAGGCATGAAAGTAAACACAAAGTCACACTCAACACTTACTAAAAATATATGCAAATTAAAACCTTTTTATTTTGTAGATTGTAGCATTGATAAGTAGGGATCGTTCTTAACCGGTGATTGAGTGTACCTGAGCATAATTATCGTTTGATTAATTAATTAAGTGGGTAGTTGATTGTTTCTATTATCCTACGTGATTAATTAATCTAAAATGACATAATCTATCATTTACATAATCAACTCATCTTTAAACCTAACTCATTCATAAATTATACCAATTCCAATCTAAGAAATTACATAACCTTAGTTCTACGAAATTCAAACATATTATCTCAAGTACATGCCGGGAATTGCCCTAGACACCTAGACACTTTTAATCACCTAGACTCGGGAATTGCCTTAGAGATCCAATCAAGCATTAAGCACAACATACAAGTATAACAAATATCAAGATATTGAAACACATGGAAGATTATTGAAATTCATATAAGATACAAAACCAGAATTATATTAAAGTTCAATCCAACAAAACAATATTTAATAGAAAATGACAATTACAGGGTAAGGGGATCGTATTACACTTTTTATCTTGGGAATTGCCCTGGGGATGCAAAGTGGCTCGACACTCCCTGGTAAGACAACCGGGAATTGCCCTAGATTGTCACGGATAAAGGTGTTTGTGGTGGAGTATGGTGTAATTGGCTATTGCTAAAGAAATCTTGAATTATTGAAGAGGGAAATTTGGTTAAGCAGAGCTTTGGTACAAAAATGGGCGACATTTTAGAATTAGTTTAAGCCACTCTATTTATAGGAGAAAATTAATCATCAAATAGATAGGAGTTCATAATTTAAATTCTAAAAGGAAACGGATTAAACTAATTAATATTTAAGTTCTAAAGGAAAAAGGTGTGGAACCATAAATCATCAGAAAATCATTAGGCGGCCACGTGACCCATAACTCTCATAATGTCGATATTGCCCTTGGTATAGACGACAACGACATCACACGATCTCCGCATTAATTAATATGTTTATCAATTAAATATATTAATTAATCAGATCAATGCCAAAAAATAAATAATCTCTTCGCGAGTCATTTATTATTATTATTATTATTTATATAGTTAATAATAGTGATTTCTCTCGATAAAATCACCTATTAAACACTATCTCTTTCACCCAATCAGACTCTCTGGTGACCCACAAAACTCCACTATAAATACAGGGTTTCATTCACCTCTAAAGGTAATTAAAAACTGATACTGAAACTCTGTCGGTTTATTTTACTCGATTAAACTGACTTGGGCATCAGAGTGTTATTGGTTAAACCCCACTCCCCTCCGGGGTTTCAACCCTAACCCCGATTATTTCTTGTTATTATGTGTAGGGATCGAGAAGTAATTTCACAGAACCGGATGATTTTTGCATCAACAACTAGTACTTTCATTGAGAGCTGGTTGAGAAATACTCAAAGCGTGCTCTTTGTTACACTTTCAACACTTACCGTTCTTCACATGGCTAGACCACGCCGATCCTCACGAGCATCTGTGGCTACCACATCCGCTGATGCGATCGCTGCCGTGAGCTAACCGCTCTTTGAGATTCTAGAAGAACCACTTTCCCGTTTCTCGCATGGTCCGCGCCATGCATCAATCCACCTACCATTCGGAATGCCGGATTGGACACCTATGTTCAGTTTTGGAAGGTTCTCCAAACCTGCTGCTACTATGAATCCCCCACCTGCGACGGAGGCAGGTGCAACGTTTTTTCAACAAACCGATAGGCTGCTAGTGAGAGAAACGTCTCTAAGAGTCCCAAATTAGCTCTGCACCGACATGGACCTAAAGAGGCACTTGGATGCCCTTCGATACCAGCAGGCCAACACCCAGGCACTAGGGAGATGAGGTTCATTGCATCTATCTAAAGGCGCGCGACGTGCACCCCGACGTGATGCTCATCACGGGAAAACATCTAGGAGCTCGCCTCCACGAGTCGGACTAACACAGCAGGTCGAGCAGCTGAGCAACCAAGTTCGGGCCCAGTTGGAGCTCTAACAACAGTTGTTGGAGGACATCGAGACATCCAGAACCTCTGAGAAGTGTAATGAACCTCGCAAGGCACCAATGGACGTCCCAAGACTCGCCAAAAAGGAGCATGTTTGCTGCTAGACAATGTCCCGAGACGCATCGCTGAACTTCTTAGGGGAAGAAAGTTTCACCCCCAGAGCAAGAGGCCAAGACCGCCCGAGACCTCTGGTCTGAGAGCGACTTGGAAGACACCCGGGAGCACTTTCGTGTATCGACTACTCGCGCAATAGCCGACAATAGCCGACGGCAGCAGGTAGTTTCGCAGACGTCACACACTCGCTCGAATGGACAAATCTGCCATGACTTTAGAAACACGGACTATTGCAGCGAGGAGGATGAGACTTACTCGCCAGCGCGCCCGAGTACCATGCCAATTGCAACTCGAGGGAGTCGACGCCATTTGACCCGAAGCGGAAATCCCCATCACGAGGGTCCATTACACGCAGAGGACATCCGAAGGATGCTAGATCGACGCATCTAGGGAGTTCAGCGCGATGGAGACTTAGAGGATGACCTTTGGCGCTAGATTCAGACGTCATCATCTTCATCATTCATTAGGGACATTGAGGAGGAGCCGTTCCCGCAACGATTCTCAACTCTCAACTTCAATCAGTACAAAGGAATCGCCAACCCAATAAAGCACATCAATTACTATCGGGGGGTCGTGTTACCTCACAGGCACAACTATGCGCTCATGTGCAAAGTTTTCCAAGCCTCACTACAAGGTCAGGCGACGACATGGTTCAACCATTTCTCTTGAAGATCAATCACTTCCTTTGAAGAATTGGCCCTTACCTTCGTGAAGGAGTACTCGCAGGATCGAACCGTCGAAGTCAAGGATGACCACCTCTTCACCATCCGAAAGAAGTCTAAGGAAACCTTGCGACATTACATCCGGAGGTATTGCGAAGAAAAGTCTCACTTCGTAGGATGCAGCGATCTCGTCGCCGCTATCGCATTCAAGTAAGGCCTACCGCGGGAGAGCCAGCTCTACGGAGACATCGTCATGAGTAACGTCCGAAGTCCCACCAAGATATTATCCCTAGCAGAACGACATGCATACTGGGAAGATGAGAAAAACACCACACATGTCGCCAACCACATCAAGGAAGGTGGACATTCCACAAAGGTGTTTGTGCAGCCAAATGATGGCGCCCATCACGGGAACTCGGATGAGAAAGCCAACAAACACAAAGGGAACCCCTCATCCAATACGTTTTCTGGTGTAAAACCGAACACGCAATTTTTAGTACCGGTCCTTCAAATATATAATCTGATAATGGAAAAGCCTTGGTTCAAAAGACCAGCTCCCGTCAAAGGCGACCATGAGAGGGACGACAAGAAAAAATGGTGTGCCTATCACAATTACTATGGGCACGACATAAGCTCCTGCCAGACCTTCGAAAGATACCTTCGGGACCTCTTGAAGGAAGGAAACTACACCGAGTACGTTAGGAAAAAGGCAACAGAACGTCTCGGAGACAAAAGCCCCCAGGAACCGGCACAAAAGATGATCCGCGTGGACACCATCATTGCCGAGTCTGAGTTGCAGGGAACAACTAGGAAACCGAATCAGTGACCAAGTCTTCATTAAAGGCACAAAGTTGTTGATTAAAATTTGGCTCAATGCCTACTTTGCTCACATAGTATCTTCCAATAAGATTCAAGATGTTTCATTTCAACGTCTAACAAAATTTTCTTATCGCCAACACTTTTGTTTAGAAAGCACTAAGCCTTCGCCACGTAAAGCATACTAAGCCTTCACCACGTGAAACACTCAAAGCTTTTGCCACACGAAGCACTCAAAGCCTTCGCCACGCGGAGCATACTAAGCTTTTTCCACGTAAAGCACTCAAGCCTTTTCCATGCGAAGCACTCTAAGCCTTTGTCATGCGAAGCACTCTAAACCTTCGTCATGCAAAGCACTCTAAGCCTTCGCCTCGCGAAGTACCCCAAGCTTTTGTCATGCAAAGCATACTAAGCCTTCGCCACGCGAAGCACTCGAAGCCTTCGCCATGCAAAGTGTACTAAGACTTTGCCACACAAAGCACTCGAGTCTTTGCCAGGCAAAGCACTCGAAGCCTTGGCCATACGAAGCACTCGAAGCCTTTTCCATGTGAACCACTCGAAGCCTTTGCCATGCGAAGCACTCGAATCCTTAGCCACGAGAAGTACTCAAAGCCTTCGCCACGCGAAGCACTCAAAGCCTTCGACACGCGAAGCACACCAATTCTTCAACCTGCGAAACACCCCAAGCCTTCGCCACGTGAAGAACTCCAAGTTTTCACCATATGAAGCACCCAAGCCTTGGCCATGAAAAACACACAAAGCCTTCGCCCCACGAAGCACTCTAAGCCTTCGACATGCGAAGCACTATAAGCCTTCGTCATGCGGATCACTTCAAGCCTTCGCCACACGAAGCACTCCAAACCTTCGCCATGCAAAGCACTCTAAGCCTTCCCCCCGTGAAGTACTCCAAGCCTTGGCCACATGAAGCACTCTAAGCATTCGCCCCTCGAAGCAGTCCAAGCCTTCACACACGAAGCAACGCATCACTTGCGAAGCATCAAGGCAATTTCCCCGCTACACATCAAGGAAATTTCCCCGTGATGCATCAAGGCAATCACCCCACGATGTATCAAGGCAATAGTTTTGTTACGCATCAACATCCTTGTTCGTCAAAGCCATAATGCCCCCACAACCTATCAAAACTTACGCCATGTGAAACACCAAAGGCTTCCACTAGTGGAACACTCAAAGACTTCACCTTTGAAGGACTTGAAGCACATCTCCAAATGGAAAAGTACAACCTTCACCTTAAAGAGCTAAGTCACCACCTCAAGAAACTCGACTGCTAAGTTCAGTGCGGTTAACCAAAGGATGTATAGCTCATACCCAAGGATGTATAGCTCATACCCAACAAATGGACTTATTGGACTTGGAAAAGCTACTAAATATCGCTTCCCAAACCCCACCAAGGGGTACAACAACCGGGTCATATCATGACAAATCTTGGGTAAATGTCTCAGTGCGTGCGACTACAAATTCCAGCACACAACTTCGAGATTCATTGGAACGTACCAAGCTCAAATTTCAATTCTTTGAAGAGAGCTTGATGGCGCTAAAAAGGTACGAAGTTAGATTTCCAATGCCATCAACGACACTCAATTCGGAGTTAAAACGAAGTCAGAAGACCAAAATTATTACATAAAGATCAAATCTGCCGAAAATCAACATGCACTCAAAAAAATGGAAGGCTTCTAATAATGAAAATTAAAGAAGTTGGCAATTCACAAGTTGAATGGTCAAACATATATTCAATGCTAAGATCAAGATACGAGCCAAGAAGAATCATGGAGCTCGTCATCAAGACCGGAACGACCTCATAGTCTCTCCGTCAACTTGTGAGTAAGCCTTGGAGACCTTTGATCATCCCATCATGGACTTCCAATGATGCATCGCCCATGGCCTTCTTCAAGTAATGAGGACAACCTCCTCAGCATCGCTTACTTGGCATAGTTGGCTTCACAAAATCAACTTCACTACTTCTTGACTCTGCGACGGCTACAAAGCAGCTCAACTTTCAACTCCAAGATAAAACGATGGTTTGGTGCCATGTGTCTTCACACCACTTGGCTTCAGCGTCTAGATGATGGCATCTCCAAGCTCTCTTCCTTCAATAAGGTAATGATGTACAACTTCTCGAGCTTTGCAGTGGGCATGATCGATCCTCCATGCTCCTCCTTGTTACCACCCCATTTGAGCTCAACAAGGCCTTGAAGATCAAGTCTCTGGAAGGCCATCTGTCATTCAAAGTAACTCCTTGGAAGGCTTCAGTTACTTCATGACACCACATGCACTTCGCCTCACGTCATGGGAAGCCTTGCTTTGAGGATGGAGCACGCCTCGCCTTGTGACACGCCTTACTTGAAGTAATGGAACTTCGCGCCTCCCCCATTAAAGGTCTCAATGTTGGCTCCACCTGCACTTGAAGATGACGAGTCCGTCCATACGCTGAGCTCTTCTACCCACCAAGCACCAGGAGCATAGTCTTTGGAAAGAGAGCCTCGTGCCATCTAGCGCATTACCTCCTGCTCTAACCTTGCATTTCCTTGAGTTGTGGCATGCCAGGCCTTGGATGTAGAATACTTCGTTGTGCACTTAGTCGCACCATGTCTTGCCCCCGCAGTTGTAACGCCCCTCACCTTGCATTTTGTTGTGCCTCGCACTTGCATTCTGTTGCACCTTGCCTTGCATTTTAATGTGCCTTACCTTGCCTCACAGCTGCAGTACACCCCGCCTTGGGTTGAGACATGCCTCACTTCAAGTCATGGGTTGCCTCACCTCTTGCTGATAAAAGCCTCGACAGGCCATGGTGAGCTTAGCTTCTCATGCACTGAGCTTTTCTATCCACCAAGTGTCACTTGTATGGTCATCGAAAATAATGCCTCACGCGATTTGATGCACCATTTCACGCTCCGACCATGCCTTGCCTTGATGTGCCTTTCCTTGCACCATAGCATGACCCTCACTGCAGTGTAGCGCGTCTCGCCCTGAAGCTGGAACGCGCATCGCCTTGTGACTCGCCTCACTTCAAGTCATGGAACTTCACGCCTCCCCCGTTGAAGGCCTTGATGTTGGCTCCACCCGCACTTGAAGATGACGTGTCTGTCAATGCGCCAAGCTCTTCTATCACAAAACATCACGAGCATGTCAATTGGTGGAGCATCTTGACGTCAAGTCCATCATCTCTTGAAGTTGGATGCTACAAAAAGTTCCGGATATGCCACCAGATGGTCTTACGACATGTTGCCCTACAAAATGATTTCCTTAAGACTTCTCCAAAAGTATGTCGTCACGCATCTTGAAATGATCGTATCGAAGAGTAGAGCGCACCGCCGCTTGAATCATTGCAATCAGACATTCACATACTAATTTTGTAGCTTTTGTTTTGTTATGGCTACACATTCAAGGGAGTTCGGTGGAATAAAAATAAGGAAAAAAAACACAAAAGCGCAAGCCTGCTTTGCTGCAGACAAAAAAAAAAGGGACAAAAACGAAGAGTTGCATGAATGCCTGCATCATCAGCCACCAAGCTAATGCTTTGTGCACGTGCCTCCAAGACCTCTCCAACCCTGCTTCACTCCTGATGTAACTTTGGTGGATCAAAACATACAGTCTACCACACTTTTTTTTTTATCTTCAATCAAAAAAAGAGTTCCTGCAAAGAACAAACAGACAAAAAAAGGGAAGCAAAATTAATATGTTCATATTTAATTCGAAGGTACCAGCCCAAGCTCCTCCACCGCAGCACCTCAATGTTATTAGCCCCTCTTTACCAGTAGTATTAGGGTTTAATTTTCTTTATTACCACAGCTATGTTCAAGGTCAAGTAAAATGCAACTGTTCGAAGCTAAACGGAGTCCTACCCTAGTAAAAAATGGTTTATCACGACCACAATAAAAATTACATCACTTAGGATTCCTTGAATTCCTAAGCGATGTTGGGGCATTTGTGGAATTATAAATCATCAGAAAATCATGGGGCTGCCACGTGGCTCATAACTCTCATAATGTCGATATTTCCCTTGGTATAGCCAACAATGGCTCTCCGCATTAATTAATATGTTTATCAATTAAATATATTAATTAATCAAATCAATTTCAATAATAAATAATCTCTCCGCGAGTCATTTATTATTATTTATATAGTTAATAATAGTGATTCCTCTCGGTAGAATCACCTATTAAACACTATATGCTTCAACCAGTTAGACTCTCTGGTGACCCACAAGACTCCACTATAAATACAGGGGTCTCATTCACCTCTAAAGGTAATTCAAAACTGATAGTAAAACTCTGCTAGTTTATTTCTCTCGATTAAACTAACTTAGGCATCAGAGTGTTCTTGGTTGAACCCCCCCTCCCTCCCCGGGGGCTTCAACCCTAACCCCGATTATTTCTTGTTATTGTGTGTAGGGATCGCGAAGGAATTTTACAGAACCGGACGATTTCTACATCAACAAAAGGTAAGAAAAATCCTAATTAAAAAGGTTTCCTAGATAAAAAGGAAACAAATCCAAGCATGAATTGGACAATTTTCCACAAGAAAGAAGGAATTAGGTGCTGGAATTTGAACAGAAAACGGTTCGGTGGAAGCCCATCAAAATTTGGGCTGGAATTCGGCCCAAACCGAATTCGGGTACTGTAGGTTCAGGCAGCGCGTGCTGAAACCGGTTCTTGGGCTGTTTTGTGAATTCAGTAGGTTCCTACCGAATTCTGTTGAACTTTTTGGTGGCCTCATTTCATTCGATTATAACTTCTTCAATATAACTATAATTGAGGTGATTCTTTTATCTAGATTCTGGTAATTCCGTGCTCTATCCAATTCTGCACATTTCTCACAAAATATGTTATTTTCTTCAACTGTTTGGTATTAAAACATTAAAAGATAAGTATAAAAGATATAAAATGATGCTTAATTCAAGGCTTATCGAGGCAATGATTACTTGTGTTTGACAATTATGTTTTTGGAACTACGTTTAAAATATTTCTTTTTCGGTCCACTCACACGATTTTCTTGATTTTGAAAACCTTCAGGGTCATTGCATAAGAACTGATGCTGTTTAGGAGGATGAGGCATGAGCTTTGAGAATACAAGTATCTATTGTCTAACAAGGTTTCTAGGACCATTTTGGTATTTTGGTACACTTGTCAAACAGGAGCAGGGCCCAGGTATGGTTTACTATAATGACCCGGACCTTTAATAAGGATAAAATCGGAGAGTTGGATCAAATGGACCATTTTGCCCATGGAAGTCAAAGGGTTGACTTTGACTAAGGTCTAAATGTTGACTTTTTGGTCGGGACTATTTTTTGGTAATTCCAAAAATGCCTTTATGAAGGTATCGGCAACATACAGTACGTCAAATTTAGAGATCGTGTGAGGTCGTTTTTAGGTCGTGAACCCCTAGGGGCATTTTGGCAAATTGTACATGAAGGGCAATTTGGTCATTGTGCAATGTGAACTAATTGGAATTCGATAAGTGTCCCACTCTAGATGGTTCTGGTATGCCCTCCCCTCCACCGACTTGTCCCTCTACATATAGCTATGTGAGGGTATGCTGGTGAAGGTTCAGTGGCCATGGGCCGAACACCATGGATGGTGTTGGCCGCAAGAGAGAGAGAGAGAGAGAGAGAGAGAGAGAGAGAGAGAGAGAGAGAGAGAGAGAGAGAGAAAGAGAGAGAGAGAAAGAGAGAGAGAGAGAAAGAGAGAGAGAGTGAGAGAGAGAGAGAGAGAGAGTGTGTGTGTGTGTGTGTGTGTGTGTGTGTGTGTGTGTGTGTGTGTGTGTGCAAGGGACTGAGTGATGAGGGACCTAAAAATGATGCTAGGAGTGAGGGGAGTTGAAGAAGAAGACGAAAGGAAGAAAATATCATGAAAACCGTGTGAAAAATGATGAAACAGTGAAGGTAGGAACTTGGACCCGCGAGGGTGTATTTTGGTTTTCTTGATTTCAAGCCCAAAACTTGGGATTTAAGGCACTGTGTGAGCCCCTGGAAGTCATGTGATCGTTTTGCAGTGAAAACCAGAGGTTCTGGGAAGCAGGAATGAGGCAGCATAAACTTGAAACCCATGGTCGAAGTGCGTGGATTCGAACTAGGCCATCGAGGTGAGTTTCTCCCATTTTCGGTTCATAGATCTCTTTCTGGTGTTATTTAGATGAATTCTGGGCTTTGAAATGTGAGAAAAGGTGTTAAAATGAAGGTTTTCTACCCGGGTTGAACTCACGGGTCAGGATGACCCGGTTTGTAAGCAACTGAGTCTGGCGCAAGGTAGGAGACGATGAACAGTGGTTAGATGTGTGGCTCTCATTCGCAGCCACTATAGGTGGCGCGTGGAGGTGATATTTGAAGTGGTTTCAATATGGTTTTTAATGTATTCGATGTTACGAATCTAAACGTACAATGTTCGGGGTGATCAGACATCATATTGGGACAATTTTGACTATCTGAATGTTTAGGGTCCGTTTTAATACGGTTAAAAATCCCAAAAAATTATAGGATTAATATGGGAATCAATTGGGATGATTAGTAACCCTTAGAAGTGATTTTGGAAAGAATTGAGGTTCTCGAATTTTACAAAAAACCGTGTGGTTTGGTTCGGTCGCGTGAAAGGTATGTGTGAGTGGACTTTTGTTTTCTTAAATCATATGCATGCATTTTTATATGGTTTTTATATGATTTATTATGAGAATTGTTTGATGATTGGTTACGTATGATTTATATGGATTTCTTGGGAGTTTTATGAATATTTAAGGAAAGAGTTATTAAAATGTTTTGTAAGGAAATTGGGTTTATTAAACCCCAGTTCCTCAATGAGTTGTGGTTTTGGGCTTGGGCCCGGAGTGTGACTTTGGTTTTAGTTTCTGGTCTTGAATTGTTGTTAATATGGACTTTTGATTTCTCTGTATATGAGATGATTGTGATGATATGTAATGATTTTGATGATGTGTGATTGATGAATTGGGATTTTATGTGATTTTCTCAAATATTTTAATGAATCGTTCTACGCAGTTTTGATTCAGTCGTGATGTTGGGGCTGAGGCTCGAGATATTGGATGATGGTTTGAATTGATGTTGATGTGGACCTTGGTATTTGAGATCTTTGTGATGATGTATGATGATGTGAGTTGTGATGTTAAGACCATCCTCGAGATACCGATTGTGATTGATAGTCTCAGACATCAAACTGGGCTCCGTCATTCCAGAGACTTTTCTCAGACGTCGAGTCTGACGCTCCATAATTCCTGAGACTAGGACCGTGACTCAGACGTCGAGCTGGGCTTCGTAATTTCTAAGTGATCCACCCTCAGACGTCGAGCTGGGCTTCATAATTCCCGAGTGATATTAGCCTACCGGTAGTGCACATTTGATATGATGTTTCAACTTGCACACTTCGAGGTTAGATCAGTTGATGTGATTGGCTACTTGATGTGTTGTTAGGTTTAATGTGACTAGTTTTGTGTACTGATGTGGTTGTGTTGGCATACTGGCTTTTATGTGTGGTACTTGAAATGGTTTTGTGTTGGCAGTTTTTGGAAGCTATGATTTTCTAGTTATTGCACGCATTTTGAGATTGATGTTTTATTCGTAAATTTGATGCATGCATGGCTTTATTAAACGAAGGGTAAATGATATTTTTTGAATAGTATGTTTTTATAAACCTTTATTTTCGCCCACTCACACATTTTTCTTGGTTTTTGAAACCCTCCAGGGTCGTTGTACGAGAATCGAGGTTGTTTGTTGGGCAGAGGCATGAGCACGCAAGTATGCAAGCATCCCTTTTCTGACAGGGTTCGAGGATACTTTTGGTACTAGAGGTTACCTGTCATACAGGAGCAAGACCTGGATATGGGATATTTAGCATTTTCCAGGTTGGGTCCTGTCATTTACAGCGTGTTTTTAGGGTCGGGTCCTGTCAAGCGACACATTGAAATCATAGATTGAATAGGCTTTGTTACTAGTTTTGAATTACCTAGGGCATTTTGGTAATTATGACATTAGGGATATTTCGGTAATTTTGTAAGTAGCGATATTTTTGCTAGACTTGTAGGATTGTGACAAGTGTCCCCATCTCAAACCTTGGATGCACCAACTATGGGATATGCGTGTGTTTTTAATGCGTTTTTTGTGTTCATTGTGGTGTTTTTAGGAAGGAAACCTTGAGAGAAACACACGGGAAAAAAGGGAATAAACAGAAACCACAGAAGATAGAAGACCAAGGAGAGAGAGAGAGAGAGAGAGAGAGAGAGAGGAAGCTAGAGAAGAGGAAGAGAAAGGGAAGAACACACTTGGAAACTTGGGAAAACAATCCGAAATTCTAGCTTTGAACACTAACCTTTCGAGGAAACTTGGCTGCAAACCAAGGTTTGTAGTACCTTGATTAAGTCCCTATGGTCGAGTGGAGTTAGGTACCTAGAAGTTTTGGATGTGGGACAGACTAAGTGTAACAACCCGTACCTACGGGAAGGGTAAAAATGTAATTTGTGCGAAGTTTTGTAAAAAAGGACGATTTTGCCCTTGTGAATAGTAGACGAAAAGTTGACTTTTGGTACTATCGATTGGATGAGTGTTAGCCCTTGACCGTGACGTAGTTTAGGACGTCACGAGTCCGTAGACAGGTGGCAGGTTCGATTCGGACAATCTGAGAAAAAGTTATGAGGTACGGAAGATTGAGGGCGTTATCGTAATTTCGATGTAATGAGGAAAATGTTGACTTTTTGGTAACTTAATAATTTTCACGTAGACTGAGGACCGTTAGGTAGGTCTCGACGTCCTGAGTACAACGACAGGCGGCACGCTGTCATCGGACGTCGGACGGAAAAGTTACAGGTCTAGAACGGTCGAGGGCAAAACGGTAATTAATTATACAAGGGGTATTTTGGTCATTTCCTATCAGCAAAGCAGATGATGACAAGTGGCAAAAGGGGATTGGGATATTTTTCTGCTTGTCCATAGGATTGTGGACACGTGGGGGTGCTGGATTGTTCCACAAAGGTCTAAAGTGTGCACGGCCACACTTGGTCCATTTTGAAACCGTGCAAACCTTGTGTGCGCAGAAAACAGAGAGAAGAACTTGGGGAGACGGTGATCGATTCAAGGGGTGAGTGCGGTTTTGGTGAACTGAGAGAGTGACAGGGAGCTTACGGTGAGTTGGTGGTGGTGCTATTGGACGGAAACCGTGCACGGCGGCACTGTGGCGGTGCAGCTAAGCTTCTGTGAAAACGGGGAGGCCGTGAGCTCGTGGAGGCTGTTGTGCCGTGTGGTGAGGCAAACCAAGGCTATAGGAGGTCCAAGGGGTTGCAGGGTGTCCAACAAACACCGTGGCAGGCGGCGGTGCTCACGGCGGCGACTGAATCGCAGGGTAAGTCTCTTTACTCTGTTTCCCGTGATTTTTCAAATGCAAAGTCGTGGAGTTGGGCTTAGAGTCGAGGGATTAGGAGGTCAGGGTGATGTTCAGGGAGGTCTTAGGATTGGTTTGTGATGGCTGCCGTGACGGGGGCGTACACGGCGGGGCTCAGTCGACGGCGAGTACCCAGTACTCTGTTTTTGGCCGTGACTTCAAACTTGAAGTCGTGGACTTCGGGGATGAATCGACGGATTCTGTGAGTTGGGTAGGACTAAGTAGGGTCCTAGGAAGGTGCTGGTATCGCCACCGTGAAGGGGGAAGCAGTGGACAGCCGGGAAGGAAAACAGGGGCTGCGGGCCGTCTGTTTCGCGGCCGTGAACGGCGGGTTTCCAGCCATGATTCTTCGAGGTTAGGATATGGTCAGGTTGCTTAGGATGGGACGAAGAGGTTAGGATTGGATTGAACCGAAATGGTGGTCGGATTACAGAGAACCGTTCACGCCGGTTCAACTGTGTTGAACCGGGTGACTCGAGGAAGACGGTGGCACTGTAGCAGGCGCGTGAGGCCCACGCGCAGCCACTTTGGGCGGCGCGTGGAGGCGCGTGGTGATGATTCCGGCCAAGCTTCCAACATGGTTATGGTTCTAAATGTCCTAAGGAATCCAATGGTATAGTTTTCGGGTTAATCGGACGGTGTTACGGGATGGTTCGGGAATCCGTACGGTTTAGGGTTTAGGATTAAAATATGATTAAATTCCCGAAAAATTGGGGAAAATAGGGAAGGTATCCGTGATATAATTGTGACCCTATTTGGTATCCATTGACAGGACGGGAGACACCAGAGACGGTTGAGGAGCGCACGGAGCGCGAGTGACTTGCTCTGAACTGTGAGTGGACTCTTTCTTACTTCCGAGCATGCCTAACTGTTTTGATTAATGTTTTATGTTTTTTTTATATGTGTTTATATGTGATTGAGATGTTTGCACGCTTTTCGAGACGTTTTCGAGATTTTGCACGTTTTTCGAGAAAAAGCTGGTTTTCAGATTTTGATGCTATAATTCAGAAATTCAACCTAAAAACGTTTTCTGATGATGGTAAATGGGTTGTGGTCACTGATTTAGGAGTTTCCTATGGTTTTGTTATGAACATGGATCTTTTTCTGGATTTGGGTTCGGAATGTCGGTTCTGAACGCCGCAAGGGCTTCGAACTAGGGATTCCGAATTCGAGTTTGGTGATGGGTTTCAGAATGGGTTTACACTGATATGGATTGGATTTGCTGGATCTGGATATGGGTTTAAAGACCCGGATATTGATTGACGGGGGACGGGCCCGGATTGAGTTTAAAGACTCGGGAGTTTAAAGACTCGGATATATATATGTGAGGCCTGGTTGAGTTTAAAGACTCGGATAGGTCCAGCAAGTTTGATCGGAAAAAGTGTTTTGATGTTTATGCTCTGGTTTCTATCTCAGTTTTATAGTGTATCTGTTTCTTATGGTGTTTATAGTGTTTCTATTTCTTATGATGTTTCATATTATGACTTTTCTAATACTTCATTGGCATGCCTGGTTTTAAACCGGAGGGAACAAATGATTATATTTCTTTACTTTGATTTGATGGTAAACGGTTTTAAAATTTTTATTCCTTTCGGTCCACTCACACCTTCTTTTTTTTTAAATTCCCTCCAGGTCGTGGTGATAGCGCTGGGGTGAACGTTGAGGCAGATATCGAGGCATAGAGCTTCCGACGTTCTTCCGTTGCGGACTTAGACTTGTAGGACTTTTGATGCCCATTTTGTAGAACTATGCTCTGGCTTACTGTTGTATATATTTACTCCTTCGTCTGATAGTTATGCTTATAGTTGTATTAAGGTCATGTTTTGGTACTGTAAGTGTGATTGTCAGACGGGAGCAGGGTTCATCCCGGGTATCGAGGTGATATTTGGGACGGGTCCTGACACTAAGAATGGAGGTTCGATGATTGGTCGAAAGGTCGAAGGATTGTGTCGAAGTTCATGGCAACATAGCTCCTGAAATTACGGAGGAGCGTACAGTTGGGAAATGGCCTAGGTTTTCTATATTATTATGCATGCATAGTTAAATATATAAATTTATTATTTGCATGAATTATGTTGCAATGATTTGAATATGATTTATAAATAATTATTAGATGATTTTATGGATTTAGGGATCAACTTTTGGACTCGATTTATGATTATTTGTGAAAACTGTGTTTTGGGCTCATGCTTGGGTTTTCAATATGTTTGACTTGGTTTTGAGTCAATGAATTGTGTTGAATAAGTTCGCTTGGTTTTGTGGACTGTTACCCACGGTCAACCATCCTCTGATGTGGTCAGCACTCAGACGTCTAGAGCACTGTTCTGTTTCCTGACGTTGGAGATTTGGTTAGTTCTCGAATGTCCTGAGCACGACCCCGTATTCCTGAGACTAGTGATGTGATTGAGACTCGGACGTCTAGAGCTCGACTCTATATCCTTGAATCATACTCGGATGTCCAGAGCTCAGCTTTATATCCCCAAGTGATTTGCCTACCAATAATGCGAATATGATACGGTGATCAATATTTGAGCATCAAGGATAGGTTGGTTAGCTGAGTTACTGGTATTGGCTAGTTGTGTTTGGTTATTGATGCTTGTGTCCATATGTGTTTCGTATTGATTTGATTTACTAATATAGGATTGGTATCGATTTTGGTTTAATTTATTGGATTGGTTGATTTTGTTTACCTTAATGATACTTATGTCGAGGTTATTTTGTATGATTTTTTGGTCATGGTTTTTCAAGGAAATATGGGCCACAAGGTTGTTTTATTCGTATTTCGTGTTTTTGTGGTCCTACGGTTTATGATGTGTTCTTAATTAAGATTCAATATTTTTATTTTACTATATGCATGCATGGTTTTAGAAATTGGAGGGTAAAAGGTTTATGTTTCTCGAAATGTATTTTCAAATTGTTTATTTTTGTTTACTCACACTTTCTACAAGTTTTAATGGCTCTCTAAGGTCGTTACATGGAAATCGGGGATGATCGAGGAGCGAAGGCATGTGTGGTGAATCATTACGAATGTCCCTTGTTTGACAAGTGTTGAGGGTAGTTTTGGTCCTGTGGTTTATTTTTCAGATGGGAGCAGGACTGGGCACGTTTCATGTCACATATACCACTTAGTACCACACCTACAAGGTACAGGGGGAACCAACCGTATTACATTATATACACACACGTCGGTTCACTTAACATTTAAGCCTTACATAAGGAAAAGTCCCCCAACACACTCGATTTATCGACCACAGCTGACTGGCAACGCAAGACCATGCCTTAACATTACAACAGGTCACTAAAACGGAAAAATAAACCGAGCACACATATATTCACACTACAACCTTTTTCAAACTTCGAACATGTCATAAAAAAATTACAAGTACAATACTTACAATTTTTCACTTCCACTCTCCCATCAGCATCACAATTTTTCACATACACCAAGTTCCAACACATGATAGGTCTGTGTAACATAAGTTCCAACCAAGGAAAATGCCTAAACACTTGGAACATTTCCTAAGGCAAGAACTCAAAATAATACTGAGTTCTAAGGCTACTTTATAGTAAAAAAAGGTATATGCCTATTAACTTAAATACATGCAGATCGAATACATAATCGGCCAGTTCAAAAAGGCATACATTTATGCAGGATAGACACGTCCTCGGTTAGCCTTAACAAGCATGCATTTATTAATTTAAATACAAACCAATGGAACACATCCCCGGTTAGTCTGTACATGCATACATTTATTTAAATATATGCCGATCAAATACATCCTCGGCCAGACTAAATAAGCATACATTTATTAAGTTAAATAGATGCAGACTGAGCATACCCTCGATCAACCGACAAAGGCATACATTTGTTAAGTGAAATACATGTTGATCTACCATATTTACCATGTTAAACGA
The DNA here is from genome assembly GCA_032719365.1 of Prinsepia uniflora. NCBI lineage: Eukaryota > Viridiplantae > Streptophyta > Magnoliopsida > Rosales > Rosaceae > Prinsepia > Prinsepia uniflora. Next base: position 19,351,552 of record CM064863.1, read on the forward strand.
AGGAAAACACGACAGATAGAGTTACGCTCAGAAACATCAACACTTAGCAAAATTTAGAGATGAAAAATATGTATCCATTAATAAGGGGCAAAATCCTAACGGTCCGCCAAAGTTACAAAAAAAAAATCCTGAGCTACTCCGACATGCAGGTTGGTAGGAGAACATATAAGCAGTCTAACAACTAGGCATGAAGAGGATTGGTTTGGCCAGCACCTTCAGCAATCAGCTCCCCGTGGTTCACAACACCTGCAAGAGGAGGACCGATCTGCTCAATCACTAGAGCAAGATCATTCTGCTTAGGAGGAACAACCTACTCAACTTCCACCTCCCCATTCTCTCCTTCCTCCTCCTCATATGTCTCCACCAGCGAGAAGGTCATCTAAACACCAAGTTAAGGAGTGGTGTCAAACTGGATGTCTGGATAGTGCAGGAAGATGTTCTTATACACCTTCGACTTGACAGCTAAGCAAAACCCATCCTGCTTCTTTTGGTGCTCCTCGAACCCCACAAATTCCTTCAAAGCATCTGACTTGGCAGGCGTAATCTGAACCCTCAACAATTCCACCTCAGCTTGGTTGGCCATCTTTTCAGCCCTCAATTGCTCTAGCTTAGTCTCCATTGAGTCTTTCTCCTCCTCCACCCCAGCCAGCTCAATCCTCAGCCAATCCGCTTCCACCTCAGTAGCTTGAGCCAACTCCCATTCGTGCTAATACAGCCCCAATCGAGCACCTTGCTCATCACTCGTCTATTTTTCCTGTTGTACTTTCCTCCCCAGTTCAGCGTTTGCTTTCAGAGCTAGCTCCGCCTCTTGAGCCTAAAGACGTAGGGCTAACTACTACTTTTTACACTTGGCCTTCTCTTTTTCGATAACATCCACATGCCCCAGAGCATGACCGAAGTTTACGAACATCTCACTGAGAGATTGCACAGACCAAGCACCAACATGTTAGCAAAAGAAATAAAAAAAAATAAACAAAAGTGTAAAAAGAAACCAAGCACTTATATGGGAAGTAACGAGGAAAGACTTCTCCATCCACTTGGACATCTTGACCTCAAACAATCCATCTAGCTCTGACAGCTCAATGGAAGATACAGTTACAATGTCGTTGATGACTCAAAGTATCTTTTCCCTGAAGCCAACTAAGACATCATCCCACTTTAGCCTTGACTTGATGAAAAGCTTAAGATCGACCTCAGTATGGTCAGTCATCTCGTCCTCACGCCGACACATACGATGCTAACCGAGATGAAATGGTGGCAGAGGATGAGAAAGAAAAGATGGTCGAGGAAAGGAAATATGAGAAGAAAGGGGAGGTAGCTCGAGGAACATGGGCCTAGACCCCCCACTCAGCATAAATTAGGAATGCCTCACCTCCCTAACGACTTTCTCCAAGCCCACCTAAACATCCCACTGGCAAACCATGGCTGACTAAATCTTAGCTAAGGGTTTAATGGATTTTTCTTCTTGCACGCACTTTCCCCTTTATCTCCTTCTGCTCTAAATACACGACCAGTATTACTTGTCCACCAGTCGCCTCGGGGGTAGAGTGACCACCACGGTCTTCACTCTAACAGGAACCTTCTTAGCCTTCATGGCTTTCTTCTGCTCAACCAATAGAGCCATTCTCTTTCAAGCCCTCAAATTGATGGCTAGAGCACCTCTCTTCTCCCCGACTGACGACCTAAATGTTGTCCATGCATCATTCCTCTTATGGTCAGATGCCAACTCCTTAGCAAAAGAAGTCTTACTTGGATTCTCCACCGAGCTCTCCTGGTTGAAGCTTTCATCTTTTTCCCTAGTAGTATTTAGTATGTCATCAGCCGACCTCCCAATACGCTTTGCATTTTCCTTTGGCACACCTCCTAATTTACATTCAACAAAACTTACGAAGGCAGGTCACACATATCTGTGAAGTGGATAAGGCCGACCTCCTAGAGATTGCTAAGTAGACAAAGGATATACTTATCACGTTTGGTCAGATTAAGCGTCCTTCTTACCAAGGCATAGATCTTCTGCCACTCCTCCAAGCCCACTACCAACGAATGGACACATGTAGGGATCGACCTAGTTCAGACATATCAACATTTATGCATATATTCAAACATTCAAAAAAAACATGTCGACTGAACCAAGTTGTCCAAATCTTGAAATTGGAAGGAATGCCCTCCCCACCCTAGTCCTCATCGACAAAGGAAAAAATCATTTAATACGTTTTCTAGGACGATGGGAGATTATGGATGAACTCCCTTCGGATACCTTTCTCTCGACACCGGGCAAGCACCTACCATTTGCTTAGCTATTGTAGACCAAATTCATACAGGTGTAATACTTGCCCATAGGACGGCTCCGCCTACCTAGCCTTCTGGAATGTAGCATACAGGCTGATCAGCGCAATCCACACATTAGGATTTAGTTGACCAAGGGCTACCCCTATCTTCCGTATCGTCTTTTTTAGCCAAGGGTGCAGAGGGAACCTCACGTTGTACATATACAAGTCTAAGTAAAAGAGCACTTAGGTCGCTTTACACATCCTTTTCCCCGACCACCTTGAACTCCTTGCTTGGGTTAACATCCTAGGTTGCATGCCACTTCTTCAGACTCGTCTCAATCTTCTTATTAAACAGCTCGTCATTGTGAACTTGGTCTGCTTCAGCGGCAGAGCCATGGGGATAGCCTCTAGGGGCGATTTTCCACTTCGCTCTCTTCTGATCTTCACTTAGCCCTACTCCTGATCGGATGTGATTTTTCAGTGCCTAGACCTCTCCGACTAGCTCACCTCCTGACCGTTCCTTCACCTCCTCAGCGTTAGAGGCCCGGCCGATGGTACCAACATTAGACTAATCGTCCTGATTCGGCTCCTTTTGTTGTTCCCCACTGTCGATCCAAAACTGATAAGCAAAAACTAAGCATCAAATTAACTCTTATTGAAAATGCATGCAACTTAAAACCTTTTTTTTTTTTTGTAGATATAGCATTGGTAAATAGGGACCGTTCTAACCAGGGATTAAGGGTACCTATGTATGAAAATGTTTAGTAGAAAGAATAAACATAGGGGGGCTTTGAAAGTGTGTAGCCGAAGCTACGATTTACAAACTAGGAAAATGATGTTTTGGGCCAGGCCCAAGTTTGAAAATGGTGTTTTGACTTGGATTTTGAGTCAAGAATGATTTAATGGATTACTTAAATGATTTTTGGATGTGATTTGGAACCCTGTTTTAGAAATGATTTGATTCAGATTTGGAGTCAAATGCAGTAATATGATTGAATTGATGGTTTTCGAATTTATGAAAGGTTTTCTGGACACAGTTTTACGTGATTTCATGGGAAATGATGTTTTGGGCTTGATACCCTGTTGGAAATGGTTTTGACTTGGTTTTAATTCAAAGATGGTTTTGAAACAAAGGTTTTGGATTTATGTTCAGTGTCCCCGGATGTGTAATGCCTGGGAAAACCCAAATGTGTAATTATCGGGTTAGTTCGGATACGTAATTCCCGATACGTTTCGAAACGGCCGAATGTGTAATTCCCAGAGAAACCAGATGTGTCGTGCTCGGTAAGTCTGGATGTGTAATTCCCAGACAGCCTAGATGTGTAATTCCTAAGAAAAGCCCTCAAATGTGTAATTCCTGAACTTTAAAGTGTTGATTGTGTTTGATAGTGATTTTAAATCAGATGTTTTATGGTGATTCTTGGAAATGTATTTCGGGAAATGTGGGCCACGGGCTTATTGTGGATCCCACGGTTTGTGATATGATATGATTAAAATCTGGTTGTTCATATGTTTTATTCTATGCATGCATGTTTGATAACTGGAGGGGAAAAGTGTTCATTTGAAATGTATTTTGAAAATGTTTATTTTTGTCCACTCACACCTTTTATGTTTTGATGACCCTCCAGGTCGTGGCACGCAGACTGGAGCTAATCCATGAGTGGGAATCAATGCGACTATCCCTTGTCTTGCAAGTGCTGAGAGTGTGACGGGAGCAGAACGGGGCACGGTTATCAAAGTTCATTTGGGACGGGTCCTTTCACTTACAATATGGTTCACCTTATGTTAATTATTGAATGCCCCGTAACGGACATAAAAATTGTCAGGACCCACCCCGATTCCACCCCGAAAACCGAGGTAAATCCTGCTCCCGTCTGACACCCTGACACGCAACTAAAGTAAACTCACAAAAAACCACCAAATTACATGCCAGATGCAGGAGAAAATGTAAACATCCCGAAGTCAAAGTTTTACAGAGCATAGTACCAAATACAAAGGAAAGAAAACCGATAAACAAGGTATACGCACAACGGAAAATTTTAAACACTTCGGGGTCACTCTCGAGTATTCTATGCCTCTGACGCTGCCTCAACGTCAACCCCCGCGCTAGCTCCACGACCTGGAAGGAAATTTAAAAACAAAAGATGTGAGTGGACCATAATTAACATAAAATTTCGAAAACCGTTTTATAACCAAACCAGGGTTTTAGCCCTCCGTTTTGAAATCACACATGCATAACCCATTTGCTGAAATCAGTTATAAATCACATAAAGATCGTCATAAAAACAGAATTGAAAGAAGTTACAGAAATCACGTCATAAACATCATAAAACCATATCATAAAACATAAGTCTCAAACAATCATTATTCGATCAAACCTGCTGGACCTATCCGAGTCTTTAAACTCCCGAGTCTTTAAACTCAATCCAGGACTCAATAATATCCGAGTCTTTAAACTCCCGAGTCTTTAAACTCAACAGGCCTACGGGGGAAATATCAATATATCCGAGGCTTTAAACTCAATCCGGGTCTTTAAACCCAATCTGGGCCCGTCCCCCGTCAAACATAATATCCGGGTCTTTAAACCCAATAACCAGATCCAGCACATCCAATCGAAAACCATTTGAAAATCTTTTCTAAATCCATATCCAAACCCGAATTCGAAATCACTGGCCTGACGCCATTCCGGCATCCAGAACCGTCATTCCGAACCCAAATCCGGAAATCCACTTTCAACTTTAAAACCAAATTCCGCTTTCCGAAATCCGATTTCAAAACCGAAAACCTCGATTATCAAATCACGTCTCAAAATCCATTTAATATCATTGAAAACCACTCATCGTTTGAAAAACCCAATTCATGGCATCGAAAATAGAAATTCAACATTTTCTCGTAAAACGTGCCAAATACGTACTTTCTCGAAAAACGTGCAATTATGTAAAACCAACATAGCATATTCAACAATCATGAAATCACATGTAAAACCATAAAACAAGTAATTAAAAGCAGTTATGCATGATCAGTTATAGAGAAGGGGTCTACTCACAATCACCTGCACGTCACTCGCGCCCTGTACGTCTCGTACGTTCCTCAGCTTCCTCGGGAAGTCCCGATCCTGTCACAAGTCACCAAAGTACGTCACTAACACGTTAACGAAGGTTCGCCTAAGTTTCCCCGAAAATCCCTGGGTCCTAAACATAGCGAACCGGAACCCTAAACCTTCAACCTCGCGGAACTAACCTCAAACGACGTCCGAATAACCCGAAACCTAGTCCACTAGACTCGTTACAACCTCTAGACCAAAAACGTAGTTGACAATTTCCCCAGAAACCACCGCACGCGCCGCCCAAAGTGGCTGCGCGTGGGCCTCACGCGCCTGCACACAGTCACTGTTCATCGTCGTCTTCAACGGGTGAACCGGTCTGAACCGGCGTACCCAGTTCTCTGCCAAACCTTCACCGTTTTCCTCCCTTTCTTCACCAATCTCATCGTCCAATCCTAAGAAACCTATTCCCCTACTCCAAACACTTCGACACAGCCTATAACCCGTCGTCCCTAACTCGAAACCAAACCCGTTCGAACCCCTGTTTCACATTCCGGTCACCCAGTCACTCCCCCGTCGCGGCAACCACCTTAGACGACTCCTAGGAACCTGCTGAACCTAACAGGACTCACCAAACGCCTCGACTCAGCCCCTAAGTCCACGACTTTCGATTTGAAATTCACTGAAAAACAAGGCATATTCACAAGGAAAAGGGATTACCTGCAGCCGTCCACCACCGTGCTCGCCGCCGCTCTCCCTGAAGTCCACAGGGTCGTCTTAGCCTCCTCTTGAGCCCAATCGATCAGCACACGGCCACACCACAACCAATTTCCTCAGCATCTCTCTGTTTTTCCCGTAACCTCACCCTCTTCACACACCAATCTTCCTCACACGAGTTGCCTTCCCAACTCACTCACTGTCTATCTCTCGATCACTAGTCCCTCACTTGATCACTGAACACACAAACACACTCTGCACTCGTCCAATTCCTCCCTAACTCTCAGTCTCTGTTTTCTCTTGTTTGAACAAGCACGAACACACACACACTGCATAACCCGTTTAATTAAACCGTGAAAGATCTTAGAACCCACTAGACGCCTAGCACATGTCCTCCATCCAATGGTCCCCTTCCAAAATATCCTATTAAACCTGTACACTTGTCCTCATCTGGTGTGCACAAATCCCAATGCAGCCAAAAGACCAAAATGCCCCTGTAAGTTAAAATTACCGTTTTGCCCTTGCCGTTTTAGACCCATATCTTACACGTCAAATGTCCGATGAACATGTGCCGCCAGTCGTTGAACTCAGGACGACGAGAACTACGTAACGATCCTAGGTCAACGTGTCAAAACCCGATCGTACGAAAAGTCAACTTTTCCCCCTATTTTAACCAAATTACGGTTATGCCCTCAACCTTCCGAACATCATAACTTCCTCCTCGGATGTCGGAATCGGGCGTGCCACCTGTCTATGGATTCGTGACGTCCTGAACTACGTCACGGTCACCGGTCAATACGCAATTGACCGCCCAAACTAAAAATCAACTATTTACCCAACCTAGGGGCAAAATCGTCATTCGACGCTAACAGACCTTTCGTAACCAACTAACCACCGATTAAGCTCACTAATCTGTCACTAATCACTGTCTTAATCCTAATGTCCGGGACGGGTCCTTACAAACATTCAGTCTCTTCAATCTTATTCTAAGTGCCCTGTAGCGGGCATAAATACTTAGCATCGAATTGAAACATTAAGTACTAAAACATGTGAAGTAATTAAAATTCAGAAAGTAAAACATATAGAGATTGAATTTAACGTTACAAATATTAGAAGAAATAAATCATCACATATATTGAACTATATACACAACCAATATTTAATTCAAAAGTTTAGGTGAAAGGAAATAGTTACACTTCTGGAATCCAAAAATAGCTTGCTAACACCAATAGTGGATGAAAGATGGATTGTTATTCACAAGGTTTTCTAAATAGCAGACTGAACCTTGTAAAGATGAATAAACGTAAGGAATATGGCTATAAACTTTTTTATTGCATCAATGGAAGATATGGCTAGGTTTGAATCTTAGAAGAATGATAGTGATTGAAATAATAGGTCTCCCCCAAATAAACATAAGAAAACATCCCTTTATATAGGGTTACAAAATCATAAAACCTACGAAAATAAAATCCTAATTAAAAAGGTTTCCTTGAGAAAAAGAAAGGAAACCAAACTTGATTTGGACAAGTTTTCCACAAGAAATAAGGAAATAAGTTGTTGAAATTGTGCAGGGACAGATTTTGGTTGTCAGCCACCGAAATTGAGGTTCAAAACACGTGGTCATTAGCCGGTTAATGCGCAAAGAAGGCTGTGATGGAGCTTCAGTGCACGCGCACTAAAATGGGGCTTCTGCTTCTAGAGGCGCGCGGCAATAGTCCAGAGCTGGTCGGCAGGAGTTGGCTGAAATTGATTTAGGCTACTTTAATGGGTTCAATAGCCTCCTACTGAAATCCTTTGTATTTTTAGGCGGCCATCTTTGTTTCAACCATAACTCCAATTGAGATGATTTTTTTGCTCAAATTCTCATAATTCCGAGTTTTATCTGATTCTGCACATTTCTTAAAAAAAAAAAATTCTCCTTTTGTTTGGCATTTCTACATTAAAAGATAAGCATAAAAGTTATAAAATGATATAAAATAATGCTCAAATAAAGGCTTATCAAATACCTCAACACTTAGACTTTTCTAATCCCTAGCAAATACTAAAATAAACTAAGAATTCAAACAACTATGCCTTTTAACTATTTGTCTCAAATTTTCATCGTTATTACTATCGAATTAAAGATTTACACTTAAAAATCATTTTAACTTATGGAATTAAAGAGTTAATAAGAAGTGTCAAGTGTTCCATGGAGTAAGACAATGTGTAAACTATGGTGTAATGGATCTCAACATAAATAAAACAAGTATGAATCAATTCAAAAGGGTATGCACTCATAATTTCCAGTCAATATGTAAAGGGTTGTGTTTGCACTCAAAGTATGAAAAATACGCTCACATAATAGAAATAAAGTACTTCGTGAAATCTCAAACATAAACCATAAGAAAAATCAAACATACTTGCACAAATGAACCAAAACCATAAGCTTATTTTAGTGATTAACTCAACCAATAAAAAGTTACTCGTCTTAAGGATCATAAGGTCTTTTATGAAGGTTATAATGAGGCTAGATATAGAGGATTTGGATTTTTAGGATAAGTGGTGCTTAAAATAGTTTCAAGACTCAATCAAAGGCTCCATCATATAAGCGTAGGTTCTTCCCCATCATAGGCCAAGTATCAACATGTTCGACCCAGATCCTCATTTTATACATCCTTGAGCTTTGCAATTAGGACAAAGGCTGTAATTTTCAATATAGGCCTTCAATTCTTCAATGTTTCCGAATATACAAATATAGGGGACTTAACTCAAACTCAAAACTTATTACCTTCCAAGAGATCAAGAACATTATTCTTTTTTTTTTTCTTTTCATCATTTTTTTTTCTTTCTCTAAACTTTTTTTCCATTTTAAAGGTAATTCAAGGTATTACAATGTAGTTTGAGCTAGTCTTTCCCTATACTTACATATAAGTCTTTAATCATCATATCTTTTTTTTTCACGCAATTTATAAATCTTCAACCAAGTCCTTGGAACAAAGGTAGGGGATATCTATACTAGGCTCACATGAGTAGATAGTTTAGGGTGATGAAAGAAAGGCTTAATTTAGACTCAATGGGGTTAACTCGGGGGTCGCAACTCATGCGCTCAACTAGGGACTCATGAATATTTGGATATGTGTTGGTAACCCTAAGGCCTTATGTGACGACCAGTCCCGAATTTCGGGGTTAGATTAGTGAGTAATCATGGATTAGAGGGACTAATCCGGGACTAGTCAAAAAATCGAGAACGGACGAGATAAAATGACGATTTTGCCCTTGGGATTGAGCGAAAAGCTGAATTTTGACCCGGGCAGTCAAATGGACTTTGACCGACGACCGTGGCGTAGATCGGAATGTCACGAGTACGTAGGCAGGCAACACGTCGAAATTGGAGGTTCGACGGGAAAGTTACGGGTCTAGAAAGTTTTACGGCACTTTTGCACGCAAACCGAGAATCTGACACGTGGCAGGATTTTATTGGGGAATTTTCTGGAGTGACCCACCAGATGAGCGACAAATGTCACCCATCTGATAGGCCTGTGACCCAATTAATTGGGGCTGTCCTTATCCCCTTCAATCGATCATATGTTTCCCCATTTTCTCCCAAAATCTCGCGACCTCTTTAGAATCTCGTGAGCCAGTCCTATATAAACCCCCCCTAACCCTCATATGTGGCTGCTGACCCGTGAAGGAAAAAGAGAGAGTGAAGTGAGACGATGAGGATGGTGGCCATGGTAGTGCTCGCGATGGCGAGGTAAGGATACCCGTAAACTCTATTTTAAGTAAAAAATGATGGGTTTAGTTTCAGTGATTTTTGATTGTTCTAATTGATCGGATGAGATTTCTAGTGGCTGTATGAACTCGTGGGGATTGGATTCGTGGCTGGAGGTGGTCTGTGGTGACTGGAGGTGGTATGTGGTGGCTGAAACAGAGGAGGAAAACCGGACTGCTTTTTATCGATTCAGAGGGTAAGATCCTGTTTTGATTTCTCGTTTTTGGGATTGTAGATCGATAGGAAATGAAAGGACAAAGTTGTAGGAACAAACGGGAGTGAAAATGGGTTAGAAATGAAGGTGAACCGGCCTCACTGGTTTGATCGAACCGGATTTACAGTGAATTGGGTTAACTCGAGGTTGAAGACGACACTGTTCCCGGTGTGTGGGCTTCACGCGCAGTGCCTTTGGGAGGCACGTGGGGGCGCGTGGGGCAGAGTTGGGAGATGTAGTCAACATGTAATTTTATCCTTTCGATGTAATGAACATTTTGGGACAGGTTTCGAGTCAATCGAACACCGTTTCGAGGTAGTTTTGGATGTCTGAAGGTTTAGTGTTTATTTTAAATACGTTTAAAAATTCCAGAAAATTAGAGGGATTTAATGTGAGGTTATTTGAAGTGGTTAATAACCTTCAGGTATGGTTTGGACAAGTCCGGAGGTTCCAGAGATGGTGATTAGCCTTGGGAAGGCTTATGACACGCGTATCGAGGTGGCAGTTAGGACTGTCTGTGAGTGGACTTTTTTTTATGAATATGATGCATGCATAACTCTTTCATGTGTTTTATATCCATGTTTTGAATGCCTTGAGTACATATATTTTTGGTATTCGGCATTTACGTATTTGCATGTATTTCGAGGCGTATGGTTTTATGTGGATTTATATGTGCTTGTGTTTTCAATAATGGTTTGATATAATGATTTTGGATTTGGGAATATGAAATTGGGCATGAGACCCATTTGATTTGGAAACTATCGGACTTGGAGTCCAGTTGATTTAATGAGATATCGGGCTGAGACCCAGTTGGTTTACGAATTCAAGCATGAGGTCCATTTATGATTTATAAATGTGATTTCGGATCGGGGACCCTAAATGGATTTGGATTTATGGATTTATGGAGGATTTATGATGTTTTGAAACGGTTTTATAAGGATGTTTCCCATTTACCATCCTTAGATGAGGATATGTGGATGGTCTCCTCCAGATGTCTAGGACATTGGGGAAGTCATGACTCATTGCCTGCGAGGGGTCATTGCACGGAGCGACTGGACCGTATAGTGACTCAGGAGCAGGATTGCTATGATTAGACGTTTGGGACGTCAGACATCTGAGATGTCAGAGATTAACCCAGAGAGACTCCGGGCAGCACGCGTAGCTTAGACCATGAGATATGACGTCTAGGACATCAAGCGTCTAGGACGCTAGGCATCTGGGATGCCGAGGATGGGTATTTGGTAAATATGAATTGATTGGATTTATAAAATGATATTTCTGTGTTTATGGATTTGGGCAGTGGCCCACATGATTTGGATTTACGGTTTTGGGCTGAGTTCCCATATTCTTGGATTTTATGGTTTTGGGCCAAGGCCCTAATGATTTCAAGAGGGAAATGGCTTCAGTTTTCTAAACGGTTTTATGATGTTTGAATTAACTGGTTATATATGCATGCATGGTTTTTAAGTGGAGGGCATAAATGTCTTTTTGTGAAATGTATTTTATTAAATTATTTATTTTCTTCCACTCACAGTTTTTAATGGTTTTTAATGCCCTTCAGGTTGATAGTGGATGCGGGCTATAGCAGAGACCATGACCTCACATTCCTCGGCTGATCGTGGCGCACTTTGGGAGCCAATTGGGCTCAGGATATTGGATTATCCCTTGTCTGGCATTTGTGTTACCTCGTGTGGCACGTGGGTTAGACGGGAGCATCTCACATCCCGCGTTAATCTAGGGGGGATTGGGATGGGTCGTATCACCTTAGTCATGTCCAAAATCAAAGAGTTTATTGACTTAAAAATTTTGAAAATCACATAGAATAAGTTCTAGTACTCTAGAGTTAATTAAAAGCTATGGCAAGCAATTAGGCATAAGTGTATCAATTTAAACGAAGAATTCTATGAATTACTCATCAAAGATATATGAGGTTCTAAAGCTCACATAGGGTTCATATGATTCAAACTTATCTTATAATGCTCATTTTTGTACCAATTTATCATGCATCATCTACTACAAGTCATAAAAACTCAAGCACAATGTATTAACAAGTGAATTCAAGTTGTAGTGATCATATTTTAGCCATGTTTTATTCATTTTCCTTCATTATTATCATTTACAGGTTAAGGGCGTTCTAAGACTCAGTAAAACACTAAATTATACAGAAAAAAAAATCTTAACACACTCAAAAAAAAATGTCACACAAATAATGACTCACAAATAAGTCTGGATTTAGTCCATGTCTTCTTTGGGTAACCTTACTGAAATGGCCAGTTGGGATAGATGTAACGCGAGAAGCAAGGACTAATTTCGAGAAATACCCTAAGCCTAACTTTGGCTTGGGTATATACTCTGTTGATATTCTTACTCAAAGACAAGTATTCATCCACACACATAAGACACTAAACTATAGACTTTTGAAAATAAGGATAAGGACACACGAAATCTTTTTGGTTTTTTTGTTTGTTATTTTTTTGAATTTTTCTTTGGTTTTCAAAATAAGATTCATTTTTGTTTGTTTTTGTAAAATAAGACTCAACAAAAGTTGTAAATCCCTCCCCCACACTTAAATCTTACACTGTCCTCAATGTATCAAAGTAAGAGCATAGAATCACGTATGAATTAGGGTTTTACAAAAATAAAACAAAAATAAAAACCAATGAAAGTAAAAGATAAGGGAAGAGAATGTAAATATATTAGAAACTTATCCTTTAGGTTGCCTTCCAACAAGCGCTTGAGTTTAACGTCTTTAGCCTAGACCAAATGCTTCAATCAACTCTTACTTTGGGAGTTTTATGCGCTCCTTCGGACTTCACATAGTGCTCTCCAATGACCACTAGGTAAGGCTTCAATCCATCTTCAATCCTTCTTCAATCCGAGGGTCAAGTTCATGCGCCAACACTTTGACAAGGGCGTCTCCAAGTCTAGTTTATGGACCTTAGTTTAAGTGAATTGCCATATTTAGTGTTCCTTCAAAAGAGTTAGGTTAGTATTTACAAAGTATTAAACAAACTAGGAACTAAACTTTACAAAAAAGTTAAATCAGAAAATTGCCCAACAACCGATCAAGAGCGGGTACTAAAAGAAAACAAAGTATAGACAAGAATATATACATCAAAATAACAAAACACAATCATATATACAAGTAACACGTTTTAATAAAAGGAGAGATAACACATGTATATACAAGGAAGAATTAAAGAGTTATATACAACTTACAAATGAATTTACAAATGCAATAAATAGAGCCTTAGACCCACACAAATAACCTTTCACTCCCCTTCTCGTAGTACCTTCCGAACGTATGGCATGCACGTACTGATAAACCAACCCTCAATCATCCCCACCATTCAATGTTCGACATAGCCAGTTCGGATAGAAGTAACGCGAGAAGCAAGAACTAATTTCGAGAACACCCTGAGTCTAGCTTGACGAGGGCATATACCTCATTGGAGTTCTCTTTCTTAGATCCAAACTTGTCACCGGTCATAACCCTTCTAAACATCATGACCAATCGATGGAAGTTCTAGTGGTGTACCAAACCCAAGTGTTTACAAACTCAGCCCACAACCTCATGTACATAGATTCACTTCATCTATGGTGTGTGGTGATGAAATCCACACATCATGAAGAGTTAAGGAGAAAGTAACCAAAAAGGGCACTATCTATTCCTAGAAAGTAAAATTTGAAAGAAAGGTTCTTGAGATCCATGCAAATCTAAAACATTTAATAGGAAATAATATACCTATCTACATAATTACAATCAGTTTTCGTGGCCAAAGTTCAACCTCAAAAACACCAAAACATGTCTAAAACCCCATCACAATCAGTTTTCGTGGCCAAAGTTCAACCTCCCTTCATGGGCTATCCAACCATCCTCCGCCTCTGGTTTTGGTCCTTAAACCCTCGTACAGACACTAGGAGTACAACCCAAACATTATAAATCTTCCCAAACGTCCAAAAATCAAAACCCAGATTCAAAATCTAAAGCGGGTTTTGGGTTACCTGTTTCGCGGCTTCCTTCACCGTACATGGCGGTCCCGTTGTGTTCCTCACCGTCTCCTGGTCTCTCACTCACCCTCAGTCTCTCTCTCCCTCTCTGGTCTCAGCTAAAGAGTATGAAAATGGTTTTGGGGTGGGTTTGTATGGGTTTCGGGTTAGCGCGAAACAAAGTACATGAAAATATTAGATCCCAACATATTTGGGGTAATAGGCTAATCAAATGAGTGACATTTGTCACTCATCAAGTAGTCCACCCAGATATTTTACCCAATCCAAATCTGCCATTTGTACAATTTCTCGTAAAATGTTAATAGTTCCTAATTCCTTTCGTGAACCATAACTTTTCCATCCGACGTCGGATTTCGACGTGCCACCTGTATACAGACTCGTATTGTCTCGATCTACGTAACGATCCTCAGTTCTCGTGCATTAGACCACCTGGGTCAAAAGTCAATATTTTACCCATTCTATGGCCAAAATCTTCATTTTACACCGACTGTCCGAAAAATTCTCGACTAATTCCTGATTAGTCCTTAATTAATCTGTAGATTTGAGACGGGTTGTTATATTAGCACCTAATCTTGACCAAGAGTGCATGCTGGTTAGTACATTTCGTATACACTACCCAACAACCCTAACAAGGGCTACTTATCAATTGACACATGGATAGACCTCTCTCTTTCATCCAAGATACCACATGTCAGTCCCACAACAGAAACACATTCTCTCCCATCGAAAATATTCATTATTCCTCTTTCACACGTCTATACAAAAAAGGCACATTTCCCAAAAAAAAAGAAACTAATTTTACTATTCATATTTACCCTACGAATTATTATTCACCACATATTCATTATATACACTGAGCTACACTAACTTGGGCATTAGAGTAACCGTAGGCCAACACCACACCGGTGCTTATCTCTGATCGGCGACCTACTATTTTTTACAGATCAGACTAAGGACACATGGCTAAGCGGAGTTCCACTTCTAAGTTGGCACATTTTGTGCATCAACATGGACCATCTTGGTACAAAATTGAGTTCAATGTGTATTTTTAGACTAAAGTCAATTTTGAGAGTAGGGATGGGCATAATTACCCATGGGTATTGTTTTTTTTTTTTCCTGAATCCATGGGTATTGTTGAAATGGATAGAAATTAGATGGACAAAAATTTACCCATCATCTAATGGGTAGGGTGAGGGTTTACTCATGGGTATTGAGGTTATTTAATACCCATTAAATTCAAATTATATTCTTTATCCATTCTTTAAATTATCTATGAATGTTTAACACTCTTTTTTCCCTTTACTGATTTGTTTTCTTTCTATTATTATTATTATTATTATTATTATTATTATTATTATTATTATTATTATCATTATTATTATTATTATCATTATTATTATTATTATTATTATCATCATCATTATTATTATTATTATCATTATTATAATTATTATTATTATCATTATTATTATTATTATTATTATTATTATTATCATTATTATTATTATTATTATTATTATTATTATTATTATTATTATCATTATTATTATTATTATCATTATTATTATTATTATTATTATTATTATTATTATTATTATTATTATTATTATTATTATTATTATTATCATTATCATTATCATTATCATTATTATTATTATTATCATTATCATTATTATTATCATTATTATTATCATTATTATCATTATTATTATCATTATTATTATTATTATTATTATTATTATTATTATTATTATCATTATTATTATTATTATTATTATTATTATTATGATTATTATGATTATTATGATTATTATTATTATTATTATTATTATTATTATTATTATTATTATTATTATTATTATTATTATTATTATTATTATTATTATTATTATTATTATTATTTGACACGACCCATCCCAATCCCTCCGGGATTACCATGGAATGTGTCATGCTCCCGTCTGACAAGAGGTGTCAGACAAGGGATAACCTGTTGCCACTGCCCAACCGGGCTTCCAGAGTGCGTAAGGATCGATGGAGGAGGTGTATCATGTCTCAGTCTCTACTGCAGTCCCATCCGGAATCAACCTGAAGGGTATTAAAAACAAAAGCTATGAGTGGACGAAAATAAAAAAGTCTGTTTAAAATATTTATAAGACATTTATGCCCCTCAGTAAAATCATATGCATGCACCATCATTTAAAATCATATATCATATAATATGAACCATAAACATAATTTTAGCCACTGCACCATACACTCCAATCCGACATCTCTGATCTCTGACGTCCCTGACGTCAATAAGGTCACAATCACAAGGCTACGCGTGCCACTCGGGTCTCAATTTCCGAGTTCAATCCCCGAACCCCGTTCGGGTACAGCATCCCCGATGCTTAGCGTCATAGACGCTGGACGTACTAGACGTCCGTGACCTCTCCGGGGTACCTCATCCGGAGGAGACAATATAATATGGAATGATCTATACAGTGCAGTACTAAATACATTTTATTGATATCCACATGCAAAACATATATGTATACGTAGGTAAAATCCGAACCGATCGTTACGTTTCATCAAATCCAACGACCAACACCCATCCAAAACCTGATCACCATTTTTGGTTTCGAACCGGGTTACGGGCACCTCCGTCCCCGCCGTGCCCAGCTTACTTTGAGCTTCAAAAACTTGTCCCCTGTGCCTGTTTCTGACCCTAAGACTCAATAGAATCAAGAGAGAGCTCAAAAACACGACCAATGGTCAATCCTCCAAAACCTGGGCATAAATTCCTCCTCGGGTTAACACATCCGCCGTGGACCACCGCGGTCGCCGCCGTCGTCCTGCCGCCTCCCGCCAGTTCACACAATCTCAGTGACCCACACTTGTGCACAGAGGAGATGTGTGAAGATTCTGGTGCACGGTTCGAATGGTTGTGCACTCGGGTAAGAAAATATAATATGGGGAGGGAAATGATAAAGAAAAATGGATGGTCCAGATTCAATCTCACCAATAAGATTAAGGGCCCAGATCAAAAGGTGCAATAAGTGGGAATTCTTTAGATTTTTAATTCCAATAAATTAATCAAAACTCACCAATCCAGATCTGATCCCATAAATTAAGTTTAGTGGTCCACGTGTCCTACTCAGAAACCCAGACCAATCAGAGAACGCCACGTGTCCTTGCCTCGTAATGCGTGCATAACGAAACCAAACTTCCGTGACCCATAACTTCGTCGTCGAATCTCCAATTTCGGCGTTCTGCCTGTCTACGGACTCAGGGTATCGAGACCTTCCTCACGGTCCTTGGCCCTCGGCCATCGGACCACCCGATCAAAAAGTCAACATTTTGCTTCATTTAAGTCAAATTACGAAAATGCCCTTGGGCTTCCGTACATCATAACTTTCACCACGAATGTCGGAATCGAACGTGCCACCTGTCTATGAACTCGTGACGTCCCGAACTACGTCACGGTCATCGGTCAAAGTCCATTTGACCATCCGAATTAAAAGTCAACGTTTTGCCCACGCCCAAGGGCAAAACGGTCATTTTGCACAATTCGTCCGAAATCACTCAACTAATCCCAGATTAGTAAATCACAATTAAATATTATTAAATCCCGATATTCGGGACGGGTCATTACAACCTTCCCTCCTTAAAGAATTTCGTCCTCGAAATTACCAACGTCCTTATTTCACAACCACCTCGTGGAAAACATTTCGACCACACATCTTTGTACACCTGTACACCCACCTACTGGAACAACACCAGTCACGTCTGTACCCAGACATCCCATCACAGTCATACGTCCCAACAACAACACTCGACCACCTCGAGTGGAATTGACCACCTGATCCGCGATAAAATCGCTTAACCATTTAGCTGACTCCTTCAGCTAGATAGTTCCCTTCCATTGCCAAAATATCCTTACATTTGCTCCCATTGGGAGTCACCAAATCTCATTTGTCAGTCCACGCTGACACCACCAGCCAAACTGTCACCGCTAAGCTTTACCACCCTAGTAAAGCCCCCAACCATCAGCCAGTCAGTGACAACACCACGCACTACATCACTCTCGCTGTAGCGTAAGATCAACCGCATGATCTCAATCCGCAGGGCAAGCCCAATCCTGCGACATATATTAATCTCAATGTCTATAATCGCCGACTCCCTCTGCGAACCAAGACGCTGGGGAATCACGGTGTGATCAAGTCACACAAGGCTACTCGTGGTTACTCAGACCACCAATTCACTCATCCTGAGTGTACGTATACCGTCAATTTATTCAATCAAGTGGTGTAACTGGAACACATTGAATACCAGCCCAGCAGTGATCACACATCTCAATACTAGGGTTCCACTAGCCAACCATGGCTAAGTGCACCTGCTCGTACAATTACTGAACCCGCCAAAATCACTCTGCTCGGCGCACAGTATCCAATGTCCAGTCCACCATCACAACCAACCAAATGATATCGGAACCAAGCCGATTACCAACACGTTTAATCACACACCACGGGTACATCCCATGTACCACCATTAGGCACCACTCAGCCTAACCAGTATCAATCCTCGTACAACGTACCCTGTACGCACCTAAATCCATCAATCTGCCTATAACCACCTAGGTCATAGCCGAACACGTTCCAATAATGAAGTACCTTTGCCCAAACCAACATGAGACAAAACGAACTCCACCCATCATCCCGTTTCAATTCTGGATCTGAATCCGCGATTTCGTAAGAAATCCCGAATCCGAACCCAAACATCATATTTTTATTCCATGTCCAAATCCGAATCCAAAATCATTATTCCGTAAGCTAGCATTGGAATAATCATTCCGCACCCAAATCCAGTAATCCATTTCCGAGCTTCGCAATCGAATCCTGAATCGTCACCCAGAAATTCGATTCCAAAACCCAAAATCTTGTTTACGTCCACCAAGACGTAACATAACCGATCCTATCGGTTACCTGCTCAAAACACTCGATTGACTTCGTAGGGAAGCCAATCCCAATATTCACACGTCAAAGGTTGACAAAATCCAACCACATCGGAAACCTACTCAACCAAGTCACAAACCATATGGACTCACTCCGAAAAGAAGTTCAGTCCCGTCATTTACGACTCACATATCAAGGTATGAGTGATAAACTCACACTCAATCTGGATCATCAAGATCTCGATCCAGATCCATCGCTACGTCATCCGACAAGTAACATCACGATCCTAGATCGTCACCATGCCCAAATTCGACAACATCACCAATCAGATCCGCCTAGGATCCACATATGCCCACATAGCTAACAACCCATCTGAAAGCTGATCGTAGGGTCTTACACCCTCATTGAATCATTCGCCAAATTTCCCTTGGTGGAAAGATGACCTTGCATTTCACCACCAAATCCAAAATCATACACAACTGCTTGTGTCCAATGACCCCAAGCCAAACATGGGTCCACCCACCAATACACGCTCAACGTACAGGTAGCAGAAATCATCATCTGCCATGGCAGGAAATAAGAAGTCAACCCCCAAGACTTCGGAATACCAATCACCAATGTGGAAACGAGCACTCCTCTCGTCTCCCAATCACAACTCTCCCCGAATCGGGAGTTCCAACCATGTTGGAAACAGACATGCTCCCAATGAGATGTCAAGTCCAACCACTGGACTGCCCACGTCCTTACTTCACTTGGACCACCACATGTCCAAAATCAATTCATTACTCGGACCTCACGTCCGTCAATAATCATGTACGCACACACCCCGATTCCGAACGGAATATCCACAACTTTGCCTGGATGTGCATACCATACTGCCTTTTTCTCACATCTCAACCTTTACAGGTTCAATCCTCAGGTTCCAAGTGATTCACAATCACAAAATCTCACATCAATACTACAAATGGTTTCCCCCCGTATTTTCCAATTTCAAGTAATTTCCTTGTACTTTCTGGGGATATAAGAAGTATACCAACATACCAATCTCGGAGTTGACAACAACTCCCCAAATCCACCAATTCTTATGACATAGGGAACATCATCCCTAGATTCCTCAAGTTTCAATCATACCTTAATATCCATTCCTCACATGTCATCATATATCTGTTGGGACTCATCCCAACACGACACAACCTCCACTGGATCCCATCCAGTCCATGACTCAACCACCACTGAGTCGCAGATACCAATCATCCGTCCATCATGACGGAGTCACACCCCAACTGGTGGCTCATCGTCATCACAATCACTGACACCAGCACCAGTGCTAGTACCAGTACCAACGCACCATCATCAACACTAGTATCAGCACACTGGCATCCATACTAGTATTGGCATAAAAGTACCAACATACCAACATCCATACATAGCACACAAACATCCACACTAGCACACGAACATCCATGCTAGCACACTGTGTGCAAAGTTGTTACCCTGGATCTCCGTTCATTCCGAACGACGATCCTGTAACACCACTCGTACCCCACGACTATGGGTACCTCCAATTTGACCACTGGCACATCAGGATAATGGACGTTCCCTGAACATCCCCTGATCCTCAAGTGTGAAAGCCACACAAAATACCCTCGATAGCCAATTATCTCGACACAACTGTCGACCAACAGTCATCGCTGTCAAGATCCGTATCCACACATCATACTAATATTCGATCCAACACGGGATTCCATATTTTATCTCATAACCGTATCCGTAGATCGAAACCCATAAGACTCACTAGAGTCATCCACATGGTCATCCACGACCTCAGCCGCTCGTCGCAGCACAAGTTCTCATTTAAGGTTCACTTTTCCGGTCCATCGATTATAAATTAGGGTTCCAAAATCACACCCTAGGGTTCCACCGAACCCAACTGCCTTCTGCAGTAAAATCCACAACCTGACCGACCCCGCGGTCCTGACATCATATAGACGTCCAATCCAATCCAATCGTCAACTCAACGTGGGTTCCATCGTGGGTTCCACCACGAAGGTCATCGGCTAACTCCGATGCACCAACACCTCTTACACTAGCCAACACTACCAGGGTCCATAACTTAGACCAATACTCAACTGAGTTTCGCATTTCCATAACATTATTCAAATGGGGTTCCCTGAACCCGGCTGTGCCCAGCAGCACAACAATCCATCATCACGTGACCGAACCGACGATCCCACATTACCAGTTAATCATATACAACCCCACTTGGGTTGAATCGCATCAATGCACGGTGTATCGGGCCAAACACACCCAATCCACCATACAAACCCAAAACTATCTATCAGGTTGACAACGGAACTGCAGCCCATAGAGACATCACACCCTCGACCTTTGCGCACAAAAGAGCAAAACCTGCTCTGATACCACTTGACACGACCCATCCCAATCCCTCCGGGATTACCATGGAATGTATCATGCTCCCGTCTGACAAGAGGTGTCAGACAAGGGATAACCTGTTGCCACTGCCCAACCGGGCTTCCAGAGTGCGTAAGGATCGATGGAGGAGGTGTATGATGTCCCAGTCTCTACTGCAGTCGCATCCGGAATCAACCTGAAGGGCATTAAAAACAAAAGCTATGAGTGGACGAAAGTAAACAAGTCTGTTTAAAACATTTATAAGACATTTATGCCCCTCAGTAAAATTATATGCATGCACCATCATTTAAAATCATATATCATATAATATGAACCATAAACATAATTTTAGCCACTGCACCATACACTCCAATCCGACATCTCTGATGTCTGACGTCCCTGACGTCAATAAGGTCACAATCACAAGGCTACGCGTGCCACTCGGGTCTCAATTTCCGAGTTCAATCCCCGAACCCCGTTCGGGTACAGCATCCCCGAAGCTTAGCGTCATAGACGCTGGACGTACTAGACGTCCGTGACCTCTCCGGGGTACCTCATCCGGAGGAGACAATATAATATGGAAGGATCTATACAGTGCAGTACTAAATACATTTTATTGATATCCACATGCAAAACATATATGTATACGTAGGTAAAATCCAAACCGATCGTTATGTTTCATCAAACGGGTCTCATGCCCAAATACCGTGAAACGTGCCATAACCAAAATATCATCAAAACCATTTATTGATTCCAGCATGTGAACATATATAAAATGTAAACCAGAAAACATTTATTCAATTCCATTTTAGGGTCCCCGACCCGAATCACATATATAAAATCAACTGGGCCTCTGGCCCGATTTCATAAGTTAACTGGCCCCTGACCCGAATTCATAAGTCCACAGGGCCCCTGGCCCGAATTCACAAGTCCACTGGGCCCCTGGCCCGAATTCACAAGTTAACTGGGCCCCTGGCCTGATTTTACTTTATTCAAGTTCGTAACCGTTTCATGAAATCATATCCAACCACATTTATGGAAATCGGTGCAAATCCAGAAAACCTCGGTTTACGTGCAAATACGTAATTCACCTCGAAAGACGTGAAATCATTTTAAATTCACCGATATCCAAAGTAAATCATTTAATCATAATTATAACAATCATAAAATAGTTATGCATGCATCGAATTTATGAAACCAATGTCCACTCACAGACCGTTTAACCGAGCGCCTCGATACGCGTGCCATAGGCCTTCCCGGGCCACACCACTATCACCGGGACTCCCAATCCTTTTCAAATCACATTAGAGGATCACTAACCTCATCATTAACATCCTATTCAAGTCCCGTAATTTTCCCGAATTTTTAAGTATTTTTAAACTGGATTAAAAACCTTCGGACATCCCGAACAATATCGAAACGGGATCCGAACGACACGAAACCAACGCCAAAATGTTCGTTACATTGTATAGGACAAAAGTAATGTTGGAAGTTTCCCAAAATTACCTCACACGCACCCCCACGCACCGGCTGAACTCCCTGTGCGTGAAACCCACGCGCCAGGTACTGTTCACCGTCGTTCAGCCCGAACGTCTGTAAAACGGGTCGCCGTGACCCGCGGGCCAACCCGACTGGTTCTCAGTCATTTCTCCATCATTTTGGACGGGGTTTTCACCTGCAAGATCGTTTGAGTTCAACCAACAGTTATGTGGAATCAAAAACCAGAAGTAACGTCCAGATTCTTACCTCTGACTCAAACCCGAAGCCCAAAATTTTCCGATCGTCCTTCCTCCCGATTCCGGCCGCCTCGAGTCCCAAAATCACGTCCACAAGGTTTGTTTATGCTCATAGAACATCGTAGGATCAAATCCAACGACCAACACCCATCCAAAACCTGATCACCATTTTTGGTTTCGAACCGGGTTACGGGCACCGCCGTCCCCGCCGTGCCCAGCTCACTTCGAGCTTCGAAAACTTGTCCCCTATGCCTGTTTCTGACCCTAAGACTCAATAGAATCAAGAGAGAGCTCAAAAACACGACCAATGGTCAATCCTCCAAAACCTAGGCATAAATTCCTCCTCGGGTTAACACATCCGCCGTGGACCACCGCGGTCGCCGCCGTCGTCCTGCCGCCTCCCGCCGGTTCACACAATCTCAGTGACCCACACTTGTGCACAGAGGAGATGTGTGAAGATTCTGGTGCACGGTTCGAATGGTTGTGCACTCGGGTAAGCAAATATAATATGGGGAGGGAAATGATAAAGAAAAATTGATGGTCCAGATTCAATCTCACCAATGAGATTAAGGGTCCAGATCAAAAGGTGCAATAAGTGGGAATTCTTTAAATTTTTAATTCCAATAAATTAATCAAAACTCACCAATCCAGATCTGATCCCATAAATTAAGTTTAGTGGTCCACGTGTCCCACTCAGAAACCCAGACAAATCAGAGAACGCCACGTGTCCTTGCCTCGTAATGCGTGCATAACGAAACCAAACTTCCGTGCCCCATAACTCGTCGTCGAATCTCCGATTTCGGCGTGCCGCCTGTCTACGGACTCAGGGTATCGAGACCTTCCTCACGATCCTTGGCCCTCGGCCATCGGACCACCCGATCAAAAAGTCAACATTTTGCTCCATTTAAGTCAAATTACGAAAATGCCCTTGGGCTTCCGTACATCATAACTTTCACCACGAATGTCGGAATCGAACGTGCCACCTGTCTATGAACTCGTGACGTCCCGAACTACGTCACGGTCATCGGTCAAAGTCCATTTGACCATCCGAATTAAAAGTCAACGTTTTGCCCACGCCCAGGGGCAAAACGGTCATTTTGCACAATTCGTCCCAAATCACTCAACTAATCCCAGATTAGTAAATCACAGTTAAATATTATTAAATCCCGATATTCGGGACGGGTCGTTACATTATTATTATTATTATTATTATTATTATTATTATTATTATTATTATTATTATTATTATTATTATTATTATTATTATTAGTATTATTATTATTATTAGTATTATTATTATTATTAGTATTATTAGTATTATTAGTATTATTAGTATTATTATTATTATTAGTATTATTATTATTATTAGTATTATTAGTATTATTATTATTAGTATTATTATTATTAGTATTATTATTATTATTATTATTATTATTATTATTATTGTTATTATTATTATTATTATTATTATTATTGTTATTATTATTGTTATTGTTATTATTGTTATTATTATTATTATTATTAATATTATTATTCTTATTATTATTATTATTGTTATTATTATTATTATTATTATTATTGACGGAAAATCAAGTAATTTGTCGGTTTGTCGTGGTTAGCTAAGCCTTAACGGAAAATCAGTTCCTTTTATATGCATATTGACGTTTACCTACGTCCACTCACTCCGACTCGCTCAACTCAATTCAATTCAACTCAGCACAACCACCCCTGAAAAAAAAAAAAAAGAAAAAAAAAACTCAGCACAACCACAAACTCTTCCTCCTCCAAATGCTTCTGCTCTCTGCAACCACTCACCAACACCTATAAATTTCCACTCCTACCCTTCTCTTTCCACCTATTTTCCACAAACTCCCCACCTCCCTCAAAACCAACGCAAATGACTTCCTGATCACCAACGCTTTCTCACCCTCCTCTCTCCAAAACCCTAACCCTAGCTCCTCCCAAACCATCCGCCACGTCACTCACTCTGCCTCCGGTGGCGATCCCGAAGCCAATTCCATGGTCCCTCTGCCTCCGCCGTCGCCTCCGCTATCCGCAGAGCATCCACCTCCCCCGTCGACTTCATGCAGAGGATCGAGAAAGACCAAAAGAGGGGCATCGTACTCCCCAGCCCCGACTTCCAGAGAGTCTGCATTCAACAGTTGGACCTCTTTCGTCGAATCGTCGACCCTGATGCTCTTCTTTCGGTTAGTGAACGGAAAACAAGATAATCTATTATTATTTCTTAAATTAACTAATTTTGTTTCTGTGTTATTAGTTTTGGTTTTGGATTATATATTTGTGTTCATATATTTGTACGTGTAGGTGTATGTAAGACCAGCCGGTAGTTATGTGATGGACCGATTAGAGCTTCGTAGAGTAACTTGCCATCCAAGAGTGAATGCATCAGAGATTGTGATATTAGTTGGCAGTTTCAGTCTCGCCACTGGTTTTCGCGCCACAGAAGCTGCCCTCTCCAATCACAAAGTAGATGACTGATTTTATATATTTTTCTCTTGGACTTTTTTTAAGAGTTGGTTATTGTAAATACATGGTTACTGAATATAGTTTGTTGAAAATTGAACTTGAAGGTGGAAGTTATAGCCGAGTGTAAAGCTGCGGTGTTTCCCATGGTGAAGCACCCCTTTGTGGTGGGTTTCTTGGTTGCTGAATTTCCCAGGATGAAAATGCCGTCACCTGGGGATGTTCAGAGTGAGGACTGTGATTTGGTTCACCGCCCAACTCCGGAGGAGGCCCATGCTTTGCCTCCAAGCTTTAATATCAAATCTTGGGATACTCATACTCTGGAGGAGCAACCAGAGCCATCCTTGACGAAGTACAATTTTAGTGCTGAGGAGATATCAAATGCTATCAACATTTCTCGGTCTGTAGCAATGGCATATGTTATGGATCAGGTAGTGTATTCAGCAGTTTTAGTGTGGTATTAACTTTGAAGTAATAATAATAATAATTTATGACTATTTAGGTGTCTTTCAAATTCCATTTCATCTTAATTTCTTTGAAAAGCTTACTTCTTCTGCAGAAAGCAATGCTTCTCCAGCAATCATCGTGGCAGAATAATGTCAGGATGAGTAGTTTGGTTGAACAAGTAAGACAACTGTTTTGGGATTTGTGGTTTGAATTTTCTTATGGGGATGATCATAATTTTCCTGCTCATTATGCATTCTCCCAGATTCGTGGTCCTCTTTCTAGCCTTCAAACTTTAAGTAAAATGTTATCCATGCATAGGAAGAGAAGTGAGGTTTGTCTTCTAATATTTATTTAAATTTCTAGCTTACCTATATTCATTTTCTGTCCTATATTTACGATGGAATGATATGCTTTTGTAGATTTCTTATGACATTGTTGAAGATATACTGGTGCAAGGCAATCATATGAAAGACACTCTTCAGCAACTCCAGGATGCTGTTTACTTGACCAAGGCACTCAATCTCTCTCTCTCTCTTTCTCCGTGCAACCTGTTTATACATATATATTCTCATGCCACTAAGGTTGCTTATATAGTAATCAAGTAGTCATAATCTACCATAATGACTTTTCAAGAATTCTTTTTTTTTTTTAAATTGACCATACTGTTGTATACCTTTTCAACTTATCCTGAGATATGCCTGGTCAAGATGTTTTTCCTCCCTTACTTGTACTGTATTTGGAACTTAAAACGTTCTCTATGAGGCCTCTAATAATAACTTAAAATTTTTTAAGTTTGTTTTATATTATTTTGTCTATAAGTCAGACACACTGACTTTTTTCATGTGATTATCTAGGCTAATATCATGCGCTATGGTGAACATGATCCAACGTATTCCTATCCTGATTCGGCAAGGTCTCAATTATTGAATAACTTTTCAAGGGATAGTTCCAGCATTAAAATGCTAGTTGCAGGTGAGCCACTTTCTCTAAATGCTGCAGCCGAAGATATGGAGATTCCCATTCCACCTCTAGCGCTTGCTCCTTTACAGAAACATGGAATTAGGTAGGTTATAAATTTTAAGGTTCATAACTTCAGATTACAAAGAAAATAAGAAAGAAAAAAGAAAAATTGAGTCTATAACTATTGTTTTCACGAGTGTATACACTCCTTCTGAATGTTTGTCATGAGGGGTACCTTTACATTAACTACTCTGTAGGTCTTTACAATATGGAAGTTTCAGTTTGCTATCGCTTGGTATTTATGTCAGGAAGACCATGCAATGTTTCTGATATACTGACAGATTTGGTTGAAGCTGTAAGACCTCTTGCTCAAAACCAGCAGCGCGTAGTAGAACTGAATGAACTTGGAAACTCTTTGGAAGGTGCTGTAGAAGAACCTACTTTGCGACAGGCTTTGAGCAATCTAATCGAGAGTGCATTATTGAGGACGCATACTGGGGGAAAGGTAGATATTGTGTCTACTGGAGCACCAGCAGGTGGTGCTCTTGTGGTAATTGACGACGATGGACCCGATATGCACTATATGGTAACAGTAGCAAACTTTGAAGTCACTTTATCTTCTGTACACGAATTAGGGGCTTAAATTTTGTTGTGTTCATGTCGCTCAGTGAAAATTGTATCATTGGTTTATTTTTCTTCAGACTCAGCTGCATTCTCTGAGACTCCTTTTGGAGCTGATCTCCTCTCAAAAATAGGGTTGAAGACAACATGACATGGAACTTTGTTGCTGGGCTGACTGTTGCTCGTGAGATACTTGAAAGTTATGGCTGTGTTGTCCGTGTCATATCACCCCGAACCCCAGATGCTGCCCTTGGAGTAGGTGGGACACGAGTAGAAGTCTAGCTTCCTTCTCTCATGGAATTTTCCAGTATTAATGCCCCTGCTGAGGAGGCGTAGCAAGAATGGCAACTCTCCTCGGTAAGATTGTTCTATGAGAAGCCTGCTTCTATCTGATGATTTTCGAGAATGATGTGGTAGAAATTGGAAATTGTTTCCTTGATGATGCATTTAATATTTTCCTTTGAAGGAAGTTGTGTATAGTTTTCCACCGTTTCCACATCATGCAGTATTTGTACAGAAATAAGAAGAAATAGGTCTATTGGAAGCCGCATATATAGACGAACTGCTGTTTCATAATTTTTACATTCGTATGTAAAACCGTAAAAGTTACTTGCAAAGTTTACAAACTTACTGGCTAAAATATCTTAGGAAATTTGATTTCTTGAGAATGCCTACTTTCAGTCGTATCGAAAGCATGCTTTGCAGTCTGCATGATGAAGTTTAGGGATTGAGTAGTTTAAAGATTCATGTTTAAGGATTGGATAGTTTAAAGATTCATGCTATGAAGGATTGCCATGTGGCCGTTCCTTGTGTTTAGGCCCTGCTTTGTTTCCGCTTTGTGCTTTGCCTTTTTAGCTAGTATGAAATTATTGTCTGACCAAAAAGATAACTTAGTTTGAATAGTTTAAGATTGTCATGAACTTAGTCATGACAAAGGGACCCCTCATGGCCTCACCACATTGGTTCACGCCTGCCCAACCAGCTTAACACGTCAGAGCAAATTGTGATTCGTTTATTGCCTTCCTTGTGTTTAGGCCCTGCTTTGTTTCCGCTTTGTGCTTTGCCTTTTTAGCTTGTATGAAATTATTGTCTGACCAAAAAGATAACTTAGTTTGAATAGTTTAAGATTGTCATGAACTTAGTCATGACAAAGGGACCCCTCATGGCCTCACCACATTGGTTCACGCCTGCCCAACCAGCTTAACACGTCAGAGCAAATTGTGATTCGTTTATTGATGTCTTGTTCTTCCAATCACAACCATTAAATATATATATATATATATATATATATATTAAATGCACTACAAATTTTCTTCAAAGACGGGAGCTTCTGACTAACAAAATTTGAGTTTCTTCTTAATTTTTTGTGTTAAATTGTATATTGTTATTTTTCTTAATTGTTTGAGTCAATCTTCAAATAAACCAATTACGTCACGATCATATAGTTGGCCACTCGAATTCCCCATTTCCTTATCACAAAATGAATGAATGTGACTTTTCCCGGACATTGTTTTTGACATATCTAACATTTAATTCCTTCGTAAGCAATGTAATTTTCAGATAAGCTTTGTTTATATCCAAATAATTTATACCAAGTATCTGTTGGAAGTGTCACTTGGCCAATAGTATAGAAACGAAAAAAGGCATAATAATTTGTTCTTCGATGCCAATGTCTAGGATTATAATTTAAATACCATGCTTAGAAATTGAACCATATTGCATAATCCATTAAAGTAAAAATATTTTATTTATCTTTCATATACTATCATTTATTGGATATGACAATGATAATTTTCTTTTACAAAATTCATCTAATCCTTCATACTTTAACAAAATTTGGAAAGTTTAATTTTTTTTTCTTACAAGAATATTTTTTTTAAAAAAATATACACATTAATGATCGAACTTGTCTTTCATGAATGTTGAATACAAGATTCATACTATACTGTTGATACCATATCGATCGACCACCCTCTGAGCACAGGAACCGTCAGGACAGAATGGATGCCGACTGGTACCCCGCTCGGCACCCCACAATCGTGGACAACCAATCGGCATGTTCTATAGGTCTACCATTCGGCACCTCCTAAAACACAGGCACCAGCTGGCTACAACAGTCACCTGACACCAACTCTGCCACAACCACTCCCTGACGAGGGCAGGTTGGACACCAGCTGGCGCCACCCCCGGATGTCCAGGGATCACTAGACGACTCTCAGCCACAAAGCAGAACCTGCTCCCAAACAGTAGCCCAACTACCGCAGTTATGGCTACTATAAATACCTTGAAACCCTTCACAAAGGTAAGACTCGGAGAGCCCAGTCAGATTACTGTTATTTCCATGCCCTTCGGCCTGCAGATACTAAATTAGGCATCGGAATCCCTTCGGCGGACACCACACCGGTGTCAAGTCTCTTTGCAGGATCTCCGCCAAGCGGCAACGCCCCCAGCAGGTCCAAAGCATCACGTGGCTGGTCCTAGATTCCCCAGCGGGTCTCATCAAGTTGGTCCATTCCAGGATCAAACAATTGGCGCCGTCTGTAGGAAAATCGTTTCCGTCCCACTAGCTCACATACCTTCGCTCAGCCCTCTACCGATGTACAATGTCTGCCGAACGGGATGACCGTGAGCTCAATAACAACCCCCAAGGAGACCACAACCGAGCCCGAACCAACCTGCCTTCCGAAGACATGCTCGAGATGCTTAGAACCCTCCGATCAGAGGTTGCCGAACTCAGAAAAAGCAATGCTGCCATCGAGAGCAGGAACCATGTGTGGGGAGAACAGCATGGGAGCACCCTTACCATCCTGCAATCCACACGCGAGGAACTGGAAGAGCAGCGGGAGGCAACCAAACGGGCCTTAGCCACCACAGCCCGTCGGCAGGAGTTCAACGCCTGCCGAGTGGAGATCAATGACACTTGCCGACTGGAGGCGTCCGGTCGCCTTCTCTTCCATAAGAACGACCTGCCCGGTCCCTCTGGTACACAGATCTACCACGATTCCCACGAACTACTCAACCAGAGACAAACACAGGCCCAGGCCAACCGTCTGACTTACCTCACTCACAACCCTCGTATCCAAGCGCAACCACCTTTTCCACTGCTATCCCAGGGCGCCCGGTCACGGTCCGAATCAGCACATCGATTGGTGCAGCATCCGCGGGCCTCCACCCAGCCGCCAGGCAATCCCCCCTCGCCGGTCGGAAGGCACCAATCGGAGGACAATGCTAGCTCGACCACAGCCTCGTTTGGGCAACAGCCATCACAACTTGGAAGGCCTAGGGGAGGCGGTGATGCAGATCATCCACCAGCCAATGACAGGCCGACCCTGTGAAGACCCAGAAATTCAAAAAAAGGAAAATTTAGAAAATTTGAAGGAAATGACGATTTTGCCCCTAGTAATAAGGCCCGAAAGTTGACTTTTTGATCGGGACCTTGTTTGGAATTTCCGGAAGTACCGTTGGATAGGTCTCGGGACACTGAATCCGTAGATAAGCGGCATGCGTCAATCGGAGTTTGGACGTGAAAGTTATGGGTCTAGAATTGTGAGGGGTATTTTGGTAATTATGTGTGCAAGGGTAAAATGGTAATTTAACTAGTCCTGGCTGATTCAGCTATATTGTGACGTGTTAAATTGAATTGTGGACACATGTGCCCATTAATTTGGATGAGGATTGTTGCATAGTGATATCTGTCACTTGGTGAGAGGGGATTAGTGGCTGTGATAGCAATCTGATATTGGGATAAATATGTGTGTGTGTGTGTGTGTGTGTGTGTGTGTGTGTGTGTGTGTGTGTGTGTGTGTGTGTGTGTGTGTGTGTGTGTGTGTGTGTGTGTGTGTGTGTGTGTGTGTGTGTGTGTGTGTGTGTGTGTGTGTGTGTGTGTGTGTGTGTGTGTTTAATGGTAAAACGTGTGTGTGTTTGAAAAACAGAGAGAACACGACCTTGCTTGATCAATCTTACCAGCAACCAAAATCAAGTGAGATATGGGTACAATTGAACAACAAACAGAGGGAAAGCAAGAGAATTACATGGGGAGTTATGAATTTTGAACCCATCTGAAGCTTAACTTAGAAAACTCGAAAAACCACCCATGAGAATTAATGTCGAATTCGAACTTGTGGACATTCATGAGTGAAATTGAACTTGAATTAAGCTTCCTGGGATTGAGACGAGTCCAACCCAATTAAATTTGAAGGGAATTCGAGTCGTTTTGCCTTAGAACAGAAAGGGGGGGGGGGGAACTTGGGATTGTTGAGCTTGAGTCGAATGGATTGGAGACATGGAACGATGAAATTGGACTTGGAGATGTGTTTATTAGAATCCCACGATGCTTCCTGATGCATCAATTGAAGGAAAACAATGGGAAATTGTGGAGATTGGACGATGAACAGTGATTCGATGTTCTTCGAAGGTCGAGTTCAATTCGATTGGATTAAGGTAAGGTTCTATGTAATTGGATTTACAGAACCTAAATTAGATCTATGACGATGCTAATGGACAATTAAATTGTAGGAATTGATGTCGAATTGATGGAGATTGAATCGGGTTAGTACGGTGGTCGCAGGATCCGTTTACCAATTAAACGGGTAAGGACGATGCACTGTAGCAGGCGCGTGAGTTTCACGCGCAACCACTCACGGCGGCGCGTGAGGGCACGTGGGCCCAATTCCCGAGGTGAATTCAACATGACTTTTGTTCTATGCAATGCAACGAACATTTTGGCGTTGGTTTCGAGTTAATCAGACACCGTTTCGATATTGTTTCGAGGGTCCGAAGGTTTATGTTACGTGTTTAATTAATATTTAATTCTCGGAAAATTATGGGGAATTGATATGATGTTAATAAGTCCTTAGTAACCCGGAATAATGATTTTGGACAGGATTCGAGATTCCTGGAAAATTTCGGAAATTACAAAAACGCGTGCAGCTTGAAAAGAGAGCGGTTTGGACGGTGTGTGAGTTTACGTTTGTTTTATAAACTGATATGCATGCATAGTTAAATGTTTTACATGATTATGGCATGATTTGAATTGCAATGATTTGGTATGATTATTTCTGGATTTAATTATTATTTAATCCGTGTTTTGGGCACGTTTTTCGACAAACTGTGAAATTACTGTTTTGGGAGAAAACCGGGATTTGAGATTTGTATGATCTGGAAATGGACCAACTTGATGAGACCCGATGGAGGATCTAGGACCAGCTGTGTGGTGCTTTGGGCCCGCTGGGGGCGTTGCCGTTCGGCAGGGATCCTGCAAAGACTTGACACCGGTGTGGTGTCCGCCAAAGGGACTCTGATGCCTAAGTTAGTATCTGCATGCCGAAGGGCAAGGAAATACAGTAATCTGAATAAGGACTCTGAGAGCTTACCTTTGTGAAAGGTTTCAAGGTATTTATAGTAGCCATAATTGCGGTAGGTGGGCTACTGTTTGAGGGCAAGTTATGCTTTGTGGCTGAGAGTCGCCTGACAAGCCCTGAACATCCGAAGGAGGCGCCAGCTGGAGTTTCAACATGCCTCCGTCAGGGAGTGGTTATGGCAGAGTTGATCAGGTGATTGTTGCAGCCATCTGGTACATGTACCCTGTCAGGTGCGGAATGACAGGTCTGTAGGGTATTGCCGATCGGCAGGCCACGTTTGTAGGGGTGAGGATCGGGGCATCGGTTGGCGTCCATCCTGTCCTGGCAGGCCCTGTGCGTAGAGGGTGGTCGGTCGATATGGTATCAAATGGTAATCTCCCCCGGCGGCAGGAGTATCGGAGAATGAGAGTGTCGAACGCCAGCTGAAAAGGGAGGTGGGCCAAAAGGCCCCCGAGGTGCCAAGGGAAAAGGCCAAAGAGGCCAAGACGGAGATGCCGCCGCCGACAAAGAAGCGGGTGCCGGTTAGTAGCCCCGGCATCGCTTCCGTCTTTGCCGAGCCACTGGAGACGGGCTAGGTCGTGCGGTTCGCCAAGGCCGGGGATGGGTGGGTGCCGGTCGCGCATCATGTGCACATGTCATTGGCGCTAGTTGCCAATGCCTTTGTGCTGGGTTTGCAGGTGACGCCGACGGAGATTGAGGAGATTCGCACAGGCTCTCACCCTGGCCAGTTCGCTGCTGTGCTGGCCGAGTAAGCCCACGTAAGAACGACCACCTGCGTTGATATTTTTGTTTGGTTTTGTCGTTTTGTTTGGTAGTTGTGTTGACAAGTGTTTTCGTCTCGCCAGTGCTTTGGGCAGACATATGCGGCGCTGCAGAAGGCCGTTCGGCACATGTAGAGGATGGAGGCGGAGCATGTAACGCCCCAGAAATTCGAGAAATGTAAAATTGTAAAAATAATGAATGAAATGACGTTTTTATCCTTATGAATAGTATGGTTAAATTGTTGACTTTTTGATTGATAGGTCAAACGGATGTTGACCCATGACCGTGACGTAGTTCGGGACGTCACGAGTCCATAGACAAGTGGCACGTCCAATTCCGACGATCGGGGAAAAAGTTATGACGTTCAGAAGTCTAAGGGCATTTTCGTAATTTGAACAAAAGGGGTGAAAATGTTGAATTTTTGTTTGACAACTGATTTTCGCAAGATTCGAGGACCGTTGGGTAGGTCTAGATGCCCTGAGTCCGTAGACAAGCAACACGCTGAAAACGGACATCGGACGGTTGACTTACGGGTTTAGGAAGTGAAGGGCATTTTGGTAATTTTTGAACAGGAGGGCAAAATGGTAATTTTTGCATGGGTTACTGTTTGCAGCCGTGGGAAACAGAGTCTGCACGCCGTGCTTGGTGGTTCTGATCATACTATTGTTTAATCATGTTAGTGGACTGGCTGGGTGAATTGTTTAAGGCCTTTGAGGCAGTGGAGTGTGGGTTGCAGCAAGGAACAGGCACGGGCACCATTGTTTAATGGTTTTGGGGTCGTTACGGGAAACAATCTTTAGTGAAATCAGAAGGATTCCCACAGGCTGTTGAGTGGTACGGTTCGATTAACTGAGTTGGGTTTTGAGTGAGGGTCATTATGCTGAAGTGAAGGCTGAGAGCGAGAGAGAAAAACCAGAGAACTGAGATTCTGGAAAATTGGAGGGAAAATCGGTTTTCAATTTGTGAGGCTAGTTGGACGAAATCAAGGATTGGTTTAGCCTTCTGGGACCATTTGGAACTCAACCACGTCGAGTTCGAAGGGAATCAAACACGGATTGGCCTAGGACTGAAGCCCCTGGCCCTGAGAATTTTCAGAGTTGAGGACGACGACTTCCAGGTGAGTGTTTGTTCAATTGGTTGTTTATTTTAGTTTGTATTGGTCCTAGTTAACTCCCTGTTAAGTTAATTTGAAATTGGAATGGGAATCAATGAGTTGTGGTGATCGACCCGTTTGGTTGATCACGGGTCGAAGGGTCGACTGATGACCTGTTAAGGCTAATTAATGACCTGTTGAGGGTTAATTGGCCGTGTCGAGTCGCGGGTTGAAGACCCATTTAACAGATGAATGGGTGAAGGAGATGACACTGTAGCTACAGTGTCAGGCGCGTGGCTTTTACGAGCAACCACTTTGGGCGGCGCGTGAGGGCGCGTGAAGCCTCATCTCCGATCATGGTCAACTAGAGTTTTCATCCTTTCAGTATTTTGAACATTTTGAGTTTAATAATCGAGTCGATCGGGGATCGTTAAGTTGGTCGGAATAGGGCCGGTTGTCTCGGAAAGCCTGTTCGGGCGGTTTCCCCGAGCCGGTTTCAGTTTAGGACTTCTTGGATAACTGTTAAAGACTTGTAGTGACCCTTGTGTGTGAATGGACTGACAGGAATCGTACGGTAGTTCCGGGACAAGGTTGTACACGCGGTTTCGCAGTAGTACTGTACCGTGAGTGGGCCCGATTTCATTAAACCCTTGCATGCATAATCATTTTCACTTATATATATATATATATATATATACATGCTGGAATCAAGTAATGGTTTTGATTATCTTGAAATTATGATTATGGCACGATTTACGATGTTTGGGCTTGAGACCCGTCTGGTGGAATTTAAGTATTGTTTTGGATTTTATATATACATATATATATATATATATATGCATGTGGATATCGATAACTATCTTTGGTACTGCATTGTATAGATCCACCCGTGTGATACTGTCTCCTCCGGATGTGGTACCCCAGAGTGGTCACAGCGCATTGCCTGCGAGGGGTCATTCTACGGAGGAACCGGACCGTAGGATGACTTAGGAGCATGATTGCTATGATTGGATGTCTGAGACGTCGTGCGTCTAGGACGCTAGGAATCTGGGATGCTGTACCCGGACTGGGTTCGAGGATTGGACTCGGGATTGAGACCCCGAGTGGCACGCGTAGCCTTGGGACTATGACCTTATTGGACGTCAGGGACGTCGGGGACGTCGGACATCTGGGATGTCAGGATCGGAGTGTATAGTGCAGTGACTGTGGTTATATTTATGGTTTTATTATATGACTTGTGATATCTTATATGATTTTATGGTTTTAAATACTATGCATGCATGTTTGGAAAACGGAGGGGTAAAATTATATGTGTTAATTATTAAATTGTTTTATAAACTTGAGTTTCGGTCCACTCACCCTTAATGTTTTGGTGACCCCTCCAGGCCGTGCAACTGAGGTAGAAGAGGATCTTGAGGCTGAGGCATAGATCTACACTGCACACCTGAACCCCTGTTGGGTAGGTTAACCCGCAGGATAACTTAGAGTCGTGCTCGGAATTTGTATTTTGGACTTTATCCCTTGTCTAACATCTTTTGAATTCGGATTGTATGTATAACTTTATTTCGGATATTTATGCATTGAACTTTTTAAGGTTAAATATGGAATGTTGGTTCGGGTGTTAGACGGGAGTAGGGCACGTCCCCTTGTTGTCCTCGGGGGATCGGGGTGGGTCCTGTCAGAGCAGATCGCGGCTCGACAGCGGGAGGAATGGTTGCGGGCGCGGGGGCGAGAGGGCCATGCCACTCGGAGGCATGTGGCGGAGCTGGAAAAAGAACTCCAGCGGCAGACCGCCCGTGCTGAGGCGGCTGAGAGGGGAATAGCGGACCGGGAGGAGACTGTACATGCTTTCTCTTTGAATCTGAATGAGCAGGAGAAGGTCATGGGCGAGTTGTAGGGGGAGGTGGACAGGCTGTGGGTCCTGCTGTCCGACGACTGGCAGAAGACCCTGGAGGATTTTATGGCTGACCCGGTGTACGCAAACAATCTTGACTTGGCGCTTGCCGAAGTAGAAGATGATTACGTACAGCGGGCGCTATATTTCAATCTGGGGGTCTCCCTCAACTTCCCGTGGCTGGATGAGTCCCCAGCCTTGACAAACACATTTACGCTGGAGGGTCAGCCGCAGAACGGCTAGAGCGAGCGGCCAACCAGCGGGGAGAAAGGTGTCGAGGCGTCCTCCTCCGGGCAAGCCCAAGCGGTGGAAGAGGAGGTGGTGGTGGACGTTTGAGAGGCCCAGAGTTGTAATAATTTTTTTTGTTGTTGTTTGTTTTTTGTAATCCGGGGAGTGCCCCGTGTAATATGTACTTTCAATTGAAAATGAAATGAAATTCCGATTATGAGATACATCTGTTGTCTGTCGTGCGAAGTTTCCTTGTTTTGTTTGTATTTTTTTTGTTTGAATGATGACTGCCGACAGGAGGGTACTTTGGCGTTTGTTCGTCATTTTTTTGCTTTTGCCAATTGTTTAGGCTTACCGATCCACAGGGTTTAAGCTAGTATGTATCGAACGGATGTAAGAACAAATCTTAACACTGACAGACAACAGAACTTGACTAAGAACAAATCTTAAGATCGACGGCTAACAGAACTTGACAACCCAAGTTGGAAGTGTCTTCCTGTCGGCAGGGCATGTAGATGCCTGTCAGGGGTGACCTTGAGTGCCGATCGGCAAGGGCTAATAAGCTACACAAGTTAAGGACGAAAACTAACATTTAGATAAATGAAAGAACACTTGGCCGGAAAGGCAAGGTCAACTTGAGATAGCCAAATCGAGTACAAAAAATTATAAAACATAATACATGGGTAAAACATTTTTAACTGTAGAATAACTTGAGATGATCAGCATGCCATGGGTGTGTAAGGGAACGGCCATCCGTAGTCTGGAGCTCGTAAGTGTCTGGACGACAAATGCGAGTAATGAGGTAGGGTCCCTCCCATGTGGGCCCGAGTGTCCCATCAGCGCTTTCCTTAGTGGCCAAGCTGACTTTGCGGAGGACCCAGTCGCCGACCTAGAAATTGAGTGCTTGAACCCGAGAGTTGTAGTAACGAGCGATTCTCTGTTTGTGTGCTATATTACGGAGATTAGCCTGTTCGCGGCTTTCCTCGATGAATTTGAGGTTTTGCGTTAGGAGCTCCGCGTTCTTTTGGGAATCGTAGGACAGTACCCGATAGGATGTTTCCCCAATTTCTATCGGGATGACAGCTTCTGTTCCGAAAGTCATGGCAAAGGGTGTTTCCTTAGTTGAGGTTTGGTAGGATGTCCTATAGGACCATAGAACGTCAGACAGGAGGTCGGATCACTGGCCCTTTGGGGTGTCATGTAGTCGAGCCTTGAGATTGTGCTTGATAAGCTTGTTTACGGTTTCGACCTGTCCATTAGTCTGGGGATGCGCCACTGAAGAGAAGCAAAGCTTGATGCCATAAACACAGCAAAAGTGTCGGAAACGGGTAGAATCGAATTGAGTGCCATTATCTATTACGATCGTATGTGGGATACCGAAACAAAAAATGATGTTCTGGTTGATGAAGCTCTCAATCTGGACGGCCGTGATTGTCTTGAGTGGCTTGGCCTCGGCCCACTTAGTGAAGTAATCTACAGCGACGACTGCGTGCTCGACGCTGCCCTTCCCGCATGGCATGGGGCCGATCAAGTCCAGGCCCCACTAGGTGAAGGGTCAGGGGCTGAGCATGGGAGTGAGGTACTCAGCAGGAGAATGAGGGATATGTGCACATCGCTGGCATGGGGCGCACCATTGAGTGATGCCCATGGAGTCGGTGCGCATTGTGGGTCAATAATAGCCTTGCCGAAATGCCTTATGCGCAAGAGACCTGGGTCCGGAGTGATTGCCACACATTCCCTGGTGAATTTCCCGGAGGACCGCAACACCTCGGTCAGTGGGGAGACATTTCAGGAGTGGGGTGTCAAATCCACGCCGATATAAATGGCCATGTTCCATGGTGTATCGCGCGGACTAGCGCTGGATGCGCCGAGCTTCATTACGGTCTGAGGGGAGTTCTGTCGTGGTGAGGTATTGTATGATGGGATCCATCCAAGAGGGATCGTGGGCCGTGACCAGGATTGGGTGCTCGCTAGTACTGGGAGATGCCAGAAACTCGACTGGGATGTGGCGGCCTATGATGTCATCAATGGAAGAGGCCAAACGGGCCAAGGCATTGGTGTGGCTGTTCTCGGACCGCGATATCTGGGTGATTTCGTAGCCTTGAAAATGGCGAAGTAGGAGTCGAGCCTTGGCTAAGTAATGGGTCATGGAAGCGTCCTTAGCATCGTAAAGGCTATTGAACTGGCGCACGATAAGTTGTGAGTCGCTGTAAATCTGCAGCTGGTGCGCTTGTAGGTCAGTGGCTAGTCGGAGGCCAGCAAGGAGGGCTTCGTATTCGGCTTCATTGTTGGAAGCCTGGAAGCCAAAACGTAGCGCGTACTCTAGCCGCTCCTGGGCGGGTGTACTGAGTACGAGGCCAGCGCCAGAGCCCGTATAATAGGAAGACCCATCCACATAAAGAGTCCAAATGGGCTTGGCACGGTCCAAGGTGGACGGGGATGATTGCTTGCAGACAGATGCGGTGGGTGACGCAGTGTTAGGATCAATGGTGTCGGGGCATATGCTGCGTTGGACTGTAAGTGAAATCTGAGAGGAAGTCAGTGACGACCTGCCCCTTTTCCACTGGTCGAGGGGTGAAAGTAATCTCGAACTCACTGAGCTCAACTGCCCACTTGATGAGTCGCCCAGAAGTGTCTGGCTTTTGGAGCACCTGGCGGAGAGGTTTGTTAGTGAGGACTAACATGGGGTGTGCTTAGAAGTATGGTGCGAAAACTAGGGTGGATTTGGTCGTCGGGGTGCATTCAACTCCCCCCACACGTGGTTCCTGCTCTCGATGGCAGGATTGCTTTTCCTGAGTTCGGCGACTCCGACCGGAGGGTTCTCAGCATCTCGAGCATATCCTCGGAAGGTAGGATAGTTCGGGCTCGATTGCGATCTCCTTGAGGGGTGTTATTGAGCTCACCGTCATCCCGTTCGGCAGACATTGTGCGTCGGTAGAGGGTTGAGCGAAGGTATGTGAGTTAGTGGGACAGAAAGTCGTTTCCCACAGATGGCGCCAATTGTTTGATCTGGAAATGTACCAACTTGATGAGACCCGCTGGGGGATCTAGGACCAGCTGTGTGGTGCTTTGGGCCCGCTGGGGGCGTTGCCGCTCGGTAGGGATCCTGCAAAGACTTGACACTGGTGTGGTGTCCGCCAAAGGGACTCTGATGCCTAAGTTAGTATCTGCACGCCGAAGGGCAAGGAAATACAGTAATCTGAATAAGGTCTCTAAGAGCTTACCTTTGTGAAGGGTTTCAAGGTTGGTCGGCGTATGTCCTGTCCTGGCGGGCCCTGTGCCTAGAGGGTGGTCGGTCGATATGGTATCAACAAGATTGGTTTTGAGTCGGGAAATTGATTTGGTGGATTTATAATGATTTTTGGGATATTTTATGGATTTATATGAAAAAGGCAATTGAGGTTGCGATTACACGGATTTGTGTGGAATTGATGATTTTGGGCAAGGCTTCAGATGTTAAAAATATGTTTTGAAGAGTATTGTGAGTTAAAGATGATTTGATGGGAATTGAATGATTTTCGGATATGATTTTACGGATTTACGTGCATTGAAATATTTAATGATTTTATGGATTTACGAGAACGAGAAATGGGATTTGGGCTTGAGACCCTGTGAGAAATGGTTTTGACATGGTTTTAATGATGATTTTGAAATAATGATTTTGATTGTGTATTGATGTTTGATGCCCTCAGATTTGTAATTCGTGGGTAGACTTCGGATATGTAATTCTCGAAGTGACTCCGGATGTGTAATTCCCGGAGGGACTCCGGATGCGTAATTCCTGGAGGGACCAGATGTGTAATTCCAGGTGAGGCTGGATGTGTAATTCCCAACAGGATGATGACTCTATATGTGTAATTCCCAGAGGATCCTAGGATGGGTAATTCCCGAGTTATATGCTTTATTGTATGATAAAATGGTTTTATAAAATGATTCAAATGGCATTTGGGCTTGAGAGCCAGGATTTGATGTTTTCATGAGATTTGGCTAGAAAGCCGGTGATGTTTTTCATATGATTGATTCTATGCATACATGGTTTGATAAACTGGAGGGTAAATGATGTATTTTGATAAATGTGTTTTAAATGATGTTATTTTTTTCCACTCACACCTTTCCTGTTTTGATGACCCTTCAGGCCATGGCACGACGTTCGGGGCTGATCGAGAGGCGGGGGCATGAGCGGAAATCAGTGCAGTTATCCCTTGTCTGACAGGTGCTGAAGGGTATTTTCTGGACTTCAGTTGACTTGTCAGACGGGAGTAGGACCGGGCACCGTTATCGAGGTCCAGTTGGGACGGGTCCTGTCAGACCCGGTCAAGCCGACCTAGCCGATCAGATGAGGTGGTCCAGGAACTCCTCCAACGCGTTCGTGAGCTGGAGGTTGGCAGATCAAAGGCAGTAACGCTGTCCAGGCCCCGAATAAACATCGGTCCCTTCACGGACCGCATCATGCGATACCGTCATGAGACGGAGGTTAAACCCCTAAAGATCGCCTTGTACGATGGACAGGGAGACCCGGACACTCATATTAACAACTACAACTCCACATTAGCCTTCAGAAACCTCTCCGACGAGGCGCAGTTCCTAATTTTCAGTTCCACCCTTACTGGGTCCGCGCTCAACTGGTCCTATCAGTTGGAACCACAATCGATCGACTCGTTCGACCGACTACATATGGTATTCCTAAACCAGTTCATGATCTTGACGTCGGGCGGATCTAAGTGGACACTGCAGCTTCGAGAACGTACTCTTCATGGAAACTTTCAACCAGTTGGGCATCAACCCCACAAACCTCACCCACGCTCGTTCCCCACTACTCATCTTCTCGGGCGATTCTATTATGCCCCTTGGCACCATCTCCTTACCCATCTCTCTGGGAAGCACGCCCAGGATCACGACG
Source organism: Prinsepia uniflora (assembly GCA_032719365.1). Lineage (NCBI taxonomy): Eukaryota > Viridiplantae > Streptophyta > Magnoliopsida > Rosales > Rosaceae > Prinsepia > Prinsepia uniflora. The sequence goes on from CM064863.1 coordinate 19,393,389, forward strand.
GCTATCACCACTTTCCTTGTGGTCGATTGCCTCACGGCCTATAATGTTATTTTGGGCAGAGGACTCCTCAATCAGCTTAGCGTCGTCATCTCTACTTAGTGCCTCCTCATGAAGTTCCCTACCATCATGGGCACCGGCCAAATCCGTGGTAATTAGCAATCTGCCCGCACTTGCTATCAAACCTGACAGGACCGTCCCCTAAGGAACATTGATAATCGTGCCCGGTCCTGCTCTCATCTGACAAGTCAATTTAAGTTCCCAAATTACCCCCAGTACATGCCAAACAAGGGATGACCATACCTGTGCCCACTCATGCCTCCACTTCTCGATCAGCTTCGATCCTTGCGCTACGACCTGGAGGGTCAATAAAACACAAAAGGTGTGAGTGGACATAAACAAATCAGTTTATAAAACACGTTGCAAAAAATTCATTTCTACCCTCCACGTAAAACCAATGCATGCATTCGAAAACCATTTCATAATTCATTCCATTACTAGCATAAGAAAATCGTGTATGAAAAATCAAAATCATTTTCCTTTTCTCAAACCACGGGCCTTAGCCAGTAACCAGAAATATGGGGCCTCAGCCCAAAATCATAAATCAAAATCCAAGTACAGAACATAACCCCAAAAGGTCTATCAAGCCATATAAACCGGGTCATTGCCCAACATATCCGAAAACATCGGAAATCAACAGTAAATCACAAGTCAATCAATCTGCTGGATCTCAAGTGCGCCCGAGTCTTTAAACTCAAAACCATGCGTATAATCAGGCCTTCCCGGGATATCAACGAGTCTTTAAACTCAGAACATAATCAATAGGCCTCGGGGGATATCACAATAACCGAGTCTTTAAACTCAAAACATGTCAATCAAGCGCCCTCCCCCGTCAATCAACCGAGTCTTTAAACTCAAAACTAGATCCAGCAGTTTTTCTTTTCTTTTTCTGGGTCTTTAAACCCAAAACGATTTTTCAATCATAACAAATCCAGAATCCATCATAGTCCAAATTCCAAATCATATCCATCATCCATTTCCAAATCCGAATTTGGAACCATCATTCTGTAAGCTAGCATCCGGAATAACCATTCCGAACCTAAATCCGGAAATCCACTTTCAAGTTTCCGAAACCCGAAATCTCGTTCATCAAAACCACTTTTATGAACTGGGCATCAAGCCTGAAATCACATTTTTCCAAAATCCGTTTTAAATCTTTGAAATCAAATCATATTTCAAATCTCAAACTCAAATTATCAAAATCATGGTCAAATTACAATATACTCGAAATCTCGTAAAATGTGTAAATCCGTAATAATTTTGAAATACGTGCCAAAACCATAAATCATACTCACAATCATAATCAAAACATTATTGAAACATGATACACACAAATCATATAAAATTATCCACTAAATCATCATCAAAGCATAAGGAAAACCATAGTCTCAAAATATGTGCAATTACGTATTGCATATCAAAATACGTATAAATACGGAAATCGTAATTACCACAAGCATAAGCATAGAAATCATAAATATAAAGCATAGAAAACGATTATGCATGCATTGAAATTTAGAAAAAAAATTCCACACACACACACCGTCCAAACAGTTCGCTACCGAGCTACACGTTTTTCCGTAAATTTTTGAAATCACCATTCTTTCCCAAAATCAATATCAAGGGTCACTAACACTTCAATATACCTCATATAATTTTCCTCAATTTTTCCGGAATTTAAATACGTATTTTAAACGTATACGAAAACTTCGGATATACTGAACACTATCGAAACGATATCCGATTTCCTCGAAACTAGTGCCAAAATGTTCGTTATATTAAAAGAAGCAAGTTTCATGTTGAACTCACCTCAAAATTCGGTCTCACGCGCCGCCGTGAGTGGCTGCGCGTGAAGCTCACGCGCCGCCGTGAGTGGCTGCGCGTGAAGCTCACGCGCCAGCTACAGTGCTTAACCCGGTCACCCGTTTCCTGCAATTCCAACCCGTTAGCCCACGTAGTGACCCGATCCAATCTCCGCTAATTTCAACTTAAATTCCTCAATTGATCCATCATACAACATCGTAATCAACTCAATTAAGGGTCTGCAACATTCATTTCACTCGTCACTGCCTCTAACCAACTCAATTGACTTCGAGTTCTAATGAATGTTCATCGTCCAAGTTCATCAAACAGTCATTTATTTCTTATATTAATTATTTAGGGAGCATCACAGACTTACTTTAAAGATGATTTTGTAACCAATTTCACAAGAACTTACCCCCAATTACATGAACACAAGCTCACGATTTCTGGAATTCTGCCATGTCTGTTCGTGGCTCCAAGAGCTTCGAGCCTTGAATTTCTTGATTTGGATTGATTAATAAAGGTTCCAGAAAGCATAATCTAACCTTAATTGGACGTGGGATGGTCTAAAACTCTTAATTGGATTTCAATTGTTCAAGAACGGTTTCGGGTTTTGAGTTTTCCTTCCACCATTTTCATCACTTTTCTTCCTCTCTCTCAATTCTCTGTTCTCCCTCTCTAAATCCTTCTCTTTCTTTTCTCTCAATCGGTTGTTAAGGTGATCGATCAAGCAAAGTGGATCTCTTCACTGGTCTCTGTTCTTTGAATACACACAAGGTTCAGTTCTTTGATTTAGTGCCACCGCCACAACACACCGCACACCTTTCTTTGCCATCAATTTAAATTTTAAGGTGGCAGATGTCACCAATTGCGTAAATTGACTCACTAAGTAATTGAGTCGTCAGTATTAGCAAAAGGTTTGAATCATCACTATTAGAAAAAGGACAAATTTACCCCTCAAAACACAATTGACCAAAATGCCCTTCCATGGCTAATTACCAAAATACCCTTAGCATTCCGAGGTTCGTAACTTGGTCGCCCGAACTCCGATTGACGCATGCCGCCTGTCTACGGATTCAGCGTCTCGAGACCTTCCCAACGGTCTTTGAATTACGTAAAAGGTCCATGTCGTTTGAAAAGTCAACAAATTGCCCCTTTAACCAAATTACCGAATTACCCTTGAACTTCCGAACATCATAACTTTCTCCTCGAATGTTGGAATCGGACGTGCCACTTCTCTATGAACTCGTGACGTCCGAAATACGTCACAGTCATCGGTCAAAGTTTGTTTGACCGCTCGAACTAAAAGTCAACTGTTTGCCCAATTTTAGGGGCAAAATCGTCATTTTCATCAAAATTTTCAAATTTTCCTTTTTCGAATGTCCGTGTCGTTACAAAATCGCCCTGACTAAGGTCAACCCGTGGGAGAAACGAGAAACCATGGTCGTCGTAGAGGCTGCTTACGAGGCTGGCCCCATCAACTCCGAGCTCCTCAACCAAATCCGTGCATGTTCCCCCGAGGACCCAAGAGACCTCTCCGCTGTCTCGCAGCTACAACCAGTGGAGGACACGAAGTTGATCACTCTCTGCATTGTTAGGTCATATTTTATGCATTTTTCCTTGCATTATTATCTTTGATGTACTACTAATATCTTTCATCACATAGGAGAAAATGATAATTTTTGTGAGAGTTGTGCAGGATTGGACATTATGTCGAATTAGAATGTTTTCGGTGTAAAAGGAGGAAATTCGGAGTTGAAAGAGCTTACTTATGGAGCAAGAAAAAATAATGTGGAAAACAAAAAGCTGTCACTATTCAGGAATCACTATGCAGGCCAGACACTATTCAGGAATCACTATGCATGCCAGATACTATTCAGAAATCACTATGCATGCCTGACACTATTCAGAAATCACTATGCACGCCTGACACTATTCACATGACTAGTAGCAGATTACATGTCTTTCCTTATTTGCCCTCATGCTTTCTTGCCTATTTAAGCCCTCTTCACTTTCAAAATAAGAGAGCCTCCACACAACAAAGAAATCAGATCTGCTCTTCTTTTTCATTCCCCTTCTCTTCCAGTGAGAAAACCTCAAGAATTCCATAATCATCTCCCCTCTTCCATCCTTTTGCATCTCTTTCCCATGTACCTCAATCTCTCATCATAAAAGCTCCAAAATTCCTTCATCAAATTCGTCATCCATCATCTTTGTGTGTGAAGAAGAAGCCCTTTTCAGTTCTGGAGAAGAAGACTGCCTTCTACTTAGAGTTTGCTGCATCCATGTCTTTAATTAATGCTTTTATGTTGATTAGATACATGTGTTGTCAGGACCCGACCCTCTTCTGTCAGGTCCCGATTCATCTAGCACAATATTGTCCGCTTTGCCCTTGCCCTCACGGTTTTGTTTTCGGGAGCTCACGGTGCAACTTCCCAGGGGGTCACCCATCTGGAATTGGACCAGCCTCAACTCGCTTAACTTTGGGGTTCCAATCCCCCCCAAAGCCACTGAGCTCCCAAAAGGCCTCGTGCTAGATAGGTGTGTGCCTACACCTTTAAGGCACACCACCATCCTCTCCCAGACCATTTCCCCTCGCAGGAATGTGGGATTGTTCACCGTTCCCTCCAGGACACGGGTCTTACAATCCACCCCCCTTAGGGCCCAGCGTCCTCGCTGGCACACTTCCCGGTCGGGGTCTGGCTCTGATACCAAATTGTCAGGACCCGACCCTCTTCTGTCAGGTCCCGATTCATCTAGCACAATATTGTCCGCTTTGGGCCTCCTTGCCCTTGCCCTCACGGTTTTTTTTTCGGGAGCTCACGGTGCAACTTCCCAGGGGGTCACCTGTAACACCCCGGACATTCGAGGACTTTAATATTGTAATTTAATGTATCAATTGACGTTTTTACCCTTGTTAATGGTATGGCCAAATTATTGACTTTTCGTTTAACAATTAATTTTCACACGACTCCAGGACCGTTAGGTAGGTCTCGACGTCCTGAGTCCGTAGACAGGCGGCACGCCGAAATCGGACTTCGTATGGCTGAGTTACGGGTCTAGGAAGTGAGGGGCATTTTGGTAATTATTGAACCAGGGGCATTTTGGTCTTTTGCCCTGGTTACTGTAGCAACCGCGGGGGAACCATGGACGGCACCACCATGTGCGGTGGTCCAGTGCACAATTGATTATGCCAATATGTGCTGGAAAGTCTGGGCTGTCTTTTACTTTTGAACGTGGCCTGAACCGTCCAAACCTGCACGATCAAATTGTTAATTGAAATTCGAAGCTTTCGGGGGACAAATTTCAGTGGACAAATTGGACACCCACGAGCCTCTGGGATGTCTTGAATTTGTTTAAAACTGATTAGGACATAAGTGAGCATCACTCTGATGCAGAAATAACTGAGAACGGGTTAGGAAAACCAGAGAAACCATTTCGGGCAAAATTGGAGGGAAAATCGGGTTTTAATTTCTGGTGAGTGTTGGACCAAACCAAGGCCTGGTTTAGTCTTCTGGGAGTGTTTGGAACTCAACCACATCGAAATTGAAGGCTAACAGTCACGGTTGAGCTAGGACGGAGGTTGCTGTTTTCAGGGAAGTTGCAGAGCTTGGGACGACAACCTTTAGGTACTTTCAGACACAATTGATTGTTCATTTTGGTTCGTTTTGATCCTGTTATGCTTCCTGTGAAGTTAATTGGACAATGGGTTTGAAACCAGGAAGTTCTGGTGATTGACCCGATTGGTTGATCGCGGGTCGATGGGTCGTTTGGGGATGTGTCGAGGTTGATTTTTGTCACAGAACCTAAATTGGATAGTTAATGAACATGTTAGGATCAAATTGGATTGAAATCGAGTAGGAATTGATGGGTATTCAACCGGGTCAAGCCGCGGGTGGCAGGCCCGTATTACAGACAAACGGGTGAAGGAGGTGACACTGTAGCTACAGTGTCAGGCGCGTGACTTTCACACGCAGCCACTTTGGGCGGCGCGTGAGGGCGCGTTGGACCTTATCTCCAATCACGATCAACATGACTTTTGTTCCTCTCATCATTCTGAACATTTTTGGTGATTTAACCATGTTGATCTGAGATAAGCTTTGATGGGTCAGTTTAGGGCCGGTTACCTCGGGAAACGTGTTGTACGGTTTCCCCGGGCCGGTTTCTATTTCGAACTTTGTGGTTAAACGTTTAAGACTTGTAGTGACCCTTACATGTGATTTGAACTGACAGGAATTGTACGATAATCTCGGTACAGGTCCGTACGCGCAGATTCGCAGCGGAATCGTACAGTGAGTGGGCCCGTTTTCATTAAACCCTTGCATGCTTAAATGTTTTCTGATTTACTTACATGTTCACATGCTGGAATCTATAAATGGTTTTGATGATTTTGAGATTTCGGTTATGGCACGTTTCACGGTATTTGGGCATGAGACCCGTTTGATGAAACGTAACGATCGGTTCAGATTTTACCTATGTATACATATATGTTTGCATGTGGATATCAATAAAATGTATTTGGTACTGCACTGTATAGATCCTTCCATATTATATTGTCTCCTCCGGATGAGGTACCCCGGAGAGGTCACGAACGTCTAGAACGTCCAGCGTCTATGACGCTAAGCATCGGGGATGCTGTAACTGAACAGGGTTCGGGGATTGAACTCGGAATTGAGACCCGAGTGGCACGCGTAGACTTGTGATTGTGACCTTATTGGACGTCAGGGACGTCAGACATCAGGGATGTCGGATTGGAGTGTATAGTGCAGTGGCTAAAATTATGGTTATGGTTTTATTACATGCCTTATGATTCATATTATATTATTTATGATTTTAAATGATGCTGCATGCATGTTTGGAAAAAAGGAGGGGTAAATTATATGTTTTACTTATCAAACGATTTTATAAACTTGAGTTTCGGTCCACTCACCCTTAATGTTTTTGGTAACCCCTCCAGGTCGTGATACTGAGGTAGAGGAGGAACCCGAGGCTGAGGCATAGATCTACTTCTGCGTACCTGAACCCCTGCTGGGTGGTGTACCCGCAGGATATTGTTAGAGTCGTGCTTGCAACTTGTAATTTCGGATTTCATCCCTTGTCTGACATCTGTTTAATTCGGATTTGTTGTATGACTTTAATTTTGATTATTTATGCATTTGAGGTTTTGGGGTCAAAATTGGTATGAGTTTTTGGGTGTCAGACGGGAGCAGGGCACGTCCCCCATATGGTTCCAGAGAGTATCGGGGCGGGTCCTGTCATCACCCATCTGGAATTGCACCAGCCTCAACTCGCTTAACTTTGGGGTTCCAATCCCCCCCCCCCCCCCCCCCCCCCCAAAGCCACTGAGCTCCCAAAAGGCCTCGTGCTAGATAGGTGTGTGCCTACACCTTTAAGGCACACCACCATCCTCTCCCAGACCATTTCCCCTCGCAAGAATGTGGGATTGTTCACCGTTCCCTCCAGGACATGGGTCTTACATGTGTAGCTAATTTCTCATCTAGGGTTCTTGATGTAACCATGTAAACTCAGTCTATGTTATGATTGAAGTATTCTGATTTCTGCAAACTCTTCTTTGTTTCATTCATTTTAATTATTGATTCATATGTGATTCTAGTGCTTGATCACTATTAGGGTTCCATATGCCTAGTTAGATTTTGAGCACATGCCATGCCTAAGTTTAATTGATTTATGAATGAAAGAATAGGGTTAGTGAGTACATGCCATGCCACTAAATCTGTTTGGTCATATTTATTTTTTTCTCATACTTAAAGGCTTTCTAGGAGTAATCTAAAGTACATGTCATACTTAGGTTGCAATTAGAAGGACTAGATAGTGTTTCACATGCCATGGCCTATCTTACTTAAGTGAAAACGATCCTTAGAGCAGGTTTGGAAGATCAGGTACTTTAGTCACTGTATTCATAGAATCAAGGTTACATAGGTGAAGTCAAGACCCTAGCTTCCATCTCCATACTTTTCTCAGTCTTTTCTATCTATCTTCATTTACTTAAAGTTTTAATTTCAGTTTAACGTCCTTACATATCACAAATCAAAACACAATTCTGTTTTATTTTCAGTTCTTTTAATTCCACTAGTTAATTGAGTCAGTATAGGGTTATTTAGAGGTAATTGTGAGGCCTAATCAGTCCCTGTGGTTCGACACCCTTACTTGTGCATTACCATTACTACAATAGTAGTGTATAAGCTAGGATAAATCAACAATTTTGGTGTCGTTGCCGGGGACTGATTTAAGTCCTTTGCAATTCGTTACCAACTTAGCCCTATAATCTGTTTTCTGTTTTAGTTTGTTTACAGCTTGAGTTATTCATATCTTCGTGTGTCAGGTTTTGAATGTCCAGTACGCCTTTGCTAGACTCCGTTGCAGCAGCGATAAGGAAATCCAGGGAAACAAGAGGAAATATTACTACAAAAATTGTAGCTAAAAGAGCATTTCAAGAAATCATCAAGGATAAGTCTTCTGCCTCAATTCATTCAGGAGAGTCAGAAGAGTTTGAAGAAGAAATTGAAGAAAAGATGGCTGAGGCTGCAACCCATGCTTTGGAGTTCTATGCTCAACCAATAATCCCTGATTCGCCTTCATACGTAGTACTGTCACAAGCAGCAAGGAACTATGAACTTAAATCTTCATATTTTTCTATGTTTCCTTCATTCTTTGGTTTGCCTAATGAGGATCCATTGGCTCATATTAAAGAGTTTTACATAGTTGTTAATTCATTGCCCTTGCAGGGACTTTCGGAGAATGATTTGAGGTGTAGGATTTTTCCCTACACATTGAAGGAACAGGCCAAGGCTTGGCTCATGACTTTGAAGCCTAAGTCCTTGGAGACATGGGATGAGGTTGTAAAGAAGTTTATGGACAAGTTCTTTTCCCCCCCAAAAGACAGCAACCCTAAGAGCTCAAATTTTCAATTTCAGACAAGATGATACTAAAACATTTAGTGAATGCTGGGAAAGATTTAGAGGACTATTGCTGCAGTGTCCACACCATGGGTTACCTCTTTACCTTCAAATGCAAATTTTCTTTGACGGATTAACCCCCTACATGTCAATCAATGTGTGATAATGCAGCTGGTGGTGCTCTAAAGAAAAAGAGTCCAGAGGAGTCTCAAGAACCCTTTGAGATGCTGGGTTCTAATATGCATCAATCAAGAGGGAAGAGTGGTGGTGCATATGAAGTTCATTCAACTAATGACGTTTCTTTCAAGGTTGACAACTTGGAAAGGAAACTTGACGCTGTGCTTTCAAAGTTAGGCTCATCTCATGCCTCTCAAAGTGCTACATATGCTGATTACGATCAAGAGCAAGCCAATATGATGAATTGCTATCATTCAAGGCAAAGGAATGATCCATACTCAAACACTTACAACCCCGGATGGAGGAACCACCCTAACTTTTCTTGGGGTGGAAATCAGAATCAAAGCCATGCTCAGCAGCAGCCTAACAACTACCAAGTTCTCCCAAGCAATTATGTGGAGGAGACATTACAGAAGTTCATGCAAACCACTTCCACTTTGTTCCAAAACCAAGCTGCCACCATTCAAAAGCTTGAGACCCAAGTTGGACAGCTTGCTACTGCTCTTAACCAGAGAGAACTTGGAAAGCTTCCAAGTCAAACTCAGTTGCTTCAAAAGAATCAGGAGCAAGCAAAAGCCATAACAACACTTAGAAGTGGTAAGGTTATTGATAATGGTATTAACTACGATCTTCCTAATACTTCTGAAATTGTGAATGCAGGTGGGGAGGAAGGAGAGGCGGAACAAGCACCCAAGAAAGCTATTGATGTACCTCTTGGGACTAACAAAGATAAACCTGTTTTACATAAGGCTCCTGAGCCCTACGTGCCACCCATTCCTTTTCCAAGAAGACTTGCTCAATGCAACAAGGATAAGGCCTTCAAGGAACTTTATGACATTCTCAGTAAAGTTAATATTAATCTGCCTTTACTTGATTTAATTGATGATGTTCCAGCCTATGGCAAGTTCTTTAAAGAATTGAACAAGTACAAGAGGAAATATGAACCACATGAGAAGGTTTTAGTCTCCGAGAATGTCTCTGCCGTGCTTCAAAGAAAGCTTCCACCCAAACTTAAAGATCCTGGTAGCTTCTCCATACCTATTACCATTGGGGACAAGAAGATTGAGAAGGGTATGCTAGACTTGGGTGCAAGTATCAATCTTATGCCATACACGGTTTACTTGCATCTAGGTTTGGGAGAGTTGAAACCGACCACAGTTTCTTTACAACTTGCTGATCGTTCAGTAAAGTATCCAAAAGGTATAGTTGAAGACATTCTAGTTCAAGTTGATAAATTGATCATACCTGCTGATTTTGTAGTGCTTGACATGGAAGAATCACCAATCAAAGATCGTGAGTTACCTATTCTTCGTGGGAGGCCATTCATGGCCACAGCAAGGACAATCATAAATGTGCATGATGGAGTGCTCACAATGACAGTTCTTGGAGAAACTGTCCAATTTAGAGTGTTTGAATCTTTAACTCATCCGTATTCTTCTTTAGATTGTTTCTCTGTTGATATATTGGATTCTTTTGTGTTCACCAAATTTTCTCAAGGCCCCCCTAAAGACCCACTAGAGATTGTCTTGACCAATTTTCTGGATGACTTCGAAGATGAATGGGAGTTGGAAGAGGAAGTTTCTGCTTTGGAGGCTTTGAAGTCATATCCCCACACCTATTTAGTCCCCCTTGAGCCACTCGAGCCATCCACTGATCATCTCATACCCTCAATCATCAAACCACGAAAGCTTGAGCTTAAATTACTTCCCTCCCATCTTAAGTATATCTTTCTGGGTGACCAAAATTCACTTCCAGTTATCATAGCTTCTGATCTGACCTCTTTGCAGGAAGAAAAGCTAGTAAGAGTTTTGAGAGAGTTCAAATCCACCATTGGATGGTCTATAGCAGATATCAAAGGAATCAGTCCCTCTATGTGCATGCATAGGATACTTTTGGAGGAGGATAGCCAACCCAGCTGTGAACCTCAACAAAGACTCAATCCCAACATGAAAGAAGTGGTTAGAGCTGAAGTACTTAAGCTACTTGACACTGGGATCATCTATCCTATTTCTGACAGCAAGTGGGTTAGTCCTACTCAAGTTGTACCAAAGAACAGTGGCATGACTGTCGTAAAAAATGATCAGGATGAACTTGTCCCAACAAGAGTCATGACAGGATGGAGGGTGTGCATTGATTACAGGAAGTTAAATGCTATGACTAGAAAAGATCATTTTCCCCTTCCTTTTATTGATCAAATGCTTGAAAGATTAGCTGGTTACTCACACTACTGTTTTCTTGATGGTTATTCAGGTTATAACCAAATCCCAATTGCACCTGAGGACCAAGCGAAGACGACCTTTACCTGCCCATTTGGCACGTTTGCTTATCGGAGGATGCCATTCGGTTTGTGTAACGCACCAGCTACATTTCAAAGATGCATGATGGCCATTTTCTCTGACATGGTTGAGAGGTTCATCGAGGTTTTTATGGATGATTTTTCTGTGTTTGGTTCCTCATTTGATATATGTCTTGATCATCTTGCATTAGTTCTAAAACGTTGCCAAGACACCAATCTGATTTTGAATTGGGAGAAATGCCATTTTATGGTTAAGAAGGGTATAGTGCTAGGTCATGTAATTTCAAGCAAGGGAATAGAGGTAGATAAAGCAAAAATTGACTTGATCTCTAAACTACCTCCCCCAGCATCTCTTAAGGGAATTCAAAGCTTCCTAGGTCATGCAGGTTTTTATAGACGTTTTATTAAGGATTTTTCAAAAATAACTCGTCCGTTATGTAAATTGTTAGCTAAGGACACTTCTTTTGACTTTAATGACGAATGTTTGCAGGTCTTTGAAATGCTTAAGAAGAAACTAACTTCTGCTCCAATTATCATGGCTCCAGATTGGTCTTTACCCTTTGAATTGATGTGTGATGCATCTGATTTTGCTATTGGTGCAGTACTAGGCCAAAGAATTGGATAACTCTCTCATGTTATTTATTATGCAAGCAGGACATTGAATGATGCTCAGCTAAACTATTCCACAACAGAAAAAGAGTTACTTGCTGTTGTCTTTGCTCTGGAGAAGTTCAGATCTTATCTTGTAGGATCAAAAGTCATTGTCTACTCAGACCATTCAGCTCTACGATACCTAATGACCAAAAAGGATGCCAAGCCAAGACTCATTAGATGGATCCTCTTATTACAAGAATTTGATTTGGAAATAAGAGACAAGAGCGGCAAAGAGAATGTAGTTGCTGACCACTTATCACGTTTGAAAAGTGAAGCAATTGACAGAAATGCACAGTTGCCCTTGAATGAATCATTCCCTGATGAACAACTTCTTGCCATCCAAGATGATGAACCATGGTATGCTGATTTTGTTAATTTTCTTTCTTGTGGTATTATTAGAGATGATCTAACCTTTCAGGAGAAGAAAAGGTTCTTTTCGCAAGTGAAGCACTACATGTGGGATGAGCCCTACCTTTTCAAATATGGACCTGATCAAATTATTAGAAGATGTGTTCCTGAGGTTGAGCAAGAAAGCATACTCAATTTCAGTCATGAGTTCGCATGTGGGGGTCATTTTGGTGCCAAGAAGATAGTATCCAAGGTTCTTCAATCTGGTTTCTTTTGGCCTACTTTGTTTAAAGATGCTTTTAAATTTTGTGCTAAGTGTGATAGGTGCCAAAGAGTGGGCAACATCAGCAGCAGAAATCAGATGCCTTTGCATAACATTTTGGTTGTGGAGATCTTTGACGTTTGGGGCATCGATTTCATGGGACCATTCCCACCCTCTTTTGGCTACAATTACATCCTGGTGGCAGTAGACTACGTGTCTAAATGGGTGAAAGCAATTGCTTCAAAGACCAATGATCATAGAGTGGTGATTAACTTCCTCAAGGACATCATTTTTTCAAGGTTCGGAATGCCAAGAGCTATCATCAGTGATGGTGGAACTCACTTCTGCAACAAGCCATTTGAAGCCTTGATGAAGAAGTATGGAATCACACATAGAGTGAGCACACCATATCATCCCCATACTTCTGGCCAAGTGGAGATAAGCAATAGGGAGATCAAGAATATTCTAATGAAGACTGTGAATTCGACAAGGAAAGACTGGTCCACAAAGTTACATGATGCACTTTGGGCCTATAGAACAGCTTATAAGACTCCTATTGGGATGAGCCCTTACAGAATTGTTTTTGGGAAAGCTTGCCATTTGCCAATGGAGTTGGAGCACCATGCTTTGTGGGCAATCAAGAAGCTTAACATGGACTTTACAAAAGCTGGAATGTCAAGAAAGCTGCAACTCAATGAGCTTGAGGAGCTAAGGAATGAGGCTTATGAAAGTGCAAAGATTTACAAAGAAATGACCAAGCTTTACCATGATAAAGCTCTTACGAGAAAGGTATTCTTCCCTGATCAAAATGTTTTATTATATGACTCTCGTCTACGTCTCTTTCCAGGTAAACTTAAGTCTAGATGGGTTGGACCTTTCAAAGTGATCAAAGTGTATCCTCATGGAGCAGTTGAAATAAAGAATCTCAGCAATGGTAACAGTTTCAAAGTTAATGGCCACAGATTAAAGCCGTACTTGATGTCTGATATGGGTGTTCCCATTGCACATATGGTGGATACTCTTCCATTCCATTAAGCCCATTGGCAACCACGTCTTGCCTAGACATTAAATACAGCGCTTGTTGGGAGGCAACCCAACCAGGTTCTATCTTTTAAGCCTTGAACTTAATTACTTATTTTCTTTCTCTGCTTTGATACTCCCTTTGCATTGCATGCATTTTTTCTATTTTATACATTGAGGACAATGTTTAGTTTAGGTTTGGGGGTAAGGAATTGAAAATTTTTGGGTGCTAAAGAGTCAGTCTGTTAGAGCATTGTTGAAACATTGTAATGGAATCTTTATGCAAACTAAGGCATACAATCGTCAGTTAGAAGGAATCCTTGATTAGTCTTCTGATTAGGTGTTCTTTCTGACCTCTTTTGCTCTTAGAATCATGGTGAATAAGGTACTTGATCAAACAAATGAAGAAGAATAGTGGAGACTACCCTTGTGATGTTTTGAGCCTACTTGCTTTCTTGAGAGGGTTTAATTTGTTTCTGCTCCAATTCTTTCTTTCTAATTCATCTAATCTGATCTCATTATCATTTTTGGTTGATTACTAATAATTTATCATAATTTCAGATATCACATGCCCTTCATTTGTGGAGTAGCCCTTTTGAAGTGATGCTAGGATTTGTGTGCATAACCTTCTAAAAGCCTTCTCTAAACCCGACCTTTGTGTGCTCCATTAGCCATTTTGTAGCCAAACACATGTAGCCATTTCTTTCATAACCTACATCACTCCTTCCCTTTTGTATCTCTCTTTGAGGTACCTAGCTTAATTGTGACCATACCCTATAGCTTGGAATCTGCCAAGGTTGCTGAAAGTGGAAATTCGATGCAAGGAAAAGTATGGCCACTGTTAAATCAAAAGTTTATGAAAAATCAAAAGTAGCTCAGGTCAAAAGAAGTTCATATCAAAAGAAAAGAGAACTTAAATGAAGCAAAACTTCAAGGAAAAAAAAAGATGAGGAAAAAAAAAAGCAAAAGAAAAAGTTCAAGTATGATCTGAGAAAAGTTCTTTCCATTCAACTTAAAGTGAGCAGATGCTGGGAATAACATCAAGCTGTGCAAAGGAATTTTTCAAGAGCCCGTGGTATGATTCTAAGTTACTTGTTGTTCCTATCCTTTTTTCATTTTTCCCTCAACCAAGCGTCATTACAACCTATATAGATTAAGACCTATGTTGATCATTTGGGCAATGACATGAATGCTGGGAGGTATGTGCTCTATCTAATTCTTAGTTTTCGATTCTCTCATGAGATCTATCCTGAAATTGTGCCATTTTTCCTTATACTTCATATGTGAGAATACTTGCTTTCATATTACATAACTTCACTCACATATGTTTGATGGAGAGATTAAACCTTAGGTTCGAGTGATTGAGTGAATCTGTGAGACTTAGAGTTGAGACAAATTCTATCTTCAGGTTTGAAAATGATACCTATGAAGCCTTGAAACTTAGAGTAGAAGTGTTCACTTGCACACTAATTAGTTGCTGGCATGGTGAATTCAAGAAGGTGAAGGTATGACTACGGTTTCATTGGTTCACCTTACTTTGTTTCCATAATGTTTTAACCCTTGTTTTTTCAATAGTCTTGATAGTGTTTGTGGGTGTCACATCTGTTAAACCCTCAGGAGACAAAACTCCTCCTACTAGGCACACCTAGGGGTTTACATGGTCTATCATAGGAAGATCGAGTCATTAATTTAATTGTGCTTATGTAATTTGTTTTGCTTGAGGACTAGCAAACGATAGGTTTGGGGGTCTTTGTTAGGTCATATTTTATGCATTTTTCCTTGCATTATTATCTTTGATGTACTACTAATATCTTTCATCACATAGGAGAAAATGATAATTTTTGTGAGAGTTGTGCAGGATTGGACATTATGTCGAATTAGAATGTTTTCGGTGTAAAAGGAGGAAATTCGGAGTTGAAAGAGCTTACTTATGGAGCAAGAAAAAATAATGTGGAAAACAAAAAGCTGTCACTATTCAGGAATCACTATGCAGGCTAACACTATTCAGGAATCACTATGCATGCCAGATACTATTCAGAAATCACTATGCACGCCTGACACTATTCAAAAATCACTATGCACGCCTGACACTATTCACATGACTAGTAGCAGATTACATGTCTTTCCTTATTTGCCCTCATGCTTTCTTGCCTATTTAAGCCCTCTTCACTTTCAAAATAAGAGAGCCTCCACACAACAAAGAAATCAGATCTGCTCTTCTTTTTCATTCCTCTTCTCTTCCAATGAGAAAACCTCAAGAATTCCATAATCATCTCCCCTCTTCCATCCTTTGCATCTCTTTCCCATGTACCTCAATCTCTCATCATAAAAGCTCCAAAATTCCTTCATCAAATTCGTCATCCATCATCTTTGTGTGTGAAGAAGAAGCCCTTTTTAGTTCTGGAAAAGAAGACTGCCTTCTACTTAGAGTTTGCTGCATCCATGTCTTTAATTAATGCTTTTATGTTGATTAGATGCATGTGTAGCTAATTTCTCATCTAGGGTTCTTGATGTAACCATGTAAACTCAGTCTATGTTATGATTGAAGTATTCTGATTTCTGTAAACTCTTCTTTGTTTCATTCATTTTAATTATTGATTCATATGTGATTCTAGTGCTTGATCACCATTAGGGTTCCATATGCCTAGTTAGATTTAGAGCACATGACATGCCTAAGTTTAATTGATTTATGAATGAAAGAATAGGGTTAGTGAGTACATGCCATGCCACTAAATCTGTTTGGTCATATTTATTTCTTTTCTCATACTTAAAGGCTTTCTAGGAGTAATCTAAAGTACATGCCATACTTAGGTTGCAATTAGAAGGACTAGATAGTGTTTCACATGCCATGGCCTATCTTACTTAAGTGAAAACGATCCTTAGAGTAGGTTTGGAAGATCAGGTACTTTAGTCACTGTATTCATAGAATCAAGGTTACATAGGTGAAGTCAAGACCCTAGCTTCCATCTCCATACTTTTCTCAGTCTTTTCTATCTATCTTCATTTACTTAAAGTTTTAATTTCAGTTTAACGTCCTTACATATCACAAATCAAAACACAATTCTGTTTTATTTTCAGTTCTTTTAATTCCACTAGTTAATTGAGTCAGTATAGGGTTATTTAGAGGTAATTGTGAGGCCTAATCAGTCCATGTGGTTCGACACCCTTACTTGTGCATTACCATTACTACAATAGTAGTGTATAAGCTAGGATAAATCAACATGCATACAGCACCCCGAGCGACAAGTTTAAATCGGAAGCGCAATCATCCAAGAAATCAGGGCACGATTCATCCAGTTCCTCCGAGACAACAGCGAAGTCTTTGCCTGGTCCTATGCCGACATGCCCGGCATCTCCACCAATGTCATTTGCCACCGGCTTACCATCGACGTATCTTTCAAACCCGTCATGCAAAAGCAGCGGGCTTATGATGTAGAGCGACAACTCACCATGCAGGAGGAGACCGTCAAGCTCAGCACAATTCATTTTGTGCGCAAAGCCATTTACGCCACATGGGTCGCAAACGTCGTCCTAGTCAAGAAACCTTTCGGGTCCTGGCGGATGTGCATCGACTTCCCAGACCTCAACCGGGCATGTCCAAAGGATGGCTTCCCATTACCTAAGATCGATCTCATAGTCGATGCCACAGCCGGCCACGAGCTTCTCAGCTTCATGGATGCATACTCCGGCTACAACCAAATCAAAATGCACCCCAACCACCAAATTCATACTAGTTTTCACACTAATTTGGGGGTCTACTACTATAATGGTATGCCTTTCGGGCTAAAGAACGCAGGTTCCACCTACCAGCAGTTGGTCAATTTCATGTTTGAGGACCAGATAGGGAAAACCATGGAGGTGTATGTGGATGATATGCTCGTCAAGAGCAAGACCGCCAACGACCACGTGCCAAATCTCCACAAAATGTTCCAAGTGCTGAAACAATACCAAATGAGGCTCATCCCGACCAAGTGCGTTTTCGGCGTCCGCTCCGGAAAATTCCTCGGTTACATGATCAGCCAACGTGGGATCGAGGTTAATCCCGAGAAAATTAAGGCCAATCTCCGCAACATGGCACACAAGCAGCGAATTGCTCGCTACTACAACTCCCGGGTTCAAGAATGTAGTTTTCAGGTAGGCAACTGGATCCTCCGAAAAGTCAGCCTGACCACTAAAAATCGCGCTGATGGAACCCTCGGGCCTACATTGGAAGGTCCCTATCTCATTACTCGCATTTGTCGCCCAGGGACGTACGAGCTACAGACTACAGATGGTCGTTCCCTTGCACACCCATGGCATGTGGATCACCTCAAGTTATTCTACAACTAAATACTTTCCCCATGTACTTTGTTTTAGGACTTTTTGTACTCGACTTGGCTATCTCCAGTCGACCTTGCCTTTCTGACAAGTTTTTTTCTTGTTCTAAATATCAAATTTTGCATTTACACTAAAACGAGTGATTACTACAGCTTGCCGACTGGCACCCACAACGTACCCTGACGGCAGCTACCTACCCTGCCGTCAGGAAGACGCACTCTTCCCATTCGTTATTCACTCAAACATCTCATCTATCGACAATCCCACACTTACACTACGGGTAACACTAGTTTTGACCCACAAGCTATTCTTTTCAAGCCCTACTAAACCCTTCGATAACCACTAGTCCAACCACTGTGGATCGGCATGCCTAGCCTAAAAAGTTAGCAAATAGAACAAAGATAAATGGCCAAGTGCTTGCATGTTGGAAGTTATCATTCAAAAAAAAAACAAACAACAAAATTTTACGCGGCAGAATTCGACACATAAATGAATCTCAAATAAAGCATTTCATTGCTTGTTTAAGTACATGTTACACGGGGCAATCCCCGTATTACAAAAAAAAAAAAGCAAAAAAGCTAGGCTGATCACGCATCCACCACCTCCACATCCTCGTCCACCCCTTGGGCTTCCCTGGAAGAAGCAGCGTCGGCAGCCTTTACCCCACTGGTTGCCCTCTCGTCTTCACCGATCGGTGCGTGTGATCGCAGCATAGCACTATCACTGTCTTGGCCCTCCAAGGTAAAGGTTTTAGTCAGGGCCGGGGGCTCATCAGCCCATGGGAAGTTGAGGGTCACACCCAGATTAAAATACAGCACCCGCTGTACGTAATCATCTTCCACTTCTGCCAGCGCCAAGTCGAGGTGATTGGCATACACCGGGTCGGCCATGAAATCCTCCAGAGTTTTTTGCCGATCGGCGGACAGAAGGACTCGAAGCCTGTCCACCTCCCCTTGCAACTCACCCACGACCTTCTCCTGCTCGTTCAGCTTAAGGGAGAAGGTGTGCACCGTCTCCTCCCTGTCCGCTATCCCCCTCTCGACAGCCTCCTCCTTGGCGGTCTGCTGCTGGAGCTCCGTTTCGAGTTCGACCGCCAGCCTCCGAGTGGCCTGGCTCTCTTGTTCCCTCACTCACAGCCGCTCTTCTCGTTGCCGTGCCGACTTCCTTTTGGCCTCCAGAATCTGCATATACCGAGTGGCTTTTTTCAAAGCAACATATATCTGCCCAAAGCACTGCCAAAGACGAAACACTTATCAGTAAAACAAAAAAAAATAATAATAAATATATTAATAAAACAGCCAATGATCGTTCTTACGTGGGCTTGCTCGGTAAGCACGGCGGTAAACCGATCCGGGTGAGAGCTAGTGCCGATCTCCTCAATCTCCGCCGGAGTCACCTGCAAACCCCTCATGAAGACTTTGGCCACCGGCACCAAGAACTTGTGCACCTGGTGCGTGATCGACACCCACCCTTCCCCGGCCTTGGCACACCGGACGACCTCCCCAGTCTCCAGCGGCTCGGTAAAAACAGAGGAAATGCCTGGGCCACCGACCGGCACCCGCTTCTTCATCGGGGGCGGCATTTCCACCCTTGGCTCATTCGTCTTCTCCCGTTTGCCTTCGCCGTTTTTTAGCCCGGCTTCCCTCTTCCAACGGCGTTTGGCACTCTCATTCTCCGACACGCTAGCCGCCGGGGGAGACTGTAACGACCCATCCCGTAAACCGGGAATAGATTAATGGTTAATGACAGATTAGTGAAGTTAAGCGGTGATTAGTTGACTGATTTTGGACGGACGGTGCAAAATAACGGTTTTGCCCCTCGAATTGGGCAAACGGTTGACTTTTATTTCGGGCGGTCAAATGGACTTTCACCGATGACCGTGATGTAGTTTGGGACGTCACGAGTTCATAGAAAGGTGGCAAGGCCGATTCCAACATTTGATAAAAAAGTTATGATGTTCGGAATTTCAAGGGTAATTTGGTAATTTAGTTAAAAATGGGCAATTTGTTGACTTTTGAAATGACATGGACTTTTCACGTAATTCGAAGACCGTTAGGTAGGTCTCGATTCCATGGGTACAACGACAGGCGGCATGTGTCTAATGGAGTTCGAAAGACAGAGTTACGGGTCTAGGAACGTGAGGGGCAAAATGGTAATTTTGGAAAACAAGGGTAAAATGGTCATTTGGCTATCTTGGAATGTTTGCCCAGTGATATCAGGACACTTGGCTGTTTTTGGATGGGGTGACCACCAGGTTTTGGACACCTGGCTGGGTCTGGATGGCTGTAGAACCTTACTCACCGCCTTGGTTGATTTTAAAACAATTGAGAGAAATGTTTGCACGGTGTTGGACAGAGACAGAGTGAAACAGAGGTGTGATAGTGAACCGTGAACAAATCTTT
This sequence comes from Prinsepia uniflora, assembly GCA_032719365.1. Taxonomy (NCBI): domain Eukaryota; kingdom Viridiplantae; phylum Streptophyta; class Magnoliopsida; order Rosales; family Rosaceae; genus Prinsepia; species Prinsepia uniflora. Next base: position 19,413,642 of record CM064863.1, read on the forward strand.
CATCCTTAACCTGTGATGTGTGAAGGAGACTGACAGAGCAGACGATGAAGAGTGTGGTGGTGTTGCTACCAAGCACGGTCGTGCACGGTGGTGGTCGAATAGAGGTAAGAAACCCGTGAGTCCCCTGTTTGAGTTTGAAATATTGAAATCGAATTGAAGGGTTAATGAGCCTAATTGATTAATAGATGATGATTCTGAGGTGTCTAGGAGTTGAATAAACTTGAACTGGTGGCTCGCCGTGGACGGTGGCCGTAGAACCGAAAACTGGTAACTTAGGAATCAACAATGGTGACTTTTGATTTAGGGCTTGTAGACTGGTCTGATCAATTGGCTTAACTTCTAAAGGTGTCAAGGAGGCGAATGAGACAGGAACCAGGGCTTGTGGTGGCTGGGATCGCCAGAACACGGTGGTGGCAGGAAGTTCGATCGAATTTTGTTTAGAAATGTAAGTTATGGTGTTTAAGTTCATGTTTTAATCATATAGAGTCATAGGAGAGGATTAGACGAACCTAAGGGATTAAATAGGACTGAAATTGGACCTAAAATTTGACAAAAACCGCCCTCGTCGGTTCCGCTGGACCGGGTTGAATTGAACCGATCTGGACCCGATTCGGCGTGAGGTTGAAGATGATTGTTGAGGCGCGTGAGGCCCACGTGCAGTCCCTTTGGGAGGCGCATGGGGGCGCGTGGCACATCTTTTGAGGATGGTTCCAACACGAATTTTTATCGTATCGATGTAACGAATATTTTAAGACTGGTTTCGAGTTGATCGAACATCATCTCGATATGTTTCGGGATGTCCGAAAGTTTTAAGGCTCGGATAAAAATAGTTAAAAATTCAGGAAAATTACGGGGTTTTAGTATAAGCTTTATGAAGTAGTTAGTGACCTTATTATGGGATTTGGACAGGTTCGAGAAAGCCGGTGATAACGGATTAGCCGGGAACGGCATAAGTACGCGCGTATCGAGACGGCGACACTAATGGTCTGTGAGTGGACTTTTCTTTAGAACTTATGATGCATGCATATAATGTTTTATATGTTTTCTATACTTGATTTCTATGTTGGGATTTGATATTGATGATTTACGATTTTGGCACGTATTTCGAGATTATTACGTGTTTGCACGTTTTTCGAGCTTCCGATTTCTATTGTGATTTGATCATGGTTTTGATGATTTGATTTTGGGATTTGAAATGTGATTTGATTTCAATGATTTCTAATGGATTTTTGGGAAAGTGATTTCAGGCTTGAAGCCCAGTTCATAAAAGTTGTTCTGATGAACATGATTTCGGGTTTTGGAATCGGAATTCGGAAAAAGGATTCGGTTTTGGAACTTGAAAAGGGATTTCCGGATTTGGGTCCGGAATGGTTAATCCGGATGCCGGCTTACGGAATGATGATTTCAGATTTGGATTTGGAAATGGATGATGGATGTGATTCTGGATTTGGATTCGGGTTGCTGATTTCAGATTCGGCTTGGAATTCGAAATGGTGATTTCGAATTCAGATTTGGACATGGATTTGGAAATGGTTTTAAAACGGTTTTGGATTGGATTTTCTGTATCTGGTTATTGGGTTTAAAGTCCCGGATATGATTATGACGGGGGCGGGCCCGGATTGGGTTTAAAGACCTGGATTGAGTTTAAAGATTCGGGAGTTTAAAGACTCGAATACTGTGATTTCCCCCGTAGGCCTGTTGAGTTTAAAGACTCGGATAGATCCAGCAGGTTCGATTGGTAGAAATGGATTTCAAATGTGTAGTGGATTTCGATGAGAATTTGATAATGATGGTTTTCAATAATGGTTTTCCGATGTTTTGGGAAATGACCTAGATGATATGGATTTTTATGGTTTTGGGCTGAGGCCCGGGATTTGAGAAAAGAAAATGAGGTCGTTTTTTCTTAAACGGTTTGAATAACTTGAATATAATGTGGTTTATGACATGGATTTTATATGCATGCATTGGTTTTTGAATGGAGGGTATAAATGACTTTTCTATAACCTGTTTTCAAAACGTATTATTTATTTTTGTCCACTCACAGTTTTTTATGTTTTTGATACCTTCTAGGTTGTTGCGGTGCGGGCTGTTGGTAGAGAGAGACGGAGACATCACACACGCGATCCACAGTAGACTCTGCGCACTCTGGGAAGTTCGGAAGTTTTGGACAGTTTGTTTGGGAATCCCTGATTTGGCTTACGAGTTACATGGAGGTTGGACGTCGGTTTAGCCTTCGTGTCACGAATAAGTTAGACGAGAGCATGACTCAGCCCTTAATCCTAGAGGATTGAGGGTGGGTTGTGTAAGAGACTGCCTCTGCCGAGCCTCCATCAGCTTCTGGCGACGCTCACGGGCTTGTTCCAAGCCCCCAATGACCGGCCGCTTCATGCCAACCACCGAACACTTTCACGTCACCCCCTGCCTTGGTTTGGGCCTAGTCGACTTCGGAAGCCCATCCGGTCGGCCACACACGTTAGATCCTTGGGGGGGCTCCTCTCGACCAGTCCCCCTCGGCTTCTAGGCCACGGATTTCTGCCTCCGCGCCAGCTGGGGAGCCAATTCGAGTTCCTTGCCCTTGCCGTCGGCAGTAGGAGCGTGCTTGGCAACTGCTTCACTCATCTTCTTGTTGGCAGCTTGCTCAACCCGTGGATGAACTGTGCAAAACAAAGAAGCATTAGACACTCGGCACCCCACACACATCACTTGAACTCATAGAACTTACCGGGCGGGACGATCAAGCCTACAACAACCAGATTGGTCAGTAAACTCAGAACACAGCGACTGCGTTCTAAGTCGGATAACTTCTCCCGAACAAGGTTACACGTCTCCCAGTCCTCCGCCGTCACTGTTGCCTTCGACGGACCTGCAAAACAAAGAAATAGTATCAGACCCCGTCTCGGCAGACCGAGCTACCAAACAATGGCCATCAGCCGAACGGAAGGCGGACAACCTCTAGATTGAAAGTAGCTGGGAATCCTCGCTCAGACCATGCTCACGTCCCCCTCCCAAGGCCCTGACACCCAACAAATATGGTGCCTCCAGCTCTTATGCGAGGTCGGCACGTCGTTGATGAACGTGCCTCAGACTGTCTAGTGCAAACACTCCATTTGGTACCACCCCAGTCGGTAGGTCAGCCTCTTAAATCGGTACAACGTGCACAACTGTCCCCACGTCGGCTCCAGTAGTCCCGCCAATCGGAAGGCCGTGTAAACACTAACCAGGATAATCCAGCCGTTCGCGTTCAACTGACTCATGGCTAAGTTGGCCCTCGCCATCATATCTTGGAGCCACGGATGCATAGGCAGCCTCACTCCGTGCTCAAAACAGTTGACGTAGAATAACGTCGACCCTTCCGGAGGATCGCTCGGCCTGCTGCTGCCTGGCGGCAGGGTCATTATTATGTTCGACGGGACGCTATACAGTTCCCGGAACCTATCTAAGTCAGCCTGCTGGACAGTGTTCACCTCATAGTCCACGACGTACTCCGTTTTCACCACACCGTCTGCATCTAGCTCCAACGGGGAGCTTGTTTCCATCCCGCTATCCTCTTCGTCCGAGTCGACCACGACACCCGGCGGGGTTTGTGGTGGTGTCCTCTGTTTGGCAGCTTGGTTGGCCCCTGATGTGCTACACTCCCCCTGTCATCCTACCTCCTTCCTCGGCAACCTAAGAGCCCTATCTAGACTATCACTGCTACTGGACGATGAAGAGGATTCGGATGTTGAACCACTGCGCTCGCTCGGCACCTCGCTTGCCGAGTAAGACGGTGCTTCCCACCAAAAGTTTGAGGGGACCTAACCCCAGATCCACTAGTTGACTCTGACTCTGACATCTACAAAATTTCCAAAAACAGAAGCTACGACTAAGCACCTACCGAACACATTTAAATGGAGTGCCGTTCGGCAAGGAATTTTACCTGTTCAAAATTATCGGCGAGATTGGTCACGGTAGGCGCTTCTTTCCTCTCGACAGATAAAAAATCAATCGGCACGAAAATCTTCTTCACAAATGCACTGAGTAAAAAGTGAAAAATCAATCGGCACGAAAATCTTCTTCACAAATCTTCCCTCCAACCCCTTTTATAGGCCCCTGGCACGCCTCTAGATGCGCGCTTCCGATCTGACGGTCACCAGGCCGATACGACCACCTTCCAACTACGGATACGCCCTTGTACCGTATAAACATCCGTACCATATATTCCTACCAACATAAGTATGATATTTCCCTATACATCACCAAGCTGTCCTCACTCCAGCCTGCCGATCGGCTGACGTTCTACCGAGCCCTCGGCCTTCCCCCGCTACGGCATGCTTCCTCATGCTTCGTCGGCAAGCACACACTGTGAATGACAGGTGACACGACCCATCCCAATCCCCCCGGGATTACCATGGAATGTGTCATGCTCCCGTCTGACAAGAGGTGTCAGACAAGGGATAACCTGTTGCCAATTCCCAAACGGGCTTCCAGAGTCCGAAAGGATCGATGGAGGAGATGTGCGATGTCCTGGTCTCTGCTGCAGTCGCTTCCGGAATCAACCGGAAGGGCATTAAAAACAAAAGCTGTGAGTGGAGGAAAATAAACAAGTCTGTTTAAAACATTTATAAAGACATTTATGCCCCTCAGTAAAAACATATGCATGCATCGAAAACCAATAATCACATATTTATTTAGAAATAACCATTAGGGCATTAGCCCAGAAACCATAAGCATAGTTTCAAATCCCAAAGTCAATCCAAAAGTTATTTCATAAATCCAGTAATATACATTTATTATTTTTCCATCTCCGGCATCACTGATGCCTAGCGTCCCCGACGCTTACCGTCCTTGACGTCATATCTCACGGTATTATTCAACGCGTGCTGCCCGGGGTCTCACCGGGTCCATATCTCTGACATCCCCGATGTCTGACGTCCTTGACGTCTAATCATAGCAATCCTGCTCCTGGATCACTATACGGTCCGGTAGCTCCGTACAATGACCCCTAGCAGGCAATGCACCGTGACTTCTCCAGTGTCCCCGACACTTGGAGGAGACCAATATATATATATATATCCTCATATCGAGATGGTTTTATGGAACACATTTTATTATTCATTTCCAAAATATCACAAGGGCCTTGCCCCGAATTTCCATAAAACCGTCATAAGTCCAAATAGTTGATTATCAAATCCGAAATCATTTATTCAATTCCATTTTATGGTCCTCGACCCGAAATCACATATATAAATCAACTGGGCCCCTGGACCGATTTCATAAGTCAACTGGGCCCCTGGCCCGATTTCATAAGTCAACTGGGCCCCTGGCCCGAATTTACTTAATCAAATCCATAACCGTTTCATGAAATCATATCCAACCACAATTATGGAAATCAGTGCAAATCCAGAAAACTTCGATTTACGTGCAAACACGTAAATCGCCTCGTAATGCGTGAAATCGTATAAATTCACCGATATCCAAAATAAATCATTTAATCACATTTATAACAATCATGAAACAGTTACGCATGCATCGAATTTATAAAACCAATTTCTACTCACAGACCGTTTAACCGAGTGCCTCGATACACGTGCCATAGGCCTTTCCGGGCCACACCACTATCACCGGGACTCCCAATCCTGTCCAAATCACATTATAGGGTCACTAACCTCTACATTAACATCCTATTCAAGTCCCGTAAATTTTCTGGATTTTTAACTATTTTAAAACTGGATTTAAAACCTTCGAACATCCCGAACAATATCGAAACGGGGTCCGATTGGCACGAAACCAACGCTAAAATGTTCGTTACATTGTATAGGATAAAAGTTATGTTGACCTTACCTCGAGATTTGTGCCCACGCACCGTCATACGCCGACGTGACTGGTTGCACGTGAAAGCCACGCGCTTGCTACAGTGACTGCTACAGTCATCGTCCTCGCCCGTTTCTCTGCAATACGGGTCTGAAACCCGCGATTTCAACCCGAACAATTACCCTTCAATTCAAGCTCGAATCCTTCCATTTTTTATCCTAAAACATTCATTAACCAAATAATTTCAGTTCTGTGTCATTGATCAACCTCGACATGGATTAAATCGACCAATCCAAGTTCGAACAACCGAACGGGTCGACGTTAGCAACTCCCCCAACTCAAGCCCATTTTCAAATTAACTTCACAGGAAATGTACTAGGCCCTAAACGAACCAAAGCACAGCCAATTGAACAAGAGCTCACCTGGAAGTCGTCGTCCTCAACACTACGTTTTCCCTGAAAACAGTGGCCACAGTCCCGGCTCAGCCGTGGCTGATTCCCTTCAAAAATGATATGGTTGAGTTCCAGACACTCCCAGAAAGCAAAACCCGTCCTTGGTTTGGTCCAACAATGCTCAGAAATCAAACTCTGAATTTTCCCTCCAAGAAACCGAATGGTTTCTCATGGTTTTCTCTCCAGTTCGACATCCAAAAATTCTCAGAATGATCCTCACGACTCACTCACATTGCCTTTAATCCAATTCAGTCATTAAAGTACCCCCAAAGCAATCCTCAATCCTCTGTGTGAAGTTCCCTGCACTGACCCGAAAACAATAGAAAAACAGTGCCCATGTGTGTGCAATCAGTTGCCAGCTCAACACATGTGCAACCACACCTCAAGGCTGCCCCAAATTCAGTCCATCAATGATAAACAATCCATGGAACAGATCGCACAAAACATCCCATTTCACGGCTGTTCGATCAAACAGTGCCCCTGTGAAATTACTATTCTGCCCTTGTGCAGAAAATTACCAAAATGCCCCTCACGCATCCAGACCCGTAACTCGGTCATTCGGACTCCGATTTATGCGTGTCGCCTGTCTACGGACTCAGGGCATTGAGACCTTCCTAACGATCCTTGGCCCTCGGCCATCGGACCTCCCGATCAAAAAGTCAACATTTTCCCTTATTTCGTCCAAATTACGAAAATGCCCTTGGGCTTCCGAACGTCATAACTTTCACCACGAATGTCGGAATCGAACGTGCCACCTGTCTATGAACTCATGACGTCCGAAACTACGTCACGGTCATTGGTCAAAGTCCATTTGACCGTCCGAATTAAAAGTCAACATTTTGCCCACGCCTAGGGGTAAAACGTTCATTTTGCACAATTCGTCTGAATTCACTCAACTAATCCCCGATTAGTCATTCTAAATCATAATTAAACAATATTAAATCCCGATACTCGGGACGGGTCGTTACAACCTTCCCTCATTAAATAATTTCGTCCTCGAAATTACCAATATCCTTATTCCATATCCACCTCGTGGAAAAACAATTTGGTCTCACAACACGTGTACACTTGTACACCCTCCATACTTGTCTGTACCCAGACATCCCATCACAGTCTTACGTCATAACAACAACACTCGACCACCTCGAGTGGATTTGATCACCTGATCCTCGATAAAAATTTGCTTAACCATTTCTCCGTTAAGCCGACTCCTCCAGCTAGACGGTTCCTTTCCATTGCTAATATATCCTTACATTTGCTCCCATTGGGAGTCACCAAATCTCATTTGTCAGTCCATGCTGACACCACCAGTCAAACTGTCACCACCAAGCTTTACCACCCTAGTAAAGCTCCAACCATCAGCTAATCAGTGACAACACCCCATACGGCCACTCGCTCAAAGTAGCTTAAGATCAACCACATGATCTCAATTCGCAGCGCAAGCCCAATCCTGCGACATATACTAATCTCAATGTCAATAACCGCCAGCTCCGTCAGCGAATCCTGACGCTGGAAATATCTTGGCGTGATAACATCACGCAAGGCTACTAGTAGTTTCACTGACCACTAACTCACTCATCCTGAGTGTACGTATACCGTCAACTTACTCAAACAAGTGGTGTAACTGGAACACATTGAATGCCAGCCCAGCAATGATCACACATCTCAATACTAGGGTTCCACTAGCAATCCATGGCTAAGAGCACATGCTCATACAATCACTGAACCCAACAAAATCACCCTGCTCAACGCACAGTATCCAATGTCCAGTCCACAAACACAACCAAACAAATGATATCGGAACCAAGCCGATTACCAACACGTTTAATCACACACCACTGGTACATCCCATGTACCGCCACTAGGCACCACTTAGCCTATCCAATATCAATCCTCGTACAACGTACCCTGTACGTACATCTATCCATCAATCCGCCTACAACCACCTAGGTCGTGGCCAAACGCGTTCTAATTACTCTAGAGTCCATCTGTCAGACACTGTACCAGACAGATCAAAACTCCGACCCAATATCCATTTCCAAATCCGAATCCGAAATCACTATTCCGTAAGCTAGCATGGGAATAATCATTCCGCACCCAAATCCAGTAATCCACTTCCGAGCTTCGAAATCGAATCCTGAATCGTCACCCAGAAATTTGATTCCAAAACCCAAAATCTCATTTACGTCTACCTGAGACGTACCAAAACCGAACCTATCGGTTACCAGCTCAAAACACTCGATTGACTTCATAAGGAAGCCAATCCCAATATCCACATGTCTAAGGTTGAAAAAAATCCGACCACTTCGAAAACCTACTCACCTGAGTAACAACCATATGGACTTCACTCCGAAAAGAAGTTCAGTCCCGTCATTTACGACTCACATAAACCAAGGTAAGAGTGATAAACTCTCCACCTATCTGGATCATCAAGATCACGATCCAGATCCATCACTACGTCATCCGACAAGTAACATCACGATCCTAGATCGTCACCATGCCCAAAGTTCACAACATCACAATTCAGATCCACCTAGGATCCACACATGCTCACGTAGCAAACAATCCATCTGAAAACTGATCGTAGGGTCTTGCACCCTCATGAATCCTTCGTCAGATTTCCCTTGGTGGGAATGATGACCTCACATTTCACCACCAAATCCAAAATCATACACAACTTCTTGTGTCCAATGACCCCAAGTAAAACATGGGTCCACCCACCAATACACGCTCAACGTACTGGTAGCAATAATCAACGTCCGCCAGGACAGATAACAAGAAGTCAACCCCAATGACTTCAGGATACCTATCACCAATGAGGAAACGAGCACTCCTCTCGTCTCCCAATCACAACTCTCCCCGAATCGGGAGTTCCAACCATGTTGGAAACAGACATGCTCCCAATGAGATGTCAAGTCCAACCACTGGACTACCCACATCATCACCTTCACAGGTTCAACACTCGGTTTTCCAAGTCATTCACAATTACATATCCCCACATCAACACCACCCAAAGATTTTCCTCGACTTTTCCAATTTCAATAATTTCCTTGTACTTTCTGGAGATATAAAAAGTATACCATCTTACCAATCTCGGAGTTGACAACAATTCCCCAAAACCACAAGTTCTCATAACATAGGGAACATCATCCCAAGATTCCTCAAGTCTCAATCATACCTTTTTATCCAGTCATCACTTGTCATCTCATAACTGTTGGGACTTATCCCAACAAGTCACATCCTCCTCTGGATCCCATCCAGTCCAAGACTCAACCGCCACTGAGTCGCAGATATCGATCATATGTCCATCATGACAGAGTCACATCCCAAGTCGTGGCTCATCGTCATCACAATCACTGACACCAACATCTACGCTAGTATCACCGACACTTGCCTCAACACACAGGCATCCATACATCCACACTAGCACACCAACATCCACACTAGCACACTGTGTGCAAAGTTGATACCCTGGATCTCCGTTCATACGGAACGACGATCCCGTATCACCACACGTACCCCACAACTATGGGTATCCCCAATTTGACCATCCGCACATCAGGATAATGAACGTCCCCTGATCATCAAGTGTTAAAACCACACTAAATAACCTCGATAACTAGTCATCTCGACACAACTGTCGACCAACAGTCATCGTTGTCAAGATCCGTATTCACACCTCACACTATTATTCGATCCAACACGGAATTCCATATTTTATCTCATAACCGTACCCGTGGATTGAATCCCATAATCCTGACTAGACTCACTAGAGTCATCCACATGGTCATCCACGACCTTCGCCGCTCGTCACAGTACACGTTCCCATTTAAAGTTCACTTTTCCTGTCCATCAATTATAAATTAAGGTTCCAAAATCACACCCTAGGGTTCCACAGAACCCAACTGCCTTCTGCAGTAAAATCCACAACCTGACCGACCCCGCGGTCCTGTCATCGTATAGACGTCCAATCCAATCCAATCGTCAACTCAACGTGGGTTCCGTCGTGGGTTCCACCACGAAGGTCATCGGCTAATTCCGATGCACCAACACCCCGTACACTAGCCAACACTACCAGGGTCCATAATTTAGACCATTACTCAACTGAGTTTCGCATTTCCATATCATTATCCAAATGGGGTTCCTTGAACCCGGCTGTGCCCAGTAGCATAACAATCCATCATCACATGACCGAACCGACGGTCCCACATTACCAGTTAATCACAAACAACCCCACTTAGGTTGAATCACGTTAACGCACGGCGTATCGGGCCAAACACACTTTATCCATTACTCAAACCCAAAACTATATATCAGGTTGACAACGGAATAGCAGCCTAAAGAGACATCACACCCTCGACCTTCGCGCACAAAAGAGCTAAACCTGCTCTGATACCACTTGACACGACCCATCCCAATCCCCCCGGGATTACCATGGAATGTGTCATGCTCCCGTCTGACAAGAGGTGTCAGACAAGGGATAACCTGTTGCCACTGACCAAACGGGCTTCCAGAGTGCGCAAGGATCGATGGAGGAGATGTACGATGTCCCAGTCTCTGCTGCAGTAGCTTCCAGAATCAACCTGAAGGGCATTAAAAACAAAAGTTGTGAGTGGACGAAAATAAACAAGTCTGTTTAAAACATTTATAAAGACATTTATGCCCCTCAGTAAAAACATATGCATGCATCGAAAACCAATAATCACTTATTTATTTAGAAATAACCATTAGGGCATTAGCTCAGAAACCATAAGCATAGTTTCAAATCCCAAAGTCAATCCAAAAGTTATTTCATAAATCCAGTAATATACATTTATTATTTTTCCATCTCCGGCATCCCTGATGCCTAGCGTCCCCGACTCTTGACGTCCCTGGCGTCATATCTCACGGTATTAAGCAACGCGTGTTGCCCGGGGTCTCACCGGGTCCATATCTCTGACATCCCCGATGTCTGACGTCTAATCATAGCAATCCTGCTCCTGGATCACTATACGGTCCGGTAGCTCCGTACAATGACCCCTCGCAGGCAATGTACCGTGACTTCTCCAGTGTCCCTGACACTTGGAGGAGACCAATATATATATATATATATCCTCATATCGAGATGGTTTTATGGAACACATTTTATTATTCATTTCCAAAATATCACAAGGGCCCTGCCCCGAATTTCCATAAAACCGTCATAAGTCCAAATAGTTGATTATCAAATCCGAAATCATTTATTCAATTCCATTTTATGGTCCCCGACCCGAAATCACATATATAAATCAACTGGGTCCATGGCCCGATTTCATAAGTCAACTGGGCCCCTGGCCCGATTTCATAAGTCAACTAGGCCCCTCGCCCGAATTCATAAGTCAACTGGGCCCCTGGTCCGAATTTACTTAATCAAATCCATAACCGTTTCATGAAATCATATCCAACCACAATTATGGAAATCAGTGCAAATCCAGAAATTTTGATTTACGTGCAAGCACGTAAATAGCCTCGTAATGCGTGAAATCGTATAAATTCACCGATATCCAAAATAAATCATTTAATCACATTTATAACAATCATGAAATAGTTATGCATGCATCGAATTTATAAAACCAATGTCCACTCACAGACCGTTTAACCGAGCGCCTCGATACGCGTGCCATAGGCCTTCCCAGGCCACACCACTATCATCGGGACTCCCAATCCTGTCCAAATCACATTAGAGGGTCACTAACCTCTACATTAACATCCTAGTCAAGTCCCGTAAATTTCCCGGATTTTTAACTATTTTAAAACTGGATTTAAAACCTTCGGAGTGGCTGCGCGTGAAAGCCACGCGCCTGCTACAGTGGCTGCTACAGTCATCGTCCTCGCCCGTTTCTCTGCAATACGGGTCTGAAACCCGCGATTTCAACCCGAACAATTACCCTTCAATTCAAGCTCGAATTCTTCCGTTTTTTATCCTAAAACATTCATTAACCAAATAATTTCAGTTATGTGTCATTGATCAACCTCGACATGGATTAAATCGACCAATCCAAGTTCGAACAACCGAACGGGTCGACGTTAGCAACTCACCCAACTCAAGCCCATTTTCATATTAACTTCACAGGAAGTGTACTAGGCCTCAAACGAACCCAAAAGCACAAGCAATTGAATAAGAGCTCACCTGGAAGTCGTCGTCCTCAACACTGCGTTTTCCCTGAAAACAGTGGCCACAGTCCCAGCTCAGTCGTGGCTGGTTCCCTTCGAAAATGATATGGTTGAGTTCCAGACACTCCCAGAAAGCAAAAACCGTCCTTGGTTTGGTCCAACAATGCTCAGAAATCAAACTTTGAATTTTCCCTCCACGAAACCGAAATGGTTTCTCACGGTTTTCTCTCTAGTTCGACATCCACAAATTCTCAGAATGATCCTCACGACTCACTCACATTCCCTTTAATCCAATTCAGTCATTAAAATACCCCCAAAGCAATCCTCAATCCTCTGTGTAAAGTTCCCTGCACTGACCCGAAAACAATATAAAAGCAGTGCCCATGTGTGTGCAATCAGTTGCCAGCTCAACACATGTGCAACCACACCTCAAGGCTGCCCCAAATTCAGTCCATCAATGATAAACAATCCATGGAACAGATCGCACAAAACATCCCATTTCACGGCTGTTCGATCAAACAGTGCCCCTGTGAAATTACTATTCTGCCCCTGTGCAGAAAATTACCAAAATGCCCCTCACGCATCCAGACCTGTAACTCGGTCATTCGGACTCTGATTTATGCGTGCCGCCTGTCTACGAACTCAGGGCATCGAGACCTTCCTAACGGTCCTTGGCCCTCGGCCATCGGACCTCCCGATCAAAAAGTCAACATTTTCCCTTATTTCGTCCAAATTACGAAAATGCCCTTGGGCTTCCGAACGTCATAACTTTCACCACGAATGTCGGAATCGAACGTGCCACCTGTCTATGAACTCGTGACGTCCCAAACTACGTCACGGTCATTGGTCAAAGTCCATTTGACCGTCCGAATTAAAAGTCAACATTTTGCCCACGCCCAGGGGCAAAACGGTAATTTTGCACAATTCGTCCGAATTCACTCAACTAATCCCCGATTAGTCATTCTAAATCATAATTAAATAATATTAAATCCCGATACTCTGGACGGGTCGTTACACAGGTCTCCGCAATCCCCCCCTCGACCGCCATCACAAGATCGTCCAGCCACCCACGAGGCATAACCATGGGACTCGGCAATAGGGACTGCCTTGACCTCGGACATAAGGTGCACCTCCTCGATCCATGACTTGGGGGGCTCTCAGGGAACAGGGCGCACTGCCCTGGTCGGTCGAAAAGCATCGGACGGAATCACAAGTCCTCGACCGAGGAAATCCACCTCAGTTAAAGACTTAGGGGGCTTATGTTGATACCATATTGACCGACCACCCTCTGAGCACAGGAACTGCCAGGACATAACAGATGTCGATCGGTACCCCGCTCGGCACCCCCACAATCGTGGACAGCCGATCGGCATGCTCTACAGGCCTGCCATTCGGAACCTCATAAAGCACAGGCACCAGCTCGCTACAACAGTCACCTGACACCAACTCTGCCACAACCACTCCCTAACGAGGGCAGGTTGGACACCAGCTGGAGCGTCCCCCGAATATCCAAGGATCACAAGACGATCATCAGTCACAAAGCAAAACCTGCTCCCAAACAGTAGCCTAACTACCGTAGTTACTGTTATTTCCATGCCCTTCAACCTGCAGATACTAACTTAGGCATCAGAGTTCCTTCGGCGGACACCACACCGGTGTCAACTCTCTTTGCAGGATCTCCACCGAGCGGCAACGCCCCCAGCGGCCCAAAGCATCACATGGCTGGTCCTAAATCTCCCAGTGGGTCTCATCAAGTTGGTCCATTCCGGGATCAAACATATACCATGGACAAATTTCATTAGATCTATAGTACTATTGAGTATTGATAAGGTGAAAATTTACTTTTACTTTTTACATTAATGTACATAATTTATAACAAAAAGTAACTTTCAAGAATAATTTATACACTATTTTATATACCAATTATTTTTAATATACATGTTAATATACCTTATATTATTTACAAGGGTCAAATTCAAAACTAGACACTATTCACATTAAAAAAGAATACAATTTCTTTAAATTCAAACTAAGTTTGGAAATTGGTTTAATTACTTATTCAAAGGTCTTAATACAATGAGCGACTCGATTCGGAAGTTAGTTTCATTTTTTTATATAGGTCAAAAAGTATCATTCTAAAAATTAACATTACAAGTTTACAAAGTGTATTCCTCGGGAAAAATAAGAACCTAATTTACACTTCAAATAAACTCATGAAACACTGCACATGACAAATATAAAAAACAATAATCAAAGAATAACTATGATTCAAAACATGATTTAAGCCCATAATAAGGCCCAAAATTAACTAAAGCCCATCCCAAAAACTAGACAACTAATTCAATCTCAAAGCCCAAAATAAAACAGAGAAAGAACAGAACCAAAGGCCCAGCCCTCAAGGGTTGGACCAACTCTCGGCACAAAACTAGAAAGGCTCAAACACTAAGCAAGACAACACACATTACCTACACCAACACATAGTAAATCACGACCACACCCACACCCTAGCTGCAGTCGCAGTCGCTAGAGCCACCATCGTGGCCACCTCCGCAACAGTCGTCGCCATCACAGACAATGACGGGACTAAGGCTTAGGCTGGAATGGCTATAGCCATTCCCACCCAAACTTGCTCCTTTATATATTTATAGGCTAACCCATCTCAATATTAATTTATTGCTCATTTTAATATTAATTTATAGTCCATTTGACCATCTCAATTTTATTATGTAGTCCATTTTAGTTTTATTATGTAGGCCAATTTGAAGTTAGAAAAATTAAAATAAAAGAGCTAAAGCAGCTCAACCCCAATATCAATTGTACATACTAAAATTAGTAAGAAAAATTCTCCCACGAGCAGCACTACAGCAGCCAGTAGCAGGAAAAAACTTCATCCTTATTTCTTTCTTCTTCTTCAAATTCATCTCACCATTTTTTTCTCACTTAATTTTTTTCAATTTTTTTGTGTGTAAGTTTAACCCTTACGAAATTTAGGTTCAGGAACCGTCACTGACCACAGATGCACACCAAAGCAGATGTCGTTCCATCGCAAAGGATGGGCAGATCAAAGAACCATCGTCAGGACACATACCGCTAGGGGTGGGCACAAATCCGTTAAAACCGCTAACCGATCCGCTTCAAACCGTTATTTATCCAACAGTTTAAGTTTGACCGGATAAAAGTCAAACGGTTTGAATTTGGATTTTCAAAATGAAAATCCGTTAAATCTAAACTAGACCGTTAAAGAATATATTAATTTTCAAATCTATTATTAATAAAAAAAAAAAAAGGGATACACAAATATACCCAGATAAATATATGTATACTTACAAAAAATTATAATAAAAGATTATTAAGTGGTAATGTTTGTTTGCTAAATCTTAATATAATGACAATGTTTGCAATCCAATTATCCGCAAAATTAATATACAAAATATTAAGTATTGATTATTCTTTTTTGTATCCTTACTTAAAATATATATATTTGCTATTTTTTAATATACTTGTTTTTTTTTAATAATATCATTACTATTTTTTAATATACTTGTTTTTTTTTTATAAAAATACTTACTGTTTTTTAATATCCTTACTTTTTTTTAATTATACTTGGTGTTTTTTTAATATCCTTATTGTTTTTTTTAATATACTTGCTGTTTTTTTATGTCTAAACGGTTTCAAACCGTTTCAATCCAAACCGAACTGTTATTAACGGTTTGGATCGAAACGATTTTATTTCTAATTTTAGAAAATTCAAACCGTATCAAACCGTTAAGATTTTAATGGTTTGAATTTAGATATTGTCAATATCCATATCGAAACACACCGTGTCCACCTCTATATACAACAACACCTCAAGCAAGGAAACGCTGCCTCAACTGCAACAACGCCAACCCAAGCATTGTCGCGATCGTAGCAGCCCAACACCCACGCTTTCCTGCAGCAACACTGGCTCCTAGGCGTCGCCGCAGCAACTCCTCGCATGATCGTCGTCGCAGACAAGATCCCTAACCACTGCCGTCTCAGTAAGAACACCGTCGCCACAAAGCCCCTAGGCTAGATCTGGATTCCCATCTAGATCAACTCAACAAGACTCATAATAAGAGTCCACCGTCAGCCAATCAAATGGGTCACCACATACGTAAGCCAACCACCCCTCCCAACCACCGCCAACAACCATATGCCATAGGAGCAGCCGAAGCTTGTCCAAAGCAGAGATGGCGAGGCGATGGGTCGAGAAAGGGTAAGAGAGAAAGAAGTTAAGAAGAGAGACGAGAGAAGAAAAGAAAGAAGGATAAAGGAGAGGAAGAAGGAGGAGATGCCGCCGATCTCCTTGCTACGGTTATCATAAGGTTTTGTTCTCTCTCGAGAGAGGTTTTGTTCATTTCTTATTCTAATGTGCCTTGAATTTAATGAGTAGCAAGATTTAGAAATTACTAATAGAAGACGCCGAAGATTGTGAACATGTGGTGCCGGTAGGCTCTCACCTACATAGTATTTGGAGACCACGTGCAAGTGCAAGCACCGAAATGGCTAGAGATGAAGTGCCCATTCAGGAGTGGCTGCCCCCACGACGTTAATTGCGGGTGGCCGTGGACATGCAGCTCCTCCCATTGGCTAAGTCAAACTTGAAAGTCAACAAAAGTATGGTCGCTTCGCTGATGGCTTCCTACGCCTCCTTGAAAGTTCATACCGTCCGATGGGCGCCTTAGGAATTAGACGGAGAATAGTCAATGATTCAGGCAGCTTCAGAAAATGGCATGTCGTGCGTATCTGCCAAAGAATGCTGATTCCTCGTTATCAACTAGACCAGATATTAAGCACTTATGAATGGATTATGGTTCGTAATTCATGACGTAATTATAATAAAAAATTCTAATCGTATGAAAGCTAGTCATTGGAGGAAAAGAAAAAATGGAAGCAAAATGGTATAATTTTTTTTTTGGTTGGTAGATTGTTTGTATCCACTTATATTTATTTCCTCTTCCCAAAAATGGGAAGATAGGAAAATGCTTATTATAATAAATGTTTTAGGAAAATATCAATAAAATTCTTGAATACATTAGATTTAAGTAATAGTTTTCATGAATATACTGTTTATTCACGTCAAATATCTGGGCGAAAATTGAATATATTGTTTTAGGCGGTAAACTATTTACATGAAATTATTAGATCAGAATAAAAATTATTACCCAACACCAACTTAAAAACATGGAAAATATATTTTCATTCTTTAAAAATATTTTATTTTATTGATAATTTTTTAAATGTCTAAAAGATACTATACATCCAAATATAACACACCACATGTATATTTGGTAGCTCTTGATATTTTGTTATGTACTTTTAATTTAAATATTTTATGTTTTATTTTGGATTTAAAATTAAAAACCTCAATATGTTAATGGAAGTAAATTATTTAATTTATTTAATATTTTTTTTATTAGGATATAAAAATAGAGACATGACATCCCTCATTATACAATATATAAAAATATCACTCAATTAATAATATTAGTAGCGACTTGGTGTTTTAAAATGTCCTTTTACAGCCTAATTTCTTGAAAAGAATCTTGAACCTTGAGCTACACTATTTATTAGGACTAACAATAGGCCGTGTCGTGTCATAAATTCTATTTTATCCAAATATACCAAACTCAAACTCGACCCGTTTAATAATCGTGTCAAAAATGTCCAACTCGAACCCGACCTGTTAATGATTCATGTAACTTGTATAACTCATTTAATAAACATGTCATACTCGAAACCCAATTAATTTATGACCCATTTGACTCGTCTAACCTATTTAACATGTTTAACCTATTTAAACTAAAAGATTTAATAAGTATTTAGATAGATATATGAATTAGTAATGACACGTTTATTAAATGGGTCAATATATAAGTCAATATACGAGTTAACATGTTGACCTGAAATCTACCCATTTATTAAACAGGTTAATAGGTCATTATATGAATTAACATGTTAACCCGAAATCTACCTATTTATTAAAAATGGCATAACGGGTTGATTCGAAAATAACTTAAAATTTTAATTGTGCGGATTGATCCGAATAAATCTCTGTTTATTTCGAGTCGTGTCAAAAATCACCACCCTTACTATTTATCCATCCTTCTTTTGTTCCTTGTTCCTTTTATTTGCAATTATTTGAAGAGATTTATTGTAATTAGTAATATCTAGAATGATTCCACGACGCATATTGGAAATAAACTATGACGCATTACCTGCTAGATAAAGTCGTTCCTAAAATTATGTTCTTTTATGATAGAATTTTATAAATTAGAAGAATTTTCTTCATTTGTTGACTACAAATATGCAAACTTTGAAAATTCTTTCAACAAATTTCACACGCCCAACGTTTTTCTCACGTCCAACGTTTTTCTCACGTCCACTGATATTTTAATGGGTTTTAATAAATTTTAAATGATTTAGATTTATAATATATTTTACATAATTTCACCTTATTTTATATGATTTCACTCAAATCATTTCAAATTTTAATAGATTTTGTAATAAATTTATATAGATTTTGAAGTATTTTTATGGATTTTATAAATATAAACCATGTCCAACAGGACCAGATGTGCACATTCCCTATTTCTCATCTCCCCATTACCATTCGGTGATGACAGTCACATACTACAAAGTATCAGACATGACTTCTTTCAATAGACAAAATTTCGTACCAAAACAATGAAATAAGACCGTAGTCACACTCTTCCAAACGAAATTAGCTTAATAAAACGTTTATCATCGTAATTATCATAAAAAAAGAACAAAAACAAAAACCAAAATACATTAAAGTAACCAGTCAAAGTTATAAAAAATTAGGAAAGTAACTGCAAATAAAATGTTCAATCCAATAAACCAAGGGAAATGGAGGAAAGAACAGAAAGAGAGGTAAGAATGAAGCGTGAGCTTGTTATAAGTCAAACTTGGATTGTTAGTTGGCTCTTTATGGTTTTGTATTTCCAGATGAGGATTTGGTCTTGTTCCATGTAATTAACATCTGTTATTAATATATCTTGTTATGTTGTTTTCTCTTTTGAATAACTGTTTCCATTAAAAAAAATGACAGTGGTGCTGGTGCTGGTTCTATTACTGAGAGTGGTGGTGATGCTGCTTTAGTTAGGATGAGGAAGGGGGACAACGTAAAAATGTTTTGGGAAGGAAGATTTTTTTTTTTCAAATCCAATGAAATATTAGGTGAGGTGTGATGATTTTGATGGTGGAGTAATATGTGTATTTTTCATTAGCAAATCTATCAAAATCCACCAATTTAAAAAATCATATGAAATCATCCAATTTTTGAATACACCTATATTTGTAAATTGTATTTTACAATCTTAATTGAATAACCTAGATTTTAAAGAATTTTAAAACAATCTATTAAAAGATAGATTGAATACACCTTGATTTTTATAAAATCTATTAAAATCGTAATTGAATACGTCTAGATTTGAAAACCCTGTAAAATCATTTAAAAACCAAAATTGAATACACCCCCTAGAATAATATCTCCTCCCCATAACTGAGGTTAGATTAGAGTAAATTATTTTAAATATAAAAAAATTCCAAAACCCACTTACCCGTTACAATTGAGAAAAAAAAAAAAGAAGAGAAAAATGAAAAAGTATTTTTGAACCGAGAGTAAATAATACCATGAAAAATTTAAGTTATAAGTGTAGTTTATTTTTTATTTTGAATTTGAGACAAGAAAATAATATTTGATTTGTAACCAAAGGAGATGGTTGTTTTTACGAATTTTCTCGATTCATGACATAAATTGATCTTTAGTTAAAACTAGTAGGAAATGCCTCGCGTTGCTGCGGGTATGTAGTTGATTAGTTGAATTTGATTTTAGTATTTGGGAATAGTTATAGATGTTAATTTATTTACAAAAGCTAACTTATTTATGAAAGTTTATTTACAAAAGGGTGTTTACAAAAGATACCTTATTTATAAAAGGCTATTTACAGAAGTTGACTTATGTACAAAAAGTTGTTTACAAAAGGTAACTTATTTACAAACGCTCTTGTTCAATATGTACATTCAAAAAGTAGTTGGTGAACAACAGGAAAGTTGTTTACAAAATGTAACTTATTTACAAACGCTATTGTTCAATATGTACATTCAAAAAGTAGTTGGTAAACAACAGGGGCTATTTACCAAGGCTGCTATTTGATTTGTTCCTTGCACTTCTGATTTTTCTTAATCTTCTTCTTCATCTGTTGGGATTTCCACACTGAAATGATAAATAGCGATGTAGTTATATTATGTAGTGAATTTGATGTAATAGAGAATGATAATAATATGCATATTTAGTAGTTGAAGATAATAGTAATGGTATTTACTTTCTTTGTTTTTTGGTTGTTGAAGTTGAATGAAGAGGGTATTTTCTGAGATCTCTCTTTCTTTTGTGTGAGATTGAAATTGTTTCAGGAGATGTAGTAGGTGAAGATGTTGCAGCTTCTCTAGGAGTAGGCTGTGGAGTTGTTGGCAATATCTGCAAATTTTGTTCTTTTGTTTGTATTGGGGAAAAAGTTGAACTTGTATCATTGTAGCTACCACAAATAAGAAGATCGTTTAAGTTTGCATCATTTTTTTTTCCCAAATCGGAGCGGGAAGATTTTTGTTTGTCCTATTTGCTTGAGAAGTGTAGGTGGTACTTCTTGTTGATCTGTAAAACCATGGGCGACAACCAAGTCTTTGCATGATGATCCAAATAACTTGTCTCCATTTTTGCCGAGGATGATAGCTGTGATTTGGCTTTCGTGATCTTGTAAAATCACGGTGATTTTGTACCTGTGTTAATAAAATTAAAATAGTAAACATTTGTTCAAGCAACTACATGTGGATGGGTTATTAAATATACATATTAAACATTTGTAGGTTCTAAACATTGTTAATTATCATTTAGGACAAATGCACAATACATGCATCTGACATTTAGAGGGAACTAATTTCTTTTATCATTCTACTAAATCATCATTAAAAAAATTAATAAGTGTACAATACATGCATCTGAAATTTATGTATGTCCTCTGAATAAGTGTCTTGTTCGATCAACATGTGGTTTATCAACCTATCCACATTAGTTTACATTCAAATAGAAAGGGGAAAAAGAATTGTGTGCAAAAGTGGTGGGGGGGGGGGGGGGGGGGGGGGAGGGTTTGGCTTGCTTTTTTGTTTGTCTTTCTAAATTGCACTGTTTATTTTGATTAGAAAATCAGATGTTAACAATTATGTAAATTCTAATTGTTAAAGTCTTTGTAACTCCATGTATAAATATATCCATAAAAATGATTGAAATTAATTAAAAGCGAAGTTCTCTATGAAAATAATCAATTTTTGTATTAGTTACCGAAATTATTTCTCTTTCTACTGATCTCATTCATGAGGATCACTTGTGAAGTAAGTGATACAATAAGAATTTAATAGCATACAAAGGCATAGAATGGGGAAGACAGTAAGTTAATATCATAGGGCAAAGTTTGTAAGTTTGTTTGATTTCATGGGTTTCTTAATTTAACTAAATTTGTGGTCTTTCAACTTTAAAACAGTTACTTAGTCAGTTTAAGAGTCGCCATAACGTATAAAAATAAGATCTAATTGCTAGTCCTATCTAAAATAAGACAATAAGATCTAATTACTTGAGATTTAACCTAAAGCTTGCAACATGATCACATCATCTTTTTTCTTTAGGTATCTTGACAGGTTGGCATATGGTAATCATAAGCAAGTACTGAGCATATTGCATGATCTTTTTGAACATATATACTTTCCTATAAAAACTATTTTGGTGATTTTGCATTCGTTAGAGAGAACTCAATTGTCGATATACTTGCCGTAGAGTATATCCCTCCCAATTTTGTTGATGTGAAGTGTTGCAGAGTTCACACAATTTAAAACAACTCATTTTTAGTAAATTCTTTTGAGATGATGCTGTTGAATACTTGAGGGTCTTGATAAATAAATAGTTATAATAGCCAATGAAATGTTACAACTTTATGTATTCTTCAGTAACTGGGTGCAACAAAATTCTGGCAGAAAAATTAAGAAAAAAGTTAACCATTTTTTATCTCCAAAAGTATTCAACAGCAACACCATCATTACACTTGGAAGATCAGCAAAGTTAGTGTATGCAAAGTAGATACTATTTCAAGCATATATATGAAACTTGGTATTGGACTCTATGATATGATTAGATTATGATCGCTGAATTAAAGTTTTCATAGAGAAATTTAAATCGCTAATAGAGAAATTTAAATAATATTTTATTTAATTTAGTTTCAATTTAATGCTTACTATGTGAAATTGCTTTCTAATTTAATAATCTTTTCTGTATTTTCTTTTTTCATTCACCCAGTTGTGAACACAATTCTTTTTCCCCTTTAATTATTAGGCCTATTTTGTGTCAGTAGCATAGAATTTCCAATGGTAACTATTTTTTTTCCTGCTAAAGATTTTTCTAGCAACCTATCCCATCTCAATAATGGCATGTATCTTTGAGAGCTGAATTGTACAGAGAAAGATTAAGAAAATTAAACAATATTGATATGAGAAGAGATTTGGTTAACGATATGTACCATGGTATTGGCAGCTGATTTGAATGTTGGTGACAAACGAATTGACCAGTCGTTGGATCGGCTTTTATTTGCTTGCTGCAAACTGGACATGAGTTGTACCACCAACCTCACTTTGTGTTGAAACGGGATATGAATGCTTTGCATAAGAATGTGGTATTCTGTAAATTAATGTGAAAGTAGTTAAGTAATTTGTGAAAATTAGTATGGGATATGGAAGTTTAAGTGACTAATGATTAAAAAAACTTGGTTTGTGTTTTTACCTTGTGAAGATCAGGGTCTAGATAGGTTAGATCTTCAATGCTCATGATTTCAGTATTTTTGTTTTGTTCACAGCTAGAAGAAGCCAGTATGTTCATAGGTTGTGTAAATTTGGAAATGCTGTGTAAACAAAATGGAAAGTTAAATATATAAGAATTTGCATATTTAAATATGTTATATTTTAATAGGAGAATGTTGTATATGTTTACTTTGATGTGTATGTGGCTGCCTCTGGAATATCTGGATTAATGAAGAACAATGATGATGCACTGCTGTTTAGCACTATTTCTCCTAGGTGTTGTAAAATAAAGAAGTTAGATATTTTGGGACAAAAGAATTTTAACTAATGTTTAGGTTAATGTTGATTTTGTACCTTGGAATTGTTTGACCTTTAAACTTGTGAAAACTGCAGTCATTGGCTGTGTGGAGTGCTGTGGAATGATGGATGCAAAACTCTTGGCAACAGCTGACCACAATGTAATCTTTGTAGTTTCCCCTCTAGATAAGATAGAAGGATAGTAATTAGTACAATAATAAAAAGTGTTATGTGTTGTACATAAATGATGACATTTTAGATTTACCTAATGTTTTGGATTTCTATGTCGCACTTCTGCTCCATTCTTTCTTCCATCTTTTCATTCTTGATTAGTTTTGTTTCCAAAGGTCGAAATGCAGTCACATGACCCAAAACATCTTGTAGTTTCATAGAGAGGTGTAGTTATTTAGTTTAATTTTCTTAGCATCATGTGGAAAAATTAATTACACTAACTTTTTTGTTCGTACATAAATGAAGATTATTACCTGTAAGAATTTCGTGATTGTTTAAACGTGTTTTCAGCAAAGTGTAATCCAGAATGTAGAATCGATGTTGTGGAATGGCTGGAAATGGGTCTGATATTGGTGTGAAAGTAGTTGTCAATGTGAATACCACTTGTGTTTCATGTGGCACAACCTTATTCATGGCTCTTGGCTTGGTGGTGCGAAATCGAGTAATGTCATAGCATTTACCAAGCTTGATTTTTGAGGTGAGTAGGTCATCATCAATGTCCTCTGGACAGGCTTCTATGGCATCTCGCTGTGATAATAAATAATGTATAGAATTGGTAAGTTTATGTTATTTGATGAGATTATCTGTATACAATGTATGAAATCTTTTGAAGAATGCTATATTTAAAGTGGTATCAGTATTTTGTACCTTTTCATCAATTAAGATGCAATGTAAACCTCTAGAATGGTCGGATTGCCGTGCAAGATGGTGCCATATTCTGCACACACGGATTCTTATTTTGTTGTATCGTTTAAAAGGTTGTAACTCACGTAGTGGGACGATTTCCATTATGTGAGACTCCTGTAAAAATGAAAGCAGTAGACAATTTTAGTATTTTGTATCGTGCAAAAACAATTGAAGTTTAATGCATATAGCAAAAAATGAAGTATAAATAGATGAAAGCTTGTTATTAGAATGAAGTAATATGGATGTTTAAATTGAGATATTAAAACATATGTAGTTTCAAAATGATTAAATCTTATGAAAGTAGATAGTTTTGATTTATGATTAAATCTTTGAAACCGAACAAAAACATCGTAATAAAACAACAATTACATCAATTGTTATAGGAAGGGTTGAATGTTGTATTGATGATAAGCCACTTACCATTGATGTTTTGATGTTATCTGTTTTGTATTGGGGTTTACATGTTTTTTTAGTTCATTAATTGAAATTTAGATAGTGTGCATAGATGATAACTTGTGTAAAAGTAGAGAAAACCACTTAACTAATTCAAGTTGATATATTCTTCATAATAACATGTGTAAAATCAGAGGAAACATAAATTGCATACATCAAGCAAAGGTTTTACCTCCAGATATTCTAATTACGTATGATACATGTGATTGACACATACGTATACCTTCACTAATTCAAGTTGAGATATTCTTTATGTATGTAGGAATGTTATCTTATATATACAGTAAAAGTACTAATTATTAAGAAAAATGATGATAGTAGTTAAAGAATAAAATGTGTTTATAAATTTTGAAGCACATCTTTGAACACAATATTTTTTGTGTAGTTGTTTCCATCGGTGTTTTCACTATTTATTAAAATTTGCAAACATTTTTTTGATGTTACTCTAGATAAGGCAACATATAATTGACCATGTGTAAATACAGACTCAGGTAAATATAAGCCGACTTGTTTTAAGGATTGCCCTTGACTTTTATTTATTGTCATTGCATAACATGGTCTAATAGGAAATTGACGCCTTTTGAAAATGAAAGGCCATTTGTTTTCAGTTGATGTAAGGGTGATTCTAGGTATGAAAACTTTATGACCAATATTACTACCAGTTAAAATTTTGGCTTCAATAATTTTTTCAAATAATTGAGTAATAATTAATCTAGCTCCATTGCATAAGCCAGAAGATTGATTTATATTTCTCAACAACATGATAGGCATTCCTATTTTTAAAATCAAATTATGTGTAGGTAAACCATTGAAATCAAGATTATTCAAAAATTCGGTGGGATATAATGTTTGAAGGTTTTCAACATTTCCACTCAAAGGGCACATGGAATCAAAACTTAAGTAAGAATATTCTTTTCCTGTTATTAGATTGAGAACATGGGTATTTATGTTTGTAACAGTTGTATTTTGAGGTGTTATAATAGCTTGTTCTCTTAAGTAATCAAAATTGTTAAAATTGTTTTGAAAATTAGGATAAGTTGCTAGAAAAATTGAATTAATAGGATCTATTGTAAATTTAACTATTAAATCTTTGGGTATTTCAATAAAAGTTGTATCTTTATCATCTAAATTTTCTGAATTATTTACATTTTTAATATTTCCATCACCAATGTTTAAGATCCATTCTGCAAAATTACTTATTTCTGATTTTTCTTCGGTGGTTAAGCCATTTTTACACAATCTCATATTCTCTGATAGACGAAATATTCTAAAAGATGGCCATAAGTAAGAACTGTTAAGGGAAGCATTTATTATATCTTCTTTAGTTCCACCTGGAATAACAGGTAATATTTGACGGAAATCACCTCCTAACAAAATAGATTTACCACCAAATGGAATATTATTATTAATTGCGTTTGAATCTGATAGAATGTCACGAAGAGATCTATCTAATGATTCGAAACAATACTTATGATTCATAGGTGCTTCATCCCATATAATTAAGTCTGTTTTCTCAACTAATTTAGCTAGATGAGTTCCTTTTTTTATTTGACAATTTGAACAATCAGTAGTAATCAAAGGAATTTTAAATCTAGAATGTGTTGTTCGACCTCCTGGTAATAATAATGATGATATCCCTGATGATGCCACAGCTAAAACAATCTTCTCTTCAGATCAAAGTTTACTTATTATTGTATCCCATAAAAAGGTTTTTCCAGTACCTCCATGTCTGTGCACGAAAAAAAGCCCTGGTGTTTTTTTTATTTATGCCATCTATAACACAATCATAAACATGTTTTTGATCTTTGTTAAGCTGTGTTAGTAAAAGAGAATGTCTTATGTACAAATCATGGCAATCATAATTCAATTCTTCTCTTAGAAGCTTGTTTCTAATTTCCAACATTTTGTGTTCATTAGGCATAGGTAAATAATAATTTTTTAAAGATGTCGATGAAGCATTGAAAAGAAGTTCTAATTCATACAAAACACAATTTTTTAACTCAGATTGTGGTATTATTATATTATCAATTGCAACATCAGATCGTATTTTAGACAAAATGTCATCATACATGGTTTCCCAATGTTCGTTAAAAAGTAATAAAGGATTTGATACTTCACAAAAAAAATATAATAGTTACAAACAATTATCTTAATTGAGCAGAAGATGCAACATTTGAAGCACTTGATAAAGCCTCATACCATTCTTTGTCATCTCCTAATAACCCTAATGATTTACATGCAGCTTGATATGATTCATGTAAAACACCATTAACAGTTTTGAGATCATTATAATCAATAGCACCTTTTTTCAAGTTAAGTAACATTCGTAAGTAATACAATTCACCAGATGCTGGATGCACATATGCTATTCTACCAATTGATCGCATTCGTTGTCTTGGCTTCCATATTTTTTGTTTACAATCCCAAACAAATTTTGATGGAAATTGTGCGTAAGTTAATGATCGTGCCTCATTGAAAACTTTATTTTTTTTATGTTGACACCATATCTATCCAGACCCACTGGGCCGTATACTTAAAGCCCAGACCCCGCTCAAGGCCCAAAACTACCATACTTACAACAGCCCTAACACCGGGCCCAATGTGACCTGCCACGTAGCAGCGTACCCACCATCGATTTACGTAACACGTGTTAGCACGTAAATCGAGAAGCATTTGTCCCACATCGGAACTTTGGGAATTAGACATCCCACCTACCCATACATAAAGGGTACACATTTCCCAATAAAGGTAACTAAGTTTAACTATTACAATTACTCTACCGAAGTTACCATTTACTGCTTCCTCTTACGAACAAAGTAACTGACTTGACCATCGGAGAACCTTAGGCCGGCACCACACCGGTGCCCGTACTAACGGAGAACCCGCGATCTTTTTAAGTTGACAGGTTACGAGGAAGGACACGCGTCATTTGGTGATTGGGCAACGAGTACTCGAAAGTTGGAACATTTAACGCTTCAACAGTTTGGCGCCGTCTGTGGGAAATCTGACTAAGGTTGCCCACGCTCAACTAGACCGAGTTACGACTCATCCACTAGTTACACCGAGAGACAGCTCGTTGTCTCTGAACATGCAGGGCGAACAAGATCTCGGTGAGATCACACCCGGGCAGGGCCCCAGAACGAGGGGAGAACCCTCTCCTAACTTCTTACAGATAATCGAGAAACTCCAGAGTGACATGGCCGAGGTCAAAGCTAAGGGAACCCAGGCCGAGGTCAAAGCTAAGGGAACCCAGGCCGAGTCGAGGTGTCAGATGCTCGACGATCGATACACTGAGGTGGCCGAACAGCTACGGGTCGCACAGGCAGAACTCGCTACCCACCGAGCGCGTGTCGGCAGGTATGAGACCGACAGGGTAGTGGCCAAGTGTGCGGAGCGTACCGAGAGGAATCGTCGGAATGCGGAAAAAGGAAAAGAACATGCGGCCGCCGAGCCGCGTAGGGGAAGGCAGGATGACGCCGAGCCGGCTCGGATGTTAATCATTCCCGGCAGTCAACCCGGTGACACCAGGATCTACCGAGACGCCCGCGACGCCCTCAACGAAGGAGGGCGGAACAGGTCGGTCAACGAACAACCGTCACGCCGACCTGATCCTCGGTCGGAGGTGGGAAAGGGAGATCACCACCGAGGAAACATAACCGCTCGGTGGTCCCACCCAGATGTCAGCCATGGGACTTTTTTAGCGGGGGACCCTGTCCCCGTCACCGACTCGTCCCTGGAGTCCGAGAGCACGACCAAGTCCGCTCGGCGACCTGGCACCAGGACCGACCGCTCGCACAAGGGGAGGCAAACATCGAGGTCCTCTCGCATTGACACCGAGCGGTCAACCCACCTCGGCCTACCGCTCCCTCCCCGCCCTGAACCAACCTGCCGAAGGAGCAACGAGCGGTCAGGACAGGCCGGGCGGTAGGTTGACGAACCCCGGGAACGACCCCGCCTGAGGGACGCCGAGAGGTCTAGGCCGGTCGGTCAAAGGGGTAGTATATCCCGGAGCGTACCAAAATAGGGGTATACCGAGCGGTCAAGGCAGGTCGGTTAGAGAAGGAGTGAATCCCAGAGCCCGCCGAGCGGAGGAGGCACCGACCTGTCATACAGGGCCGACCGCGACCAAGAACCCAGAGATAAACACCAGTCCAAGACCGACTCGCTCGTCCAGCACCTCATGGACCGAGTCCGAACACTTGAGGCCGGGACAGCCCGGGAAGCAAGACCAGCCTGGACGAAAACCAGCCCGGGCCCTTTCACAGAAAGAATCAACCAGTTCAGGATCGATCACGAGATTAAACCCCTGAAGATCCCCCTTTATAACGGAAAGGACGACCCGTGGAATCATTTGAACAACTTCTACTCGGCCATCGCCCTCAAAAACCTCGCCGACGAGGAGCAGTGCCTCATCTTCAGTTCCACACTGACCGAGGCAGCAATCAATTGGTTCTACAAGCTGGAATCTAGGTCCATCGACTCTTTCGAACAGCTCGCCTCCACCTTCATGAACCAGTTCATGATACAGACTGACCGTTTGTCCTCGATCGATGACCTCTTCCAGCTTAAGCAAGGCGAACATGAGTCGTTGCAGCGGTATACAGCAAGATTCAGTCACGAATACTCCCGGTACGCGAAAACGGACGACCGAGCAGCTTTCACGGCCTTCAAGTGTGGCCTCCGAGACTCCCCCTTCAGGTACGCAGCTCACACCCAAGGCTGGACAACTTATAATGAAAGAATGAAACAGGCGGCGATCCACGCCAAGGCTGAAGCGCTGAGCCAAAAGTCCAACGCTGCCAATGCGTACCAACCTCCACGGACCGACTCGGTGAAAACATACCCACCGAGTGTCCCGGAATAGCAGGGCTCAGCACAACGTCCACATGAGCAAGGAAAACAGAGCTATAGGGGAAAACGGAAAGACTACCCCCACAGCAACAATCTGTACAGCCCTGGGAAGAAGGGTAAGAACCCGAATCACCAGGAAAGACAACAGGGGGAGCGGTCAAACACCGGGGAAAAACGGGTTCCTCGCTCCAAGTACGAGACATACACCATCCTCAATACCCCCTACGAAAACGTCATCCTCAATGTGGAACACATGATCCCAAAGTCTACGTGGGCACCAGCAAAGGGCAAGCTTGGCAAAGACACAGGAATTTACTCCCAATACCACAAGTACAATGGCCATAACATTGACCAATGCGTTGCATTCCGGGATTTGGTGGAGGCCTTGGCCCGAGATGGGAAGATCAACCAATTTATTCAACATGCTCCACCTTCACCTCGCAACCCGCAGATCAACACGATCTCCGGAGGACCATCAATTTCTTGCCCGCTCACTTCCAACCAGGCAAAGAAGAACTTTCTACGGGCCACCAAATAGAATCAGCAGCTCTTCAGTATAGAGGAAGGAAGATCCAAGAAAACAAATCGACTCGGTTGGGTGCCGATCACGTTTTCCGAGGAGGAAGAGCGCGAGATCGTGTACCCTCACGACGATCCCATTGTCGTTATGGCTGAGATATCCAACTACGACGTACAACGGGTAATGGTCGACACTGGAAGCTCGGTCAACGTTCTTTTCATGCGAGCTTTCAGGCAATTTGGGCATCCCAGAGGAAAGTCTGGACCGCTCACCTACGCCGCTCTTTAGCTTCACGGGGGACTCCATCGTCCCGCATGGAACGGTTACCCTCCCCCTCTCCCTCGGAACACATCCACGGAGGGCAACCGTACTGGCACCTTTTTTGGTGGTAGACTGCCCCGCGGCCTACAACGCCATTCTCGGGCGGGGAATACTCAACCAGATGAGGGCAGTCGTCTCCACCCACCTACTGCTAGTAAAGTTCCCAACCCCTATGGGGATTGGTCAAGTCAAAGGAGACCAAATGGTTGCAAGGGCCTGCAATTCTGTCACCCCCATCCAACCTCCAAAGCAGACCATGGCAGTGTTAGACTCCGCATTCGAGGCTGACCCCGTGAGCCCTCAGGATGCGCAGAAAATACGGGACGAACCAATTGAAGATCCTCGGGACCATTCAGCAACACCCCATCCACAACCTATTGAGGATGTCGAGGAGATAGTACTCTCCCACGACTTTGCGGACCGGAAGGTAAAGATTGGGACAACTCTTTCGCCCGACCTGCGCTGACAACTGATCCGTTTCTTGAGGGACAACTCTGAAGTCTTTGCCTGGTCGTACGCCGACATGCCCGGCATCTCCACCGATGTGATCTGCCATCGGCTCAGTATCGACCCAACCTACAAACCTGTCGAACAGAAACGTCGCCTCTACGATGCAGAGAGGACCGAGGCTATGAAGGCAGAGATCGTCAAACTCAGCACCATCCATTTTGTCCGGAAGGCCGTCTATGCTGCCTGGGTAGCCAATGTTGTACTCGTCAAGAAACCCTCAGGGGAGTGGCGAATGTGCATTGACTTTACTGATCTGAACAAGGCCTGCCCCAAGGACAGTTTTCCTTTGCCAAAGATTGACCAACTGGTCGACGCCACGGCAGGGCATGAGCTCCTGAGTTTTATGGATGCGTACTCAGGCTACAACCAAATCTTTATGCATCCGGCATATCAGATCCACACAACTTCAGGACGGATCAAGGGCTATACTGCTACAATGTGCCTTTCGGCCTCAAAAACGCCGGGGCCACTTACCAGCGCTTGGTAAACTTCATGTTCGCCGACCAGATTGGGAAAACAATGGAGGTTTACGTCGACGACATGCTCGTCAAGAGTAAATCGGCTGACCTGCACATCCCCAATCTCTCACGAATGTTCGACTTCCTCAAACGGTATCGAATGAGGTTAAACCCAGCGAAGTGCGTGTTCGGAGTCAGCTCTGGAAAATTTCTGGGCTTTATGATTAGCCAGAGGGGTATTGAGGCTAACTCGGAAAAAATCAAGGCCCTGATCGATATGGAGCCCCCACGAACCCAAAAGGAATTGCAAAGCTTAACGGGTCGAGTCGCAGCCCTTACACGCTTCATCTCCAAAGCCACGGACAAGTGCGTGCCTTTCTTCAAAGCCCTAAAAGGCAGGTCCAAACACATCACCAGGACCGAGGAGTGCACCAAGGCCTTCACTGAACTCAAGGAATACATGGGCAAAGCACCGTTGCTAGCAAGGCTAGACACCGGGGAAACCCTTTACATGTATCTATCTGTCTCCACTCCTGCCACGAGTTCAGTTCTGGTTAAGCGTAAGAACGGCACCGAGCATCCAGTATACTACGTCAGCAAGGCTTTGCAGGACGCCAAGACAAGATACTCTGACCTGAAAAAGCTCGCTTTCGCCCTCATCATGTCTGCCCGGAAGCTCAGGCCATACTTCCAAGCTCATTCTATCATTTTCTTGACCGACAGACCCCTCCGGCAAGTACTTCAGAAGCCCGAAACATCGGGGCGCTTACTCAAATGGGCAATAGAACTCAGCGAATTCGACATCACCTTCACTCCCCGCACCGCCGAGAAAGGGCAGGCCATGGCAGACTTTATCTCTGAATTCTCCTACGTTCCAGCAACGGCCGCACATGAGGTCCCACCATCTTCCCTTCCGTCCATAACATATACCTTGGATGAGGGGAATCCCCAACTAGACCCACCCGGCCAACCTGGCTCCTATATGTCGACGGGTCGGCTTGCCACAATGGATCCGGGGCCGGACTTGTCCTCACCACACCGGAAAAGGTCCGGATGGAATATGCCCTTCGCTTCCAATTCAAGGCCTCCAACAATGCTGCCGAGTATGAGGCCCTCCTTGCAGGGCTCTGCTTCGCTAAAACCATGGAGGCAAACCAGGTCAAGATCTTCAGCGATTCACAGCTCATCGTCAACCAGATCAACAACGCCTATGAGGCGAAGGATTCTTCCATGGCAGCATACAGAGCACTGGCAAAATCCCTCCTATGTGGTTTCCTCCGCTACGCTATCACTCGGATTCCACGCTCCGAAAACAGCCATGTCGACGCTCTAGCCCGGCTCGCATCCTCCCTCGATGAGAGGCAGAGTCGAAGCGTACTGATCGAAGTCCTGGATCAACCTAGTACACAATGCTCGCCGATCTACGCCATCAACACTAGGTGCACATGGATGGCCCCACTGATTAGATTCCTCGCAGATGGAAATCTTCCTTCTGACAAGATCGAGGCCAAAAAGATCCGGAGACAGGCAGCCCGCTATACACTCATCAACGACCAACTCTACAAACGGGGCTTCACTTTGCCCCTCCTGAAGTGTCTCGCCCCGGAGGCAGGCAGAGCTATTCTCGAGGAAATCCACGCCGGTATTTGCGGAAATCACTCTGGACCACGGTCATTAGCCCACAAGGCTTTCCAGCAGGGTTTCTATTGGCCAACCATGCACGGAGATGCGGCCGAGCTGACCAAACGGTGCGATAAATGTCAGCGGTTTGCCCCTCTCCTCCACCTACCTCCAGAAAACCTCACACCCATGGTCAGCCCCTGGCCCTTCTCACAGTGGGGACTCGACCTGATCGGGAAAATGCCGGTAGGGAAGGGCAAGACAGAGTATGCAGTGGTAGCAGTGGATTACTTCACAAAATGGGTTGAGGCAAAGGCTTTGGCTTCGATTACCACGACCCAGATCGAAACGTTCGTCTTCCAGAACATTATCTGCCGTTTCAGTCTCCCCCACACGATCGTCACGGAGAATAGGAAGTAATTCGACAACGCACGCTTCCGTGCCTTTTGTGACAGACACAACATCCGTCTCTGCTTCGCCTCACCAGCTCACCCTCAATCCAACGGACAGGTTGAGGCCATAAACAAAATCATCAAGCATACACTGAAAACGCAGCTAGACGAGGCGAAGGGCAAGTGGTCCGAAATTCTCCCAAACGCACTCTGGTCATATCGGACTTCCTACCGCACATCTACAAATGAAACCCCTTTCTCGCTGACTTTCGAAACGGAAGCGGTCATTCCCACTGAACTAAATGAAACTTCTTATCGAGTGTCGACCTATGAACCTGAACAAAACGACCATCAGATTGCGCTCAGTCTAGACCTCATTGAGGAGCACAAAGAGCAGGCTAACCTCAGAAACATCTCCTGCAAATAACGGCTTTGCAATTACCATAATGCCAGAGTCAAACATCGGGGTTTTCAGGAAGGCGACTGGGTCCTCCGAAAAGTTAGCCTCGCCACCAAGGATAGCTCAGCCGGGACTTTCGGCCCCAATTGGGAGGGTCCATATCGGGTTACCAGAATCTGCCGGCCCGGAACTTACGAACTGGAAGACCCAACTGGGCGAAGGCTGGGCCACCCATGGAATGCCGACCATTTGAAGAAATACTACATTTAACTCTGTATTTTGTTTCCTTCTTATGACTTGCTGTACTTTACCAATTATTGCACCCGTTATTTATAAACTTCCATTTGTCTAGCCTTGCAACATCACATTTTGACTCAAACATACGAGTTGGGGTTCGGTCTTACTCGGCCTACACCTCAACACTTGCTATTTGGACTCAAACTATCGAGGCGGTGTACAGCCCTACTCGGCTTGCACCACCATTACGACTCAAACAGACGGGTCGGGGTTCGGTCTTACTCGGCCTACACCCCAACACTTGCTATTTTGACTCAAACTATCGAGTCGGCGTACAACCCTACTCGGCTTGCACCTATACTTGACTCAAACATACGAGTCGAGGTCCGGTCTTACTCAGCCTACACCCCAACACTTGCTATTTGGACTCAAACTATCGAGTCGGTGTACAGCCCTACTCGGCTTGCACCACCATTACGACTCAAACAGACGGGTCGGGGTTCGGTCTTACTCGGCCTACACCCCAACACTTGCTATTTTGACTCAAACTATCGAGTCGGTGTACAGCCCTACTCGGCTTGCACCACCATTACGACTCAAACAGACAGGTCGGGGTTCGGTCTTACTCGGCCTACACCCCACCACTTGCCATTTTTAAGACTCGAACATTAGAATCAGCGTACAGCCTTACTCGGCTTACACCAACACTCAGACAAACAGAAGTCGAAAGATCACTCGGTCTACAATTTTTGTTTCAAAGAAAGTCCGTTTCTATTTCCATTGTGCAGACCTATTATGCTCGGCCTGCAAGAGCATTACAAAAATACAACCTCTCGGTCATCCCAACTCTTACTAAACAAAATAAAAGAAAAATTCACAAGGCACAGTCGCATGTCCTAAACTAGCTCCTCCATTTGCTGCTCCTCAGCCTGTTCAACCTCGACCGGTGGCTCTGTCTCTTTGGGAGGATTCACTGGATCGGCTTCCAATTGGGCACTCGGCTGGGAAACCTCATCTTCCTCCTCCCCTGACTCGTCCTCAAACATGTCGGCAGTGATGTCCTGGCCGAGCCAATGGGTCTTCACGGTCAGCCCAGGATTATGCAGGAAGAGGTTGCGGAAGAACTCCTGCTCGCACTCGGTGGCATACTCGTTCTTCAGCTGGTCAAACTCCTATAACGCCTTAAACTCAGCCACCGCATTTTTCCTCGCCTCTTCCAGGTCGGCCTCCCTCGCTGTCTTCACCCGACAGAGCTCCTTCCAGTGCTTCAGCCTATCCTTCTCTTTGGCCTCCACCTCGATCTTTATCTGATCTCTAGAAGCCAGGGCCTCTTGAGTCTTCCACCTCTCGGTTTCCAACTTGCGGTTGAGATCGGCCGCTTCCTTCATGGCCCTCTCGGCCTCCTGCAACTTCGGAGTGAGCTCCTCTTGTTTTTTCTTCAGTCGGTCTTTCTCCCGCCGAGCACCGGCCACCCTCCTCTGGGCGTTCCCAAACTGGCAGTAGACTTCACCGAGGGCATGCGCCAAACAAAGATTAGTAAGACACTCGGCCTACGACAAAACATTCGCAAAAAAAAAAAATTACTTACATTACTGAGCAGCAATAACGCCTTTTCCATTTTTTGCTCCGGCGACCGGCACTGCACCTCGGCCAGCTCTTCTAGGGGAGTGGAGGCCCCCTGACAGACTCTATTGAGTAAGGGCACCATCTGCCTCGGGCAACAGAGGGTCGCCTCGGCACTGGACTCTTCACCGACCGCCTCCCCATCGGTGAACACGCCGAGGTTCACGTCTCCCCTCCTCTGGAGCATTTCCATTATCCTCACGCCCAGCCGAGGGGGGGACGGTGGAGGATTGAACTCTGGGGCCGCCATAGTCCTCTTGCCTCCAATGGCCTCCTGTGCCAACAGGATCATCTCGGCCTCCACTCTCGCCTTCGTCCGCCTTGGTTCTGGGGAGAGTACTCGGTCTCCCTCAATTGTGCTCTACTTCCTCTTAGGAGACCTGGGTCGCGGGCTGGGTGGCCTCGGCTTGGAGGTTTGGCCCTGCTTTGACCAGACGGACCGATCTGGCTGACTTTTCTCGGCTCTCTCCTTTTTCTTTCTGAGAAGGAGCTCCAGGCGCTCGGCGGCCTTCGTCAGTGAGGCAGCCTCTCCGGAGCCCTTGTCGGCCTTCATTCTCAATTGCTCGCAGTCTTTGAAAATTCTGCTCCCGAGATGATACGGCACTGCAACACCGAGAACTAGGTCAGACACAAGAAAAACGAATAACAAGCAACACAACAACAAAAGCACGATTACCCTCGTCGGTGTAGATAAGGCCGGCCTTGTACTGGAACCCAGGTAACCGAAGTATTCGTCGATTCCGATTCAGCTCGTCCAATATCTCTCTCACTCGGTGGACGACTTCTTTCTCCGCTGAAGAGATTTCTTCTTCTGGGAAAAAACCTGCACACCGAGAAATGGTCAGCCACAATACTCATACTTAGCATACAACGTATCAACATTTACATGAAGGGTCGGCCTATGCTACAACTATCCACCTTGGGTCTGGAATTTGGACGGTATCGGGGACCCCTCGGTGTTCCCCTCCCAGTTCCCACCGACCAGGCAGAACTTCGTCTTGTACAATTTTTGGGAGGTCGGTATGTCCAGAATAAACTCCCCCCGTTTGCTCTTCTTGCGGTGACGGACGAAGACCCACCCGGTACTCTGTTGCTGAAACCTGAACTCGTACAGGTACATCAGTTGGGCGTAGGTCGGCTCCGGTTGATCGGCCCACCTGAAGGCCGTGTACAGGGAACAGAGCACAATCCAGACGTTGGGATTGAGCTGACCGAGTGCCACTCCCATCTTTTTACCATTTTCCGCAGCTAGGGGTGCAGGGGCAGCCTGACCCCGTGATGCATTAGCTCGGTATAGAACAATGCCATACCGGCTGGGGGGTTGCTCGGTCTCTCTTCTCTCGTAGCCAACCTGGTCGTCACCGAGTCGGGAACGCCAAACTCGATTCTCATCTTCATCAGGCCCTTCTCGGTCTCCTTGTTGACCATTTCGTCTATCGTGAAGGCCGCACATTCGATCAGCACGGCTTCCGGGACCGACTCGTCCCCGGTCGTTTTCACTTTGTTCAGCCGAATTGCGCCCTTATCACGGCCGTGGGTCAGCTTCAGTGCTCGGTGCACCCCCACCTTTACTATCGTTTCGGCATCTACCAGCAGATTGCCACCACCCGACCTACCGGTCGGCCCAGGACCAGTACCGGTGTCCGTGGTCCTACCGGACGACTCGGCCGTACTGTGCACCGACCCTACTCTCTTTCGTGCCTCGGCCGAGTGGGCCTCGTCCTCACTCCCCTGGATGGGAATGAGCACCTGCACACTACTCTCTGATGACCCACCGCCCTGGGAGTCATAGCACTTACCCTCAGACACCGAGTCACTATCGACCGACATCTACAAAAAAAAAGGAAGAAAAACATAACTCAGCCAACCGACTCGTTCCTACGAAGATCTGACCACACCCTTCACCATGTTCGTGGACAGTTCTTCACAGCCTCCTACTTTAATCGAAAAACCAAACTTGGAAAGGTGCTTGCCGTGTTTTTTACGGAGGACCGTGGATCAGAAATCGCAAACGCCATACGCACCACCATCGTGAGCTTGTCGGAAATCGCCTCCTTAGTTGGATAGAATTTCCCAAATTTTCTCAAAAAACACAAGTGAGGACATCGATGAAGAGCTCCCCATATTTATAGCAATTGACGCACAGACTACGAAGCGTCACCCCCCTCAGTGACAGACACGTGTTGCAACCAATCATTCTGACCGGACACGTGTCAACCATCTGTCTGAGGGAGCCCAACCGTCTTCCTTCGGATCGACACCGACTTCCGTACACCGCTCGGTACCCCTGGACGGCCCCGTACAGACGCTGGTCCTCCCACCGACCCATGTGCACCGCTCGATGCTCTCACCTGTTTGCAGATGTTGGCTCTCTTAACCAACCCATGTACACCGCTCGGTGCTCTCACCCGTTTGCAGACGTTGGCTCTCTTCAACGACTCGTATACGCCGCTCGGTGTTTTCACCCCTCGTAGAGACCCATGTATACCGCTCGGTATCCGGAGCCCCAACCCAGTTTTTGGTCCCCATCACCGACCAGGACATCACCCCCGACTGCATATGCACATCGATGACCGACAACCACTTTTTTCGTCGAGTTGCGGCCCTCACCCGCCAACCACTAGCCGCTCACTCGCCTTAACCGAGACGGTCTCGGCGGACTCTCCCACCAGGGGACTTGGGGGATTACAGGTATACTTCCCACCAGGGTCTAGAAGAATGAAACAAGTCCCCGACCGAGAAATTCCACCTCAGTCAACGACTTGGGGGACTTCTGTTGACACCATATCTGACCAGCCCCACTGGGCCGTATACTTAAAGCCCAGACCCTGCTCAAGACCCAAAACTACCATACTTACAACAGCCCTAACACAGGGCCTAATGTGACCTGCCACGTAGCAGCGTACCCACCATCGATTTACGTAACACGTGTTAGCACGTAAATCGAGAAGCATTTGTCCCACATCGGAACTTTGGGAATTAGACATCCCACCTACCCATACATAAATGGTACACATTTCTCAATAAAGGTAACTAAGTTTAACTATTACAATTACTCTATCGAACTTACCATTTACTGCTTCCTCTTACGAACAAAGTAACTGACTTGACCGTCGGAGAACCTTAGGCCGGCACCACACCGGTGCCCGTACTAACGGAGAACCCGCAATCCTTTTAAGTTGACAGGTTACGAGGAAGGACACGCGTCATTTGGTGATTAGGCAACGAGTACTCGAC
This sequence comes from Prinsepia uniflora, assembly GCA_032719365.1. NCBI lineage: Eukaryota > Viridiplantae > Streptophyta > Magnoliopsida > Rosales > Rosaceae > Prinsepia > Prinsepia uniflora. The sequence continues at coordinate 19,452,734 of CM064863.1, forward strand.
AGTTGGAACATTTAACGCTTCAACAGTTTCAAACCAATTTGTTAACATTGTTTGTTCAGAAGCTTTTTGATTAATTATTGAGTCAATTGATTGATCATCATTAAAAAAAACATGTTCTAAAGGTAAATGTATGGGTAATCGCTCAACAGCAGGATCTCTAAAGTGGATGGGATATTGAAACAATCTCCAAACAGCTTCATAAGGTGATATATATCTATAGTTAAGATATGTTAATATTTCATCATTACAATGTTCTTGAAGTGCAATGCAAGCTCTATCTGAACCTTTATTTATGTATTTGAACAAATATTTGATTAGCATTGACTGACAACAATACTCAACATTTATATGAGCATTGTATCTTAACAGTAATTCAGCATTATATGGAACAACAAAACCATTGTCAATTTTTATTCCTTTTTTTAAGACAAATTTTGATTCATCATTACAACGCTTGTACACAGGAAAGCCATTTTCTTGAAAAACAGTTTCACTTTTATATGACTTAGGAAAATGTTTAGAGCATTTATTTTCTTTCATGCAAGGAGATTTTTTATTTATATTACCGCAAGGACCATGAATCATAAATTGTTCAACAATTTCATACAAACATGGATTTACAATTTTATCTGGTATTTCAGCTGAAATAATGGAGTCAATATCTGAGGGAGAATGGCATTTAAAATCTGATTTTAGCCATATTAGCATATGGCAATGAGGCAATCCTCTCTTTTGAAATTCAATTGTGCAAACGTCTATTTGTAATTAAGAGAACAAACACAATAAACAAAAAGTTAATAAGTAACAACCAAGTTGGTGAAATTGTGAAGAGAAAATGAGTTTTTAAAACTCACCTGCCTCAACTTCTCCAAATGGTTGTCCAGATTTGATAAATGTCATTAGATCGTTAAGTTTTATTTTAAAAACTCTAGATATTATATCAGGTCTGTCCTCGAATTTATATCCAGGTTTGTTTTTGAACTCTCTAATGATTTCTGGCCATTTAACATTGCAAGTAAATGTAATGAATAAATCAGGATGGCCATACTCTCTACAAATAGCCATTGCATCATGATAATTATTAATCATATATCTAGGACTTCCAGTGTCTGAAGCGGGTAGTATACCTTTTTGCCCTAGATTATTAGCATCAGTATCACCTCTTAACAAAGCATCATAAATACCCTTGTAAATTTCACTTCTCAAGTCGACTTCCTTTTAACAATGTAGACAATTGGAGTTCTCTTTCTTGAATTTGATAAGCTATAAATGCCCTCATTGATACCCGTTGTCTAACATTTTTACAATTTTTGGAAGCATTATTCGACTATAAATCTGGTCTATATCTGTCTTCTCCATATGGAAAAAGAATTGGATATTGCAAAGACATAAACTTTGGATTCAACTTGGTAACACGTTTTAATTCATTTGATTTAGACTCTATAATAATATCTCTATTTGAATCAAAGAGGCCTATGTCACCAACAATCAAACCACCTATTTCATCACTTGTTGGTTGATCATATTGTTTACTATCATTCAATTGTCTGCCTAACAATGTCATTCTTATAGAAGCAGGAGCATCATTTTGAAGCTTATCTCTAGCTGTTCGAAAAAGTTTGACTAACTCATTTGATTCATCAAACATATTAATCAAACCAATTACAATGCTTGGATCAATTTTGGCACATTCTTCTTTAGAGGTAAAAACATTTAGACGATTTTGAACTTCATTGTAAGTGTCATAAACATATAATTGAGCAAATTTTGGTGGTTGGTCATCTGGAGGTAACAGAGATCCCATTAGATGGCAAACTTGACCACTGATTTTAAAAACATAAGGACCTGATCCATTGTTAACATATTTATCAACATTCACTCCCATTGAAGTAAATGCAAACATGGAATTATAAAGTCTAATATTATCTCTGAATGATTTACTTTTTTTACCTTTAGTTGGATCAAGTAAGTAATCTAAAAAAGAAGGTGTTTGCATTGGACTTGGCAGTTTTACTTTCCCTTTTTGACAACAAACACTAAAAATTGGTTCACGTTTTTGACTTGTTTGCTTAAGAGATTCAAACATCCAAAAAAGTGCGCCACAATAAGGACACTTCAATTTTTTATCTCCCAAATCCACGTACTCTGTATTAATTCCTAAAAAAAAGGAGATATAAAAAGAGAAATAAAAACAGAGAACAAAAGTATGTGACAACACAACACAACCGAAAATATATCATTAGATTTTAATAGTGGAAAAAATCAATACCTACTTGGTCTGTTTCGCTCGTAAGAAGATTGGCCTTTATTCAATTGAGGAAGTTTATCAAAGTTGGATAAATCAAAATTTGATTCAAGAGTAGTTGCAACATTATCACAAATATTAACAACAGATTTGCCCTTTTTTGTCACAAAGGTTAGGTCTATTTTCCAAAGAGAGGACATCTTTTTCTTTTGTTTTAGAAGCTTGAGAAATGTTATTATACATATAGCTGCTTCTACAAAATCTTTTACGGGAGTCACTTTGTTGAGCATAAGCATCAAAATTATTGTCAGCTACTATATGTATACCATTTGAAGAACCCAAAATATCATGTTTATTTCCAGTGTTTCTAATTTCATTATTCATTGACCTTTTAGACATTATTTAAATAATGATTAAACCCTAGTTTAACAATTTATTCAAAGAAAAAGGAAAAATGTCAATCAATAAGCACATAACATATAATTCTTCATAACAACAATGTTCATCTTATAAAAACTAAGTATGACCACATTTAAGCAAAATATAAAGTAGTGAGGGAAAAAACTAAAAACAAACTAACAGATACAAAGTGTTGAGCTTCCAACAGTTTCAGCAGATAAAGAACAACGAAGGAAAAAAGTAGCAGCCAACAAACAACTGCAACACAAAATTAATCATGGAAAAAATTAACCAACAGCCAGAACACAATTTTGAACATAGAGAGCAAAAGTAAAGATGGTTGAGAAACATCAACTATCCAATGGTTGTATGAGAATGCATAAATTGATTAGATAATTATACTGAAGCTAGGCGTATTACATGTGGTTTGACAATTAAGAAGAATTTGTACAGGCGTCTCATATCAAGCTTAATCTCATTAATAAGGCAACATATAATTGACCATGAGTAGGGTGACAATGGAATGACATCTCTCTTTATAACCATCATAGATGGATTAAGGCGGACATCCTGAATATATCAAACCTCATCAATCTATAAAAATAAAAATAAAAAAGTTACAGAAGAAAACATTCCAAATATCATGATAGCAGGCAACATATAATTGACCATGAGTAGGGTGACAATGGAATGGCATCTCTCTTTATAACCATCATAGATGGATTAAGGCGGACATCCTGAATATATCAAACCTTATCAATCTATAAAAATAAAAATAAAAAAGTTACAGAAGAAAACATTCCAAATATCATGATAGCAAAGGTCAAATTTGTGGGTCCTTATGTATTTGTTTCTAACACACCCACCAATATGGATTGCCAAGTCAAACTGAAACTTAGAGGTCTACAACTTAAGTAATATTATAAATCTGGGAAATGAGTGGCATGTATAGTTGAAGTTGTAATTACCAATGGGTAGCCAGTGGACATATGCAAGCAGGTCAATTTTTGAGGCTCATTGTTAAGATCGATTGAAGCCACAGACTTATTACAGCCTTATTTAAAAGGACACAAATTGAAGCACGTCAAATTTGGCTCTCATTTTCGAGCTTCCTCTTTGGGTGATACAACCTAGAGGGCTACCATTTTGCCTCTCATTAATTGTGTATAGATATATCTTGTTTCTTTTGTTTTTGTTTTTAGCGAGGTTGATTAGTTTTGATACACCGTTTTTTAACTCATCATTCCAATATCATCTTCATAAAATGCTAATAAGATTGGAGGTTGTTTACAGCTATAAACAAATTCGGTGGAAATAATAATGATCCCAAGACAATCGACATTCATGTATACCACACAACAAATCATCTAAATGCAAATTCTATGGGTCACAGATCAATAAAAAATAACCCATCCACATGTAATTGGAGGTTGACAATTAAGAAGAATTTGCACATACACAACCTAAGATCCCAAGATAAACATAAAAGCACACAATACAAATAACACAATCAAATCAGCTAGTATGCAAGTCAGAAAAATGTTCCAAAACCAACATCATAAGGAAAAGAAAAATTGAACAATCATGAAGCAAAGTGACCAAATTAAATCCTCATTTAGGCCTAATCAAGTAGCTAAACAAACATGAAAAAAACTATGTAGACTTTACATTAAGCTTCCCAATAACCAAATGAATCCCTTCTAACAAATGCAGATACAAAATTCAATTTTCATGCAATAAAAAAAAATTGTGTAACTTAGGAGTTTAATAACCAACAATAACATTCACAATAGAAATGTCATGTTTTGCACTTTGTTAATTGAATACTGGTCTCTGCATTTGAAAACTAAAATCAGAATTTGAACAAAACAAAAAAAGAATCATGAATCCAACACTAAACTCATCAACTGAACAATAAACTCACAAATTTAATAGCAAAATCATCAATATCAGATGAGTAATTGGAAATTAACATTAATGTCTGTAAGTTGAGACATTCGTTTTAGAACTGAACCATTTCCAACTCATTACATCATAATTTGTGCCTCAATTATCATCTTGCTTTCCCAATTATCAAATAATTTTGCTTTTTTGATTTTCTTTTTCTAAGTTGGTTTGGCCTGCTTACAATGTTGGTTTGTCCTCATTCATTTTTTGACCATCTTTAATTATTGTATTTTATGATCAAATATGTTGATATTAATTTATCAACTCCAACGCTTAGCAAGCTCTCTGTTATTTCAATTCTGGAGGCTCACCTAAAAAAACACAGATGAACACTAATTTGGGAAAACAAAGGAAAAAAAAAGACATTTGTCATTCTAGTTGTCGAGGGATCTCAATACAATTTTCTATTTGACCAAAACGAAACCCACATCCAAATAATAAATTATGATCAAACTCATAGAGAAAGCAAGATACTCTCAACTGAAGTAAAAGCCACAGGTCGTCATCAATGTGCAATTTTGTTGTTTTAACCAATCCTTTCATCTTATTGATTCTTTCATCTTCCTCTTTTTGTTTCTTCTTTATTTCTCTTTGTCTTTCTCTGCGCTAACAATTTTTTTTCTTTCTTATGTTTTTCTATCTCTGTTTTCTCTTTTTGCAGATAAGCTTTTCAATCAAGGCATGAAACCCAGTAGAATTAAACCCACAACAATCAAGGCGAGGGAACGGCTTATTTGAAGTAAAATCAATAGAAGTAAAATTTAAAATCAATAGAAACAAAAATTTTCACCTAAATCAACCGTTGAACTCCAGAAATCGCAGAAGCCCGAGGGAACGGCTGCACTCCAGAAATCGCAACTGCACCCCTTATATCACAACTGTAACCTTTCCGATTATGCAAACCTTGAGTAGGGTACGTACGCAAAGACAACGGCTTATTTGACGAACGATGACTATAATAGATTGAAGCGGCGAAGAAGAGATGTGCGATGAGTGCAAAAAAGTGAGGCGGTGAAGAAGAGATGATATCCAATGATGCAGTAGAGTGAGGCGGCGAAGAAGAGGTGTGATGGCTGTAATAGAGTGAGACGGCGAAGAAGAGATGATATCTCTCCAATAAGGGCAGAAGAGTCCATTTACTGTTCACAACAAAGGAAAAAAGGGAAAATAAGGATAAAACGGGTAAATCATGTAGGTGAGTTTTTGCAACTGTTGTCATGCCGGTAACAAATAAAAGTAAAACATTTTTGTTAATGATTCTATATACGTAAGTGGGTTCCCTATTAAGGACTCAGGAGCCTGTTTAGGGTCGAAATCCTAATAAGTCTATTTTGAAAATATGTTTTGGTGGTAATTAAACTGTTTTTTCTTTTTAAGATTTTGAGATCTTCCCATAAAATATAAAAAACCCCCATTCTCCTTGTGTTTCCCTCCCGAGTCCACCCAAGTCTTCTCCTTCGCCTCGAATCACACACAAAACACGCACTCAACCCTTACACAAATCATAGTTTTCTTGCTGCAAAGCTGAAATTCATGCTCGAATTTTCTCCTTCCTTTTTTATTTAATTTTTTTTTCTTCACGCCTTTTGTACCCCAAGATCACCGAGGTCTGCAGAAGCTTTGGATTCAAAGCAAGTGTTTTTCGCGTGATTTTTCAGCTTCGAAACGCCTTCTCTTTCAAGCAGATCTTACTCGGGATATTTAGCTATATGAGGTCGGTTTTATTCTATCTCAATTTCTGGGATTCACTTGTTTTTTATTCTGTTTGGTTATTGAGATAGCGGAATAGGCATAGTGTTGCTACTCAGCTGAGCTCGTTACAGCTTTTTTTCTTTGTTCAGATATTTTTCTAATTTTATTTTCTACTTTCTTTTTCGGTTTGAATTAAGATCAAATCTTTTATTTATTGTTATTTTCTTATTTGTTTCACTTTTACGAAATTGCTAGATCATTATACTTATTCGTTTGCGATTCTAGTCGTATAGTTTAATTTTATTTTGTAGGTTAATAAAGCTGTTTGATCGCGAAGAATTAACGAGCACAAATATGCATATGTTTAATCGTCAGAGCTAACTTAATGTTTCGGTATATGTTTTTGGTCGTTTTGTTCTTTGTCTTTGAATCCAAGCAAGCCCAGCTGTTTGTCTGTCTTAATTCAAAATGGTGAATGGGTCTTTGTTCCTTAGATTGGGGTGTTAAGTGTGTTCAAAGGAGCACGTGGAGGTACATAACCATGGAGGATTGAAATGGGCTCTTGATTTATGAGACTTCGTGTTATCTACTGATTGTCAAATGGGAGCACATGGTTGCTTCTTTCTAAGTGGCTACTTGTAGAGGGTAATGAGGAACGAGCACATGAATTCTTGGTTATTGTTTCTCTATATTGTGTTTGAAGAATGCCTAGTCGGTAGGTTTAGGTATAAGTATGCAATTGCTGCTGTTAAATGGTCAGAGTACTCTGTAGGATCGGTTTGTAACATGGGGAAAAGTGGGATGTTGTTATTGAGATAGATACAGAATTCCATCTCACAGGACTTCCTTAACCTCTATATAGGATATTCATTAATGTTAGGCTAGCAGGTCTGGGTTGTGAGTTGTGGGTTGTAAGTGGGTGCCCATATATTTACTCTGTTTTGTCAACCCCCAGAATATATATTATCTATGCTAGAAAAAAAAAATGTTGGGGTCATCAAGTTGTATGTACTTGTATTACTGAGTGATGGAACCTTGCTTAAATTCCTATAGTGCATTCAGATTATGTTCCTGTTTAACTGTAAACCAGGTATCGTGTTCCACCATGAGGGTCAGCTTGCTTCTAAGAGGAATTCACAACTGAAAACCTGTTAAATACTGCAGATCAGCTATCACTTTCTACTTGAAGTTCCTTTTTCCGTGAATATATAGTCAGAAGCTTGTAAATAACATGGGAACCCTTTCACGCAGGTTAAATTTTGCGACAGTCTATTTCTATCGGAATGAGCCAACTTTTGTTGCTCTTTAAATTTATTATGGAGATCTGGTAAAGTCTAATTCTATCTGCATCTTTTTGGTTGCAGTATGGGTGGTAGAAAACCCAATGAGACCATGAGGCTTATTGTGACAACTTTTGTAGGAGTAGTTTTTGGATTCTTGATAGGTGTATCCTTTCCAACATTGTCATTAACAAAGGTGCACTATCATTTTCTTTTGGTATCTGTTACACTTCTCTTTAATAACCTAGTTGGTTGAAATAATTAAGGTGTGTAAAATATGACAGCTGAATCTCTCATCCAGCCTTCTTCCAAATGTTGATCTGTCGAACAATGAGGGCAAGAAATCGGACATCTCCGGCCAATCACTTCTAAGTTCTTGGTCTCCGAGGAGTAATAAGAGCACAACTAAAGCTCAGAGTTTGAATGGTACATCAAGGGTATACCTACTCTTCCTGACATTTGCATGACTATTAAAACTTTTCTGTTCCTCACTGCATTGAATCATGGCTACTTTGTAATACAAATGCAGAATCAGGTCTATAATGCGTTTTAGGTTCTTGCGATGTTCTACTGAAATACCTAAGTTGGCTTCTGATTTTGGTCAAATGAAGGGACTAGGGATTATTTTGGAAGTCTCAACTGGCTCTGGTTGAAAGGAATGATTGCTTTATTACCATGCTGTGTAGCTTAGTAAGGATTTAGAAGTAAACTTCTCCAATGAAATTGGAGTTTAAATTAGGTTGATAGCCATGATTTTTCAACTGGAACGTCTCGTTGATTTCATTTTCAGAAGAGCCCAGAACCTGATGTTGATCTTATTCTTCACTCGTTAGTTTTATATTTCCCTATTCTTTTTTAGGTGACTTAATGTAGTCGTCGACACCATATATATGAATTCTTGTGACTGCATGAGGGAATTATTGTGTTTCGTTTTCATGTCGTTTACTATAAGAAGCCTAATAATTTCTAAAAATATGAGTATCATTTCCTATATAGTTTTCAGCTTTCTGTTCTGGAATACCTTTTTTTCGTTATATGGCCAGGACATTACTCATCTGAACTTTAACACTCACCTTTTCTGCAGATTTGGGTGCCATCAAATCCTAGAGGTGCAGAAATGTTACCACCAGGAATTCTTGAATCTGGGTCAGACTTCTACTTGCGCAGATTGTGGGGCAAGCCTAGTGAGGTTTGTATGCTACTGCTACTTATACAAGCAACTTAGTTGCAATTTGGACCATTCACAAAGCTTGGAATGGTCGAATGCATATTGATGATAATGCAGAAATAAATGCTGTTAATGATTAAATTATCATTTGGTGTTCAGTGAACATTTTTTGGTATGGAGTTCTATGTGAACCCGTTTTGAATTACTCAGTAATGTATATGGGATCCAGAAAAAGAAAATCAATTGATGTGTGTATGAAACAATGGAATATGGCTGTTGCAAATTAAACTGAAAACCGAGTCTTCCGTGTTGGACGCTTGTTTTATGGATGGGTTCAACATACAGTGGAAATTCATGTCTAATACAATAGACTAAGAGTGTATATATGAATGCATCGCCTTAACAGATATAGATGTTTGTCATCTCTACCATAGTATAGTAAAAGTTCTCTTTAAACAATAAAAGGAAAACAGTAACATGACAGCAATTTGATTTATTCTATGTTATTTTGAAAACAAAAATCTCTAATCTGAGTGAGGTTGTAAAGTATTCTGACTTTACTGGATACTCCTGTTATTTCTTTGATATAATTTTGTTTTCGGAGGCAAAAAGATTGAAGATACCTTGTAATTTTATTCAATTGCAGGACTTGACCTTCAAACCAAGGTACCTTGTAACATTCACTGTGGGTCTGAATCAGAAAAAGAATATTGATGCCTGTGTGAAAAAGGTTTACCTCTGTCCATCTCTCCATCTATCCATTTCTGTAAGGTGACATGTGTAACTGAATATATTTCTCTCCCAGTTTTCAGAGAACTTTACCATTCTTCTTTTTCATTACGATGGGCAAACAACTGAATGGGATGACTTGGAGTGGTCTAATCGGGCTATACATGTTAGTGTTCGTAAGCAGACTAAATGGTAAGAACGATGGCTAACGCCTATCTGTACTTCAATATTAATAGTTTCTCTGGTTTATGACTCTATATTTTTTGTTGAAGGTGGTATGCCAAGCGATTTTTGCATCCTGACATTGTGGCCCCATATGACTACATATTTATTTGGGATGAAGACCTGGGAGTTGAGCATTTTAATGCAGAAGAGTGAGTTTTGTTATGAAGTAGTTCTTTAGGTTTTGTTTGTTAGCCTACTAAAAGACTTTGTTGTGCCTTCCTTTCCAATCCAATTTCAGATACATAAGATTAGTGAGGAAGCATGGTTTGGAGATTTCACAGCCTGGTTTGGAGCCCAACAAAGGTTTAACATGGCAGATGACAAAGAGAAGAGGTGACCGTGAAGTGCACAAGTAAAATCCAGGGACTTATACTGAAAGTTATTTATTTCCACTTTATATTTTTGAATTGCGAAAGTAAACCTTGTCCCAAAATATTTCAGACAAACAGAGGAGAAACCGGGCTGGTGCAGTGACCCACATCTACCTCCATGTGCAGCGTAAGACATCAAGAACTTAAGAGGACGTTGACTTAATGTTCTTTGTATACGCTTTGATTATACGCTTCCCTTTTGTCTGCTATTCGTACGCTTCCTTTTGTCTGCTATTCGTATTGTTAAAATGTTTCTCGACTGTCCCTTTTGTTACTCCAGGTTTGTTGAAATCATGGCTCCAGTATTTTCACGCAGTGCCTGGCGCTGTGTGTGGCATATGATTCAGGTACGGAAGATCACCATATAATATTACCTGTTCTCTACCTTCACTTGTTAGTCCCTAATTTATTTAGTCATCTCATTACTTAAACTTTGCAATTGCAGAATGACTTGGTCCATGGGTGGGGTCTTGACTTTGCCCTGAGAAAATGTGTAGAGGTGGGTGACTCACGTCATATCCTTCTTGATTTTTCTATCTTATTCCTCTTTAACTCTGAAATTTTACTTGGTGGGGTTTCAATGCAACTCATAATCAAACATATTTTTCTTAAAAATAGCCTGCGCATGAGAAGATAGGGGTTGTAGATTCTCAATGGATTGTTCATCAAACCGTTCCCTCACTTGGGAGTCAGGTAAACATCAATTTTTGGCCGCTGTCATTTTCCTATTTCCTCAGTTAATTTTTTTTCCGTTTCATATTGGAATGGCGTATAATTCTTGGGCTTTTGGGTATAGGGTGAATCACAAGGCGGAAAAGCACCATGGCAAGGGGTATGTAAAGCCACTTATTCTAATGAATACACTGTTTTCTATCCATCTATCCATCTTAAAACCGTAAAATGTGTAGTTGCAACATGTTTAATCAAGTTAACTAATATTACAATTGTATAATGTGATGCCAGGTGAGGGAGAGATGCAGAAAGGAATGGACAATGTTTCAGATGAGAGTAGCAAATGCAGAGAGAGCGTATTTTAAGGCCATTGGGGTTGATCCTTCCAATTCAACGACCCATTAGGTGAACGTATGAACGATGACAACCGCAACGGCGACTGTACACAACCAACCACTCATGACCACCCTCTTGCTTAGAGTTTTACATATATTTGTAAAATCCATTATAATCGTGATATTCATTAATTCACAATCGCAGTTTTAGGGCTCGAGTAAAACTAAAAACACCACGTCCATGAAATCCTTCAGAATTTCAGTGCCTCGTGACGGCTGCTTTGACTGGGGTGTAACATATATTCTTTTCCCATCCTTATCGCTACTCTTGTATGAGAAATTGTGCGTGTTAAACATATACTTGAGACTAATAAATCAGAATTTACGACACGCAAGTCATGTCGATTCAGCCGCCGTTGCAGAAAAAACATGGATCTTGGTGCACAAATATATCTTATGGATCTACATAATCTTGGATTTTGCAGACAGGCTCATTTCACGTTGGATTTGTGTTTCATGAGGAGCCAGATATTGTAGGGTAATGCTATGAGTGGTCGCGTCGCGTCGCGTCATAGCTATAGAACCTTTTCCCATGTGCTGGCCCTACGAGCAGTCTAGAATTACGTGAAAAGTTGCAAAGAAAATTTGATGGTTTCCTCGAATCACTGTTGGCCGTACCAAAATTGCTTCACAAAAAAGAAGAGTAACAGTATGCCGAGAATATGTCGACATCCATACCAAAAACATATTGATATAGAGTATTAACGCAATATCAAGATTTCAGATAAATTATTGGAAGGGAAATGGTATTCGATGCATTGCATGCGAGTGCATTCTACAATGCATCAGCACACATAATTGATATTCGACGGACTCATACGATATCAACACAGCATTTTATAAGTGCGTTATACAATGCATCTAACGGCTGATAGCTATTGATATGCATATTAAATAAAGTAGGTGCAGGGTTTGGGAAGGGAACACGTAGACAAGTTGACGTTTTGTGGTGTTTTTTATGGAGAGTTTTTTAGGGGTTAGAATGTATAAGTGGAAAGTTTTTATGGAAGGGAACATGAATGACTAAGAAAGAAAATATCAAAAAATTTATAAAAAGAACGTAACGTAAGTGGAATTTTTCAACGTATTTAGGAAGGTTTTTAGGGGTTAGTATTTTGGAAGGGAACATGATATATTGATATTTTGTGGCGTTTGGCTCATGTGGGTGTGAAATTGTGGTAAGAATGCGATGGACCTCTGCACATCAACTTCAGCATGCACAGATGGAGGATTAGAAACGCGTAACAGGTGTCCGTGTGAAAGCTAGCCTAGCTATCAAATGTTAATCAAACAACCAATTCCAAGGAAGGTTTGTTTGGGTTTTCGGTAGTGACGATGATTTTCGACTATGAAAACATGGACCACTCGCTTGCTTGGTTCCCAGAGGAAGACCAACACATCAAAAATCGTGATTATGATAGCTATCTCAAATTCAGGCCATTCAGATTTTATAGGCCATTCAGATTTTATTATTTATTACGTTTTAAAAAAATCCTTCTACTTAATAAACACCGACACAGCGCCTCAAAACCAGCAGATCGAAGAAGATCTTCATTTAATCAACCTGCTGCAAACGCCATCTGGATGGATGCAATGCATTTACCTGATAATAAGAATGCCCGCAACAAGGTGTTATAAATTTATTTATTTTTTAAATTAAAATTGAAAATACTCGGGACTTTTTAAAGAAATTTTCGATATATTTAGAATAAAAGCACTTCAAAACCTACGCTCAAAATTTCCCAAAACCAATCAAACTAAACGTCGTTTACTTATTGATGATATGTTGAAAACGACGTGATCAGAAATGATCCCTCAAATGATCCCTCAAAAGCAAGCTTAAACAAAAATCTTGGACGGGCTTACTTACTCCGGGAATCAAGAAGCTTCGTTCCACCCAATGAAAAGTCTGAAAGGTTCCAAAACCGGCCACTACACACCACCAACTCATTGGCCCTCCAGAGCCCACCGCCGGCACGTGGCAGCGTCAAATTTACCCTTTTTGTGCTTATTGAAAAATGTCAGTGTTACTATTTATATATATCATTTCACTCTCCCTATCATTATTCCCACTCCAGTCTCCTCCGCTCCTCAGTCCTCACATATCAGTCACACTGTCCTTCGCAAAACCTTACACGTGTTGCCACGTGTTGCCCCTACGAACCACGGTTAACTCCCCACAAACCCCGGTTCACATGTGGGTGGTTAGCATGAGCCTCTATGTATATGTATATGTCACCTATAAGATAAGCCCAACTTGGGTTTGTCGCAGCTGCGGTCTTTGGGCTTTGTACTTCTGTTGAAAACCGAAAACCTTTTTCTCACAACTTTCATCTGTTTTTTTTTTCTCTGCTTCTCCAAACAAGGCTCAAATTTTGTGCTTTCAGATTTTTTTTTCTTTGCTTTTTTCTTCAGAAGCAGCAGAGCAGAATAAAAAATGGGGCTTTCGAGTTTCCCGAGTGCAGCTGAAGGGGTGCTTCCAGTGTTGGTAATGAACACTGTTTTATCAGTAGCTCTGTTAAAGAACATGGTGAGATCTGTGCTCCAAGTGATGGGTGCCAATATCAATTCCGAGGAGTTTGAGGAAAACTCAGATGTGTGCCCAATTGAAATGCCGAGCAGGGAAAGAAGAGTCTCAGTATTTCAATTCAAATCTCTATGCCGTAACAACAACAACAACAACAACAATTCGAGCTCCAAAAGTGCTTTTGCAAGAAGTGATTGTTGTGTGTGTCTGTGTGGGTTTGAGGCTGAGCAGGAGGTGAGTGAATTGTCCTGTAAGCACTTCTTCCATAAAAGCTGCTTGGAGAAGTGGTTTGCTAACAATCATGCTACTTGCCCTCTCTGCCGCTCTGTTGATTAAGATTATACAAAAAGGGTGCGTTTGCTAAGATGGCCTTTTTTTTGGCAGTGATATTATGCTCCTCTCTGCATTTTAGCTGTACTTTATCTTTTATTTTTACAGTTTCGCTACTTGTCTGTTATTTTTAGCACAAATTAGAGAAAGTTTGATTGGCTTTATTTTGTGTGTGCAACTGTGCAAGTACCAAGAGGATCAAAAAATATGGAAGAATAAATTTGAAGGTTTTCTAAATTGATTTTTTTTTTTTTGGGGAGACCGGCACAGGTCACAAGATTAGGGCAGATGATTACAACTCAGCGGTTTTTATTGGCTAATTATATGTCTGCCTCCATATCTATCATTATCGTATTATTCATATTTGAATTCATACTAAACGTCTATTTATTTTCTTATTTTTATACGTTTCAATAGAATATCCCTTCCAACCAAAAAAAAAAAAAAAAAAGGCTTCCAAAACATTCTACACAAATTTGTTAAAAAATGAACAAAATTCGTTAAATCTAGTTATGTTTGGTGAAGAAATTAAAGTAGATTTGATAATTCTTTACATACAACTCTGTTCTGTTTGGATGGTATGAATTTAGATTTAGATTTGAATTTAGATCACAAATCCAAATTTATTTTTTTGGATAATGATTTCTTATGAGGATTTAACTTTGGCCGAAATCCTTTATAAATTTCATAAGACAAATTTTTAAAATCCAGTTTGAAAGTAGTTATTTACAAATTCACATCTTCTATTTTCCCTCTTTATTTAAAAATTAAAAATCAAAAATCAATATTTTCATTTTTTTTCATGTTCTTTTTTTTGTCATCTTTTATTTTAGCATCTCTTAACTAAAAACTCTATTTTCATTTTTATTTTCATCTTTTATTTGTTAGCATCTCTTAACCAAAAATATCTTCTTCTTTTTTTTTTTTTATCCTTCTATATTTTTTTCTTTTCTTTTATCGTGTTTTTCATCCTCCTCTTTCTTCATTTTTTTCATATATTTTTTTTCATCCTTCTTGGTTCCTATGTTCTCTTCCCTTAGGTCAGTTCATATTTCTCTCTTCTCCACCTTTGTCGCCCATTGTTCTCCTCCTCTTTTATCATCCCTATTTTCTTTCCTTATCTACCACCACTCATATTTCTTTTTCCTCTTCTTTTGCTCGTCCCTTCCCTTTCCATCAATATGAATGTAGGTTATAAACTTTTTATGTAATGTTCACGAACAACCATTTTCTTCAATTTGTCTGATCTTTTTGTTTTAACGGATTAGAAATTGAATTGACAAAGGCCTTTGATTGAATAATAATAGTGTTTGGTGCCTTTTAATTAGGGGTGAGCACGGTATGGTTCGATACAGATATTGGCAATATTCAAATCCAAACTATTAAAATCTTAACGGTTTGATACGATTTGAATTTTCTACAAATTAAAAATAAAACTGTTTCAATTCAAACCGTTAAGGAATAAAAAAAATAAGGATATAGAAAAAACAATGATACAAAAAAAAAATCAATACTCAATATTCAAAATTTTACATATTAAGCTTACTAAGTATTAAATTGCAAATATTATCATTATACTAAGATTTATCGAACACAAATTATATGGGTATTTTTAGGTATCCTTTTATTTTTATTATTTTTACTTTGTATTAATAATAGATTTACACATTAATAAAAATTAATATATTACTTAACGGTTCGGTTTGGATTTAACGAATTTCCAAAATGAAAATCCAAATCCAAACCGTTAATAACGGAACGGTTTGAATTCTCAAACCATTTGACTTTATCCAATCAAACCTAAACCATTGGATAAATAACGGTTTGAATAGGATCAGTTAGCGGTTTTAACGGATTCGTGCCTACCCCTACTTTTAATTACTCAAGAATCGCTCAAAAGCTTGCTTACTAAAGATTGGAAACTTGTAATGCCAAATTGTTAGCACTAAGTCATTGGTATTAAAATTGGTGTAACGCATTCTAGAAAATTCAAAATCATTGGCAATAAAACTCTCCAAAAACTAAACTTATAGAGCTCTTTAAAGACAGTCTCTGGTATACATTGCTTTCATCAAGTAAAATGACAAATTCTATTGAAAATGCTAGCACATAACATACGAATAAAATATGAAAAGTAACAGTAAATGTTATTAGGATTTTATTATTTTAACTTACTAATTAAAAAATTAAATAAATAAATAAATTATGTATGTGATAAACTATATATGAATAATATTCATTTAGGTAAATAAATGATGAGTTCAAATATGATTCTGTAGTGAGCGCTATATTCTTAGGTCTTTTATGTAGTTTTTCCAAATTTTAATTATCATGATATGACTTTTCTCGAAATTACTTTGATAATTGTGAATGGTTCTGTTCCCGTTTGACAAATAAACTAAAGTTCCAAAAATACCATTAGGATTTTAACATATATAATACAAGAAATCTATCAAGTAAGAGACGAACACCGACCATCTTGAACATCGTCCCGTTATGCGAATAAAACATATTTCGCTCTTCGAGGGCCAATGCTCACCCAAAATCATTCACCCCAATGAATAGTATAATTTGATATCTCGACTCTTTCTGAGTCCTGATCTGATATCTCAGCTCTACTTATTCTTTTTTAGCTCAAATCCTGACACCCTGACTCTCCTAACTCTTCATGAGCCCTAATTTGATATCCCAGCTCTTCCCAAGCCCAAATCTAATATCAAATTATATAAGGAATCTATATCTAAGCTCCTGAAATCCCAGGAGATCCATACATGCATTAATTAGAAGCACCTTCACTTTGTATATACAAAATTGCCTAAAAGATGTCCGATCAATTTCCAAACTGTGTCAATAGGTTTCTATCATTGTTAAGATGAAAATTATTGTTGAACGGGACAAGAGGAATGGATCCACACACCCCCACACGCTGGTGGACGGTCGAGACCCTCATCTACACTTATGTGGCAGCGGCTGTAAGGCGTACTTTCCTGCTATCTCCTGTCGAGTCGACTTGGTTGACTGTAATGGATACCCAGATACCTGTTTTCCTATTTCCTTCGTTTCTTAACCATTCTCCATGAATTTTACATTAAGCTTTATCTAACAAGTACAATGAGCTCAAATATACATTTAAAAGACATAATCTGGAAAAACGACCATGAAGTTTCGGCTTTGCCATCGAGCCTCGCATGCCTTCGTATTGACCTGATAATTCGAGAAATGTAATTTAAAAAAGTTTGTTTACAAATTAACTAGCTTATCCTTATTAGTCCCAAAGTTGAATTTTTACCCAAATTACAGTTTGGAATTTTTGTGAGTATCATGACGTAGGTCTCATAGTTCTGAGTTGATAGACATACAATATGTTGGAATCGGAGAATGGTTAAACTTGTTATAGGTCTGGAATTACCAAGGGATGTTGGGTAATATGACATAAGGGTATTTTGGTAACTTGTTAAGTAAGATATTTTTGTTGGTCTTGTAGGATGGTGACAAGTGTCTCGTCTTTATCACCTCCTCATTTTGGCCCTTGGATTTACCGACCTAGGGTATGGGTGTGAATATTTGTGTTTGTATGTGTTTTGTGCAAGTGTGTTTTTTATTTTGTTTTGAAACCACTACACCTAAGAACCCTATACTGGGAAGAAAGGGAAGAGAAATAGCAAGAGAGAGAGAGAGGGAGAAGTGAAAGAGAGAGGAAGAAAGAGGAAGAATCCGTAAGCCTGAAAAATAAAAAAAACTCCAAAACGTGAATCCCAACCATTTCGATGCATCCAAGCTTTAAAACATGATTCCTAATAGTTTCTTCAACCTCCTATGGTCTTAGAACACTAGAAAACTCGAAGTTTGGTAGGCGGGAAGGACTGGGAGTGGTGGGACGACAGTTAACTAAATTTCGAAGTTTAGGTTGAAGTTTGAAGGTAAGCTTTCCTGGGTTTTAAGTTTATAGAACATTTTCTAGGCTAGATTAGATGAAGATGGAAGCTTAAAACGTACGAAATAGACAAAAAAAAATAGGGATTTTAGAATTGGGTCAGGCTACTTGGGTTGGGTCCTGCTCGTAGACCCGTGAATCGACTCGGTTGGAGGTCAAGGATGACCTACATAGGCGTGTGAGGCCTACACGCAGGGAGGTGATGGTGGAGTGTAGTATCTCAAAGTGCAATCAACACAATTCTCAATGATTCTGACGTGTCCGACATTTTGGCTCAAGTTTTGAATCAATCGGACGCCGTCTCTAGGTAGTTTTGAGTGTCAAAGTATTATATTAAAGTTGCAAATTCATCTTTAAATCAAAAAAATTAAAGATTGTATTGTGAGGCTATATGGGACTTTTGTAACCCATGAGTTTGATTTTTGACATTCGACACAACTCCCGAAATCAAAGAGGAATGCTCAATTCAAAATTAAACTACGAGGATAAACTGTGAGTGGACTTTTATTTCATAAAATTTTATGCATGCATAATTAAATATTTTAATTGATTAATTGCATGATTTATGTTGCAATGGTTTGATTGTGATTTCGAGATAATTATTTGATGATTTTTCTAGAATTATTGACTGGTTTTCAAATACGTATTTTACGGTATTTTGTGAATTAACGTTTTGGGCTTAGGCTCGGGGTTTGGATAATTTTGGACTTGGTTTAAGTCAAAGATTTGTGTTAAATAAATTTTCTTGATTTTTGAACTGTTTTTCCACGGTCAATGACAGGACCCCACCCGATTACACAACAAAGTACTACCGGATCCTACTCTCACCTGACCAAAATCCTACCAGACAAGGGATAACACAATTTTCTAGTTCATGTCTCCAACTCTTGAGCCTCGAATTTCGTGCAGTGTTCCTGGAGGGTCACAAAAACCAAGAAAATGTGTGAGTGGAAAAAAAGAAACATTTTGAAAACATAGATTGAAAACATTCATCATGTACCCTCTGCTTTCCAAAACCATGCCTGCATACCAAAACCATTTCAAAATTGTTTCACTTCGACTAAAATGAAATACATTTTAGCATTCTCGAAGTATGTGAAACCATCACAACAGTAAAATCAAGCCAACAAATCATTTACAAACAATCAATCCATTATCATCACAATGTCAAGTATCAACCACTGCTCTACAGGCAGGCACACTGCAAACTCACCCGGGAATCGAAGTCCAGCTCGACACCCCAGTCCAACCAATCAATAGGAACAACACAACGTGCATCGCATCTCACAACCTTCACATCCATCCATACAATTAATTCATAACCAACATCAACACATAACTCACATATAGTCCACTCATCATCACTATATATGCACAACATCAATCATCACATCACAAGGAACTGTCGGTAGGCCATCACACAGTTATTCGGGATTCGGTGTAACGCCCCGAACTTTTATAAAATATTATTTTAATGAGAAATGGCTATTTTGCCCTTAGGGGGGGAAAAAGTTGACTTTTGTCTCGGGGACTATTTAGGACTTGCAACTGTGACCGTGGCGTAGATAGGAACGTCACGAGTCCATAGACAGGTGACACGCCGAAATCGGACTTCGCACGGAAACGTTATGGTCTGAAACGTGAAATCGGGAAAGTTTATGTCTCAAAAATCGTGTTAATTAATTAATTAATTCTGAAGTAGTGGGAAAGTGGTTATGGGACACTTGGATGAGTGACAAGTGTCACTCATCAGTTGGTTAGATTCACATCTGGATCATGTTCCATTAATTAATCAATTTACAACTAAAATCTCCACTAAGCAATTAAATAGGATTTAATTTCTCCTTTAATTCTCAGCCATTCATCTAAACCCCCAGATTTCATCTACACCGTTGATCTCATTCCCAAGATTTAATCTGAACCCTTCATCCCTCTCATCTGGTCCATCATCCCTCTCTCATATTCTGTTATATTTTCCTACCCGAAACGCACACACACGACTCATTTGAACAAACACACCAGCTCATCACCCATCTCCTCTGTGTTCGTGTGTGAGAAACTAGTTGGTGAGGGCTGAGAGACGACGGGAGGCGGCAAGAACGACGGCGGCGATCACGGTGGTTCACGGCAGGTGAGTGACCCGTGAGATATTTATATTCAAATTTTGGAAGTCGACATGTAGTCGAGTTTTGAGCTCTTTCTTGCTTCTAATGAGACCTAGGGACTGAAACAGACCCAGTGGACTTGATTTCAAGGCTCAAGGTGGCCTGGATCGACGAGGAGGATAATCAGAAAATCTAGTCTTCGGATTTTTGTTTAGAGGTAAGAATCTAATTGAGTTTTCTTATTTTTGATTTCATGGAACTCTTAGTTGAACTTAGAAGATCATTTAGAGTTAAACCAAGACTAAAATGGTTAAGAAATGACGGATTGACGGCCGGGTCAGATCGCTGGTCTGAACGACCCAGTTTCAGTGAAACGGGTCGACCCGTCGCGATGTAGGAGACGATGACATGGCACCCTGTCAGATCTGTCAGGTGATGTGGACCAATCATCATCCGACACGTGTCACATGTCAGTGCACAGTCAGCACTGACATGTCAGTGACGTGGCCCAATTAGGGGCTGCCACGTGTCACTAACATGTCAGTGACGTGGACCAGTGTCGTGCTGACCCGTGGCACATGTCAGATCTGACATGTGGCACTGACAGAGTCGTGACATGGACCAATCACGTGGTGACACATGGCACCTGTCAGAGTCTGACATGTCAGACCTGACAGCTGTCAGATGACGTCATGCTGACATTAGCAGGTACTATTCCTGTGTTGACCGGCGCGTGGGGGCGCTTGTGAACAGTGTTTTCGGTGGGACCACCACCATTCTTTAGGTTTCGACGATCCGGATCCAATGGCGGTGGTTTCGGGTCGATCGGAGATTGTTAAATTGGTCAAAATGAGGTTTATTACCTCGGGAAGTGCGGGCGGGCGGCTTTCCCGGGCCGGTTACAGTCTAGGGTTTCATGGTTGAATGTTAGGGACTTATAGTGACCTTTACGTATACTTTGGACATGACAGGGATCGTACAATAGTACCAGGACAGGGGTATACGTTCGGATTGCAGTTGGATTGTACTGTGAGTGGGTCTTTGATTTCATTAAACCCGTGCATGCACAACTGTTTTCACTTCTATATATATGTATGTGTGATTAAAAAAAAAGCATATGATTATCTTGATTTATGACTATGGCACTATTTACGGTGTTTCGGGCATGAGGCCCGTCTGGTTAATTTAAGCATGGTTTTGAGTCATATATATATATCTGTTGAGGATATTGGTGATTATCTATAGTACTGCACTGTATAGATCTACCCTAGTGATACTGTCTCCTCCGGATGAGGGTACCCCGAAGTGGTCACAACACAATGCCTGCGATGGGTCATTCTACGGAAGGACCGGACCGTAGGATGACTCAGGAGCAGGATTTCTATTATTGGACGTATGGGACGTCTGGCATCTGGGATGGCATACCTGGACTGGGTTTGGGGATTGGACTCGGGATTGAGACCCTGAGTGGCACGCGTAGCCTTTGGACTGTGACCTTATTGGACGTTTGGGACGTCGGATATCTGGGATATCAGGGTTGGGATGTATAGTGCAGTGACTGGGATTATTATTATGTTTATATTATGTTTTTTATGCTTATTTGATATGATATTACGGTTTTGGTACTAATGCATGCATGTTTGGAAAACAGAGGGGTCAAACTATATGTTTTCAAATTTATGAACTGTTTATAAAATCTTGAGTTTCGGCCCACTCGCCCTTAATGTTTTGTGGACCCCTCCAGGCTGTGCTACTGAGGCAGAAGAGTACCCTAAGGCAGAGGCATAGGTTTACGTTGCGCACCTGAACCCACAGCTGGGTAGGTTGGCACGTAGAGTGTTCTAGAGTCGTGCTCAATAATTCGTTTTTGGAAAACATCCCTTGTCTGACGCTATTTGTATTCGGATATTATGTATGACTTAAATTTGGATATTTATGCATTTGATTTTCTTTAAGGGTAAAATTGGTATGTTTTATTTGGGTGCCAGACGGGAGCATGGAACGTCCTCATGTGGTCCTAGGGGGATCGGGGCGGGTCCTGTCATTCGGAGCCACTGCTCAACGTTCGGGCAAAATCCAACTCAGGATTCGGTGTGACGCCCCGGAAATTCGAAACACGGAAATTTGGAAAAATTTGAGAAAAAATGACGATTTTGCGCCTGGAATTGGGCGAACGGTTGACTTTTTATTTGAGCGGTCAAACGAACTTTAACCGATGCATGTGACGTAGTTCGGGACGTCACGAGTTCATAGACAGGTGGCACGCCCAATTCCGACATTCGAGGAGAAAGTTATGACGTTCAGAAATTTAAGGGCAGTTTGGTAAATTGGTCAAAGGGGGCCGAAAGTTGACTTTTTGATCGGGACATTGTTTGGACTTTCCGGGAAGACCGTTGGATGGGTCTCGGGATGCTGAATCCGTAGACAGACGGCATGCGTCAATCGGAGTCCGAATGAAGAAGTTATGGGTCTGGAAGGTTAAGGGGCAATATGGTAATTTGTTTTAACAAGGGTAAAATGGTAATTTTATGTGAGTTTCAAGGTGACGCTGGAAAGATGATTATCACTTGATTTCCATTGCTGGTTCAGCTCTTTTATGAATCATGTATTTCATTAAGAGACAAGTGTCACTTGTTAACAAAGATTAGTGGCTTAGGTTTGGCTTAGTGGCACATGGAGTATAATTAATTAAATGAGGTTAGCACATAAGTGTTTCATAATTGATGAACAACCAAACCCGACCAAGACCAAGAACAATACACTCGAATATGGTTTTCCCCACTTTGATCAATTCTCAATCAACCTATTCGAAATTAGTATTCTGTAGTGATTAGCTAGTTTGAATTGGAGAGAAAAGTCGAATGAGGAACAAAGCAAACCTGGATAGAACCCTACTGTGAAACCCGAAAATAGTCCTTAAGCAATTAATATCGAATTTGACGTTCTAGACGGTTTCGAATGAATTGGACGTGATATTTAGCTTCCTGGGAGCTGGACGACTCGAACCAGGTCGATTGGAAGGTCAATTGAGGGTGGAATGACGGTGAACGAACTCTGTGACCGTTCTGGAAACTGGAGCTTGAGTTGGATTACCTAGAGGTATAAATTCTTGAAATTGATTTCGGTTTCATGCTTAGAATGAACATACGATGCTTCTTGTGTGTTTAATTGAACGATACGGGTTGATTTTGGGTAGAATCCGATTAGGGACTTGTCGGGTTTTGATGTTGAGTCGTGAGTTTCATGACCTAATTCCATTAAATTGAGGTTACAGATTCACAGTAGACATAGAATTGATGTTATTGAATGAAATAACTGGAGAATTGAGTTGAATTGATGAAGTTTGGAACGGGTTGCACCGCGGGTCAAATGACCCGTTTACCAGGCAACCGGGTCAAGAAGACGACTGTGCAGGTACTGTAGCACGGCGCGTGGACTCACGCGCAGCCGCTTGCGGCGGCGCGTGGTGGGTTTTCTGAGGAAGGTTTCAACAGATGTTTTACTCCCTGTAATGTAACAGACATTTTAAAACTGGTTTCGAGTCGATCGGACACCGTCTCGATAATGTTTCGCGGGTCCGACGGTTTATGTTCTATTTTAAAATAATATTTAATTCCCGGAAAATTATGGGAAATTAATATGATGTAAATTAGCTTGTTAGTAACCCTACATAATGATTTTGGACAGGATTCGAGATTCCTGTTAAGTGTCGAAAATTACGGAAACGCGTGCAGCTCAGGAAGCGAGCGGTTTGAAAGGTGTGTGAGTGGACTTTTGTTTTCTACCCTGGATGCATGCATATATGTTTTAAATGCTTTATAATATGATTTGACATGATTTGGTATGATTGATGTTCCGATATGGTGAATTCCGGATTTTGGGGAATATTATATTGTTTTAATCGGTGTTTTGGCACGTTTTTCGAGGAAATGTGCAAATGGTATTTTGGGCTAGGCCCGGAGTTAAAAAGGTTTCCAAAAGAATATTTTGACTTAATTGGTGAGTCAAGGATGTTTTTTGGGTTATTATAGTGTTTTCTATGTGCGGATTTACGTATAAATGCTATTTGGGCTTGAGTCCCGGTTGGTAACGTTTTTGACTTGGTTTGAAGTCAAGGATTTGATTGAGATATCTTGGGATATGATTCCAGGATGATTTTCATTGTGATTGTGATTGTGAATACCCAGACGGTCGAAGCTAGGGGTGTTCCCAGACGACCGAAGCTTGGGGATATGATTGTGATTGTTCCCAGGCAGCCGGAACTCGGGGTGTTCCCAGACGGCTGGTACTCGGGATGAGATATAATCTCAGATAGCCGAGGCTTGGGGTGTTCCCAGATGGCTAACGCTCGGGGTGATGCGTGCCGGGGCAGTCGAAGCTCGGGGTGACTTCCCAGACGACTGAGGCACGGGTTATGGCCTACGCGTAGTGCAGATGTGACAATGTGATGGTTTGTGCACTTGTGAATAGTGCGGATTGATTGATTGATTTCTTGAGTAATTGCTTGTGAACTTGTGCATAGTATTATTTGATGTTGATTGTAATTACGTACTGGTATTGAGTACGAGTTCTGGTATGTATAACCAGGTGCTTATGTTTTGGTATGTTTGGCCTGAGAGCCAGGAATTTGAATTGTTATGTGGTATGACTGGAAGGCCAGTGTTGGTGTTTCATATGTTTTTCCCTATGCATGCAGGTTTGATAAACTGGAGGGTAAATGATGTCTTTTAAAATTGTTTTATCGAATATATTTTTGTCCACTCACACTTTTCTGTTTTGATGACCCTTCAGGCCGTGACACGACATTCGGGGCTAACCGAGAAGCGGAGGCATAAGCGGAGAAAATCCCTTATCTGATAAGTGCTGAAGGATAGTTTCGGGACTTCAGTTGACTTGTCAGACGGGAGTAGGACCGGGCACGGTTATCGAGGTCCAGTTGGGA
This sequence comes from Prinsepia uniflora, assembly GCA_032719365.1. Classification (NCBI taxonomy): domain Eukaryota; kingdom Viridiplantae; phylum Streptophyta; class Magnoliopsida; order Rosales; family Rosaceae; genus Prinsepia; species Prinsepia uniflora. The sequence goes on from CM064863.1 coordinate 19,477,695, forward strand.
TGGGTCCTGTCAAAGTGGTATTAGAGCACGGTTATTGATTTGCTATGCCTCCACGACGTGAGCCCTGTGTACGGCCTGATGATGAATTTAACGGTCCAGATGTTGAGAGAGCCCAACGTCTGGGAGCTACGAGATTTACCGGCCAGTCAGATCCGGAGGAAGCCTATGAGTGGCTTATTTTTTTTGAGCGGATCTTCGAAGTCATGCGATGTCCACCAGGAGACATGGTTTTGTTAGCCACCTTTATGTTGAGTGGCAACGCCTACCGGTGGTGGCGTGGGTTGCAGATGACTGGTTTGAATGCCCACACCTTGACTTGGGAGGATTTTCGGGAACGTTTCCTGGATCAGTTTTACCCCCGCTCGTTTCGTAATGCGAAAGAGGTTGAGTTCTTGGAACTGCGGCAGGGGACTCTGTCAGTGGCGGACTATAAGTAGAAAATTTTGAATCTATCAAATTTTGCTCCTCAATATGTGGCTAATGAAGAGGATAAGTGTCGCAGATTTGAGTATGGGCTGAAGAATGAGATTCGGTCCGCTGTGACAGTTGGATACTATGCCACTCTTCGAGAGCTATCAGATGCTGCTACACGTGTAGAAAGCGACTTTGCCTCCCCGAGAACGTTCTGGACAACGCCGAGAGCGTCAGGATACTGTGACGTCCCAAGGACCACCAAAAAGAAGTAGTGGTAGCCTAGATTTTTCTGGGGGATCTCGATTCGGTTCGAATGATGATGGAAATGAGCAAGGGAATAATCAGAATGCTTCAGATCAGCAATATAGGGGCGGTCGACCTGGACGATTTAGCACAGAGGGTTGTTATTTCTGTGGGAAGGCTGGGCATATTAAGCGATTTTGTCCATATCAACCCACAGGTGGTACTACAGAGCAGATCTCGGGGACAGTCTCAACTTCACAAACTGCAGGTGGAAGAGGAGCTGCTGGCACTAGTGGTGCACCACGAGGACGTGGTCGGTCTTCAAGTTCACGAACGTAGATCTTGAAAACTGTCATAGTGTGTTACATGATCTTGGTGTGATTGCTGTTGTGATTATTAGTATCTGTGGATATGTTGTGGTTGTGATGTAAAGTTTTGTACTATTGTACTGTTATGTACTGTTATGTGTTTGTACTGTTATGTGTGCGTTTTAGCTTGGACCATTGTGCTGTTGTCTATTTGTTGTACTGTTGTGTTTGTTGAATAAATACTGTGACCGAATTTCGGGGACGAAATTCTTTAAGGGGGGAAGGTTGTGATGCCCCGGAAATTTGGAAAAATTTGAGGAAAAATGACGATTTTGCCCCTGGAATTGGGCAAATGGTTGACTTTTTATTTGAGCGGTCAAACGAATTTTGACCGATGCCTGTGACGTAGTTCGGGACGTCACGAGTTCATAGACAGGTGGCACGTCCAATTCCGACATTCGTGGAGAAAGTTATGACGTTCGGAAGTTTAAGGGCAGTTTGATAAATTGGTCAAAGGGGGCCGAAAGTTGACTTTTTGATCGGGACATTGTTTGGACTTTCCGGGAAGACCGTTGGATGGGTCTCGGGATGCTGAATCCGTAGACAGGCGGCATGCGTCAATCGGAGTCCGAATGAAGAAGTTATGGGTCTGGAAGGTTCAGGGGCAATATGGTAATTTGTTTTAACAAGGGTAAAATGGTAATTTTATGTGAGTTTCAAGGTGACGGTGGAAAGATGATTATCACTTGATTTCCATTGCTGATTTAGCTCTTTTATGAATCATGTATTTCATTAAGTGACAAGTGTCACTTGTTAACAAAGATTAGTGGCTTAGGTTTGGCTTAGTGGCACATGGAGTATAATTAAATAAATGAGGTTAGCACATAAGTGTTTGATAATTGATGAAAAACCAAACCCGACCAAGACCAAGAACAATACACCCGAATATGGTGTTCCCCACTTTGATCAATTCTCAATCAACCTATTCGAAATTAGTATTCTTTAGTGATTAGCTAGTTTGAATTGGAGAGAAAAGTCAAATGAGGAACAAAGCAAACCTGGATAGAACCCTACTGTGAAACCCGAAAATAGTCCTTAAGCAATTAATATCGAATTTGACGTTCTAGACGGTTTCGATTGAATTGGACGTGATATTTAGCTTCCTGTGAGCTGGACGACTCGAACCAGGTCGATTGGAAGGTCAATTGAGGGTGGAATGACGGTGAACGGACTCTGTGACCGTTCTGGAAACTGGAGCTTGAGTTGGATTACTTAGAGGTATAAATTCTTGAAATTGATTTCAGTTTCATGCTTAGAATGAACATACGATGCTTCCTGTGTGTTTAATTGAACGATACGGGTTGATTTGGGTAGAACCCGATTAGGGACCCGTCGGGTTTTGATGTTGCGTCGTTAGTTTCATGACCTAATTCCATTAAATTGAGGTTACAAATTCACAGTAGACATAGAATTGATGTTATTGAATGAAATAACTGGAGAAATTGAGTTGAATTGATGAAGTTTGGAACGGGTTGCACCGGGGGTCAAATGACCCGTTTACCAGGCAACCGGGTCAAGAAGACGACTGTGCAGGTACTGTAGCACGGCGCGTGGACTCACGCGCAGCCGCTTGCGGCGGCGCGTGGTGGGTTTTCTGAGGAAGGTTTCAACAGATGTTTTACTCCCTATAATGTAACGGACATTTTAAAATTGGTTTCGAGTCGATCGGACACCGTCTCGATAATGTTTCGCGGATCCGATAGTTTATGTTCTATTTTAAAATAATATTTAAATCCCGGAAAATTATGGGAAATTGATATGATGTAAATTAGCTTGTTAGTAACCCTACATAATGATTTTGGACAGGATTCGAGATTCCTGGCAAGTGTCGGAAATTATGAAAAAGCGTGCAGCTCAGGAAGCGAGCGGTTTGGACGGTGTGTGAGTGGACTTTTGTTTTCTACCCTGAATGCATGCATATATGTTTTAAATGCTTTATAATATGATTTGACATGATTTGGTATGATTGATGTTCCGATATGGTGAATTCCGGATTTTGGGGAATATTATATTATTTTAATCGGTGTTTTGGTACGTTTTTCGAGGAAATGTGCAAATGGTATTTTGGGCTAGGCCCGGAGTTAAAAAGGTTTCCAAAAGAATATTTTGACTTAATTGGTGAGTCAAGGATGATTTTTGGGTTATTATAGTGTTTTCTATGTGCGGATTTACGTATAAATGCTATTTGGGCTTGAGTCCCGGTTGGTAACGTTTTTGACTTGGTTTGAAGTCAAGGATTTGATTGAGATATTTTGGGATATGATTCTGGGATGATTTTCATTGTGATTGTGATTGTGAATACCCAGACGGTCGAAGATAGGGGTGTTCCCAGACGACCGAAGCTTGGGGATATGATTGTGATTGTTCCCAGGCAGCCGGAACTCGGGGTGTTCCCAGACGGCTGGTACTCGGGTGAGATATATTCCCAGATAGCTGAGGCTTGGGGTGTTCCCAGACGGCTAACGCTCGGGGTGATGCGTTCCGGGGCAGTCGAAGCTCGGGGTGACTTCCCAGACGACTGAGGCACGGGTTATGGCCTACGCGTAGTGCAGATGTGACAATGTGATGGTTTGTGCACTTTTGAATAGTGCAGATTGATTGATTGATTTCTTGAGTAATTTCTTGTGAACTTTTGCATAGTATTATTTGATGTTGATTGTAATTACGTACTGGTATTGAGTACGAGTTTTGGTATGTATAACCAGGTGCTTATGTTTTGGTATGTTTGGCCTGAGAGCCAGGAATTTGATTTGTTATGTGGTATGACTGGAAGGCCAGTGTTGGTATTTCATATGTTTTTCCCTATGCATGCAGGTTTGATAAACTGGAGGGTAAATGATGTCTTTTAAAATGTGTTTTAACGAATATATTTTTGTCCACTCACACTTTTCTGTTTTGATGACCCTCCAGGCCGTGACACGACATTCGGGGCTAACCGAGAGGCGGAGGAATAAGCGGAGAAAATCCCTTGTCTGATAGGTGCTGAAGGATAGTTTCGGGACTTCAGTTGACTTGTCAGACGGTAGCAGGATTGGGCACGGTTATCGAGGTCCAGTTTGGATGGGTCTGTCATTCGGAGCCCCTGACGCAACGTCCGAGTCGTCACCACAATATAGTCTTAGGATTTAGAGCCCTGGGCTCGACGTCTGAGACTCACATTCAAACCATATAATCACCACTCATCATCATATCATCACACATCACACATATCGAGAAACTCATGTTCACATCACATCTCAACAACACATTTTGTAACGACCCGTCCCGGGAACTGGGGTTAAGGAAGTGTTTAAGATGAGATTAGTGAGCATAATTGGGGATTAGTTGGTCTCGATGGGGTCGTTAGCACAGAATGACGATTTTGCCCCTAGTTCGGGCAAATTGTTGACTTTTAGTTCGGGCGGTCAATTGGATTTTGACCGATGACTGTGACGTGGTTTAGGACGTCACGAATCCATAGACAGGTGGCACGCCCGATTCCAACATCCTAGGAGGAAGTTATGATGTTCGGAAGTTTGAGGGCACTTTCGTAATTTGGTTAAACTAGGGGGAAAAGTTGACTTGTTGGACGATCGGGTTTTGACACGTTGACCTAGGACCATTAGATAGATCTCGTCGTCCTGAATTGAACGACAGGCAGTACGTGTTTATCGGAGTTAGGATGTGTAAGTTATGGGTCTAAAACGGTAAGGGTAAAATGGTATTTTTGGAGTCAAAGAGGGGCATTTTGGTCTTTTGGTACTCTGGGTTTGGTTCAACCGGATTGGGACAAGTGTCCTGAGCAGAGAAGAGATTTTTGTGTGAGGCTTGAGGGATTGGTGACACGTGCAGTGTGTGTAGTGGCTTCTAGGTCGCGCACGGTGTGTGTTTAATTTGTGCAACCGTGTCTAGTCGTGTTCGAACAAGAGAAATAGAGGGTGTGTTGGAGAGAAAATTGATCAAGTGCAAGGAGTGTTGTGTGTTCTGGTGAGTGGATGAGAGACTGGAGATCGAGTGAGAGACAGTGAGTGAGAAGTGAGGGCAATTCGTGAAAGATAATCAGGGGAGTGGGAGGTTTGATTTCGCAGGGAAACAGAGAAGGGGTGAGAGATCATGGTGGTGGTGTGGCTGTGTGTTGCTTCAATTGGACTCGAAGGGTAGCTCAGGCGACTCTGTGGACTCCAGGGAGCGCGACGGTGTGCACGGCGGTGATCGACAGGCAGGTAATTGTTTTTCCCTTGTGCATACTCTATTTTGCCGCGATGTTCAAACGGGAAGTCGTGCAGTCTGGGGTTGAGTCGACGGTTATGGTGAGGGGTGCGAGGCTCAGGGAGGTCCTAGGTGTCGTCTAGGGTGGTTATTGTGACGGGAGAATACCTGGGTGGCCGGAGTAGAAAACAGGGGACAGTTTGGGTTTTGGTTTTGAGCTCGAGTCGACAGGTTAGGGACGGTGTCGAGGTGTTTAAGTGAGGGGACTGGATTGCTCAGGATTGGACAAAGAGGATGGTGAAGAGAGGGAGGACGACTGTACAGGCACGGCGGTGAACCGTTCTCGCCAGTTCAAGTTGCAGAGACCGGTTCGACCGGGTCGACTCGAGGTAGATGATGGTACTGTAGCTGGCGCGTGAGGCCCACGCGCAACCACTTTGGGTGGCGCGTGGGGGCGCGTGCGGAGCCGGTTGGTAAAACCGTCAACATGGTTTTTGGTCTAGGTGTTGTGACGAGTCTATTGGAAGTGGTTCTGGGTTAATCGGACGTCGTTTGAGGTTAGTTCCGCGAGGTCGAAGGTCTAGGGTCCCGTTTGCAGTACGCTTAGAAGTACGGGAAAATTATGGGATTTTAGTATGAGTATCGTGAAGCAGTTAGTAACCTTATATTGAGATTTGGACAGGTTCGGGAAAGTCGAGGATAGCGAATGGCTGGGGACGGCGTAAGTGTGCGCGTATCGAGGCGACGCTGAAATGGTCTGTGAGTGGACTTTGCTTTCTAGCTCTTGATGCATGCATATGTTTTTTTATATGTTTTTTATACTTGATTCTATGATTCGATTTATGATTGTGATGGTTTATGGTTTTTGCACGTTTATCGAGAAAAAGACAGTTTTCACGTTTTACGAGGTTTTGATAAGTATCGTAATTTGAACCTGGTTTTTCTGAATTGATTTCAGGATTTGAAATCCGAGTTGATTTCAAAGGAAGAAAAAGGATTCCAGAAAAGGGTTTTCGGGCTTGAAGCCCAGTTCAGAAAAGTGGTTTTGGAAATGGATTTTCAGGTTTGGGTTCAGAATGATTATTCCGGATGCCGGCTTACGGAATGATGGTTGCGGACTCGGATCCGGAAATGAGAAGGAAATGATTTCTGGGTCTGGATTCGGGATGACGGTTCGGAATGCCGGAAGGGCATCGGACCAGTAATTTCGGATTCGGGTTTGGATGTGAATTTAGAAATGGTTTTTCAATGGTTTTGATTGGATTTGCTGGATCTGGTTATTGGGTTTAAAGACCCGGATATTGATTGACGGGGGACGGGCCCAGATTGGGTTTAAAGACTGAGATTGAGTTTAAAGACTCGGATATATTGATATTTCCCCCGTAGGCCTGTTGAGTTTAAAGACTCGGGAGTTTAAAGACTCAAATATTATAGAGGCCTGGATTGAGTTTAAAGACTCGGATAGATCCAGCAGGTTCGATGGATGAGAATGTGGCTTCAAATGTGTTTTGGGTTTTCACTGAGACTTGATGATGATGATGTTTTGGGCAGTGGCCCGGATGAAACGGTTTTTGACGGTTTTGGGCGGAGGCCCGGGAGTTGGAAAAAGAAAAATGTGTTTAGTTTTTCGTACACGGTTTTATGACATGAAATTGATATGCATACATTGGTTTTTACGCGGAGGGTATAAATGTATGTGTTTTCTGATAACTGTTTTTGAACTTAAACTTTATTTTTTTCCACTCACAGTCTTTTCGTGTTTTCGATACCCTCCAGGTTGCTGCAGTGCGGGCTGTCGGTCGAGAGAGATGGAGACATCACACGCACAATCCACAGTAGATTCTGCGCACTCTGGAAAGTTCGAAGTTGTCGAGATGGTTGGATCGGAACTCCCTTGTCCGACTTACGTGTCACACGGAGGTTAGGCGTCTGTTTGGCCCTCGTGTCATGCGCAAGCTAGACGGGAGCGGGGTTTAGCCCTTAATCCCGGGGGATTAGGGGTGGGCCCTGACAATTGGTATCAGAGTGAGGTTTGTGTGTTCTACGTAAGGTTTGGTTCCCAAAGTTGTTGGTTTGTCGACTTGGGTGATGTGATGCTACTGTGGATGTGATGTCTCGATGTGGAACAGCCCGTCAGCAACTTGGATACGATAGTGATAGCAGCGTTTGAGGGTCCTAGTCGCTTGATACACGGTTCGAGATTTGACATACATCGGCTTAAAACCGGAACGGTTTGTGTGTTGGCACGGGCTGTGCTTGATGGATGGACCAAGGGTCGGCGTTACGATAGCAGAAGTAACCTGGAAGGTAGCCGGTGAGCTACGAATGAGTAGATTGGTCGGCTTGAGCGGCCTGAGAGCAGCTCGTGGAGTTAGTAAGATACGGAGGCCGATTGTGGGTGGCCGGTTAGGCCAGATGGTTTTGGATTGGTGACCTTTGGTCAGTTGGGTGGTGTGGTAATTGCGGGTTTGGGTAACCCGAATGATGAGGACGATTTGAGGTACCCTGTGGATTTACTGGATCGTAGTCCTTGTGGTTTGGGTCGACTTACGGCCGGATTGGAGATGGTACTGCTAGGTGCAGCCGAGGTGGTGGTTGTTTTTTTAGGGTGTCGTTGATTGATTAGAGTAGAGCAGCTGATACTCAATGACCCTAGGCTGATATGGACACGTTTGACCATCGGTGGGATGTAGGTCGCAGGGATGGTTGGGGACCCTTGTGAGTTTCGTTGAAGGATGACGGAAGGAATTGGAAAGGAGTGATTATAACTGATCGATATGAGGTTTTTGAAGTGAAGAGAACCCACAATCTAGAGTTTGCCTTTAGGACTTTGTTGGTTTATTCCGACAAGTGGTAAAGTAGTAGCCGAGGGGCGTAAGGGAGTGAACCTGTAGACAGGTTTCCCATTGGACCAGATTGGATGTGAGTTGGTTCCGGAAGGGGTAGGTGGTGGTACCCAAGGTGGAGATGATAGATAGGAAACCCAGGAGTGGGTTTTGTTAAGCTAGTATTGATTACCGGGTAGGAGACCCCTAGTGCTGGGAACGAGCTGTGGAATTTCGGGGACGAAATTCTTTTTAGGTGGGTAGATTGTAACGACCCGTCCCGGGAACTGGGGTTAAGGAAGTGTTTAAGATGAGATTAGTGAGCATAATCGGGGGTTAGTTGGTCTCGATGGGGTCGTTAGCCTAGAATGACGATTTTGGCCCTAGTTCTGGCAAATTGTTGACTTTTAGTTCGGGCGGTCAATTGGGTTTTGACCGATGACTGTGACGTGGTTTAGGACGTCACGAATCCATAGACAGGTGGCACGCCCGATTCCGACATCCGAGGAGGAAGTTATGATGTTCGGAAGTTTGAGGGCACTTTCGTAATTTGGTTAAACTAGGGGGAAAAGTTGACTTGTTGGACGATCGGGTTTTGACACATTGACCTAGAACCGTTAGATAGATCTCGTCGTCCTGAATTCAACGACAGGCGGTACGTGTTTATCGGAGTTAGGATGTGTAAGTTATAGGTCTAAAACGGTAAGGGTAAAATGGTATTTTTGGAGTCAAAGAGGGGCATTTTGGTCTTTTGGTACTCTGGGTTTGGTTCAACCGGATTGGGACAAGTGTCCTGAGCAGAGAGGAGATTTTTGTGTGAGGCTTGAGGGATTGGTGACACGTGCAGTGTGTGTAGTGGCTTCTAGGTCGTGCACGGTGTGTGTTTAATTTGTGCAGCCGTGCGTAGTCGTGTTCGAACAAGAGAAACAGAGGGTGAGTTGGAGAGAAAATTGATCAAGTGCAAGGAGTGTTGTGTGTTCTGGTGAGTGGATGAGAGACTGGAGATCGAGTGAGAGACAGTGAGTGAGAAGTGAGGGCAATTCGTGAAAGATAATCAGGGGAGTGGGAGGTTTGAGTTCGCAGGGAAACAGAGAAGGGGTGAGAGATCATGGTGGTGGTGTGGCTGTGCGTTGCTTCAATTGGACTCGAAGGGTAGCTCAGGCGACTCTGTGGACTCCAGGGAGCGCGACGGTGTGCACGGCGGTGATCGACAGGCAGGTAATTGCTTTTCCCGTGTGCATACTCTATTTTGCCGCGATGTTCAAACGGGAAGCCGTGCAGTCTGGGGTTGAGTCGACGGTTATTGTAACGCCCCGGAAATTCGGAAAATGTAATATTGTAAAATAATGAATAAGATGACGTTTTTACCCTTGTGATTCGTATGGTCAAATTGTTGACTTTTTGATTGGGGGGTTGATCGGACGTTGACCGATGACCGTGACGTAGTTCGGGACGTCTCGAGTTCATAGACAGGTGGCACGTCCGATTCGGACGAACATGGTGAAAGTTATGACGTTCGGAAGTTCAGGGGCATTATCGTAATTTGAGCGTTATAAAGGGAAAAAGTTGACTTTTTGTTTGACATTTGGTTTTCACTTGACTCGAAGACCGTTATGTTCGTCTCGACGCCCCGAGTACAACGACAGGCGGCACGCTTGAAACGGACATCGGGTGACCGAGTTACGGGTCACGGAAGTAGGAGGGCATTTTGGTAATTAATGCACAGAGGGGCATTTTGGTCATTTCACGGCGGTTACCGTAGCACCACCGTGAAAAACAGAGCACACGGCCATGCGGTGGTGTTTTGGGCGTGCAATTGTTTATGGCTTAGTGGATTGGTGAGTGGGTTTTGTTTGTGAGAATTGAGGCAGTGGGAGGCACGCATAGACGACCGATCAGAGCTCAGTGCACGGGAGAGTTTAGAAAATGGCTGTGGTCTCTGTGCGTGCGGGAAACCATTTTCAGAGACCACAGTTGGCCTCCCACGAGTTGTTGGCCACATTGATCGATCAACCGTGTAAGAGAGTGAGGAGAGGTTTCGTTTGGGTCATTTAGTGCATCAGTGTGAGGGCTGAGGTTGAGAGAGACGGTGAGAAAACAGTTTCGGGTTTTTGGGGGGGAAAACTCAGAGTTCAATTCCTACGGGCTTTGAGGCAAATCTAAACACATAGGGAGACTTCTGGGAGTGACAGAAACACGAAGGTGCTAGAGTTGTAGAGATTGGAGCCCGTTTTGCCCAGGAACCCAAGTTCCAGTTCGAAGGGAAAACCAGTTGGAGGGAAAATCGAAGATCAAATCGTGGGGACATTCGAGCTAAACTAAGGGCCGTTCTAGTCTTCTGGGAGCAAAAGGAAACCAACCACATCGATTTCGAAGGACATCACCCACGAATTGGCAAAGAACGGAGGCCCCTGGTTCTGAGTATTGTCGAGCTTGAGGACGACGACTTCCAGGTTAGTTTGGGGTTAATTGGTTGGATGTTTTGGTTCGTCTAGGTTCCCTTAAGCTGCTGGTGAAGTTAATTTGATAATGGCACTGGTTTGGGTGAGTTTTGAGTGACGACCCGTTTGCCTGTTCGGGTCTGGGTTGATCGATTTGGGGTGTGTCGAGGTAATCAATCGACTTAGAACTCTAATTAATTGATTATGGAACACGTTAGGATCAATGATGGGAACAATTGAGTTTGATTGGATGGTTAATTGGTCGGGTTGGACACGCGGGTTGGAGACCCGTTTATCAGGCTATTCGGGTGAGGAAGACAGTACTGTAGCTTGGCGTGTGGCCTTCATGCGCATCCACTTTGGGCGGCGCGTGACTGCGCATGTGAGGTCTTTTCCAATCACGGTCAACTGAGGTTTTATTCCTTTTAATGTAATTAACATTTTACCTTTAGGATTCGAGTTGTTCGGGAGTCGTCCGGGATAATTTCGGGAGCTCGGAAGTTTAGGTCCTTGAGGTTTATTTTGTCGAAAAATCCGGAAAATTAGGGAAAAATCATATGAGCTATTTGAGGATGTTTGTAACCCTTCTTGTACGATTTTACAGGCCTGGACATTTCCGAAGCTACTGAGGAGCGCACGGGGCGCGATTGACGCGACCTAAAACCGTGAGTGGACTTTTTGATTTCTAAACCGGACATGCATGACTATTTTACTTATTTATCTTATGGTTTTACATATGATTTTATGATGGTGATATGATATTTCGGTTTTACGTGTTTTCACGTTTTTCGAGATATTCATCGTATTTCACGCATTTCGAGGTTATGGTTTTCGCTTGTGCATGAATGATGTTTTGATGAAGTACCTGGATATGATTATGCATGTTACGGATTTATGATGTTTAATTATAATTGTGAAGTGATTTCGGGAATTGCATGTTTTGGAATTTGCATGTGAATTCGGACATAAGTCCTATTATGACGAGATATGATTTCGGAATGATGTTGGAAAACGGTTTATGATGAATCCTGGTTTATTGTGTTTAAAAACGGTTTTGGGTTTAAAGACCCGGTTGATTGTTGAATCTGGTTTTGGGTTTAAAGACCCGGTTTATTGATGACGGGGGCGGGCCCGAAAATTTGGTTTAAAGACCCGGATTGAGTTTAAAGACTCGTGAGTTTAAAGACTCGGTTATTGTGATACCCCCGAGGCCTATTGATCATGTTTTGAGTTTAAAGACTCGTTGATATCCCGGGATGGCCTAATATTGAGTTTAAAGACTCGGATGGATGCAACGGTTTAATTGTGATTGTTGATGCATTTTTACTTGATTTGCGTAAATGATGTTTCCAGACGACGGTTTGTGGATTTTGGTAATATTATATCATTTTACTCGAGCTGTGATGATTTTCTGTAACGTTTTACACATGTTTCGGAAAAGAGTTTTCGAATTATTAAATACGGGGTTTTCTTTTCGAATATCTAGTTATGCATGCGTGTTACAAAACTGGAGGGCGAACCCGATTTCGGAAAACTGTTTTCCTGTAAAACTTATGTTTCGGTCCACTCACACTTTGTTGTTTTAAATTCCCTCCAGGTCGTGGTACAAGTGCGGGGGCAAGCGCCGAGGCAGAGGCAGAGGCATAAAGTTTTCCGCTGCGGAGTAGTTAGTTCACAGAGTAGGATTTGTTCTTTAACCTGTTTTGTAATATTATGCTCTGTGAAACTGTGGACTTAACGTCCAGTCGGGTGTATTTGTTTTAATCTCCATGGTCTGACAATGGGTATGATGTAATATTATTTAGTTTTCCGGTCTTTTGGATTCGATTGTTAGACGGGAGCAGGATGCTTCCCGATTATCGAGGCGATGATCGGGGTGGGTCCTGTCAGTTATGGTGAGTGGTGTGAGGCTCAGGGAGGTCCTACGCGTCGTCTAGGGTGGTTATTGTGACGGGAGAAGACCTGGGTGGCCGGAGTAGAAAACAGGGGACAGTTTGGGTTTTGGTTTTGAGCTCGAGTCGACGGGTTAGGGACGGTGTCGAGGTGTTTGAGTAAGGGGACTGGATTGCTCAGGATTGGACGAAGAGGATGGTGAAGAGAGGGAGGAAGACGGTGCAGGCACGGCGGTGAACCGTTCTCGCTGGTTCAAGTTGCAGAGACCGGTTCGACTGGGTCGACTCAAGGTAGATGATGGTACTGTAGCTGGCACGTGAGGCCCACGCGCAGCCACTTTGGGTGGCGTATTTGGGGGCGCGTGCGGAGCCGGTTGGTAAAACCGTAACATGGTTTTTGGTCTAGGTGTTGTGACGAGTTTATTGGAAGAGGTTCCGAGTTAATCGGACGTCGTTTGAGGTTAGTTCCGCGAGGTCGAAGGTCTAGGGTCCCGTTTGAAGTACGCTTAGAAGTTCGGGAAAATTATGGGATTTTAGTATGAGTATCGTGAAGTAGTTAGTAACCTTATATAGGGATTTGGACATGTTCGGGAAAGCCGAGGATAGCGAATGGCCGGGGACAGCGTAAGTGCGCGCGAATCGAGGCGACGCTGAAATGGTCTATGAGTGGACTTTGCTTTCTAACTCTTGATGCATGCATATGTGTTTTTATATGTTTTCTATACTTGATTCTATGATTCGATTTATGATTGTGATGGTCTATGATTTTTGCACGTTTATCGAGAAAAAGACGATTTTCACGTTTTACGAGGTTTGATAAGTATCGTAATTTGAACCTGGTTTCTCTGAATTGATTTCGGGATTCGAAATACGAGTTGATTTCAAAGGAAGAAAAAGGATTTCGGAAAAGGGTTTTCGGGCTTGAAGCCCAGTTCAGAAAAGTGGTTTTGGAAATGGATTTTCGGGTTTGGGTTCGGAATGATTATTCCGGATGCCAGCTTACGGAATGATGGTTGCGGACTCGGATCCGGAAATGAGAAGGAAATGAATTCTGGGTCTGGATTTGGAATGACGGTTCGGAATGCCGGAAGGGCATCGGACCAGTAATTTCGGATTCGGATTTGGATGTGAATTTAGAAATGGTTTTTCAATGGTTTTGATTGGATTTGCTGGATCTGGTTATTGGGTTTAAAGACCCGGATATTGATTGACGGGGGACGGGCCCGGATTGGGTTTAAAGACCCGGATTGAGTTTAAAGACTCGGGAGTTTAAAGACTCGGATATATTGATATTTCCCCCGTAGGCCTGTTGAGTTTAAAGACTCGGGAGTTTAAAGACTCAGATATTATAGAGGCCTGGATTGAGTTTAAAGACTCGGGAGTTTAAAGACTCGGATAGATCCAGCAGGTTCGATGGATGAGAATGTGGCTTTAAATGTGTTTTGGGTTTTCACTGAGACTTGATGATGATGATGTTTTGGGCAGTGGCCCGGATGAAACGGTTTTTGACGGTTTTGAGCGGAGGCCCGGGAGTTGGAAAAAGAAAAATGTGTTTCGTACACGGTTTTATGACATGAAATGGATATGAATGCATTGGTTTTTACGCGGAGGGTATAAATGTATGTGTTTTCTGATAACTGTTTTTGAACTTAAACTTTATTTTTGTCCACTCACAGTCTTTTCGTGTTTTCGATACCCTCCAGGTTGCTGCAGTGCGGGCTCTCGGTCGAAAGAGATGGAGACATCACACGCACAATCCACAGTAGACTCTGCGCACTCTGGAAAGTTCGAAGTTGTCGAGATGGTTGGATCGGAACTCCTTTGTCCGACTTACGTGTCACACGGAGGTTAGGCATCTATTTGGCCCTCGTGTCATGCGCAAGCTAGACGGGAGCAGGGTTTAGCCCTTAATCCCGGGGGATTATGGGTGGGCCCTAACACATTTCATCACAAAAGATCACATCATATATCAAATCCACAATCAGAAACACGGGCCTAAGTCCCAAACACCACTTAACCACACTTTCTTGTAAAACGTGCTATTAAGACTACTTTCGTAAAAATCGTCTAGAAATCATATGAAATCCACACATATTTGGACAAAGTCCAAAGCCGGTTATGTAGATCGAGACGCCACGAGTCCGTAGACAGGCACCACGTCAAAAAATCCACACATATTTGGACAAAGTCCAAAGCCCGTTATGTAGATCGAGACGCCACGAGTCCGTAGACAGGCGGCACGTCGAAATCGAACGTCCGAAGGGAAAGTTACGAGTCACGAAAGGAATCGAGTACTATTTATACTTTTTGAGACGATTACAATTGGCAGGATTTAATTGGTCCAAAATATCCAAAGTGGACCAATGGATGAGTGACAAGTGTCACTCATCCCATTGGCCCATAAACCCATGTTCATGCACCTATTTTCATCTCATCTTCAGCCTCTTTGTTCTTTGTTACCCGAAACCCACAAACCAACCCAACCTAACCTACAATCATCCTCCTCTCATCCTTGATACTGCCTGAGTGAAACAAAGTGAGAGAGTGATCTGCGAAGAAGTGGAAAGTGGCAATGGCGAGGACAACCGCGTACAATGGCTAGAAAACCGAGAAGGTAAGCTGTGTGGTTCAAAATTTTCAATTCAATTTTGAGCTGTTGTTGGGAGGTTTTAAGGCCAAGGTTTTGATCCTTGAACTTGTGGGAGTTTGTAGGAACCAAAAAGGGATGAGTTAGTGGCTAGATTAGACATGGGTGGACGTTGGATGTTTGGACGAATTGCATCAAGCTTGACAGGTAATTTCTAGGCTTTTAGTCAATTTTGAGGTCATAGATCCCTTTTTGGGATCATTGTGAATATGTAGAAGAAACATTGAGTGAAATGGTTGAGGAATGAGATAGATATGGCCGAGTCTGGGTCGCGGGTCAAACGACCCGTTACAGAGAAACGGGTCAACGAGGCCAGAGGTTGACAATGATGACGTGGCAGTCCACATCATCATCCTGTCAGACCTGTCAGTCCATGTGGCAAATCAGGTGATGCCATGTGGCAAGCTGTCAGACCCAATGAGCAGTTGACAAGTCAGGTCCACTTCAGCATGTCAGACCACGTGGATGGATGGCAAAGGTTTCAAATGTGTTTTGCATTTCGATGATAATGATGGTTTTCATAATGGTTTTTCGATGTTTTGGGCAATGACCCGGAGGTTATAGATTTTGATGGTTTTGGGCTGAGGCCCGGGATTTGAGAAAGGAAAATAAGTTCGGTTTTCGTAATTGAATATGAAATGGTTTTCTGATATAAGTTGATTATGCATGCATTGGTTTTTAAATGGAGGGTATAATTGTCTTTTCTTATAAATGGTTTTTTAAACTTATCCTTTATTTTTGTCCACTCACAATCTTTTGTGTTTTCGATACCCTACATGTTGTTGCGGTGCAGGCTGTTGGTAGAGAGAGACGGAGACATCACACACGCGATCCACAGTAGATTCTGCGCGCTCTGAGAGGTCCGGTACTTGTGGACGGTTCATTTTGGAAATCCCTTATCCGGCTTACGTTTTACATGGAAGTTGGACGTCGGTTTTGCCTTCGTGTCACGCGTAAGTTAGACGGGAGCATGACTTAGCCCTTAATCCCGGGGGATTGGGGGTGGGTCGTGTCAGAACCCTTCCTGAAATCAATTTGATAACTAAGGTCTTGCTTCTATCTGACAAGTAAACAAAAGTTCTAGAAATACCCTTAGGACCTTAACATATAATACGAAAAATTTATCAAACAAGGGATAAACACCGACTATCTATGAAACATCGTCTCATTATGTGAACCAAATATATTTCAGCCACTTGGAGTCACTACCCACACCAACCCAACGACGCCGACGAGTAGTGTAACTTGATACCTCGATATTTCTCGAGCCGTAATCCGATATTCCAATTCTCTCAATTTTTTTCGAGCCCTATTTAACATCTCAGTTGTTCCGGCTCTTTCTAAGTCCTAATATGATATTTCAGATCTCCTGGCTTTTTCAAGCTCTAATTCGATATCATGGCTCTCTTAGCTCTTTTTAGCCCTAATCTGATATCATGACTCTCCTGATTCTTCCCAAGCCATAATTCAATATCAAATCATATAAGGAATCTTTATTTAAACTCCCAAAATCTCGGGAGATCCAAACGTGTCTTAATTAGAAGCACCTTCACTTTAAATATACAGAACTATCTCTAAACGATGTCTAATCGATTCAAAACCTTTGTTAATATGTTCTTGACATTGTAAAGATGAAAATCATGTTAACAGGGATCAGAAGAAAGGTTCCACGCACCACCACTAGCCGATGGATGGCCAGGAACCTCCTCCACTGGCCTACGACTATAACTACAGGGTCTACTCACCTGCTACCTCCCACTAGGTCAATTCGGTTGATTGTAATGGGTACCAAATTACTCGTTTTTCTATTTCTTCATTTCTCAACCATTCTCCATAAAGTATACATTATACATTAAATTGTATCTAACAAATGCCAGGAACTCAAATATACATTTAAAATTAGAGACATAACCTGGGGTGACTAGAAAACGACCATGAAGATTCGGCTTATCCGCTTAGCCTCGCAGGCCTTCGAACTTTGACTTCTAATCCCTTAAATCGACATGAATCAATTCGTCTAGCTGAGGGGACCATTTCCTTGACCTTGACTTCCCTCAAATCAAACATTATATGGTTAAACATGGTTCGGTAGTCTTGGCAATTCTCCCTCATCGCGCCACCATCTACGGCCATACCTCCAAACTGGATTTATCCCATTTGCAGTTTCAGGTGGATAAACCCCCTTACTAACACCAGCCCCTCCCCCCAAAATGGTGATCGTGATGGAGGGTCTACCTTTTTTCCCCATACATTGCAACTCTATTGCAATTCAATTTAGACCCATCGTGATAGGACTTGTCCCAAATCCCCAGGGATTAACGTGGTACGTGCCTGCTTCCGTCTGACACGAAGTTTCAGACTAGGGATAATTCTGTCCTTTGTCCAACTGGGACTATCAGAGGGCGCCAGGATCTGGAGGAGTAGTGTGATGTCTCGTCTCTGCTACAGCCCACATCCGCGATCAACTTAAAGGGCATTCAAAACATCAAAAGTCGTGAGTGGACAAAACAAATATTTTAATAAAAATATTTCACCAGAAGAAGATTTATGCCTTTCACTAAAAACATGCATGTATTCAAAAACTATTTATCAAAATATTCATAAAACCATTAGGGCCTTGGCCCAAAAACCGTAAATGAGACCATTATGGGAACTCAGCCCAAAACCAATACATATGGGACTCAGCCCAAATCATATCACGTGGGTCTCAGCCCAAAACCAATACCGTTGGGTCTCAGCCCAAATCCATATTCAGTAAAACACTAAAACATAGAACATGGGGTCTCCGCCCCCAAATCACTTTCCATGAAATCTCATATGAATACACATACATATAACCCATCATCAGCATTTCCAAGAAGATGCCAACTCGGGGCACAAAACCCCTAGGGAACACATCCCCAATATATGTCACGATTCATCTCTATCTAAGTGTGCACATTACTCCGGGTCTCACTCCGAGTCTACCCTCAGGAATTCTCCGTCTGGGAGGCTCTATCTCCGGATCTAGTTCGAGCTCTATCTCCGGATCTAGTCAGAGCATCTCTTCGGAATCTGGTCCGGGACCACATCATAACTTCCACTCCTGGAATGGGCTCCCTATGGGGATACTCATTCTGGCCAGTGGATCGTGACTCTCCAGGTCTCCGGGTGGAGGAGACCAAATAACTCATAGCGGAGGGTTTATCCATTTTAAATACTTTCTTTCTCAAAACACATTTCAAATGGGTCTCATACCCGATTCATCTCAATAGGATTCCTTGAATCCGATTCAAATCCATTTTCACAAGTCTCAGCCTAAATCCACAGTTCAACAAGGTCTCATGCCCGAATTCTCATTTCATAAACTGAACTAGGACTCAAGCCCGATTTCACAATCAACTGGGGCTCTAGCCCGAAATCACAGCGAACGGGGCCTCGAGCCCGATTTCACAACTAGCGGGGCCTCGAGCCCAATAACACAAATCAACAGGGCTTCGAGCCCGATTTCACAATCAACGGCGCTTCGAGCCCGATACCACAGTCAAAGGGGCCTCCAGCCCGATATTACCACCAACTGGGTCTCAAGCCCAAATTCGTAAACCAACGGGGCCCTCGGCCCGATCGTATAACTCAAATGGGCCCCCAGCCCGATTTCTCATCAAATCAAATGGACTCTAAGTCTGAGGGTTTCCAATCAAATGGGTCTCATGCCCGATTTCTTATTTTCAAATCCAAAACCCATTCATTAAACCCTCATTGAAAACCTAGCACGTATAAGCATCGTATAAAATCAGAAATCTCGAAATACATGCAAATACGTAAATCCTAGGCTAACACAAACTAATGCACTCATGGCATCACAAAAAATGTATTTAAAACATTTATGTATGCATCAGTTTAGAAAGAAAGGTCCACTCACAGACCGTCTGAAACTGCGCCTCGATACGCGTGCTATACGCCCTTCTCGGGCCAATTGTCTTCTCCGGGGTTCCCGAACCTGTCCAAATTGTAATAGAAGGTTACTAACTACTTAAATAACCTCTCACTAAAGGCCCGTAATTTTTCAAAATTTTTAACCATTTTTAAAGTAGATCCTAAACCTTCGGGCAGCCCGAATTATATCGAGACGATGTCCGATCGACTTGAAACCAGTCCCAAAATGTTTGTTACATCAAATAGATGATTTCACATGTTGGAACCAGTCCCAAAATGCTTCACGTGCCCTCACGCGCCGCCCAAAGGGGCTGCGTGTGTGGCTCAAGCGCCCTGCACACTATTTATCTCCTACCTTCGGCAGACCGAGTTCAACCGGCGGAGCCGGTTCACCATCCTATCTCTCTCAAATCCAGTCCGTTTGCTTCCATTTTGATCATATTCTTCCTAATTCATCAATTCCTATCTATTCATATCAAAAGAACTAACAAAAACTCCCTAAAACCGACCCATACAAAATCTCTTTCACGACCCATTTTTTTTTCCGATCAATTCCTCGGTCGTCCAGTCGTCTTCCACCATCCAAACTGATACCTAGGCCTCCCTAACAACCCATTAACCACTATCCAAACACTAGACACAGCCCCACACGTCCAAAACTTGAAATCGAAAATTCAAAATGGAAAGGGAGGCTATCGTGACAGGACCCACCCCGATTATCACCTCAATAACCGAGGTGAACCCTGCTCCTGTCTGACAACCCAACACAAAAGACCGAAAATACCCTCACAAAAACCACAAATTACACTGTCAGACGAAGGAGAAATTACAACATCCAAGAGTCAACTGTTATACAGAGCATAGTACCAAACAAAATAAAACAAAACCACACAGAGTACACGCACAACGAAACACTGAAACCACCCCGGGAAAACGCTATGTCTCCAACGCTGCCTCAACGTCAACCCCCGCGCTAGCTTCACGACCTGGAGGGCAGTTAAAAACCAAAAGGTGTGAGTGGACCATAAAGAATAAAAGTTTCAAAAACTATTTTATAAACAAACTAGGGTTTAGCCCTCCGTTTTGAAAACATGCATGCATAACCCAATTTCTGAAAACATTTATAAATCACATTATTTTCATCACGGAAACCGCAGCAATATAAACACAGTATGATAAACGTTATAAAACATTAACAGTGAAACATCAGATACCAATATAATCATCCGATCAAACCTGCTGGATCTATCCGAGTCTTTAAACTCAATCCAGGCCTCAATATAATCCGAGTCTTTAAACTCCCGAGTAGTTAAACTCAACAGGGCTACGGGGGAAATATAAATATATCCGAGTCTTTAAACTCCCGAGTCTTTAAACTCAATTCGGGTCTTTAAACCCAATCTGGGCCCGTCTCCCATCAATCATAATTCGGGTCTTTAAACCCAATAATCAGATCCAGCAAATCCAATCCAAAACCGTTTGAAAACCGTTTCTAAATCCATATCCAAACCCGAATCCGAAATCACTAGTCCGAAGCCCTTCCGACGTCCAGAACCGTCATTCCGAACCCAAATCCGGAATTCCACTTTTCAACTTTAAAACCAAATTCCGCTTTCTAAAATCCGATTCTAAAACTGAAAACCTTACTTATCAAATCACGTCTAAATATCCATTTATAATCATTGGAAACCAATTATAGATTGAAATCCTGAAATCCTGGCATCATAATCAGAAATCAAACCTTTCTCGTAAAACGTGCCAAATACGTCATTTCTCGAAAAACGTGAAATCATGGAAAACAATTATAGCATATTCAATAAACATGGAATCACATATAAAACCATAGATCAAGTAATTAAAAGCAGTTATGCACCCCAAAATTTCCCGAACATCTAAACATAACTAACCGAGACCCTAAACCTTCGATCCCGTGGAACTAACCCGAAACAACGTCCGATTGTCCCGTAACTTGTCCCAACGGATTTGTTACAACGTTCAGACCAAAAACCTAGTTGGAAGGTTCGCCGGAATCCTCCCCACGCTCCCCCACGCTCCTCCAAAAGTGGATGCGCGTGGGCCTCACGCTCCTGCACAGGAACACTGTTCATCTTCTTCCTCGATGGCCAGACCGGTCTGAGCTGGCGTGATCGGTTCTCCGCCTTCCTGCAACCGTTTCTGCTCCTTGTTCCACCAGTAGCTTCGTCCCCTTATTAGACAACGATTCCCCTCAACCAAACTCGACATCACTACCCCTAACCTGTCTCCCCAAGCTCGAAACAGAACCCGTCCAAATCCCCTGTTTCTCAATCCGGCCACCCGTGCATCCCCCCTTCACGGCTGCACAACCAACAGCTTCTTAGGGACCTACTTAGTCGACTAGCACTCACCAAACACCTCGACTCAGCCCCTAACTTCATGACTTTCAGTTTGACCCAAAATGGAAAATCAGAGCATACTAAGGGAACTAAGAAATTACCTGTGCTCAGGTCGCCACCGTGAGCTCCGCCGTGCCCTAACCTTCCGAACATCATAACTTCCTCCTCGGATGTCGGAATCGGACGTGCCACCTGTCTACGGACTGGTGACGTCCCGAACTACGTCACAATCATCGGTAAATGTCCAATTGACCGTCCGAACTCAAAGTCAACTTTTTTCCCAAATCAGGGGCAAAATCGTCATTCTACGCCCAAAGTCCAAAAGTAACTAACGAAACACCGATTAACTCAGTTAAGCCCTCACTAAACACTTCCTTAATCCTGACTCCCGGGACGGGTCCTTACATATCGGGCTACCTCTTTCCTTGGGCTATTACCGCCGTCCACAGCGGCCCTGTCATCATCCAGCCACCGTCAACCTCTCTCTGTCTCTCTTTCGCAGCCAGCAGCAAGGATTGAAATGGTTGATGGATGGGTTTGGGTGAGATCGGGTTTGTGTGTTTGGTATGCACGAACAAGCAAAAAGGGTTGATATGCATGAACTAATTTGGGTGGGCAATGGATGGATGACAAGTGTCATTCATCCATTGGGCCTGCCCCAAAATATCTGGGCCCACATAATTCCAAAAGGCATTCGTCTCGTAAAACGCGCAATAGTTCTTTCGAACTTCCGTAAACCGTAACTTTTTCGTCGAATGTCCGAATTCGACGTGCCGCCTGTCTACGGATTCGTATCGCCTCGATCTACGCAACGGTCCTTGGCCCTCGGACTTCCCGGATCAAAAGTCAACTTTTCGCCCCCGTTCAAAGGCAAAATCGTAATTTCGCCCTGAACGTCCATTAATCCTCGTTTAATCCTCGATTAGCCTTGCTAATCCGTCATTAAGTCTTAATTAATTTCGATAATTTGGGACGTATCGTTACACATCGCCAAGGAGGTGACACATGTCACTCCCTTATCTTAAACTTAACAAAAAACGATGACTCATCACTTTACACAAAATGACGAAAATGCCCTTACCTTGTTACGTGCATGAACAAGCTCTGATTTATATGCGCAGTTGGTCTACAAACTCGTAAACTCTAGACCCACACAATGGCTCAATCCGAACTTCTGTGAAGTTTTCTGAGCTCAAATTGACCGGACATTTTTTTTCAACCCATGGGTAAAATTGTCCTTTTTTGAATTAAATTTCTAAATTAGTCTAATTTTTGGGACATGTCATTACAATCAAAGAATAAATTATTGAATGAAATAACAGAAATTGAAAACTTTCTTATTATACTGAATAAGTATTTTCCTTTTAGCAATTATGTCTTTTATGCATTTTAAAATTTTGACGAATTTGAGGTAACCAAAAGAAGAAAAGGAAAAAAGGGCTAAAAATATATGTATATGGAACACGTGTCTGGAAAGATTTGAGCATGTTTTTTTATGCCATTTGAAAAAAAAAAAATATCATTCTGATACTGTTTTTAACTTTTACGGAAAAGCCAGTGCTTTAAAAAAAAGAAAAAGGAAAAAACTATTGATTCTCTTTTACTTCGTTCTCTTTTTGGTGACTGGTGAGTGATTTTTAGAACAAAATAATTGTGTTTGAATTTTGAAGTAAATAAATGGGGTGGCTTGGTAATTGGTATGGTTTGTTTGGTTGGGTGGCAAATTGGCAATGCCATCTCACTTCACTATCACCGAAAACACTTAAAAATCATATAGTACTTAACCAAACTTTCAAATTTCTTAATATTTAGTTGATAAGGTTTGAAACTCTCAATTAAGAACCTAACTATTAAGGAAAATGACTACCGTCAAATATATCATGTGCCTTAATCACCCATATGGCTTTAAATAATCTTTCAAATTTTCTTTCATAATTAAAAACATATAAACTATTGCGAACGTAACGAGTAATAAACAAAATTCATCCATAACGAAGTAGGGTGCACAAAAAGAAAAAGAAAGGTTAGTGATTGATGCCTAGGGGAATAATCCTAAGCCTTTCGTATAGATTCAAATTCTTTTGGAGCAATTTTTTTTCTATATATATATATATATTAAGATTTATATGACAAAAAAGGTATTTAGAATGACTTGAATATGAAGACACTTATATTGCAACTTCATTGGAGTTTCTTTATTTAATGTTTGGAAGGGGAAGGAGGGGAGGGGGGTTGTGTGGTGTGGGTGTGGGGGTGTTGGGGGTGGGGTGGGGTGTGGGGCATATGGATATAGGATCCTTCCCGGCTCATTCTCTTATTTAATTGATGCGTTTGACCTAATGAGAGTTTAGAAATTGAGATTGAATTTCATTGACCACAAGACATAATCCAATCTGCGAATTCTTTTTTCCAAAAAGAAAAATACTGCCCTTCTTTATATGGCATCACAAATACCCTTAAAAATTTTGATTTTGTATTAAATACACGCTACAGATCAGATCGAACACATCATGAATCCTCACTAGAAATGACATGACTATCACCAAATATATAGGCATTTGCTTATATATCAATTTTTGCAACACCAATGAGATTGTTACCAGAAAAACTCATCATCAATGTGTACACCCTAGTTCCTCACCAAATATGTAGGTATTTGCTTATATATCAATTTTCGCGACATGAGTGAGAGATTGTTACCAAAAAAAACTCATTATCAATGAGTGCACCCCTAATTCCTCATAAGACTTCAGTAGCTGTATTTCATATCACACATCATAGTTTTTTTATTTTCTTAATTTGATAAAGTAAAATAACGGTTTAACTTCGAAAGTATGTGGTTTGACGTCACTTTGGAGACTGAAAGAAGTTGTTTAATAATTTGAGGACATTCAATCAAACCCTACGGACGAGCAAATTCTATATCTTATCTTCTCTCGCCTCGAATTTTCTCTATCTTTATCCTCTCCCTCTGGGCACACAGAGCGCATGTCAAATTTGGATGGTCGTTTCTCTACCGCCCGGCCACCAATTGCTGCCATTCTTGGACCAAAACGTTCGTCTCTTCAAGCTCTATCTTTCCCCTAAAATACCTAAACCAATTAACCTCAAATTTGTTCAATTTTAAGCTCAAATGTTTTGGCTGAAAAACCCAGTGTGAAGCCCACATTTTCGATCGCGATTTTGGCTGTCTTAGAAGTTACACTTTGACATTGGAAATCATTTCGATCATCAGCAGGGATTAGTCACATAATTTATTTAGGTGGTAATAATTAACTTAGAAGTTACAAACGACAAGTTATCCCAGCCCCATGTGAAATATTATTGAGGGCTACACTGTAAATATAATAACCTTGAATATGGACAAGGGGGAGCTAATACTTAATAGTAATCTCTCATAGACATCTGCTGGTTCATCTGGAACTTCTTATGCTCAAATTTGATGAATTCATCAGCTTCTTCATCAACGTCTTCAACAGCCTGAACCAAATACTTGCGATCCTCGCGAGCTGGAGCATGCTGGTATTGTTGTGTGACATATGTCCTCCTCGGGGCCTCTTCTAGGGCACGTTCCACGTAGGCCTCCTCGCTGAACTTCACGTGGTGGTTAGGGCGGTGGTGATGGGAGGTTGCGGTCAACCTATTAGGCATGGGATCAACCGCGGATACGAAGTACTGGAAGTCGTTTGAGTCAGTGCTTCGGGATGACATTTTCTTGTGTACTTTCTTATTTATTTTTTTCCTTTTTCCTTTTTGTTTTCAGTTGCTTTGTTGAAGTAGAGAATGGTGAAGTGAAGGGCTTGTATTTATACAAGTTAATATGGTGGTAGGTACTAGGTGAAGTGTTTGAATTTTTAAGCTGCATGCACACTTACATTGTAAATTAGTAAATGTAATATTCTTGGGGGGATAAGATTGAATCTAATACCATCTTTTATTCTAGCCGCACTTTGCGGTCTAAAGAAGCTCATAAAGAAATAGAGCATCTACGGCATTTCGAACTTTATCTGAAACCAAAATTCGAACATGTGCATCATGTGTATTGCATGTGACCAGAATATATATAAGAAATCAAAGCCTTCTTGAACACCATTTGAGGAATGAGTTCTATTCTTGCCAGTAAGAACATTTTTAGGATTGAGGGTAGGGTACTAGGCTGGATTCTTGCATCTTGTGTCCTTTACTTAGAAACTAATCTCATCTAATCCTCTAATTCGCTGAAGGACAGGTTAAATCCTTTGATAGCGAGCACTGGTTAGAATCGTTGAGCATATTTAGTTTCTGGAAACTTAAGCAATGAAAGATAAAAACGAAGGGTGTCTTGGTTACTAGGGGCGGAGTTACACTTAGATTTAAAGTAGTTTTGGAACATTTCATAAGAAATATAATTACGTCAGGTACTTTGGTACTTGTTACGAAAAATAATGCTACATCAGTATTGCGTGAATTTATATTATTGCCCTTAATACCGCACATTGTTGTAAACAGTAAAAGAGATGTTTGAAAGGCAGTTCAAAATATGGTAGATTTGCAGAGCATGACATTGTGATGATGGTGGCTAGGTTGACATTAAAGAAGAGGATGATGATGAAGGGAGAAAAATTATATCAAACTTGCAAACCAGAAAAATAAGCTGCTATCATATATAGGTATAGCTTTGTATCCGTTAAATTTACTAGTTGGAACTTTGGAGATAAGCAAACTCAACCTGCTAGCATCCGCCACTAAGTAAATTATTTTTTACCTGTCATTCATCTGTCGGCAGGACTTCAAGACTTCAATAACAGTCTTATCAGTAAAACTGTTAAAATCTCACACATCTTTCCATTAGAAGTGGACGTGATCAAGCTAGAAAATTGGAGAAGTCCAGGGGAGAAGAAAGAAATCAACATCACCCAAGTTATATTTCAGAAAACACAGGCTTTTTATTTAAGTTTTGGGGTCAATAAGTAGCAAAGAGGAGAGAAATTTAAGACATCAAAGCAGGAGTAACACAGCACTCTGCAATGACTGAATACTAAACACACTTTGATGACAAAAACTCTCTTTTCTCAAGCTCCTTTTAATATCCACTCAGATCTCCTGCAGCCATTGCGCTTCCACTTGACATTGTCGTCGAATTCATGGAAGTACTGGAGATCATGATCATCAAGGTCACCTCCCCTGGCGCGCTCATATCTCATTTCTTGCGCCCTCATTGTTCCCGGAACATGCACTACCTCATGTAAGCCAATGTCATATTTAGCCCTCTCCATTGATACATTGTCGAACACAGAAGCACCCTGAGAGAACTGCGACTCATTAATGACATTGACACCCATGAAAGGCATTAACTTTTTGCCTCCGGAGCCACACCAGCCATGGCGGTTCAGGTTTTGGGCATGCCATTGGCCTCCATCAAACTTTGAGTTATGGTTCATGAGCTGAGACCGAGAATCAAGGCACAAAGAATGCACAATTTGCACACCTGAAAAAACATACTCATCTTTCGAGTGCCAAGAGGACTCCTGGTGCACTGAGTAGCTCTGTTGTTGATCCTCATGGCGAATGCCATAGCTCTGCTGCTGGAACCCAAAGCCACGGCGCATGTTCTTTCGATGTATTTTGTTTAGCCTTTAGATGTTAGTTGGTTTAACTCCTTATTTGTTGGGGTTGCCATTTATAGGGTTTGATTCTAAGTTTTAACTAGCTAAGAATGCATCTCATATCCGTATAGATTGAGGAGAAGGACCATTTATATAGGCCCCTGCAACTTTATTCTCCCAACTTTGACAAGATGCAAAGCTCAGAGATATTCTAGCCAAATTGGATAAAGAAATAATTACCCAACATGGATAATATGATTCCCATTTCACCTCTTGGTTTTCTTACTCACCAACCAGAATATAATTAGAGAACTAAGCCATGATTCATATGATGACAGGGATTCCATTTCTACTCAACTCGAGCACAAATCATATAAAGCGAAACTCGACAAGTAAAGAAAAACGTAAAACTTGAGGGAGTACAGAACACTGGGATGGAGAAAAAATAAGTTCCAATGAATATCTTGAAGGAAAAGGAACATGACAGGAAAACAAACCCTACCACCCTACCACCCTACCTAGTATGCATTTTGATCAAGCAAAAGATCTAAAAAGCAATTCAGATGCCACAAATGAAAGTCAGTTCACCGCATAAACGAATAATTTGTCTCAAACAAAATTTCCCAACAGGGGGAATGAATGCAGGACCGTTTCTATCTTTCCAGTATATCCAGAGAATCACAGCGGTACACTCGAGCTAAGAAAACATAGCACCTTGGGACATCTTTCCAGTATGGCTTTCTCAGTAGATAGACATAGCTCCGCTTTATAATACTAAATCCAACGCCAGTAAGAAGTTATGTACAAAAATTACCCCTAAAAGTAGCCACGAGTCTCAGTCCCCTACCATTTCCAAAGAATGATGCAACTTTACCCAAGCATGAGTGAGGCACAGCTATCTCGGTGACATGCCAGAGTCATCGATTGGCAATTTCAGTCCAACCCTTCATGAGGAGTCAAAGAAGCTGCATGACTATCTCTACAGAAAACAACACTTGAAGTAAAGCTCACTCACTCTTTCTTCTGCAATTCCCAGGTAATAGAAATTTATACTTTTCTGCATTCTCAAACAGATGGGTAGGAAGATGAACAGCTGAAAAGGAATGAGGAATCGGCCCCATTTTCCCGATGATTTCCTTGAAGGTATACTCCTCAGGAAGCATATCAAATAAATCAGACCCCTTGCAGATTACTTTCTGAACTCTTTCCGAGTTTAGATAGTTGGAAAACCTGACTCTGTCATAATGACTGTATGCTTTCATCTTAAATATGAACTCACTGATTTTTCGAAAACAAAAGCTACAATGCCACCCGGCATCTGCTAAGATGTCGTCTGTCTGCCGATAGTGTGCATACCTTGTCACTCCTTCCCGGTACCTGTGGACTGAGGCTCTCCAACTGTTATTGTCCACAAGAAACTCAAAGGAATATAGGTAGTTCTTCAACCGAAGATGTAAGATTTGAGGAACCTCATCACACCACCTCAGGAGGTTGATAGTGTGCCTGCTTGGGATCTCATCAACGTCAGACATAATCAATAAGTCGTCCTCGGTAATACCGGCAATTTTGAGAAGCTGGTCCAGTGCTACTCGCTGATATGCCTCCTCAACAAACGGATTTTCCCCTCTCTTGAATCTTCCTCCAATAGTCCCATAGGTCAACCGAGGCTCCACAAACTTGAACTGATCACGATAACGGGAGAAAAACAGCGGCTTTTGCAATCCAGTAAATGTTGAGTTTGACTCAAGGAGAACAAACTGTGTAATGTAGGGAAACAATTCTTTCCATCTTATGGTAAGGATGTCCATCTCATTGCTGAACAACACTGCATCGAAAACACGCCTAGGGTACTCGCGGACCCCCCACCCATGAAGTCTGCAGAGGTTCTCCATTGACACATTCTCATGATAATAGTGAGGGATATCATGAAAAGGCTTGGGAGGTTTTTCCCACAGTGGTCGCAAGAAGTATGAAATCTTCTGTCCATGCACGTAAATGCCAAAGATGCACATCGGGATAAGTGTAAGAAGAATGAGAAGTACTTTTATGTCAAATCCACGAAGAATGCAGCGAACTCTTGACATGCTCAACATTCTGCCTGATTCCTGCACAATAATAAAGAGTACATTGTCAGCCACAACACACTAAAATCCAGCATTACAATCAACAAGTTCCTTGAGGTTTCAATGACTCATATATAGATTCAGTGCATAATTATTTGCAAGAAAAAATTCTTTTAGTTAAATCAGCATTCCCATAAATAGGGAAAAAGTTAGCAAAAACAATTGCAAATTCCAAAGGATGAGCCCAGTTTTTCTTGCTTTATGCTTAGAGTTCTTTATGCACCCAACTAATCGTCATTTAGTATATAACCAAAGGGTAGCTATAGGATTCAATTCGGAACAATACTTCCATAGGTATTTGAACCAAAGCTGAATGGTGCGACGGATAGACTTACACACTGGTGTATCGGATCACCAACAGCCTTCTATATAAAAGAATGGGCTTTTTTATTATAAAATTTCGTATTTCCAACAAAACAAAGGCTGGAAACCCATCTGATCTGATCTCCATACTTGGACCAACTGACCAGCATCGCAGAAACAGAGATTAACTTTGGTTGCTTAGAAAACTCAGGGAAACAGGTCAAAAAAGAAAATCACCTTTTTTTCCAAACGAAAAGTAAAGGTCAAATTGCCCAAATAAATTTCTTTGGAAATAACGTAGAAAAGATTGATGATTGGATTTAAAATTTCATAATTCCCTCTACATTACCCAGAAAACAAAAACCAATTAAACTAGCAAACCCGACATACACAGAAAGAGGAAACCACCATACTTTATTAATTTTTTTTTTTTAATATTTGAAATCGAAAGGGAACCAAAAATATAAGAAAAGTAAAGTACCTGGCCACAAACGTTGCCGCAAATATCATCACTCTTCTTAGAGCAGTAATGGCCTCCTCCTTCACCCATCATCCACCACATTCTGTATCTTCCTCACCACCTACGCGTCTTGCGTTTACTGCTATATCTCAATAACTCGACGAAGACCCAGTAGAGTTGAGAGCACACCAGATCGATCAACCACGTAAATTAAAAAAAAATGTCCCTCCGAAAAACCCAGAATCCGATATAAAAATCGAAACTTTCCCAGATCTCCACCTCCGAAAGGACGAAGCAGAGATTGAGTGTAAATGGAGACTGTTGGGCTCGTCTTATTAAGCCGATGAAGCCCCCTCTTTGTCTCTCTGTCTCTAAGGAGCTTACAGATCAGAGATGCCTAAGAATTTCCAAAAAGAATGAAGAGAGGAAAATAATATCCCAAGTTTGCGAGAGCTTGGGGATGGAGAAAAAGAATTATAATAATAAAGAAAATTAAAGAAGGAAAAAAGGGTAGAGAACGTTAAGAAAGCAAAGGTAAAGGAATCAGTAGAAGGAAGGAAGGAAAGGGAGAGGGTTTTGTGGTGTGGGCTACGCTCTGGTATTGGGTGGCAGTTGTCCTCACAACGCAACTCTACACCTACACAAAATTAAGCCGATTCACTTGTCGTCTACCCTACCTCCCAAACCCAATTTTAAAACGACTTTTTCCCTATCTTCTCCCCATTTTACCAATCTGCCCATCTCTTTAATTCTACCGTGTACGAGTTGGAGACTTTTTTATTATGTGTTTTCTTTTTATCAATCCAAAAATCATTTAAGTTTAATTGTTTATATTTGTCAATTAACAAATCAACCATTTTTTTAGGATGGCAAAAGTTGCCTAACAATATAACCAATTACCTACGCGGAAGTGCGGTACATATATTGACGATTAATCATTTTTATAGTCATTATTCAATTAATGAAACATGTGAAAATAGTAATGTGAGGAGAGGAGGGTATTGATGTAATATGGGTTGGAAGTGGAACATGGGGAAGGAAACGGCTTTGGCTGGGTCTGGGTTGTGGAGGTCGGTTTTGGGGGCCCACGCGGTCTGCGACCGGGACTGCTTCTCTCAACGGACAATAACGCCTATTGATGATGTGTCCTCTCTTTCTCTCTCTTGCTTCATTGAATCATTTTGCTCACAATTGGTAGTATTGATGCTTCCAGCCAGGTCTCTCTTGGACACGTGCCTTCCTGTCCTTGCCTTCATATCTTGCAGTGCCGTATATTTCTAGGTTGCAAGCTTTTTGGGCCCGTTTTGGACCGTGGGCTTGGATTTCTCATGATCTTTGGACTCATTGCATAAAGTTTTAAATTGTTAGTAAAATACTACTGTACTAAGGTTATTACGTCTTGAAGGACCAATCACCAATGTGTTGAGGGAAGTAGTGGGTCCTACCCATGAGGGTTGGTTTTCCTGTGATTAGTCTTTGATTAGCCGGCCATTGAGGGGGCGGGAGGTGAAATGAGCCTGAGGTGGTGGGAACTGGGTGGAGCCAAATGTTGTTGAGGGATAGAGAGATTATTCCCCCGTGGATGCCAGAGGGGCACATGCCTTATAATCATTGTATAGTGTGTTACTATAAAATATCTCATCAACAATGCATTCATTATTTCCTAATTAATAATTTAATTACTCTAACTAATTAAGTCGTCTTCTTTATTATATTCCTCTACCCTCCTTAACTCTAATTTTCTACTTCTTAATATTATTTATACACTTCTCAGACAATAATAATAATAATAATAATAATAATAATAATAATAATAATAACAATAATAATAATAATAATAATAATAATAATAATAATAATAATAATAATAATAATAATAATAATAATAATAATAATAATAATAATAATAATAATAATAATAAGCCATAGTTTATCACTATTTGCAGGGATGGCGTCGATTATGGTGAAGTAGTTACCTCCGTTTATGGCTATTTTATTTTTGTCAAGATCCTTTTATGACTGATTCAATCACATGTAAATAGGCCCCAAAGTCATTGCCAAAATATTCCTCTTACGTTGTCTTTGGAATAACATTTCCAATCAATTTTTAACTAGGCCATATAAGGATAATTTACCATCTTTTACGAACGATTCTATTTGCATCGTAAATATCATTTTAGTTTTTTTTTTTTTTTTTTTGCAGGGGAGGGTGAAATTTTTAGTAGTTATAATTCTTAACTTATATTTTAATCTAATTTAAAATAGAGATGAAAATCAAATTAGTTGGAGCTAGTTCTTAACTCATTTCGTATCTGTTGATGCAAGAAATTAACTAATTTAGACTTGCATCACTAAGCACCTTTGGCTGCTCCTTTCGGGGTAGGAAGATCTGCACATGGAGAGGGTAAGAGCAAATGGACAACGGTATGGTGCCGGTTTAACAGTCTTCGATGCTTAAGTAAGATTAAGTATGAAGAACACTATTGTAATTTAGGCAGCGTGAGGGTAAAATTGTCATTACCTTTTGGAGGGGATACCCTTGTATTTATAGTAGTATTGACTATATTTGTTGGTATTTGTCGATGTGGGACAAATACCGTGGGCTTTAGGAGCTGGCTGGCAAATGTTCTGAGATGGTCCTGGGCAACATTTTTTATTTTGTTAGTGGGCTTGGCTGACCAGATGTGGTCGACCTATAGGTAGGTCGACCTCATGCTGACTGCTTGGAGTGGCCGAATGAATGGTCGGGCCGATCAGATAGTAGGCCGAACAAATACAATCTCCCTATGCTTATTTTGGCCTTGTTGCTGTGAACAGGAAGATGGCTGGAGGGTCCTGGATGACCAGGTGCAGTCGGTTAGCCTTTATTGATTTGAACTTGTCTTGTTTGGTTGTTAAGACAGGCCCACTCAGCTTTTGATCAGACCGACCAATTTTAGTACAAATCGTATCTAATTAATATTATATAAGATTCAAGATCCGTTTGATATTATTCCTAAATAAATATAAATTTTTCCCCTAAAAT
This sequence comes from Prinsepia uniflora, assembly GCA_032719365.1. Taxonomy (NCBI): domain Eukaryota; kingdom Viridiplantae; phylum Streptophyta; class Magnoliopsida; order Rosales; family Rosaceae; genus Prinsepia; species Prinsepia uniflora. Next base: position 19,510,499 of record CM064863.1, read on the forward strand.
CAAACATGAAGTCAAATACGCATACAATTCAAACTTTTTTTTTCGATAATTGGGGATTTTTAAAGTTAATTTTTTTTTTGGTGATAAGTACGTCCTAATTGGGATTGCCAACTTGAGTACGATTGAATAAGATGGGTAGACAATTCTACCCAAAATCTGAAGTCTCCATTTTCAAGTTGGAATAATTCATACACACGGGTCAACTCTCAAGTTGGATACCAATCAAATTACATCTCAAAGACCTAATCCCCACGCCAATGCACTACCACTAAGCATAATGTCGATACAGATTCCAAATTAAAAGCAATATTCACTAAAAAGAAAATGGTGCAATGTTTACGGGATCCTCTAAAACAAAGTTTTATATGAAGTTTATTTTAATGCTACAATTTTTATTGAATAATAATAATTATTGTTAAACTCGATTCATTTTCCTTTAAAAAATCTCATTTATATCTTACGACAGTGATATAGATGATTACTCAACGCAGATAAGCCAAAATCGAGGTCTAAATTTCCTTGGAGTTTCGTACATCGTCCTCGACTTGAGTCTTTTTCATTCATACGCTTTCACTTGACTCAATCGGAATCTGCCATATGTACGCGGAGCATGAAGGCATGAAGCAAGCAGCTGACAGATCATCGCACAAGTCACAGTAATAACAAAATGAATCATTGTTAATTACTGGAAGTAACGTTTTAGTTTTTTCATCATACAAAAAAAAAATGAACGTTAGCAAAAAGTAATGGCAATTATGTGATTGGAGGTCAAAAATTAATTAGGTGGGGTTGTGCTTAACTTTAAGAGCGACGACTAGACAGACCGAAACGCTCAACTACACACCATGAAGTACGGTACTAATATGGAGGACCGACGACTCACGTCAACAAGGCACGGTATTTTTTTTTTGGGTGTACGTATGTACTTTTTTTTTGGGACGGCTGCAGTGGAATAGGTTTGGTTGACCGGAAAAGAAACCCAGAAATAGCTGCCATTATTTTTTCTTATTCGCATCTTTCAAGTGGAAACTATTGGATGTTTATTGAACTTTTTTAATGATATTTAGCTTAAATTAATTTAAAAAATTTAAACTCGAATACATATAATAAAAAAGATATATGTATGTAAATAATTCGTCTAAATATATGTTTACGGTTGGTTAGAAAATATTTTTCATTTCCCTTATTATATATAATAACAAGTAAGTTGGTTTAAAGTTTCATTACGAGCTGTAATGAATATTCTTAATATAGGATAAAGTGATAAAAAAATTATTAGTGAGAATATATACATTCAAAATTACATCTAATATGACATGATTGTTATAATTTGAGTATAAGTGAATGACTTATAATTCAAGTTATACTGTTGTTATGACTTGTAATCTAGTAGAGTCCATTATGAATTGGGAACTTCTGTTAAGAATCTCTATTGAGGAAGGTTATGTTATTAACCTTATTAGCACCAATACTAAATCACCTAGGATTCCTCCTCAATGTATGATAGGTGCATGAGTGGAAGTCAAGGTGTCCGCACATATAAATATATTGACATCTGCTCTCACAGATACATTTAATTATTATGAACTTGAAACTTTTCTTAAGTTTAAGCATTTTGGTCTGTAAGAGAGGAGTAGAACAATATTGTTGTGAATTAATTGATGAGATGGCCAAATCAGGTTCTTTCTTAACTCAAAGCTTATATTGGTATATATTGTATTGTCTATGGGATTAAATCACATGGTGATCTTTGTTGCACGTTTGAACTAAGTATGTATAATAGATTACAATGATTTCATTAATAGGTGCACATTTATGTATAAAAACTTTCAAAGACCTCTCATTCTTGCCATAAATTTGGTATCCGTTGCTGAATATTTTGATGGTGTCTTCAATTAAAGCAATGGAGGAGAATGGACAGAAATATACCGAACAGTTGGTTTTCTTTGGCTTTCCAGTAACATCTCATGTGCTTGCTTTATATTCCTCTTTTTTTTTTTTTTTTTGTAAATTTGATGTGATATTCCAGCGACATGTATGCTTTTTTGGTGCCACCAAAAAAAAAAAGAGAAGAAAAGAAAAAAAGAGAGGCCAATTTGAAGTAATGTAATAACAATAATAAATAGGCTTTTTAAGTATGCAATTTGGAGTTAATGCTTTTAGATAAGCGGAAGAAAGCAAATTAGATGCCCATTGGAAATGTCAAGTACCTTTCCATCTCTCTCGCTGCCTCATATCATGGGATGATTCATAAATTGCCAGCACCTTCAAGAATCAAGAATCCAGAATCCATTATGAATGTGAAATTATAACAAGTAACAAATAGTGTATGGAGCTGTCACACATTGGAATATGCCAACGTTCAAATTAAATACAATTGATAAAATTGAAATTTATGAAGCTAGAATTAGAAGAAATGATCTATAACGTCCAGATTGTTGTAAATATACTAAATTGTATGGCTATTTCTATATAATGACGTTTTCGTCCATGTATTATATCATAACCCTGGCACTCTATAATGGGGTTTAGCTGAATGAATATGGAACGATTTGATCTTGCTGTTGTGAGGATTTTAGGAGGAATGATTGCAGAGAGAATATGGAAAGACAGGGAGAAGAAACGTTCTCACGTACGTTCAAAAATAATGAGAGTTCCAGTTTACAAATGTAACACCTCGGAAATTCGAGGATTCTAATTTTGTAAATTATTGAATGAATTGACGTTTTTACCCCTGTGAATTGTATTGCCCAATTTGTTGACTTTTTGATTGGTGGGTCGAACGGACTTTGACCAATGACCGTGACGTAGTTCGGGACGTCACGAGTCCATAGACAGGTGGCACGTCCAATTCGGACGATCAGGGAAAAAGTTATGACTATCGGAAGTTCAGGGGCATTACCGTAATTTGGACGATTGGGGCGAAAATGTTGACTTTTCGTTTGGCAACTAATTTTCACATGACTCAAGGACCGTTAGGTAGGTCTCGATGCCCTGAGTCCGTAGACAGGTGGCACGCCGAAATCGGACTCCGTACGAGGAAGTTATGGTCAGAAACGTGAAATCGGGAGGTTTGCGTCTCGGTAATCGTGTCGAATATTTTATTCTGATATTGTGATTGGAGGACACCTGGATGAGTGACAAGTGTCACTCATCCATTGGCTAGATTGGATCAAGCTCCACTAAGTAATTAAATAGAATTAAATCCACCTTTTAATCTCAGCCATTCATCAAAAGTTCCCAGATTTCCTCCCAACCCTTGATCTCATCCCTGAGATTGAATCTGGACCGTCCATCCTGTTTGATCAGTTTCCCTCCATTCTATATATTTTCCTACCCGAAATGCACACACGATCCATTTCGAACAGAACCCCAGCTCATCACCCATTCTCTGTGTTCGTGTGTGGCTGGACTGGGCTGGTGAGGGCTGAGAGACGGTAGTGGTCACGGCGGCAAACGGGGGCGAGGTAGGCGGTCCTAAAACCCGAAACTGTTTTGAAAACTCAGAATTTGGAAGCTTGACTTCCAACATTCATTGTTGATTCCTGTTAATTCTATTCACCTCTATGGACTGCTAGGAACCTATAAGACGTGATTTCGTGATCTGAGGTGACCTGAACGAAGGTTAAACGGCGACGAAAACCCAGATTCTGTTCATCGAGGTAAGCCTTCGATCCAGTCTCTGTTTGATGATTTTAATTAGATAGAACTCTTACTGGGATTGTGACGAACACTTAGGAAGAAATTAGAACTGAAATGGTTGAGAATTGAAGGTTTGGTGACCGGGTCAGATCGCGGGTCTGATCGAGCCAGTTGCAGAGAAACGGGTTGACCCGTCAAGAGGACAGTGGTGATGACGTGGCACCCTGTCAGACCTGTTAGGTGACGTGGACCACTCTTCAGCCGACACGTGTCACATGTCAGTGCACAGTCAGTACTGACATGTCAGTGACGTGGCCCAATCAGGGACTGCCACGTGTCACTAACATGTCAGTGACGTGGACCAGTGACGTGCTGACACGTGGCACATGTCAGATCTGACACGTGGCCTAACAGATCAGTGATGTGGACCAATCAGGTGTTGACACATGGCACCTGTCAGAGTCTGACACGTTAGACCTGACAGCTGTCAAATGACGTCATGCTGACGTCAGCAGGGACTGTTCCTGCGTTGAACAGCACGTGTGGGCGCGTGTGAATAGTATTTTTGGTGGGACCACCACCATTCTTTAGGTTTTGACGATCCGGATCCAATGGCGGTGGTTTCGGGTCGATCAGAGATCATTAAGTTGGTCAAAATGAGGTTTATTGCCTCGGGAAGTGCGTTCGGGCGGCTTTTCCGAGTCGGTTTCAGTCTAGGGTTTCATGGTTCAATGTTAGGGGCTTATATTGACCTTTACGTATACTTTGGACATGACAGGGATTGTACAATAGTACCAGGTCGAGGGTATACGTTCGGTTTTCAGCAGGATTGTACTGTGAGTGGGCCCGATTTCATTAAACCCTTGCATGCTTAAATGTTTTCTGATTTACTCTGGAATCAAGAAACGGTTTTGATGATATTGAAATTATGGTTATGGCACGTTTCACGGTATTTGGGTTTGAGACCCGTCTGATGAAACTTAAAGATTGGTTTTGGATTTCATCTATATATATATGTTTTGCATGTGGATATCTATAAAATGTATTGGTACTGCACTGTATAGATCCATTCTTGTGATACTGTCTCCTCCGGATGTGGTACCCCGGAGCGGTCACGGCGCATTGCCAGCGAGGGGTCATTCTACGGAGGAACCGGACCGTAAAATGACTCAGGAGCAGGATTGCTATAATTTGACGTCAGGGACGTCGAGCGTCTAGGACGCTAAGAATTTGAGATGCCGTACCCGAACAGGGTTCGGGGATTGGATTCGGGATTGAGACCCCGAGTGGTACGCGTAGCCTTGGGACTGTGACCTTATTGGACGTCATGGACGTCAGACATCGAGGATGTCAGGATTGAAGTGTATAGTGCAGTGGTTAAAATTATGTTTATGGTTTTATTACATGCCTTATGATTCATATTATATAATTTATGGTTTTAAATTCTGATGCATGCATGTTTGGAAAATGGAGGGGTAAATTATATGTTTTACTTATTAAACGGTTTTATAAACTTGAGTTTCGGCCCACTCACCCTTAATGTTTTGGTAACCCCTCCAGGCTGTGCTACTGAGGTAGAGGAGGATCCTGAGGCGGACGCATAGATCTACTTCTGCGTATCTGAACCCCTGTCGGGTGGTTTGACCAGCAGGATTATTTTAGAGTCGTGCTCGCAATTTGTAATTTGGTTTTCATCCCTTGTCTGACATCTGTTAAATTTGGATTTGATGTATAACTTTAGTTGGTTATTTATTAATTTGAACATTCGAGGTTAAAATTGGTATGTTATTTTGGGTGTCAGACGGGAGCAGGGCACGTCCCCATGTGGTCCCAGGGGGATCGGGGCGGGTCCTGTCAACAAAGGTAATTAGCCCCTTTATATAAGGAAAGAGTTAATATTGTACAATTACCTATCTACCTCTCGTACCCCTTTACATATATAGACACACCCCTTATATTATTTACAACACTCCCCATTGGATATTTCATGTAATGGTGTCGCTGAGCTACGCGTTTATATGTTGCCTCGCTAAAACCTTGCCAAGTGACAAAAACCCTATGGGACAAAAATAACCCTGATCGAAGGAAAAAGAGTGCAACGCGCGTGTAAATGATCACATCGGAATCTTCTGAGGTAGTTGATGTCGCCTCTTCTGGAATACGGGTAGATAGTTTGCCTTTGAGAAAAAATGCATTAGTGTTACTTCATCAAAATCTTGCTCGGTAAACCCAGTGGGAAAAAACACGTGGTCGAAGAGAAAAGATGAGCAAATGCATATGAGTCAAATCATGGCATCTTCAGGATGCATTGTTAGCGGGGTGATCATACTAAAATGTGCCTCATTAAAACCTGACCAGGTAACAAAACCCAATGGGACAAAATAACCCTAGTTGTAGGACAAAAGAGTACACAATGATCATGTGAGTATACTTCGGGATACTCGGTATACTTCCGGATACTTGGTATACTTCAAGATACTCCCCCCTGATCTTGACTTCCCCTGAAAACTACAAATTAGGTAGATCATCCAGTCTACGTAAACCAATACCTCGCACATGCTGCTGGAATGTGGCTTTTGGTAATGACTTGGTGAACAAGTCTGCATGATTATCTTTAGATCGTATAGACTTGATCTCAATCTTCTGATGTTCTTGCTGTTGTTGGTTGAAGAAGAACTTCGGTGCGATATGCTTGGTGTTGTCTCACTTAATGAAACCGGTATTCATCTTCTCTATACAGGCAACATTATCTTCATAGATAACTGTCAGTTCATTATGAGTGGAATTCAGTCCACAAGTACTTCCAATATGCCTAGTAATGGCTCTTAGCCATATGCATTCACGAACTGCTTCGTGTAGGGCTAGAATCTCTGCATGATTCGAAGACGTAGCAACAAGGGTCTGTTTCGTAGATCTCCAAGATATTGCTGTGTTCCCAATGGTAAAGACATAACCAGATTGGAAACGTGCCTTGTGTGGGTCTGATAGGTAACCTGCATCAGCATACCCAGCGAGGCGTGCATGATTCTGAGGACCAAAGGGGTTTAATTCATTCCTCGATGCATAGGGATAGAATAAGCCCATATCCATTGTACCTCTAAGGTATCGAAAGATGTCTTTTATGTCATTCTAGTGGCGCGCGTATTGGCGCAGAGCTAAATCTAGCTAGTAAGTTCACAACGAATGAAATGTCTGGTCTAGTGCATTGAACCAAGTATAATAATGCGCCTATTGTACTTAGATATGACACTTCTGGTGTCAATATCTCTTCGTTATCATCTGCTGGACGAAACGGGTCCTTCTTAGGATCTAGACTTCGGACGATCATGGGCGTGCTTGAAGGTTTCATCATGTGTCCTTCATTTTTCATCCTTCAACCTCCCCATCGGATTTGGACTTATTGCTCTGTTCAAGTTGAACCACAGAGAGGAGTTGGTGGAGGTCGAATATTCGAATGGCCAGGTTGTTGTCTTTCGTGAGTATGAACATGAGATGCATGATCCAAGTTCAGCAGATTACTATGCTTACAAGGTGCCTCCCTGCGATTATTGGGTTGAGAAAGCAGTTAAGCTCCGATCTGTGGCAAAGGCGATGCCCAAAAAAAACCCAAACGACATGAGATCAATGATGATGTTGATGGATACAACATGTCGTTTTCAGTATTAAAAAAAAACGATATGTCACTTTATGATGTCATTGTAAAACAAACAACTCATGTCGTTTCTGACATTTCCCTATGCAAAGTTTGTTTCAGCGTTAACTCTTCAAGAACCCAAATTTCGACCCAAAAGATAAGTTCTTCTATCCTCTAAATTCATTATATACATGATCTTATGACATGATGATGATGCTATAATAATAAACCATGATGATGCTATATTGTTAGATATGTTGAGGAATGAGGTTGATATGTTATGATCACAATTTGATGTTATGACATGATGATGTGTATATGTATATGATGATATGTATATATATATATATGATAATACATGATATATGAATGATATATGTGATGATATGATGCTACATGATATATGAATGCTATATGTGATGATATGATGTTACATGATATATGAATAATATATGTGATGATATAATGCCACATGATTTGGTATATGTGATATATGATGATTATGGTGATGTTTATATGATGAAATCGTATATGGTATACACATGATGTGATAATATGATGATGATGGTATGACGATAATGATATAATATATGATGGATACATAATGCTACCATGTATATATGATGGGATGTATTGATCATCATTGATGACATAAAATATGATGATGCTATATGTTTTAGTTTTGAATAATGATGATGATGATGATAATTTATAAATTGATAATTAATTATGGCAGTGGATTGAATTGATAACCCATGATGATACAATAGATGAATGAATTGATAATTAATACGGATAAGAGGGTTGCACCCAAAGCCCGTGCCCCACGGTAGGCGTGCCAGCAGCAGCCAAGCCCAAAAAAAATCAAAGTAAGGCCTAGAAGGCCACATCCCACAGACCCAATAAAGGCCCAGAAGGCCACAACCCACAACCCAAAAGGCTAGGCAAGAAGAAAACCCAGCAAGCCGAGAAAAGGGGTCAGGCCCAGAAGACCCATATTTTCGTACAGACCCATAACTCAAATTAGCCCGACCCAATCGGCTCCGACCAAATCGGTCCAGCCAAATTAGTCTAGACGAATTGCAACGGTCTAGTCATATTGTATCGGTTCAGTCGTATCGAATCGGTCTAATCAAACCGAACTAGTCTATTTGAACCGAATTATTCTAATCGAATGGTCCATCGAACCGAACCATATGAATTAGACCATCACATTCTGAAAAGAAAAGAAAACATTATGAAGCATTATGACAATTTATTTAAAATTTATGCCCGACACATTATGTCAATTTATTTAAAATTTATGCCCGGAACATTTATTTAACGTATGAAATCATCTTATGCCAGAAGTATTCATTCAAACTATTATTATGTCCTATTTAATTACATCCTTTAATATTTTTAAATTTGTATATTTAATTTATTTAGAAAATGTACGTGTTTAAATGAATCAGATGTTCATTAATAAACTAGAGATTTATAAATGAACTCATAGTTCATACTAATCACCGAACCCGTAGTTTTGGAAAAACTATGATAAAAGGGACCTGCAGATTCCTTCATAAATTCAATGGACATGATAAAACAAGTAGATTTTACATTTTAAATCTGATTTATCATACCATTTGCTAGAACCTGAAGTTCTTATTTGGTGCTTATGGATGAGTTTTCTCAAAACATTAAATGCAATGGTTTGTCCTTTATATAGACTCTAGAAGAATGGTTTACCCATTATAGGGACAATTTCTTGCCTCAAGCAAGACATGAATGACCAATCATCCATTCTAAGGATTTCAAATCTACGTGTGAATATAATTCGAAAAATGTGATTTTCCGCTCGAATATGATTTAATTCAATTCAAACACTTATTCCCATGCATGTGACCCATTGAATTAAATCTATAAATATGTATGTTTTGTGGGGACGTTTATTGTCTGACTGACAATGTTATACTCCGAGAGATATGACAAAAGAACGTTGTAGACTGGTACTGAATTATCATCAATAAGATTTTTTATTCTCCAAGTTTTAGAAGAACTTTGTCGAGATTTACGGATATTCGAGCCAACGGTTATCACATTGAAACCACTAATGACAAGAAATTAGAATATCTTTGCATAACCTCCAATCAGTATGACCAGAAGCATACACTGGAGAAACTAGCCAGAAGCTAGCCAAAAATTAGCTAGAAGCTAACTAGTATGAGCAATTGCTCAATATGACATGATCGGTTGGGAAACCCAGGTCAGGGTAATGATGCGCTGAATCCCCAATATTGTAACGACCCGTCCCGGGAAGTAGGATTAAGGAAGTGATTAGTTAGTCTAAGTGGAGGTTAGTTGGGTACTTTTGGACTTTGGTGTAGAATGACGATTTTGCCCCTGGTTTGGGCAAATTGTTACCTTTAGTTCGGGCGGTCAATTGGACATTAACCGATGACCGTGACGTAGTGCGGGACGCCACTAGTCCGTAGACAAGTGGCACGCCCGATTCCGACATCCGAGGAGGAAGTTATGATGTTCAGAAGGTTGGGGGCACTTCCGTAATTTGGTTAAAATAGGGGGAAAGTTGAATTTTCGTGTAACGAGGTTTTGACACGTAAACCGAGGATCGTTAGGTAGATCTCATCATCCTGAGTTCAACGACAGGTGGCACGTGTTCATCGGAGATAGGACGGGCAAGATACGGGTCTAGAATGGTAGTGGCATAATTGTAAATTTTTGACTCAAAAGATGGGTGTTTTGGTCTTTTGCACATTGGGAATTGTGCAACCGGATTGGGACAAGTGTACAGGTTTAAATGGGATATTTTTGGAAAGGGACCATTGGATGGTGGACACGTGCAAGGTGTCTAGTGGGTTCTAGGCCATGCACGGTGTGTGTGTTCAAATTGTGCAGGTGTGTGCAACCATGTTCTAAGAAGAGAGAAACAGAGGGTGAGATTGAGAGTTGGCCGTGTGTGTGTGTGTTCTGGTGACTGAGGGAGTGTTTAGAGGTCGAGAGAGAGATCGTGAGTGAGTTTGGAGAAGAAGACTGGTGATAGGAGGAGGTAAGGTCACGGGGAAAAACCAGAAAATAGAGAGGGATTTTGGTGGTGGTGTTGAGGTGTAATCGATCCATTGAAGCTGTAGGTGGTGCTCAGTGGACGGAGGAGGACCTGAGGAGTTGTGTGGACACCTAGGGACACGGCAGAGCCCACAGCGGTGAGCGGCAGGAGAGGTAATTTCGATTTCCTCTATTTTTCCGTTTTGTTTCAAGTTGAAAGTCGTGAAGGCTGGGGTTGAGTCGAAGGGTTTGGTGGGTGCTAGTCGACTCAGTGAGGTCCTAGGAAGCTGCTGGTTGTGCAGCCGTGATGGGGGGTGACCTGGGTGGCCGGATTGAAAAACAAGGGTACGGGTGGTTTTTAATTCGAGCTTGAGACGATGATTTAGGGTCTGTGATGGAGTGTTTGGTTGAGGGGAATGGGTTGCTTAGGACTGGACGAAGAGATTGGTGAAGAGAGGGAGGAAAACGGTGGAGGAACGGTGGAGAACCGCTCTCGCCGGTTCAGACCGGTCGAGTAGCCGAGGAAGAAGATGAACAGTAGTCTGGGTGCAGGCGCGTGAGGCCCACGCGCAGCCACTTTGGGCGGCGCGTGGAGGCGCGTGCGGCGGTTTCTGGGAAAACGGTCAACTAGGTTTTTGGTCTAGATGTTGTAATGAGTCAATTGGAATAGGTTTTGGGTTAATCGGACGTCAATTCGAGTTAATTCCACGAGGTTGAAGATTTAGGGTCTCGGTTCGTTACGTTTAGAACCCGGGGTTTTTGGGGAAAATTAGGAGAACCTTCGTTAACGTGTTAGTGACGTAGTTTGGTGACTGTTGACAGGATCGAGAATCCCCGAGGAGGTCGAGGAACGTGCAGGAGGTTCGGGACGCGAGTGACGTGCCCGGTATCTGTGAGTGGACCCCTTCTCTATAACTAAGCATGCATAATTGCTTTTCATTACTTGATTTATGGTTTTATATGTGATTTCCTGGTTATTTGAATATGCTATAACTGTTTTACTTAATTGCACGTTTTTCGAGAAAGTACGGTTTTCAGCACGTTTTACGAGAAATGTTTGACTTCTGATTATGATGCCATGATTTGGGATTTCAAATGATAAAGGATTTTCAATGGTTATAAATGGATTTAAGACATGATTTGAGGATGAAGGTTTTTGGTTTTAGAATCGGACTTCAGAAAGCGGAATTTGGGTTTAAAGTTGAAAAGTGGAATTCCGGATTTGGATTCAGAATGACGGTTCTGGATGCCGGAAGGGCGTCAGACCAGTGATTTCGGATTCGGGTTTGGATATGGATTTCGAATGGTTTTCAAATGGTTTTGGATTGGATTTGCTGGATCTGATTATTGGGTTTAAAGACCCAGATATTGTGATTGACGGGGGACGGGCCCGGATTGGGTTTAAAGACCCGGATTGAGTTTAAAGACTCGGAGTTAAAAGACTCGGATATATATTGATATTTCCCCCGTAGGCCTATTGAGTTTAAAGACTCGGAGTTTAAAGACTAAGATTATTGAGGCCTGGATTGAGTTTAAAGATTCGGATAGGTCCAACAGGTTTGATCGGATAATGATGACTTGGATTTATATTTTATCGTACTGTTTTCATGATGCCTATTTTGTGAATTATAAATGTTTTTATGATGATTATTATGTAGTTTATAGCTGTGTTTAAATAAATGGGTTGTGCATGCATGTTTTCAAAATGGAGGGCCCAACCCTGTTTTGTTATAAAATGATTTTTGAAACTTTTATTCTTCTGGTCCACTCACACTTTCTGGTTTTAACTACCCTCCAGGTCGTGGAGCTAGCACGGGGGTTGACATTGAGGCAGCGTCGGAGGCATAGAATACTCGAGAATTTTCCCGGAGTGTTTCTAATTTTCCGTTGTGTGTGTATTCTGTATATCGGTTTTGTTTTTCTTTGTTACGTACTATGCTCTGTATATTGTTGACTTTGGGATTGTTTTAAATTCTCCTGCGTCTGACAGTGTAATTTGTGGTTTTTTTTGTGAGTGTTTTGGTTTTCGTTCGGGGTTGTCAGACGGGAGCAGAGTTAGTCCCTAATCCTAGGGGATTAGGGGTGGGCCCTGACAAATATATTGCACGATCATCCTCTTACTCATAGACACCTTTGTTTTTAATGAGACATTATGCCAAGTTTTCTTGCTAGTAGAAACTGAATATTAGACCATTATATGCAAAGATGAGTTAAGACTCCACCATTTTCTTGTACAGAATACAAGGGAAATTTTGTGGACTTTCCAACCACCATGCGAACCGTTTTGAAAAATTTGCATGGTTTAGGTTGAGATACCGAAAAAGTGGTCACATGCTACACTTTCGTCCACACGCATACTGCGTTTGCTAAACTCTTAGCCCAAATCAATACATTGAGGGCCACACCACCTAGATTCTCTTATACAGTCTATAAGACTCAATAATACCAAAGAGTTCACATGGAAATCATTCGATGATTATTGCATGCCCTTTGGGATTGATGTTGAACACTCCTAATGTTCTCATAGAAACACTAATTCACCTTGGTAATGTGCACCAAGCCTCTAGTCTCTCGCGGGGGCAATACAATTTTTCATGCAGTAATGTTGGTCTGGTTGAGGTCAACGCCACCCAACGATATTATGCGTTACAGCTGGTGACTAGGTACGAACCAGCTGCTTTGTACTTACGCATTTATGGGTGTGCAGTTACGTGCCAATTGTGCCGCCACAACGTACACATATGAGACCTCAACAAAGGAGGGGCATACATGTCGGTTATGAATCCATCTTCATTATACGCTATTTAGAGCCCTTGATAGGCGATCTCATTCCCACAATATTGCGGATAGTCACTTTAATGAGACAGTCTTCCCTTCGTTAAGAGGAGATAAGAATGTCAAACGTTTCTCAAGAACGACGTGAATTGACGTAGAATGCCCCCACTATGTCTCACCTTGATCCCCGAATGCACAAAGTAAGAATGAAGTGACGAGATCATATATACCTGCTGCAAGTGTGCCTGCAAGGTTAGACGTTCCAGTAGGACGCGTCGTCCCAAATAGACGAGGTACGGCCATGACGGCTAACCAGTTATATGTCCCTGCCCAGAAACGAGGTAGACCAATAGGTTCGAAGGATTCTTATCCCTAGAAGGGGATATTTGGCACAATCGAATCCCTTCACAATATCATCTGATCCATCTCATGAGATAATTCCGGATTATGGGTATGTCTTAGAAGAGACGACGTTGGAGGACGCCTCAACGTCAGAACCCACTCCCAAGAATAAAGAGATCTCGGTAAATCATGCATGCTTATGTGAGATAGGGAATCAGAATGATATTATCATCGATGATTTATATTTATTCGCAGTAGCTACCAAAATAATAACTAGAAATGAAATTGAACTTTACTTCATTGATGAATGCATGTCAACGTAGAGAAGATTGGCCAAAGTGGAAAGAAGTAATCCAGGTCGAACTTGATTCCTTGACAAAAAAGAAAGGTGTTTGGACCTATAGTTCCCACACCCCTCCATATTAAACCTGTAGAATTTAAATGGGTAGTCATAAGGAAGCGTAATGAGAAAAATGAGGTTGTGAGATGTACAACTCATTTAATGGCGCACAGTTTTCTCAACGCCCTAAGATTGATTATGAGGAGACATATTCTCCCGTAATGAACGTCATAACGTTCTTCTACCTTATCAGTTTGGTAGTTTCCAGCAAAATTGAATATGCAGCTTATAAACGTGGTTAATGCTTATCTCTATAAGGGATCTAAATAGAAATATGTTTTAAAATTCCTGAAGGACTTAAGATATCTGATGCAAATAGTTCCAGACCACAGAACACGCTCTCCATTCGTGTTTATTTGATCAGATTAGGATAGGTTAATAATGAACTGTGCCCATGCGTGTTTATTAAGAAAACAAGTTCTGAGTTCGCTATAATGGCAGTTTATGTCTATGACATGAATCTGATTAGTACTCCTGAAGAGATCCAAGAAATCGCTAAGCACCTGAAGTTAGAATTTGAAATGAGGGATCTTGGGAGAACACACTTCTATCTCGGCCTGGAGCTCGAGCACCGTGCAGATGAGATTTTAATCCATCAATCGAATTACATCCAAAAGATGTTGAGACGCTTTAATGAGGATAAAGCTAAACCTTTAAGCACGCCCATGATCTCCCGAAGTCTAGATCCTAAGAAGGACCCGTTTTGTCCAGTAGATGATAACGAAGAGATATTGACACCAGAAGTACCATATCTAAGTACAACAGGCGCATTATTTTACTTGGCTCGATACACTAGACCAAACATTTCATTCGTTGTGAACTTACTAGCTAGATTTAGCTCTGCGTTAACACGCCGCCACTGGAATGGAATAAAAGACATCTTTTGATACCTTAGAGGTACAATGCATATGGGCTTATTCTATCCCCATGCATTGAGGAATTAATCAAACCCCTTTGGTCCTCGGAATGATGCACACCTCGTTGGGTATGCTGATGCAGGTTACCTATCAGACCCACACAAGGCACGTTCCCAATCTGGTTATGTCTTTACCATTGGGAACACATCAATATCTTGGAGGTCTAAGAAACATACCCTTATTGTTACGTCTTCGAATCATGTAAAGATTTTAACTTTTCACGAAGCAGCTTGTGAATGAATATGGCTAATAGCCATTACAAGACATAGTCGAAATACTTGTGCACTGTATTCCACCAATAATGAACCTAAGATTATTTGCTAAGATAATGTTATCTCCATCCAGCAGATGAGAACCAGTTTCATTATAGGAGACAATAACAAGCCATCATCCAATGCAACATTCCAGAAGCATGTTCATGGTATTGGCTTGTGTAGATTGGCAGATCTACCAAGTTCTTAATTTTCAGGGGGAGTAGACATTAGGGAGAGTATCCCGAAGCATACGAGCACCCAGAAGTATATTGCGTATCCTGAAGTATACTCACAAGACCATCGTGTACTCTTTTGTCCTATGTTCAGGGTTATTTTGTCTCATTGAGTTTTGTTACCTAACTAGGTTTTAATGAGGCACACATTTTGTTATGGTCACCCCATTAATAATGCATCCTGAAGATGCCATGATTCGACTCATATACATTTGCTCATCTTTTCCCTTCGACCACCGGTTTTTCCCACTGGGTTTACCAGGCAAGGTTTTGATATAGCAACTGTAATGCATTTTTATTTCAAGGACGCTCTATCTACTTATGTTCCAGAAGGGACGACTTCAATTACCTACAGAGATCCCGATGCGGTTACGATCCATGCGTGTTGCACTCTTTTCCCTTCGACCATGATTATTTTTTGTCCCATAGAGTTTTTGTTAATTGGCAAAATTTTAACGAGGCAACATATAGGTGCGTAGTCAACCAACGCACTATTACATGAAATATCCAAGAGGGAGTGTTGTAAATATACTAAATTGTATGGCTATTTATATGTATGGACGTTTTTGTGCATGTATTATATTCTAACCCTAACACTATATAATGAGATTTAACTGAATGAAAATGGAACAATTTGATCTGTTATATATTATTAATAAGCTTCTGTTGGATGGCTTGTACGCTAGATTGCTCCTGTGTCCCGTCCTATTTTGATATTCAATTTTATTATAGTTTTTTCTTTTGAAAAAATAATATAAAATAAATGAAAGAAGGAGGTGGTTTTTGTTATTTTGCGAGGGACGTCGTTGTTTGATATTGCTGTCGGCCATTCTGACTCACAAAAATTTCCTCGATGTTTCCAATTACCCAATCCAACCTTACGTTCCAATTTATTACCTAATCAAACAAAAGAATGGCTCCTTCCTCCTTGTGAATCAACTTTTTCTTTTATTTATCCAATCTCATGTATCAGCTTTCCAATAATGCAATTATAAGTAGATAAACAACAGGGATATATATAATTTATTACCCATTCATGTTTCAATCATAGTAGGAACAACACAAAGACAACGTCAGCTTTGAATTGTTTGCAGTGCTCCATACTGAACAAGTTCAGGTCTCCACGTTCTTAAATTGGTTCATGCTCTCATGGCGTCATGGCCTCTGCTAGGGTTTTCCCTACCCACCATTTTAATTCATTTTCTAATGTACGCCAACTAGGGCAGGATGATAACCCTTATATTGATGAGGTGCACTAAACCAAACTGCGCCCACTCCTAAAAATACAAACAACAACCAAGTGTACAATTCTTAACAATAAATCATCACCCAAGGCTCAATGCTACAATTATTACTACTAAAAGTTAGGCCTAATAAGAATTTAAACAGAAAAACAACTAGCTAAGTCCATAATGTTCAAGATCAATAATATCTGACAAAACAAGCCCAATAATATCTGACAAAAGAAACCAACCCAAGACAAGGCCGATAAAACTGCAACAGCTTTTATGAAAAATAAATTACCCAACGAGCGTTTAAGTTAAGGCGCCACCGGTGGGCCGGGTCCCATGGGGCACAGCAGAGAAGACAAGGGTGGGGAAGCCCGCACGTGTGAGATGAAACTGACTTGGTGTGAGGGTTTTGTCTATATCCTCCTTGCCAACTGGCCTGCTGGTTCGCAGTGTGAGGACTTGAATTAAGTTGAACAGAAGACAGAAGAAGCAATAAAAGGCAAAGGAAATTTGGAATTGGATGTGTGTAGATGACAATAGTTGGATGTGTCATTCTTAGTTTTGTCCATATTTGTACAAATATGCATGGCAAATAGGCAACGGGGGCATCTACAGTACTCTATTTGGCCCCCCCAATTTCATCCATTCACTCACTTGCATGTTGCTTTATACGATTACAATCCCACTCACTCACGTACTATCTTCTTCTTCCTCTTGTAGTCGTGTGGGTTGTGTCAAGATTCAAAAGATTGAGTTTTGTTGCCACCGACTCTTTGCACAAAAATCGTATCATGTTTGATTTCGACTTAGGCAGAGTTGCCTTTTGCATTGCTGAATTGAGGCTAGCATTCTAACGCCGTTTAAATTGTGTGAACCATTTTAATCAAGTCAAGTGTATGCAAATTAAGTTAAGCGGAAAGTAATTGCATCGTAATCTAAATATTGATAAAAGAATGAAACAATGATCACAAAAAAGTTAGTAAAAACAAAACTCACAACTATGCACCTCCCTAATATGGTATATGACCGAAAAACAATATCTGGATTTTTTTTTTGTTTCTAGTTAAATGAGGTACCAAACTATAAGTATGACGAAGCCAACTAAAGGTAATAGAAAATCGTGAGTAAGGGTGATAATTTTTTACACGATTTGAAATTTGGACTAAATTTACTTGGATCAACCCGCACGATTAGAATTTCGAGTCAACTCATTATGACACGTTTAATAAACGTGTGAGTTTCGAGTCAACTTATTAACCCATATAATGACATGTTAACCCATTTAATAAATGAGTAGATTTCAGGCAGGGCCGACCATGGCTTAAGGCAGCAAGGGCGACTGCCCTAGGCCCACGAATAGGGAGGGTCCAAAAATTTTAAATTTGTCTTATTTTTTTTATGAAAAAAAAGAGAATATTTAAATTTAGAAAAAAAAATTAAATTGAATTTGAAGAAATATTTTATTAAAAAATTGGTCTCATATTCTTGAAATATTATAAGACTTATTTTGATTAATATATAGTTATCTAGTTTGTCTTATAAAGTCATTAAGACTATAATTAACTCTAATTTTTTTTGATAAAATTTCACCGTTTCTTAAAAATATAATATTGCAAAAATGACTATATTTTATATGTATGATTGATGTGCTTAAATTCTTGAATTTTTTTGGTATATTGCTAGGAGGATGAAAAAAAAAAGATTGAAATTTGAAAAATTTTATTAATTTTGTATATGTAAATATATATTATAGGGGCATTTTATAATTTTAGCCCTAAGCTTCCAATTTATTGGACCGCTCCTGGTTTCAGGTTAACCTGTTAACCCGTATATTGACCTATATATTGACCCGTTTAATAAATATGTCATTACTAACCCATATATCTACCCATTTATCTACCTAAATACCTATTAAATTTTATAATTTAAATAGGTTAAACATGTTAAATAGTCATAGATTAATTAAGTTTTTAGTACCACCTATTTATTAAATGAGTTATATGGGTTACACGGGTTACCTAGGTCATTAACATGTCAGGTTCGGATTGGACATTCTTGACACGATTATTAAACGGATCGGGTTCAAGTTGAATATATTTGAATAAAACAATATTTATGACACGATACGAACCCAATACAACACGACTCATTATCAGTCCTACTGAAGTCTCCACATGTTAATAAAATCAGCACAAAATTACCACCTCGTCAAACTACAATCATACCCGCACGGGAAACAGAACAAAATTACTCAATAATAATAGGCAACAGACTTTTCCAAGCTTACCAAGATTTGTAGAAGTTGGAGAAAATTCAAAAATCCTTTTTAAGATGAAAGTATTCAAATTAAAATGGTTCCTTATTAATTCACATATAAACTCAGAAAAGGATGAAAATATGAATTACATTATCTCATAAATCTAAACATGTCTCACATTCCTATTATCTTCAACCTTCGTTATTCACGCTTATTGATATGAGTTCTTAATTAAACTCATTCAATTGCATAATAAGAATAGCTAAAAACGCCAAAATCTAACTAACCCATTCATAATTATGTGATATGGGCCGGTAAGATTGATAAAACAAATAGCTAAGAACCATGGCTGGTCATGGCCTAGGGCGGCAAGGGTGACTACCTGGGTGCACGAACAAGGAGAGCCCAAAATTTTAAATTTGTCTTATTTTTATGAAAAAAAATAAAAAATTATTTAAAATTTTGAAAAATATTTAAATTGAATTAAAAGAATTATTTTATTAAAAAATTGGGCACATATTCTTAAAATATTATAAGAGTTATTCTGATTAATATATACTTATTTAGTTTGTCTTATAAAGTCATTAAAACTCTAACTTTAAATTTTATGATAAAATTTCACCGTTTCTTAAAAGTATAATATTGTAAACATGACTATATTTTCTATGTATGATTGATGTGCTTAAATTCTTGATTTTTTTTTTTGGTATATTGCGAGGATGATGAAAAAAAATTATTAATTTTGTGTATGTAAATATATATTATAAGGGTACTTTTATAATTTTCACCCTAGGCCACCAATTTATTCGACCGGCCCTGCTAAGAACTCAGTTCCCAGCTAGTGACAATAGAGACTATGGAGTCACAATGGTCACAATCTTCGTCTTCTTTGCTCGGCTCGGGTGCATAGGATACAGAAGAAAGGACCAATTTGAGTTTTCTGGTGAATCTTTGAATATTGATTTTAGAAATGCGATAGAGGAGAATGCAAAATTTCTTCTCATATTACTTTAATTAGAAAATGACGAAGATTAAAAGTCTCACCATCTGGGATAATATAGATGAGGCAGTTAAAGTTATGATAAGCTCAACTAATACCATTTTTGTATGCTATAAATGGGTACTTGCAATTCATCCCCTACATCCTTGCTTGGTATTGCACGATGGCAATAGAGATGGAGATGGAGATGGAGAGGTTACAATTGGAGCAGTTGTTATTCATGGTTTGGTCGACGTTTTCAGATGAGTTAGAGTTTAATCTTTGGGGTCTCTTCTTCTACAAATGTTTCAATTAAATAATGTAAGTTTACCGTTGAGCTTACATTCTATTAAATTTTGTTACGTCATATTTTATGTTAAGCAAAGGTATTTTTGACGCATCACGAAGTAAAATAGGGTAAACAAGCGTAAAACCCTGAAGAACAAACACTGGAATCCACCAGAAGATAACCGAGAAAACTCTCGAATTTGGTTGAATAAAAATATATGATGAAAAACAAATACAACATTTAAAGGTTGTTTAAATACCTAGGAAACCCTAAAGTGAAACCTAAATCAAAAAGGAAAAGAAAACTCTAATTAATTAAAATTCCGAAAATACTAGGAAAACTTTAAAACTACTTTTTGAGGCCCTAAACGACGATATTCGGCTAAAAAGACCCATATGTCACGGCATAAGCGATGAGTTTGATTTGTCTCGTCGTTCCCTTTCCGGAAAGGTATCATAAGCCCCATTATGAGCTCGACGTCAAATCTGTAAATTCCGCTTACATCCTTTTTGCAGTTTTCGCTCCATCTCTTCCTCAATCCATTCCGCCATTTGTTCTACATCAGTCCCCTCCACTTCAGAAGAACTCGACCCCGAGTTATCATCAGGATAGAGAGCTACATCTTCACGGAACTCATACATGTCAGCCACATTGAAAGTATTAGAAATTCCCATGGATTCCGGCAAGTCTAACACATAAGCATTGTCGTTGATTCTCTTCAGCACTTTGAATGGCCCATACTTTTTCTGTTTCAACTTACTGTAGGTACCCGCAGGAACTCTTTCTTTCCTAAAAAACACCATAACAGAATCACCCTCTTGGAACACCTTAACTCGCCTATGTTTGTCGGCTGCTGCTTTATACTTGACATTGGTCTGCTCCAACTTCTGTCTAACTTTATCCCTAACAGCCACTACGCCTTCAGCCATATTTTCTGCAGCAACACTTACTCCATGACCATTAGGCAACTTCACGAGGTCCACCACATGACTAGGTACAGCAGTATAAACAATGGCAAACGGCGACTTCCCCGTGGCACTATGAACTGCACTATTGTAAGCGAACTCCACCTGTGGAAGGGCATAGTCCCACTGCTTCGGCTTATCACCACAAATGCTACGCACCATGTTTCCCAAAGTTCTGTTTGTCACCTCAGTCTGACCATCAGTTTGAGGATGGGCAGTGCTACTACGATTCAAAACAGTCCCGAACATCCGCCACAAAGTAATCCAGAAATGGCTAAGGAACTTGGTGTCACGATCAGAAGTTATAGACTTAGGCACCCCATGCAGTCGAATAACCTCCCTGAAATATAGTTTGGCTATGTTGGACGCATCCGCTGTCTTCTTACAAGCTATGAAGTGTGCCATCTTGGAGAATCTATCAACCACAACAAAGACAGAATCCACTCCTCTTTGTGTTCTAGGTAATCCGAGCACAAAATCCATAGCTACATCCTGCCAAATATCTTTAGGAACAGGTAAAGGCATATACAACCCAGTATTTTGAACTTGACCCTTTGAAGTTTGGCACGTATAACACTTTGACACGATAGCTCCAACATCCCGTTTCAACTGTGGCCAATAGTATCTCTCCTCCAAGCTTGCAATGGTTTTATCTCGACCCAAATGGCCACTCAATCCTCCTCCATGTAAATCCCGAATCAGCTTCTCCCGCAAGGATGAGATAGGGATACACCACTGGTTACCCTTGAGCAAATACCCCTCATTAAGAAAGTAATCCGCTGTTGGTTCAAGATTAACACACTTTCGCCATAATTCTTTGAAGTCCTCGTCATTTCATACAACTCCTTCATAAATTCGAACCCCACAATTTCTTGAGAAAGTGTAACCAGCAAGATAGCTCGTCTACTTAGAGCACCAGCCACACGATTTAGGGTCCCTGATTTATGTTTGATAACAAATGGAAACTTTTGCAGAAAATTCACCCACCTGACATGCATCTTATCAACGTGTTTTTGGCTATTAATGAACTTCAAGGCTTGGTGGTCGGTAAACAGTACGAACTCCTTTTGAACGAGGTAGTGCTCCCATTGTTTCAAAGCCCTCACGACCACATAAAATTCCTGGTCATAAGTACTCCACTTCTGGCGTGCTTCACTCAACTTTTCCGAAAAGAACGCTATTGGTTTCTTTTCTTGTGACAATACAGCCCCCACTCCTACTCCACTAGCATCACATTCGACCTCGAATACTCTCTCAAAGTTCGGAAGAGCGAGAATTGGGGCGGTGCAAAGCTTTTCTTTGATGAGGGCAAATCTCTTCTCTTGCTCATCCCCCTACTGGAATTTTCCCTTTTTCAAACATTCGGTGATAGGTGCCGTAATGGTGCTAAAGTTCCTTACAAACCTCCTGTAGAATGTGGCCAACCCGTGGAAACTTCTCACTTCAGTCACCGACCTTGGAGCCGGCCAATCACGGATTGCCCGAATTTTCTCATTATCCACCTGAATGCCATCCTCACCAACCACAAATCCCAAAAACAACAACTTATTTGTACAGAAAGTACATTTTTTCAGGTTCACATACAACTTATTTTCTTGCAGAACCCCTAAAACTTGCCTCAATGCACCATACGTTCTTCTTTTGTTTGACTATAAATTAAAATATCATCAAAGTAAACCACAACGAAAGAGCCAAGGAATGGACGAAGAACCTGATTCATAAGTCTCATGAAAGTGCTAGGTGCGTTTGACAACCCGAAAGGCATGACCAACCATTCGTATAATCCATCCTTGCTTTTAAACGCCGTCTTCCACTCATCACCCGGTCTGATTCGAATCGGGTGGTAGCCACTCCGCAAGTCTAACTTCGTGAACACCTTAGAACCCTCAAGTTCATCCAACATGTCTTCCAATCGTGGTATGGGAAATCTGTATTTTACTGTTATTTTGTTGATTGCTCGGCTGTCAACACACATACGCCAAGCATTCTCCTTCTTAGGAACTAGAAGGACAGGAACCGCACAAAGACTCAAACTCTCTCTGATAAATCCCTTCTTCATCAACTCCTCAATCTGCTCCCTCAAAATCTCATTCTCCTTAGGACTCATACGGTAATGAGGCAGATTTGGTAGGCTAGCTCCAGGTACTAAATCAATTTAATGCTGGATATCCCGCATAGGTGGCAGTTCGTTAGGCAATTCCTCAGCCACAAGCTCCTTGAATTCCCTCAACATCTGCTTCACATCAGTGGGAATTTCGACCTTTTCTTTGCTTGTGGTCATTAATCCCTTCAGCACCACGGGATAAAAAGAATCTGCTTCTTTGATTGCCTCATTTATCTCCCGCTCATTGCTAGTCAAAGTCAGGAAACTCGAACTCTCCTTTCTTGGGACACTCATCTTTCCCGAATGTGTAATAGGAGCCATAGCAATTTTGTGATTATTCCAAGTAAACAAGATAACATTGTCTCGACCCTTAAAGGTAGTATCCACATCAAACTGCCAAGGTCGTCCCAATAAAATATGACAAGCATCCATATCAATTATGTCACATAATATTTCATTACTATAGTGCTTACCAATGGAGAGTGGTACACGACATGTTTCAGAGACTCGAACTGAAGGTCCTTTCTTCACCCAACCCAGCGAATAAGGAGTGCTATGTGGCTCCGTTGGTAGTTGCAAATGCTCCACCAGTTTCTTCGACACAAAATTCTCACAGCTGCCATTATCTACAATCACATCACATATTTTGTTTTTAATGGAACAGTGAGAACGAAATATACTATTACGCTGGCCTTCCTCTTTTGGAGCTAAAAGAATTCGTTGCATCACCAAAGTAACTCGTTCTAAGCCCTCTTCAATTTCAAACTCGGCTCCTTCATAGTCATCCTCAAAACTTTCTCCCCCTTCTTCTTGACCATCATCATCCACGTCTACTAAATTGGCCTGTCTCCGGTCAGGGCAAACATTAGAACGATGCCCTTGTTTGCCACAATGATAACAAATATCCCCCGTGGGTCTAGCATACGGATTCGGATTTTGCTTCTGGGGCTGATTTCGAATCTGCCCCCTATCAAAATGTCTGCTACTCCCCTCATTTCCTCTTCTCGGCTGGAAATTTGAAGGTTTTGAAGTGCCTTGCTGCACGGACTTTCCCTTATCAGTAGGGAAAACTGAATTATTTTCAGATAAATCCGGCATATTCCTCCGGTAAGGCAATGTGCGTTTTTCTTTTTCCATCAACTCGGCCTTCATCGCCATGTTAATTGCCTCTTGCAAGGACCACAAATTCTGCAAGCCAATCTTCTCTTGAATGGCAGGTTTCAGCCCGTTCATATACCTCGCCACCTTCTGATTCTCGGTCTCTCTTAGGTTATTTCGTTCAGCCAATCGCATGAACTCATCAGTATATTCAGTCACTGTTTTGATGCCTTGAACACATCCCATGAACATCCGATACAAAATTTGCTCGTGGTCAGCTGGTAAAAATTTCTCCATCATAAGTTGTTTCATCTTTCGCCATGTCCGAACCCTATTTTTCCCTTGCCTTTGTCGGGTATTCTGGAGTTGATCCCACCAAACAGCCGCTGTACTTTTCAAACGGAAAGCAATCATCTTTACCATCTTGGCCTCGGGAATCTCCATGAGCTCGAAAAATCTCTCTACGTCCACCAACCAATCTAAGAAATGTTCAATTTTTAAATTTCCCGAAAAGTTGGGAATATCATCTTTAATCCGATAATCATCATAATGGTTGCGGTTATGGTTATTGTGACGTGGCTCTTCGAGTTCCTCTTCAGAATCGGAACCACCTTCTTCCTCACGAAATCTCCTAGGGTTTCCCCTATCATTACCCGCCCGATTGTTGCCTTGGTTGCCTCTTCGATTATTCTCCAGCAACAACGCTCGCAGCTCCCCAAATTGAGCAGTTAATTCCCCAAATTGAGTAGTTAATTCAGTAAGACTAGGTAAACAAGCGTAAAACCCTGAAGAACAAACACTGGAATCCACCAGAAGATAACCGAGAAAACTCTCGAATTTGGTTGAATAAAAATATATGATGAAAAACAAATACAACATTTAAAGGTTGTTTAAATAGCTAGGAAACCCTAAAGTGAAACCTAAATCAAAAAGGAAAAGAAAACTCTAATTAATTAAAATTCCGAAAATACTAGGAAAACTTTAAAACTACTTTTTGAGGCCCTAAACGACGATATTCGGCTAAAAAGACCCATATATCACGACATAAGCGGTGAGTTTGATTTGTCTCGTCGTTCCCTTTCCGGAAAGGTATCATAAGCCCCATTCTGAGTTCGGACGCCAAATCTGTAAATTCCGCTTACGTCCTTTTTGCAGTTTTCGCTACATCTCTTCCTCAATCCATTCCGCCATTTGTTCTACATCAATTTTGGTCAGAAATTTTTGGCGCAGCATTTCGCTCCTCCTGATTGTATAACAATAGAGATAATAAAGATATTAAAACTTCAGTTTAGTTTTGTTGAAGCAGAAATCGAACCCGCCGAGAAAAGTCCTCACAATTCCTGCAAACAGCAAACAATTAACTATCGTTGCCTTGATCGATTACCCGGGGGGTTGTTCGACCAAGAACACTCTGATGCCTAAGTTAGCTTTGAGAGAGGAAAAAGATATAATTCGAAGCGAGAATCGACTTATCTTGGAAATGAAATGTGCTCCGCTATTTATAGGAAAATCTTGAAAGCCTCGAAGCGTTCTGATTGGTCGGTTGAGTTTGTAATTAATAAATAATATATTATTTAACAATTATAATAATAACTCATTATGATAATAATGATAATTATTGTATTTTAACATTAATATTAATTGTCCGTTATTAAGAATAATGACAATTAACTCACGGGGAGAATATTAATATTACAGAGACTTTTAACCCGATTAAATAACGTATTTAGCTGGTAAATAGATTATTTAATGTGTGGATGTCTATAAGTCATTAGCACTATTGCCATGGGCAATTTGGTCATTTCAGGAATTATGGGCCACGTGTCAGCTCCACAATTTTCGGGTGATTTTGGGTTTTACAAATGCCCCCACTTCGCTTAGGAATTTAAGGAATCCCAAGGGAAGTAGATTTTCGGAAGTCCCGGTGAATCATTTTTGGGTAGGATTCCGTTGTCTTGTGTTGAAAAAAATTCCATTGGGTTCGGAATACTGCATCAAGTTGATGTATGTAAGTGCGGGACTCGGAGTCTGATGTGAGATTGGTACACTTCTTCAGTTGGACCTTGATGGATGGTCCATCTAGATTAATTCTCCAATTATTTTTGGGAGTTTGTTACCTCCGAATTAATTTGCGAGTTCTAAAACTCCAATTGATTCAATGTTGTAACCTATAATTGATGATATGCGTTTTCCATATTGCTGTAACCAATAATTGATGATAACCATTTTCCCACATTTTCCTTATATAAGGGAAGGTTGACAGCCAATAGGAGGGGACGTGTTGCTTTATTCTGCTGGATATATAGGAAGTTTGGTTGCAGATAGGGAAATTTAAACTCTAGCTTTAATCTTGGGGTGAAGAAATTTTGAGTGCTGGTCGGACAAAGAGGTTGAGCGTCGATTTCGAGGAAAGGTAAATATATATTTTTTTCCCGTTTGTTTATATTGGTAATTGGTTTTCCTGATCACATATTGAAGAGATGTGACATGCGATTGGGAATTGGTTATTTGATGTGTCAGGTAAGGTGTGTCATGCCATGGATTGATTGGCAATGAGGAATGAGATGGCAGCTCAGGAATTTGGGGACCCCATGCGAGTGTGAACCATACAGGACAAAGAGCTGTGCACTGCTACGACTATCAATTGGTGCCAGATGAGACACGGCACAGGGCGACTATCAAAAAGCTGTGACTTTCCTGGAAAGACGACAGCGTGGTCATGCGAGGCAACTTAATTGCCCAACCATTTCCTTGCATGAATTATGGAATTCATACTTTCCCGTGGCTTTATATGATCTATATAATGTATATTATATATATAATATTACATAAAGGGAACAGAGATGGCCAAGTCGCCTTATATAATATCATCCTTTACTGCGTATCTGTTTTAATTCATTATTTATATTATATATTTATAATATGTTCTAGAAATTATTAATAATTTCTTTGTTAGTTTTTCTTTCTCAACCGCATCGGGAGATGTAGGAGTCCGATTACGATGATTCAAGTGACATTGAACTCTATTTTCAAAGATGGTACTTTCAAGATGCATGAAGACATACTTCTAGTGAAGTCTTGAAGAATTTATTTTGTGGGACCTTCTGATTGGTAGATACATAGGATATTTCCAGTGCGTTATAGCCAAGAAGTGAGTCCACTTGTTTGCTCCTGAGTGGTTGGTCAGGTAGACGGGGCTCGCCATTATCGGCGGCTCAGTTAGTACCATTGTTGACCACCACGTGTTAGGCATGGATTGACTTGAGGGGATGTCGGTGGACTGTTGCAGAAGGTGTCGCACGCAGGGCTTCAGTTGGAGGGTTAGTAGTGGGCCAGCGCTAGTCAGCTTTTATTCAATCACCAAAAAGACGTCTCCATGTGTTCGCCACCAGGTAATGCATCGGGCAGGCAGGGCCCGCTTTTTATGGTGGTTCTGTTAGTGCCAATAGAGATGCACCATGCGTTGAGCTTGGATTGGAGGCTATCTGCGCAGACAGGTTCTAGCTGTCATCTGTTTTCCGCTTGGCAATTCTGTGGTTTGGAAGCTAACGATCTCCGACTTGACTTAGTGCTTTTGTTACTTCCCTTGTGCTTGCGACTAAGAATGCTTGGGGGACTCGCACATTGGAAAGCAAGGTGGAGCATAAAGACGGAGGTGGACCAGATGGTGTATGCCATTGCGAAATTGAAGGAAGAAAGCTTGGAGGTGGACCATGCATGTGGTGTTTTGGAAGATAGAAGGTCTGACACATGAGGATCAAGGCACAACAAAATGTAAGACAAGGCCTGGTTGGAGCTCAAAGTATTGAACGAGGCGCACTTCCAATGACCATGCATGTGGTGCGTGGCGCATGGTGCATTTACAGACTTGTCATCTTCAAGTATAGGTGAAGCCAACATCAAAGTTTTTAGCAAGGGAGGCGAGGAGTCTCATCACTTGATGTGAGGCGTGTCACAACCCATCAAGAGACATGTTCCAGCTGCGCGGATGCTTGCATGATTCCGAAGAGAAAGTCAAATGGTTGTATGTTGAAATCCAAAATTTGAGAGTTGGCTGCTTGCTGTCATCACATGCCCCCACAACTTTGTGCTTTAAGGAAGATAAAGCGCAAAAGTTGGGTACGAAGAGTCAGAGTGGGATTACCACAAAAGAGCTGGAGCTTGAACTAGACATGGAGCCTGAGCTACAACCTGAGCCTGATAGGGAGGCTAAGAAAGGCGGCATTCCTGAAACTGACGAATCTCTATTTGATGATGTCCCCATACTTCCAGTAGAAGAGTGGGCATAGTTTTAATGAACGATGTGTCAGGACCCACCCCGGTTTCACCCCGAAAACCGAGGTAAATCCTGCTCCTGTCTGACACCCCGACACAAAACCAAAGTAAACTCACTCGAAGCCACCAAAGTACCCAGTCAGACGCAAGAGAAACTATACAAAACATCCCGAAGTTTAAGTGTTTACATAGCATAGTACTAACTACAAAAGAAAGAAAACCGGTAACTAGATACATGCACACGAAAAATTTAAAACATTTCGGGGTCGCTCTCGTAACTTCTATGCCTCCGACGCTGCCTCGACGCCGAAACCCCGCTCTAGCTCCACGACCTGGAGGGCAATTTAAAATAGAAGGTGTGAGTGGACCATTAATAAGAAAAGAATTTCCGAAAACCATTTCATATTAAAACCAGGGTTTTAGCCCTCCGTTTTGAAATCACATGCATAACCCAGTTACTAAAAACAATTATAAATCACGTAAAGATCAAACATTTGCAGAATCATTATAAAACGTAAGTTTTATAAAATGTAAGTTTCAACCAATCATTATCCGATCAAACCTGCTGGATCTATCCGAGTCTTTAAACTCCCGAGTGTTTAAACTCAATCCAGGCCTCAATAATATCCGAGTCTTTAATCTCCCGAGTCTTCAAACTCAACAGGCCTACGGGGGAAATATCAATATATCCGAGTCTTTAAACTCCCGAGTCTTTAAACTCAATCTGGGTCTTTAAACCCAATCCGGGCCCGTCCCCCGTCAAATCAATATCCGGGTCTTTAAACCCAATAACCAGATCCAGCAAATCCAATCAAAACCATTTGAAAACCATTTCGAAATCCATATCCAAACCCGAATCCGAAATCACCGGTCCGAAGCCCTTCCGGCATCCCGAACCGTCATTCCGAACCCAAATCCGGAAATCCACTTCTCAACTTTAAAACCAAATTCCGATTTCAAAACCGAAAACCTTTATTATCAAAATCACGTTCCAAAATCCATTTATAAGCATTCAAAACCAGTTATCATTTGAAAACCCCAAAACCATGGCATTATACTCAGAAATCACCATTTCTCGTAAAACGTGCTGAAACCGAACTTACTCGAAAAACGTGCAATTATGTAAAACCAACATACCATATTCAAAAATCATGAAATCACATATAAAACCATAAAACAAGAATAGAAAAACAGTTATGCATGCTCGATTTTAAGGAAAGGGGTCCACTCACAGTACCTAGCCCTCAATCACGTCCCGAACGTCTCGTACGTTCCTCAGCTTTCTCGTGAAGTCCCGATCCTGTCAACAATCACCCAAGAACGTTACTAACACATCTACGAAGATCCACCTAATTCTTCCTAAAAATTTCCGAGTCCTAAACTGTAACGACCCGAACTTTCGTAATTATTATTTTATTGTTAAATGACCGTTTTACCCCTGGGGGGGGGAAAGTTGACTTTTACCTTGGGAAGTAATTAGGACTGTGACCCATGACCGTGACGTAGTTTAGGACGTCACGAGTTCATAGGCAGGAGGCACGTTCGATTTCGATGTTCGAGGAAGAAGTTGTGACGTCCGGAAGTCTAGGGGTATTTTGGTAATTTGGTCAATTAGGGGCCAAATGTTGACTTTTGACCCGGGAAGTCCAACGGACGAGGGCCAAGGACCGTTACGTAGGTCCCGTCGATACGAATCCGTAGACAGGCGGCACGCCAAAAATCGGACTTACAACGAAAAAGTTATGGTCAAGAACGTAATTACGATTAAACCGAACTAACCGAGACTTGGAATAAAATAATAATAAAATATTAGAATCTGATTACTTTAACCCAATCAATCTGGACCCTTGATGAGGGACACATGTCACTCATCTACCTCATCCACATCATCCCCTAAAACCAGGATCTGTGTTTACCATTTCATTAATTAATTAATTAAACTCCCTTAAATCCTCACCCTTCATCCTATACTCTGATTGAATCTCAGCCCTCCATTCCATCTGATCACTCTGTTTTAAAAACCATCAGAGAATTCATTCTCTCATTCCTATTCCTTCAAACCGTGGCTAACTCTCATCCTTCGAACAAACACCTCACAGCCTCTCAGCCTCAACTAACGAACCAGGCAGCACCAGACCGTCCACCACCTTCATCAGACACCAGCCAACACCACCACGACCGTCCTGCACGGCCGGAAAACCCACAAACCCGAGGAGAACCCGATCGGCCCAAAACCATCCAACCATCCAAACCATGACTTCTGGGCTCGAACAAACCTAGGGCTAGCACCACTGAGACCTCTGGACGGCTTAGGACTGGACTAGGCAGCCCACGGCGGCGGCACGGCGGCAGTAAGCCCATAAACCCGAGAGACACCGATTTCCTTCCCTGTCTCGAACCGTTCATTTTTGACGTTAAACTTGTTTGGCTGCTTTTGAGACATAACCTAGGGGACTAGACGATCATTTTGGACCAGAGATCGTGGCTGGAAGTTCGACGGCTCGCCGGAGAAGACGAACCAGAGCCGGCAGCCAGTTTCCCGTCGATTTTCAGGTGGTTTCTTGAACCTAAAAACCTGTTTTAATCATACAAAACCATAGAACATGATTAGACGAGTTCATAGGAACAAATCCCATCGGTTTTGGTGGTCGGGTTGATGAGAACTGGTCGGGTCGAACCGTGGGTCTGCGGTGACCCGATTCTCAGACTCGGTTACTGTAGCTGATGACGTCATCATACTGACGTCAGCAGTGACATCATGATGACGTCATCATGTCAGAATATGATCAGACCAGGGACCAATAGGCTGTTGACACGTGTCCTCTGACATTGTCAGTGATGACGTCATGCTGACATCAGCAGTGACGTCATGCTGACGTCATCATCACTGTAGCACCGTTGACCAGAGGGTTGACCGGCGCGTGGGGGGCGTGTGTGAACAGTATTTTGTGTGGGACTAGTGCCATTTTCAAGGTTTCGACGATACGGATCCAATGGCGGTGGTTTCGTGTCGATCAGAGATCGTTAGGTTGGTCAAATTGGGATCTGACGCCTTGGGAAGCGTGTTCAGACGGCTTACCCGGGCCGGTTTCAGTCTAGGGTTTCTTAGTTTTTTAGTAGGGACTTAAAGTGACCTTTACGTATGTTTTGGGCATGCCAGGAATTGTACTTTAACCCTTGGACGGGGCTTTACGCTCGGGATTGCAGCAGGATTGTACTGTGAGTGGGCCTTTGATTTCACTAAACTTTGGCATGCATAACTGTTTTACTTTCTATTATATCTATATGTGATTCAAGTAAAAGTATCTGTTTATCTTGAGTATGATTTATGGCACGTATTACGATGTTTGGGCATGAGACCCGTCTGGTTGTTTATGAATGGTTTTGAGTCATGTATATGTATAATGGATCTCGATATTATCTGTGGTACTGCACTGTATAGATCTACCCTAGGATTCTATCTCCTCCGGATGTAGGTACACCGGAGTGGTCACGGCGCATTGCCTGTGAGGAGTCATTCTACGGAGGGACCAGACCGTAGAGTGACTCAGGAGCAGGATTGCTACTATTGGACGTCTGGGACGTCAGGCATCTAGAATGCCATGCTCGGACTGGGTTCGAGATTTGGACTCGGGATTGAGACCCCGGGTGGCACGCGTAGCCTTGGGACTGTGACCTTATTGGGCGTCTGGGACGTCGGGCATCTGGGATGTCAGGGTTGGGATGTATAGTGCAGTGACTAAGATTATATTATGTTGATATTATGATTATATGATTTTGTGGTTTATGATACTAATGCATGTCTTTTCGGAAAACGGAGGGGAAAATCTATATGTTTTCGGATTGGTAAACTATTTTGTAAATCTTGAGTTTCGGCCCACTCACCCTTGTTGTTTTACTACCCCTCCAGGTAGTGTTATTGAGGAAGAGGATCCCGAGGAAGAGGAGGAGGATCCCGAGGAAGAGGCATAGGTTTACGTTGCGCACCTGAACCCTACTGCTGGGTAGGTTGGCACGTAGTGTGTCTAGAGTCGTGCTCAATAAACTGTATTTGGGAACTATCCCTTGTCTGACACTATTTGTATTCGAGTATTCGTGTGGCGTGCTATGTATGACTTAACTATAGATTTTCTTTATGCATTTTACTTTCAATAAGGGTAATTATGATATTTTAATGTCGGGTGTCAGACGGGAGCAGGGCACGTCCCGGATGGTCCCAAGGGGATCGGGGCGGGTCCTGTCAACTTGGTATCAGAGCACTAGGTTGTGGTCAGCATGCTAGACTAGTGGTCAGTACTTAGTTTAAAAGCTGTCAGTATCTAATCTATGCCTCTTAACAGTGGGTTATGCCTCCAAGGAGAATTCCTCAAACACGAACTGACGAGGAAATCGCGAGAGTGATGGAATGTGCTAGCATTGAGCGGGCTCAAAGGTTGGGAGCCACACCTTTCAACGGGGGATCAAACCCCGAGGATGCCCATGAGTGGATTGCGAAATGGGAAAGAATCTTCACCGTGATGCACTGCCCACCTGGCGAGCGGGTGGCACTGGCGGCCTTCTTACTAGAAGGCGGGGCATATCAATGGTGGCATGGTCTTGAGATGTCAGGGTGGTCTGTCCACACCACCACATGGGAGGTCTTTCGTGCCCGATTCTTAGATCAGTATTACCCGCGATCATTTCGCATGGCACGAGAGGCAGAGTTCCTGCGGCTGGAACAGGGAGATATGTCCGTGGCAGATTACGAGCAGACTTTCGGGAAGCTTTCCCGTTTTGCCGCAGCTTTTGTGAGTACTGAGGAGAAAAAATGTCAAAGATTTGAGCTGCGACTCCGAGGAGAGTTACGGGCAAGTGTGACGGCTACTAGTTACGCGACTCTGAGGGACATGGTCGACGCTGCAGTTCTTATCGAGGCCAGTCTGGCGGCACACCAGGCGCGACAATTATCAGGCGAGGGGCAGTGCCGGGATCGTCCACATCCTGGACCAACTGGCCCAAAGATCTCTAAGGGGGGAAATTACCGAGGAGCACCCTCATCTCTACGTGGTCGTGGCTGGTCAGGTCGACATGGGAGCTCTCAGAGGGGCGGATCGAGATTCAGTTCTGGACAGCATCCGAATTGGAGTGGTGCATCAGGAGGGTCTTGGGATGGACCGAGGACAGTTAATTTCTTTGCTTGTGGAGGAGCAGGTCACTATGCCCGAGATTGCCCTTTACTGTCGAGGAACAACGAGGCTAAAGGTGTTAGTGTGACACAGAGTTCGGCTTCCAACCCTGCCGGAGGCCGAGGACAGAGTGCTGAGCGTGGCGCGCGTGGGCGCGGACAGACTGCGGGACCCAGGGCTCGTGTTTTTGCAGTGACTCAGCAGCAGGCGAGGTCAGCCCCTGGTGTGGTTACAAGTACTCTTCATATCTCAAATCTTGTTGTACGGGTGTTAATGGATGCTGGGGCTACTCATTCTTTTATTTCGAAAAGTTGTGCGGGTATGTTAGATCGCGAGGTGTCAGCCTTGGATAGTGAAATGGGTGTTGGTACACCGATGGGCGTTGTGTACATAGTGAATCAGGTGATCCGGAGATGCCCAGTAAGGGTGGAGGATGTAGATCTGCTAGCTGATCTAATCCTTATGGATATCCATGACTTTGATGTTATCTTCGGAATGGATTGGTGGACTTGGGATTCATCCGACCGAGTACATCACCTTGGGGAGCACCGGTATTATTTGTGAAGAAGAAGGAGGGGAGCCTCCGTTTGTGTGTGGATTATCGACAGCTCAACAAGGTCACGGTAAGGAACCAGTACCCCTTACCCAGGATTGACGATCTCTTTAATCAACTGCGGGGAGCACAGTACTTCTCGAAGATTGATTTACGATCTAGTTATCACCAGTTGAAGATTTCTGAGGGGGATGTCCCGAAGACAGCGTTTCGGACCAGATACGGGCATTATGAATTCCTGGTGATGCCTTTTGGCTTGACGAATGCTCCAGCAGCATTCATGGATCTGATGAATAGGGTCTTCCGATCTTATTTGGATAAGTTTGTGATCGTGTTCATTGATGACATCCTTGTGTACTCGAGGAGTGCTCAGGCTCATGAGAAACACTTACGTTCGGTGTTAGGGAAGCTGAGGCAGAACCAGTTATACACCAAGCTGAGTAAGTGTCAGTTTTGGCTAACCAGCATTGGTTTTCTGGGACATGTAGTGTCAGCAGACGGGATTAGTTTGGATCCCCAGAAGACCGAAGCGGTGACAAATTGGGCTAGACCGACAACCGTGACAGAGGTACGGTGTTTCGTTGGTTTGGCAGGATACTACCGGAGATTTGTTGAGGGCTTCTCTAGTATCGCTGCACCGTTGACCCGTTTGACCAGGAAAGGAGTAAAGTTTGTTTGGGATGAACGGTGTGAGCAGAGTTATCAGGAATTAAAACGTCGGTTAACTACCGCACCTGTTCTTGCCTTGCCGGATAACAGTGGAGAGTTCGAAGTCTACAGTGACGCATCATTACAAGGTTTGGGTTGCGTGCTGATGCAGAATGGCAGAGTTATCGCTTATGCATCAAGACAGCTAAAGACACATGAACTGAACTACCCTACGCATGATCTGGAGTTGGCGGCTGTGGTTCATGCTTTAAAAATCTGGCGACATTATCTGTACGAGGTGACTTGCAGAATCTTCACCGATCATCAGAGTTTAAAGCATTTGTTCACACAGAAGGAGTTGAACGTAAGGCAGCGACGGTGGTTAGAACTGATCAAGGACTATGACTGTACAATTGAATATCATCCAGGAAAGGCGAACGTTGTGGCAGACGCACTCAGCAGGATTGCTTGCACACTTGAGGCTGGTATACCTTCCTTTGCTAGTGGAACTCCGAAGAGCTGGAGTTATGCTGGTGATGGATGAGCAGGGAGCTTTGTTGGCCAGTTTTCATGTACGACCTGTGCTAGTCGATCGGATTATCGAGGCTCAATTGGAGGATCCGACACTTTGTATCTACAGGATCGAGGTCGACGCGGATGAGAGGCAGGACTTTACTATCCGACGAGATGGAGCTCTGGTGAAACTGGGCCGTTTGTGTGTTCCTGCAGTGGCAGAGTTACGGGCAGAAATTCTCGAGGAAGCCCACAGTTCGGCTTATGCCATGCATCCGGGAGGTACAAAGATGTACCGTACCCTCCGGAACCATTATTGGTGGGCTGGGATGAAAAAGGATATTGCAGAGTTCGTGAGCAGATGTTTGACCAGTCAGCAGGTTAAGGCAGAGCGGCAGAGACCGTATGGAGCTATGCAACCACTTCCGATTCCCGAGTGGAAGTGGGATCACATTACCATGGATTTTGTCTTCAAATTGCCTAGAACTCAGAGAGGATTCGATGGAGTTTGGGTGATTTTCGACCGATTGACCAAGTCAGCTCATTTCTTACCGGTACAGGAGACATTTAAGCCAAACCGACTGGCTCAGCTGTTTGTGAAGGAGATCATTCGACTTCATGGTACGCCGGAGTCGATAGTGTCTGATCGAGATTCACGTTTCATTTCCAGGTTCTGGCGAAGTTTGCAGAACGCCTTGGGTACAAACTTGCATTTCAGTACAGCGTTCCACCCACAGACCGATGGGCAGTCAGAGAGGACGATCCAGACTCTGGAGGACATGATGAGGTCTTGTGTACTGCAGTTTTAGGATTTGTGGGATACTCATTTTCCTTTGATGGAGTTCGCATACAACAACAGTTATCAGGCAAGTATCGGGATGGCACCCTACGAGGCACTGTATGGCCGACAGTGCAGGACACCTATCTGCTGGATGGAGGTAGGAGAGCGAGCATCATTAGGATCGGATTTGATGGACATGACACAGGAAACAGTTCGAATCATCAAGGAAAGATTGAAGGCAGCGCAGGATCGCCAAAAGAGCTATGCTGATCGACGAATTCGAGACTTGAAATTCGAGGTTGGAGATTTTGTGTTCCTTAAGTTATCTCCGTGGAAAGGAATTATCCGTTTTGGTCAACGCGGGGAGTTGAGTCCACGTTATTTTGGGCCGTTCAAAATCATAGAGAGGATTGGACTAGTGGCATACCGGTTGGCATTACCTCCAGAACTTGCCAGAGTACACGATGTTTTCCATGTGTCCATGTTACGGAAATACCTACGGGACGATTCACATGCCTTGCCGGAACAACCAGTAGAACTGATGACTGATCTGAGCTTTGAGGAGAAACCAGTGCAGATTCTGGATCAGAAGAACAAGGTTCTGAGAAACAAGACGATTCGGTTGGTGAAAGTGCTATGGAGGAACCATGACGTCGAGGAAGCGACGTGGGAACCCGAAGACTTGATGAGGGAGCAGTACCCGATTTTATTCGAGTAAATTTCGAGGATGAAATTTTGTAAGGTGGGTAGATTGTAACGACCCGAACTTTCGTAATTATTATTTTATTGTTAAATGACCGTTTTACCCCTGAGGGGGGGGGGGGGGGAAGTTGACTTTTACCTCGGGAAGTAATTAGGACTGTGACCCGTGACCATGACGTAGTTTAGGACGTCACGAGTTCATAGGCAGGAGGCACGTTCGATTCCGATGTTCGAGGAAGAAGTTGTGACGTCCGGAAGTCTAGGGGTATTTTGGTAATTTGGTCAATTAGGGGCCAAATGTTGACTTTTGACCCGGGAAGTCCAATGGACGAGGGCCAAGGACCGTTACGTAGGTCCCGTCGATACGAATCCGTAGACAGGCGGCACGCCAAAAATCGGACTTACGACGAAAAAGTTATGGTCAAGAACGTAATTACGATTAAACCGAACTAACCGAGACTCGGAATAAAATAATAATAAAATATTAGAATCTGATTACTTTAACCCAATCAATCTGGACCCTTGATGAGGGACACATGTCACTCATCTACCTCATCCACATCATCCCCTAAAACCAGGATCTGTGTTTGCCATTTCATTAATTAATTAATTAAACTCCCTTAAATCCTCACCTTTCATCCTATACTCTGATTGAATCTCAGCCCTCCATTCCATCTGATCACTCTGTTTTAAAAACCATCAGAGAATTCATTCTTTCATTCCTATTCCTTCAAACCGTGGCTAACTCTCATCCTTCGAACAAACACCTCATAGCCTCTCAGCCTCAACTCACGAACCAGGCAGCACCAGACCGTCCACCACCTCCACCAGACACCAGCCAACACCACCACGACCGTCCTGCACGGCCGGAAAACCCACAAACGCGAGGAGAACCCGATCGGCCCAAAACCATCCAACCATCCAAACCATGACTTCTGGGCTCGAACAAACCTAGGGCTAGCACCACTGAGACCTCTGGACGGCTTAGGACTGGACTAGGCAGCCCACGGCGGCGGCACGGCGGCGGTAAGCCCATAAACCCGAGAGACACTGATTTCCTTCCCTGTCTCGAACCGTTCATTTTTGACGTTAAACTTGTTTGGCTGCTTTTGAGACATAACCTAGGGGACTAGACGAGCATTTTGGACCAGAGATCGTGACTGGAAGTTCGACGGCTCGTTGGAGAAGACGAACCAGAGCCGGCAGCCAGTTTCCCGTCGATTTTCAGGTAGTTTCTTAAACCTAAAAACCTGTTTTAATCATACAGAACCATAGAACATGATTAGATGAGTTCATAGGAACAAATCCCATCGGTTTTGGTGGTCGGGTTGATGAGAACTGGTCGGGTCGAACCGTGGGTCTGCGGTGACCCGGTTCTCAGACCCGGTTACTGTAGCTGATGACGTCATCATACTGACGTCAGCAGTGACGTCATGATGATGTCATCGTGTCAGAATATGATCAGACCAGGGACCAATAGGCTGTTGACACGTGTCCTCTGACATTGT
Organism: Prinsepia uniflora; assembly: GCA_032719365.1. Taxonomy (NCBI): domain Eukaryota; kingdom Viridiplantae; phylum Streptophyta; class Magnoliopsida; order Rosales; family Rosaceae; genus Prinsepia; species Prinsepia uniflora. The sequence continues at coordinate 19,548,810 of CM064863.1, forward strand.
CAGTGATGACGTCATGCTGACATCAGCAGTGACGTCATGCTGACGTCATCATCACTGTAGCACCGTTGACCAGAGGGTTGACCGGCGCGTGGGGGGCGTGTGTGAACAGTATTTTGTGTGGGACTAGTGCCATTTTCAAGGTTTCGACGATACGGATCCAATGGCGGTGGTTTCGTGTCGATCAGAGATCGTTAGGTTGGTCAAATTGGGATCTGACGCCTTGGGAAGCGTGTTCAGACGGCTTACCCGGGCCGGTTTCAGTCTAGGGTTTCTTAGTTTTTTAGTAGGGACTTAAAGTGACCTTTACGTATGTTTTGGGCATGCCAGGAATTGTACTTTAACCCTTGGACGGGGCTTTACGCTCGGGATTGCAGCAGGATTGTACTGTGAGTGGGCCTTTGATTTCACTAAACTTTGGCATGCATAACTGTTTTACTTTCTATTATATCTATATGTGATTCAAGTAAAAGTATCTGTTTATCTTGAGTATGATTTATGGCACGTATTACGATGTTTGGGCATGAGACCCGTCTGGTTGTTTATGAATGGTTTTGAGTCATGTATATGTATAATGGATCTCGATATTATCTGTGGTACTGCACTGTATAGATCTACCTTAGGATTCTATCTCCTCCGGATGTAGGTACACCGGAGTGGTCACGGCGCATTGCCTGTGAGGAGTCATTCTACGGAGGGACCAGACCGTAGAGTGACTCAGGAGCAGGATTGCTACTATTGGACGTCTGGGACGTCAGGCATCTAGAATGCCATGCTCGGACTGGGTTCGAGATTTGGACTCGGGATTGAGACCCCGGGTGGCACGCGTAGCCTTGGGACTGTGACCTTATTGGGCGTCTGGGACGTCGAGCATCTGGGATGTCAGGGTTGGGATGTATAGTGCAGTGACTAAGATTATATTATGTTGATATTATGATTATATGATTTTGTGGTTTATGATACTAATGCATGTCTTTTCGGAAAACGGAGGGGAAAATCTATATGTTTTCGGATTGGTAAACTATTTTGTAAATCTTGAGTTTCGGCCCACTCACCCTTGTTGTTTTACTACCCCTCCAGGTAGTGCTATTGAGGAAGAGGATCCCGAGGAAGAGGAGGAGGATCCCGAGGAAGAGGCATAGGTTTACGTTGCGCACCTGAACCCTACCGCTGGGTAGGTTGGCACGTAGTGTGTCTAGAGTCGTGCTCAATAAACTGTATTCGGGAACTATCCCTTGTCTGACACTATTTGTATTCGAGTATTCGTGTGGCGTGCTATGTATGACTTAACTATAGATTTTCTTTATGCATTTTACTTTCAATAAGGGTAATTATGATATTTTAATGTCGGGTGTCAGACGGGAGCAGGGCACGTCCCGAATGGTCCCAAGGGGATCGGGGCGGGTCCTGTCATAAACGTAACGAACCGAAACCCTAAACCTTCAACCTTGCGGAACTACATTGAATCGACGTCCGAACAACCCGAAACCAATCCCAATGGACTCGTCTCAACGCCTAGACCAAAAACCATGTCGATCGTTTTCCCAACCGCTGCTGCACGCGCCCCCACGCGCCGCCCATAGTGGCTGCGCGTGGCCTCACGCGCCGCCCATAGTGGCTGCGCGTGGCCTCACGCGCCAGCTATAGTGTAACCAGCAACCTCTGGTGGACCCAGTTTGAACCGGCCTCTGCAACTCGAGCCGGCGAGAACGGTTCTCCGCCATCCGTCCACCATTTCCCTTCATTTTTCTTCCCCTATCTTCGTCCTCTACCCAGTAAGCCAGTCCACCATCCCAAACACATCAACACGACCTCTCAACCAACGTCTCAAGCTCGAAAACAAAACCACCCGTACCCCTGTTTTTCAATCCGTTCACCCGCACACTTCCCCTTCACGGCTTCGACACCAAAAGGTTCCTAAGGACCTAAGAAGTCGACTAGGACCAACCAGAACCCTCGACTCGTACTCAAAACCCACGACTCAACGTTTGAACCCAGATTGAAAAACAGAGAACGCCGTGTCTTCTCCGTCATTCTGGACTCCACCACCAGTCTCGATTGATCGAACACGGCAGCACTACCACCCAAAACTCCTCTTTGTTCTCTGTTTCCCCCTGGTTTCCCGTGGCTCACAACCGCACACACCCACGACCACTGCACCTCCAAACCTCCTCAACTCACTCACTAACTCTCATTCAATCTCTGGTCACTCTCACACACTCACAAAACTCACGCCCTCACTGTGCTTGATCGATTCCTCCCCAAATCCCAGTCTCTGTTTTCTGTTCTTCTCCCTGGTTCGAACAAGCACGAACACTGCCCAAATTATTGGACCCGTGAGAGATCCTAGAAACCTCTAGCCCTCCTACACGTGTCACCATCCTCCCCCTTTCTCTCACAAGTGGCTCAATCCCAACCATCCACTTGTCCCTCTCTGTTGCACCAGGCCCAAAGTATAAAAGACCAAAATGCCCTTCCTTTTAAGTCAAAATTACTATTTTACCCTTACCGTTTTAGACCCGTAACTCACACATCCTACCTCCGATGAACACGTGCCGCCTGTCGTTAAATTCAGGACGACGAGATCTACTTAACTATCATAGGTCAACGTGTCAAAACCCGATTTTCGCCAAATTACGGTTATGCCCTCAACCATCGGAACATCATAACTTCCTCCTCGGATGTCGGAATCAGGCGTGCCACCTGCCTACGGATTCGTGACGTCCTAAACTACGTCACGGTCAACGGTCAATACCCAATTGACCACCCGAACTAAAAGTCAACATTTTGCCCAACCTAGGGGTAAAATCGTCATTCTACCTTAACGACTCTAGTGTCACCAACTAACCTCCAATTACGCTCACTAATCCTTCACTAATCACCGTCTTAATCCTAATTTCCGGAACGGGTCGTTACAACCTACCCACCTAAAAAGAATTTCGTCCCCGAAATTCCACAGCTAGTTCCCGACACTAGGGGTCTCCTACCCGTTAATCAACATTAGGTCAACAACAACTTCTCCTGGGTTTCTTGTCTATCATCTCCACCTTCCCAGTCTCTGTTTTCTGTTCTTCTCCCTGGTTCGAACAAGCACGAACACTGCCCAAATTATTGGACCCGTGAGAGATCCTAGAAACCTCTAGCCCTCCTACACGTGTCACCATCCTCCCCATTTCTCTCACAAATGGCTCAATCCCAGCCATCCACTTGTCCCTCTCTGTTGCACCAGGCCCAAAGTATAAAAGACCAAAATGCCCTTCCTTTTAAGTCAAAATTACCATTTTACCCTTACCGTTTAACTCACACATCCTAACTTCGATGAACACGTGCCGCCTGTCGTTAAATTCAGGACGACGAGATCTACTTAACTATAATAGGTCAACGTGTCAAAACCCGATCGTACAAAAAGTCAACTTTTTCTCCCTATTTTCGCCAAATTACGGTTATGCCCTCAACCATCGGAACATCATAACTTCCTCCTCGGATGTCGGAATCAGGCGTGCCACCTGCGTACGGATTCGTGACGTCCTAAACTACGTCACGGTCAACGGTCAATACCCAATTGACCACCCGAACTAAAAGTCAACATTTTGCCCAACCTAGGAGTAAAATCGTCATTCTACCTTAACGACTCTAGTGTCACCAACTAACCACCAATTACGCTCACTAATCCTTCACTAATCACCGGCTTAATCCTAATTTCCGGAACGGGTCGTTACAACCTACCCACCTAAAAAGAATTTCGTCCCCGAAATTCCACAGCTAGTTCCCGACACTAGGGGTCTCCTACCCGTTAATCAATATTAGGTCAACAACAACTTCTCCTGGGTTTCTTGTCTACCATCTCCACCTTGGGTATTTCACACCATCCCAGCTACTAGTTCACCACGTCTAGCCCTCTCTCAGTACCACTAAAACTTTATGGTGTACGCAAGGGAAACTCTATGAACAGGAAACAAAGGTATTTTAAAATACCTCATATGGAGTACACAATCAAAGTTCATAGAGTACATCCTCACGTACTGCCACCTCACCTTCCAGAACCCATCTTAAGTCCTAACCCAGCACAATCTAATCCAACAGGAAATCCTACCTACTGGCTCACTCCCTTGACTGCTACTTCGACCACTTGTCGGAATAAATCTACAAAGTCCTAAAGGCAAACTCTAGATTGTGGGTTCTCTTTCTTCAATAACCTCATATCGATCAGTTATAGTCACTCCCTTCTCATTCTTCCGTCCTCCTTCAACGGAACTCACCGTAACACTCCAGGTCACCTAGAAAAAATCCCAAACTCTACCCCAAGATTCAACAAAACAACTAAGGATAGTAACAGTACCTGTCCCCGCACCTGGTGCCGACTGAGCCTCATGCCGAGTCATCGAAAACACTCGGGCCTGAGATCCTGAAGATCTACCATGTCCCCTCGAACTACTAGTGGCACCACCACCTCCTCTAGTGCCCGCTGTCCCTGACGCTGTACTCTGTCCAGGCTCCGCCACTCCTCGGCCTACACCACCTTCCTGTGGCAACAGTGGACACTCACGTCGGAATTGACCTCGCTCTCCGCAGTAGAAACAAACATCCCAACCTAGTCCACCACTCGGTCTCCCCGTCGACGCAACAGACGTCACACTCGCTTGTGGAGTCGACTGTGCTCGGTAACCACGAAATCCCGAACTCTGGAAACTACCAGGTCTACCGAAACGATCATCGCCCGACGACGATGCTCCACAGAAGTTACCTCTCTTCGATGTCCTTTGACTCGAAGCTCCAGAAAAAGATGGCTCCCGGCGTCGCAACGGAAAACTAGCCTCAACCATCACCTCAGCGTCCGAAAACTCTCGGAGGATAGTAAACGATCTAGCCGTCATTATGGCTCGAATCTCACCTCGCAGGCCCAACTCAAACCTACGACACTTCTCGGCTTCAGTAGCCACAAACGCAAGAGAAAACCGAGACAACATCTGAAACTTCTGTTCGTATTCAGCCACACTCAGATTCCCCTGTTGAAGCTGCAGAAACTCAGCCTCCTTGGCATCTTGGAAAGAACGAGGGTAATACTGATATAAGAATCTCTCCCGAAATGTCTCCCAAGTCACAGTGTGGGCATCCCAGCCAGACAACTCGAGGGTATACCACCACTCGTACGCCGCACCGTCCAGTAAGAAAGTAGCCAATAACACTCGATCCTCCGGTGGGCAATGCATCACTGCAAAGATCCGCTCAAGTCTCATAATCCACCTCTGGGCTTCCTCAGGATCTGCCCCACCACTAAAAGTAGTAGCCCCGAGCCGCTGGGCTCACTTAATCGTAGCACTCTCTGCCCCTCTTGCTGCTTCGTCTTCAGGTCGTGGAGAGGGTCTACGTCTCGGAGGCATCGTCAATCGCACGCTGAAAGAGGCATAGAAACAGTCAAACAACCTAAACACAACCTCACAGACCGACAAACCCAGCAAACTCGACAAACCTATGCTCTGATACCAATTGTCAGGACCCACCCCGGTTTCACCCCGAAAACCGAGGTAAATCCTGCTCCCGTCTGACACCCCGACACAAAACCAAAGTAAACTCACTCGAAGCCACCAAAGTACCCAGTCAGACTCAAGAGAAACTATACAAAACATCCTGAAGTTTAAGTGTTTACAGAGCATAGTACTAACTACAAAAGAAAGAAAACCGGTAACTAGATACATGCACACGAAAAATTTAAAACACTTCGGGGTCGCTCTCGTAACTTCCATGCCTCCGATGCTGCCTCGACGCCGAAACCCCGCTCTAGCTCCACGACCTGGAGGGCAATTTAAAACAGAAGGTGTGAGTGGTCCATAAATAAGAAAAGAATATCCGAAAACCATTTCATATTAAAACCAGGGTTTTAGCCCTCCGTTTTGAAATCACATGCATAACCCAGTTACTAAAAACAATTATAAATCACGTAAAGATCAAACATTTGCAGAATCATTATAAAAACAGTTATAGAAATCATATCATAAGCACCATGAAACTGTATCATAAAACGTAAGTTTCAACCAATCATTATCCGATCAAACCTGCTGGATCTATCCGAGTCTTTAAACTCCCGAGTCTTTAAACTCAATCCAGGCCTCAATAATATCCGAGTCTTTAAACTCCCGAGTCTTCAAACTCAACAGGCCTACGGGGGAAATATCAATATATCCGAGTCTTTAAACTCCCGAGTCTTTAAACTCAATCTGGGTCTTTAAACCCAATCCGGGCCCGTCCCCCGTCAAATCAATATCCGGGTCTTTAAACCCAATAACCAGATCCAGCAAATCCAATCAAAACCATTTGAAAACCATTTTGAAATCCATATCCAAACCCGAATCCGAAATCACCGGTCTGAAGCCCTTCCGGCATCCCGAACCGTCATTCCGAACCTAAATCCGGAAATCCACTTCTGAACTTTAAAACCAAATTCCGATTTCAAAACCGAAAACCTTTATTATCAAAATCACGTTCCAAAATCCATTTATAAGCATTCAAAACCAGTTATCATTTGAAAACCCCAAAACCATGACATTATACTCAGAAATCACCATTTTTTCGTAAAACGTGCTGAAACCGAACTTACCCGAAAAACGGTGCAATTATGTAAAACCAACATAGCATATTCAACAATAATGAAATCACATATAAAACCATAAAACAAGGATAGAAAAACAGTTATGCATGCTCGAGTTTAAGGAAAGGGGTCCACTCACAGTACCGAGCCCTCAATCACGTCCCGAACGTCTCGTACGTTCCTCAGCTTCCTCGGGAAGTCCCGATCCTATCAACAATCACCTAAGAACGTTACTAACACATCTACGAAGATCCACCTAATTCTCCCTAAAAATTCCCGAGTCCTAAACGTAACGAACCGAAACCCTAAACCTTCAACCTCGCGGAACTACATTGAATCGATGTCCGAACAACCCGAAACCAATCCCAGTGGACTCGTCTCAAAACCTAGACCAAAAACCATGTCGACCGTTTTCCCAACCGTCGTCGCACGCTCCCCCACGCGCCGTGCAATGTGGCTGCGCGTGGCCTCACGCGCCAGCTACAGTGTCACCATCAACCACTGGTCGACCCGGTTTGAACCGACCTCTACAACTCGAACCGGCGAGAACGGTTCTCCGCCGTCCGTCCACCATTTCCCTTCCTTTTTCTTCCCCTAGCTTCTTCCTCTACCTAGTAAGCCAGTCCACCATCCCAAACACATCAACACGACCTCTCAACCAACGTCTCAAGCTCGAAAACAAAACCACCCGTACCCCTGTTTTTCAATCCAGTCACCCGTACACTTCCCCTTCACAGATTTGACACCAAAAAGGTTCCTAAGGACCTAAGAAGTCGACTAGGACCAACCAGAACCCTCGACTCGTACTCAAAACCCACGACTCAACGTTTGAACCCAGACTGAAAAACAGAGAACGCCGTGTCTTCTCCGTCGTTCTGGACTCCACCACCAGTCTCGATTGATCGAACACAGCAGCACCACCACCCAAAACTCCTCTCTGTTCTCTGTTTCCCCCTGGTTTCCCGTGGCTCACAACTGCACACACCCACGACCACTGCACCTCCAAACCTCCTCAACTCACTCACTAACTCTCATTTAATCTCTTGTCACTCTCACACACTCACAAAACTCACACCCTCACCGTGCTTGATCGATTCCTCCCCAAATCCCAGTCTCTTTTTTCTGTTCTTCTCCCTGGTTCGAACAAGCACGAACACTGCCCAAATTATTGGACCTGTGAGAGATCCTAGAAACCTCTAGCCCCTCCTACACGTGTCACCATCCTCCCCCTTTCTCTCACAAGTGGCTTAATCCCAGCCATCCACTTGTCCCTCTCTGTTGCACCAGGCCCAAAGTACAAAAGACCCCAAAATGCCTTTCCTTTTAAGTCAAAATTACCATTTTACCCTTACCGTGTAGACCCGTAACTCACACATCCTAACTCTGATGAACACGTGCTGCCTGTCGTTAAATTCAGGACGACGAGATCTACCTAACTATCCTAGTGTCAACGTGTCAAAACCCGATCGTACAAAAAGTCAACTTTTCCCCCTATTTTCGCCAAATTACGGTTATGCCCTCAACCTTCCGAACATCATAACTTCCTCCTCGGATGTCGGAATCAGGCGTGCCACCTGTCTACCGATTCGTGACGTCCTAAACTACGTCACGGTCATCGGTCAATACCCAATTGACCACCCGAACTAAAAGTCAACATTTTACCCAACCTAGGGGGCAAAATCGTCATTCTACCTTAACGACTCTAGTGTCACCAACTAAACACCAATTACGCTCACTAATCCTTCACTAATCACCGTCTTAATCCTAATTTCCGGAACGGGTCGTTACACGATGGGCTTTGAAGACTTGCATCCATCATAAGTACATTGGTGTCTATTGAATATTGTATTTGTATTCTTGTACTGAATAACTAGTTTGAGCGATCGAGATGTGATTTGCCAACCATCCTTCAAATGAGGAAATTAATACAGTTCTTATGAAGAATTTTGAGATCCCAGTGTCTAGTCCCCTTTGCAAAATCCTGCTAACCGTTTTGATTGAATTGCAAACTAACACATACATTAGATGCCCCCGTTGTAGCCATGGGTGTCCAACATTGGATTTTTGCTAACTTGATCAACATTGTTTTTGTGTTGCCTTCATGGAAGGGCTTTTGCTTCTTAAAAGAAGGCTTGAAGTGCTTCCTGGTGGAAGACTCGGAGTGCTTCCAGGAGGAAGACTTGGGTTGCTTTCTAACGGAAGGCGTTGAGTGCTTCCTAGCGGAAAACGTTGAGTGCCTCCTGACGGAGGCTTTGAGTGCTTCGCAAGGCGAAGACTTTGAGTGATTCGTAAGGCGAAGGCTTAGGTGCTTCGCATGACGAAGGCTTGGGTGATTCGCATGACGAAGGCTTGGATGCTTCGCAGGGCGAAGGCTTGGATGCTTCACAGGGCGAAGGCTTGGATGCTTCGCATGGCGAAGGCTTGGATGCTTCGATGAAGAAGGCTTTGATGCTAGAGTTAATATGTTTTGCAAATTGAATATGATGTACAAATATGTTTGTATGTATTTAGAACAATTTGTCTATCTTATTGATAATTCAAATGCATGGTACTTGAATTTAGAAGACAACTTGAAAAGAAAATTTGAAAGCTCCATAGACTTCTATGTCCCTCTAATTTTGACATGCAGTTAGTTGATGCGAATTACTTTTGAAGCTGGCTCATTAGGCTCTTTGTTCTCCATGTGGTTTGCAGTCTTCTTCTTGATGTAGTCCGTGCAATGCCCCTCCTTCATGAGATTTTGAAGATATCTTTCAAAAGATATATATGTGCTGATATTGTGCCCATAACATTCATGATAGGCGCACCATTTGGTTTTATCAGCTTTCTCCTGATCGCCCTTGACGGGTCCTGTTTTTTTTGAACCAAGTCTTGTCCTTGATCTCATTATGAATCTGGTGGACTGTATTGAAAATTGCATTTTAAACTTCTCGAGGGTTGAGTCATTAGAAGTTTGGTTCACCTTGCGCTTGTTGAACCCCCCATGTGAAAATTTGCCACTAACGTCCTTTTTTCTTTGTGGTGACGGTGTAAAGGCTTTCTCGTTGGTCTCGGCATAATCTGGCGCATGTGCAGCACCCTTCTCATCCTCCCAACATGCATGTCGCTCAGCTAAAGAGAGCATTTTTGTGAGACTTCGTGTATTGCCCATGAAAATATCTCCGTAGAGCTGGCTGTCCCGAGGAAGCCCTTGTTTGAACGCCATTGCAGCAACAAGGTCGATGTAGCCAACAATTCGAGACTTTTCCTCGCAATACCTCCGAATGTACTGTCGGAGGCTCTCTTTTGCTCATTTTCGGATAGAGAAGAGATGGTCTTCCTTTACCTCAACCGTACGAAGCTGCGAGTACTCCTTGATGAATGCCAGAGCCAACTCTTCAAAAGAAGCGATCGACCTCCGGGGGAGATGATTGAACCACGTCATGGCTTGACCTTGAAGAGAGGCTTGAAACACCTTGCACATGAGCGCATCGTTGTGTCTGTGGGGGACCATGACTCCCCGGTAGTAGTCTATGTGCTTCACCGGGTCAGAATTTCCTTTGAACGGATTGAAGTTTGGCGTTGCAAATCTTTGGGGGAATGGCTCTTCCTCAATATCCCTTACAAAAGGCGTAGAGAGCTGTATCTGGCGACGTAGATTTTCCTCTAGATCGCCATCTCGTTGAGCACGAAGGTGCCTGTCCAGCATTCTTTGAACATCATTAGCCCGCAACGCACCTTGCTGAGGCGGTGAGTCATTCCGTGCTAATCGTTGAGAACCTCTTTGAGCTTCTCCCCTTGATCTCTGGGATCGTGCAGGGGAGTAGACTTCATCTTCCCTCTCACTGCCATGGGCAGATCGTCTTGGGTCTTTGTGTAGAGCCTGAGGTTACCCCTTACTCCCATGTGAGCGTTGTGAGCGTTGTGAGCTCTCCACTTGTCAAGTTGCCCCAATCCTACTTCCTAGCCGCTCATGCACTAATTGCCTTAGGCGTTGTGGGTTCTTTTCTTGGCGAGCGTGACTTTCTTCACCGGAGTTGCTCATTGAAGTGTCTTGTGACATTGTTTGACAGCGGACCGATTCTTTCCCAGGACGCCTTGGAGTATTCACTTGTCTTCCACGTGACGTGGAATGTATATCTAGCTTTTGGACTGGTCTTTCTGCCAGGAGTCGTTGCAAGAGCCCTGATTGGAGTTGAACTTGGCTGCTCAACCTTTCAACTTGCTGCACCAAGTTGTCATGGGGAGGTTGGTGGTGACTTCTTCCTGAGACGTTATGACGCCCATCCAGAAAGTCCTTTAGGTCCATGTTTGTTGTGGGCTAATCATGCCGAGATGCACTTCCCATCAACCGCTCGCCTGCTTGTTGCAAAGCCGAATTTCCTTCCCCTAGCGCGGGCACTTGGTTAGCTGTAGAGGGGAATGCTACGAAGCTGAAGGTTGGTCTCCCTCCGAGCGTCTCCATGGGCGCCTCTATGGACACACGCCGAGGTCGAGTTGGCCGTTCCTCTGGAGTCTCTATGCGAGCCTTAGTCCTCGTCTGAGCAGTTGAGGCAGAAACACCTTCTCCAGCTGAACGTACAGATCGACGAACCCTTGCCATGTCGAAACAAAGAATCTTGAGCTGGAAAGCTTGTTGATGGATGATTTGAACAACGTTCAAAATCTTCGAACAATGTCGATGAACGACGAACGAAGAAAGATGAACGATGAACAATTTCCTGAAGAACGATGAACACCGTTGAAGAACGATGAACAGCCGAGAGAGTTTCTTCTGAGTATTCCTCAATCGCTCTCAATGAAAGCACCAATTGTTGAAGCAGAAATCGAATCCACCGCGAAAAGTCCTCACAATTCCTGCAAACAGCAAACAATTAGCTATCGTTGCCTTGATCGATTACCAAGGGGGTTGTTCGACCAAGAACACTCTGATACCTAAGTTAGCTTTGAGAGAGGAAAAGGATATACTTCGAAGCGAAGAATCGACTTACCTTGGAAATGAAATGTGTTCCGCTATTTATAGGAAAATCTTGGAAGCCTCGAAGCGTTCTGATTGGTCGGTTGAATTTGTAATTAATAAATAATATATCATTAATTAAATATATTATTTAATAATTATAATAATAACTCATTATGATAATAATGATAATTATTGTATTTTAACATTAATATTAATTGTCCGTTATTAAGAATAATGACAATTAACTCACGGGGAGAATATTAATATTACTGAGACTTTTAACCCGATTAAATAACGTATTTAGCTGGTAAATAGATTATTTAATGTGTGGATGTCTATAAGTCATTAGCACTATTTCCAGGGGCAATTTGGTCATTTCAGGAATTATGGGCTACGTGGCAGCTCCACAATTTTCGGGTGATTTTGGGTTCCACAAGTTTAATAACAAATTCTTAACTCTAATTTTTTTTCTTGGCAATTAAAAGAAAATGAATGAGCCCAAGGCCAAAGTGATGTTTGCAAGGATTCTTGTTTTTTGTTTTAATATGTTAATAGGAGATTTGGATTCATCCCATAAAGTTTTAGAAGTGTTTATATAACTATTTGCATAGTATTTAACTAATTATACGTGAATTAGTAAGATTGCTGTTATTTATTAGACGACTATGTATTGAAGGTGCTAGTTGCATGGAAACATGCTTCTTATTTTAATATGATAATAGGAGATTTTGATTCAATCACATACCTATTTATAATATTATATTAATAATACGTGAATTAACAAGTTCGTACTTAGTAAGCATTAAAAAGCATTAAAAGACTAATGTGTTGAGGGAAGTAATGGTTCCCCCTCATAAAGGTTGGTTTTCTTGTTATTAGATGACATGACCCTCCTTGAGTTTCCCCGTGGAATCTCTGAAAATCTCTGCTCCCGTTTGACAACTTAACAAAATTCCAAAAATCTCTGAACACCTGATCATAAATCGAGGTGTATAAATGTGCATGTGTACTGTGCATAGACAGCCCCAGGATCTAGCAGAGAAATATTCCTTTGATACAAACCCAGGAAACTCGTTGAACACGTGATTAGAAATACCCCCTCACCACATGCAGAAGGAAAATGATAATCCCTTGAGGACAAAAAACTATGGAAAACAACCCGGGGAATAAATTCAAAACTTTTCCTTTGAAATCCTTATCCCTTGGCATGAGCCAAACCATAGGAAAAACTGGGGCCTACGCCCAAAATGTCATTTCCACATAGTTTGTAAAATCTGTGTTTAGAAAACCATTTACCCGAATAATTGTTCTAAATCTTGAAAATTATCAAATAACAAGAATCACTTAGAATAATTATTCCAAATATTAAAGTTTACACTAAACAATAAATTAAGTAAAATATATCTTTATGCATGCATTAACATTTAGAAAACAAACACCCAAACAAGGTCAAATCCGAGTTATACGCTCCTAGGAAATCCCTAGAACGATATTATCTATCAAATGTAACAATCGGGGGGTTACCAATGATATTTAAAAACCCATACTTAAACCTCTAAACCACGGGGTAACATACGCGTCCTAATTATAAATGCCGCCATTTTGGACCCCCAATATTACCCCCATAAACAATGTCATATCCACATGAAACCTACACTAATATGTCTGTAACATCGAGAACTAGTGTTTGAGAAAGTACCCCGAGCGCTACCATACACTGGTGGGCAGTGGCTCTTTCTCACTCACTGGCAGCAGCGTCTGTGAAGGGTACTCGCTTTTACCATGATCTGAAATTCAGAAAATCCTCCATAACCAAATTGAACTTCCAAATTGCTCAACTTTCTCAATTCCTAACCAAAATTAACGTTCTAATAATGGAAATATATCTACTCAATCCTAGGAATCCAAAAATAAAGTCTAAATTGAGAAATAATACATGTGATTTCCACAAATACGTTTGAAAGTTTCGGCCTATGTTTAGGTGGTTATCTCTCTATCCGCCAAAGTCCTCACAGCTCCAAAATGATATGGTTGTACTCGTGGGAAGAGGAGGAAGCTGATTTTATCTTTGATTTGAATTGAAATGGCCTAAATATAAAATATTATTTAGTTCTTTTGTTATGGTTCAACAAAGGAGAAATGAAGATGCATACTTGAAAGTATAGTGGGGCTTAAATGGTTGATCGACTGGTGTGTGACACATATCACACATAAGAAATTTAAGGAAAAGTGACATGCGGAGTCACCCCCAAGCAAAAGACCTAATTCCTCATTCCATAAAACGCACACGAATGTACGGTTCTAATATAATTTCTAAAATTACTCTAATTTAATTTACATTCGTAACATTAGGGGGGGGGGGGGGGGGGGGGGGGGGGAGAGAGAGAGAGAAAGAGAGAGTGACCCTATTTAATTAAATTGAATAGACCATCATTAGGTGGGAAGAGCGTTGAGATGAGCCTGAGGTGGTGGTGGTGGTGCCAAATGTTGTCTGAGGGTTAGAGATACTCCCCCATTAACTTTTTCCTTACCTAATTTATATAAAAAAAATTTAGTATAATGGCAGACTTACTACGCTTCTAAGCAAAGGTCTCCTTCGCCCCCCCCTAATGGGCCATTATAACTATCCAAAAAGACACTCAAAACTAGAAGGATAACCAAACCTTATCGTTTTTCTTCGATTCCTATTGACCTATATTGTTCTCTTCCCTCTGGGTGCAGGACTGATGAAAACTTATTCCTATAAGTCCCCGTTCCAGATGACAACTATTAATGCTAATGATGCTCGCATATTCCTCTCTCTGATCTATTACCATCCTATCTTTATGTCGAGCTCTCTCAAACACAAGTACAAATAAGGCATGGGCCTCATTTTTTTTATAGTTAAATTAAGTGACTTTGTAACCTTAATTGACAGGACTCTTCTCGAAAACGTTTGGATAATCATAAAATGTCCTGCTCCTATCTAATAGTTAAATCAAAGTTACAAAAATACCCTTAAAAATGTCAAACAAGGGACAATGATATTGATATCCTACTCATGCTTTCGTTTCAGTATTAGCCCCGACCTCTGTACAACGTCCTAGAGGGAAAATAAAACCAATAAAAGTGTGAGTGGACAAAAAAAACATTTGAAAATATATTTCTGAAGAAAAGAAGCATTTACCCTCAAATTATAAAACATTCAAAGTACAACATAACAACTAGATTTCAATTAAAATCAAATCAAAAGTTGTGGGACCCACAATGACATGACCCACCCTCTATCCCCTGGGATTAAGGGCTAAGTAATGGTCCCGTCTAACCCACATGCGACACGAAAGTTAAACACTCGTTCAACCCCCGTGGAACACGCAAGTCAGATAAGAGATCTCAGATCAACATACTAAAAACTGACTTGGGGTTAACTAGAGTTCGCAGCTTTACTGTGGATCGCGTGTGTAATGTCTCTGTCTCTCTCTCAATAGCCCGCACCACAACAACCTGGAGGGTATCGAAAAAAGATAAAAGACTATGAGTGGGCAAAAATAAATAATACGTTTAGAAAACAGTTTATAAGAAATTGCATTTATACCCTCCATTTAAAAACCAATGCATGCATTCACAAACCATTTCATTTCCGAGATAATAAAACTGTTTATGAAACTAAAATCATTTCCTTTTCTCAAATCCCGGGCCTTAGCCCAAAACCATCAAAATCCATATCATCTGGGTCATAGCCCAAATAATCGGAAAACCATTATTGAAAACCATCATTTTTGAACATCATCAAGTTATCATCAAAATCCAAAACACATTTGAAATCTATTTCAACCAATCGAATCTGCTGGATCTATCTGAGTCTTTAAACTCAATATCAATTCGAGTCTTTAAACTCAATCCAGGCCTCAATATAATCCGAGTCTTTAAACTCCCGAGTCTTTAAACTCAATAGGCCTACGGGGGAAATCACAATATCCAAGTCTTTAAACTCAATCCGGGTCTTTAAACCCAATCCGGGCCCGCCCCCGTCACATATCATATCCGGGTCTTTAAACTCAATAACCATATCCAGTAAATCCAATCCAAAACCATTTCCAAATCCATGTCCAAATCCGAATTCAAAATCACCATTTCGAATTCCAAGCCGAATCCGAAATCATTATTCCGAATCCAAATACAGAATCTGGAAATCATACCCATAATCCATTTCCAAATCCGAATTCGAAACCATCATTTCGTAAGCTAGCATCCAGAATCATAATTTCGAACCTAAATCCAGAAATCCACTTTTCAAGCTCCAAAACCGAATCAGGAATCCTATTTCTGAAATCCGATTCCAAAACCTGAAATCACATTTATCGAATCACTTTTATGAACAGGGCTCCAAGCCCGAAATCACTTTCCAAAATCCATTATAAAATCATTAAAATAAAATCATATTTCAAATCCCAGAATCAAATCATCAAAACCATGGTCAAATCACAACATAAATCGTAAGCTCGTAAAACGTGCAAAATGTAAATATATCAAAATACATACAAAATCGTAAATCATTAAGATCATATCACAAATATAGAAATCACATGTAGAAAATATATAAAACATTTATGCATGCATCATAAGTTCGAAATCAAAGTCCACTCATAGACCGTTTACACTGCTGCCTCGATACGCTTGCATATAAGCTTTCCCGGCTAATCCACTATCACTGGTTTTCTTGAACCTGTCCAAATCCCATAATAAGGTCACTAACTACTTCAAATTGTTTATACTAAAGCCGCGTAATTTTTTCGAAGTTTTAACTATTTTTAAACGAGCCCTAAAACCTTTGGACATCCCGAAACCTATCGAAACGATGTCCGATTGACTCGAAACCAGTGCCAAAATGTTCGTTACATCGAATACTTAAAAATTTATGTTAGAACCTTCCTCAAATATCGTGCCACGAGCCCACACGCGCCGTCAAAAGAGGCTGCGCGTGGGAGCCACGCACGACTACTATTCATTGTCTTCAAGCTCTGGTCGTCAGGTTCGAACCGGTCCGGTCGAGCCGAACCGGCGTGGATGGTTCAACATCCTTCCTTGCACGATTTCATCCCATTTTCAACCATTTGAACCTCTATAGTTTCGTCTCGGTGTTTCCTATTGTTCTGTGACCGTAAAAACATGAAAACAGACCGAATTCCTACCTCATTGATTGCTGCAACACAGGTCGACGGTCCTCCGTCGTCTTTTCACGACTCCGGTCACCTGTAGCTGTGGTTTCAGGCTCAAGCTCTTCCTAGAACCTCCAGGAACCTCATTCAAACATTCATTTTGATTGTCAAACACCAAAACATGATTTGTCAAATTTAAATTAAAAACAGGATGTACGCAGTTTGATGGCCCTACCTTTGCCATCGTCCTCTGCCGTGATCTCCACCAGCACTCACTCGACCTCCTCTCCATCTTCCCTTCACAACCCATAGGCAAATGATGAGGCCTGCAGGTGAGTCGAGTGTCACAGCCTCACGATCTCCTTTGTTTTCCTCACGATATCTGAGTTTTCCCAAGTTCCCGGCCACCGTCCACGACAGCCGTTGTGGCAGCACTACCTTAGTATCTAGTCCCTTACTGCCTTACACATCACTCACAGAGATAAGGAGGATTGGATTATTATTTTTTTTCCATGGTTCACTCCCTCAAACGGCCACTCGATTTCTCTGTTTCACAATCGAGCAAAATATCTCCCATTCCCTTTTAAAATATGTGTGAGGCGGTAGGGAGAATTCCACAAGCATCCAGATTAGGCCAAGTGTCCAATTTTCTATGGGCAACATTTCCAAGAACAACCAAGTGTCCAAATCCAATTGGGCACAGATCCCAATGCATCAAAATGACCAAAATGCCCCTGCCTTCACAAATTACCATTTTGCCCCTACCGTACTTAGCCTCGTAACTGAACCGTCCGACGTCCGATAACAGTGTGTCGCCTGTCATTGTACTCAGGGAATCGAGACCTACCTAACGGTCCTCGAAATACGTGACAAATCTATGTCATATGAAAAGTCAACAGTTTACCCTTTTTCAACCAAATTACCGAAATAGCCCCAAACTTCCGAACATCATTACTTTTTCCTCGAATGTCAGAATCGAACGTGCCACCTGTATTTGAACTCGTGACGTCCCAACCTACATCACAGTCATCGAACCAAGTCCATTTGACTGCCCAAACCAAAAGTCAACATTTTGCCCATTCCGGGGGCAAAACCGTCATTTCTCACCGTCCGTCTGAAATCACCCAACTAATCACCGATTTCTGGGATGGATCGTTACACACAAAATCATAAAATGTATTTAAAAGCTTGTGGCCCACTTTTCCCTGAAATCCTCGCTTATAAAACCTCTGGTAAAACCTGTACACAAATATCTATGATCAAATCCAACCAATCCTCAATTCCCACGAGCATTATCCATC
Organism: Prinsepia uniflora; assembly: GCA_032719365.1. Lineage (NCBI taxonomy): Eukaryota > Viridiplantae > Streptophyta > Magnoliopsida > Rosales > Rosaceae > Prinsepia > Prinsepia uniflora. The sequence continues at coordinate 19,566,771 of CM064863.1, forward strand.
TGGAAAAAATCCAAAGACAACCCCGAGCTTCAACCGTCTTGGAAAAATCCTGAGCTTTGATCGCCTGAGAAACTATCCCCAAGTATCAGCTGTCTAGGAACTCATCACAAGAATAGTGGAAAATAGTTGATGGATTAAATCCAAAATTTTTCTTTTCAAACAAATCCTTGACTTAAATTCCTAGTCAAAACATTTCAAACTCAGGCCCGAGCCCAAAACCCTATTTCCACAAAATCGTAAAATTAGTGTCCAGAAATCGATCAAACCTGGAATAAATATTCTAAATCTGACAAATCACTAAAACACATTTATTTAGGCCATTGAAATTCAAATCATGCAATAAAACAATTCAAACATGTAACTATGCATGCATCATAGTTTCTAAAATAAATGTCCACTCACAATCTGTCCAGATAATTTAATCTCGAGGTGACATGACCCATCCCAATCCCCCCGGGATTAACGCGGGATGTGTCATGCTCTCGTTTGACACGAAGTGTCAGACAAGGGATGACTCGAAATCTCAGCCCATTCGGGGCTTCCAGAGTGCGCCAGGATTTGTGGAGGAGTGTGATGTCTCGGTCTCTGCTATAGCCTGCATCCGCGATCAACCTGAAGGGCATTAAAACCATTAAAAGTTGTGAGTGGACAAAAATAAATAGTTTAAGAAAAACACCTTTCATAAGAAGACATTTATGCCCTTCACTAAAAAGCATGCATGCATTCATTGGAAAACCAATAATTAAACCGTTTACTAAAATAAATCATTAGGGCCTTAGCCCAACACCATAAATCCAAAGTATGTGGGAACTCAGCCTAAAACCAATCATGTGGGAACTCAGCCAAAATCCATAAAATACCAAAATTCGTAAATCCAAATCCAAGTGGGCCATTGCCCAAATCCATAAACACAAATCCATAAACACAGAAATGCCATTTCATAAATCCAATAATTCATGTTTACTAAATACCCATCATCGGCATCCCAGATGCCTAGCGTCCTAGACGTTTGATGTCCCAGACGTCATATCTCACGGTCTAAGGCTACGCAAGCCGCCCGGGGTCTCTCTGGGTCAATCTATGACATCCCAGATGTCTAATGTCTCAGACGTCTAATCATAGCAATCCTGCTCCTGAGTCACTATACGGTCTGATCGCTCCGTATAATGTCCCCTCGCAGGTAATGCACCGTGACTTCCCCAAATTCACAGACATCTGGAGGAGACCATCCACATATCCTCATATAAGAATGGTATATGGAAAACAGTTTGTAAAGTCATTTCAAGACATCTCAAAGGGGCCATGCCCGGAATTTCCATAAAGTCACCATAATTCAAGAAATGGGTCTCATGCCCAGAGTATACTTATCAAAAACCATTTCCACAAATCCAATTTCCAAAACTCATTAGTTCTCAGCCCGAAATTCCATTTCGCAAACGAACTGGGTCTCAAGCCTGATCATGTAAGTCAACTGGGCCTCAAGCCTGATCATGTAAGTCAACTGGGCCTCAAGCCCAATCATGTAAACCAACTGGGCCTCTGACCCGATGCCTTATTAAATCAAATAGACTCCAAGTCTGATAGTTCGTAAATCAAATAGGTCTCAAGTCCAGTTCTAGATTTCCAAATCCGAAATCATATCATTGAACTATTATTAAAACCACAATCACGTAGAAATACAGTACAAAATCGTAAACCATGAAATACGTGCAAATATGTAACTCACCAATACCACAATCATAATCATAGAAATCATATATATAAAGCATATAAAACAGTTATGCATGCCTCATAGTTTAGAAAACAAAGTCCTTTCACAGACCGTCCTAGTTGCCGCCTCAATACGCATACCATAAGCCTCCCCGGCTAAATCACCATCTCTGGAACTTCCGGACCTGTCCAAATCACACTCGAGGGTCACTAACTACTTCAAATAGGCTAACATTGAATCCCCCAATTTTTCGGGATTTTAAACGTATTTAAAATAAACCCTAAACTTTCAGACACCCAAAAATACCCCGAAACGGTGTCTGATTGACTCGAAACGTGTCCCAAAATGTTCGTTACATTGAAAGGATGAAAACACATGTTAACCATGCCTCAAAAATTGGGCCCATGCGACGCCCAAATGCGTTAAACGTGAAAGCCATGTGTCGTGAACAGTGCATCGTCAACCTCGCTTGAACCCAGTTCAACTAGTTTTTCGGTTTAATCGAACCGACGAATCGACCCGGTCGGATCTCCCTCAAATCTCAGCCATTTTCGATCCTGTTAATTCCTAAATCTTCGTCTAATCCCTCTCTATCGATCTATAACTTCAAAAATATGAACTCGAGCCTAGAAATTACCTATTTGAACGGGCACTGAAACCACGACCTGCAACCTCGAACTGCCATGGACTCCGACCACCGTTGACATCGATTCCAATCCCAGTCGACTCGTCTCACTCCCCAGTACCTCATCTATAACGACCTGCCCCGAATTATCGAGATTATTTAAGAATTAATGACGGATTAGCCTCGCTAATCGGGGATTAAACGAGGATTAACGGACGAGCATGGCGAAATGACGATTTTACCCCTAGAATGGGCGAAATGTTGACTCTTTGTTTAGGTGGTCAAATGGACTTTGGCAGATGACTGTGACGTAATTCGGGACGTCACGAGTTCATAGACAGGTGGCACGCCCGATTCTGACGTTCGAGGAAGAAGTTATGACGTTCGGAAGTTCGGGGGTACTTTGGTAATTTGGTTGAAAAGAGGCAAATAGTTGACTTTTGATCGAGAGGTACAATGGCCGAGGGTCAAGGACTGTTACGTAGATCAAGTCGATACGAATCCGTAGACAGGCGGCATGTCGAATTCGGACGTTCGACGGAGAAGTTACGGTTCATGGAAGTTCGAGGGAACTATTGCACGAAGTTCGAGACAGATTGTCTTTTGTCTCAAGTGGGCGCCAAATATTTTTCCCAAGGCCCAATGGATGAGTGACAAGTGTCACTCATCCACTGGCCACCATTTTACATACATGCATATCATCTTCATTCCTTTGTTCGTCCAAACAAACCCGATCTCACCCACAAGCCTTGAACCCAATCTAAATCCCTCCCATCTGATCGTGTGTGAAGCCAGAGAGTGACTTGAGGACGTGGTGGTGGTGGCTAACCGAGGACAAGGCCGCCGTGGACGGCGGAGGTGCAAAGGTAAGCCGATTACTCGGTTTTGGCCTTTCCATGTTATTTTTAATTTCAAACGTTGGGGACCGTTTTGATTGTTTAGAATTGCCTTACTAGGTTTATAGGAAGGTTTTAGGGAAGTTTTTGAGGGTGTTTGACGGCTGAGGAACCGTGGGAGGAAAATGGAAAATGGACCGTGAAGGGGGGGTTTTGTACAATCGAGATTTAAGCCATTTTCTTGGTTTTTAATCCATGGAAAGCTAGGTTTTGAGGAAACATAGAGTTTAGGATTGGATTGGAAGAAATTGGATCAAAAATGGGTGAGAAACTAGGATGAACCGGTCACGCCGGTCGGACCGAACCGGAGTTGCAGAGGTGAACCGGACCACCGGTTCGTGCGAGGTTAGGGACAACTGTAGCAGTCGCGTGAGCCACACGCGCAGTCATTTTGGGCGGTGCATGGCGACGCGTGGTAGGGAGTTTGGGGAACGTTCCAATATGTGAAATCATCTACTCGATGTAACGAACATTTTGGGACTGGTTTCGAGTCGATCAGACATCGTTTCGATATAGTTTGGGACGTCCGAAAATTTAGGATCGACTTTAAAAATAGTTAAAAATTCCGAAAAAAATTAGAGGATTTAGTGAGGGGTTATTTAAGTAGTTAGTATCCCTCTAAATTAATTTGGATAGGTTCGAGAACTCCGACGGTGACGATTGGCCCGGGAGAGGCTTATGGCGTGCGTATCGAGGCGCGGCTTCGGACGGTCTGTGAGTAGACCTTTCTTTCTAAATCTATGCATGCATAAATGTTTTATAATTGTTTTAGAACATGTTTTGTGATGCCCTGAGTGCATTTCTTTGTGGAAGCTTAGGATCGACATATTTGCACGTTTTTTTTTAGGTTTTCGGCTTTATGTCGTACTTTTGCGTACTCCGTTTTCAATGATGATTTAATGAACGGCTTTTGGATTTGGAAATATGAACTGGGGCATGAGACCCATTTCATTTACGAACCCTCGGACTTGGAGTCCATTTGATTTGACGAGAAATCGAGTTGGAGGCCCATTTGAGTATACGATCGGGGATATCGAGCTAGATGCCCAGTTGATTGTGAAATCGGGCTTAAGTCCCAGTTCGGTTTATGAAATGAGAATTCGGGCATGAGACCCTGTTGAACTCCAAATTTAGGCTGAGGCTTGTGAAAATGATTTGAATCGGATTCGAGGAATCCTGTTGAGATGAACCGGTATGAGACCCAGTTGGAAATATGTTTTGAGAAAGGAAATGATTTGAAAATATATTATACCCTCCATATGATTTGATTGGTCTCCTCCAGACGTCGACCTGGAGAGTCACGATCCACAGACCAGAATGGGTATCCCCATAGGGATCCCATTCCAGGAGTGGAAGTTATGATGTGGTCCCGGACCAGATTCCGGAGAGATGATCGGACTAGATCCGGAGATAGATCTCGAACTAGATCTAGAGATAGAGCCTCCCAGATGGAGAATTCCTGGGGGAAGACTCGGAGTGAGACCCCGAGTAGTGTGCACACTAGTATAGAGATTAATCGTGCCATATATCGGGGATGTGTTCCCTAGGGGTTGTGTGCCCCGAGTTGGCATCTTCTCGAAAGTGCCGCAGATGGGTTATACGTATGAGTACGTATGTGGTTCTTATGAAAAGCGATTTGAGGTGGAGACCCCTTGTTCCATGTTTTAGAAAGTGATTTGGGGCGGAGACCCCGTATTCGATGTTTTGATATTCCACTTAGAATTTTTTTGGGCTGAGTTCCCATGTACTTGCTTTATGGATTTTGGGCCAAGGCCCAAATGGTTTTATGGTTCATGACGGTTTGTGGGGACCGGGCATGAACCCTTGAAAGGTTTTGAGAATGTTTCCAAATGGTTTCATGAACGTTTTGATTAACTGTTTTTGAATGCATGCATATGTTTTTAGTGAAGGGCATAAATATCTTTCGATGAAAATGTTTTATTAAAATATTTGTTTTGTCCACTCACGACTTTTAATGTTTTAATGCCCTTCGGGTTGATCACGGATGCGGGCTGTAGCAGAGATCTAGACATCACACTCCTTCTCCTACGATCCTGGCGTGCTCTGAAAGCCCCAGTGAGGGCTAAAGACGAACTTATCGCTGGTCTGACACTTCGTGTCAGATGGGAACAGGCACGTCCCACGTTCATCCGGGGGGATTTGGGACGAGTCCTGACAGTATTGTAAGACCCGTGTCCTGAAAGGAAAGGTGAACGATCCCACATTCCTCCTAGGGGGAATGGTATGAGAAGGGAATTGTGGTGTGCCTTAAAGGTGTAGGCACACACCTTTCTAGCACGAGGCCTTTTGGGAGCTCAGTGGCTTTGGGTTCAGTTAGAACTCCAATGTTAAGCGAGTTGAGGCTGGTGCAATTGCATGATGGGTAACCCCCTGTGAAGTTGCTTCGTGAGCTCCCGAAAACAAAACCCCGAGGGCGAGGGCAAGGGCAAGGAGGTCCAAAGCGAACAATATCATGCTAGATGAGTCAGGACTTAACAGAAGAGGGTCGGGTCCTGACAGAATGGTATCAGAGCCAGACCCCGACAGAGAAGTGTGCCAGCGAGGACGCTGGGCCCTAAGGGGGGTAGATTTTAAGACCCATGTCCTGGAGGGAATGGTGAACGATCCCACATTCCTGTGAGGGGGATTGGTCTAGGAAGGGAATGGTGGTGTGCCTTAAAGGTGTAGGCACACACATATCTAGCACGAGGCCTTTTGGGAGCTCAGTGACTTTGGGTTCAGTTGGAACTCCAAAGTTAAGCGAGTTGAGGCTGGTGCTTCCATGATGAGTGACCCCCTGGGAAGTTGCACCGTGAGCTCCCGAAAACAAAACCGTGAGGGCAAGGGCAATGAGGCCCAAAGCGGATAATATCGTGCTAGATGAGTAAGGACCTAACAGAAGAGGGTCGGGTCCTGACATCATCCAATCAACAAAAATGATCAATAAACACCATAACTATGTTTTTCATTATTGAATGAAATACGGGCTTTTGAGTTTTGCCCCTTACCTCACCTTCGCGATCACCACCGTTAGCATCATCTCGACCTCCTTTTTTTTTTTTTTCATTCACGGGTCTCAAGCATCAAGTGAGGTTTGAGTGTTCGTTTAGGGAGAAAGTGAAGGTGGTGCACGGGTTCGAAGCATGCAAAAGATGAAGATGAAACTAATGATGATGAAGGGTGAGGATGATAGATAATTGATGAGAGGAAAAGATGATGGACGGTGAGGATTGTGAGATGAGAGATGAGTGAAATAAAAAATATATATATATATTATATATAAATATATAAACCAACCAATGGGACAAGATCCCTTTTTTTAGGAAAGTGACCAACGGGATGAGTGACACTTGTCACTCATCCAAGGGCCCCACATTATTAAATCCACCAATAAGCTTTTAATTATTATTTAATTCGAATCCTGAGATGTAAGTTCTTGAGTTCGATCTCGTGACCATAACTTCTCCGTTCGACGTCCGATTTTGACGTGCCTCTTGTCTACGGACTCGTGATGTTTCGACCTACGTCATGGTCATTGGTCCTAGTATGTTTGACTCCTCAAGTCAAAAATCAACATTTTCCCCAATTTTAGGGGTAAAACGGTCATTTTACACCATCCGTCTGAATTCTCTCAACTATTCCCCAATTAGTCATACTAAATCCATAATTAATTAATATTTAATCCCGATATACTGGACGGGTCGTTACACGAGCTGTGCACTCTTCCAAAATCCTAGGACCTATATAGCATGTCAAATATAATAACCGAGGTTGCATATGTTAAATATATCTTGTATTCAATTCCCCTAGATCCCAAGATAACACACGCATCGTAAACATGAACATCGTCACTTTGAATGCTCAAAATTACCTCAAGACGATGTTCAATTGCCTCGAAACCCGTGGATTCAGAAAGTAAAAAACAGTTGGACACGAGCCACCGTGGGCTGCAGAATGACCCCATGCGCTAGCACGAACATACATGCTGACTAGGTGCTAACGTGGCCTACCACGTGGTGACATGTGGCACCACGTCAGTATCAAACCTGAACCAGGTGCCAAAGATGGTGATCGGAACCACCGTGCACTGCTGTCACCGTCGTAAGAAAACCTCCATTATTGACCGAATTTCAAACCTTCATAACTTCCTCATATGTTAACAAAATAGAACGCTCTAATAGTAATTCATTTACTCAATTCCAAAAATCCAAATCCAAAGTTCAAATTCAAAAGTAATACATATACAAGCTGGAAAATTGATCAAAAGTTTTAGCGCAAGCTCTTCCTTAGTTCCTGGGCTTTCCTAAAAGTTTTTCCTTACTATTATTAGCTAGGTTTGGCCATAGCAACGAGGAGAAGATCCCTGAAAGTTTGAATGACTGGACTTGTCCCCCAATTTTTGTGAAAACCGGACCAAACTCTCTTGTGACAATTCTTGTTAGATAAGGGATATTACCAGTTTCAAGTATGGATATTACCAGTTTCAACTATGTCTCTATTTTACTAAATTAACCAAATTAAATATACCTTTGTGGGATTACTGCCCACGTCCAGCCCACTAACCCCAACAAGTAGTAGCAATAATGAATTCAACCACGTTCAGGGTCTTATTCTAATTGGACAATGCTTAAGTATTCATACACATCAAGCCTTTATCCTTTTCAATTTCCATAGTATTCACCATCATCCTATTACCACTATTCCTTGACTAAGTTTACAAATATCCAAATTACTCTTAATCTTGTATCACTATATTGGGCACAAAATATAATCACACATGTATCACCATATCTAATTTACATATTTCCAAATTTATCCTTATATTACTAAACATGAAGAAATATTTTTTTTTAAGGAACTAGAACTTTAAACTTATGATAAATATACCATACACATTCATTCGTCTTTCAAATAATATTGGAAAATAACCTCCACACAATAATTCCTACATGTCAACTAAAATGGGTCCAATTAGAAATAACCTACCATGCCAAACAACACCTAATAGAGGTTCGTTCTCACTAAGGTCCTCCTACTTTTACCTTAACTATCAAGTTGACGAAGGGCAGTCGTACTCGTTGAGAGATCACATCCTGCACCTGCGCACACTCCATGAGCAAACCGTGCTCTGATACCACCTTGACACGACCCATCCCAAATTCCCCCCGGATTAACGCGGGATGTACCATGCTCCCGTCTGACACGAAGTGTCAAACAAGGGATAACTCAAACCATAGCCCAAACGGGGCTTCCAGAGTGCACCAGGATCAGTGGAGAAGTGTGATGTTTCGGTCTCTGCTATAGCCCGCATCCGTAATCAACCTGAAAAGCATTAAAAACCATTAAAAACTGTGAGTGGACGAAATAAATAATTTATAAAAGACATTTCATGAAAAGATGTTTATGCCCTTCACTAAAAAGTATGCATGCATTCGAAAACTAGTAATCAAACCATTTACTTAATTAAATCATTAGGGCTTTAGCCCAACATCATAAATCCAACCACGTGGGAACTCCGCCCAAAACCAAGTATATGGGAACTCAGCCCAAAACCAATCAATATTAAATAACCAGTTTATTGAAATACAATGTAACCGATCCTCGGCATCCCAGATGCCTAATCAATACGATTGTCACCGTCTCTAAGCTACGCGTGCTACTCGGGGTCTCAATCTCGAGTCTCCCCAGGGTCCACCCAGGTCAATGACCCATAGGTCAATGACCCTCCCTGGGGTATTATCCATAATTGCACTCCTGATAATGAGCTACGCCTCGGGGCAGCCCCGCTCAGGTAGTACGATGTGACTATTCCAGGATACTACGAGACGTCCGGAGGAGACAATCTGTCAGGACCGGTCCCAAATCCCCCTGGATTAACATGGGACCCGCCTGATCCTGTCTGACACCACGTGTCAGACCAGGGAAAAATCCATCTATGCCCTCGCCGGGGCTATCAGAGTGCATCAAGACCGTAGGAGGAAGGGAGTGATGTCTCGTCTCTGCTACAACCCGCATCCGCGTTCAACCTGAAGGGCATTAAAACACGAAAACTGTGAGTGGACAAAATGATAATTTATTAAAAACATTTTCATACAAAGACATTTATGCCCTTCATAAAAACATACGCATGCATTCCAAAAACCGTTCATTAAAACATTCATAAAATCATTCAAGGGTTCATGCCCGGTTCCCATAAACCGTCATGACCCACAAACACCTTTCAAGGGTTCATGCCGGTTCCCATAAACCGTCATGAACCATAAATCCATTTGGGTCCTCGACCCGAATTCACAATCTAAAACATGGAATACAGAAATCAAATCAATAGGGACTCAGCCCAAATCACATCACGTACGGGGTCTCCGCCCCCAAATCATTTCTAATCATAAAACATAGGGTCTCTGCCCTTAAATCACTTTTCCATAAAACCTCATACGTATCAACATATGTATAACCCATCCGCGGCACTTCCGAGAAGATGCCAACTCGGGGCACATAGCCCCTAGGGAACACATCCCCGATATAGTCACGATCTCAATCTCTATACTAGTGTGCACACTACTTGGGGTCTCGATCTGGGAGGCTCAATCATTGGATCTAGTCCGAGCTCTCTCTCTGGATCTAGTCCACACATCTCTCCGGAATCTGGTCCGGGACCATAACAATATAAGTAACCACCACTCCTGGAACGGGATCCCTATGGGGATACCCACTCTAATCTGTGGATCGTGACTCTCCAGGTCGATGCTGGAGGAGACCATATAATCATATGGAGGGTTTCATTCACATTTTCAAATACTGTTTCTTTCTTCCTCAAATCACATTTCTCAACTGGGTCTCATACCCGATTTATCTCCACAGGATTCCTCGAATCCGATTCAAATCCATTTCGCAGGCCTCAGCCTAAATCCTCAGTTCAACAGGGTCACATGCCCGAATACTCATTTCATAAACTGAACTGGGACTCAAGCCCGATCTCACAATCAACGGGGCCTCAAGCCGAATATCACGACTAACTGGGCCCTAAGCCCGAAACCATAAACCAACAGAACCTCAAGTCCGATTTCATAACTAACGGGGCCTTAAGACCGATATCTCAACTAAATGGGTCTCAGGCCTGATATCATAAATCAACGGGGCATCAAGCCTGATAGTAACACTAACAGGGCCTCAAACCCGAATCGTAAACCAACTGGACCCTCGGTCCGATCGTATAGCTCAAATGGACCCTAGGTCCGATTCCTCATCAAATCAAATGGACTCCAAGTCTGAGAGTTCGTAAATCAAATGGTCTCGTGCCCGATTTCATATTTCTAAATCCAAAATCAATTTATTAAACCCTCATAGAAAACATGGTATGCAAAGGTACGACATAAAGCCGAAAACCTCGAAAAACGTGCAAATATGTCGATCCTAAGCTACCACAATCAAATGCACTCATGGAATCACAAAACATACATTAAAACAATTATAAAACATTTATGCATGCATCGAATTCGAAAGAAAGGTCCACTCACAGACCGTTCGAAGCCGCGTCTCGATACGAGTGCCATAATCGTCTCCTGGGTCAATCGTCGCCTCCTGGATTCCCGAACCTGGCCAAATTCATTTAGAGGGTTACTAATAGCCTCATTAACCTTCCATTGAAGTTCCATAATTTTCCCGATTTTCTAACTATTTTTAAAACCGAACCTAAACCTTCGGACGTCCCGAACTATATCGAAACGATGTCCGATTGACACGAAATCAGTCCCAAAATGTTCGTTACATCGAATAGATGATTTGACATGTTGGAACCCTCCTTAAATTCTTCCCCACGCGCCTGTACGCACCGCCTGAAGTTGCTGCGAGTGGGCCTCACGCGCCAGTGAACAGTTCATCTTCTTCCCTGCGACAAACCGGTCTGGCTGGTTCGACTGTGCAGTCCGGTCCGGCCCTCCTACTCCCTCATTTTCGGTCCTTTTTCTTCCTAATTGATTCTAAACTTCCTAATATGATCCTAGGAACATGTTTGGATGATCAAAACAAAGAAAAACCCATAGAACCCGATGTTTGATTTTTGAACCTCAAGGTTCAGTTTTTCCATTTTCCTCCCACTGCTTCTCAGCCATCAACCACCACCAAAACCACCTTAAAACTGTCCTAACAACCTAACTAACTCATCCTAATCGTCCAAAAGCAACCATAATATCAAAATCAATTAAAAGGGGAAAAATGGCCTTACCGTGCACCTGCACGGGTTCATGGCTCCACCGCCCACGGCGGTGCCTTCCTGGGTCGGCCACCACTTCCAACATCCTCCCCACTCTCTGGTCTCAGTCCTGGTCGAAATGGATGGGTTTTGGGTTGCACAAAGATGGAGAGAAATGGTGAGAAAATGAGATCGGGGGAGATGGTTTTGAAATAGAGAAAAATGGAATGGAAAGCACGGTGCATGAATCAATTTGGGTGCCCATTGGATGGGTGACACTTGTCCCTCATCCATTGGGCATCAGGAGAAATATCTGGGCCCACTAGAGTCCAAAAGTGAACTCGTTTCGTAATTCGTGCAATAGTGCACTTGAACTTCCGTGAACCGTAATTTCGCCGTCGAACGTCCGAATTCGACGTGCCGCCTGTCTATGGATTCGTATCGTCCCGATCTACGTAACGGTCTTCGGCCCTCGTCCATCGGACCCGTCGGTCAAAAAGTCAACTTTTGGCCCAAATTACCAAAATGCCCTTAAACTTCCGAACGTCATAACTTTTTCCTCAAACGTTGGAATCGAGCGTGCCACCTGTCTATGAACTCGTGACGTCACGAACTACGTCATGGTCATCGTCCAAAGTCCAATTGAGCGTCTGAATGAAAAGTCAATGATTCGCCCATTCTAGGGGTAAAATCGTCATTTCGCCCGAACTTCCGCTAATCCTCGTCTAATCTCCGATTAGTCTCGCTAATCCGTAATTAATCCTTAATTACTCCTGCTAATTCGGGACGGTTCGTCACACAATCCATACATAATGATGGAATTGAAAATCATTTTGAAAATCATCTCAAAACCTTTCAAAGGGGGCCTATGCCCGAGATATAGTGTTTAACCATTCGTTCCATAAACCATTGTAAATCCACAAAGAGGTCTCATGCCCGAAGTATAACTTTTATAACCCATTTACACAAATCCAATTTTCAAATTCAAGGGACTAGCTCGAAATTCCATTTCATAACCCAACTGGGCTTTGAGCTTGATAGTATAAACCGAATGGGTCTCCAGCCTGATGCCTCATTAAATCAAATGGACTTCAAGTCCGATAGTTTACAAATTAAATGGGTCTCATGCCCGATTCCGTATTTCCAAATGCAAAATCATACCATCAAACCATTAATGAAATACCAGTACGTATAAACACTGTATAAAACTGTAAATCTCGAAATACATACAAATACGTGAATACTAAATACCACAATCATGTTCATCATAAATCACATATTTAAAACATATAAATCAGTTATGCATGCATCATATTTAGAAACCAATGTCCACTCACAGACCGTCCTAGTTGTTGCATTGATACACGTGTGATAACAGACTTAATAAGGTCACTAACGGACTCAATAAGGTCATACCTAAGACCTATGAACAGTACCGGCCCGGGAACCCATCATGAACACGCTTCCCAAGACTAAAAACCTTAATTGAACAACTTAATGATCTCTGATCGATCCAAAATCACCACCATTGGATTCGAATCGTCGAAACCCTTCAGATGACACTAGTCCCACCTCGAAATTTGTGCTTACGCGCCCCCAAGCCTGTGATCAACGTGAAAGTCAACTTTGGAAAAAGTCAACAGGTAAAAAAGTCAACGAGTCAACTTTCCGGTCAACGGGTCAACTCGCCGGTCAACGAGTCAACTCGCCAGCTGGTTCACTGGAAAACTCCATTATTGCCCCAAACTTTAAACTTCGATATCTCACTCATTTCTCAACCAAATTTGACGTTCTACCTATGTAAATTCATCTACTCGAGCCAAGGATTCCAAATCTAAACCCAGAAATTGAAGAAAGTACATGGATTTAAAGTTATGGCCATTCAATGTTTCGACCAGACTTCTGGTCATCATTCTGGCCACCTCCGACTTCCAAAACTTCCCAAACTTGGCTCAACATATTCCTCTCACCTCAAGGAACATGAATATGAGCTTAGATTCATTCCAAAACATCAAAATCAAAAACCCAAATTTGAATGCCATGGTTTACCTTTTGAAACTCCAGCCACCATGCACGACGGTCCTCGTAGTGGCCACCATTCATTTCGTCTCAACGTCCTCTCTCACTTTCATGTTCACACCATAAGCAACGGGTGAGGGTCGAAAGGTGTTTGTGTGGTGTTTTTGTGTGTTTAGCCTTAGGAGGAAAATGAAGATGATAATTGAATAGGAGGGAGAGAAAGAGATGAGTGAAAAATAAAATAAAATAATATCCTTCACCCAATAGACATAGGTCCCCATTTTAAGGAATCCCACTAATGGGATGAGTTACACTTGTCACTCATCAAAGGGCCCACATTAATTTAATCAACTAATCAGATTTAAGTATTAATTAATTCAAATCCCAAGGGGTAAAATAACCAATTTTGATCCCTTAATCACAACTTCCTCGTCCGACGTCCGATTCCGACGTGCCGCCTATCTATGTACTCGTGACGTCCCGATCTACGTCATGGTCATAGGTTAAAGTCTAAAAAGAATTCCGGGTGAAAAGTCAAATTTTCCACCCACTAGGGACAAAATCGTCATTTTACCCCGATTGTCCGTAATTACTCGCCTAATCCCCGATTAGTCACGATAATCCTTAATTAATCATAATTAATCCCATAATTCGAGATGAGTTGTTTCACCTCACCTCCCTTATTTCGTGCTTAGGCAACCCTAAGGACTCCAAAGAGGCACGAAGGTCCTTTCTTTCGATGTACCGATCCCAAAACCAAAGCCCCAGTTTCAAACTTATGGGTCTATGGCTTTTTGTTCACTATTTCATCCCCATCTCCTCTCTATTTTCTCGCCATGTTCTTCCTGTTTCCTTGCTTTTCTTCTCTCCCGGAGTCTCTCCCTTTTCTTCCTTCATTTCCCTCACAAGTAGTGAGTTTTTCTTGTTTCTCTCACTCTCGGTCTCCCTCCACTAAAACCATAACTAAAAAACGCACACACACACACACACACACACACACACACACACACACACACACACACACACACACACACACACACACACACACACACACACACACACACACACACACACACACACACACACACACACACACACACACACACACACACACACACACACACACACACACACACACACACACACACACACACACACACACACACACACACACACATATATAAATAAGGGGTAAGTTGGTGGAGTTTTGGGGAGGGAATGTCCAGAGTTTTCTGGACAAGTGTCAATCCTTAAAATATCTTCCAAGCAAAAAGACCAAAATGCTCTTCTAGTAACATTTACCAAAATGCCCTTGATCGTCTTTGATCCATATCAAAATCATTCGGCCTTCGATTTTAGCGTGTCGCCTGTTCACGGACTCAGGAGTTCGAAACCTTTGTAATTTTCCTTATGGAGCGTCCAAAAAGGTCCTTGATCAAAAAGTAAACATTTTGACGTTTCAAGGGCAAAATCGTCATTTTCCTTTAAGTTTTCAAATTTTATTTTATTTTATTTTATTTTTTCCCTAAATGTCCCAGTCGTTACGTCGAAAGCTTAAGTTTCAGCCTAAATCCAACCGTCTAGTTGAGTTCTATGTTTGGTGGTTCCGATTTGAGAAGAAATCGTGATAGAGATCAATGAAAAAATGGTGATGGTGAAAGGGAATAGTGGTGGTTGCCACCGATCCAGACAAGATGGTGACGCTTGTCACCATTCCAATTATGTAATTTGCTAACTCATCACATATACCGAAAGGATCAATATGTAACTAATCGGTCCATACTCCGATTTCGACGTAATACATGTCTACCTACTCAATATTTCGTGACCTATGTAATGGTCCTCGATAAATATGCAAAAAATTCTCTATTCAAAAGGTCAAATGTTGACCAAGTATAAATAAGGGCAAACTCGTCAATTTACATTATTATATTTTCTGAATTTTCGGGTCATTACATTAACGTACTATCTGTCTTGGGGACTGCAGTCAGCCACTTCTCTTATAGTTGTCAGCTCATTCTTGACAGATCCGATTGGGTGTTCATATTCTAGGGTAAAATGATTCGAACTTTGTCATGTTGGTACCAAAAGTCGATGCCTTATGGAATAAATCGATGTTTGGAAATGGGGTAGATTCCGCTAAAAAGACATAACCACCTATTTTTGTTTTTTGGGTTTTTCATGCAATGTGACTTTTGAGCTCAAACCATTGATTGGAGCATATGAGAAAGCTAAACGATCCAAGTTTGTCACGAGCAATTGTAGAACCAATGCGTATCCAGCAGGTGCGGAACCAAACAAATGAATTTGATGATTAAAACATTATTTGATGATTACCATAAAGAATTTGATCGCGGGTCGTGGTAATTTTATAGATGGCCGTGGTAATTTTCGCTTATCTCTAATTGGATTTCCTTTTCTAACTTGATTTTATTCAAAATATGTGATCTTTTGCCTTCAGTGGGAACTTGGCTTTGTAGTTGGGAAACGTCTCTGTCCTTTTCACTTCACTTTTGTTCTATACTTTTTTATCCCAAACCTTTGTTTTTCTGGGTACTCTCTCTCTGTGAGCATGGAGTGACGCACAAAAGTAGAGCGAAAATAAAGTAATCTAAATGTCAACAGACTACAAAATGTATTACCCAATAAGAAAAATGAGCTTAATACAACACGAGATAGAAACCTAATCCTAAAGAGAGACCCATGGCTTATAATTTGTGTGTCATACTATTTTTTAAATATGTCAAAGTATATGGCTATTCATGTAAGGTTACAAGAGGTAGGTTAGTCATTAGTGAAAGGGTAAATAGGCCATCTTGGCACATTATATGAAATCCTAATCTTTTGTCTATATAATGGTTAGTTTACAGATTAATAGGATGGACATTTTGATCGTGTCCACAACACGTTATCAGCACGAGCCCTAATCAATTGAGAAAAATCCCAAAAATCCTAAAACCCATTTTCGATCCATTTTTTTTTTTGTTAAAATGCTTGCCCCTTTTTGGGAAAAATCCAAATTTGGAATCAAACTTTTCTAAATTTTCATTGAGACTCGATATGAAGTGTCGAGGAGAAAGAAGACAATAGAAAACAAGTGTGAGTACAGAGTGTGTCCAGCCATTCTCACAAGCGCCGACATGCCTCTGTTCTCGACCATTGGATTTGCCCTCCAAATGGACAAGACCAAGACCTTCCCTGCTCCAACCTCCTGAGGTGAACGATACGGGGGCCGAACCCTCTGCACTCCACCGGAAAATTCTTCTGCCTCGCTAGTGACTGCGAATCTAGTAAAGTAAAATGCTCAGGAAACGGCACAGCCACTCCTGCCATTATCGCTGAATTCACTCGACGACTCCGACATCCACTAGGAAGACGAAAACAAGTGGCAAGATATCACCCATTCTTCTACTTTCAGCAGTGACGAAACCGCTCCTTCTTTTACTTCATTGTTTACTTAGAGAAGGAAAAGAAGGAGTGGATCAACTCCATCGATCGGTCCATTATTCAGCACTCCAAATCGTTCCAAACATCAAAATCCAGATGACACGGCCATGGCTGGGAGATGACGAACAAGGTGTCCACTGCTATTGATGAAGTATAAAACAACGTGCCATTTTAAAAAGAAAATGACATGTCGTTTATTGTATAAAAACAACATGTCGTTTGTTGTAGAAAAACGACATTTCGTTTGTTGAGAAAAATGACATGTCATTTGGGACACTTTCTCACGCAGAGATAACTTCGGTTGTGACCCTCCGAAATCCCAGATTCTAACTCAGAAGGTTTCTCCTTCGCACTCAATCTTCGATTCACCATGGAAGGCGTCTGAAGAGACTCCAATGATAAGTTCATCTATCCTATAATTTCATTATATACATGATCATATGTTCATATAAATGATGACAATGTATGCTGATGATTTGCATTGACATGATGATATAGATGATATGATGGCATGAAGATTAGATGATATATGATATAATATATGATGATGATGATGACATATATGACATGATGACGATAATATGATATGACATGATACTATCATGATGATATTGATGATGATCATAGTGAACCATGATAACAATATTGATGTTCATCCACCCATATAGGCGTGTTCTATTTCTCATTATTATTCAATATGGTAATGACCACTATGGCAATGAAGGTCTAGTAGACCCACCATAGCATATTTTGTACTTAATTCTGCCTTGTTCATGGTCCACTAGACACAAATTAGCATACACCTAACATGCTAATGTCGAGATTTTGGGTTCAGAAGGCCTTCGTTGAAGCCTAAATTTACTGCCCACTTGAAAAGGAAAAGAATACATAAGCACACGCCTAGAAGGCTAGCTAAGCCCACCACACAGCACCCCAGGCTTGGTCCATCAAGCACAGTCGAACAGACATGGCCAACTACTGCAACTGAGCTGAAGTAGCCCACTTGGCTCCGTCTAGTTGGTCGTTCAGCCAACAGCTCAAGTTTGACTCGCATGCCTCTTGACGCATAGACCTATAGGCTTAAAGTGTCATTTGTTTTAATTTCATGTTAGAAGTCTTTGTTTAAACATATCAAATCATATAATACTAGAAGCATTCATTTAAATGTTCTCCATGTGCTTTTGAACGTTTATTGATAGGTTGTTATTTACACATGTTTTAGTTATGATTCAATATCTTTTTTGCTTTGCTTTTGCCTAATTATGTCGTAAAATAGGAGAAAATGACCCTTCTTGTGACCCATGTGCAAATTAACGATGTGGGATCAATTCTAAGCCAAAATGAAAGAAAAGGTGTAATTCCTAAGTCCTAGTCCCTATCAAGGTCCCAAGACCCAAGTTGAGTCCCAAGTTCCTAATCAGGTCCAAGAACCAGGACCTAGCTCATGTGCCTGTCCCAAGACTTGTCCCAAGAACCAGGACATGTCCCTTGTGCTTGTCCCAAGAACTAGGATCTGGCCCTTGTTCATGTTCCATGTATCAAGTCCTTATTTCAGGCCCTGTTCCAAGTTCCAAACCGTGTGCCTGGTTATGTGCCAACCGAAGTTCCGAGCCTTATGCCAGCCCTTGTCCTTTGTTCAAGTCTTAGTTCCCAGCTAGGACCTGCGTGTGTTCCATCGAATGCCTACTTGAGAATCAGGCTTTGTGCTAACTAAAGGTCAAAAAATGTCCCTAATATCATGTCTTTAGGTCTTGTTCCACCTTGTTCCATCAAAAGACATCACTGTTCTAGATTTTCAGCTTTAGGCCTAGCCGAAGACCAGTCCCAGGACCAGACCGTGTGCCAATTTTCTGGCTCGTGTGCCTAATTTTCAAGGTCTTGCGTGAGAAATTCCTAATTTTGGCCTCCTTGTTCCAATCGGTACATGCTTAGCTCTGGCCACGATTTTTATACAGAATGACTTACTTTCAGTACTCTGTCTAATGGTGCATTTAGGGCCAACTTTGGTAAACATTTGATTTTATGGATTTTGAGGGCCAGTTCCAGGGCCGTGTCCGAGCTCGTATGCCAGTTTTCAAGGCCAGTTCCAAGCTCTCTGGTGCCGGCCATGAATCAACCAACATTCAAGACATGGTCTTAATGCTCCTTTTGAGGCCTTGTTCAGCTTGTTCCATCGATGTCCTTAAGAGTTCCTTAGGTCCAAGTGAAGGCCCAGCACACGTTCTGATTAGTGGTAGATTCTTCAACTTTCCTATTCAGTCAAGGACTAAAACAAGGAATAAATAAAGAGCCAGCGACATTGTAGGAGTTGACTTGCAGCTAGGTCTTGTTGTGAGGCTCACGACTAGGGTTTGAGTTCTCTATAAAATGATCAACTTAGCTCAGTTTTGGGGGTCGTTCTTCTACTCTTTGGAGTCTCGAAGTTCTGCTCAACTAAAGTCTCGACACAAACACTAGTTTTTTTTTCCTTTTTCATTTCAGCACTTTGTTCTTCTCACGATTTCTTTAACGTTTTTCATTCAAGCACTCACATACTTACGGTTGTGATTCTTCTCTTCTCTTGTTTACATTTTAATTCATCAATTATTTCTTTACGTTTTTCATCTTCATAATTAGTGTACATTTTCAAAGTAATAGACCAGATTTCTTTATGGTTTGATTCATTTGTTGCATCTCTTTTGTTTTCATCTTTATACTTAGTTTCTACATCCTTACCTTTCAAGTTTACTAAGTTGATTGTGTGCTTTGGTGTGAGCTCTAATTCATTTCCTACTCTTTTGTGCAGGCTTTACAATTCGTGCTCAAGGAAGGACATGGGATCCCCCCCAGGTGGTTGTGTGCAAGCTCAAGGAACAAGGCTCCAGAAATGGCCCAAGGCCACGACCTAGGAAGTTCAAGGCGCACTCACGGCTTACCCACCACGAACGTCTTCCTTATGGGACACTTGGGATCAAACAGTTCACGCTTAGTTTTAAATCACGTTTGTATTTGTTCCCTTATTTGTTGAGGTCTAGAAAGTTTACTCTTTCTCATGTATCTAATTATTTCTTTTCCAATGCAGGAATGAAATCACTACGGGTGGCCCAAGTTGGAGTCTTTCAAGGGTCGTACGAGTCTGAACCCTTGTGTGCTCTCTCTATCCGTAAATGTCCCAATAGCACTTGGAAGGTTCTCCCTATGCAGATCCCACACCCGCAAGCAGAGTCCCAGACCATGGTACAAGACTTGGCCAAGTTCCTAGACTGGTTCTTAGTATAGGACTTGGATAAGCACCCGGATCAGCGCTCACACAGACTCCTTGGACAGGCTTCCGAACTAGTTTTTGGTACAGGACCTGGTCTGGATCTGCGCAGGTTCTTGGGACAGCACAGGAACTTCAGCCCTGCGGTACTAGGGACTGGCCCTCCCCTGCGATTCTATTCCTGGCCCATCGGTACTAGTTCTAGGACCAGCCTGTAGTACTAGCACTTGGCCAGCACCCACACGGGAATTTTCAGCCCCTCAGATAGGATTTTCCAGCGTATCTTTGGACAGCCCATGGCACCTCCCTAGGGTAGGAAACACCCTAGCCCTGGTTTACATTTCTAAACCTTATTTATTTCCACTACTGTTGTAATCCTTCAAACTTTTATGACATGCTTTTATTTCTATTCACACATTGAGGACCATGTGTCATTCAGGTTTGTGGGTGTGGTTTAAATTTTCTTGTGGGAAAAATTCAGGTTTGGGGGTATCAATCTAGGATCTATCTTACTTTTATGTCTTTATTTTTTTGTTTTGTTGTTTTTACTTTTTTTTTTTTTTTTACTTTTGTGTCAACTTTATGCCTTAGTGTATTTGCTAGTACTTTGCACTACTTTGTTAATAGGAACTTATAAACATGTGAATCATCTTTGCTGCCTATTTTTTGTTATGGATTATTAAGTTCCCATTTTGCACCACACCTTGTCATGCCTAAGTTATTGAGTTGTTCAAACACTTGTGATTGAGTAATCTTGGAACATTAGTGGAGACTACCCATGTGAGATCTTGTGCCTATATGCCTTCTTTGTGAGTGATTTCATTGTTTCTACTCTACTGAATTCGTTCATGTTGTTAGATCTCATTATTTCTCTACATTGATGTTTATGAACTTACTCCTAACATTCTCTTGATTGAATGCTTGTATGTTCACATGAAATGATCTAGCCTATGCATGTTTAGCTCCTAAAGGCCTTTCCCTACCCTTATTGCATGCTTCCCTTAAGCCTCTTTGCAACCAAACACTAGCCTTTCTTTCATCACCTACACGATAACCTACACAAAACACTTAGCTCAAAATCATGGCCATACCCTAAGTCCATGTTTGTGTAAGGATGCCTCAAATGAGAGTTGTGATGAGAGTTAGTGTCAAGAATTGGTGTTGCTATTATGTGTTGGCAATAAATGTTGATGTATGCATTGTATGGTTGAGGAAATGTTGTTTAGGGCCTTGGTTCAAGTTAAAAAATAAAAAATCTCAATGTTCGTCCATTCAATTAGAAAAAAAAAGGGAAGCAAAGAAAAGTACTTGAACTAAGGAAACCCTATCATGTGTCGTGGGTTACAAGTTAAGTGGGATCTTGACACTAGTTCAAGTCATGACCTCTCATGCCTTGACACACCATGGATTTTTTGAATCCTATCCTTCCTTTCAAGAACCCCCTAGCATATCCCCATTGCAACCAGAATAAAAACCTAAGTGATCTTGTGAATGTGCTAGTTGAAGGTTGAGATAAGTATCTTCGTTCTTGAGCATCAATTTCCTTCTTGATTTCTTTAAAATTTAGATAGTGCCTTTATTCATTTAATTCATATGTGATTACTTTGATTCATATACATAGACTCTTCACATATGCTAGTATGAGTGAGGCCCTAGGACACTTATGCATTGAGTGACATCTTGTGAGGATTAAAGCCGAGGCAAAATGATTCTAGGGTGCTTAACCACTTTTGTTTTTAACTTAATTTCTTAAACATGGCACTTACACTTAAACACTTGGAACTCACTATCATATGCATCTTATAGTTGGTTAAGATTGTTGGTTGTTTTTGGTTCCTATTAGGTTTGAAGCGCATATTTCTAGCATGTTAGCATTTAACTAGATCGAGTCTTTACTTTAAGTGTTTTGCTAAGGGGCTAGCAAAAGTTAGGTTTGCGGGTATTTGATAGGTTGTTATTTATGCATGTTTTAGTCATGATTCAATATCCTTTTTGCTTAGCTTTTACCTAATTATGTCTTAAAATAGGAGAAAATGACCCTTCTTGTGAGCCATGTGCAGATTAACGATGTGGGATCAATTCTATTCCAAAATGAAGAAAAATGTCTAATTCTTAAGTCCTAGTCCCTATCGAGGTCCCAAGACCCAACTTGAGTCCCAAGTTCCTAATCGGGTCCAAGAACCAAGACCTGGCCCTTGTGCCTGTCCCAAGAACTAGGATCTGGCCCTTGTTCCTATTCCATGTATAGGGTCCTTGTTCCAGGCCATGTTCCAAGTTCCAAGCTATGTGCTTGGTCTTGTGCCAACTAAAGTTCCAAGCCGTGTGCCAGCCCCTGTCCTTTGTTCCAGTCTTGGTTCCCAGCGAGGACTTGCGTGTGTTCCAGCGGATGCCCACTTGAGAATCAGGCCATGCGCTAACCAAAGGCCAAAGCTTGTCCCTAATATCATGTCTTCAGGTCATGATCCACCTTGTTCCATCAAAAGACATCATTGTTCCAGATTTTCAGTTTTAGGCCTAGCCGAGGACCAATCCCAGGACTAGGCCGTGTGCCTGATTTTCAGGGTCTTGCGCCAGAAATTCTTGATTTTGGACTCATTGTTCCAATGAATAAATGCTTAGCTCTGGCAAATTTTTTTATACAAAATGGCCTACTTTCAGTACTCTGTCTAATGGTGCATTCAGGGCCAACTTTGGTGGAAATTTGATTTTATGGATTTTGAGGGCCAGTTCCAGGGCTGTGTGCTAGCTCATGTGCCAAAGAACATGTCACTGGTGACATGTCCCCTAATAACGCTCAAACTACGCATTAAATTAAACAGTTAATTTAAGTATTATGCAATTTAAACCCTTTTGTGTAGTTGTAGTATTGGTAAATAGAGATCATTCTTAACCGGGGAAATTGGGGAACATTAATAATTTGTTAGTGAGAAAGAATAATGAATAATCAAAGAATAAAATAATAAATGAATAAAATAATAAAAAAATAAATGAATTAAAGAATAAAGAATAAAAGAATAAAAAATTAAATGGGGGGTTTGAAAAGATTTGTAATCTAAAAAAAAAACACTAACTATTAATTAAATTAAAATTAACAATAATATTATTTAAAACTGCTCCTAAAATAAACTTCATTTAAATACAATTTTCACCAACCCTCTAACATATTGCTTATATTGAACTAATCACGAAATCCTACCTTGATCATCTCCATTACATGCATACGTTTTTCATATTATAAATGCACCGAACAGCGGATTATTACTTACAATATGATATACTTTAAGTTTGTGATTTAATGCGCCGAACAGCGGTCAAACATTACATCTCTTCAACTCTATTCTAAATGCACCGAACAGCAGATCAACATTTAGCTTCGAATTGAAGTTTAAACACTAAAACATATGAAGTAAAAGAAATTTAGAAAGTAAAACACATGGAGATTGTATTCATATTTACAAATGTTAGAAAGAAAATACCAACACATATATGGAATTATAAGTAAAACTAAAACAATAACAAGAATTTAAGTAGAAAAAGATGGTTTTTCACAAGAATCACCGAACAACGGCAGGAAACTTGTGAAGATGGAAGAAGAAATTCGAGGAATTCGGTCTTCAAAACTCTTGAATAACCTTAGAGTTACCTAGCCTTAGGTTTTTCTTAAGGAAAACATAAAAATGTAATTAAAGAAAAGTTTAAAAAATTCTAAGAACAAAATAAAGAAAATGAAACTAAGAACAAAATAAAGAAAATGAAACCAAAATAATCCCCAAAAAATGTCTCTCAAAAGAGAGAAACAAAAGAACTAAAAACTAAGAAAATGGAAGAAATGGAAAAATAGGGACAAATGGGGACCCTTTACAATGAAGATGACATTCCTATTTATAGAGGAAATGCCCAAAAATTTAGAAAAATAAAATACAAAATGATAATATAAAATAATAAAATAATAATATGAAACAAATGATGAAAATGCAATTTTTGGGGCTGGATGTGAACAATTCTGCAGGCGGCAGCAGGCTGCTGAGCTGCAGAAATGGGACATGGCAGACGGCTGCTGGAAAAAGCTGTCAAATTTGGCTCGGCCAGGCTAGAAAGGGGGAGGATAGGTCGGCGGCTGTAGCAGGGTCAAGGGAGTAGGTACTCGGTACTTGTGCACTGACATAAGGAACGACGAACGGTAGGCACGCGTTGACAATGGCGAACGAGTGTCGCGCCATTGGTGTTGACTGATTTCTAGACTATTCGGTGCATGCGCATCGAGGTGATCTATTGAGGATCGGCATGCGTACTCTGACACTCAGTCTAGCCACTTGAGCTGGGGTTTTGGGCTTCCGAATGGGCTGGGGTTTTGGGCTTCGATCAGCTGGGTTGGTTCGCGGATTTGGGCCAATTTTCTGGGCTTTTAGACTGGAATTTTGGTCTTGCAAATGAATTTCACAATTTAAAAATTAATTAATATATTTTCATGGAATTTCGTCCATAAATTCTTCGTTATAATTTCGATCGGGACGATTCTTTCGTCAAAACGCTCAAAATTTCATGATTTATTTATTTCTACAAAAATATCACAAAACATATTATTTTCTCTAATTGTTTATTATTTTAATATTAAAAGTCAAGTATAAAGGGTATAAAATAATATAAAATAATACTTAATTGAAGACCTATCATCCCCTTAAGGACCTACTTTGTTCCAGCAGCTATTCATTCCAGAACGAGGCCCTGCTCCAACCAAAGTCTAAGTTACATCCCTAAAGGTCAATTCTGAGGTTTTGTTCCAGCTTGTTCTATTGAAGACTTCAAAAGTTCCACAAGTCCAAAATAGGCCCTAGCCGAGAACCAGGACCAGGTCCATGTGCTAGTTTTCAGGCCAGTTCCAAGTTCTCTAGCCCAAGCCCTACATCAACCACCGTTCAAGACATGTTCTTAGTGCTTCTTTTTGAGGCCCTATTCCATTTTGTTCCATTGATGTCCTCAAACGTTCTTTAGGTCCAAGTAAAGGCCCAGCGCAGGTTCGAAGTCCATGCCGAGCGGTGTCCTAATGCTGATTAGTGGCAGGTTCTTCAACTTTCCTATTCAGTCAAGGACTAAAACAGGGAAAAAATCAAGAGCCAGTGACATTGTAGGGGTTGACTTGCGGCTAGCTCTTGTTTTGAGGCTCACGGCTAGGGTTTGAGTTCTCTATAAAAGGACCAACTTAGCTCAGGTTTGGGGCTGTTCTTCTACTCTTTGGAGTCCCGAAGCTCTGCCAAAACTCAGCCTCATCTCATACTTAGTCTTTACGATTTTCTGCATTCAAATACTTAGTTTTCTTTCTTCTACGTTTTAATCTTCACAAACTAGTTCTTCACGGTTTTGTTCTTTCATCGTTAGTAATTAGTTCTTCACGATTTTACATTCTTGCAATTAGTTCTTTTTTTTTTCATTGTTATACTTAGTTCTTGTAATTTCAGATTCTTAGCTTTGTTCTTTATGGTTTTAAATTCATAGCATTTTTTCTTGGTGTTTCTTCTTTATGCACTTTAATTCTTTTGCACTGTTAGATTCATAATCTTGTTCTCTTTCCGGTTCTCCATTCATATTATTAGTTTCTTATTGTTTCTCAGATTCAACACTTATTCTCATTATAATTCGAGTCTCACATTAGTTTTTTCATGGGTTCGAGATTCTTAGACTAATTCCTTTGCAATCTCGGATTCATTGCTTTTGGAGGGTGGTTTCCTTGTGAAAGTTCATCCTCCTTTGCAAATCCATACGTTAATCCTTTTATGATTAGAAGGGTGGATTTCTTGTGGAAGTTCATCACTTCTTCTCTTTTGTAATTTTTTACCTTGTTTACTTTTTGTTCCTTTAATGTTCACTTCAATAATGTATATATCCTTTATTTCAATTATGAGTGAGTAGTCCTTTACGAGTTAAGGCTACTTGAAGCCCATATCATGAATTATTTTTAATTGTCTTGTTAGTTAATATTTATCATGTGTTAGAATTGAATCATTCTACTATGACTAATGAACTCACTAGATTGTATGTAAGAGTAGCTAACTTATATGCATGAAAATGTAGATGACATGAGCTAGGTTAGACCGGGATATCTACCTAGTAAATGTAAGCATCAAGATTAAAAGGTGGACTTTCAGTTATAGATTAAATCTATGAAACCTGAGCATATTTATATTCTTAGGCTAATATGGTGTCATTAAATCCTTTTCGTTTGCATTGCATCACCAAAATATGTGGTAGGTTCCTGAGAGCATATGCTCTGCCTCAGGAATACAACTAAGAAATGATAAATGTGTTTAATGAGCATATGCCTACCTTAAGCACGGGAACCTAATTTGAGCACTTAATGAAGATGGATAAAAATAACTAAAGACAATAACAAGTGGTAGGGTGGATAGTAACCGTAATCTATCTCTAAAAGCAACTTAATCATTTCAGTAATCATTTCATTTGAAAATCGAGCAATTAAATGATAACCCCCATTGCATTTATATCTCACCTAAGTCAACAGAAAATAAACTGAATTGGACACTTTTGAACAAGTCTCTGTAGAAATCAACCTTTGCTTGCATCTATACTACTATACGTCTTGTGCGCTTACAAAGTTATTACACGTAGAAACCTAGTCTTGCATAATCATCATTGTGTTCGACTTATCTTCTATCATTTATTCAGATTGTTTAATGTTTATAAGTTTTCATGTTTATTTATTCAGTAAATATATGTGTGTAAATGAACCAGACGTTCATCAATGAACGAGAAATTAATAAATTAACCAATAGTTCATACTAATCACGTAACCCGTAGTTTCGGAAATGCTATGCGAAAAAAGGGAACCCGAAGTTTCCTTCATAAATTAATCATGCATATGAGTACACGGTCAAAACTTCCACAAATAGGCCATCATCGTGTTCATAAATTAATCATTACAAGCACTCCGAAAGTGCATGATAATTATCATCGTAACATCTTGCACAAAGTAAGAAATGAATGCCATATCATTCATTTTTACAAGATTTTAAATCCACGTATGAGTATATTTAGAAATAATGTTGAACACGGTCCATATTGCACAAATTGAAAACAAGTATAACGCCAGTCGCGAAACTCGAGAGACAAACTTAACATAATGACCAATTCACGTATATGGGTTAAATTAGTGATTTATGTTTTCTACTATGAAAAATGTGGTTTTTTCCCCTCGAATATGATTTAATTCATTACAAACATTTATCTTCATACATGTGATTCATTTAATTAAATCTATGAATATGCATGTTTTGTGGGGAAATTTATAGTCCGACTGATATATTTTATTCTTCAAGTTCCAAAATAACGTTGTTGTGATTTACAGATATTCAAGTCAACGGTTATCACATTGAAACCACTAATGAAAAAGACGTGGAATACCTTTGCATAATCTCCAATTTGTATGACCAGAAGCATACATTGGAGAAGTTAGCCACGAGCTAGCTAGTTGCTAACTGAAATGAGCAACTGCTTATTATGGCATTATTGGTTGCGACACCCAAGTCAAGGCATTGATGCGCCATATCCTCAATACATAAACATGGACATCCCCTCACTAGTAAGCACCTTGTGTTTATTGAAATACTATGCCAAGTTTGCTCGCTAGCAAAATTGAATATTAGACCATCATATGCAAAGATGAGTAAAGACTCCACCTTTTCTTGTATATAATACATGGGGAAATTTGTGAAATTTTCCAACCACCATGCTGACCATTTAAAAAATTCATGGCTCTGGTTGAGATACCGACAAAGTGGTCACATGCAATTCTATTGTCCACATGCATACTGTGTTTGCTAAACTTTTTGCCCAAATCATTAAATTGAGGGTCACACCACTTGGATTCTCTTATACAATCTATCAGACTCGATAATACCGGAGAATTTACATCAAAATCTTTTGATGACTATTGCATGCCCCTTTGGATTGATGATGAACATTTGGTTTCTCATGATCTCACTCATAATGGTCTCGCAAAAGCAGTAATAAATCTTGGTAATGCGCACCAAGCTTCATGTTTCTATGCAGTGCCTATGCAAGTTTGCATGCAACAATGTTGGTTAAGGTTAGGTCTACTACCATCCAAACCGATTCCACATTACAGCTGGTGATTGGGTACGAATTAGAAGTTTCGTACTAAAGCGTTTTTTTGGATGCACATTTATGTGTCAATTGTGCTGTCACAGCGTACCAAAATGGGACCTCAACGAATGAGGGGCATATATGCCGTGAATCCCTCTCCATTATACGTTATTTAGTGCTCTTGACAGGTGATCTCATTAATGTTATATTTGAGGATAGTCACTTTGATGAGACAATCTTCCGTCGTTATAGGGTGATAAGAACGTCAAATGTTCTTGAAGAAAAATATGAACTGACGTGGAATTTCCTCACTATGTCTCATCTTGATCCCCGAATTGCACATAACAAGAATGAAGTGCAGAGAATTCTAGATTTACAGAGTGTAGCTAAGAAATACGCCAGCCGCTTCCTATGATATAGCTAAAGTGACAAGATCAAATATATCTGCTGTAAATGCGTCTGCAAGGATAAACCTCCCAGTAGAACACATCATCCTAGATGGATGAGTAGTCTCAGAAGGACGAGGTACGACCATGACGGCTAAATAATCATATATTCCTAACCAGAAGTGAGGTAGCCGAATAGGTTCGAAGGATTCTCATGCCTAGAAGAGGATATTTGGCATAATCGAATCCCTTGGATATCTAAATATCAACTGTTCCATCTCATTAGATAATTCCAGATTATGATTCTGTCCTAGAAGAGGCGGCGTTAGGGGACGCTCCAACGTCTGAACCCACTCGCGAGAATAAAGAGATCTCGGTAAATCATGCATACTTATGTGAGATATGGAATCAGAATGATATTATCATCGATGATTTATATGTATTCAAGGAAGCTACCAAAATAATAATTAGTAATGAAATCAAACCTCACTCCATTGATGGATGAATTCCGGCGTAGAGAAAACTGGTCAAAATGGAAAGAAACAATTCAAGTCAAATTAGATTCCTTGACAAAAATGAAGGTATTTGGACTTGTAGTGTAACGACCCGACCCAAATTCCAGGATTAGATTAGTGACTAATGAAGGACTAGTGAGACTAATCAGTGATTAGTTGAGCAAAATCGGATAGACGGTGTAAAATGACCGTTTTACCCCTAGTCTTCGGCAAAATGTTGACTTTTGGCTCGGGGAGTCAAACGTACAAGAACCGATGATCATGACATAGATCAGGACATCACAAGTCCGTAGACAGGCGACATGTCGAAATCGGACGTCGAAAGGATAAGTTATGGTCACGGGATAGAAATCGGGGATTTACGTCTCGGTACCGAATAAATTAATAATTAAATCTGATTGGGGGATTAGTTAATTGTGGGGCTATTGGATGAGTGACATGTGTCACTCATCCCATTGGTCCTTAACCCCAAATTGTGGATTATTAAAATAATATTATTTTAATTATTTTATAATTCCCACATCTCTCATCTCTTAATCCTCACCATCCATCTCTATCTCTTCCTCTCATCTCCACCCTTCGTCTCTATTGTAACAACCCGTACCTTCAGGAAGGGTATAAATGTAAATTTTGTAAACGTTTTGTATATAAAGGACGATTTTGCCCTTGTGAATAGTAGGCCAAAAGTTGACTTTTTGATTTACCAGTTGGATGAGTGTTGACCCTTGACCGTGACGTAGCTTAGGACGTCACCAGTCTGTAGACAGGTGGCAGGTTCGATTCGGACAATCGGAGAAAAAGTTATGACGTTCGGAAGATTGAGGGCGTTACCGTAATTTTGACTAAATGAGGGAAATGTTGACTTTTTGGAGGACTTGTGATTTTCACGTAGACCGAGGACCGTTAGATAGGTCTCGATGTCCTGAGTACAACGACAGGCGGCACACTGTCATCGGACGTCGGCCGAAGTAGTTATGGGTCTAGGAAGTGTGAGGGCAAAATGGTAATTTGTACATTCAGCCCAATCAGATTAGGACAAGTGGCAGAAGTGGGCTGGGATATTTTGTGCTGAGCCAAGGGATGATGGACACGTGGGCAGAAGCTAGAGGGTTATAGGGAAAGCTTAAGTGTGCACGACCACACATTGTGCACGTTCAAACCGTGCACCCGTTTGAACACTCAGAAAACAGAGAGGAAAATTGGAGAGACTTCGACCGATTTCTTGCAAAGGTGAGGGAGTTGATGACTGGTAAAAGTGAAAGGGAGACGAGGGTGAGCTTTTGACCATGATTTGGAGCTGCAACCGTGCACGGAGGCTGAACGGTGGACGGCTGAATTTTTGGGGAAAACAGAGAGGCAGAGGACTGTGGCGGAGGTTGTACCGTGTGGTGGATTGATTCAAGCCAATAGGAGGCTCAGGTGGCTGCAGGGAGTCCAACGAACATCGTGGTACACGGCGGTGCACACGGCGGAGACGGAATCGAAGGGTAAGACTCTTTTCCCTGTTTTTCCCGTGAACTTCAAATCGAAAGTCGTGGAGTTGGGCTTAGAGTCGAGGGATTTGGAGGCCAGGGTGAGACTCCTAGAGGTCCCAGGAGTCGTGTGGTTGTGGTGCCGTGCCGGGGGAGGACCTGGGCGGCTGGCGGCCAAAACAGGGGCCACGGGCTCAGATTTTTCGAAGGAGAGTCGTGAGGTTTTAGGCCGTGGTTCTTCGATCTTAGGATAGGGTTAGCTTGCTTAGGATGGGACGAAGCTATTTTGATTGATTTGGACGGAATTGATGGATGAACGGCGGAGAACCGGTCACGCCGGTTCAACTATGTTGAACCGGGTGGCTTGAGGTAGGAGGAGCACTGTAGCAGGCGCGTGATACCCACGCGCAGCCACTTTGGGCGGCGCGTGGAGGCGCGTGGGGAGGATTCCGGCCAAGCTTCCAACATGGTTTTGGTTCTAAATGTCCTAAGGAGTTCATTGGTATGGTTTTCGGGTGAATCAGACGATGTTAGGAGGTTGTTCGGGAATCAGGACGGTTTAGGGTCTAGGATTAAAATATTAATAAATTCCCGAAAAATTGGGGAAATTAGGGTTAGTATCCTTAATGTGTTTGTGACCCTATTTGGTGCATATTGACAGGACGGGAGACACCCGAGACGGTCGAGGAGCGCACGGAGCGCGATTGACTCGTTCCGAGCTGTGAGTGGACTCTTTCTTTTCTTTCGAGCATGCCTAACTGTTTTATTGATATTGTATGTTATTAAATGTGTTTTTATGCTTCTTAATGATGCTTCTATATGGTTGATATGTTTGCATGTTTTACGAGGTATTCTGGGATTTGTACGTTTTTCGAGAAAAGCTGATTTTCAGACTTTGATGCCTATTTGAGGATTTTAACCTAGGTAGTTGGGTGATGAAATATGATTTGTGATTACATGTGGTTTTTGGTATAATAATGGATTTCCGGATTTGGGTTCGGAATGTCGGTTCTGAACGCCGGAAGGGCTTCAGACCGGGGATTTCGGATTCGAGTTTAGCAATGGATCTAGAAATGGTTTTACAATGAATTGGATTGGATTTGCTGGATCTGGATAGTGGGTTTAAAGACCCGGATACTGATTTGACGGGGGACGGGCCCAGATTGAGTTTAAAGACTCGGAAGTTTAAAGACTCGGACATTTATGATATTACCCCCGTAGGCCTTTTGAGTTTAAAGACTCGAGAGTTTAAAGACTCGTAATTATATTTGAGGCCTGGTTGAGTTTAAAGACTCGGATAGGTCCAGCAAGTTTGATCGGACATGATGGTTTGCTGTTCATGGTTTATGCTATGGTTTTCTGATATACATACCATGAGTTCTATATCCGTTTTATAGTGTTTCTGTTTCTTATGATGTTTCATGTTATGATTTTCTAATACTTAGTTGGGCATGCCTGTTTTTAAAACGGAGGGAACAAATGTTCTTATTGTTTTTCCTTAACTGTGATTTGGTGATAAACTGATTTTAAAACTTTTACGTATTCTAGTCCACTCACACTTTTGGTTTAAATTTTCCCTCCAGGTCGTGGTGATAGCGCTGTGGTGAACGTTGAGGCAGATATCGAGGCATAGAGCTTACGACGTTCTTCCGTTGCGAGACTAGCATTGTAGGATTTTTGTGCCCATTTTGTAGAACTATGCTCTGACTCACAGTTGTATATATTTACTCCTTCGTCTGATAGTTATGCTTATTGTAGTCTTGAGGTTATTTCTGTACTTTAGCTGTGATTGTCAGACGGGAGCAGGGTTCGTCCCGGGTATCGTGGCGATATTTGGGACGGGTCCTGACATCTATCATCTTTCATCATCTGATTATCATCATCAAACTTCACCATCTTTCATTTTTCTTCAAAAACCCGAACACCCATTCCTCTATATCCCCTCCAAACTTCATTATTTGTACATGGAATGTGAATGGAAATGTGAGAGGGAAGAGAGACGATGATGATGAGGCCGTCGGGGAGGACCGTCGTGGACGGTGGTGAAGGCCCAAAGGCAAAATCCGTGAGGTATGTTTTTACTTCAAAAATCGAAGGTTAGGTTTTAGGGTTTATTGATCTATTTAATGGACTGGGACGTGATCTAGGGACTTAGACGAGTCGATTGGGACCGGTTGCGAGGATTGTGGTGGCCGGAGTCGACGACAGAATGTACTTGCAGGTGGTGGTTACTGTTCCTTTTTGAACAGGTACGATCTCGACATTGTTTCATGATTTTGAGGTTATAGAACTGTAGAGTAGGCTTAGACGAACACGTAGGTGAAAACTCCGTCAAGAATGGTGGTAGGAATTGGGAGAACCAGCTGGATCGGTCCGTCGGTCACCGAACCATTGAACCAGGTTCACTCGAGGTTAGGGGTGACACTGTTTCAGCGCGTGGGAGGTATTTTGGGAATGTGTTCAACATGACTTTTAATCTATTCGATGTAATGAACATTTTGGGACTAGTTTCGAGTCGATAGGATATCGTTTCGATATAGTTCGGGACGTCCGAAGGTTTAGGATCGAGTTTAAAAATAGTTAAAAATTCGAAAAAATTACGGGACTTCAATGAGAGGGTAATGAGGTAGTTATTAGCCCTATAATATGTTTTGGACAGGTTTGGGAATTCCGGTGACGGTGATTAGCCTGGGAAGGCGTATTGGCACGCATATCGAGGCAGCAACTAGGACGGTCTGTGAGTGGATCTTGATTTCTAAAATGTGATGCATGCATAAATGTTTTATATGTTTTACATATGTAACATCTATCATGATGATTATGGTATTTGTGATTTACATGATTACACGTATTTTGAGGCGATTTGCGTATTTACACGTATATCGAAGTTTATGATTTTGCACTGATTATACGTACTTATGGTCTCGACAATAGTTTAATGAAATGATTTTAGATTTGAAAAGGTAAACTCGGGCATGAGACCCATTTGTTTTGGAAACCCTCGGACTTGAAGTCCATTTTAGTTACATTATCGGGCTAGAGGGCCCAATTGGTTCGTGAATTGATTTCGAATTTGAAAATATGGAATCGAGCATGAGACCCATTTGATTTACAAATCATCGAACTTCGAGTCCATTTGAATAATAAGGCATCGGGCTTGAGGCCCAGTTGGTTTACGAAATCGGGCTTGAGGCCCAGTTGGTTTACATGACTGGGCTTGAGGCCCAATTGGCTATGATATCGGGCATGAGTCCTAGTTGCGGTTTATAAATGTGATTTCGGGTTCGGAGACCCTAACTGGATTTAGATTTTGAGACATGGATTTCTGGTTTCATGACGGTTTAGGGGGACCAGGTATCGATCCTTTGAAAGGTTTGAAAGGTTTTGAGAATGATTACAAAATGGTTTTTCATATACCATCCTTCATTTATGGATTGTCTCCTCTGGGGAGGGTCGTTGGCCTGGGTGGACCCCAGAGTAGTCACAGAGCACTAACTGAGTGGAGTCGCCCCGTGGGGTACCTTACTCTTAGGAAGGCATATATGGATTATAACCCCTAGGGAGGGTCATTGATCTGTGACATTTACCTGGGTGGACCCTGGGAGACTTGGGATTTGAGACCCAAGGTAGCTCGCGCGTAGCTTTGGAAACGGTGACAGGATTGGTTGTATGATATTTGGTAAACATGATTTCTTGGATTTGTGTTTAATGGTTTTGGCCAAGGGCCCGTATGATTTGGATTTACGGAATTTGGGCTGAGACCCTAATAATGGTTATATGAATATATGATTCGAAAATGGTTTTCGTATGCATGCATGCTTTTTAGTGAAGGGCATAAATCTCTTTATGAAATGTGTTTTTAGGAATTTATTGCTTTTCGTCCACTCAAGTTTTTAAATGGTATTAATGTCCTTCAAGTTGATCACGAGTGCGGACTGTAGCAGAGACCGAGACATCACACTCCTCCACTGGATCCTGGCGCGCTATGGAAGCTGGTCGGGCTGAAGGTTTGAATTATTTCTTGTCTAACACTTTGTGTCAGACGGGAGCATGGCACATTCTGTCAGGGCCCACCCCTAATCCCCCACGATTAGGGACTAAACCCTGCTCCCGTCTGACAACCCCGAACGAAAACCGAAACACTCACACGAAAAACCACAAATTACACTATCAGACGCAAGAGAATTTAAAACAATCCCAAAGTCAACAGTATAGAGAGCATAGTACCCAACAAAGGAAAACAAAACCGATATACAGAACGTACGCACAACGGAAAATCGGAAACACTCCGGGAAACTCTCGAGTACTCTATGCCTCCGACGCTACCTCAACGTCAACCCCCCGCGCCAGCTCCACGACCTGGAGGGCAATTAAAAACAGAAGGTGTGAGTGGACCATAAATAAAAATAATAGTTTCGAAAACCGTTTAATAACCAAACCAGGGTTTTAGCCCTCCGTTTTGAAAATATACATACATAACCCATTAGTTGGAAACAGTTATAAATCACATAAGGATCGTCATAAAACCAGTTTCAGAATCAGCATAAAACAGTTATAGAAATCACGTCATAAGCATCATAAAACCGTATCATAAAACATAAAACCAAGAATTCATTATCCGATAAAACCTGTTGGACCTATCCGAGTCTTTAAACTCCCCAGTCTTTAAACTCAATAACCAGGCCTCAATAATCCGAGTCTTTAAACTCAATCCGGGTCTTTAAACCCAATAATCAGATCCAGCAAATCCAATCCAAAACCATTTGAAAACCATTCGAAATCCATATCCAAACCCAAATCCGAAATCACTGGTCTGATGCCCTTCCGGCATCCAGAACCGTCATTCCGAACCCAAATCCGGAATTCCACTTTTCAACTATAAAACCAAATTCCGTTTTCCGAAATCCGATTATAAAATCGAAAACCTTGATCATCAAAATCATGTTCCAAAACCCCTTTATAATCATTGAAAACCCTTTATCATTTGAAATCCCACATCATGGCATCGACATCAGAATTCAAACCTTTATCGTAAAACGTGCTAAAAACCGAACTTCCTCAAAAAACGTGTAAATACGTAACCATGTAAAACCATAAAACAATTAAAGAAAAGCAGTTATGCATGCTTAAGTATAAGGAAGGGGTCCACTCACTGATACCGGGCACGTCCCTCACGTCCCGTGTGTCCCGTACGTTCCTCAGCTTCCTCGGGATTCCCGATCCTGTCAACAGTCACCAAAATACGTTACTAACACGTCTACTAAGGTCCTCCTAATTTTCCCCAATTTTCCCGAACTTCTAACATAACAAACCGAGACCCTAAACCTTAAACCTAGTCGAACTAACCTCAAACGACGTCCGATTAACCCGAAACCTATCCCAAAAGATCCGTTACAACCTCTAGACCAAAAACCTAGTTGGAAATTTCCCCAGAAAACACCCCACGCGCCCCCACGCACCGCCCAAAGTGGCTGCGCGTGGGCCTCACGCTCCTGCACACAGACTACTGTTCATCGTCTTCCTCAGCTACTCGACCGGTCTGAACCGGAGAGAGCGGTTCTCTACCGTCCGTCCACCATTCCTGCTCCACTTTTCACCAAACTCTTCGTCCTCTTCCTAGGAATCCAATCCTCTACTCCAAACACTTCAACACAATCTCAAACCCGTCGTCCCTAGCTCGAAACAAAACACGTTCAATCCCCTCTTTTTCAATCCGACCACCTGCACACTTCCCCTTCACGGCTTCGACACCAAAAGGTTCCTAAGGACCTAAGGAATCAATTAGCACCTACCAGACCCCTCGACTCGTACTCAAAAACCACGACTTTAAGTTTGAACCCAAACTGAAAAACAGAGAACACTGTAACTCACCAACGTTCTGGCCTCCGCCGTGCAATCCCCTGTCACGGCTGCACAACCAGTAGCTACCTAGGACCCTAATGAACTCACCAGACCTCACCAAACACCTCGACTCAGCCTCTACCATCACAACTATCGATTTGAACTTCAACGGAAAAACAGAGCAAGTATACGGGGGGGAAGAAATTATGACAGGACCCGTCCCAACTGGACCTCGATAACCGTGCCCGGTCCTGCTCCCGTCTGACAAGTCAACTGAAGTCCCGAAATTAGCCTTCAGCACCTATCAGACAAGGGATAACTGCCGCTCATGCCTCCGCCTCGAGATCAGCCCCGAACATTGTGCCACGGCCTGGAGGGTTAACAAAACAGAAAAGTGTGAGTGGACAAAAATATATTCGTTAAAACACATTTTAAAAGACATCATTTACCCTCCAGTTTATCGAACCTGCATGCATAGGGAAAAAACATATGAAACACCAACACTGGCCTTACAGCCAAACCACATAACCAGTTAAATCCAGGCTCTCAGGCCAAAACATACGAACACATAATCACCTGGCCACACAGACCAGAACTCGTACTCAATACCAGTACGTAGTCACAATTAACATCAAACAGTACCATGCACAAGGTCAACAATCAATTACTCAATCAATCAATCAATCCTCACTATTCACAAGTGCACAAATCATCACACTATCACACCGGCACTACGCGTAGGCCATAACCCGTGCCTCAGTCGTCTGGGAAGTCACCCCGAGCTCTGACTGCCCTGGCACGCATCACCCCGAGCGTTAGCCGTCTGGGAACACCCCAAGCCTCGGCTATCTGGGAATATATCTCACCCCGAGTACCAGCCGTCTGGGAACAACCCTAGCCTCGGCTGCCTGGGACCAATCACAATCATATCCCCGAGCTCCGATCGTCTGGGAACACCCCTAGCTTCGACCGATTGGGTATTCACAATCACAATGAAAATCATCCGGGATTATATCCCAAAATATCTCAATCAAATCCTTGACTTCCAACCAAGTCAAAAACACTATCCAGTTAGGCATCAAGCCCAAAACATCAATATCACGCAAATCCGTGAAATCACATTAAACATAGTAAAATAATCCAAAAATCATCCTTGACTCACCAATTAAGTCAAAATACTCTTTTGGAAACCTTTTTAACTCTGGGCCTAGCCCAAAATACCATTTGCACATTTCCTCGAAAAACATGCCAAAACACCGATTAAAATAATATAACATTCCCCAAAATCCGGAATTCACCATATCGGAACACCAATCATACCAAATCATGTCAAATCATATTATAAAGCATTTAAAACATATATGCATGCATTCAGGGTAGAAAACAAAAGTCCACTCACACACCGTCCAACCCGCTCGCTTCCCGAGCTGCACGCGTTTCCGTAATTTCCGACACTTGCCAGGAATCCCGAATCCTATCCAAAATCATTACTCAGGGTCACTAAAGACCTAATTATCATCATATTAATTTATCATAACTTTCCGGGAATTCAATATTATTTTATTACGTAACATAAACCTTCGAACCCTCGAAACATTATCGAGACGACGTTCGATCGACTCGCAACCAACACCAAAAATGTTCATTACATTAAATAGGACAAGTTTCATGTTGAAACTCACCTCGGGATTCCCCCTCACGCGCCCCCACGCGCCGCCGTGAGTGGCTGCGCGTGGTTGCCACGCGCCTGCTACAGTGCAGTGAACAGTGATCGTTCCAACCCGTTTCTCTGATAAACGGAGCCTACGACCCGCGAGGTGACCCGGTTCCATTTCCATGAATTCGACATCATTTCCTTCAATTCAATCATTCCTTAGCATCGTTATACACTTAATTAGAGTTCTGTGAAACCATTAACATCAAACCTTACCTGAATC
Organism: Prinsepia uniflora; assembly: GCA_032719365.1. NCBI lineage: Eukaryota > Viridiplantae > Streptophyta > Magnoliopsida > Rosales > Rosaceae > Prinsepia > Prinsepia uniflora. Next base: position 19,605,170 of record CM064863.1, read on the forward strand.
CACACGATTCAAGGTTGAACATCGAAACATTTCCGGTTGCTGTTCATCATCCAATCGTTATCAATTACCCATGTTTTTCTTCAATTGATGCATCAAGAAGCATCGTTGGGTCCTTATAAACATATTCCCCTGATCAATTGCGTGGTTCCATGGCCCCATATCCACGACTCAAGCTCGAAAATTCGAAGTTATCCCCCTCTCTGTTCTAAGGCCAAACGACCCCAATTTCCTTCGTTTTTTATCCAGTTCGACTCGTAGCAATCCCAGAAGGCTAAATGTAAGGGCAATTTCACTCAATAACATCCATAAGTTTGAATTCGATCCTAAGGTGTTCATCCAAGGTTTCGGGTTTTTCTGGGTTTTCAACCGGGCTCCAACTAAATTCACGTTTTCTATCTCACTAATTCCTTCTCTTTGGTTTCCTCTCAATTCTCAATTTGGGCGAAATCACATAAGGATTGTTGATGTTTTGATGAATTGCATCAAAGGCTCTGTTTTTGTTCTTGGTCGATTCTGATATTCATATGATGCAGCTAATTAATTCCATTAATTATACAAAGTGCCACTAATCCTAATTAGCAAGAGACACATGTCATTAACCTACTCATTTGACTCACCCATATGGCTGATTCAGCCAATCAACCGCTTAATTGAATCAGCTAGCCAATTATCACAATTATCCCTGCTGCAACAAAATTACCATTTTACCCCTACTTGGAAAAATTACCAAAATGCCCTTCACAATTCTAGACCCATAACTTTTTCGTTCGGACTCCGATTGACGCATGCCGCCTGTCTATGGATTCAGCGTCCCGAGACCTATTCAACGGTATTCCCGGAAAGTCCAAACAATGTCCCGATCAAAAGGTCAACTTTCGGCCCCTTTCGATCAATTTACCAAATTACCCTCAAACTTCCGCACGTCATAACTTTCTCCTCGAATGTCGGAATCGGGCGTGCCACCTGTCTATAAACTCGTGACGTCCCGAACTACGTCACAAGCATCGGTTAAACTCCGTTTGACCGCTCGAATAAAAAATCAACCGTTCGCCTAATTCCAGGGGCAAAATCGTCATTTTTCTCAAATTTCCGAATTTCCCTTTTTTGCATGCCCGGGTCGTTACAACCTTCGCCCCTTAAGGAATTTCGCCCCCGAAATTCAAACAACCTCTCGAAAAACAACCATGGAGACTCAAATCACGTCCAGTTCAACATCTCGAGTTCCCACCTGAACCTGCACTATGTACAACCATTTCCACTCTTTATATCTTTCCCGGCTCACCTGGAGCCCGCAATGCACATCATGACTCATTCCGAGTCCTAATCCAATCCTTGACTCCTATTGAGTCCAAATTCAATGTCACGACTCCTTTCGAGTCCAAAAGTATCATGTACGAACATCAATGCCACTACTGGCATATCCGGTCACCTAGCACATATCCCTAGGCGAACCACATCCTATTCAGGATTCCCCACGTACACTAAACCAATTCCCGGACTCTCTTGGAGTCCCATTACCCGATATCCTCGGGTCGAGATTATCCTGGGCCTAACATGCCCACCATAGACCATAGCGTTCGTAACCAACTATCCGGACCAATACAAGTCCGACACAATCACAACACGTGATACAATACTCGACCCCCAATCCAGGGCCCTAATCATGCCAGGGATTTCCGACACCCTCATATCACGTCTAATCACTAGGCCGCGCACAGGGCTCGCATCTCGGAGGCATGTCAAATCCGTAACCAAATGCTCTGATACCACTTTGACAGGACCCGTCCCAACTAGACCTCAATAACCGTGCCCGATCCTGCTCCCGTCTGACAAGTCAACTGAAGTCCCGAAACTAGCCTTCAGCACCTATCAGACAAGGGATAACTGCCGCTCATGCCTCCGCCTCGAGATCAGCCCCTAACGTTGTGCCACGGCCTGAAGGGTTAACAAAACAGAAAAGTGTGAGTGGACAAAAATATATTCGTTAAAACACATTTTAAAAGACATCATTTACCCTCCAGCTTATCAAACCTACATGCATAGGGAAAAAACATATGAAACACCAACACTGGCCTTCCAGCCAAACCACATAACCAGTTAAATCCCGGCTCTCAGGCCAAAACATACGAACACATAATCACCTGGCCACACAGACCAGAACTCGTACTCAATACCAGTACGTAATCACAATCAACATCAAACAGTACCATGCACAAGGTCAACAATTAATTACTCAATCAATCAATCAATCCGCACTATTCACAAGTGCACAAACCATCACAGTGTCACATCGGCACTACGCGTAGGCCATAACCCGTGCCTCAGTCGTCTGGGAAGTCACCCCGAGCTCCGACTGCCCCGGCACGCATCACCCCGAGCGTTAGCCGTCTGGGAACACCCCAAGCCTCGGCTATCTGGGAATATATCTCACCCTGAGTACCAGCCATCTGGGAACACCCCTAGCCTCGGCTGCCTAGGACCAATCACAATCATATCCCCGAGCTAAGATCGTCTGGGAACACCCCTAGCTTCGACCGTCTGGGTACTCACAATCACAATGAAAATCATCCGGGATTATATCCCAAAATATCTCAATCAAATCCTTGACTTCCAACCAAGTCAAAAACACTATCCAGTTAGGCCTCAAGCCCAAAACATCAATATCACGCAAATCCGTGAAATCACATTAAACATAGTAAAATAATCCAAAAATCATCCTTGACTCACCAATTAAGTCAAAATACTCTTTTGGAAACCTTTTTAACTCCGGACCTAGCCCAAAATACCATTTACACATTTCCTCGAAAAACGTGCCAAAACACCGATTAAAATAATATAATATTCCCCAAAATCCGGAATTCACCATATCGGAACACCAATCATACCAAATCATGTCAAATCATATTATAAAGCATTTAAAACATATATCCATGCATTCAGGGTAGAAAACAAAAGTCCACTCACACACCGTCCAACCCCCTCGCTTCCCGAGCTGCACGCGTTTCCGTAATTTCCGACACTTGCTAGGAATCCCGAATCTTGTCCAAAATCATTTCTCAGGGTCACTAAGGACCTAATTATCATCATATTAATTTATCATAATTTTCCAGGAATTTAATATTATTTTAATATGTAACATAAACCTTCGAAACATCTGAATCCACACGATTCAAGGTTGAACATCGAAACATCTCCGGTTGCTGTTCATCATCCAATCGTTATCAATTACCCATGTTTTTCTTCAATTGATGCATCAAGAAGCATCGTTGGGTCCTTATAAACATATTCCCCTGATCAATTTCGTGGTTCCATGGCCCCAAATCCACGACTCAAGCTCGAAAATTCGAAGTTATCCCCCTCTCTGTTCTAAGGCCAAACGACCCCAATTTCCTTCGTTTTTGATCCAGTTCGACTCGTAGCAATCCCAGAAGGCTAAATGTAAGTGCAATTTCACTCAATAACGTCCATAAGTTTGAATTCGATCCTAAGGTGTTCATCCAAGGTTTCGGGTTTTTCTGGGTTTTCAACCGGGTTCCAACTAAATTCACGTTTTCTATCTCACTAATTCCTTCTCTTTGTTTTCCTCTCAATTCTCAATTTGGGCGAAATCACATAAGGATTGTTGATGTTTTGATGAATTGCATCAAAGGCTCTATTTTTGTTCTTGGTCGATTCTGATATTCATATGATGCAGCTAATTAATTCCATTAATTATACAAAGTGCCACTAATCCTAATTAGCAAGAGACACATGTCATTAACCTACTCATTTGACTCACCCATATGGCTGATTCAGCCAATCCACCGCTTAATTGAATCAGCAAGCCAATTATCACAATTATCCCTGCTGCAACAAAATTACCATTTTACCCCTACTTGGAAAAATTACCAAAATGCCCTTCACAATTCTAGACCCATAACTTTTTCGTTCGGACTCCGATTGACGTATGCCACCTGTCTATGGATTCAGCGTCCCGAGACCTATTCAACAGTATTCCCGGAAAGTCCAAACAATGTCCCGATCAAAAGGTCAACTTTCGGCCCCTTTCGATCAATTTACCGAATTACCCTCAGACTTCCGCACGTCATAACTTTCTCCTCGAATGTCGGAATCGGGCGTGCCACCTGTCTATAAACTCGTGACATCCCAAACTACGTCACAGGCATCGGTCAAAGTCCGTTTGACAGCTCGAATAAAAAGTCAACCGTTCGCCTAATTCCAAGGGCAAAATCGTCATTTTTCTCAAATTTCCGAATTTCCCTTTTTTGCATGCTCGGGTCGCTACAAATTACCTGTGCTCAGGCCGCCGCCGTGAGCTCCACCGTGGCTATGCGACCCCTCTAAGCCTCCTCCGTCCTCTGGACACCACCACCAGCCTCAATTGATCGATTTACACAACAACACCACCAACCACCCTCTCTGTCTCCTGGTTTTCCCGTGAACTCAAACACTCTTCACACCCTCAGACTCACTCGAGCTGCCCTCACAACTAACTCACTACCTCCCTCTCGATCTCTACTCACTCCCTCAGTCACCAGAACACACCAACACACCCGGCCAACTCTCAATTTCTCTCAATTTCACCCTCTGTTTCGCTCTTCTTCGAACACGATACACAGCCCAAATAATTGGGACCGTGCACACGCCTAAAACCCTCTAGAGCAACGCCACGTGTCACCATCCCCTCAGCCCTCTCACAAATATCCCAATCTTCACTGTACACTTGTCCTGATCCTATTTGCACAAATCCCAATGTGCAAATGACCAAAATACCCCTGCTTGTGAATCAAAATTACGATTATGCCATTGTCGTTCTAAACCCGTATCTCGCCCGTCCAATGTCCGGTAAAAACGTGCCGCCTACCGTTGAACTCAGGACGACGAGATCTACCTAACGGTACTCGGTCTTCTTGTCAAAACCTCGTTACACGAAAAGTCAACGTTTCCTCCGATTTTACCCAAATTACGATAATGCCCTCAACCTTCCGAACATCATAACTTCCTCCTCGGATGTCGGAATTGGGCGTGCCACCTATCTACGGACTCGTGTCGTCCCGAACTACGTCACAGTCATCGGTCAATGCCTAATTGACCGTCCGAACTCAAAGTCAACATTTTGCCCAAACTAGGGGAAAAATCGTCATTCTACGCTAACGGCCTAACTAAACACCGATTAAGCTCACTAATCCGTTCTTAAACACTCTGCTAATCCCGGCTCTCGGGACGGGTCGTTACACATCCCGTGTTAATCCCGGGGGATTGAGATGGGTCGTGACATGTAGTTCCCACACCTCCCCATGTTAAACCTGCAGGATTTAAATGGGTAGTTATAAGGAAGCGTAATGAGAAATACAAGATTGTGAGATGCACAACTCATTTAATAGCGCACAATTTTCTCAACACCCTGAGATTGGTTATGAGGAGACGTATTCTCTTGTAATGATCGTCATAACGTTCGTCTTATCAGTTTGGTAGTTTCCGAAAAAACTGAATATGCCGCTTATGGGTGTGGTTACTACTTAACTTTATGGGGATCTGGATACTGAGATATACTTGAAAGTTCCTAAAGGATTCAAATACCTTATGCAAATAGTTCTAGACTATGAAACAAGCTCTCTACTTATTTGAGGTGTTCACTTTACAGATTGACATAATCCGGACGGATGTGGTATAACCATCTAAGTGAGTATTTGATCAGAGTGGGATAACGAAGAATACCCATGCATGTTTATTAAGAAAACAAGTTCCAGGTTTTCTATTTATTGGTATTCTAGAAGAAACCAAAAAACTACTAAGCACCTGAAGTTGGATTTCAAAATGAAAGATCATGGGAGAACGAAATTATGTTTGGACCTTAAGCTCGAGTACTGTGCATATAAAATTTTAGTCTATAGATTGAATTACATCTAGAAGATGATGATACTACTACATCCAGATGATGTTGAAACGCTTTAATGAGGATAAAGCGGAACCTTCAAGCACGCCCATGATCATCGTAGTCTAGATCCTAAAAGGACCTGTTTCATCTAGCAGATGATAACGAAGAGATGTTGAGACCAGAGGTTCCATATCTAAGTGAAATAAACACATTATTGTATTTGATTCAAATGCACTAGACCAGACATTTCATCTGCTGCGAACTTGCTAACTATACTTAGCTCTGTACCAACATGCCATCACTAGAATGGCATAAAAGACATTTTTCAATGCCTTAAATGTGTGTGAGATATAGACTTATTATATCCCTATGCATAAAGGAATGAATAATACCCCCTTGGTCCTCGAAACGATGCATTGCCTTATTGGGTATACTAATGCGGGTTACCTATCAGACCCACATAAGGCACATTCCCAAACTGATTTTATCTTTCCCTTTAGGAACAAAACAATATCTTTGAGGTGTAAGAAAGAGACACTTGCTGCTATTTCTTCAAAGTACTTGTGGACTGCATTTCAGTGATATTGAACCAACGACTGTCTAAATAGATAATGCTACTTGCATTGAGCATATGAGAATTGGTAGACAACAACAATTCATCACCCAATGCAGCATTCCAGAAGTATGCTCGTGGTATTGGCTTGCGTAGGCTGGTTGATCTATCTAGCTCTTAATATCAGGGGAGTCGATATTAGGAGGAGTATCTCGAAGAGTACTAAGTATCATGTAGCATAATAAGTATCTCGAAGCATACCGAGTAAGTATAACAAGTATTTGGGAGGGTATTGAGTATCCCAAAGTATATTTACATGACCATCGTGTACTCTTTTGTCATACGACTAGGGTTATTTTGTCTCATTGGGTTTTGTTATCTAGCTATGTTTTAACGAGGCATACTTTTGGTATGGTCACTCCATTAATAATGCATCTTGAAGATACCATGATTCGACTCATATGCATTTGCTCATTTTTTTTCCCTTCGACCACGGGTTTTTCCCACTGGGTTTACCGGGCAAGGTTTTGGTGTATCAACACTAATGCATTCTATCTCAAAGACGTATTTTCTACCCATGTTCTAGAAGAGGCGATTTCAAATACTTCTAGAAATTCAGATGCGATCACGATCTACGCGCGTTGCACTCTTTTTCTTTCGACCAAGATTATTTTTGTCCCATAGAATTTTTGTTAAATGACAGGGTTTTAACGAGGCAAAATATAGGCGTGCAGGCAAGCAGTACTGTTACATGGAATATCCACGGGGGGTGCTGTAAATATGTCAAAGTATGTGGCTATTCACATAAGGTTAAAAAGGATAGTTTCGTCATTAATGAAAGGGTACATTGGTCATCTTGGCACATTGTATGAAACCCTAATCTTTTGTCTATATAAGGGTTGGTTTATAGATTAATAGGATGGACGTTTTGATCTTGTTCACAACAACTATAAAATATCTCATCAACAATAAATTAAGTGTTTCCTTTCCTAATTAATAATTTAATTACTCTAACTAATTAAGTCGTCTTCCTAGCTTATTATTTTCCTCAACCATCCTTAATTCTAATTTTCTACTTCTTAATTATTTTTATTTATACACTTCTCTGATGAAAAAGTTAATAATCCATGGTTAACACTATTTGCAGGGATGATGGCGATTATGGTGAAGTAGTTACCTAGTGCGTCCTTTTATGACTATCTCATTTTTGTCAAAATATTTTTATGACTAATTTAATCACCATGCAATTAGGCCCCAAAGTCAAATTATTCCTCTTACGTGATTTTTGGACTAAAATTTTCAATCAAATCTTAACTAAGCTACATAAGGACACCTTATCGTCACGATTCTGTTTTCATCAATAAATATCATATTTTAGTTTTTTTTTTAATTTTTTTTATCAATAAAGCATTGGAGTTCCTGGAAAAGAAAATATCATATCTTAATGTAATCCAACTTAAAGATGAGATTTAATCAAATCAGTTGGAATTAGTTCTTGACTCACTTCGTGTCCAATTAACATACACAAAGTTTAAGATCCGTTTGATGCTACTCATGATCAAATATGGAGTTAAATATGCTCACATAGATTCAAACCTTTTGTTTTTAGATCAGTAGCCAGTCGGAGAGGTCATTAGAGACTTCAAATTTAATAATATGTTTTTTTTTTCATTCGTCATAAGTACTTCCTATTTAGTTTCCAGTGTGGGTATGATTAAATAAGATAGGTAGAGAATTCAACAGAGAGTTTGAAGTCTCAATCCTCAAGTTGGAAAAATTCCTACACAACGGGTCAACTCTCAGGTGGACGTATTTTCTAAAGCAAAACGTATTTTCCAATGACTTGGATCTTATTCTAAATGAATCATATGTACAAACGCAATATATGCATGCATGCATATGATACAAGTTTAGAAGTATGAGGACTGGTCTGGGATAATTCCCATCTGCCTTAGTACCAAAGCTGCCTTTTTCTTAAGTTGATCATCATGGAGGAGTTGGATAAGGATCATCTCAAACTTCTGCCTTAACGAATCCCTGATCGTTGTATGCAAAAGGATCTTCTGCAAGAGCTCCAAGGCTTTGGTTTTGGCAGATAAAGATCCCTTGTCCAGGACTTGCAGAAAGGCCACAACACCCTGGTTGTCCACAATGGCAGCTGTTGCATATGACACCGTGTTGTGATCTATAAGCAATGTTTCAAGTGCTGAGAGGGCAGCCTCTGCCACACCATCCTCCATCTCACTCAAACTCCGCACAAGTGGCTTCACCGCGTCTGCCTTCACCAGGCAGAAGGTGTCTCTTGGTGAACAACCAGCCCCATGGACAGGACATAGGTTTGCATCATCCGCTAATGCTGAAAAGCAAAGCATGTTTGAAACATGCTTCATCAATTCAATAAGGGGCATAGGGTGCTTGTTTGTGTGCTTCATGCTTTCTTCAGACACTGACTGGCTGGTAGACAGGGATAACTGAGCAAGTGCAATGGCTGTTCTCTGCTTAGCCAGTGAGCTGCCTCTGGCTAGGACTCGAACTAGTGAAGGGTAGAGCTCAAGTTTGCCCAATTGCCTCTGAAGTTTTGGCTTGGTGGGTTCTGTGTAGCGCAACAGGGCAGCCAGCGCGTTCTCCAGTAGAGATCTGTCTTGGTTGGAAGGTAAAATGTTTATGTTCCCCCAATTCTCCGCATCCATGTTGCAAATGATCTCGTGAATGGCTTTTAGTACTTCTGATTTTCCGAGTATATCATCAATGTTACTATCATCTCGGGGAAGCTGGCTAATAATTCCTGCAGCAGCAGACCTTTCTTCACAATCTGGTGAATTGATGAGGCTGGTTGCCAAGTTGTTAATGGCAGTTTCCTTTGCGGGTGAGGGCGGTAGGGGAACCCCTTCAGGATGACCTTCAGATATGCAATATATAAGCTTCATTGTCCATCTTCTCACCGTGGAGTGACTGCTATAAAGGGAAGAGAATAAGTGAGCAATTACATCATGTTCAGATCGTATTATATCCCGAGCTATCTCTGACTTGTGGCCTAGCTCGACCAATAGGTGTAAGAACTGAATCTTGGTCTCGTCTTCAGCACTGACTACAAGCTGCAAAAGTAGACAGACATTGTGCTTTGATTGCAGCTCTTGTAAACCCTGATATTTTTGTTGCTCAAATTGTTGACTCCCTCCGATCATGTTCGCAAGAATCTCAGCAGCTTCTTGTTTCAAGTGAGGATCAGACTTGTTGAATGAGATGAGACCAAGCAAATGTGGTATAGTTGCAGGGTCTTTCAGAAGTCGCTTTACAATCTTAGGGAATGCCACAAGTTTTTTGATAGATTTTAGGCAAGCTGATTTGCATGCTGGGGAGCTCGAAGAGAGCATCTGAACCAAATTCTGTATAAATTGTTGATTCCTTAAGTCTTCAATGCTATTCTCCTTGAGTTGCATCTTTATCAAGGCTGCAGCCATCAATGTTCTGGTCTCCTGCGATGCTGTAAAAAGAAGAGTTGAAAGAAAATATTATGTTGTGTTGCAACAGCAGAAATGTACATATATAATTTACCTTTCTTTATCATTTTACCTTCATTGAAGCAAGCAACGAAAGGCTGAAAGTGTCCCGCTTCAGCCATCTTGACGACAAAATGAGTGTTAGTAGAAAGGTTGTGCAATACCTTATGAGCTTTCTGTGACACTTGAGCGTTATTTTTATCAAGTAAAGAAACAAGAAGAGGAATACAATCTTTTGCCTCTCCTATTTTCTCTTCAAGGGTTTCCATTTCCGACAACTCCAACAAGACGGCAATGGCATCATGTTTACTTCCGCCTTTATAGATATGCTTCAAAATTCTTCGAATGGCCCCTTCTTTGACAATGGCATCCTGAAACCAAGCAAGAACAGCAAGATTTATTGACACGGAAATGAGATCAGAAACAAGAGTACAAGTTTATTTTACCTTTTGATCATCATTGTGTTTAGCTAGATAGTAGAGGCATTTGAATGCCACGGCAGGATTGATCCTATCTTCTTTCAAGATGAATACTAACTTTGTTGCAAGTCCTTCTTCTGCAGCTTTGGTTGCATATCTAGGCATTTCCAAAAGATCTTGTAAATCCTCTATGGCCTTGTCCTGTCTAGAGCTGTCATTGGATTTGATTCCAAACACGGCATCTTTGAACTTGAGGTCCTTCTCTCTTTGATTCCATTCTTGTATAGAATTTCGGAGCAAATGGTTAGGCGTGAGATCTAGAGACTCAAGCTCTTGTCTGCAAGTGGGGCAATTCTTCTCTCCTCGGGAAAAGTGTTTCTGAATGGCCTCCCTCTCAAAGCTATGGCCGCAGGTAATTGCCACTGGATCTGTCATCATCTTGTTGCAGAGTTGGCATATGAATGAAGTTATGGGGTATTGCCGGTGGTAATTAGTAGAGGCATTATCCTCATCATTTGGTCTACTAACAATTTCTGTACTGTAAAGGAAGTCAATGAGTTGAGTTAACTGAAGAGCCTCTGCCTGCTTCTTTTGATCTTCCATCTCTTCCTTCTCTTGCTTCAAAAGTGCCAACTCATTTTGCACCAAGGATGCATTTGCTCTAGCACCAACTGCTTCTGCAATCTTCTCCAGGAGCTTCTGAGCCTTGTCTTTATTCCTCGCATTTTGTGACATGGAATTCTCCATCTCAGAAGAAATTAACTCTGTTGCAGCTGATTTGAACACCATTGACCCCAGATTGTCGATGATCTGTTTCGTCATAGTATTCAAGCTCAGCGCAATATCAAGATTCACAAGCTGAAATGAGGAGATGGTTTGGGAAATATCTTTGGCTACATCCTCCATCTGCAAGAGAATTGTGTGTGATTTTAACAAGAGACGAAGGCGGCTTCCACATTTGTAATCTTTGATGATCTTGCTTGCTTTCTTCAACTGAAGGTTCAATTTGAGCAATGCAGCCTTTGTGGACTCTAAACCAATTGCATTTTCGACCTTTTGGGCACTCAAGTTTCTGAAAAGGATATTTAGCTGAGAAATGCTCCTGGAGAATTCCGCAAAGCTTTCCTTCTCAAACAACAGATCTTTGGTTTCGTCAACAAGCCCGGCTGCCTGAAGTCCCACCCTATTCCATAATTCTTGCAGCACTGCAACTCCTACATCCTCAATTCCCACATCGAAGTCCATTCTGTTTATCTCTACTTGTTGATAAACTTCACATTTTATGTTCCAAGTTTCAATAGCATCCTATAACAATCCCGTTCAACTACATTGTCATTCTATAGTCTACACACACACCTTCAATTCTCCAAGCATGAAACAATTTGATACTAAGAATGCTGGGAATTTGATACTAAGAACTATGGGAATGGGTGAAACTGTTAAGGATGTGGGCGTCCAACCCAAAGTCATTTGGCAGTAAAAAGGAGAAGCCCACATAATTATTTAGGCCAGGCAAAGTAAGCTTCATTGTTCCATATGGGACAAGTTTCAACAAGATATATATTCATGATCATGGCTTGCAAAATCATGTACCGCATATATATATATATATATATATATCAGAACTGAGGAAATATTTCATTCATAGTTGGAAAATAAAGAAAGAAAATTACAAGAGAGAAAGTTTGAATTGAATTTCTGACCTCATTGGTTGACCAAATTCATGGAGATCTTCAAGTCTCTGTTTGAGTCATTGAAACTCTGGCAATGGAGGCGTAAGATAACTGTTTTGAGCTCTTTAATTGCAGCAACTATGGAGGAATTGTGTACACAAAAAAGGTGAGGATTTTTTAAGAAGCTTAAAAGAAACGTAGAGAGAATGAAGAAGAGAGAAAGTGTAGGTGGAAAGGTAAAGCCGAAAGACAGAGGAAGTCCACATGTCTTTGTTTTTGTATATGTTCAAACTGTAGGTCCCAAGTTGAACTTTTCAACAATGCTCACTGACTCTGAAACTTCACATACTCACTGACGTTAATTAGGGGAAATCTCAAATCTTTCTTGCTTACTCTACATAACAATTAGAAAATATTGATTCGCTATATTTCATCACACGGATCTTTCTTATGCTTATGCTTATGTAAAGCAAACAAATCTTTATTTGCATCATGCGGTCAGAATATTCATGATGGAATTTATAATTAGGGTCAGCAAGTAAATTAACGAATGCTGATAATTATAATGTGAAAGCGTGCGGATATAAAGTAAAAGTATGGGTTAGGATTTCCTTAATTTACTTGAAACTTCCATTGCCGTAGACCAGTTCCCAGAATTCATGTGATGTAGAAACTAAAAAATTGACGGTTGGGAACGTTGAAGGATAAATATTAAATTGTGAGTGTTGACTAGCAAGTAACTGCAAAGCCGTGTTTTCGTCTTTCAAGTGGCCAACAATGACGGTGACTAGTTCACTGTGTGAATGCGTCACCGTCGTCTTCCTTTTAACTTTTGAACTTGCTTTCTATGAACAAATGACCGGCCTTATGGAAGCTAGTTATATATATATATATATATACAGTGCGAAAATCACCAAATCAAACCTCGTCGTCTTCTGCTGCGGTTGCTGGGTTCGTCGTTGCTGCTTCTTTTTGGCCTTTGATGAAGAAGATGAGTCATGAGTCGGTGGATTTTGATGATGAGCTGGTGAACAAGTCCATTGAAAGTGATCTGTGCTTCTCTTTTATTTTTTATTTTTTTTATTTTATATTATTGTTGGTCTGACTCTTTGTTTTTTTTTTCGTTCTATTTTTAAACACTAATCTTTTCATATCTTCTTTTTAGCACTAAAATAAATAATCGATCTCTAACTTTCTTTTTGCAGTATAAAAACGAAAGCCTACCTTTTCCTCCTAATGCGTCATTGATCATATTCCTTTTGCTCTGTTAATCATCAACATTATTATATTAGGCTTTTTTTAACATAATATATTTTCATTTCATCTATTAAGCATACATCTATAAACTTTATTATTAGTAATAGATATCCCTAAATTATAAAAAAAATATGCATTAACGGTAATTGAGCATTAATTTTTTTTAACTATTTCCTATTAAAAATAAAGATAAATTTTTCTTTTCAAGTATGTTTATAAGAGTAAATTTTGGGTTTCATTTTTGTTAAATGGAGTGAATTGTATAAACACACTTGAAAAAACAATTATAACCAATTTTTTTATAAAAATAGTTTAAAAGAATTTAATAGAATGACTGTAAATGCACATTTAGACATAATTCAAGAACATTTACTATTGATATTGAAGCTCATGGACAATAGTTAAAACTTTTGCAAAATTTAAGGACGATGGCAATAATTTTCCCAATATCTTAAAAAAATAGAAATTTGATTTTTATTCCAAAACATTTCAAAAAAAATAATAATAATAAAAGAGGGCCATTGAAAAAATTAAATCTGACCTTTTTGTTTTAATAAAAAGAGATAATGACAGGACCCAACCAGGGTGAACAATCTCACATCGTATAGCACGAGACATTTTAGGAGGTCATTGACTTTGGGTTTGGTTGGAACTCCAAAGTTAAAAGAGATTGGGCTAGAGCAATCCTAGGATGGGTGATGAAAGGACTCATCCCAATCCCCCAGTGACCCCACGGGGATGCGCCATGCTCCCGTCTGACACAACCCTAGAGAATGACCAAAATACCCTTAACGGGTTAAATAATTCACAACATAAAGTTTTAAACATAATTAAGTCTGAATACGGGATCAACAGTGTCACACAAGGTGTCAGGACCCGTCCCAAATCCCCCAGAATTAACGTGAGACGTGCTTACTCCCGTCTGACACCGCGTGTCAGACCAGAGATAATTCCAGCCTCAGCCCACTCGGGGCTTCTAGAGTGCGCCAGGATCGGAGGAGGAGTGTGATGTCTCGGTCTCCGTTACAACCCGCATCAGCGATCAACCTAAAGGGCATTAAAATCATTAAAAGCTGTGAGTGGACGAAATAAATAATTTAATTAAAAACATTTCAACAAAAGACATTTATGCCCTTCACTAAAAAGCATGCATGCATTCGAAGACCATTTATCAAATCAATCATTACCCAAAACTGTAAATCCAAACATATGTGGGAACTCAGTCCAAAACCAAATCCGTAGGGACTCTGCCCAAATCAATTCACATAGGTCTCAACCCAAATCCAATACACGTGGGTCTCAACCCAAAACCATTCTCAATGAAATATCAATCATAGAACACGGGGTCTCAGCCCCAAATCGATCTCCGTAAAATCTCATACATATATATATATACATATAACCTATCCTCGGCATCTCATATGCCCAATCAAGAACCCGTCACGATATATCTAAAGTATGCATACTACTCGGGTCTCATCTCCGAGTCCACTCCCAAGATCTACGACGTCTCGGAGGGCTTGTCACTGAACCCTCTCTGAGACTATCTCATATCTCCCACTCTTGGGATATGCTCCCTCTTGGAGTCATTCATCCCAGGCAGTGGAACGTGACACTCCAGGATCATCGACGTCTGGAGGAGACTATTCATACTAGAGGGTATATACACATAAGTGAAAACATACTTTTCTTTCAATTCATAATTCAACTGGGTCTCATACCCGATTCATCTCAACCGGATTCCTCGAATCCGATTGAAATCCAATCTCACAGGGACTCAAGTCCAAATCCATCTCAATAGGGTCTTCAACCCGAATTCTCATTACATAAACCACAACTGGGACTTAAGCTCGATTTCACAATTCAACGGGGCCTCAAGCCCGATTCCACAATCAACTAGGCCTCGAGATCGATATCACAACCAATTGGATCTCAAGCCCGATACCATAAATCAATGGGGCCTCAAACCCGATATCACAACCAACTGGGCCTCAAGCCCGAATTCGTAAACCAACGGGGCCCCCGGCCTGATCATATAACTCAAATGGGCCTCCAGCCCGATTGCCCATCAAATAAAATGGACTCTAAGTCCGATGGTTTCCAATCAAATGGGTCTCATGCTCGATTCCATATTTCTAAATCCGAAATTATTTCATCAAACCATCATAGAATTACCAGCACGTATAAGCACAGTACAAAACCATAAACCTTGAAATACGTGCAAATACGTACATACTAAATGCCACAATCAAATGCACTCATGGCATCTCAAAACATGTATTTAAAACATATAAAACATTTATGCATGCATCACAATTTAGAAAGTAAGGTCCACTCACAGACCGTCCAAGCTGCGCCTCAATACGCGCGCCATAAGCCTCCCCCGGGCCAATCACCGTCTCCAGGATTCCCAAACCTGTCCAAAACATACTAAAGGGTTACTAACTACCTTAATAACCTCTCATTAAAGTCCCGTAATTTTCCTAAATTTTTAGCATATTTAAACTCGATCTTAAACCTTCAGACATCCCGAACCATATCGAAACGATATCCGATTGACTCGAAACTTGTCCCAAAATTTTCGTTAGATCGAAAGGATGATTTTCCATGTTGACAACATCCCCAAATTCTCCCCCACGCGCCGCCCAAAGGCCCTGTGCGTAAGCTTCACGCGCTGGCTACAGTCTTCAATCTTGCGACGGCCGATTCGAACCGGTTTTCCTGCAAGTCCGGTCCGACTAGACTGACATGACCGGTCCAACTGCACCGACATGACCAGTCCAAGCCCATAACTTCCTTATTTTTCATCATTTTTCGTCCATTTCAATTCCTATCTCTTTGTTTCATCATTTCCTATCGTTCTATGGATTCAAAACACACAAAAAGGGCCTAGAAATTACTTATGAAGATTGAACCTCAAGACCCTATTTTTTCCCGTCCATTCCCTGGGCTGCTCAGCCGTCCCCCGCCGTCTAAAACCACCCCTAGACCATCATACTAACCCAACCAACATCCCCCAACCAACAGACAGCCTTCCCAACGTCCAAAACCAAAAATTCAAATTTAAAACAAAGACTGGGTTGTCGGGTTACCTTTGTCGTAGTTCCACCACCATCCACGGTGGTCCAGCCGTCCCTGCCACCTTCATCTCGTCCTCACACTCACCCTCAGCTTCACTTGGCTTCACACATATTCAAATGGGGAAAATAGGGTTTGGTTTTCGGATGAGATCGGATGAAAATTCGAAGGGGATGAAATGGGGTGATATACATGTATGTGTTTTGGGTGAGCAATGGATGAGTGACACTTGTCACTCAAAGTGTCACTCATCCATTGGGCATGTCCCAAAATATATGGGCCCACTTAATGAAAAATGTCCACACGTCTCGTAAAACATGCAATATTATCTCTGACCTTCCGTGACCCGTAACTTTCTCGTCAAATGTCCGATTTTGACGTGCCACCTGTCTACGGACTCGTATCGACTTGATCTACGCAACGGTGCTCAGCCCTTGTGCATCAGACCTTCCGGTTCAAAAGTCAACGTTTTGCCCTCGTTTAAGGCCAAAATTGTAATTTTATCCTAAACGTCCGATAATCTTCAATTAATATCCGATTAGCGAGGCTAATTCATAATTAATTCTTAATAAATCCTTGAAATCAGGGACGGGTCGTTACAAAATTCCCTCCTTAAAGAATTTCGTCCTCAAAATTCCAACTGACCCAATTCCACAACTAAACTGTGGGAATCCAATCATGTTCCCCTGCTTGAGCTTTCTCGTGTAATCATACACGTCCGACACAAACCATAATCCAATTGGTCAACCTCTGTGATCGTATTCGACTTCCTCGTGGCCAATCATCGACTTTTCAGCCTGACGATCCTTCATAATCATCTGACAATTGAGCTGACATCCTGTTCAGCATCCGATCCGTCAACATCCTCAAGAACCAGCCATCACAATGGCGAGGATCACACCTTGCAGACCATACTCAAGCCTACGACATTTATTAACCTAGGTACTCACATCAACCAACTGCCTCACTTCCATACTCATGCTGACTCTCACCAAAGTTCCATCACTACACATCAATCTGAATATGTCGGATACCAATTTAATCCATCACCCCTACATGTCCGATTGACTTCGTACGGAAGCCAATCCCATCGACAAACCTCGTGACCAGTCAGTCGGTAACTCCTGGATCCATTGCGCTTTCACTGCGCCACTCTGATCTCGACTCACTCTCGAGTCTCAAACCTTCATATCACATGTCCTGTCAAAACATATTCGACATCTCACCCAAGATAGGTGTATCTGGACCTCATCAAATACTTGCCTCAGCAGAGGTAATCACACAGATAAAAACACTATGGTTCCTCTGGCCCACACGGCCCTGAGCTCTTGGCTCTCATAATCTCTGAACCCTTTCAATCCACACGGCTCGAGCGCACAGTATTAGACGTCCAATCATCATCTCATCGTGTCGGAACACATCTGATCATAATCCTCGTCGGACTGTCACCATCGGATCCAATCTGATCACTATTTCATGCCCATCTAAGACTCCATCCAATCGACAACACATTTATCCTCTCGGGTAACTTTCAACCCAACATACCGGTCATCAAGGCACTACACGGCCAGCTCAAGGACTGTGCTCTAGCAACGTCCAATCCCATACTAATCCTCACTCCGAGCATGGCTCGGGCCTCAACCGTTTGTCACCCGGCTAGCCCCACTCCATCACAATCTCTATTCTCATATCCACTTGAGGCATTAGCCATTCATCTCTTCCTGATTGACATCCATGCATCGTCTTCTTCTCATACTTATTCTTTCACACATCCCCATATTCAATTCCAAGACAGATCAATGAACCTGCACATATCCAACCTCTGTCTTGTCATTTCCCTAGCCTCATCATTCTTGCAATCCAAACTCGCTTCGGTTTACTTGACCCCTGGTCGCCACAATCACCTCGATCCATAGTGGGTCCACATTAGCCCTCTTTCACCTAACATAATATGACCCATAATACCAACATGGGTCCACTACCTCGGACACTCACTCATCACATACAGTGACGCCAAGTACCATTTGCAAAAGCACACACTCTTTTTCTCGTCTCAACCACAACCTTTCTAGATCATGGACCCAAAGTCAATCATGGGTCCACCTTTGAATACGTGATCACCGTACTGGTG
Source organism: Prinsepia uniflora (assembly GCA_032719365.1). Classification (NCBI taxonomy): domain Eukaryota; kingdom Viridiplantae; phylum Streptophyta; class Magnoliopsida; order Rosales; family Rosaceae; genus Prinsepia; species Prinsepia uniflora. The sequence goes on from CM064863.1 coordinate 19,623,659, forward strand.
ACACCCAACATCATTTGACATAGAGTCAAAAATGACCATCTCCTTTATCTACTTCGGAATCAAGAGAAGTTGCAACCATGTTGGAAGCATACCTATCTTTTTTGACCAACAACAACTGTCGATAACTACTGTAGTGACCCATTCTATTCTTCACCATCCGATTTCTCCTCAAACAAGCGTATACAAAGCTCAGGAGGTATGGTCAACCGCAGTCAACCAAAACCAACTCCCAAAGGACTCTCAAGTCCTCAACTCACTTGGACAACATCCACTTATGTGTCCCATAAACCGTCTAACGCTCAACTCGCCTACCTGGTTATACCATTTATGCACATCCAAAAAGATGTCATACTTTACTACCTGTCATACTTTACTACCTAATTCTCACCTTTCAACCGTTACAGTTTTAACCCTTGAGTACCTATTCGTGTCTCAAGTCTCGCATCACTAGGGGACTGATCACCAAACCAAGTATACCCCGTGCCTCACACTGAGCCACTCGATATCCTCTCTGCTCATTCAGTGCCCACCAAACTCACATGTTGCCACTCTAGGGCACTTCTACCATTCCCGTCGGCATACTGGTTCGCACGTCCCAACACTGTGGAATCAACTCCAGCACTTACACTCGTGCGATCCGTCGAAGGATATCTAGGGCACCTTTCACTCATCCAGGTATATCCCACTCATCACAGTCACCTCCACAGAGGTAGTGTGGCACACTTACTAACGCCAAAAGCTCAACATCTCATTCTGCGATCGCGCTCTGTCGTAACCGAGTCGAATCCAGAATCCTATGCTCGCACTCAGAGACACTCCCATATCTCTGTATCATTGTCACAACTGAAAAATCTCAGTCGTCTCAGTCTTCACGGTACCACGAGCCTATCCACTCGATAAGACTCAACTACGTCCATCGATAACAACTTCTGCCACAATCGCGTGCAGACCAACTCAGAACGCTCCGCTATCGAGACCCCAATTCCATACGGTCGACTCACCGCAGATGCCAACCGCTTGACATGTAATATCCACTGATCGGTCCACCTCGGGAACCAATCCACAAGTACCCCTCCTTCTGGTAACCTGTCCAACCAATCTCAAACTGGGTTTATCACAAACCCGGCTGCTCACTGCAACACTTCCATCTTAACCGATCCATCGTTCTCGACTCTGGAGAGTCGTCATACTCCGATACTAGTATCCAACCAACTAGTAATCACAATCTGAGGACATTGTCCTCTTGTAACTCCACAGTTCCTAGCCGTTGGCCCCATGAGAACTTGGCCATTGAGTAGGGCTATACCATACAACATCTATATCGTGGTGATCCATGTCAGTAAACATCCCCCAACCAATAGACAGCCTTCCTAACGTTAAAAACCAAAAATTCAAATTTAAAACAAAGATTGGGTTGTCAGGTTACCTTTGTCGTAGTTCCACCACCGTCCACGGTGGTCCAGCCATCCCTGCCACCGTCATCTCGTCCTCACACTCACCCTCAGCCTCACTTGGCTTCACACATATTCAAATGGGGAAAAGAGGGGTTGGTTTTCGGGTGAGATCGGATGAAAATTTGAAGGAGATGAAATGGGGTGATATGCATGTATGTGTGTTTGGGTGAGCAATGGATGAGTGACACTTGTCACTCATCCATTGGGCTTATCCCAAAATATCTGAGCCCACTTAATGACAAATGTCCACATGTCTCGTAAAACATGCAATAGTATTTCAGACCTTTCGTGGCCCGTAACTTTCCCGTCTAATGTCCGATTTTGACGAGCCGCCTGTCTACGGACTCGTATCGACCCGATCTACGCAACGGTCCTCAGATCTCATGCATCCGACCTCCCGAGTCAAAAGTCAACATTTTACCCTCGTTCAGGGGTAAAATCGTAATTTCGCCCTCAACGTCCGATAATCTTCGATTAATCTGCGATTAGCGAGGCTAATCCATCATTAATTCTTAATAAACCCTTGAAATCAGGGACGTGTCGTTACACAAGGGATAGAGAACACTAAAAAAATGCGAGCACAAATATCATTTTTACAAAATGGTGCTAGACCTACCCAACACGGGTATTAGGTACGCAGCAGTAAAATCACTGTCTCAGCCTCGGGATCCGCCTCTACCTCTGGCCACGTCTTGGAGGGGTCAAGAAAACAATGAAAGTGTGAGTGGGCCGAAAATAAAGGATATTTCAAAATCGTTCATAATACATAGTAAAAATACTGTTTTACCCTTCCGTTTTCGAATCATGCATGCATTTGAGTCAAAACATATATAATAATAACTGAATCGTACATCATATAATCACACCTAATATAATAATCATATATCAACAATAATCGTATTGCACTGTATATCCCAGCCTTGACATCCCAGATGTCTAACGTCACGGACGTCTAATAAGGTCACGGTCCTCAAGCTACGCGTGCCGCTCGGGGTCCCTGAACCCAGTCCAGGGTATGACATCCCAAATGTCTAACGTCCCAGACATCTAATACTAGCAATCCTGCTCCTGAGTCACCCTACGGTCCAGTCACTCCGCATCATGACCTATTCCAGGCAATGCGCCGTGACCACTCTAGGGTGGTGTAAGGACCCACCCCGGTTTCACCCCGAAAACCGAGGTAAATCCTGCTCCCGTCTGACGCCCCGACACTAAACCGATGTAAACTCACGAAAAACCATCAAAATACACAGACAGACGCAGGAGAAACTTTAAACATCACATCCCGAAGTCAAAGGTTTACAGAGCATAGTACTAAATACAAAAGAAAGAAAATCGATAAACTAGATACACGCACACGGAAAATTTAGAACACTCCGGGGTCGCTCTCGAGTACGCTATGCCTCAGACGTTGCCTCGACGCCGAAACCCCGCTCTAGCTCCACGACCTGGAGGACAGTTTAAAACAGAAGGTGTGAGTGGACCATAAATAAGAAAAGAATTTTCGAAAACCATTTCATAATAAAACCAGGGTTTTAGCCCTCCGTTTTGAAATCACATGCATAACCCAGTTACTAAAAACAATTATAAATCACATAAAGATCATCATAAAAACATTTGCAGAATCATTCTAAAAACAATTATAGAACTCATATCATAAGCACCATAAAACTGTATCATAAAACATAAATACCAAGCCATCATCATCCGATCAAACCTGCTGGATCTATCCGAGTCTTTAAACTCCCGAGTCTTTAAACTCAACAGACCTACTGGGGAAATATCAATATATCCGAGTCTTTAAACTCAATCCGGGTCTTTAAACCCAATCCGGGCCCGTCCCCCGTCAATCACAATATCCGGGTCTTTAAACCCAATAATCAGATCCAGCAAATCCAATCCAAAACCATTTGAAAACCATTTCTAAATCCGTATCCAAACCAGAATCCGAAATCACTGGTCTGATGCCCTTCCGGCATCCAAAACCGTTATTCCGAACTCAAATCCGGAATTCCACTTTTCAATCTTAAAACCAAATTTCGATTCTCGAAATCCGAGTTCAAAACTGAAAACCTCGATCATCAAAAGCATGTTCCAAAATCCCTTTAGAATCATTAGAAATCATTTATCATTTGAAATCCCAAAACTATAACATCATAAGCAGAAATCAACATTTTATCGTAAAACGTGTCAAATACGTTATTTCTCGAAAAATGTGCAATTAAGTAAAACAGTTAAAGCATATTCAAATAACCATGAAATCACATGTCAAACCATAAAACAAGTAATTAAAAGAAGTTATGCTTTCTCGAGTTTAGAGAAGGGGTCCACTCATAGTATCGAGCCCTCAATCGCGTCCCGAACGTCCTATACGTTCTTCAGCTTCTTCGGGAAATCCCGAACCTGTCAACCATCACCCAAGAACGTTACTAACACATCTACCAAGACTCTCCTAATTTCCCACAAAAATCCCCGGGTCCTAAACGTAACAAACCGAAACCCTACACATTCAACCTCGCGGAACTACTTCGATTCGACGTCCGAACAACCCAAAACCTAGTTCAATGGATCCGTTATAACATTTAAAACAAAAACCTAGTTGGACTCTTCGCCGGAAACCGCCGCACGCGCCCCCACGCGCCGCCCAAAGTGGCTGCGCGTGGCCCTCACGCACCTGCTACAGGAACACTGTTCATCGTCGTCTTCCTCACGTGAATCGAGCTGAACCGGCGTTCCCGGTTCTCCACCGTCCGGCCACCACTTCAACTCCTTCCTTCACCATCTTCACCGTCCAGTCCTAATGAACTTGCCCCTCTCACTCAAACACCACGACACCGTCCCTAACTCGTCAACTCAAGCTCGAAGCCAAAACCCGATAATCCTCTGTTTCACGATCCGTCCACCCAGACCTTCCCCCGTCACGGGGACTACCCCAGTCGACTCCTAGGACCTTCCTGAGCCTCACACCACTCACCAAAGTCCTCGATTCATTCCCAAAAGCCACGACTTTCGAAATGAACAAAACGGAAAAACAGAGGAGTTGAGTCTTACCTTCGATTCGTCCTCCGCCGTTCGCATCACCGCGCACCACGGTGTCCACTGAGTCCCCTGCAGCCGTCTTAGCCTCCTCTCAGCTTGGATTAGGCCAACACACGGCACAACCACCACCACGATCTCTCACCTCTTCTCTGTTTTCTGTAACTCACACCTCGCACACACACTAATTTCTTCACAATTCCTCACTCACCTTCACTTAGCAGCGCTTACTTACTCTCTCACACACTCAGCAAGTCACACAAACTCCACACCGCCTTCACCTGCTCGATTTCCTCTCAGCCTCACTCTGTCTCTGTTTCTCCCCGAAGGCACGGTTACACCGCCCAAATTATTGGACCCGTGAGAGATCCTAGAACCCTCTAGCCCTCTTACACGTGTCACCATCTCAAAACCCTTCTCACAAGTGTCTCAATCTCAGCCGTCTACTCTTCCCACTCTGTTGCACAAATCCCCAGACAACCAAAAGACCAAAATGCCCCTCTTTTAATCCAAAAATTACGATAATGCCACTACCTTTCTAGACCCGTAACTCACACATCCTAACTCCGATGAATGCGTGCCGCCTGTCGTTGAATTCAGGACGACAAGATCTACCTAACTATCCTAGGTCAACATGTCAAAACCCGATCGTACGAAAAGTCAACTCTTCCCCCTATTTTAACCAAATTACGAAAGTGCCCTCAACCTTCCGAACATCATAACTTCCTCCTCGGATGTCGGAATCGGGCGTGCCACCTGTCTACGGATTCCTGACGTCCTAAACTACGTCACGATCATCGGTCAAAGTCCATTTGACCGCCTGAATTAAAAGTCAACAATTTGCCCGAACTAAGGGCAAAATCGTCATTCTATTCTAACGAACCACCCATCACCAACTAACCTCCGATTCGGCTCGCTAATCCCATCTTAAACACGGTCTTAACCCTAACTTCCGGGACGGGTCGTTACATACCAATAACTAGAGGAGACAGTTATCCATATGGTCAATATATACAGTGCAATAGTATAAACCTGTGACATCCCGGTATGACTCCACAAACCTATAGTATAATAATCAGACGGGTCTCATCCCCAATACCATGTAATACATATATGCACAATCCAAGGATCACTAATGGTCTTTATAAAGTCATATCTAAAACCTAGGAACAGTATCGGCCCGAAAATGCATCTCGAACACACTTTCTGAGGCTATAAACCTTATTTTGACCTATCAAACGATCTCCGATTAACCTAAAACCACCACCATTGGATCCGGATCGTTGAAACCTTCAAAATGGCACTGGTCCCACCTCAAAAAATAAGCCCATACGCCCCCACGGGTGGGTTAAAGTCACGGTCAACATTGACCAAAAAGTCAACATTGACGTCAAGTCAACGGTAAAAGTTAACGCTGACGTCACTGCTGATGTCATCTGATAGTGTCAAGTCTGACACCTGTCAGACTGACAGGTGCCACGTGTCAGCTGCAGTTGGTCCATGTCATTAACATGTTAGTGACACGTGGCAACCACTAATTGGGCCACGTCACTAACATGTCAGTGCTGACTGGGCTCTAACATGTGACACGTGTCATTGTCCTATTGGGCTATGTCATTTGACAATCTGACAGGGTGATGATATCAACTGATGACGTCATCATCCATGTCCTCTTGACTGGTTAGTAAACTGGGTCCCACAGACCCGCTACCCGACCTGGTTCCAACATTCTGATTCCTCAACCATTTTCAATCTAGTTTTTCACTAGATGATCGTCTCATCCTAACTAAGAGATATTTATGATCAAAACTAGAAAACACGATCTAGAAGTTACCTGAGATTGGATGAACAGTAAGCCGTGGATTTCAACCGTCGATATCTCTCGATTCCAGCCACTCTCTTCTTTAAAAACTAGCCCAATGAACTCGTCTTGGACCTTAGAACATGTTAGGCTCCTTTAAATTGTTCAACACACGCTGGAAATCAAAGTTCCATTTTTGGAAAAAACTGGTGTTTTGGGTTCTCACCTCTTTGTCGTGATTCCCGTCGTGTATAGCCTCGTCGTCAGCTCGTCTGCTCCCTCAGGTATTCCTCACATATTGAGTGATGCCCAATGAAGTGAAGGTAGAGTAGGGAGGTGGTGGTGTTGTGTTTTGGTGTTTCACGGGTTAGAGAGAGTTTGTGAGTTGATGAAGATGATAATAAATGAAAATGAGAGAAAAATGATGAAGATGGAACCCTAAACTAATACAACTGCAGAGGGTAACCCACCAATGGGATGAGTGACACTTGTCACTCATCCAAGGCTCCCACCAGATTGCCCTTATCCAATAAGAACCTCCCAAGTGAGAAATTCCAGAGATTTCATAAATAGTGCCATTTTCCCATCCCTGGCCATAACGTTCCCGTCCGATCACCGATTTCGGCGTGCCACCTGTCTAAGGACTCGTGACGTCCCAATCTACATCACGGTCATAGGTTAAAGTCCAAAATACAGTATGAGTAAAAAATCAACAATTGCCACCAATTAGGGGTAAAATGGTCATTTCACATTAAAAATGTCAACTTTACCAATTCATAAAAGTTCAGGGTGTTACAATCCACCCACCTTACAAAAATTTCGCCCTCGAAATTTACTCAAATAAATGCGGATGTTGTTCTCTCATTTGATTCACGAGTTCCCACGTGGCTTCTTCCGCATTGTGATTCCTCCACAACATTTTCACCAAGGGAATAGTCTTGTTCCTCATCACCTTGTCCTTCCAATCCAATATCTGCACTGGCTGCTCCTCAAAACTCAAATCGGTCCTCAATTCCAATGGCTATTCTAGTAAGATATGTGATTCATCACGCACGTACTTCCGTAGCATCGATACGTGGAACACATCATGTACACTCGCAAGTTCTAGAGGTAAAGCTAACCGGTACGCTACCAAACCAACCCTCTCGGTGATCTCATATGGCCCAATGTAACGGGGACTCAGCTTCCCACGTTGACCGAATCTCAAGATTCCCTTCCATGGAGACAATTTCAGAAACACCCAATCGCCAACAGTAAATTCAAGATCCCTGATTCGTCTATCCGCATAACATTTCTAGCAATCATGCGCCGCCTTCAGCCTCTCCTTGATAATCCGGACCTTCTTCAGGGTCAAATCCATCAACTCTGGGGTCAAAGTGGCCTGCTCGCCTACCTCTATCCAACAAACAGGCGTCATGCACTGTCGACTATACAGTGCCTCGTAAGGTGTCATCCCAATACTCACCTGGTAGCTGTTGTTGTATGAAAACTCCATCAGAGGCAAAAACATTTCCCAGGAATCTTGAAACTGTAGTGCACACGCTCTCATCATATCCTCCAATGTCTGAATAGTCCTCTCAGACTGCCCATCAGTCTGCGGATGAAAAGCTGTGCTGAAATGTAGGTTCGTACCTAGGTCTTTATGTAGACTCCGCTAGAACCTTGAAGTAAAGCACGGATCTCGATCTGAAGTATCGACTCATGCGTACCATGTAGTCTGATAATCTCGTCCACGAATAACTGAGCCAAAGAGTTTAGCTTGAACGTCTCTCGTACAGGCAGAAAATGTATCGACTTCGTCAATTTGTAAATTATCACCCAGACTCCATCACAACCACTCCGCGTCCTAGGCAGTTTGAATACGAAATCCATAGTGATGTGATCTCACTTCCACTCAGGGATCGGAAGTGACTCCATTACCCCATACGGTCTCTGCCATTCAGCCTTAACCTATTGACAGGTCAAACATCTTCTGACAAACTCAACGATATCCCTCTTCATTCCAGCCCACCAATAGTGATTGTGGAGGGTACCGTAAATCTTTGTCCCTCCCGGGTACATAGCATAGGCTGAACTATGGGCCTTCTCTAGAATCTCTGCGCTTAGTTCTGCCACTGCAGGCACACACACACAACCATTCTTCACTAGAGCTCCATCGCCTCGGATGGTGAAATCCTACCGCTCACCTGCCTCAACTTCGATCTGATAAACACATAGTGTAGGATCCTGGAATTGGGCCTCAATCATCCAGTCCATTAGAATGGGTCATACATGAAAACTAGCCAACAAAACTCCCTGACCATCCATTCCCAGCATAACTCTAGCCTTCCGAAGTTCCATAAGCAAAGGAAGATACACCATCCTCAGGTATGCAATCGAACCCGCCGACTTCTTACTAAGTGCATCCGCCACCACATTTGCTTTTCCCAGATGATATTCAATCGTGCAGTCGTAGTCCTTAATCAACTCCAACCACCGTTCTACTTTAGATTCAATTCCTTCTGCGTAAAAAGTGCTTTAAACTCAGGTAGTCGGTTAAGATCCTGTATGTTTCACCATACAGATAATGTCTCCAAATCTTCAAGACATGTACCACTGCCGCCAACTCCAAATCATAGGTGGGGTAGTTCAGCTCATGAGGTTTCAGTTGTCGTGAAGTGTAAGCAATCACCCTACTATGTTGCATAAATACACAACCCAAACCTTGTCGTGATGCATCGCTATATACCTTGAACTCCCCACCATCATCAGGAAGTACAAGAATTGGTGCAGTAGTCAAACATCTCTTTAACTCCTAGAAGCTCTACTCACACTGATCATCCCAAACAAACTTAACCCCTTTCCGGGTCAATCGGGTGGGTCAAAGGAGCTGCGATAGTGGAGAAACCCTCTACAAACCGCCGATAGTAGCCTGCTAAACCTATGAAGCTCCGAACCTCAATAACTATCCTTAGCCCTTCCCATTTGGTTATCGCTTCCATCTTCTGAGGGTCCACACTAATCCCCTCAGCTGAAATAATATGACCTAGAAGACCAATATTATTGAACCAGAACTGACACTCGCTAAGTTTCGCATACAACTAGTTCTGTCTCAGCCTGCCCAACACTAACCGCAGATGTTTCTCGTGCGCTCTGGCATTCCTCGAATAAACCAAGATATCATCAATGAACCCAATCACAAACTTGTCCAAATACGCTCGGAACACCCGATTCATCAAATCCATGAATGCAGCCGGTGCATTCGTCAACCCAAACGGCATTACCAAAAACACATAATGCTCATATTTCGTCCAAAAAGCAGTCTTCGGAACATCATGTTCAGCAATCCTCATCTGATGGTAACCAGATCGAAGATCAATTTTAGAGAAATATTTTGCTCCCCGCAACTAGTCAAACAAGTCATCGATCCTGGGTAAAAGGTACTTGTTCCTTACCGTTACCTTGTTATGCTGCCGATAATGCACATATAACCGTAAGCTTCCTTCCTTTTTCTTAACAAACAACACCGATGCTCCCCACGGTGAAGTACTCAGTCGAATGAATCCTCAATCCAATAACTTCTGCAGGTGTACCTTTAATTCCCGTAATTCCGCTGGTGCCATCCGATACGGTGGCTGCGATATCGACCCTGTCCCGGGGAATAGTTCGATCATAAACTTGATCTCCCGATATGGTGGTAATCCAGGCAATTCATCCAGAAATACCTTAGGAAACTCCCGAACTACCAGTATATCCTTAGTCCTCAACTGATCATCAAGCGTCTCAACCATATAGCTAAGTATCCTTGACAACCTTTCCATAGCAACTTGGTAGTTGTATGTGCGGAAATTACCTCCAGTGGTGAAACTCCACGTTCCCCTTGAAAAGTCACCTCTGATAGACCTGGACTCCGCAAGGTTACTAATTTACTGCAACAGTCGATGACTGCCTCATGGTCTCCCAGCTAGTCCATTCCAAGTATCACATCAAAATCGTGTAGATCCATGATAATCAAGTCAACTAACAGTTCCAAGTCCCCAACTCTCACTAGGAAATCCCTCATCATCTGGTTCACAATGTATATAACTCCCAACGAGGTACCTACACCTATATCCTGATCTAGTGCTGACACTTCACGGCCTAACATCTCCGCACAACCCCTCGACAAAACAAATAAGTAGCACCAAGATCCATCAGAACATGAACATGAATGTCAGATATAGTGAGTGTACCTGTGACAACACCTGGTGCCTTCCTAGCCTACTACTGGGTCACTATGAAGACCCGAGCTTGTGGTCCCACCTGTCGACCCTGACCACGTCCTCGAGCTCCCCCCTGAGCTCTGCCACCTGTGGCATCCGATGTAGTAGCCGCATGATGAACTGGTCCTACCGAGCTCTGGCAGACCCCACTGCCACCAGCCAGGAGTAAAGGGCACTCCCTGGAAAAATGTCAAGTTTGTCCACAAGAAAAGCATGACAATGCCCTCGTTCCTGACGAACCCACGGATGCACCACTAGCAGCTGTCTGCTGTGGCCGGAAGCTCAACCTCTACCCCAATCTTTATGAACTCCCATACCTGTCAAAACTGTCCACGTGTAGGAGCAAATGACCTGCCCCTAGAGTGTCGTCCCTTCGAACCCAAGTGGCTCGAAAGTCCAAGATGCAGACGATCCCTATGTCGTCTCTCACTGTGGGTCTGCTATTGCTGTTGCTGCACTACCAGGCTGGCCTCAACACGCACCGCTGCATCAATCAAGTCCTTCATGGTGGTGTAGTTGGATGTTGTCGCAATGGCACGAATGTCCCCCCCCCCCCCCTCGAGTCCCTACTCAAAACGGTGACACTTGTTTGCTTTGTTCCTCACATAAGCAGAGGCAAATCGAGATAGTGTCAAAAAGCTCTGCTCATACTTCGCAAATATCACCTCGATACTCGGGACGAACCCTGCTCCCGTCTAACAATCACACTTAAAGTACCACTTGAACCTCAAAATAACCATAAGCATAACTATCAGACAAGGGAGTAAATATAATACAATTGTAGTACAGAGCATAGCGTTATACAAAACAGGCACAAAAGTCCTACTAGGCTAATCTTGCAACGGAAGAACGTCGTAAAGCTCTATGCCTCGGTTCCTGCCTCAACGTTCACCCCAGCGCTATTACCACGACCTGGAGGGAAAGTTAAAAACCAGAAAGTGTGAGTGGACTAAAAGAAATAAGAGTATCAAACACAATTTAGAAACAACAAGGATTAAGAAAAACAATAAGATTTTTCCCTCCGTTTTAAAATAAAGTATGCATGCCTAACAAAGTACCGGAAAACCATAACATAAAACAGTATAATAATTGTACTAAGCTCATATCATAAAAACCAATTCCACATGTGTCAAGTCTGATCAAACCGGTTGGGTCTATCCGAGTCTTTAAACTCAAACCAGGACTCAAATGTAATTCGAGTCTTTAAACTCAATAGGCATACGGGGGTAATATCGTAAATATCCGACTCTTTAAACTCCCGAGTCTTTAAACTCAATCCGGGCCCGTCCCCCGTCAATCAGAATCCGGGTCTTTAAACCCAATATCTAGATCCAGCAAATCCAATCCAAAACAAATTCTAAATCCATCTCCAAATCCGAATCCGAAATCACTAGTCTGGTGCCCTTCCGGCATCTAGAACCATCATTCCGAACCCAAATCCGGAATTCCACTTTTTTACCTTAAAACCAAATCTCGATTTTCAAAATCCGATTTTAAAATCAAAACTGTGATTACCGAAAGCATGTCTCATAATCCATTTATAACCATCAGAAAACACTATAGCTTGAAAACCCAAAAGCTTAGCATCAAAATCAGAAATCCATTTTTTCTCGAAAAACGTGCAAAAACCCAGAAATGTCTCGAAAAAACGTGCAAGTATAGCAACCACATATAATCATCATTAAAAAGCAAAGAAACATATTTAAAATCATAAAACATAAATAAAAGCAGCTAGGCATGCTCGTAAGAAAAGAAAGAGTCCACTCACGAATCAAAAAGTGTCAATCGCGCTCTGTTCGCTCCTCGACCGTCTCAGGCGTCTCTCGTCCTGTCAATAATCATCAAATAGGGTCATAAATACATCAAATACGCTAACCCTAATTTCCCCAAATTTTCGGGAATTTAAACGTAATTTAAATTTAAACCCTAAACCGTCCGAATACTCGAACTATCCCGAAACAACGTCCGATTTTCTTGAAACTTGTCCCAATGGATTCCTTATAACATTTAGACTAACAACCATGTTGGAAGGTTGCTCAGAATCCTCCCCACGCGCCCTCACGCGCCGCCCAAAGTGGCTGCGCGTGGCCCTCACGCGCTGCTACAGTAACATCGTCTACCTCGAGTCACCCGGTCCAACTGTACTGAACCGGCGTGACCGGTTCTCTGTAATTCCTCCACCATTTTCACTCAATCCAATCCTATTAGCTTCGTCCAGTTCCCATCAATTCTTTTCCGTCCTAAGATCTGGAAATCAAGGCTTGAAACCCGTCGTCTTCAACCTCGAACCGAAACTGCCCGATAGCCCTGTTTTGGTCTCCGGCCACCCAGACCGTCCCCTGTCACGGAGACCATCCTAGACGACTCCTAGGACCTCCCTGAACCTCACACCACTCACCAAAGTCCTCGAATCTAACCCAAAGTCCACGACTTTCGAAAACAATAAAACGAGAAAAACAGGGGATTTGGGTCTCACCTGCGATTCGTCCTCCGCCGTCTGTACCGCCGTGTACCACGGTGTCCACTGAGTCCCCTGCAGTCGTCCTAACTCCTCCTCAGCTTGGATTAAGCCAACACACGGCACAACCACCACCTCTGTCCCACGACTTCTCAGTTTTTCCCTGAAACTCAGACCTCACCACCAGCGTTTTTCCAGCACGATTTCACCCCCAATCCCGATCACCAGCTTCCCTTCTTCTCTCTGTCACTCTCACAACTCACCAAAAATCTCACCCACACTCTGAATCAATCAAACAATCCACCGCCTCACTCTCTGTTTTCTGTTTCTCAAACCAATTTACACGGTTTAAATGTGGAGAATTTGTGACCGTGTGTATTTTAGACAATCCCAGAACCCTCTAGTGTCCATCCACGTGTCCCACATTCCATGGATCAGAGAACAAATATCAAATCCCACTCAGCCATTTGGGTTTATCTGATTGGCCTTAAAGGAAAAGACCAAATTGCCCCTAAGTTTAGAAATTACCATTTTGCCCTTCAACTTTCCAGACCCATAACTAATCTGTCTGACGTCCGATGACAGTGTGCTGCCTGTCGTTGTACTCAGGACGTCGAGACCTATCTAACGGTCCTCGGTCTACGTGAAAATCAAAAGTCCACTAAAAAGTCAACATTTTCCTCTATATTACGATAACGCCCTCAATCTTCCGAACGTCATAACTTTTCCTCCGATTGTCCAAATCGGACATGCCACCTGTCTACGGACTCGTGACGTCCTAAACTACGTCACGGTCAATGGTCAACACTCATCCAACCTGTAAATCAAAAAGTCAACTTTTGACACACTATTCACAAGGGCAAAATCGTCCTTATATACAAATCTTTTATAAAATTACATTTGTACCCTTCCTGAAGGTACGGGTTATTACAATCTACCCCCTAAAAAGAATTTCGTCCTCGAAATTCAGTGAAACAAGTAAGGGTACTGTTCGCGCATTAGGGCCTCGGGTTCCCAGGTAGCTTCTTCCACCTGATGATTCCTCCACAAAACTTTAACTAAGGGAACCGTATTCCTTCTTAAAACTTTATCCTTCCGGTCCAGAATTGCTACCGGCTGCTCTTCAAAGCTCAAATATTCTCTAAGCTCAATTGGTTGTGCTTCCAGAACATGTGAATCATCCCGAATATACTTCAGAAGCATAGATACATGAAAGACATTATGTACCTTTACCAAGTCCCCTGGTAAAGCCAATCGATAAGCAACAGGACTAATCCGCTCCAAGATCTCATAGGGTCCGATGTAACGAGGACTTAACTTCCCTCGCCTTCCAAACCGTACGATCCCCTTCCAAGGAGATAACTTCAAGAAAACCCAGTCTCCTACTGCAAACTCCAAATCCCTGATCCTACGGTCGGCGTAACTCTTCTGTCGGTCCTGTGCTGCCTTCAGTCTATCTTTGATCAGTGCCACTTTTTCCTGAGTATGGTCTACCAGCTCGGAAGTAGTCAATCTCCTCTCACCAACCTCGGTCCAACACAACGGAGTCCGACACTGTCGCCCGTACAGAGCCTCGTAAGGAGCCATCCCAATACTCTCCTGATAACTGTTATTGTAGGCAAACTCCATCAAAGGTAAATGTGACTCCCAAGTACCCTGAAACTGTAAAACACACGCTCTCATCATATCCTCTAGAATCTGGATGGTCTGCTCAGACTGTCCATCGATCTGAGGATGAAAGGCAGTACTGAAATGCAGCTTTGTCCCAAAAGCTTCCTATAAGCTCTGCCAAAATCGGGAAGTAAACCTCGGATCTCTATCAGAGACTATCGACTCTGGAGTACCATGTAGCCGAATAATCTCATCAATAAACAACTGTGCAAACTGTGCCATCCTGAAGTTCTCCCGTACTGGTAAGAAATGAGCAGACTTCGTGAGTCGATCTACAATCATCCACACACCATCATGTCCCTTCAGCGTCCTGGGCAGCTTGAATACGAAGTCCATCGTCACGTGATCCCATTTCCACTCGGGGATCAGCAAAGGTTATATTGCTCCATAGGGTCTCTGCCGCTCGGCCTTCACCTGTTGACAGATCAAGCATCTACTGACATACTCCGCAATCTCACGTTTCATACCTAACCACCAGTAATGCTCTCGAAGTGTACGATACATCTTGGTCCCACCAGGATGCATCGTATAAGTTGAATAGTGAGCCTCATCCAGTATCATCTTCTTCAGTGCTTCGTCCTCGGGTACACATAACCGTCCATCCTTAACCAAGGCTCCATCCTCGCGAATCTCAAAGTCCTGTCTCTCTCCAGCCTCGACCTCAATTCGTATGATGCCCAAAATGGGGTCCTCAAACTGAGCATGAATAACCTGATCAATCAAAACAGGTCGCACGTGAAAACTCGCTAGGAGTGCTCCCTGACCATCCACAGTCAACTCTACTCCAAGTCTGCGGAGCTCAACCAACAAAGGTAACCGGACTATCCTCAAATGCAACAAAGAACTAGCTGACTTCCTACTTAAAGCATCGGCTACCACATTAGCCTTTCCTGGGTGATACTCGATAGTACAGTCATAGTCCTTAAGCAGCTCTAACCATCGACGCTGTCTCAGATTCAGCTCCTTCTGAGTAAACAGATACTTCAAGCTCTTATGGTCTGTGAAAATCCTGCACCTCTCGCCGTACAAATAATGTCGCCAAATCTTCAGTGCATGAACTACTGCTGCAAGCTCCAAGTCATGTGTAGGGTAGTTCATCTCATGGGGTTTCAACTGCCGGGAAGCGTAAGCAATCACTTTCCCGTGCTGCATCAACACACAGCCCAAACCCTGCAAAGAAGCATCACTATAAACCTCAAACTCCCCACTATCGTCTGGAAGGGCCAACACAGGAGCAGATTTCAACCGCCTCTTAATCTCCTGGAAACTCTACTCATAGTTCTCATCCCAGTCAAACCGAACTCCCTTCCGAGTCAATCGTGTCAGTGGAGCAGCAAGAATCGAAAAACCCTCAATAAAGCGCCGGTAATAACCTATTAATCCAAGAAAACTCCTGATCTCGGTCACCTTCTTGGGCTGTTCCCAGTTCGAAACCGCTTCAACCTTCTGAGGATCCACTCTGATGCCCTCAGCCGAAATCACATGACCTAGAAAACCAACACTGGTCAACCAAAACTGGCATTTGCTCAACTTTGCATACAACTGGTGCTCTCCCAAGGTCTTAAGCATTATCCTCAGATGCTTCTCATGCGCACTCGCACTCTTCGAATACACCAAGATATCATCAATGAAGACAATCACAAAACGATCCAAGTATGATCGGAACACTCGGTTCATGAGATCCATAAAAGCTGCTGGGGCGTTAGTCAATCCAAAAGGTATCACAACAAACTCATAGTGACCGTACCTGGTCTGAAAGGCTGTTTTCGGTACATCCTCCTCTTTAACCCGTAGCTGATGATATCCGGAGCGAAGATCAATCTTCGAAAAGTACTGTGCTCACTTCAACCGGTCGAACAAGTCATCAATCCGGGGTAGGGGATACTTATTCCGAATGGTTACCTTATTCAGCTGTCTGTAGTCAACACACAATCTCAAACCTTCGTCCTTTTTCTTGACAAACAGTACATGCGCTCCCTAAGGTGACATACTCAGTCGAATGAATCCCATATCAACCAACTCTTGTAACTGGGCCTTTAATTCCCTCAATTCTGCAGGTGCCATGCAGAAAGGAGTCTGTGAAATGGGCTGTGTACCTGGAAGAAGATCAATCGTGAACTCGATGTCTCGATGAGGTGGTAATCCTGGCAACTCCTCTGGAAAGACATCGGGAAACACCCGCATCACTGGAATATCCTCCGCCCTCACTGGCGTAGCACGTGTATCCACCACGTGAGCTATGTAACCCTGACATCCGTTTCGCAACAACTTGCTAGCCTCTAATGCCGAAATAACTCCAGTAGGGAGTGCACACTGATCACCCTGAAATGTGGTCTCTGGTAATCCTGGACTCCGAAAGGTCACTCTTCTATCGAAACACTCGATAGAAGCATGATGTCTAGTTAACCAGTCCATACCCAAAATAACATCGAAGTCTTGTAGATCCAACAGTAACAAGTCTACCAATAACTCAACCTCGCCTACCATCACTGGACACTCTCTCATAACCTGAGTCACTACCAACACCTCTCCAGTAGGCGTACTCACCCCTAAAGCACAATCCAAGGTAGACACCTCTCTCTCCGTCACCAGACTACAACTTCGGGCTATAAACGAGTGAGTAGCCCCGGGATCTATCAAAGCAAAAACAGTGTGGCCAAGTATGGTGAGTGTACCTGTCACCACTCCAGGTGCTGATCTCGCCTCCTGCTGGGTCATAGCAAAAACTCGCGCCTGAGGTCCTGATGACCGACCGCGCCCTCTAGAACTGCTCGTGGCACCACTGCCACCTCTAGGGCCTGCCGCCCCTGACACAGATGCAGTACTCCGCCCGGGTTCTGCTGCACCTCGACCTTCTCCACCCTCCTAGGCTAACAACGGGCACTCTCTCCGAAAGTGACCGCGCTCTCCACAATAATAACAGACATCTCTACCGGGTCCTCCAGTCTGTCTCCCAGTAGAAGCAACAGAAGTCGCACTCGCCTGAGGAGTTGGCTGTGCTCTAACTCCCCGAAATCCAGAGCCCTGAAAACTGCCTGGTCTGCCAAACCGGGCACCACCAGCCGATGAAGTACCACCATAGTTACCCCGCTTCGGGTTCCTCTGACTCGACGCTCCACGAAAAGAATGCTCACGGCGTCGTACACTGCCCGAGTACTGTGGCCGGGCAGGCAAACTGGCCTCCACTCTCACAGCAGCGTCTGACAACTCCCTGAAAGTAACAAATGAGCCAGCTGTCACAATGGCCCTAATCTCCCCTTGAAGACCCAACTCAAACCGACGACACTTCTCAGCCTCGGTAGCCACAAATACAGGAGCGAATTGAGACAACATCTGGAACCTCTGCTCATACTCAGCTACTGTCATGTTCCCCTATTTCAACTGAAGGAACTCCACCTCTTGGGTATCCCGGAAAAAGCGAGGATAATACTGGTCCAAGAACCGCTCCCGGAAAGTCTCCCAAGTCACCGTATGAGCGTCCCAACATAACAACTCCAACGTATACCACCACTCATACGCTGCGCCGTCTAGCAGAAAAGTAGCCAACAACACACGATCCCCTGGAGGGCATCTCATCACCCCAAAAATCCGTTCGAGTCTTGTGATCCACCTGTGGGCTTCCTCTGGGTCTACCCCACCACTGAACGTAGTAGCCCCGAGCCACTGGGCTCGCTCAATCGACGCACTCTCTGCTTCTTCAGGTCGTGGAGGGGGTTCACGTCTCAGAGGCATGGTCGAACGTATGCTGAAAGAGGCATAGAGTTAGTAAAGAAACCTAAATACGACCTCGTACCGACACAAACCGACAAACCTATGCTCTGATACCAATTGTTAGGACCCGTCCCAAATATCACCTCGATACCCGGGACGAACCCTACTCCCGTCTGACAATCACACTTAAAGTACCACATGAACCTCGAAATAACCACAAGCATAACTATCAGACAAGGGAGTAAATATAATACAACTGTAGTACAGAGCATAGCGTTATACAAAACAGGCACAAAAGTCCTACTAGGCTAATCTTGCAACGGAAGAACGTCGTAAAGCTCTATGCCTAGGTTCCTGCCTCAACGTTCACCCCAGCGCTATTACCACGACCTGGAGGGAAAGTTAAAAACCAGAAAGTGTGAGTGGACTAAAAGAAATAAGAGTTTCAAACACAATTTAGAAACAACAAGGATTAAGAAAAACAATAAGATTTTTCCCTCCGTTTTAAAATAAAGTATGCATGCCTAACAAAGTACCGGAAAACCATAACATAAAACAGTATAATAATTGTACTAAGCTCATATCATAAAACCAATTCCACATGTGTCAAGTCTGATCAAACCTGCTGGGTCTATCCGGATCTTTAAACTCAAACTAGGCATCAAATGTAATCCGAGTCTTTAAACTCAATAGGCCTACGGGGGTAATATCGTAAATATCCGAGACTTTAAACTCCCGAGTCTTTAAACTCAATCCGGGCCCGTCCCCCGTCAATTAGAATACGGGTCTTTAAACCCAATATCTAGATTCAGAAAATCCAATCCAAAACCAATTCTAAATCCATCTCCAAATCCGAATCCAAAATCACTAGTCTGATGCCCTTCCGGTATCCAGAACCGTCATTCCGAACCCAAATCCGGAATTCCACTTTTTCACCTTAAAACCAAATCTCGATTTTCGAAATCCGATTTTAAAATCAAAATCGTGATTACCGAAAGCATGTCTCATAATCCATTTATAACCATCAGAAAACACTATAGCTTGAAAACCCAAAAGCTTAGCATCAAAATCAGAAATCCAGTTTTTCTCGAAAAACGTCCAAAAAACTGGAAATGTCTCGAAAAACGTGCAAGTATAGAAACCACATATAATCATCATTAAAAAGCATAGAAACATATTTAAAATCATAAAACATAAATAAAAGCAGCTAGGCATGCTCGTAAGAAAAGAAAGAGTCCACTCACGAGTCAAAAAGTGTCAATCGCGCTCTGTGCGCTCCTCGACCGTCTCAGGCGTCTCTCGTCCTGTCAATAATCACCCAATAGGGTCATAAATACATCAAATACGCTAACCCTAATTTTCCCAAATTTTCGGGAATTTAAACGTAATTTAAATTTAAACCCTAAACCGTCCGAATACTCGAACTATCCCGAAACAACGTCCGATTTTCCCGAAACTTGTCCCAATGGATTCCTTATAACATTTAGACTAACAACCATGTTGGAAGGTTGCTCAGAATCCTCCCCACGCGCCCTCACGCGCTGCCCAAAGTGGCTGCGCGTGGCCCTCACGCGCTGCTACAGTAACATCGTCTACCTCGAGTCACCCGGTCCAACTGTACTGAACCGGCGTGACCGGTTCTCTGTAATTCCTCCACCATTTTCACTCAATCCAATCCTATTAGCTTTGTCCAGTTCCTATCAATTCTTTTCCGTCCTAAGATCTGGAAATCAAGGCCTGAAACCGGTCGTCTTCAACCTCGAACCGAAACTACCCCATAGCCCTGTTTTGGTCTCCGGCTACCCAGACCTTCCCCTGTCATGGAGACCATCCTAGACGACTCCTAGGACCTCCCTGAACCTCACACCACTCACCAAAGTCCTCGAATCTAACCCAAAGTCCACGACTTTCGAAAACAATAAAACGAGAAAAACAGGGGATTTGGGTCTCACCTGCGATTCGTCCTCCGCCGTCTGTACCGCCGTGTACCACGGTGTCCACTAAGTCCCCTGCAGTCGTCCTAACTCCTCCTCAGCTTGGATTAAGCCAACACACGGTACAACCACCACCTCTGTCCCACGACCTCTCTGTTTTTCCCTGAAACTCAGACCTCACCACCAGCGTTTTTCCAGCACGATTTCACCCCCAATCCCGATCACCAGCTTCCCTTCTTCTCTCTGTCACTCTCACAACTCACCAAAACTCTCACCCACACTCTGAATCAATCAAACAATCCACCGCCTCACTCTCTGTTTTATGTTTCTCAAACCAATTTACACGGTTTAAATGTGGAGAATTTGTGACCGTGTGTATTTTAGACAATCCCAGAACCCTCTAGTGTCCATCCACGTGTCCCAAATTCCATGGATCAGAGAACAAATATCAAATCCCACTCAACCATTTGGGTTTATCTGATTGGCCTTAAAGGAAAAGACCAAATTGCCTCTAAGTTTAGAAATTACCATTTTGCCCTTCAACTTTCCAGACCCATAACTAATCTGTCCGACGTCCGATGACAGTATGCCGCCTGTCGTTGTACTTAGGACGTCGAGACCTATCTAACGGTCCTCGGTCTACGTGAAAATCAAAAGTCCACTAAAAAGTCAACATTTTCCTCTATATTACGATAACGCCCTCAATCTTCCGAACGTCATAACTTTTCCTCTGATTGTCCAAATCGGACATGACACCTGTCTACGGACTCGTGACGTCCTAAACTACGTCACGGTCAATGGTCAACACTCATCCAACCTATAAATCAAAAAGTCAACTTTTGACACACTATTCACAAGGGAAAAATCGTCCTTTTATACAAATCTTTTACAAAATTACATTTGTACCCTTCCTGAAGGTACGGGTTGTTACAGAAGATGATCTTCTTCCACCCCCCCCCCCCCCCCCCCCCTATTCTCTCCCAAAGGTTTTTTTTTTCTTTAGGACTAGGAAGAGAGAAAACAGAAGCTAAAAAAATAAGATTAAAACTTTTACAAATATAAGATTAAAATTAAACAAATATAAGAGTAAATTTAAACAAGTAAGGACAATTCAACTCTAAGTGACCAATATGACATTGATGATTCAACTTTAATTACTTTATAATACAACCGATAATTTTCTGGCAACTCTTTTAATGTTTTCAATTAATAGTTAGATTAGAGGCCACTGCACGTATATATAGACATTTTATAATGGTAAATACATATTCAACATTTTCATTGTAATTCTCTATAAAATATCATTTGGTAAATAGATAATATTAGTAAATGGGGCTAGCCAATTAGCCCAAGTAGAACAATTTGATTATTAATGAACTAACATGATTATATACCAAACTAACATAACAATTATGTATAATAAAAAAAATTATAAGGGAGTTTGAGGCAGCCACCTTACTTGATAGGACCCACCCTTCAAACTTGCCAGACAAGGGACGCAGGTAGGTCTCGCTAGTTCTTGCATCCGCCTCTCGAGCCTCAATTCCCGTGCAACGACGTTGGAGAACCAAGTAGAACAATTTGATTATTAATGAACTAACATGATTATATACCAAACTAACATAACAATTATGTATAATAAAAAAAATTATAAGGGAGTTTGAGGCAGCCACCTTACTTGATAGGACCCACCCCTCAAACTTGCCAGACAAGGGACGCAGGTAGGTCTCGCTAGTTCTTGCATCCGCCTCTCGAGCCTCAATTCCCGTGCAACGCCCTTGGAGGGTTACAAAACAAAAAAAACGTGTGAGTGGACAAAAATAAATATTTTAAAAAACATAGTTCAAAAAATTACCTTTATCCTCCATTTTTCGAAACCATGCATGCATACAAAAAATCATTAAGTTTCGACCAAAATAAAACACATTTTATATCCTCAAAATCTGTGAAAAGTATCATCCTGTCAAAAGCAACATTTCACCATCAAAAGCACCCATAATCCAACATAAACCTCACCCAAGTCACCATAACAGACCACACTAACAGGATTCACATACAGTCAACCCATCACTGACACACAATGTCAAAGATCAAACCATTGCACCATTGGTAGGCACACCACTCAGAAAAGTAGCCTAACTCAACATCCAAGTGGGGACCTGACTCGGGAAAAGAGTCTAGCTTGACGTCTGAGTCGTGTCAGTCTCAAGAAAGGAGCGCCGCTCAACATCTGAGACTATCCAACCAATAGGCGTAACCTCAACATACATCATGACTCATCACATCAATAACACACATTCAACCCATATCCAACATCACCATGGAATTCACATATAGTCAATTCAACGTCATCACACTAATTATACACAATCAAACCACATCCAAACCATCCTTGAAGCAGCACAATATCAATCATCATATCATAAGTGCACTACCGGTAGGCCATGCAGTACCACTCGGGATTTGGAGCCCAGTTCAGCATCTGAGTGAAATTCGACTCAGGATTCAGAGCCCAGCTCGACGTCTGAGTCGCTAACATAGTACCAGTCTCAAGATTTGGAGCCCAGCTCAATGTCTGGGACTAACCAATCAGCACACATGCACACAGATCACATATAATCCATAACACAATACATGAATATCGAGGAGTCTGACACAAATCAACTTCACAACCAAGTCCGCATTCTAGATACCCAAGCCTACGCCCAAAAGCATACTTTATACAAACTTCGTAACACGTGCACAACCACTTTCCATAAAATCATCTAGAAATTATATGGAAATGATAAATACTCGATGATCACAATGTTTATAGCATAGACCTTGTTCACCCCAAATCTACAATTTAAAATGAAATCCGGGAACATATATTCAAGAAAACCTCGTAAAATGAGTCATCAAATAACTTCCGTAAAACCAACAAGAAATCAAACCAAAAACTAAAAAAAAAATCCAACATTTTAATCTTTCATCTCATAAGTCCTATCCAATCACAAAACCACAATCAAAATGGGATTTTAAAATATAATTTACGAAAAATCTCGTAAAACGTGCAATAAATAATAATTAATTATAAAATCACTAAAAATTGAATAAAATTTCCAATAACTCAAATATCACCAAAAACACATAATAATACATTTAAAACAATTAAATATGCATGCATAATAGTTTATTAAAATAAAACATCCATTCACACGTACTGTACACGCAATCGAACCAAATTGTACGCCTTTCCGTAAAATCTGAGAATGTCATTTCCTGCCATAAACCACATCTTAAGGTCACTAATCAACTTAATAAGCTCATACTTTAATCGCATTATTTTTTTGGATTTTTAAACGAATTTAAAAATAATCCCTAAACCTTCAGACAATCGAAATTGCCCTCGAGAAAATATCTGATCACCTCAGAAATTGTACTGTTAGATTCGTAACATCAAATACTAGAACTTTCGTGATGGTAGAGTTTTCAGAAGGGATGGAATGCGCCCCTCGCACTACTAGAAGTGGATGCACGTGGTGGCCATGCGTGTTACTATTCCCCATCCCTGACCTCAATGCGACCTAGTTCTCTACAATCCAGGTCGCCTAGCCTGGTGAGTCGAACCCGGCCTAAAAACACCATTTCCTCCACCGTTTTCTTCGGTTCAACTACCTATCATCATCTCCTGAAGTCTAGAATTAGTTCTATGGATTTAAAACTAAGAAAAACATACCTCATGTCTCCCTTAGTAATCAAGCCTTTGGGTCCACATGACATCCACGCTTTTCTCACGTTCCTTCGTACCAAACACCATATTTTCGAGCTCAAAACAACCTTAGGGACTTCAGAAGGTCACGAGAGTGCTCACTTTGAAATGTTCCTGACCTAGAACCAAAAATTCGATCTCTAACTTACGGGCTCAAGGTTTTTTGTTCACTGTTTTCCCTTCTCCTCACCATTTTCATATTGTTTCTTCTTCTAACCTTCCTATTCTTCTCCCCCTGACTATCTTCTTTCTTCCTCCCTCGTTTTCCCTCATGGTTGGACTAGCTAGTGAAGTTTTTTTCGTTTTTCTCATGCTCTACCACAATGCACTGAATTCCCCTTAAAACCATTTAACACACACACACACACACACACACACACACACACACACACACACACACACACACACACACACACACACACATAACTTAGTCGATTGCACCATCCCCAATGAGATAAGTGACACTTGGCACTATCTCAAGGCATCCAAAAGAAATGTCTCCCATAAAAATTACCAAAAATACCTTTCTAACCAAATTTCAAAATTTCCCCTACGTAATTTTAACCAAGAACGAAACCGTCTGATCTCTGTTTTCAACATGTCGTATGTTGACGTACTTGAGAGGCCGAGAGTTTCGTAACGGTCTTTACAAAAAAACCAAAGGACATCCTGATAAAAAGCCAACATTTTGATTTTTAGTCAAAAGTCAACCTTTGACTTTTAGGGGCAACATGGTCAATTTCATTTAACTTTTTCGATTTACCCTCGTTGAAAGTCTTGGTCGTTACAACCTACTCTTCTTGAGTGGGTCAAAATAAATATTTAAAAAAACATAGTTCGAACAAAAATAAATACTTTTAGAGGCTCCGTCTCTCGAGCCTCGATGCTCGTGCAATGCCCTTAGAGGGTTACAAAACCAAGAAAACGTGTAAGTGGGACAAAAATAAATATTTTTAAAAAACATAGTTCTAAAAATAACATTTACCCTCCATATTTCGAAACTACGTATGCATACAAAAAATAATTAAGTTCCAACCAAAACAAAACACAGTTTATATCCTCAAAATCTGTGAAAAGTGACCTCATGTCAAAAGCAACATTTAACCATCAAAAGCACCCATAATCTAACATAAACCTCGCCCGAGTCACCATAACATACCAGAATAACTAAATTCACCCACAGTCAATCCATCATCGACACACAATGTCAAACATCAAACCACTGCACCATTGGTAGGAACACCACTCGGGAGTGAACACTCGGATGGCGATTAGATGTCGTACCCCTGAGTGAAAACTCGGATGATGTATCCCCGAGTTGTTATGTGATAAGGTGGTTAATATTCAGGCATCGTATTTTGAGATTCGTGATTAATATTATGTTGATATTTTCGTAGATGAGGTTATTTACTGATTTTGGTTGAGTTGTTGATATTTGCTCGTGTTTCACGATTTTCACGATTCATGATTGATATTTTGTTTTAATCTAGATTTTATGGTTTTCATATACATGCACAGTTTTATAAAAATGAGGGTAAATTGCTTATAACTTTTCGAACTACATTTTTTTTGTGAATATCTATTTTTATCCACTCACACATTTTCGTGATTTTGACTAACCTTCAAAGGCCATTGCACGGACTTCGAGATTGATCAAGAGTCGAAGGCATGAACTGAATGCAATACGAGTATTCTTTGTTTGATAAGTGTCGAGAGTAAATTTAGTAATTTGAGTTGATTGTCAGAAGGGAGCAGGACTAAGTGTGATGATTAAAGTATTTTAGGGACAGGTGCTGTCAATCAACCCTAAGAGCAGTCTGGCAAGGCAGCCGCCCTTGACCCTGACCTCGAAAAAGCCCCAAAAATTTTTACTATACATAGTTGATATGTTAATTTGATATATAATTATTTTAACTCATTAATAATCAAGATAAACCATGTGGGTGAGTTGGTCAAGTTGTCACTTCTTAGCACCTAATATCTTAGGGTCGGCCCCGAGTAAGATCACCAACACAAATAGAGTCTTCATATTATTTTTTGGGACAACCTTAGTAGAATAAGTTTGGCTAATGAGAAACCGTAAGAAACTCAAATACAGATGCCATTTTTTTCCTTATGTGCATGTCTGAAGTGGAAACTATAGGATGTTTGTTGAAATTTTTTGTATTTAAATTTACAAAAAAATAAAATAAAATTCAAACTCCAATGCATAATAAAAGATATCTTATCTAAATAATGTGTCTAAATTAAATTTATATTTGATTAAAAATAATATTCATTTTGCATTTCCTTACTAATCATTATAAAGTTATCACGAATATTAGTAGTTAAAAAATTATTAGTAAGAACACATTCAAAATTACATCTAGTATGACACAATATTCATTAATAATAGTGCATTTATGTATAAAACTTTCAACCACCTCATTCTTGCCATAAATTTGGTGTCATCGGGGCCAGCCCAAGGGTGAGACGAACAAGGCATGTACCTTGGTCCTCTCATTAGAAAAAAAAAATCTCACTTAAAAATCTCATATATAATATAACTCACCCAATAACAAAGTCCAAATAAATCTAAATTATTTAAGGGTTTAAGGAAAAAAATATTAAAAAGAACACTAAATCTACACAATGTGGACAGATGCCTAGGGCCTGGTAATGAGTTGTGTCATGCTGGATTCATTTTGTATCATGCACTCTATTTTAACTAAATATGTCTACCTGAATCCGACTCATTTAATAATCGTGCCAAGAATATCCAACTTGAACCCGACATGTTAATGAACCAAGTAACCTTTGTAATCTGTATGACCCATTTGATAACTAGTCGTGTTTGAAACCCAATTAGGCTATTACCTATTAAAAATGTTTAATCTGTTAACATATTTAAGATGTTTAACTTATTTAAACTATACGATTTAATATGTATATATGTAGGTAAATTGGTAAATATGTGGGTTAATGATTGATATGTTTATTGAACGAGTTAATATATACGTCATTATACGAGTTACCAGATTGACTCAAAATCTACTCATTTATTAGATCGGTTAATAGGTCATTATATGGGTTAACAGGTTGACCCGAGACCCACCCGTTTATTAAAAGTGTCATAATAGGCTGACTTGAAAATGACTTAAAATTTTAATCGTACGGATTAACCCAGATAAATTTTGTGTGGGTTTCGAGTCGTATAAAAAAAATAGCCACTCTTGGGACTATTAACATATTCGACTTTCAAACTTTTAGTAGCATTTGGATAACAAAAAAAAACACAAAAAGTTTACCGAAAATATAAGGAAGGGTTAAACCTTTATTGTATCTATAAATTTTAGGGGAAGGAAAAAAAAAACTTTTGACTTTCCTTAATCGTTGCCTCACCCTCTATAAATCTTCAACTATCTTATTCATAAAACCAAAAAAAAAAATCTTCAACTCTCTTACTTTTTAGAAGAAAAAACAAATTCTTCCCTTCTCAATCCAAACTCTTCTACTTTCCCCCTTTGGTTCTTGCTAAATTTTAAATACTTGAGTGGTTGATTAAATTGGGATTTAAGTGTTTCAGTTTTTTTTATCAAAAAATGATTTCATTTAAATAATAGATTTCGACACTACATCTGACCAAGCAATGGGCTTGCTAAAACACTACATTGGACCATGAAGTAAGCCCATCTAAAAGGCTTCAAAGATCACACAAAGCTCACCATCAAGGCCCATGCTTGAAAATTCCATCACTAGGCCCATGACCTAAACCCTTGCTCTTTCCTATAAATAGGGAGTTCCTCTCTCATTTGAGTGATCCCATTCTCTCACTATAGAAATCATTCTCTCTCTAATTTTGAGAGCTATCTTTTCTCTCTACACTTCCCTTTATCTCTCTAAAAGGCTCTAAGTCTATTGTATCATGTTCAAACAAATATATTTATATAATGAAAATGGAGTATACCACCATGGACATAGCCTATTCTGGGTGAACCACGTACATGCTTGTGTTTTTGGGTGAGTGCAGTTTTCTTCTTCTAAGTTGGTGCATTTTATGCATCAACAGTTTAGCGCCGTCTGTGGGAAGACGACTAAAATCCATGTCGGTCTCCCTTTCCTATCTATCCCGATGGATCCCACATCATTCAAGAGCACCAAGCATCATCCACACCCATCTTGGTCGGCCTGATACCTTTCTGGTCGACCTGACACTTTTTTTGTTCTTCCTGATACCTTTCCAGTCGGCCTAACACTCACTTTTTAGTCTTCCTAATACCTTTTCGGTCGGTCTGACACTTTTTTTTGGTCTTCCTGATACCTTTCTAGAAGACCTGACACTTTTTTTGGTATTCCTGATACCTTTTTGGTGAGCCTGACACACTTTGTTGTCTTCTTGATACCTTTCTAGTCGGCCTGACACTTTTCTTAGTCTTCCTGATACCTTTTTGGTTGGCCTAACACTTTTTTTGGTCTTCCTGATACCTTTCTGGTCGGTCTAACACTTTTTTTGATTTTCCTAATACCTTTCTGGTCGGCCTGACACTTTTTTCTGTCTTCTTGATACTTTTCTAGTCGACCTGACACTTTTTTTAGTCTTCCTGATACCTTTTTGGTCGACCTGAAACTTTTTTTTGTCTTCCTGATGATACCTTTCTGGTAGACCTGACACTCTTTGTGGTCTTCTTGATACCTTTCTAGTAGGCCTAACACTTTTTGGTCTTCTTGATACCTTTCCGGTCGGCCTGACACTCTTTGTGCTCTTCTTGATACCTTTCTGGTCAGCCTGACTTCTTTTCTGGTCTTCCTGATACCTTTTTTGTCTTCCTTCGTCTTCACCAAGACTAAACAGCCACCTAATCGTGTAAAGGTCCGCATAATCTGACCGACCAAGGTGACATATGCACTTTTACTCATGTGGTCCTTAGTCGGTCTAAGGATATCCCCTAGGCCAATCGACCACATAATCGTGCGAGGTCTCACCAACATACTAGTCTTCCTGCAAGTGGTCTTCCTCGTACCCAACATACCGATCTTCCTGTGAGTGGTCATCATGCAAGTGGTCTTCCTCCGACACAGTAACCGGTCTTCCTGCGAGTGGTCATCCTGCAAGTAGTCTTCCTCCAACCTAACATATCGGTATTCCTGCAAGTGGTCTTCCTGCGAGTGGTTTTCCTCTGACCTAACATACCGGTCTTCCTACGAGGGGTCATCCTTCGAGTGGTCTTCCTCCAACCTAATATACCAGTCTTCTTGTAAGTGGTCTTCCTTCGACCCAATATATCGATCTTCCTGCGAATGGTCATTCTGCGAGTGGTCTTCCTCCGACCCAACATACCAGTCTTCCTGCAAGTGGTCATCCTCCGACCCAACATATCAGTCTTTCTACGAGTGGTCTTCCTCCGACACAATATATTGGTCTTCCTACAAGTGGTCTTCCTCCGACCCAATATATCGGTTTTCCTACGAGTGATCTTCCTACGAGTGGTCTTCCTCCAACCCAATATACTAGTCTTCCTGCGAGTGGTACTCCTCTAACCTAACATACCGGTCTTCCTATGAGCGGTCTTTCTGCGAGTAGTCTTCCTGTGAGTGGTCACCCTTCGATCAAAAATACCGATCATCTAACGATGGACAGACTTATCAAGGGCTCAATCTTCTCGACCCAACAATTGGTCATCCTCCAACCCACACATCTCGATACACCTGAATTCAACTAAGGTAACACTTCAGATCAGAAACTTCTTCTGAACATCATACACATAGTAAGTATACAATGTCGAGCATACATGAAACTTATACATACACTCATACATGCTAACATACATGCACCCATACATGTCGAGCATACATGAAACTTATACATACACTCATACATGTTGACATACATGCATTCATACATGTCGAGTATGCATGAACTCATACATACGCTCAACACATATTGAGCGCTCAAAACGTACCAAACGCTCGACACATTACGGAGCTGCTCAACCCAGTACCGAGCTACTCGACACATTACCGAGCATACACATGACTCGAACATTAGAATCAAAGTACAGGCGCACCCAGCCTACACTCAAACGCTCGACTCATTACCGAGCTGATCGACACATTACCGAGCTACTTGACACATTACCGAGTATACACATGGCTCGAACATTAGAGTCAGAGTAAAGGCGCACCAAGACTACACTCAAATGCTCGATACATTATCGAGTTGCTCGACACATTACCAAGCTACTTGACACATTACCGAGTATACACACGACTTGAACACTAGAGTCAGAGTACAGGCGCACCCAGCCTACAGTCAACACAATACCAAGCCACTTAACATATTAGTGAGTAAATATTCGCTCAACACATTACCGAGCCACTCAAGCACGTCATTGAGCCCACAATCAAAGCTAAAACTTAGTTATCATGTCAATTGGCACACAGACACCGCAGAATCAGTCAAAGGCATTCAAGCTCATACACGGGATTATACACATCGGGGGACTACCAAAGCACAACCACTATGAGTCTACATCTTAGTATCCTACCCCAATTGAGGACTTTGGGGACTAATGATAGTACATCTAGCAGACCAGTGGATGAAAACTAGGGAGTTGCTCAGTCAGTGCATGTCAGGACCCGACCCTCCTCGGTCAGGACCCGACTCATCTAGCACGATATTGTCCGCTTTGCGCCTTATCGCCCTTACCCTCACGGTTTTGTTTTCGGAAGCTCACGGTGCAACTTCCCAAGGGGTCACCCATCATGGAATTGCACCAACCTCAACTCGCTTAACTTTGGAGTTCCAATCGAACCCAAAGCCACTGAACTCCCAAAAGGCCTCGTGCTAGATAGGTGTGTGCCTACACCTTTAAGGCACACCACCATTCCCCTCCCAGACCATTCCCACCCCCCCCCCCCCCCCCCCGCGCGGGAATATGGGATCGTTCACCGTTCCCTCCAGGACACGGGTCTTACAATCCACCCCTGTTAGGCCCCAGCGTCCTCGCTGACACACTTCTTGGTCAGGGTATGGCTCTGATACCATTCTGTTAGGACCCGACCCTCCTCGGCCAGGACCCAACTCATTTAGCACGATATTGTTCGCTTTGGGCCTCCTTGCCCTTGCCCTTACCCTTACGGTTTTGTTTTTGGGAGCTCACAGTGCAACTTCCCAAGGGGTCACCCATCATGGAATTGCACCAACCTCAACTCGCTTAACTTTGGGGTTCCAATCCCCCCTAAAGCCACTTGAGCTCCCAAAAGGCCTCGTGCTAGATAGGTGTGTGCCTACACCTTTAAGGGACGAGTCTTACAATCCACCCCCATTTCCCTCCCAGACCATTCCCCCTAGCATGAATCTGGGATCGTTCACTATTCCCTCCAGGACACGGATCTTACAATCCACCCCTCTTAAGGCCTAGCGTTCTCGCAGGCACACTTCCCGGTCAGGGTCTGACTCTGATACCATTCTGTCAAGACCCGACTCTCCTCTGTCAGGTCCCAACTCATCTAGCACAATATTGTCCGCTTTGGGCCTCCTTGCCCTTACCCTCACGGTTTTGTTTTCGAGAGCTCACAGTGCAACTTCCCAGGGGGTCACCCATCATGGGATTGCATCAGCCTCCACTCGCTTAACTTTGGAGTTCCCCCGGAATCCAAAGCCAGTGAGTTCCTAGAAGGCCTCGAGCTAGATAGGTGTGTGCCTACACCTTTAAGGCACACCACCATTCCCCTCCCAGACCATTCCCCCCTCGCAGAAATGTGGGATCGTTCACCGTTCCCTCCAAGACATGGGTTTTATAGTGCACTTTCTCTGGAAGTCCTCAACCGAGAGAGTCCACCTCAGTCAAGAACTTGGGGACTTGTCGACACTACATCTAACCAAGCAACGGGCTTGCCAGAACATTACATTGAACCACAACGTAAGCCCATCTAGAAGGCTTCAAAGATCACACAAAGCTCATTATTAAGACACATGCCTAAAAAGCCTATCACTAGACCCATGACCTAAACCCTAGCTCTTTCTTATAAATATGTAGTTTCTCCCTCATTTGAGGTATACCATTCTCTCACTAGAGAAATCATTCTCTCTCTAATTTTGAGAGCTCTTTAGTCTCTCTACGCTTCTCTTTCTCTCTCTAAAAGGCTCTAAACCTATTGTATCATGTACAAGAAAATATATTTATATAATGAGAATGTAGTATATCATCGTGGACGTAACCTATTCTAGGTGAACCACGTACATACTTGTGTTGTTGGGTGAATGCGGTCTCCCTTTTCTAAATTGGTACATTTTATGCATCAATAGTAAGGATAAATAACAAGTGTTGGTTCATTTAGAACTTTTGAAAAGAAGACTAACTAATCTGAAATCCTTCACCAGGAATACAAAAGGTTTTTTCCTGGTGAAGGGTTTCAGATTAGTTGGTCTTCTTTTCAAAAATTCTAGATTAAAATTTTCTATTTTTTAATTTTTTTTTTAAAATTGAAAATAATAAAATCTTTTTTATGTTTTAATATGTCACAACGAAAGTTGAATAGATTAGCCATATTATCGATTAGGAAAACACGATAAATGAAACTTGAATATGAAAACTTTCGGACAATCATATAATGGATGTGAATATGTGAGAAATGACAGCAATATATATAATGCATATTTTTATTTAAAATTTTGGATATTAGTACATTATTGTTACCATAAATAGAAAAATTGTCAAACAATTCAGTATGGAGCACTGCAAGACAATAAATCATCACTCATGCCTCAAGGCTCATGATACAACAGTTCGTATTAAAAGTTGGGCCCAATAAGAATTTAAGCACAAAGAATCAACTAAGCCCATAATGTTCAAAGATCAATAAAGCGAGGCGTAGCCCATTATTTCATTTCTTCACCAATTAAAACTAGCCCAATAATCTGACAAAAAACCAACCCAGAGAAAGCGCAATAAAGCTTTAACTACAAGTGCTTTTATAAAACCCGCCTGTGGCGGGGTCCCATGGACACAGCAGGGAAGACAAGGGTGGGGAAGGGCGCACGTGTGAGATGAAACTGACTTGGTGTGAGGGTTTTGTCAATGTCCACTTACCAACTGGCCTGCTGGTTCGTAGTGTGAGGATTTGAAGTTGAACAGAAGACAGAAGAAGCAAGAGAAGGAAAAGGGTGACAAGTGATAATATTGGAAATTTGGAATTGGATGGTGAGCTGATACTGATGAGTGCAGATGACATTCGTCGGATGTGTCAATTTCAGTTTTCTCCATGTTCGTACAAATATGCATGGCAAATAGGCAATGGGGGAATCTACAGTACTCTAATTGACCCCCCCCCCCCCCCCAATTTTTTCTATTCACTTGTTTATACGATTACAATTCCACTCACTCACGTACCATCTTCTTCTTCCTCTTGTAGCCTTGTGGGTTGTGTCAAGATTCAAAAGATTGAGTATTGTTGTCACCGACTCTTTGCACATAAATCATATCATGTTTGATTTCGACTAGACATACAGCTTTTTGCATTCATGAATTAAGGCTCGCATTCGTACCCCGTTTCAATTGTTTTTGTTGATGGTCATAGTAAGGCGAGCCGAATCTAACAGATTGTAGTAGATAACATTTGATAAAGTCTCTTTAGGATCCTCAAAGATTGAACCATGTGAGCTCACCATGTGAACCTACCGTCAACCCAAGCTCACAAGACCTACTCTAGACTCAGGCCCAAACAACAACCACCTACCAAGGTACTAGTCATCGGGGTATCACTCAGTTGCCTACCATGGTACCACTCACTTGGTACTATTCACCAAGTGGTACCACTCATCTGGCGGTACCGCTCACCCGACGTTACCACTCACCAGTGGTACCACTTAGCTGCCCAACTAATAGGCTTTTCACCCCCGTAAACCGTGCCTCACACCTCCCCATGTACAATTGTAAAGGAGGGGCACCTAACATGACCAGTCCCAAGTTACTTTGATAATCAAATAGAGTCTGATCCTTACGAGGTACCGCTCATATTCAACTTACTAACCCCCGTCAAGTAATGGAGATCGTCCGTTTAACTTCTTCCTAGTATTAGTTAAATAATAAATAAATTTAAATAAATTGAACTAAATAATTAATGAACATTATATTTAAACTATTCCAATGAAATCATAACAATATATATATATGTATCACAACTTAAAAAAATGGAAAGTCTATTAATACATACTTCTTTCGTAATCATGTCTTTATATGTTTAACAAATTTTCTACCCATATTTCTCGTCCAGATTAACCTTAGGTTTTGATCCCCAAATCTTATGGTATTAAACTTGAATTTAAACATAAACATATATCTTCAGATAGCCAAAACTGTATCCAAATGATGTCCAATAAACTTGAAGCTTGTACCATTAGACTCATAATGTAAAGACAGTGATTTTTTTTATGTTGACCTTGACTCAAGACGACACCGCACGGGCCCTCACGCGCCGGCAAAAGCCTCTGCGCGTGGAGGCCATGGGCCTGCATAGGTTGTCTTCAATCTTCAGTGGGTGACCCGATTTCCTACAATTTGGGTCATATGATCTGTGATCACGGCCCAGCCATATCGCGGCCATCTCTCATCCATTTTTGATAATTCAAACAATAAAATGTACCTATTTGATCCCAAAAGAAGATAAGTAACATTGAAAGGAAGAAAAACTTACTTAATCACAAGGTTCGAGCTTCCTATCTTTCGGCCAGAATTCATCATCCATATTCTAGTCTTTCTACATCCAAAAATTCCCCCTTTCTATCCCACGATGATCTTAGGAACTCAAAAAGCATCCTAGAGTCCTTAGTTAGACCCAAGGAAGCTCTACAACAGCTTGGCGATTCACAACCCAAACTTGAGTTCTTGGGATAATTCTTTGACTATCATGTTTGGTGTTTCCACCTCCCCAGGTCACTTCTAATACTTCCAGTGCCTCAGTAACTCTCCTTCTCCTTTCTTTCATTTCTTTTTCTAGCTTCCTTTTTTCCTCTTCTCCCTATTTGCACTTTTTTTTCCCTCTCGGCCACCCTCCACCGAACTGCACCCACACACATACAATCCTACATATATAGACAGAGCTAAGTCGGAGGAAATTGGGAAGGAGGATACTAGATTAATCTAGACACATGTCACTATCATATCGCATTTTCCATATGAAATTACCAAATTATCCCCTTATGATAAAATTTACCAAAATGCCCTTACATAATTTCGGCCCTTATCGAATCTACTAAAATCTCCTATTCTGATATACCGCCTATTTGTAGACTCAGGAATTCGAGACCTTTGTAACGGTACTCACGGAATGTCTAAAAAGTATCCAGATCAAAAACTCAACTTTTGACCTTATATTGGCAAAACTATCATTTCCCTTTTTAACTTTCTCAATTTCGGGGTCGTTACAATCTGCCCCCTTAAAAAGTTTCATCCTCAAAATTTTAAAACAAATCATGTTGTAAAATCTTACTTAAATTGTAGTCCAGTGTAATTCAACCAAATCACACAAGACACCTCAGAAGCAGCTCTAAGCACTCTCTGGGTCATAATAGTACCAACCATAGCTCATGAGCTAAATCATCCCGGTCTCATAACCAAGCTTAACCAGTCATCAACTTAAATACCGATTGCATAAATAGCACTACGTGTAGGCCAATACCTCATACATCATCTGAGTCAAGTTCATAAAATACACAAAACATCATCTAATCCAAGTACGAGAATTGCACTAATGCACCATCCGGACATGTTTGGGAACTTGCACGTAGCACCATCCAGACTAAACAATATCCCCCGGGAACTGGACGAAGTACCATCCATGTTATCAAAACATCCTTATGAAATAGTGCCGAGCTCGACGTCCGAGTTATTTTTACACTACTGATAGGTAGACCACTCGAGAACTAGAGCTCAGCTCGACGTCCGAGTGTAAACTCAGTTTGGAACCAAAGCTCTACTCGACGTCTGAGTGAGACTGGCTCGGGAATCAGAGTATAACTCGATTTTTAAGTCACCATCCCAATACCAATCTCAAGAATCGGCGCCCTGCTTGATGTCTGAGACTATATACTACCATACCTAGTCTCGAGAATGAGAGCATAACTCGGGAATCAGAGCCTAACTCGATGTTTAAGTCACCATCCCAATACCAGTCTCAGGAACCACAGCCCTGCTCAATGTCTGAGACTATAAACCACCATACCTAGTCTCGAGAAACATAGCCTAACTCGATGTCCGAGACCAACTAACCATCACATTACATAATCACTCGGGGATACAACATCCGAGTACCAACTAGTAGTCCAAGAAGGTACTATCCCTATTCACAATAATGTACACGTATCAAAAATATACTTTTATAACACATATCAAGTCCTTAAAACCAAATCTATATTTCAAAATCCAAGCCAAAGTCCAAAACACAATTTTTCGTAATTTCTCGTAAA
This sequence comes from Prinsepia uniflora, assembly GCA_032719365.1. Classification (NCBI taxonomy): domain Eukaryota; kingdom Viridiplantae; phylum Streptophyta; class Magnoliopsida; order Rosales; family Rosaceae; genus Prinsepia; species Prinsepia uniflora. The sequence goes on from CM064863.1 coordinate 19,660,161, forward strand.
ACGTGCACACAAAACAGCTAATAATTTCCTGAAAATCATCAAGTAATCATTTGAAAATCATATTCAAAATTCCAACATATACCCATCCCTTTTTAAAAGCCAAATCATTACTTTGAAATCTGGTTCTAAACCAACACAATTTTTATAAACCCTTGCAAAATGTGTATTCGAAATCGATTTAAAATTCCAAAAATCATCAATAATCATACAAAAACCTTAATTCACATTCCAAGTCAAATTTAAATTCCAATCTAGATATACTCCAAACACCAAAAATATATTATGCCCAAAACTACTCAATAAATCGCAAAAAAAAAAAAAAATCCTTTCAACTATTGATAATTCAAATCCTACAATAAAACAATTAAATGAATAAAATAATTAAATATGTATGCATGTACTTACCGAACTATCTCAATAATCCGTTTCATGTTTCATAGATAGTATACTCAATAACCATACTCTGATACCAAATTGATAGGACTAGCTGTAAGTTACTTTGATAACTGTGTCGGTCATACTCCTGTCCGACAACTATTCCAAGTTTACCATGAATTACCCTTAAATTTTGCCAGTCAAGGAATTTTTCCTAATTTTATTCATTTTCATATCCTGATGTGTTAGTCAAATGTAGTTCAATCTTTGTGGGGTACCGCTCACATCCAACCCACTAACCCCGTCACGTAATAGAGACAGTCAACTTGATTTCTTCTGAGTATTAGTTAAATAAAAATAAATTTAAATAATGAAATTAAACTAATTATTTAATGAACATTATAATTAAACTATTCCAATGAAATCATAACAAATATATATAAATGTCTCACAAGTTAAAGAAATGGAAAGTCTATTAATACATAGTTCTTTTGTAATCATGTCTTCGTATGTTTCACAAATTTTCTACCCATATTTCTCGTCATTTAGAGGTCAATATTATCCAAATTAACCTTAGGTTTTGATCCCCAAATCTGATGGTATTAAACTTGAATTTAAATGTAAACATATTTCTTCAGACGACCAAAATTGTATCCAAACGATGTCCAATTACCTTAAAACATGTACTATTAGACTCATAATGTAAAGACGAGGACTTTTCATGTTGACCCTGATTCAAGATGACACCGCACGTGCCTTCATGCACCGGCAAATTCCTCTGCGCATGGAGGCCATGCACATGTAGAGGTCATCTTCTACCTCCAGCGAGTGACACGGTTTCCTGCAATTCAGGTCATCTGACTCGCGATCACGACCTGGCCATATCTTGGCCATATCTCAGCCATTTTCGATGATCCAAGCATCCCTATTTGATCCTAGAAGAAGATTTGTAACTTTGACATGAAGAGAAACTTACTTAATCACAGGGTTCGAGCTTCCTATCTTTCAACCAGAATTCATCATCCATATTCTGGTCTTTCCACGTCAAAAACTTCACCCTTTCTATCCCAAAATGATCTTAGCAACTCAACAAGCATCCTAAAGTCCATAGTTTGACCCTAGGAAGCTCCCAGACAGCTTGGTGAGTCACCACCCAAACTTGAATTCTCGGGATTATTCGTAGACTATCATGTTTGGTGTTTCCACCTCCCATGTTTGGTGTTTCCACCTCCCCATATCACTTCTAATACTTCCACTGCCTTAGTAACTCTCATTTTCTTCTCTTTCTTTTCTTTTCTAGCTTCACTTTTTCTTTTTCTCCCCATTTGCTATTTTTTTCTTCCTTTCGGCCACCCTCCACTAAACTACACCTAGACACATACAATCCTAAATGTATAGACATAACTAAGTCAGTGGAATGAGAGAGGGGAGGATGCAAGATTAATCTATACACATAACACTATATATCACATTTTCCATGTGAAGTTACCAAATTACCCCTTTTGCCAAAATTAACCAAAATGCTGATATATAATTTTGGCCCTTATTAAATCTATTCAAATCTCTGATTTTGACATACCACCTGTCTGTCGACTCAGAGGTACGAGACCTTTGTAATGGTACTCACAAAATGTCTAGAAAGTATCTAGGTCAAAACGTCATTTTTTGACCTTATAGGGGCAAAACCGCCATTTCCCTTTTCAATTTTCTCAATTTCTGGGTCGTTACAACACTTGTCTCCCATTCTTTCGTGCATAAAGTCTCGCCTAGGGAACTTCCCTCACACTTTCTCATGTGATGTCAGGACCCGTCCCAAATATCGCCTCGATACCCGGGACGAACCCTGCTCCCGTCTGACAATCACACTCAAAGTACCAAAATAACCTCAACACCACTATAAGCATAATTATCAGACGAAGGAGTAAATATAATACAACTGTAAGTTAGAGCATAGTTCTACAAAATGGGCCCAAAATCCTACTATGCTAGTCTCGCAACGGAAGAACGTCGCCAGCTCTATGCCTCGATTCCTGCCTCAACGTTCACCCCAACGCTATCACCACGACCTGGAGGGAAAATTTAAAACCAAAAAGTGTGAGCGGACTAGAATAAATAAAAGTTTCAAAAACAGTTTATCATCAAATCAGAGTTAAGGAAAAATAATAATAATATTTGTTCCCCCCGTTTTGAAAACATGCATGCCTAACGAATATTCTGAAACCACAACATCAGCGATATAATGTATTTCATAAACCACTATATTAAAACCACGTCTGATCAAACATGCTGGGTCTATCCGAGTCTTTAAACTCAACCAGGCCTCAAATGTAATCCGAGTCTTTAAACTCCCGAGTCTTTAAACTCAATAGGCCTATGGGGGTAATATCATAAATGTCCGAGTCTTTAAACTCCCGAGTCTTTAAACTCAATCCGGGCCCTCCCCCATCCATCAGAACATCCGGGTCTTTAAACCAATATCCAGATCCAGCAAATCCAATCCAAATTCAATGTAAAACAATTTCTAAATCCATAGCCAAACTCGAATTCGAAATTCCCGGTTCGAAGCCCTTCCGGCGTTCAGAACCGTCATTCTGAACCCAAATCCGGAAATCCACTTTTAAACCAAAACCCGTGATTATCAAAATCATGTTTCATAATCCATTTATCATCATCAGAAAACAATTATAAATTGAAATCCCTAAGTATGGCATCAAAATCCGAAATCCAGCTTTTTCTCGAAAAACGTGAGAAAATCCGAAAATGCCTCGAAAAACGTGCAAGCATATCAATCACATATAATCACATATAAACATCATTAAAAAGCATAAAACGTACTTAACAGAATAAAGCATAATTAAAACAGTTAGGCATGCTTGAAAGAAAAGAAAGAGTCCACTCACGAATCTGAACGAGTCAATCGCGCTCCGTGCACTCCTCGACCATCTCAGGCGTCTCCCGTCCTGTCAATATGCACCAAATAGGGTCACAAATACATCAAGGATACTAACCCTAATTTCCCCAATTTTTCGGGAATTTATTCATATTTTAATCTTAGACCCTAAACCGTCCGGATTCCTGAACTAGCCCGTAACATCGTCCGATTAACCTGAAAATCACACCAATGGATTCCTTAGAACATTTAGAACCAAAACCATGTTAGAAGTTTGGCCGGAATCCTCCCCACGCGCAGCCCAAAGTGGCTGCGCGTGGGCCTCACGCGCTTGCTACAGTGCATCTTCAACCTCGAGTCACCCGGTTCAACAGTGTTGAACCGGCGTGACCGGTTCTCTGTAATTCCTCCACCATTTCAGTCCAATCCAATCCCAGAAGCTTCGTCCAATCCTTAGCAATCTAACCCCGTCCTAACATCGAAGAATCACGGCCTAAAACCCCTCGACTTCGTCTTCGAAACAGACGGCCTGTGAGCCCTGTTTTGGCCGCCGGCCACCCAGGTCCTCCCCCATCACGGCGACCATCCTAGACGACTCCTAGGACCTCCCTGAACCTCACTTCACTCACCAATTCCCTCGACTCTAGCCCAGAGTCCACGATTATTGAAAACAAACTCATGGGAAAAACAGGGGATTCGATGCTTACCTTCGATTCCTCCTCCGCCGTCTACACCGCCGCGTGCCACGGTGCTCGTTGAGTCCCCTGCAGTCTCCTGAGCCTCCTATTGCCTTGGTTTGAGCCACCACACGGCACAACCACCGCCACAGTCCACCGTCTCTCTGTTTTTCCCAGAAATTCCAGCCGTCCACCGTCGTGTCTCCTTGCACGATTCCACTTCAAAACACGATCAACAACTCACTCTCTTCTCACTTTCACTCTCACAACCCACCAGAGTCTCACCCACGCACAGAATCGATCAAGAACACTCACAATTCCTCTCTTTGTTTTCTGTTCTCCCAAGCCAAATACACGGTTTAAAATCAATCAATTTGTGGCCGTGTGTATGTAAGACCCTCCTAGAACCATCCAGCAAAGCCCACGTGTTCACTTCTCCCTGGTCTTCAGTACAAATATCCAATCCCACTCAGCCATTTGCCCTTATCTGATTGGGCTATAGGGGAAAAGACCAAATTGCCCCTAGTGTTAAAAATTACCTTTTTACCCTCGAACTTCTCAGACCCGTAACTATTTCATCCGACGTCCGATGACATCGTGCTGCCTGTCGTTGTACTCAGGACATCGAGACCTATCTAACGGTCCTCGGTCTACGTGAAAATCACAAGTCCAAGAAAAAGTCAACATTTTCCTCAATTAGTCAAAATTACGGTAACACCCTCAATCTTCCAAACGTCATAACTTTTTCTCCGATTGTCCGCATCGGACATGCCACCTGTCGACGGACTCGTGACGTCCTAAACTACGTCACGGTCAATGGTCAACACTCATCCAACCAGTCAATCAAAAAGTCAACTTTTCACAAGGGCAAAATCGTCCTTTTATACAAAACTTTTACAAAAATTACATTTATACCCTTCCCGAAGGTACGGGTTGTTACATGTGACCTTGGGCAGAGGTATTTGAAGTCTCAAGGTGCTATAAGTCAACCTAGAGCACCAAGTGTCAAGCTTCTGGTGGAGGACAAGATTGACACAAGTTCCCTACCAAGTGATACCACCCTCCGTGGGTGGTACCAGTGGGATGGAATCTCATCCTCGTAATGGTAGCACTACTCATTGTACATACCAGCAACCTATGAGAAGCCTCCACATGGACTCAACTCAATACTTGGACTAGAAGAAGCCATGTCACCGTCCATTGTGGACCATATGTTGGAGAGTTCTACAAGAAGTCTCCTTCTCTATAAATACTCTCCTTCTCTATAAATAGTGGCTTTTGGCCACGTAGAAAGTGGTTGAAAGTTGGATGGGAGAAGACACTCTCTCTAAGAAGTATCTCTTTTTATTTCTCTCTTTTTCTATCTCTCTCTTCATACTTCACACTTATGTATTCCACATTTCATGTAAACACTTATGTATGCTCATACTCACATGTATAAAAATACTACAGTGGACGTAGGCCTCTTTATAGGGTGAACCACTATACACCTTAGTGTTTGACGATTAACTTAGATTATATGCATGGATGAAAATATCGGCAATTTCGCCGATATTTCCATCGAAATTTCGGAAAAATGGAAGGTCAACACTAAATAGGGGGAAAGAAATTTTTTCCCCTAAAATCCATAATTTCAACAAATATCGACGATTATCGTTGAAATTGACCGATAATCGCTGATACCACCGATACCCATATTTAAAGAAAAAAAAAACCAAAAATTGCCCAATTTCCTCATCATGTTCACCTTGTTGAGTCAAGTAGAATGGTGGTTGTCTCGTGGCCTGTCTTCATCGGAAACATCAAGCAATTACGTCGAACATTTCTCGGACATTGGCTCTAATTCCTCATTCTCTATGATTCTCGGAGTGATGGAGATCGGGGATGAGGTGGAGAAGACGAAGACAAAGACTTTTCAATTTCTTTTATAACATATTAATAAATAGGGCATATATTAAAAAAGTAGAGTCCCTGGGCATATATTTAAATAGGGTAGCCACGATGTTCCTGGGCATATATTTAAATAGGGCAGCCACATCGTGTCCCTGGGCATATATTTAGGAAGACCGAAAACTTTGGTCATAGTTATTATTATTATTATTATTTTATAATTAAAATTCTTATTCATCCATTCACCTTTTTATTTATAATTTTTAATTTATTATCAACAAATATTTGGAAATATAAATATAAGGTTAATTTGAATATTAATTCATTTTAAAAGAAAATTATGTTGAATTGAAGCAAATTATGTTGAATGGTTAATTTGAATATTAATGGATTTTATAAAATTATGAGATGAGCATGCGATTAATAAGAATTCGTTTTACGTCCAATTTTCACTAATTAATGTCCAATTTTCTAAATTATTATGTAAATGCGAAAACCCCAATTTTCTAAATTATTAGGAAAAAGTAAACTCCATTATTATGCATATTTTTATATTTTTAACTATATTAACATTCAATTATAGTAATTCACTTCAATTTATGTTTATGTTTAAAATTTTATATTATTAGTCATCCGCAGAACCATATTGTATCATATTATTCATCATATATTTATTATATCAAAAGTCATTTTATAATTTTTATTAGTCATATATAAACATTATTGGGTACTTATATATTTCCCAAAATTTCATTTCAAATTTCCAACTTTTAGACCAAATTTCCGTCATTTTTGTTGACCGTAAACGATATCGATATTTGGAACGAGATATCCATAAATTTGACTAGCGATATATCCGTCGATATCAGTATTTCAATCCTTGATTAGATGTTATCTCGTACCTCGATCTATTTCACATTGTCAACATTTTAGCGCCATATGTGGGAACCCAACCACAATGACAAGACCCACCCCGATTTACCCCGATAATCGAGAAGAATCCTGCTCCCGTCTGACAATCGAACATAAACTACCAAAAGTAACCGTAACAAACTACACACATCCATTGTCAGACCAAAGATTCACGATACATGTCACAGTACAACAAGTCAGGGTATCACAGAGCATAGGTAACGATACAAGAAAAGAAACGAAAGCCTACTCTATGAGTTAACTACAAGCGCAACGGTAAACTTTATGCCTCTGCCCCAAAATCTACACCACAACGTGGAGGGTGTTAAAAACAATAAAGGCGTTCGTGAACTAAAAATAATGTTCGTGAAAACACTTTTAAGGAAAATTAGAGTTCACCCTCATTTTTGTTCAAAACACGCATGCATTACATAGTATTTGAAAACAATATGAAACAATCATGATATAATGTAAATCTGAACATAACATCAATGAATCGAACTTGCTGGATCACATATTAACGAGTCTTTAAACTCAATAGCATAACGGGCCTCCCGGGTAACGAGTCTTTAAACTCAATAATAGGCCTTCCGGGTAACAACATCACTCCCCACCCCTCCCCAGGTCAATCAACAAGTCTTTAAACTCAACACATAACATCGGATCCAGCAAATTCAATTTAAAATCATTCATGTTTCAAGTCAAAATCACATAGCATAATTCCGAATATAGTTTCATCAAAATAAACCATCATAACCGGAATTCAGTAAATAATAGAAATCCAAGGTTTTCCAACCATATCAAACAATATTAAATCAAAATCTAGCATAGAAAGTCCAAAGGATTCACAAACTGAATCAAAATCAAAGTCCAATAGGGTCTCAGGCCCAAAGCATCATTTTCACGTAAATCCGCTATATACTAATCAGAAATTCGTAACCACATTAAATCATGAAAATTCAGCACCATCATGCAAATCATTTTAATGAAAATCATATAAAAAAATATGTAAAAACAGTTATGCATGCATAGTTAGAAAACAAAAGTCCACTCACTAAGTCCAGATGCTTCAATCGTGACCCTTACGCTCCTCAGACGTCTCGAGAATGTCCTGGCGTGTCAAACATCACAATTATAGGTCACTATTACTTCAAATAGACTAACATTAATCCCCTATTTTTTTGGGATTTTTAAACGTATTTAAAATAAACCTTAAACCTTCGGACACCCAAAACTATGCCGAAACGGTGTCCGATCGACTCGAAACTTGTGCCAAAATATTCGTTACATCGAAAGGATGAAAACACGTGTTGACAATGTCTTGAAATTCGGGCTTATGCGCCCTCACGCGCTACGCGTGGGTGCAACGCGCCGTAAATAGTATCATCTTCAACCTCCCGTCGACCTGGTTCACTGGTTTTTTGGGTCGCCAACCCGACCTCGTCCAAAAATCACCATTTCTCAACCTTTTTCCTTCCTTCTTCGACGAATCTCCTCTAATCTAGCTTAAGAAGAGTTCTATACAATCAAATCAAGAAAAAACGCACCTAAAACTTGGTCATTCTTCAAACACCCACGACCGAACGTTCCTTCTCACTTTCTGGGCAATTCTCACGTACAAAACTGCATCCAACCACTCAGTTTAGATCGTAGGGACCTTAAGAACATGTTTATGAGCTTGGCTTCAAGCGTACCTAGCCACAACCCATTTTCAACCTCTCCAACCCGAAACCTTCACGGGTTTCCTCTGCACATCTTCAACTCGAGCTCTCCCTCTTCCTTTCTCTTCTCTCTACTTTCCTTTCTATCTGCTCTCTATTGTTTTCACTCACACACCTGCTCCTTCACTAGCACACACGATCACACTTTCTTCTCGGCTAAAACCGTTAAATATTTGTAAACAAATATCACACCCTTTTTTAATACAATTAAGTGAGGCGGTTGTACAAGTTTCCAGAAGATAAGGGACAGGTGTCCCTGTCCAATTGCCCAAAACTAAATGCAAGGTGAAAGGACCAAAATACCCTTGCACCAAAAATTACCAAATTTCCCCTACGTCTTTTAGACCCGTAACTTTCCCATCGAACGTCGAAATCGGACGTGCCACCTATCGATGTACTCAGGAGATCGAGACCTACACAACGATCCTCAAAATACATGCAAAAAAATGTCACAAGAAAAGTCAACTTTGACCACAATATATACAAGGAAAAAACGTCATTTTTACACTAAATTTTCCGAATTTACATATTTTGACTTTTCGGGTCGTTACACACAAAGGGATTTGTGCTCTTCTAGCCGATCACAAGCGCGTATTAAATCTGTGGTACCAACCATCCTTACTATCGTGAGTATTTCTTCCTTGCATCTTGCCTCCGATGGCTTGATAGGATCATTGCCTTACCATGGGTAGACTCGATATCCAAGCTTTTTCATTCACCACTGAGTCGACGGATAGTGGTTCCATCGCTCATACGTGCATTGATGCACTGATACCAGTGTCATAACCCACTTCATTGGCTCTCTCTCTCTCGGGTATCCCTAGAACCTGCTACCGTCGGTGCATTGACTGATCAACTTACTGACACATCTATAACCCTAATTGATGCCTAAACGTGTAGAGAACCCCTCGAGAGGTACCGATATGTGTTTTTGCTTAAATGGTACCGCTCAAGTGGTACCTTTTAGGAAGGTACCACATAAACGTGCAGAGAACCTCTCAAGGGGTACCGATATGTGGTTTTCCTAGGTGGTACCACCCAAGTAGGTACCTAAATAAAGAAATCTCATGAGTACCAGAAATTTCCTAGTAGTTAAGACAATCAACGAGAAGGTCAGTACCACTGCTCACCTCTTCAAGAACTTTTCTCTACCATTTGATGTCCTTTTTGTGTATACAGAAAGCCAGAAGGGAGGTACCTAGCTGCAGAGGTACCACTTACCAAGTGGTACCTCTTATCTCGGTACCACCCACTTGCCAGGTACCACTCTACTTGTCAAGCGTCCCTTCCCTAGCATCGAATAGCTAGATTTACAACTTTCTTTTTTGAGGGGATGCGAAGCTCTCCCCCCAGTGAATGACCCACTCTCCACCGTATCTTTTTTTCGGGGATGCCAAGCTTTTTCTCTCGTGGATGACCCGTTCTCCACCTTATCGGTTTTAGGGGATTCCATGTTCTCCCCCTCGTGGATGATCCACTTTCCAGCTTATCTTTATCGAAGGGATGCCAAGCTCTCCCCCTCGTGGATGATCCACTCTTTACCTTATCTTTGTCGAGTGGATACCAAGCTCTCCCTGACACGACCAAACCTAATCCCCCCGAGATTATTACGGGATGTGCCATGCTCCCGTTTGACATGAAGTGTCAGACAAGGAATAACTCAAAACCTCAGCCCGTTCGGGGCTTCCAGAGTGCACCAGGATCGGTGGAGGAGTGCAATGTCTCGGTCTCTGCTACAGCCCGCATCCGTAATCAACCTGAAGGGTATTAAAACCATTAAAAGCTGTGAGTGGATGAAAATCAATAGTTCAATAAAAATACATTTCATAAGAAGACATTTATGCCCTTCACTAAAAAGTATGCATGCATTCGAAAACCAATAATCAAACCATTTACTTTAATTTAATCATTAGGGACTTAGCCCAAAACCATAAATCCAAGTATGTGGGAACTCAGGCCAAAACCGTCAATCCAATCATGTAGGCCACTGCCCAAAATCACCAACACTGAAATACTATTTCATAAATCCAAGCTAGCCGGGGTCTCAACCCGAGTCAATCTCTGACATCCCAGATGTCTGACATCCTAGACGTCTAGCAATCCTACTCCTGAGTCACTATACGGTCTGGTCATTCCGTGCAGTGACCCCTCGTATGCAATGCACCGTGACTACTCCAGCGTCCCAGACGACTGGAGGAGACAATCCATAGATATAAGGATGGTATATGGAAAACATTTTATAAATCATCTCAAACCGTTCAAATGGGCCTACTCCCGAGATTTCCATAAAACCATCGTAATCCACAAATCCGATTTCTCAAATCCAAATCCATTTATGGGTCCCCGACCCAAAATCACATTCATACAACACAATTAAGCCTCATGCCCGATTTCGTAAACCAACTGGACCCCTAGCCCGATGATATACCTCAAATGGACTTCATGTCCTAGGGTTTCCAAAGCAAATGGGTCTCATGCCCGAGATCATCTTTCCAATTCCAAAACCATTTCATCAAACCATCACCAAAGCCACAAGCACATAAAACTACATTATAAAACCAAAAATCTCGATATACGTGCGAATACGAAAATCATCTTGAAATACGTGCAAATATGTAAATCACCAATACCAAAATCATCATCATCATAGAAATCACATATATAAAATATATATAACAGTTATGCATGCATCACAGTTTAGAAAACAATGTTCACTCACAGACCGTCATATGCTATCGCCTAGATATGCGTGCCATAAGCCTCCCCAAGCTAAATCACCGTCCTCGAAATATCCAAACCTGTCCAAATCATACTAGAGGGTTACTAACTACTTCAATAACCTCTCATTAAAGCTGCCTAATTTTTCGGGATTTTTAAATGTATTTTTCATAGACTTTAAACCTTCAGACACCCAAAACTACTTCGAAACGGTGTCTGATCGACACGAAACTAGTCCCAACATGTTCGTTACATCGAAAGGATGATTTCATATGTTGAACACACTCCCAAAACTGCCCCACGCATAGCCCAAATGCGTTGTGCGTGGGCTTCACGTGTCTGCACCTGTTCACTTTCTCCTTCCTGGCCTGAACCGGTCCAAATCGATTCACTGGTGAGCCGGTTCAATTGGGCCGGCGTGACCGATTCAGGCCATTTTTGAATCCCTTTTCAACCCGTTTTCAATTCTAATCCCTTTGTCCCATCATTAGCAACCTATCCATGTGATTAAAACTAAGAAAAACCGCCTAGAACCCATTGGTTCGATTCACCCTTCACGGCCTAAAAACTCATCCTATGCTATGAGCACATCCAAGGGCCAAAATACTTCCTAGGGACTTCATTTAGCTTCTAGGAACCTCAAAATCATGTTTAGGGCTTAGGTTTGAGCTTACCTGGCCATTTGGAGTTTTCGGCCAGTTGCCACCGAAATCCCTACACGGCCGTTCCACCGCCGTGTTCTCCTGCCTCCGGCCACCTTCAGCCATGAACGCGATCCCCATACGTCCAGACAGCCACCAGGAACACATCCCAATAGTTAGAATCGATCAAAAACTCCAAAAACCCATTCTTGAATTTGGACCTAAAACTTACCGTCCGGGGTCCTCTGGCCACCGTCCACGACGGTTGACGCCGTGAGCACCACCGGCATCATCTCATCTCACTCTCCCATTTTCATTCACAGTCCATAGGCATTAGGTGAGGTTTGGACGGGCTAGTGTTTGGGAGTTCACGGTTGAAGAAAATAAGAAAAGAGGATGAAGACTGATGTGCGGGGAGGGAGAGAATTGTGAGGGAAAATATAAAATAAATAAAAATAATATTATTTTAATACTAAGCCATCCAATCACACTTAGATCCACAATTTAGGGGCAAGGACCAATGGGATGAGTGACAAGTGTCACGCATCCAAGGGTCCCAAATTAGAATATCTGCCAACTAGATTTAATTAATATTTAATTCAAATCCCGAGACGTAAGTTCCCGATTTTGATCCCGTAATCATAACTTCTCCGTTCGACGTCCGATTTTGACGTACCGCCTATCTACGTACTGGTAACGTCCCGATCTACGTAACGGTCCTTGGTCCTCGTATGTTTGACTTCCCAGGACAAAAGTCAATATTTTGCCCAATCTAGGGGCAAAATGGTCATTTTACACCGTCCATCCGATTCTTCTCAACTAATCCCTAATTAGTCATTCTAAATCCATAATTAATTAATATTTAATCCCGATATTCGGGACGGGTCGTTACACTCCCCCTCATGGATGACCTATTTTACTCCTAGGACATGTTAATAGGAAGATATGCTCTCCCTCGGCTGCTCCCATGGTAAGCGTGAAGTGTGGTACCCATCTCTAATCGTAGCCAACCCGAAATGTGAACTCCTCGCATGGTACCATTGTGCATGGTACTAATGCGCCTAGTATCACTACACTTGACACCACTACGTTGGTACCACTACACCTTGCCTGCCTACACTTGCGTTTAATGTGGACAGCTGCTAATCCTTGCCATCTCATACACAACAAGTGGTACCCAGTCGGAAGAGGGGTACCCTAACCAAGTTTTCATGTCTTACATTATGTGTTATTTGGTAAGCACTTGGATTTATATATCTGTTGTCTATTTGATCTTCTTGTGTTATCTAAGTTTGGTTAACCTAGCATGGACACAATTTCAACCTTAATTGAGGACTTGAGCAGACTTGGGGACTTACCACCACCGGTATCACCTTAGCTAGCGACGACTAGTACCACCTAAATTGTTTGTCATCAGTACTACCTCAATTGTCCACCATTACTACCGCCCTATCTGTACATCATTGCTATTGCAGCAGCTGTCTACTACTAGTACTGCCTTCACTGCCCACAACAAATATTTTCTAATCTATACATCATTGCTACCACCTCAGCACCATGGTTATTACCTCAATTGTCCATTGTTGCTAGTTCCTAAGCTATTCATCACTTATACTGCATGTTCTGTCCATCACATCTGTTCTCTCAGCTACCCATTACTGCTACCACCTGAGCTGTCCACCTAGTTGCTATCACAGCTGCACACTTTTACTACTGCATGGGATGTCCAGCAAAGCTACCGCCTTAACTCTCTACCTTGGCTAAGATGATCAATCGTTTACAGTTTGCTAGATTCTACCTAGATTTCATCAATGATTCAATTCCCCCACTCGAAAGGAATTTCTCGACTAGGGAATTGGGGGACTCCTGTTGATGGTCATAGTATGGCGAATCAAATTTAGCAGACTGTAGCATACATCACCTAACAAGAGCCCTTTGGGATCCTCAAAGGTTGAACCATGTGAGCCCACCACGTAGACCTACCATTAACCCAAGCTCATAAGTCCTACTCTAGGCTTGGGCCTAGAAAACAACCACATGCCAAGGTACTAGTTATTAGGGTACCACTCAACGGCCTAACAAGGTACCACTCACTTGGTACTATTCATTTGGTGGTACCACTCACTTGGTACTATTCATTTGGTGGTACCACTCATATGGCGGTACCGCTCACCCGAAGGTACTACTCACATGTGGTACCACTCAGTCGCCCAACTAACAGGTTTTCTACCCCTTAAACCGGGCCTCATACCTCTCCAATTACAGCTGTAAATGAGGGACACATGTCTTTCATCCCTTGGTGCATAAAGTCTCACCTATGGAACTTCCCTCCCACTTCCTTATGTGGCCTTGAGCGGAGCTATTTGGAGTCCCGAGGCACTAGAAGTCAACCGAGAGAACCAGGTGTCAAGTTTCTGGTGGAGTTCAAGATTGGCATAAGTTCCCTAGCAAGTGACATCACCCTCTGTGGGTGGTACCAGTGGGTTAGTACCCCATCCTTGCAGTGGTACCACTACTCGCTGTACATACCAGCCTATAAGAAACCTCTACATGGACTCAACTTAATACTTGGGCTAGAAAAAACCACGTCACCCTCCATTTTGGACCATATGTTGGAGACTTCTACATGGAGTCTCCTTCTCTATAAATAGTGGCTCTTGGACATTAAGAAAAGGGTTGAAGGTTGGATGGGAGAAGACTATCTCTGTCCCTCTTTCTTTATACTTCACACTTATGTATTCTACTTCTCATATAAACACTTGTGTGTTCTCATACTTATATATTATACAAACACTACAGTTGACGTAGCCCTCTTTATAGGGTGAACCTGATAGGACCCGTTCCTAAAATCACCTTGGAAACTGCGTTCGGTCCTGCTCCCCTCTGACGAGCAACCCAAAATACCGAATTCACCTTTAACACTCGTTAGACAAGGGATTTCATGATCACTTTTGATAGATTAACTAAACAATGTCCATCCCTTACAAGTTAACCGCTCACATCTAGCCCACTAACCCCGTCAAGCAGTGGAAGCAGATGAATTTTCCAACTTAACTCCATTTTCCTTAACTCCATGATTACCATTAACACTTATTTACAACGTCAATCATATAGTAAAATTGTTAATATAAAAATAATAAGTCTATATAATTACTTTATAGGTCGTTCTTACACCTCGTTTATAATCAAATCCTTATTGCATGCCCGTCTTATAATTTTCCGTGAAATCCTTTATTCGCCATAGTTTTTCTATTAGAATTATTAAAAACTTATATGAACCCATATAATAAGTTAATCAAATAAAAATGCATAATAATAATAATAATGAAAGAAAATTCTATTCATATATACTTCTTATGTAATCATATCTCCATATTTTCCATATAGAATCTAAACATCAAATTTATCAGTTTAAGATCATTAATAACTAGATTAGTCTTAAGTTTATAACCAAATTTTCTTGTCATCAATTCTAATTTAAATATAAACATATTATATCAAAAATTCAGAAATACACCCAAACGACATCCAATTAACTCAAAACATGTACCATTAGATATAGAATGAAAGGAAGAACATTTTTCATGTTGACCCCTATCGAAAGAGACACCGCATGCGCCCCTATGTGTTGCCTAGGCCCTTTGCTCGTGGTGGCCCGTGCCTGCACAATATCTCCTTCAACCACAGTCCCGACCTAGGTCTTCTGCACTCGGGTCGCCGGACTAGCGATTGTGACCCGGTTCTAAATTACAATATTTACCTCCATTTTTCAAGTTCTAATAATCCAAATGTCCCTAGTCAATCTTAGAAGATGATCTTCTGGCTCAAAACTAAGTAAACTTACCTTAAATCCATAGGTCAAGCTTCTGAGCATACGGCTATGGTTCTAACCTTAGCTTAGGATGCTTCCTGCATCCATAAGCCCTGGTCTCACACTCTAATCAATAGAAGGACCTTCAGAAAGGTGCCAAAATCAACAGAAGGACCTTCAGAAAGGTGCTAAAGTGTCAGTATCTACGATTTTAAACCCATAACCAAAAACCCGAAGTAGGAGCACATGGCTCTTCGATTTTCTCCTCACTGTTTATTCTTCCATTTCTCTTCTCTTCATCCATTTCTTTTTTCTCTTTTCTTCTTCTTCCTTCTTCCCTATCTCTCTTCCTTCCTGGTTGATTCTTTCCTTCCTTCTTTTTTTCTTTCTCTTTCTCTTTCTCACGAGTTAGTTTGTGGTTGTTTTCCCCTTTCGGCTCTAGCCCACCGAATTACTACTCACACACACACACAATTCACATATTTACAGGGGGACTAAGTCGGTGGATTTTTTTTAAAAAAAAGATAAGGGAGGAATTCTAAAAGAACATTCTAAATGAATAGTATCTATCATATTTAGTGATATACTTAGGGATATTTTGATGATTTTGGACACATAAAATTGATTATATTTAGTGATATACTTAATGTGTCTATCAATAAATAGTATTATTTTAATAAATTAAAAATCATGTTGTATTTATTTTATGTCGTAAATAAAATGTCACATTAAGTGTGCATGTCACTAAATGTAATCAATTTAGTGTGTTCAAATAATACTATTAAAAAAATAGACAAATAACTTTTTAAATTTGCAGAATTTAAGCCAAACGAATCAAATTAATTTAAGTATTTAAGGAAAAATTGGGTTGCAATTTATTTTATGCCGTTATATGACCGAATTATTATTTTCGGTTAAACATTTTAATGTTACCTTTGTTGAATATTGAATTTGAAATCTGGAATGACCGTAAACATAACTAGTAGTAGTAGCTACCGCTTTGTGCAATTTGTTTGTCTATAAATGTAAGACCCGTGTCTTGGAGGGAACGGTGAACGATCCCACATTCCTGCGAGAGGGGAATGGTCTGGGAAGAGAATGGTGGTGTGCCTTAAAGGTGTAAGCACACACCTATCTAGCACAAGGCCTTTTGGGAGCTCAGTGACTTTCGGTTCGGTTAGAACTCCAAAGTTAAGCGAGTTGAGGTTGATGCAATTCCATGATGGGTGACCACCTGGGAAGTTGCACCGTGAGCTCCCGAAAACAAAACCGTGAGGGCAAGAGCAAGTAGGCCCAAAGCGGACAATATGGTGCTTGATGAGTCAGGTTTTGACCGAAGATGGTTGGGTCATGACAGAATGGTATCAGAGCCAGACCCCGACCGAGAAGTGTGCCAGCGAGGACGATGGGCCCTAAGGGGGGTGGATTGTAAGACCCGTGTCCTAGAGGGAACAGTGAATGATCTTACATTCCTGCGAGGGGGAATGGTGATGTGCCTTAAAGGTGTAGGCACACGCCTATCTAGCACGAGGCCTTTTGAGAGCTCAATGACTTTGGGTTCGGTTAGAACTCCAAAGTTAAGCGAGTTGAGGTTAGTGCAATTCCATAATGGGTGACCCCCTAGGAAGTTGCACCGTGAGCTCCCGAAAACAAAACTGGGAGGGTAAGGGCGATAAGGTCCAAAGTGGACAATATTGTGCTGGATGAGTCGAATCTTGACCGAGAAGGGTCGGGTCCTAACATAATGGTATCAAAGCCAGAACCCGACCGAGAAGTGTGCCAGCGAGGACGCTGGGCCCTAAGTGAGGTGGATTGTAGGACCCGTGTCCTGGAGGGAATGGTGAACGATCCCACATTCCTGCGAGGGGAATGGTCTGTGAAGCGAATGGTGGTGTGCCTTAAAGGTGTAGGCACACACCTATCTAGCACGAGGCCTTTTTATGAGCTCAATGGCTTTGGGTTCGGTTGGAACTTCAAAGTTAAGCGAGTTGAGGTTGGTACAATTCCATGATAGGTGAGCCCCTTGGAAGTTGCACCGTGAGCTCCCGAAAACAAAACCATGATGGCAAGGGCGAGGAGGCCCAAAGCGGACAATATCGTGCTGGATGAGTTGGGTCTTGACAAAGGAGGGTCGGGTCCTGACAGAACTCTCGAGTCCTCATATCGTATCGTATCTCACATTCTCAAGGAGCTCTGCTGACATCTAGACTCCCCTCGAGTCTCAACCGTCGTACTTGACAGGACCCCTGGAGATTAACGTGGTACGTGTCTGCTCCCGTCACCAGGGATAATTCCATCTTTTGCCCAACCGGAGCTATCAGAGATCGCCAGGATCATGATGAGGAAAGTGATGTCTCATCTCTGCTACAGCCTGCATTCGCGATCAACCTGAAGGGCATTAAAAACATCAAAAGTTGTGAGTGGACAAAACAAACATTTTATCAAAACATTTTATGAAAAGACCTTTATGCTCTTCACTAAAAAGTATGCATGTGTTCAAAAACCATTTCTCAACATAGAACACGGGGCCTTGGCCCAAAATCCAAAATAAGGAACCTAGAACGAGTCTCCTTCTCAAAACATGAAACATAGGGTCTCAGCCCAATTCCAATACACGTGGATCTCAGCCCTAAATCGTCGCCGTGAAAACTCATACACATATACATAAATGCATATATAACCCATCCTAGACATCCTCTGATGTCAACTCGAGGCACACAGCCCCTAGGGAACTCATCCCCAATATATGTCACGATTTCTCTATATATAAGTATGCATACTACTCGGGATCTCACTCCGTGTCTACCCCCAGGAACTCTCCATCTAGGAGGCTTTGTCTCCGAAACCAGTCTGGCCATCTCTCCGAATCAGGTCTGGGATTCTATCATATCTTCCACTCCTGGAATGGGCTCCATATGAGGATTACTCAATCCGAGCAGTGGATTGTGACTCTCCAGGTCGACGTCTGGAGGAGACCAATCAACTCATAAAGGTGGGTATATACATACTAGTATAAAAACCACACTCGGGACTCATGCCCGATAACACAAAGCAACTGGGCCTCCAGCCCGAACTTATGACTCAACGGGGCTTCTAGCCCGACTTCACAGTTTAACTGGGAATTAAGCCCAAAATCAAATCAACTGGGCATCAAGCTCGATACTTCAGGGCCAGTCTCGATTTCAATCATAGCGATGCGTGCAACCATCAATCCAGGACCGCTCTCAATCCTAGTATGTCGCCGTGAATATATCACTACCACGACCATCTCTAGAACATGGTACCCTCATCGTCGATCGATCTCCTAAATCGTACGCACCCCGAAGTCGAGCCTCCAGTGGCTGCTAGACAAAGAAACGTGCATACTGACCTCTCCGGAGGGAACACATCCCCAGTTCAAAGGCGAGCGTCACGTCGTCCGTCGCTGGGCACACAACACCTGTCGCGACCACGACTCAGACCCGTAGGTCATCAATGGGGCTACACGCCCAAAACAAAACCAAAACCAAATGGGTCTCACGCCCGGTTTTACCTTTTCAAAACTATTTCATTAAAACTGAAAGCATAAGCACGTATAAGCAAGTATAAAATCCAAAAACCTCGAAATATGTGCCAATACGTAACACACACACAACATGCACTCAAGGCATAAAAAACATGTATTAAAAGTACTTATAAAACATTTATGCATGCATCGATTCATAAAAGAAAGTCCACTCACAGACCGTCCGAGCTGCCGCCTCGATACGCGCGATGTACGCCTTCCTAGGTCAATCGCCGTCTCCGAGGTTCCCAAACCTGTCCAAATCACTTTAGAGGGTTACTAACTACTTAATTAACCCCTCACTAAAACCCCCTAATTTTCTGGAATTTGTAACTATTTTTAAACGCGATCCTAAACCTTCTGACAACCCGAACTATATCGAGACGATGTCCGATCGACTCGAAACCAGTCCCAAAATGTTCGTTACATCGAATAGATGATTTCACATGTTGAAACTTTCCCCAAATTCTCCCCCCAAGTGCCGCCACGCGCTGCCGGATGGCCCTGCGCGTGGGCTTCACACGCCTGCACAGGGTCATCCTTGTCCTCCAGCTGACCGGGTCCGACCGAACGGTCTGGTTCGGCCATTGAAATCCTGTCCAACTAGACCGGCGTGACCGGTCCAGGCCCTTAAACCGTCCATTCTTCGTTCCTTTTCTTCCTAACCAATCCTAAACTTCCTATTTTGATCCTAGAAACCTAAATATGCAATTAAAATCGCCAAAACCCCACAAAATCCTATCGGTTCGATTTCCTCCCTCACAGTTCAATATCCCAGTTTTTCCCCAAGGCTTCTCCACTAACCACCACCCAAAACCATCTATAAACTTCCTAAACAACCTAATAAACCTATTCTAATCGATTAAAACAGCCCATAACGTACAAAATCGAAAAATAATGAAAAATGGGCAAAACCAAGCTTACCGTGCACTGGGGTCCTCAGCCGTCCAAAGCGGCGCCATCCTTGGCCAGCCACCACCATCATCCTGCCCTCACTTCACTCTCTTGGTCTCAAATATGGTCAGATGGGGGAAGGGTTTGGATTGCGTTGGATGGGTTGATCGGGTTTGGTGGGGAAATGGTCGAACACAAAGGGGAGGGGATATGCATGAACGGGAAAATGATGGGGAATTGATGAATGACACATCCATTAGGCCTGTCCTAAAAAGATGGGCCCACTTAATGCCAAAAAGGTCTTCGTCTCGTAAAACGTGCAATAGTTCGTTCGAACTTCCGTGAGCCTTAACTTTTCCGTCGAACGTCTGAATTCGACGTGCCGCTTGTCTACGGATTCGTATCGACGCGATCTACGTAACGGTCCTCGGCCATCGGACCTCTCTAGTCAAAAGTCAACTTTTCGCCCTCGTTTAGGGGGAAAATCGTAATTTTGCCCTGAACGTCCGTTAATCCTCGCCTAATTCCCGATTAGCCTCGCTAATCCGTCATTAATCCCTAATTACTCCTTAAAATTTAGGGACGGGTCATTACAATAAATGTGGATTTTAAGCTCTTCTAACAAAAAATAAAATTGCTTGTAAGCTTTGAGCTAAGCACAATTAGAGTGGGTTTTAGAAAGTATGGAATAATAATTTGATATTCAAACTATATTTCATATGGTGGTAAGTGTGGAGGAAGAGTGCTTGACACTTATTATGAACACCTGCCCGTACAAATATGGTGGTCCAATAGAATTCATTAACCAATTTCCTCTGGGGGTGACCTAATCACACTAGTCCTTAAGCATTTGTGGCTACAAAGGTCCACTCTCACATTCTCATTAATCACATCAATATATCAAATAATATATATATATATAATATGTAGAAGTTGCTCAAAAGGCTAAACCTCAAATCAAAGAAACCAAGAAAAAGAAACTACTCATATCATCGTCAATAGATACCGTAACATACCCTAAACAACTCCAAATCCTATCATTAAGAGTTAATGCTGCTTTCTTTCTTTCTTGCCTCTCTTCCTGTTAACCCGAAGTTGACCAACACCATCGCTATTTGGTCTTGATTGCTATGGATGGATGGGGTCTCAATCATCATTACCATTATCTTTTTTATTCGATGTGTCGTTTTGGTGTATTGCTATTATCTTTCTTATGCATGTGGATGTCTAATTATATTGTTTTTATGTACATATGGATCAAAACATAAATATTCTCTTTAGTTTAGATATTTGATTTGATTTCGGATGCTTTGTTCTTTGGAAGATCGAAACACATCCCCTTTGAAGTTTAATTTGGCCATTAATTAATTGGGCATGAATATATATGATATCTGCAATGACTGAAAAAGTTTTCAAAGGAAAAAGCGGGTAAGGAGACTTGAACGACACGTATGCTTGATCTCATCATCATCAAGATTGAAGATTTTATCTTAATCAACCCCTAAACAGAGAAACAAATTATTAGTTTTTATTGGGATTATGTTAATCTAATAACTTTAATAAAGTTGATATTAATCCATACCAACTTGGTCTGCCTTTCTTTTGCTTTCAGCCATTTGGTGGAAGTGAAACACACTACGAGAACATACTATATATGCAGATTGGGGTGGTAGGAATCCAATTTGAACATGAAGTCTAATTGAAAAGGAAGGGAATCAATCGTTTGTACGTACAAGAACCTCAATCGACGACAGAGAGATGATAGGTTAAGATAATGCCAGATGAATTCATCTATATGAGCAAAAGTAAAATTGATCGGGTTTAAATATAAAAGGATGAAATTCTTGTTTACATCCGAAAAAATTTCATTGGGCTAAAGCCAATATTCGAAGGAATTAAAGGCCCAAAAAAATAAAAATCCAACTCAACGACTACTTGGAACGTGAAACGGAAGAAAGCATGATCAGTTCTAACAAGCGAAGAAAATGAAGGCAAGGGGGATGTTTCTAACGAAAAAAAGGGAAACATAGGACCCACCAGAAGCACTTGGCAACTTGATCAGCTTTCATACCGCCTATAAAAGGAGAAGAACTCAATTTCTCAAAGTACCCACAATCAACCAATCAAATTCAACAAATTGATCTCCATCAACTTTTGAACCTATGAACACCTAACCAAGGTTTCATGGTTTAACAAAAGCTGACCCTTGTGGAAAAAATTGCTTATTTCGACCTAGAAAATCAAGATGCAGCTTCCCTTCTCGCCTCATCGAGGCATTTATGCAAAAAATTAATCGTTTTTCTGACCCTCCACCAGTAATGTTATAATGGTTAGCTTCATATCCTATATTAACCTTCTTTCTGACTAAATATTGTTATTAAGGTTAATCTCATTTCTACTGCCAGTTCATGGATGGTCGTTGAGGTTTATAGAGATTAACCTTCTTCTAACTAAGCATTGTCATAAGAGTTAATTATTTTTACTACCGACTCATAGAAAGGCATCCCGATTACCGGCTCATGGGAAGTCATCCAGACTACCAGCTCACGAAAAGTCATCCCGATTACTGGCTCACAGAAGGTCATCATGACTGTATGTTCATTGCCGGTTACTGAGCTACTCAAACCTCCCTTTCGATGTCTTGCCATCGCATTTGAGTGTTATGTCATCTCATGAAATGATTTCCTACTGATATCCATTTCAATGGATGATTTCTGAAATTTCTTGCTTGATAAGGGCTTGAATGCAAAGAAAATAATTTACTTTTATATACTTGTAGTTTCAGTTGTTGCTCAATTCAATTCTAGTACTTTTACAGTCCAGTATTTATATTTCCATTTTCATTTCAATACAAATCAGGTTTTCTTGAGTAGTAATTGGTACTTGAGATACACCATCTAAGTATGGTTCACGATTTTCCAAGTCGAGATACCATCCTTGAGCATTGGTCTGAATACTTTGATTCCGGCTTGAGGGAACCTCGGACCTTTAACAACTTGGCCACTAAAATAACTATGTCACCAACTTGAATCTCATGGGGAATAACTGAACTTGGTCTATGTTGGAAAAAAAAATTATTAAAGTCATTGAAAAATGTATAGAAAAGAACAACACAAGCTAATTTTGTACGCTTGCCTCAGGGTCGCTTTGATAAGAAGAAACGTTCTTGGGAAAAACTCGAAACTCATCTACACTGTCAAGTAGCAACTTTTACTAGTGGTAGTCCTGCACTTGAGTTGAAAGGCCTACTTGCTTCTTGATCTGCTCATTCAGGGAATACCGTGGCTAAAGGTCCATCACGCTCAGCCCATCCACTATCATCTGCAACACATCACCGACAAAAAATAGACCCTAAGAATGGTCCGGCCGCCTCGTTCTGCAGATCAGGTTTCACGCAGAGGTCTAGTAATAATTTTCTTGGAACACTCGACTCCTAAAACGAAAAAAATATTTTAGGCAGAAATAATTCTATTTTAATTAGTAGAATTAACTTAAATGAATAATATAAACATTGTAAGATTAATTATAGTAAAAATATGTTTAGTATGTGTATCATTCAAGGATTGAAATATCGATATCGACAGATATATCGCTAATCAAATTTAAGGATATCTCGCACCAAATATCGACATCGATATCGTTTACGGTCAATAAAAATGACGGAAATTAGGTCTAACAGTAGGAAATTTGGAATGAAACTTTGGGAAAAACTTAAGTACCCAATGATGATTATATAGGACTAATAAAAACTATAAAATGACTTTGATATAATAAATATATGATGAATAATATGATACAATAGAGTTCTGTCGATGACTAGTAATATAAAAATTTAAACATAAATATAAATTGAAGTGAATTACTATAATTGAATGTTAATATAATTAAAAACATAACAATAAGCATAAAAAATTTTGAATGGAAGAAAAATTATAAAATTAGTAAATATATTTAAAATTGAAAAAAAAAAGAAAAAAAATAGAGTCAATCTTTGTTTAAAAATTGGAAAGGATTGATATATTTAAAATTGAAAAAAAAAAAATATAATTGAAAATAAGAAAAAATTGAAAATAAGAAAAAAAATGAAAAAAAAAACATTAGCAAGAAGGAAAAAAAAATTTGGAAAGGATTGATATATTTAAAATTGGAGAAAAAGGATAAATATAATTGAAAATAAGGAAAAAAATGAAAAAAAAACATTAGCAAGAAGAAAAAAAATAGCAAGCAAAAAAAAATAGCAAGCAAAAAAGAAAAAAACGGAAAGTAAAAACATTACAACGCGGCCTGCCTGGGGTTGAACCTAGGGGTTTGAACTAAAAACAAGTCATAACCAACTCAACTAACAAGCCTAATTGAAAATATAAGTATCCAAATAATATATAAAGTATAAATACTAACTTAAAAACAGTCATCCCCTACCTCGCGCGGACATGCGATTCAGGTTTTTTTTTACCCAGCGGCATGACCCGACTGGTTTAAACTCATTTTACGTCCTATTTTCACCCAATTTAGGCCGATCTCGATCGTTTTAAGTAAATAATGAGATCTATTTCCTTAAATTAAGAAAAAATATCGAAATTTCGTGAGATATCTTCCCCCTTCTTATGTGCTGCCGGCCAATTTTAACAAAATATTAACAACATTTTGCTAATATCCACCGATATTTTTATCAATAGTATCATTTACCACGTCATGTATTGAAATTTTAAAATGTGTTTCAATTCTAGCTACAAACATCGGGAAAAGGTCGACTAAGGTATCAAGGAGCAAAGATAGATTAGAGCAATGATAATGCACGTATTGTTCTTTTAAAAAAATGATAATCCACCTACGAGGCAAAAAGAATTTATATATTTTAAACTCTAATTTGTAGTCGTAGCCAGATCTTTATATATAATAAGAAATTATTGGTCAATCAGAACAAAAACAAAATTATTGGTCAAATGGAGAGAGAACATTTATTCTATGTATACTCCATTCAACAAGTAAAAAGTTGAAACTATTTCCAAAAGTAATTGTTTTTCTTTTTCCATTGGGTTTTGAGCAATAAGCGGTTGACGAGTGTGAATTTCAAGCCATCAAAGGTGAAAGAAATAAAAATGGTATGATGAAGTGTGGATCTTCGTGTCAATTGCCAAAGCAATCCTTGAGAAAAAGCATGTTTATGATCATTGGATTACTACAATTATAATGATTCATGCATTTAAACATAAACTTATTGTTACCTTTCTTTTTTATTTCACAACTATGAAAACATTCAAATGTGAGGATTCATGGAGGAAAAATATTATTGTATTACTTATTTTTAAATAGATTGAGATTAATGGTTTTTTTTATAATTATTATTATTTATATCTGAGATTGAGATCAATGGTTATGACGAGTTTATTTTTTTAATTCAATTTTTATTTTTTAAAGATCAAATCAAAATTCAAATAAAAAGAGGTGGCAGTGAATTTTTCATAAAAATGAATCTATAGTATTACGTTTATCTCATAAAAATGGATCCATAAAATAATATTATTATTTGACGGAAGAGAAACGAAAATGGAGATAGAGTAAAGGTAAAAACACATTTAATTGCGATGATGTCCTACTCATCCTGCCCTTGACATGCTTTGCACGCGAATCTTTGACAATGCAGGAGGACATGGAATTCCCAATTAAGAGGCAAATTGGGCAGAGAGAGAGAGAGAGAGAGAGAGAGAGAGAGGTGGGTTGTGGGTCGTGGGTCGTGGGTCGTGGGTGGGTATCTACTATCTTATTCTTAGGGAATAGCGACATGTTCCTTATGATTTACCCACTACAATCTACAATTGTGATTTTCAAGCTCTTCAATTTGACTAATTGCAATTTGCATGCCCCTCCATTCTCATCTCTCCGTCTCTCTCTCTCTCTCTCTCTCTCTCTCTCAACTATAATTCATTTATATATTAACCCACCTAATACTCAATTTCTCTTTTCACTTTTTAATTAAGAGAAGAGAAGAAGAAAAAGATACTTATAGTAGTGTATTAAAAATCAAAAGTAGCTACTAGTAATATTGCTTGTTTCTGTATTTATACGTAGGACATAATGTGGATTAAAAATTAACTAAAAAAGTAGATGAAAAATCATCGCTGGGAAAAATGTCATTATCAAATTATGATGCAATTTAGGTTTCGAGATCGATCGAGCTCATCTCTTCCACATTGGCCCTCCATTTTAGTTGATCATCTAGATTCTCTGACAGATGGTGGAAAGCAGATTAAATATATATATATATAAAGAAAACCATTTTTGGCAATTGACATTTGTAATATATGCGCGAATCCAACAAACACAAAACTGTTTAATAAACCACTTTATCTCTCCCTCTCTCTGCCCGAGTGCCCGGCCCTACAATCGATCATGATCTCAAGATCTTTCGTCTTTAAACAAATCTCTGCAAAAGCATTGGAATTGGGGGAACACTAGAGCCCATCAAATTCTCGTGGGTTTGTCTTTTTAAGTGTATAAGTATATGCTTACTAAAACCGAATAAGTCCTTAAAATCAAAATTATCAAATAACAATAAATTTATATAATACTGCTCATAATGTCATATATCTACTTATGCATGTGTATGTTAATTGTTTTTATTTTAAATTTATTATTTATAATTATAAGTAGAAATAAAAATAAATTCAAAATCAAAAAAATTCAAAAGAATGTACGTGGTGGAGTAATACTCACCCTTTCACTAAAATGTTTATTTTTTAAAAAAATTTAAATTTAAAAATTTTATTTTATTATTTTATTTTTATGTATTAAATGTAAAAAGTTACTAATTGATAGGTACCTTTGTCTGAAAAATTCCAGCCAGGATGCCTTTTGAAACCCCATTTTCGTCTCAAGATGCCTTATTTCTATTAAATTTGTTAACTTTTAATCGAATATAAGGGTAAAATTATCACTTTGAAACTTTTCTTCATGGTGGAATTAAAAACAGTTTTGTGGAGTTGCCAGAGGATTGAGAGAGTGTCAATTATTAACATTTAGGAAAGGTGAGAACTAAGAAAAACTTCAAAATAACAATTTTATCCTTATATTTGACGAAAAGTTAATAGATTTGATGAAAAAAGGACACTTTTAGGCGACAATGTGGTTTCAGGGGATGTCCTGGGAATCCAGGGGGCACCTTGAGAGGAAAATCAAAATTTATGAGGTATTTCCGGTCAAAATCGAATCCAAGGGGTATTTTGAGAGTAAACATAATGATCATGAGATATCTTGAGGAAAAAGCCTAAAGATAATTAGGGACAGGACATGCAACTTTGGGGTTTCGGTTGAAATTTTGTGGTTGCTGTTTTCCTGTTCACCTCTCATTATTGATTTGAGCCACAAAAGCAGTCTTAATAATGAATGTGTTAATTTTAAGAAAAACAGATGATGAAATTGGTGCAGGCTGATTATTATAGGCGTTATATATATATATGGGATTGGGAATGTGGGAATGTCCCTCAGAGACTGAAACTGAACTACTGTTCATCTTGGAATTTAGCCTTAATATTGTTTCTTTGATTAATTTCTGAGTCTGGAGCTATCATAAATAGTTACCTAATAACAATACCGACTTGGGGGAGAAGAATAATATACATATTCCTTGCATTAATATTATATCATAATTCACACACACTGCCATCAACTGTCACATATAAATGAAAATAATCAAGCTTGAACAATGCATGCAATAGAAATACTGCAATTGTATCATATATAATTTGCTTTCTCTGTTGTTTCACAGGCAAGTTTATAAGGAGAAATCAAAGTAATGTAGAACAGTTATTTGTAAAGGAAACTATATTTACATTGTTTTTTAATGAATTCTGATTCTATTAAAAATTTGGAAATTAGAAAGGGATATTAAGTTTCCTTCGTAATAGAACTAGCTAATGTATCTTTCACTTTCAATTAATTAAGATATAAGACATCAATACTTGGCTCTTTGATCGGGTCACAGCGCATAAAAGTATCTTTGGTTCAATATCATTGGTATTGTTGCAATTATAATTGAAGTTTTTGATACAAGCTCGAATGTTTTCGAGATGGAGCATTATATATATTGAGTACTGATTCAGATTGTTTCTAGTAAAAGTTAAATGCGGCCGAAATCTATCATTGTTTAATGTACAATCTGCAGGGGTTGCCTTTGCTTAATTATATGTTACAAGCCATACCAAACTAAAATAAAAACATGAAAATGAATTGAGCTGACATGAAAGATGGATGTCAGGCCGGCAAATATATATATATATATATATATATACATCCAATGGTGCTGCTGTTGCATGCTGACTGCAGCTAAAGCCTAAAGCAAGCTCGTTAAGCAGAAGAAAGATCAAATGTCTCACGCAACACGTACGTACCTACAGCTTTGTCTGTCTCTCATCACAAGCATATTATGATTTTGGTTTTGGAGCAATTCCAAGTCTTGTAAGTATCCAAGTGAGTGAGACTCTGTACGTGATCGAGATTCGAGAGGTTTATATTTTAGTGGTACAATCTTGCTACCAATGAATTGTATCGATCATGAGTCACAATGACAGCAGGGACCGTCGCCCCCCAATGCATTATGCACTGATTGACCACACTCTCTTTCACCTTTTTTTCCAATGTGGGATTGTGGTGCCGTTATGCCTTCCTTCCGCTACCTCAAAAAAAAAGTAGCTACACTCATACATTACAATTCACTGGATTTTATGCAGCATATATATACCATCTTTAGGGTCCTTATGAATCTACCTCAGCATATACCCTCACTAGATATTCTTGGGAAATCCATATCCACCAAATAAATAAACAAATATATATATATATATAGTTATTGACATGCAATATCCCAAAAATGTCAGACAACTAATGACTAATCTGTGTCGGAGACCGGGAAGACTCACATGCATTACAGCGCACCCCTATCCAGGGGGAATCGATCACAAGACTAGCCGGGAGCATACCGAACATAGGAATGCCCTAACCACTGGGCCAACCTGTTCCGGTTACCAACTATATATAATTCACCATTTAATCAGCTCTATTATATATTGCACTATTTTTATCGCACACACTGCGCATCTAAACTATTTATTTTGTTATCTCTACTATTATAAAGTCAAGTAAATAAATTTGGTGTTCCAAAACTTCACCACAATATTTTAAAGAAAATACCCTTAATTAATAAAAAGGTTTAATAAATATATTGTAAAAAATTGGAATAGAATAATTAGTAAAATGACACTATAAAGATATGGTACAATTAGCAAACTATCACATTGAGAGAACAAATTTTCTAAACTCGTTGGGAGCATGTTGGTATTTATGGGAATGCATGTGGGTATTTAACAAAAAAACAGTAAAACGCATAAGCCTATATATGGAGGACTGGAGGAGGTTAGTTCCTTACTTCCTTGTATGTGTAATCCGAAGATAAACAAATTTATAGTAAGACATATATCTCAAAAATTCACCTCTCTTAAAAATTAAATCCAAACTATATATGTATATAATATTAAAATGAAAACACAAGAAATCATGTTCATAAAGAAGCTGCGAAAAACAACGGTCGTGAGCCGCAGGCGAAGACAGTTATAGTTGGCAAATGGCAAGTGCAGTCGTCTTCTACATGCAGACTGTAAATGGCCCCCAGGTCATATTATGCAAGGAGGGTCCCAGCTGCAAGAAAGAAGCAGCAGATATAGAAAATGTAGGGCCAGTATTGGGGTCCCATGTTGTCGGTTGGCCACCCCGTTGGGCAGCACAAAGAGGACCATTACGGCATCTGTGGTGCATCCTCTTTCTCACGTAAGGTGGACATCAACTTATGCCCACAATGACCTTTACCTGTATATTCGACACCACTCATATTCCACATTTTTACCTTCCATTTATTCATAATTAATATATCAAATTTGTCAATTGCCTGTAGTTAATTCATTTGGAGCATTGTACACAAAAAAAGCAATAAGAAATTGAAACAAATGAATGGGCAGCCATTACAAATATTGAAGCTGGGTTGTGTTATCTGGAGGCCAGGACATGGACATAACATAACCAGCTGGGTCTTATTCTTTCCATGATTTTGCCTTAATATGGTGCAACAGTTCCTCAAGGCCCTTCCACCATATCGTTTTTCATAAATCAATGCCTAGCATTTTTCATTTCAGTTGCAATTTATGTTTTTGATTAGATTCCACAAAGTTGGCTCATGGTTGGTAATCTGCATGTGTTAAAATATTAACGATTTTAATAACACTTAAATAACAATTTTTATAAATGACTAACTAACAAATCCTGTGTTTATTTTGTGAAATAATTTTGCATAATATTTTAATAAATCAACAATTTTAATTATTGCATAGAAAACTTGGAGAATTAAAATAAGGGGAACATGCACAACCAATCTAAGCTAGATTTAAGTATTGCCTCCAATCAAATTAATTACGGGGCAATTCATTTTATATTGTCAAATTTAAAGTTATTCAATTAAAAGGTAGTACGTACACTTGAACCAACAGATCCATCTAACCCCAATTTCGCATCATGCATTAAAGTCATATATCTATATATGAACAAAGAAAATATCCGAAGGCCATAGTAATCCGAATCCGATGTGAAATATGTCTAAGAAGATCAACTTCAAACTGGCAGGATAATGCATTTTTCTTCTTGCATTAATGGAAGCTTAGGACTAAAAAAGCTTTCACTGGCTTCATTCTCACATCATCCATTTGCAGGTATTTTCTTCATGTCACCACCAATAATATTCAACGTTTCACACTCATGGGGACATACACCATCAATGCACAAACGAAAGGGCAGTTTCGATATTATCACCAAAGTCAAGGGCTCTTATGACATTAGACTTTTAATACGATATGGAATTGGACTACTGGAGAATGCAGGCTGTAGGTGGAGAGTGGTTAAAAGGCTTCCAAATTCTCAAAAGCTTATTCTCTTCGTTTTGCTTCCCTTTTACTACTTTATTGCAATATTCTTTGTTTCTTTTCTTTTTCAAAAAGTACGAATTTGCAATTAATCAAATGCCACGTAGGGAGAATCGTTACCATTTATCATGAAAGTTTTAATTGTTATTAATACAGAGATTTGTTTAATATATGAAATATTACTAAATTTTAATTTATTTAATATTTTGAAAAGACGATATAAATAATAAATAATAATTTTGATTATGATATATATTCATATAAATAGTTCCTATACAAATTAACTAAGAATATTCCAAGCGCATTTAGTGGAAGTGAGAATTGCAAATTTTCCCTTCTTACCTTTTTAATTGCGAACTAAGATCAAAAAAACTTTTTAATTGCGAATACATAGGGATTTGACAAATGAACAAGATTTGAGTATTCCTTTTGGAATTTCTATATTATACTAAGCGACCCTAATACAATAGTGTTCCATTATTTTCCAACTTTAACTTTTCAATTATTGTAAATTCTGTTTCCCAGACCCTTTTGGAAATTAATGATGGAAAATTAATGAAGGTGACATACGATATTGCGTATAAAATAGTGTTTGACAAAAGTAATCAGAGGGGACTTACTGCTTACAAATTTACAATTAAAAATGGTGTGGCAATGATGAGAGGGAAGGCCACACAAGTGGGCTCACGCAAGCACGTGCGACTTGCCTTTTCATTTGCACGCTGGCACCATGTTTTCACTCAACCCACAAAAAACACCCCAAGCCACCTCACAATTTTTCATTTTCATTTTCATTTTCTTCCCATCAATTATTCGCAGCAGCAGCTTCTGTTTCTGCAATCTTAAATACCGTCCCTTTGTTGATTTTTGTCTCGAAATTATTTGGATTTGTCTACTTTCTTTTTTTAAAAAAATTTTAGTTTACCACTAGTAGTGTTTTTTATTTATTTATTATTTATTTTTAATTCGATCTTGTTGGGATTGCAGTGACTTTGGTTCTTCTTTGTTTGCTTGTCCAAGTCACATGGGGTATAGAATTTGACTGATAGGACCTGGACTTTGCTGTGTTTGATCCTCTCAGTTTTTTGTCACTTTGACAAACTTGTAATTTATATATATATATAGCGATAGCGGGTGAACGAGAGTGCATATATTTATATATATCCTCGATTAGCGACACACACCAGAAGAATAGCTCTTGGTTTTCGTTTCTCCTGGGATATTATCTCTCTCATCCAAGAAATTTCTTTCATTTCTCCATTTCTGTTTCTGATTTTTTTTTTTCTTTTTTGGGGTTGATCTCTGTTTGGACGAATCTCAAATTGAATAGGGGGAAAAACTAACACATATATATATATATATATATAGAGAGAGAGAGAGAGAGAGAGAGGAAGAGGCAATGAGTGATCTTTAATTAATGTGTCCTAGTCTGGTGAACCCGTGGTTAGCTGTTGGAAGAAGAAGAAAGGGCCTTTTTCAAATATGTTAACAAAGTTTTGATGTGCCTATAATAAGAAAGAAACCAAACAACAAACCAGCCATGAAGTTTATGAAACTTGGCTCAAGACCAGATACTTTCTACACAACTGAGGCTGTCAGGTAATACTAAAACTCATTTGCCTTTTCTTCTTTTTTTCCTAAAATAAAATTTTAGTTTGAATTTGTGTTGAATTCAGGTCAGTCTCATCTGAAGTTTCAAGTGATCTCATAATTCAAGTAAAGGGCAGCAGATATTTACTCCACAAGGTACAATTTATGAATTTTCTTTGATTTTAGTACATTAATAAGTTAAATTTGAAATTTGATAGAATTTAGATTCATTGATTGATTGACTGATGTCCCATGGGACACAGTTTCCTCTTTTGTCCAAGTGTTTGAGGCTACAGAGGATGTGCTCTGAGGTCCAAGAGTGTTCAAACCACCAAATAATCCAACTCCATGATTTTCCAAGTGGAGTTGAGGCGTTTGAGGTGTGTGCCAAATTCTGCTATGGCATCACCATTACCCTGAGTGCCTACAACATTGTGGCCTCCCGGTGTGCAGCAGAGTATCTCCAAATGACTGAGGATGTTGAAAAGGGTAACTTGATTTACAAGCTTGAGGTGTTCCTCAACTCCTGCATCCTCCATGGCTGGAGGGACTCAATTGCCACATTACAAAGCACAAAGGCAAATCCTTTGTGGTCAGAGGAGCTTGGGATCACTGCTAGATGCATTGAAGCCATTGCTTCTAAAGTTTTGACAAACCCTTCAAAAGTGAGTTTGTCACATAGCTACTCTAGGAGGGGTAGGGATGACATGTCATGCAATGGGGCAGAGAGCTTGAGGCATAACAAACATGGAGGAGGTGGAGGTGGAGGTGGAGGTGGAGGAGGGGGAAGCAGAGGATGGTGGGCTGAGGACATTGCTGAATTGGGGATTGACCTTTATTGGAGGACCATGATTGCTATCAAATCTGGTGGGAATAGAATCCCATCTCATCTCATTGGTGATGCATTGAAAATCTATGCTTCTAGGTGGTTGCCTAATGTATCCAAAAACGGGTGTGATATGAAACAGAAAGGGTCGTCTGACTCGGATTTGGATTCGTATTCCGCGAATGATATAACCTCAAAACATAGGTTGATTTTGGAGTCAATTGTGAGCTTAATTCCAGGGGACAAAAGTGCTGCTTCCACTAGCTTTTTACTTAAACTTTTAAAGGCAGCAAATATTCTCAGTGCCTCATCATCTTCCAAAATGGAGTTGGCTAGGAGAGTTGGGCTTCAATTGGAGGATGCAACGGTCACCGACTTGTTGATTCCTTCTGTCTCACATGAGCCGGGTGGAACTCGATACGATGTGGACATTGTCATGGCCATTTTGGAGCACTTCTTGCTGCAAGGGCAGAGCCCTCCAACTAGCCCTCCAAGGTCCAAGCATGGCTTTGAAAGGAGGAGGTCTAGGTCAGCTGAGAACATTGATTTTGAGTTTCAGGAGAGTCGAAGATCGTCGTCGGCATCTCACAGCTCTAAGCTCAAGGTTGCAAAGATAATGGATGTGTATCTCCAGGAGATTGCCAGAGATGTCAATTTGTCTCTCTCAAAGTTCATCGCAATCGCTGAGGCAATTCCAGAGTTTGCGAGGCTTGACCATGATGACCTCTACAGAGGAATTGACATTTACCTCAAGGTAAATAACAAGTTACTGCTATACTTCAGGAAAAAAAAAAGTTACTGCTATACGTACATATTTACAATCTATCATCCATGTTTTACCTGGACTTGGACTTCTGATATATTTCATTGTCATTGTTTAGAATGCGGGTCACCATCATCAGTAGATAACCAACTCCATTGACCTTAAAAATTTCTCTTGAACTTCTTTTTGGTTGGAATTAGAAATTCTTTGCAACATTGTTCTGCTAATTTGTCCATGAATTTTAATTTCAGTCAATTTTCTTCCGGAATTTCTACTTACTGTAACATTCACCTTCAAATTTACATTTGATTTAATTTTCACTTGAACTAGAAATAAAAGTATATATAAAAGATTGGCAAATTACTTTCGTATCAATATCATTTTGTTGCCGACAATGATATATAGGAGATTAAGTAATTAAAGTCGTTGATTTTGAGCCAATTAGGGTTAATTAAAGTTGTTAATGATATCAGGCACATCCAGACCTGAACAAGAGTGAAAGGAAGAGGCTATGTAGAATCCTAGACTGCAAAAAACTGTCCATGGAGGTATGCATGCATGCTGCACAAAATGAGCTGCTCCCACTAAGAGTGGTGGTCCAAGTTCTTTTCTTCGAGCAAGCCCGGGCCGCCATGGCTGGCGGCAAAGTGGCGGAGCTACCTAGCAACATAAGAGCACTTCTGGCCTCACATGACATTGACCCATCAAGGCCTCCACCGTCTTTAAGCAACACTAGCATTATCCCAGCGGAGGATCAATGGAGTGTCTCAGGGATGAAATCACCAAAATCAAAGATGTCAACATTGCGAATGAAGCTGGCGGAGGACGATGATTTGGATGAAAACGACATGAACAACCCAGATGGAATTGGGAGGAACTCAAAGCTTAAGGCTCTTTGCTTGCTTCCTGCAAGACCTAAAAAAATGTTCAGTAAGTTGTGGTCCATCAACAGAAGTAGCAGTGAGAAAAATTGAGTGATTTTTGTTCAAGAGCTAGTAGTAATAACATATATTAATTTTAATTATACCATGTTTTTTTTTTTTTGTCAATCCTTGTAAAACTTACTAGGAACCCAAAATTAAGAAAAATCCCAATGCGCATTAATGTTGATGTAGTCTTTTTTTTTTTTCAATAATAAGAAAGAAGATTTTCAGGCATGATATGAAGATCGAGCAAAGGAAATATGAAACCTGTGTAGTCGTTGTAGATGATAATTTGTGGGACCAGCTTTGGTGTGTTTGTCCATAAATCTAAAAACACCTGTCCTTGTCCATAAATCTACAAACACCTGTCCTTGTCTCCTTCCTTGGATCCTCACCTGCTAGTCCAGATTTTATTCTTGTGAGAGCCGGGGCTTCATGTACCTCACTTCATGCACTGCTGTAGTATTGGATCTTCTGGTTTTCATTTTTTATAGCCAATTATTCAGCTTGCAAATCATATATCCTCAAATTTTTGAGTTGTATATTGTTTTGAAATTGAAATCTACAGCATGATATTAGTTGTATTTAATAAAACAAAAACAAACAACATGAGAGAGACTTGTTACTTGGATTAAAGTCTTGAGTTACTTTGCTTATACAATTTTCTAATTGTAGCCGACACTAAACCACCTGCAACTGTGGGCATCACACTTGAGAAAATCCGTGATGTTAAAGCTCCAAACCGAAAGATGCTTAGGGCTCAGCAGTTTTTACATTTTCTCTTCTGCAATTTAATTGAGAAACAAATCACACGAGACAATTTCGTTATGCTGTTATTTGAACATATTTACTGCTCATTTCCTTAATACAGGTACATTTTATTTTTTCTCGTCTTATCGGTACAAACATCATTATTTGGGTTCCAATTGCAGAAACAAATTAAGTGGAATGTGGGTCACTTGATCACTTGATCACTTGACTTCCGTTCTTCTCTGTTGAAATTGTAAAGTTACAAGTTTGCCACACAAAAATGATTAGCTCCAATATGAATAATAATGAATGGAAATGATAGGCATCAAAGTCTCTGCATGCTGAAACAGAGAAATGAGTGCAGAAACTACAGAGAGCTGGACTCAGAATTTGTTCTTCATGGCTCATGTAAAAGCAATGATTTGGAGGCTTTGGTGCTTCATTCATAATTTCAGTGCCAAATTGGCAATCGAATGGCTGCACCTTCGAATCATTGTCCACAATTGAATCAGCAGCTGCAGCCTGCCATTTCGCTTCCATTCTCTCAAAGTTGAAGCTTCAATTGAAGATATATGCCAAAGCATTCTAATGAGGCACATACGTTCCATATATGTTTGCAAAATTCATCACTAACTCTAGTATCGTTTATATCGACACAGAACAGAGACCCATGTTGCAAAAACTCAAATGAATGATCCATATTCACAACATATATCATCAATCAAACTAGTGGCATATAAGTACATATATATGCTTCACTTTGATGTCAATACAAAATGATAGTTTACAAAAGAAGAGAAAGGTACACACGGAAAATTACACATAAAATTCAATATAAAATTCAACAAGACTCTAGTTGCATCACCTAACTACAATTAATAACACAGCACTTATTTTGTTTTAGAAATATTTGTGATCGGCGGTACTTGGTAGCTAGATATATATATATATATACTAGGCAGGTTTGGAGGTTGGGTCTGAATGTGATGAATAATTGAGGCTTTTGGTACGTTGGAGTGTCGGCGAACGGTGAAACCTGCACCGGAAAGAACCAGCATGGGTGGTCGGAGAGCAAAGGCAATTGGTGTTCTTGGACATGCTCAGCTGCCTTGTAAGCCCGGTGCACACGGTTTCGTTCTGATCCGCTATCGGAATCTTCACCTTCATATCCTCCGTCGAATTGCGTACTGCTTGTCCTTGTCCACCGCCCTCCATTAAAAATTTACAAAATATTCCCTCAATCTATAGCTAGGTACCTAATTTCAACACCGTAATAATATCCAAATAAAACCAAGAAAAAAGAAAAAGAAAAGAAAATGAAAGCGCAAGAGAAGAAGAAGAAGAAGAAGAAGAAGAAGGGCTTACTATTTTGGCCTCCTAATTAAAACTTGGTGATCCGAAAAACTAGGAAAGATTGGTTGAAGAAAGAAAGAGCGACAAGATATAAAGAGGATAAAGAAAAAGGTCATGGGTAAGGACGCTTTAAAAAACCTAGCTAGATGGGTTTTGATGACCCAAACCCAAAGGCGCAATTTCCTTTATTTATTAATTTTCTCACGGGTGTGATTATTATTTCCATTAACGTCGCCCACCGACATCTCCATCACTTTTATCATAATGCTCCAACCACTTACAAAACACAACCCCATCATCTTCAAGAGTCAAAATCATCGACTAAATAAGGTACTCCAATGTTAAGAATTACATTTTTCTAGGACTAACGCCTAACCGCTACGTACCCTACAAGTTTATCATATTATTTTTCCTTTGATATGAGCTGATAAAAGAAATTAATAACAAGCTAAGAAATTGTAGGCACGCAATATTGATGTATATGATCAAACCTGAAGAAAATGGGATTGAAACCTGAAGAAAATGGGATTGAAACCTGAAGAATTTATGAATGCATCTTATCAACTTGTCGCATTTGGCTGTATTTTCACATGAAAATCAAGCTAGTTTTGTTATGAGAAAAAATGAGTAGAGTGTTCACAAAAAATACTATGATCCTACAAGTTGGGACTACAGAAAGTCCTCTATTCCACATGCTATAGATTAAAACACAATCTTTATTTTATTTACTATGAAAATTAATATACCCAACAAATTTCATTTACGCTCTGAAAAATTATTAAATAATACCGTTGAAGTAGAATTCGTCTCTACTCACAAAAGTTTCCTAGATCCCTGCAAACAGCAAACAGTAAGTTATCGTTCGCTCTGATTGAGGCCCCGGGGGGGTTATTCAACTAAGAACACTTCAATACTTCAGTCAGCTTTAAGAGAAAAATCACAAAAACTTAAGTAACGTTGAATCGAATTACCTTGAAAGTGAAATGACCGTCTCTATTTATAGATAATCCTTGAGAGCCACGGAATTTTTTGATTGATCGATTGATTTTGTAATTAATAAATAATATTTTATTAATAAAATATAATATTTAATAATTATAATAATTGCTCATTATCATGATAATTATTTCAATTTAATATTAATATTAATTGCATATTATTAAGGATAATAACAATTAATTCACAGGGAGAATATTAATATTATTGAGACTTAACCCGATTAAATAATATATTTAGCTGGAAATATATTATCTAACCCCATATGTGTTTTTGAGCCGTTAATGTCATTACTAGGGGTAATTTGGACGTTTTGAGAATTATGGGCTACGAGGCAGCTTCACAATTTTCGAGTGATTTTGGGTTTCACAAATGACCCAATATCACTTAGGAATTCAAGAAATCCTAAGGGATGTACATTTTTTGGATTTACCGTTGCCAACATTTTCGGTATTTTTGTCCCGCTCCATCTCCATGTTGAGAATAATAACTTCGCTCATAATCAAGCCAATATGTACCAGACTTGATGTGAGTTACAAAAAAAAGGATAACTGTTTTTTTTATTATCTAAATCCTTAAGAAAAGAAAAGTCCCAATAATGGCAATTAATCTCATTAAAAATGAGATTAATTCCATTTAATGTTTTGAGAGTTTTTTTTTCCTTATTTAAAGGGCATGTATGATGGTCAAAAGGGAAAATGTGTGACCATATATAATCTGAAGGAAAGAAAGCTCAGTTGTTGGACAAGGAGGGGGAGGTCGTACGTCCTAAGACATCAAGTGATTTTGAGGGTAAAATAATATATTATTTCTATTTATATGTTTGTGAATGAAAATATGAGTTATCCTTCAGTAAACATGAATAATGAGCATCATAATGAAAATAATACACGACTCAAAACCCGCACGAAATTTATGCGGGTCAACCCGCACGATTAAAATTTCGGGTCATTTTCGGGTCAACCCGTTATAACCCGTTTATTAAACGGGTGGGTTTCGGGTCAACCTGTTAACCCCTATAATAACCTGATAACCCGTTTATTAAATGGGTAGATTTTGGGTTAACAGGTTAACCCGTATATTGGCTTATATATTGACCCATTTAATAAACGTGTCATTACTAACCCATATATCTACCCATTTACTACCTAAATATCTATTAAATTTTATAATTTAAATAGGTTAAATATGTTAAACGGGTTAAACGGGTCAAACGGGTCATAGGTTAATTGGGTTTTGAGTATGACTTGTTTATTAAATGGATTAAACGGGTTACACGGGTCATTAACAGGTCGGGTTCGGGTTGGACATTCTTGACACGATTATTAAACGGGTCGGATTCGGGTTGGGCATAAATGGGTAAAACAGAATTCATGACACGACACGAACCCGACACGACACGACCCATTGCCACCCCTATCATAATGTATGTTCTCGGATGGAGTCTTGTGATCAGAGGACAAAGGAGGCACTGGGCATAGGCATATTGATGGAGACTTTATTGTGCTAGGCGAGCGCATTGAAGGGGGACATGTGTTAATTTTGACGATTGGAGCTGCGAAGCTGTCAGTGGTGGGACCACCATGTCGGGCGACAAGTAGATGCTGATAAGCGCGTGTAATCGCGCGAGAGCCGATTAGGTACTACTGTTGGAGGCGTCGTATTGGAGCATAAAAAGTCTTGATGAATCCAGGAGGTCGAAGGCATTGTGGTCGCCTGTTAGGCGCGTGAAATACACATGCGACCTGATTGGCTACCTACTGCAGTGGGCCCCGACGTGTGCAGCTGAGCAATGGAGGGTGGCGTGCGGCGAATTTCCAGTGAAGGTAGCAGGTTAACTCTGCAGTGTTTGTGTCTCCTAGGGCTGTGCAACTGGCTATGATCTGAGTTGGGCAACAAGTGGCTATTATTGATTGGAGGAGAGATGTTGTAGCTTCAAAAAAGGGCTATGCATCTCAGGCGTGGTACACCTCTTTCTGTGTTAATGGTCACATGCGGACACATCCGATTGGTAGATGTGTCAGCTTGTTAGTTGTTGCCGATTAGCTATGTCCGACGTGACACGAGGTGAATGCTGATTGGGCCTTAAAGCTGGCGGGGTAGACATTGTCGGAGCTTTTTTAGAATGAGGGATCTGTTAATGCAGTGAAGGCTCGCCACATGGAGCATGTATATTGGCGCGTCAGGAAGGTTGGGATGAGGGACCACGTGGAAGGCACTGATTGGTAGCGTAGGAACGTGGATCTCACGTTTGTCAGCAACTTTGTTAGTTGCAAGCTCGAGGTGCCACGTGAAGGGCGTCGGTTGGTGGTGCAGGATGGTTGGTCCCACGCTGTTGGCATCTGTGTTAGCACCATGATCGATTTGGCACGTGGAGGGCACTGGTTTGGCCGTCTTTTAATTCGGTGATCATTCGGTGAAATAAGAAGGTGGAAAGTCCGGTCGTGGTATACCTGAGCAGCCAGATGGAAAATCTTGATTGTTGTATACTTTTTCCAAGTGGATGGGCGCCTCCTTTATGTAATCTGGGCGTCTTGGGCTTCTGTTCCGATATATTATATATATTTATATAACTTTATTATTTAAAGTATATAAAATATATAATTAAATATTTCTTTGATTACATCCCTTCATTTTTGCTTCTTCTGATATCCGTTAGCAAAGTTCAAATGGCGACTTCTCTATTCTTTCGAGACGGTCATTTTAAGATGTTACAAGGTTCACTTCCGGAGCGGTATGAAAAACTCCTATTTTGGGGAACGTGGTGGTTCGTGTAGCGAGGGTCCGATTCGAGGGAAGGTTATGGAGTTTTGAGAGACCTAAAGATTTTTAAGGCATGTAAAGTTCGCAATCGGATTTCCTTTCTGAATGGCGTCATTATGAAACTTGGCGAAATGTGCTCTTCCACGTAGGCTTTTAGATATTGCAAGGATAAAAATCTAAATCAGTGGTCGATAGATGAAAGTTCATCTTTAATCATCAGCTGGGATTTGAAGTTTTTGTTCTTGAAAAAGTTTGAACGATAGGAGGTCTTTCGAAAGCTTGATCAAGTAATGGTTGATCGCTCCATTGCGTCTGACAATTGCTGCTATCCTGAAGAAGAACATCAAAATAGAGCCTTGACGTGCCTCCGGAGAATAAGTCCACTCCTGAATTGCCTTCCAAGTTTGCTCGGGGCCATTTTCTGGTTGTTATTGACTAGCAAGGTCATCCATTAGGTGCATATTTTTCATCAATCCTTCCGAGCACTTGGTCAAGTTCTTGGAGGTGGAAATTCAACAAGGGTGGAAACCCAGCAATTGAGACTTGAACGATTTTTGCTATCATATGCCCCCACAATTTTACTCCGAAAAGAAAAAAAGGAGCTATAGTTGGATATTTTGAGTTGCGATGAAGTCCCTTCCAAAGAATTAGAGTTGGAGCCGGAGGTTGAGGTCGAGAATAGTGGACGGCTTTCTCCTACTTTCAACTGAAGAATGGACCAGAGTCTCAAAGGATAATAGGCATTGATGTCTTGCCCCTAGAATTCCCATAGATTATTTTCTCTTTGTTGATGATTGTCGTTTCATTCTAGTATTGAATACTTAGTTTGAGCAATTGATATGTGATTTGCCAACCATTTTTCGAATAAAGAAATGAAAATTCTATTTATACAAAATTTTGAAGTCATGTGCGAAGTTTCTTCTACAAACTTTTTATTTGTTTGAATTAACTTCTGAACTTGTAGGTTTTTCAAATGCCTCCATTGTAGTCATGAGCATCCGCCGAGAGATTTTTTACTCCAATTTCCTTTCAGAGAAGGACTTAGAGCGATTTCCGGATAGAGACCTGGACTGCTTATTGGATGAAGTCATGGATTCCTTCCTGGAGGAAGGTTTGAAATGCTTCTAGGAGGAAGGCTTGAAGTGCTTCCAAGAGGAATGCTTGAAATACTTCCACGAGGGAGACTTTGATGTTTAATAAGGAGAAGGCTGAGGACTTTGATGATTCGCAAGGCGAAGACTGAGATGCTTCGCATGACGAAAGCTTGGGTGCTTCGAATGGCAAAGGCTTGGTTGCTTCACATGGTGAAGGTTTTGATGCTTCATACGGCGAAGGCTTGGATGCTTCGCATGGCGAAGGCTTGATACGCTAAAACTAAGCATTAAAATAAACACAAAGTCATACTCAACACTTAATAAAAATATATGCAAATTAAAACCTTTTTTTTGTAGATTGTAGCATTAATAAGTAAGGATCGTTCTTAACCGGGGATTGAGGGTACCTAAGCATGATTATCATTTGATTATTTAATTAGGGGGTAGTTGATTGTTTCTATTATCCTAAGTGATTAACTAATCTAAACTAACCTAATCTATTATTTACATGGTCAACTCATCTTTAACCTAACTCATTTATAAATTATGCCAATCCCAAAATCTACGAAATTCCCTCATCTCAATTCTACGAAATGCAAGAATATTATCTCAAGTACGTGCTCGGAAATTGCCCTACACACTTTCAATGATCTAGACTTGGAAATTGCCCTACATCTAATC
This sequence comes from Prinsepia uniflora, assembly GCA_032719365.1. Taxonomy (NCBI): domain Eukaryota; kingdom Viridiplantae; phylum Streptophyta; class Magnoliopsida; order Rosales; family Rosaceae; genus Prinsepia; species Prinsepia uniflora. The sequence goes on from CM064863.1 coordinate 19,702,934, forward strand.
AAGCATTAAGCACAACATACAAGCATAACAAAAACTAAGATATTGGAACACATGCAAGATTATTGAAACTCATATAAGATATAAAACCATAATTATGTTGAAGATCAATCCAACAAAACAATCATTCAATAACAAAAGACAATCACAGGGTAAAGAGGTCGTGTTACACTTTTTCTCTTTGGAAATTTCCCTATGGATGCTAAGTGGTTCGACACTCATTGGTGAGACACTCCCTATATGTCACAGGTGAAGGTGTTTATGATGGAGTGTGGTATGATTGGATTTTGCTAAGGAAATCTCGAATTGATGAAAAGAGGAATTTGGTTAAGCTGAGGTTTGGTATAAAAACGGGCGATCCTTACAAATAACCTAAGCCTTTCTATTTATAGGAGAAAATTAATCCTCAAATAAATAGAAGTTCGCAATTTAAATCCTAAAAGAAAAATGATTAAACTAATTAAATTAAAGTCCTAAAGGATAAAGGTAATACAAATCCTAATTAAAAAGGTAATATAAAACCCAATTAACAAAAAGGTTTTCTTGAAACAAAGGAAAACAAATCCAATCTTGATATGGAGAAGTTTTCCTCATGAAAAATGGAGAATGGTTGCTGGAATAGTAACAGGAGCCGGTTGGTGGGACACGGTTGAAGTTTGCAAGGATAATCGGTAGGCGTGCGCTGAAAAAGGGAGAGGAATTCGGTAATCAATGGTTGGTCATCGGCGCAAGGAAGGCTGAGGGAATTTCGGCAGGCGCCGGCCGAAATGAGAGAGGGAGGGTCGGTGCACGCGCGTTGAAGTAGAGGCAGAGAGGTTTGGTGCACGTGCACCGACCAGGGGTTCATGAATTCGGGACACGCGCTCCGACCAAGGGTTCATGAATTCTGGACACGCGCTTCGAATTGGTTGTGTTGATCGGTAGGCATCTGCCGAATTGGTTGTTGGCCTGAGTACATGAGTTCAGTAGCCTCCTACTGATATCTTGAGTGGGTTTTGGTGGTCTCCTTTTATTCGATCATAACTTCGTCGTTACAACTCCGATTGAGGTGTTTCTTTCGCCTAAATTCTCGTAATTCCGTGCTTTATCCAATTTTGCACATTTCTCACAAAATATGTTATTGTCTCCTATTGTTTGGTAATTAAACATTAAAAGGTAAGTATAAAATGTATAAAATGATTCTTAATTCAAGGCTTATTAAATACCCCCACACATAGACTTTGCTAGTCCCTAGAAAATACCAAAACAAACTAAGACTTTGAAACTCATATTTTTTTCTATTTCTTTTTCTAAAAATAAAAAAATACTGAGCCCTTAACCATTTGTCTCAAATTGTATTGACATAAATATGGCATCAAAGATTACACTTAGAAGCTATATAGAATATTGAATTCAAAAGTTAATGTATCATAACAAATGCCTTGACAAGTACGACAATGCGTAAACTTGGTGAAATATATCTCAACATGAATAAAACAAGTATGAATCAACTCACAGGGATATGTACTCATAATTTCTACTCAATGTGTATAGGGTTTTGTGTTTGCACTCAAGGTATGTGAGAAAGATGCTCACCTAATAGAAAGTAAGTTACTTCATAAAAATTTCAAACATAAACCATAAGATAGTGAACATACTTGCATAAATGAACCAAAACCATAAGCTTACTCAAGTGATGGACTCAACTAATCAAAAGTTACTCATCTCAAGGATCATAAGGTCTAGATTTAAGGTTGTAATGGGGCTAAGTGTAGAGGCAAGGAATTTCTTAGGATAATGGTGTTAAATTTTGTTCCAAGACTCAACCAAAGGCTCCATCACAGAGGCATAGGTATTTTCCCATCATCATAGGCCAAGTATCAACTTGTTAGGCCTTGATCTTCATTATCAACATCTTTGAACTTGTAATTGGTACAAGGGGCCGAAATTCTTCATGTAGGCCTCCAATCTTCATTGTTCCAAATCACAAGTATAGGGGATTTAGTTCAAAACTCAAATTTTTGTACCTCGAAGAACTTTTGTTCTTGATTCTATTTTCTTTTTCATCATTTATTTTTCTTTTGAGAGGTAATGCAATGAATACAAACATAGTTTGAGCAAGTCATTCCATACGCTTACATATAAGTCTTCATTCATCAAATTACTTTGTTGTATCTCACGCCATTTTTCAAATCTTCAACCAAGTCTGAGGAACAAGGGTAAAGGGTGTCTTATACTAGGCTTATGTGAAGAAATTTGTAGGGTGATGAAAGAAAGGTTTAATGTAGGCTCAAAGTAATTAAACTAGAGGGATCTCACTTATGTGATCAAATAGGGACATGGATATTTGGATAAGTGGTGTTAACCCTATTTCCTTAATCATGTCCAAAATCAGAGAATTTATTGACTTGAAAGCTTTGAAAATCACATAAAATAAGCTCTTGTATTCTATAGTTCATTAAAAGCTATAAAAAGCAGTTATGAGGCATATGTATTTCAATTTAAACAAAGAACTTCTATGAATCACTCAACAAAGAAGTATATAAGGCTCTAAAGCTCACATAGGTTTCATATAATTCATACAAATCTTAACATGTTTGGTCTGTGCCAGTTTATCATGCATCATGTACTACAGGTCATAAACATTCAATCATAAAACATTAATAAATGAATTCAAGTTGTAGTGATCATCTTTTAGCCATGTTGTTTTCATTTATCCGTCATTTTTATCATCGACAGGTTAAAAGGCATCCTAAGACTCAATAAAACACCAAGTTTAACAAAAAGACTCAATACTAAAGACTAAAACATAGAAACTATTTTTTACGATTTTGTTGTGTGTTTTTTTTTTTGAAATAAGACTCAATAAAGTTGTAAACCTCTCCCCCACACTTAAATCTGACATTGTCCTCAATGTTTGAAAGTGAAAGCATAGAATCTATGTAAGGAGAAATTATTTATGAAAGAAAGCAATAAAGACATAAAGGAATTAATAGTAAAGAGAATGAAGGGTTTAAGAAAGAAAATCTTTGTTTGATGGCTCCTTCATTTCTCTGTCATTGGGTTGCCTCCCAAGAAGTGCTTGAAGTTTAATGTCCATTCGGCCTAGACCCGATGCTTCATTTATTCTTCAATTTGAATATCTGGTTTTTGGAGATGCATCTTCTCCACTAGTAGTTGCAACAAAACTCGCATTCTCAAATACATAGTTCTTCGGATTAGGAGTGATTTGAGATGACAAATTCCCGGTGTCTTTGATTTGGCCTATAAAATCTACGATTTGGCCAATTTGCTTCTTTATCTCTGAGATATCACGCCCATACATATTCAATGTCTCCGAGTTCTGCTTTTGTCCATCAATAAGGAATTGAGTTGAAGTGGATAGTTGTACAAACATCTTATCATAATCCAGGTTGGAGAATTGATGAACCAGAGGAGCTTGTTGCATACCCATAGGTTGATGAGGCTGCGACAGTCTTGGTATGAATTGTTGTCGTGAATACCCTTATTCGTGTTGAGCTGGAGGGTTCAAATATCCTTCAGTGCTGCTCCACTTGAATCCCGGATGATCACGGTTGCCTTGTCCATAGTTGGTAAAGTTATTGAACCATTGGTTCCCTTGATATCCGCCTAAGGCATTGGCTTGTTGCATTCCCTCTTTGGGATTCATGATTTGAGAACAATGATCAGTAGGGCGTCTGTCCAATTGACATATGCCACATATAGGTCCCTTAGGTTGCATAGCTCTTTTGGCTTCTAATTGCACAACGTGTTCAAGAATAGATTGAAGCTTTTCAGTCTTTTCATCTAAGGTTCCCTTAGAATGAAGTGCACTTACCCCTTTCTTGGAAGACATGCCGTATTGAGCATCATTGATGGCCCTACTCTCGAGTAACTATCTTTCTTCGACTTCATCTATGTCCATAAATGCCCCATGTGAAGCTACATCAAGATAGTATCGGTCCATGGGTTTGAGACCATCATAAAAGTAGTTCATTAGGTTAGCTTCTGAGAAACCATGTTAAGGACAAGTGGCACAAAGGACCATGAAACAATCATTGTTTGAACCAAAGGTTTCATCTAGTGCTTAGGTACGGGATGTGATCTCTCGCCTCTTCGAAGTGATCTTAGAAGTGGGGAAGTACTTAGCCAAAAACAAGTCCGCAAGTTGTTTCGAAGTAGTGATATGATTGGGGGGCAAGTCCATAAGCCAAGATTGGGCCCTATCAGCCAAAGAGAAAGGAAAGGCCTTAAGTTGAAAAAGTTCATCATCAGCATCACCTGGTTTCATGCTATCCCACAAATTGGAAAGTTCTAAGGTGTTTATTCGGATCCTCATTGGGTAGCCCATAATAGGTTGGAAGTCGATGAAGGAAACCATTCTTAAGCTCAAAGTCTATTTTGTTTTCCTTAGGTAGACGAAAAACAATACAAGAGGGTCCTATACTCCACTCAGTTGAGCAAGTACGTTGACAAAGAGACTTACGTTCGTTGTTGGCCATCTCAGTTTTGGATTAACTGTCAGGACCCGTCCCAATCCCCCCGGGATTAACGCTGGACGACCCTGATCCCGTCTGACACGGAGTGTCAGACAAGGGAATTTCCGATCTTAGCCCTCTCGGGCTTTCAGAGTACGCCAGGATCCGGATGAGGTATGTGAATGTCTCATCTCTACTACAGTCCGCATCCGCTGTCAACCTGAAGGACAGTCAAAACATTAAAAGCTGTGAGTGGACAAAACAAAGAGTTATAAAAACATTTTCATAAAGACATTTGTACCCTTCACTAAAAAGCATGCATGCATTCGAAAACCATTTAACCAAACAAACCATATTTGGGGACTAAGCCTAATACCATAACCAAAAGAATCATAAAGAACCAACCATACGGGCCACTGCCCAAATCCATAAAGAAACCAACCATACGGGCCACTGCCCAAATCCATACGGAACTCAGCCCAAAACCTGTACTCATCACATATCATATATCATATATACATATAAATCACACAACCAATCCTGTCACGGTTTCCAAAGCTACGCGCGTGCTACCCGGGGTCTCAAGCCCAAGTCTCTCAGGGTCCAAGGTCAATGTCCGTAGACCAATGACCCTTCCTGAGGTTATAATCTAAGCCTTTCTGAGAGTAAGTACCCAACGGGGGCAACTCCACTCAGTTAGTACTCCGTGACTACTCCGGGGTCCACCCAGGCCAACGACCTTCCTCGGAGGAGACAATCCAAGTAAAGGAAAGTATATGAATATATATATATATATATAACAAAATCATCATTAAAACCTTTCAAAGGATTCATGCCCGGTCCCATAAACCGTCATTAATCATAAAACCTTTCAAGGGCTCATGCTAGTCCCCATAAACCGTCATAAACCATAAAACCTTTCAAGGGTTCATGCCGGTTCCTATAAACCGTCATGAACCTGGAAATCCATTTAGGGTCCCCGACCTGAAATCATAAACGTAAAGTAACTGGGTCTCGTGCCCGAACACATGACTCAACTGGGCATCGTGCCCGATATCTCAGGGTCAGTCACGACTCTGATCGTAGTGATGCGTGCAACCATCCATCCAGAACTGCCCTCAATCCTGGTATGTCGCCGTGAACGAATCAACCGACGTGACCACCGCTAGATTATGGTGCACTCATCACCGATCGATAACCTGAACCGTCAGCATTCCAAAGTCGAGCCTTCATCGGCTGCCCGACAACAGATCATGCATCATGCCCTCTCTGGATGGAACATATCCTAGTCTGGAGGCAAGCGTCGTATCGTCGGTCGCTGTGCACATAGCACTCGCCGTGACCACGATTCAGACCAGTAGGTCATAAATAGAGCCACATGTCCGAGACAAAACCAAATGGGCCTCATTCCCAAGTTTATCCTTTTGAAATCCAAAACCATTTCATAGAACCCAACAAAGAAAGTACAAACCTGTATCGGCACCATATAGGGCCGAAACCTCGAAATATGTGCCAATACGTAACCACACACAAATGCACTCAAGGAATCACCAAACAAGTATTAAAACATATAATAAACATTTATGCATGCATCAATTTAGAAAACCAAGGTCCACTCACAGACCGTCCGAGTTACCGCCTCGATACACATGCCATACGGCTCTCCCGGGCCAATCATCGTCACCGGGACTCCCAAACCAGTCCAAATTGTAATAAAGAGTTACTAATTACTTAAATAACCCCTCACTAAAGCCCCGTAATTTTCTGGAATTTTTAACTATTTTTAATCTCGATCCTAAACCTTCGGACACCCCAAAATCTATCGAAACGATGTCCGATCGACACGAGACTAGTCCTAAAATGTTCGTTACATCAAATAGATGATTTCACGTGTTGAAGACATCCCTAGAAAGTGGGCCACGCGCCCACACACGCTGGCCAAATCCACTGCGCGTGGGAGCCACGCACCACTGTCCACTTGGTTCGAACCAAACTCGACCGGCGCGACCGGTCCACTTGTTTTCCTCCCATTTTTCAGTCCGTTTCCATCCCCTTTTAATCCCATCCTTCCTAACTAAATCCTAGGGACCTTTCTATGAAAGAAAACCAAGAAAAGCAACCAAAACCGACCCGTTCAAGTTTTCTTCCATGGCCCAAAATTTCCCGAACACTTTTCCTCGACGTCCGGCCATTAGCCACTATCCAAACCTTCCCTATACCATCCTACAGACCCTATAATCAACCCCTAATCAACAAAACCTATCCATAAAGTCCTATACAAACTTTTGAATTTGAAAACACAATGGAAAGGTCTCTGGTTACCTTTTTCGTGGCCTTCCACCGCCCTGGCTCGTCATCCTAGTCCCTCCTTTCACTCTCTCACGGTCACACACGAGCACTCGGAATGATTATGGTGGTGAGGTGTGGTTAGTCATGTGTTTTGGAGGGTGAAGAGAATATGGTGGTCGGGTTTTTGTGAGAAAGCAGAGAAGATGATATTTGATCAGATGAGAGAGGGAAGGATGAGATGAGTGGTGAGGATCGAGAGATTAATTGAAATAGAGGGTTAGGATTGAGAGATAAGTAGATTAGATTATAAAATTATTAAAATAATATTATTTAATTATGATAGATCCACAAATTAGGGGTTTGGGCCAATGGGATGAGTGACACTTTTCACTCATCCATCGATCCCACCAAAATATCTGACCAATCATATTATGCCACTTAATCATCGCCTCGTAATGCATTCATAGTGTAAACGAACTTCCGTGACCCATAACTTTCCCGTTCGAAGTTCGATTTCAACGTGCCGTCTGTCTATGGATTCGTATCGACTCGATCTACGTAACGGTCCTTGGTCCTCGTCCATCGGACCTCCCAGGTCAAAAGCCAACTATTTGCCTCCTTTTAACCAAATTACCGAAATGCCCTTGAACTTCCAAACGTCATAACTTCTTCCTCGAATGTCGGAATTGAACGTGTCATCTGTCTATGAACTTGTGACGTCCCGAACAAATCACAGTCATTGGCCAAAGTCCATTTGACTGCCTGAACGAAAAGTCAACATTTTGCCCACGCTAGAGGCAAAATGGTCATTTTGCATCATTCGTCCGATTTCGCTCTTAATCACTAATTAACTTCACTAATCATAATTAGTCACTAATATAATCTCGAAATTCGGGACTCGTCGTTACATTCACTTTCACGTTTTTTTTTAGGGGAAGAAGAGGTCTCAAATTCGTAGCCTTCCTCAAAAGTAGGTTCCAAGATGGGTTCTAAGGTCGAATTCTCAAACTTTGTTCCCCATAACTCACTTTCCAGTTTAGGTTGTGTATCAGAACTAGCAAAACGTGGAGATCTGCAAGTAGAAATCACTAGATTTGGCTTGGTCATGCATAAGAACCTGAGATGCAACAAACATACAATGTGAGAGTCATATCCTAATAGCGACAACAAATAGGAGAAATGGGCAAGCAACATAGATAGTCATGAAATGTAGAGAACAGCAAATACGCAAATAGCATTGTATGTATAAATAACATGCCATAGGCAAGTAAGCAAAAAAGTTAAAGAGCATCACCAAAAATATGCAAGGTAGATCACGACAATAATATGCAAAAACACAAGTTAAAAAATGTCCAAATCAATACAACACATAAAATTCTACATGAAGAATGGTGTGAATGAATAAGAGGGAAATCATTAGAACCTACATAAAACATAAGAGTTACGTGACATTTCATGAAAAGAATGGCCTGCACCTTTGATCTCACTTCCCTAGATTCACTTAGTCATAGGGGGCTCGGTGATGAAATCTGAGCATCATGAAACCACAGGGAGGGTGTAACGACCCGTCCCAAATCCAAGATTAGATTAGTGACTAATCACGATTAGTGAGGCTAATCATTGATTAGTTGGGCGAAATCGGACGAACGATGCAAAATGACCGTTTTGCCCCTAGGCGTGGGCAAAACGTTGACTTTTCATTCGGGCAGTCAAATGGACTTTGATCGATGACCGTGACGTAGTTCGTGACGTCACGAGTTCATAGAAAGGTGGCACGTTCAATTCCGACATCCGTGGAGGAAGTTATGACATTCGGAAGTTTAGGGGCATTTTGGTAATTTTAGTTAAATAGGGCAAATAGTTGACTTTTTGACCAAGAGGTCCGATGGCCAAGGGCCGAAGACCATTACGTAGATAAGGACGATACGAATCCATAGACAGGTGGCACGTCGAATTCGGACGTTCGACGACGAAATTACGGTTCACAGAAGTTTCGGGATACTATTTACGGTGACACATTTTACGAGGCAAAAAGTGCAGTTTTGTCTCTAGTGGGCCCAGATATTTGTCCTGATGCCAATGGATGAGTGACAAGTGTCTCCCATCCAATGGACACCATATTTCATTCATGCACCAAAGACCATCCCCGTGCATCGTCCATTTTCTTTGTTCCCAAACACAAACCCGATCCCATTTCTCACCCAAAACCCATCCCACCTTAACCCATGACCAGCCGTGAGGACCAGGGAGACTGAGGGAGCTGAGGTGGCCGACCTGGAGGCCAGAACAGCCGTGAACGGCGGCATGGAGGAAGAAACCCAATCTAGGTAATCGGTTTTCACCGATTTTCACCATTTTCAATTATTGTGATTATGGGCCGTTTTCATTGTTTTCATTGATTTAAATAGGTTGTTTAGGGAGTATAGAGATGATTTTGGACGGTGGTTGACGGCTGTGAAGCCCAGGGGGGATTTTTGAAAAGTTGAACCGTGAGGGGGTTTTTGGGTTCACGGGTTTTAATCGGTTTTAGGTCGTTTTGTTAATTGGAATAGATAGGAAATGAAGAAATAGGAATTTAGGAATTGAAATGGAGTCAAACAGACCAAAATTGAGGGATAAGGAGGCCTGGACCGGTTACACCGGTCCAGTTGCAGGTGAACCGGCCAGTTCAGACCAGCTGTGCGAGGAAGAAGACGCACTGTGCAGTGGCGCGTGAGGCCCACGCGCATTGCACTCCCAGGGCGCGTGAGGGCGCGTGGCAGGGAATCTGGGGAAGGTTCCAACATGTGAAATCATCTATTCGATGTAACGAACATTTTGGGACTGGTTTCGTGTCAATCGGACATCGTTTCGATAGGTTTCGAGCTGTCCGAAGGTTTAGGTTCGGTTTTAAAAATAGTTAGAAAATCGGGAAAATTATGGGGCTTTGGAGATTAATTAAGTAGTTAGTAACCTTCTATTAAAATTTGGACAGGTTTGGGAGTCCCGGTGATGGTGATCGGCTCGGGAGAGCCTATGGCACGCAAATCGAGGCGGCAGCTCGGACGGTCTATGAGTGGACCTTGTTTTCTAAATTGGTGCATGCATAAATGTTTATTATATGTTTTATTACATGTTTGATGATGCCATGGGTGCATTTTTATGTGGTTACGTATAAGCACGTATTTCGAGGTTTCGACCTTATACGGTGCTTATACGGGTTTGTATTTCTTTATTGGTCTAAATGAAAAGGTTTTGGATTTCTAAAAGAATAAACTCGGGTATAAGACCCATTTGGTTTGGTCTCGGGCAGATGGCACTATTTACGACCTTCGGGTCTAAATCGTGGTCGCGATGGGTGCTATGTGCACGGCGATCGACGATACGACGCTCGCCTCCGGATTGGGATGTGTTCCTTCCAAAGAGGTCACGATGCACGATTCGTGGTCGGACAGCCTGGGGAGGCTCGACTTCGGAGTGCTGACGGTTCAGGATATCGATCGGTGATGAGTGCACCATGATTTTGTGGTGGTCGCGTCGGTTGATACGTTCACGGCGACATACCAGGATTGATGGCGGTCCTGGATGGATGGTTGCACACATCACTATGATCAGAGTCGTGACTGACCCTTAGATATCGGGCACGGTGCCCAGTTGAGTCATATGTTCAGGCACGAGACCCTGTTGTTTTACACTGATGATTTCGGGTCAGAGACCCTAGATGGATTTCCAAGTTCTGTCATTGTGGTTCATGACGGTTTATGGGAATCAGCATGAACCTTTGTCAGGTCATTGTGGTGCATGACGGTTTATGGGAACCGGGCATGGATGTTATGGATCATGACGGTTCAAGAGAACCGGGCATGAATGTTTATGTTATGTATATATATGTATTCATATACCTTCCTTTACTTCTATTATCTCCTCCAGGGAGGGTCGTTGGCCTAGGTGGACCCCGGAGTAGTCACGGAGGACCGACTGAGCGGAGTCACCCCCCCAGTTGGGTTCCTTACTCTCAGGAAGGCTATGATTACTATTACCTCGGGTAGGGTCAATGGTTTGCGGACATTGATCTTGACTTTGAAAAGACTCGGATTGAGACCTGGGTAGCACGTGCGTAGCTTTGGAAACCGTGACAGGATTGGTTGTGTGGATTATATGTATATATGATGTAGGCTATATGAGATATATGATATGTGATATGCACAGGTTTTGGGCAGTGGCCCATGTACGTGGTTTTACTATGGTTTGGGCTGAGTCCCGTATGGTCGTTTTCATTATGGTTCTTTCAATATTGTTTTTGGGCTTAGCTCCCACATATGGTTTCTTTCGGTTAAATGGTTTTCGAATGCATGCATGCTTTTTAGTGAAGGGTACAAATGTCTTCTCGTTAAAATATTTTTATAAATTCTTTTTTTGTCCACTCACAGTTTTTAATGTTTTGACTGCCCTTCAGGTTGACATCGGATGTGGACTGTAGTAGAGACCGAGATATCACATACCTCCTCCGGATCCTAGCGTACTCTGATAGCCCGGGAGGGTAAAGGACGAAAATATTCCTTGTCTGACACTTCGTGTCAGACGGGAGCAGGGTCATCCCGCATTAATCCCGGGGGGATTGGGATGGGTCCTGTCAGAGGGTATGCAATCTAACAATGCAATAGATAGAGTCTTAGAGTGGCACGAATAACTTTCCCACTTCGCTTCTCATAGTACTTTCTTGGGCTTATGAGTTGTGCGTACTGATAAGTATGGATCCTTCTTAACTGGGGATTAAAGGTGTCTAAGTATGATTATCGTTTGATTATTTATTTAAGGGGGTAATTGATTATTTCTATTATCCCAAGTGATTAACTAATCTAAACTAACCTAATATATTATTTACATGGTCAACTCATCGTTAACTTAACTCATTCATAAATTATGCCAATTCCAAATCTACAAAATTCCCTCATCTCGGTTGCACGAAATACAAGCATATTATCTCAAGTATGTGCTCGAAAATTGCCCTACACACTTTCAATGATCTAGACTTGGAAATTACCCTACATCTAGTTGATGCAGATCACCTTTGATGTAGGCTCCTCAGGTTCTTTGTTCTCCAGATGATCTACAATCTTTTTTTTGATGTAGTTTGTGCAATGTCCTTCATTCACGAGATTTTAGAGATATGTTTCAAAAGATATGCATGTGTTTATGTTGTGCCCGCAGTATTCATGATAGGCGCACAATTTGGTTTTATCAGTTTTCTCCCAATTGCCTTTTCCGGGTCCTGGTTTTTTTAACTAAGCCTTATCCTTGATCTCATTATGAATCTGATGGACTAGTATTAAGAACTGCATATTACACTTCCTTATAACTGAGACATTGATAGTTTGGCTCGCATTCCTTTTATTGAAGCCCCCGGACAAAAGTTTTCTACCAACATCCTCTTTGCTTAGTGATCACAATTTAGAGGTTTTCTCACTCGTCCCAGCATGATCTAGCGCATGGACAGCATTCTTTTCCTCCTCCCAACATGCATGTTTGTCACAACCCGACTCCCCTAGCACAATATTGTTCACTTTGGGCCATACTCTCACGGTTTTGTTTTTGAGAACTCACTCACAAATTCCCAATGGGTCACCTATTTTAGGACTGTTCCAGCCCAACCCGGCTTAACTTTGGAGTTCCCATGGGATCCAAAGTCATTGAGCTTCTAAAAGGCATCGTGCTAGATAGATACATGCCCATACATATAAGACACTTCACATTTCCCTCCTCGAGCGATGTGGGATTGTTCGTCGGTCTTGCTTTCCAGACTCACAAGTCTTGCTCACCGTTCTTACTTCCCAAGCTCTCGGAACTTACAATCCACCTACCTTGGGTCCCAGTGTCCTTGCTGGCGCACTTTCGGTCAGGTTCCAGCTTTGATACTATTCTGTCACGACACGACCCTCTAGCACGATATTTTTTGCTTTGGGCCCAGCCCTCACAGTTTTGTTTATGGGAACTCATGTGCAACTTCCCAGTAGGTCACCTATCTTGGGATCGATCTAGTCCAATCTCCCAAGCTCACAGGTCTTGCTCACCGTTCTTACTTCCTAAGCTCACGGGTCTAGCTCACCGCACGCCCTAGAGCCCAGAGGGCTAGCAGCCAACAACTTGGGCTTAGCACCACCTTGCATGGCTCGGCTTGGCTTAGACTAGCCGGCTCGGTTGGCTGGCTCAGCTCGGCAACAGAGCTTGCTAGCGGCGGCTCGGCTCTATTTCGACAAAAAAATAATTAGAAATTTTCTTTACACTCCTCGGGCCTTAAAACATGAGCTTGCATGCCTAAAGTATTGCAATACAGTTTTAAATCAAATGTCAATAGCATATATTTCTAACATCCATGCATGTTACATAGTATTTTATTGCTTAATTATTTGTATGTTTATTTCATTGTTTAAATATTATTTAGAAATGTTATAGACTAATACTAAACAAAAGGAACCTGAAGTTTCCTTCGTAGATTCACTATTACATGTTTATCTTGAATTAATCATACCATGTTATAGAACCTGAAATTCTTATTAGTTGTTTATGGATTTGTTTTTCCTAAAGCACTAATATTGTTATTTAATCCTTGTAGAGAATGGCACATCTCAAAAAACTTGACTTTAATGCCTTAGAAGTTTCCGACATAAACTACTATCAGTGGACTGAAGATGTAAAACTTCATCTCACTGCAGAGAGAATCCGATCAATTATCCAAGAAGATAACGTGGCTTCTGAGCATTAAAAGGCAGATGCTATGATCCTCATCCAGAGGCATATAGATCACGCACTGCAACATGAATACCTTGGTCAAGAAGACCCGAGAGCATTGTGGGTTTTGCTGGCTGATCATTTCGATTACTAGTAGGATATATTCTTTCCTGAAGCAAGACATCACTGGCATAACCTTAATTTTTAGGATTTCAAATCCATAAACGAATATATTTCTGGGGTATGCCTTATCCGGTCTCTCATCAAGTACCGTAGGGAGGAGCTCACTGAAACTGACCTCCTTGAGAAGATTTTCTCCATATTTTATGCCTCATGTATCACCATGCAGCAACAATACAGAGAGGGGAAATTCAACAAGTTCGCGAAATTAATCACTTCATTGTTGCTTGCTGAAAAGAACAACATTGTGTTAATGAAGAATGATCAATAGGTATGAGTGCAACACCTTTACATAAAGAAAACTCTAATACACCTTGCAATTCAAACTGCGAACGGAGAAACCGAGGTCATGGTAGAGGCGTAGGACGTAACCGTCCTAGACATTGTGGACACTCTTATAACCGAGATCAAGGTTACCATGACTTGTATGACTGAGGTAATCGTGGTAGAGGTCCACGTGGTGAGAACCAGAATCAGAACCAGTAAAAACTATGCTACAATTGTGGAGGATGCGATCACTGGTCCCACACATGTCATGCGTCAGCTCAAGTTATTGCAGAGTATCACGCTAGACATGGTACTCGAGAGACTAACTTCGCAGTAAGACCAGTTCCAGCCGTTACCATTCTTGCCATTGCTGACTTCCAAACTGCAGCTGGACATGATGAGGATTGAGATCCTTGCTTAAACATGGATATGATCGGCACTTGTGCCATTTGATTTATTATTATTATTAATATTTAATTCTCGAGAATGTTTGGTGTTTTCTTTTTACTTTGAACTTATTTTTGTTTTCTGCTCGAATATTATTTATTTCAATCCATATATTTATTTTTCGTAAATGTGAAACTTAATTTTTTTTTCGTCAAATTTATGGTTAGGCATGTCAAGTGGGCAAGTTTTTTGTCTAGCCAAAAGTGCTACCACGCACATTATCCTTTGAGATAGGATTTTTTACAAAATTAATACATAAACCCACTCCTATGAGAACTATATCTGGCTAATCAAATTTGATTGAGGGATTCGGTAGAGCCCACTTTATGTTATCAAATGATATTGTATTTACCATTGATGAAGCTTTCTACTCCCCACTTTCTAGAAGAACGTTATTGAGTTTTAAGGATATTCGAGCTAATAGTTATCACGTTGAAACCACAAAGGAAAAGAATGTGGAATATCTTTGCATAACCTCCAACTTGTATGGATAGAAGCATACATTGACGAAATTGGAATGCCTCAGAAGTGGCCTCTACACGACAATTATTAGAACCACTGAGGCAAATCCCATGGCTAGCCAGAAGCTACCTAACCCAAGCAACTACTTATTATGGCATGACCGATTGGGACACCCAGGTCAAGGTATGATGCATCGTATCCTCAATACATCACACATGCATCCTCGCACAAATATGACCTTGTGTTTAGTGAAACATTATGCTAAGCTTGCTCAGTGGGAAAATTGAATATTAGACCATCATACGCAAAGATAAGTACATAATCTATTCCTTTCTTGTACAGAATACAAGGGGATATTTGTGGACCCATCCAACCACCATGCAGACCATTTAAATATTTCGTGTTTTGGTTGATGCATCGACAAGGTGGTAACATATGACACTATTATCGACACTCAATGCTGCGTTTGCTCAACTCCTTGCCCAAATCATTAAATTAGGGGCACATCATCCGGATTATCTTATAAAGTCCATCATACTTGACAATGCCAGCGAGTATACATCGAAATCTTTCGATGATTATTGCATGTCCATTGGGATTGATGTTAAACATCCATTTGCACATGTTCACACCCAAAATGGTCTCGCAGAAGCATTCATTAAACAATTACAAATGATTGCACAGACCTTCGTTATGCGCACCAAGATCCCAATTTCTGCTTGGGGGTATGCAACTTTGCATGTATCTAGGTTGGTATGCTGCCACCCAACCCCATTTTGCGTTATAACTGGTAACTGGGTACATACCTAATGTTTTGCACTTACGCATTTTTGGGTGTATGGTTTACGTCCTAATTGCACTACCACAATGTACAAAAATGGGACCTCAACGCTGGAGGGGCATATATGTCAGCTATGAATCCCCCTCCTTTATACGCTGTTTAGAGCCCTTAATAGGCAATCTCTTTACCGCTCGATTTGCAGATAGTCATTTCGATGAGTGATAAGTCACAAATTAAGCATCATTTCAACGTTATTTTTTATCCCTTTTACTTATCTTTTGATTATAATCATTCAAACAATAGGAGAAAATGATCTCTTTTGTGAAGTTTGTGCATATTGCTTAGTTGAGGTTTAAATCATATTTTGCAATGAAATGTGATCTTTCCAAGGATAAATCTTTAAGGACTCATCAAGGACTCATAAAGGGCCTCATCATCTGCCATTTACATGACCAAGATCCACCAAGACCCTAAAAGTCACGGCCTAGCCCCTAGAAGCCCACAAAATGCGGTTAAGGGTGTTTTAAGGGGGTTTACTTGTGCATCAAGCAACTTTGGACGAATTTTCCTACCTTTCTCAATGAGGAATGACATGAATTGACTTGAATAAGAAGACTTAATTACACTCCTAATCAGATCTTGAAGTTAAAGAGGCAAGAAACAAGGAAAACGAAGTTTCTTGGAAATTAAGAAACCATCTTGTACATGGCTAGGGTTAATTAACTTCCCCAGCCGCAATTTATCATGTTTCCTTTATTTTAGGGTAATGTAATCTGATTTAGGATTGCATTAAATGAATTCCTAGTCAAAGATAAAGTCAAGAAGTGGAAAGAAGGAAGGAAATGGACTCCTTGTACAAGAAGGACACAAAAAACGGCTAACTATGGTTTTTCACGGAAACAAGGAGTTTTCCTCCTTATTTTGGGGCTGTTTTCCCTTTTTTTTTTTTGAGGGAGATGTTAGGGCATGAGTTAGGGGATATAAATAGATGTTTTCTCATTGTTTTTGGACGTCCAATTTACCTCATAAGGTCCCAAAACTCTGCAAAAATTTCTGCTTAAAGTTTATACACAAAGTAGTCGCAATTTACCCTTTTGTTCATGCTTTTGGATTCAAGTCTTGCATTTTCTTTGTGACGTGAAGCTTGGGAGAAGAAGAAGTGTTTGTGCCACTTCTCTCACGCATCATTCATCTTAGTATTCGTGTTTCTTAATCCCTTATCTCTTTAAGTTTTTATGCATTCAATTATTATGTTTGTTAACTTAGTTATGCGTGAGTAGTTTCCTTTAGGATTAGGGCTGTTTGAAGCCCTAGCCATGTTAGTTTATAATTAGATTTCTGGCTGTTGATTATGGTTGTTATGTATGCCTGGATTTTTTGGATTACTATGCTTCATGAACTCAATTTATGCTTGTAAGTTTGATCACCTTATTTGCGTACAATTGTCAATTTAATTGCTTGACGGATCACCTTGATGTTTGTGTTCACCCTGCAATTTATAGCATCACGTTTAAGAGGGGGAATATTATTCGTAATCTAAACTCATGACTTCCTAGGATTGCACATCACTTTAATAGGGATAGTGTAGTGTCATTAAATCTTCTTCATGTTTCATGCATTATCACGCACCATCGGTAATAGTTGTTTAAGGGCGGGTACATCACGCTTAAACATGTAATCTAAGAGAAGATAAATGTGTGGGGTGAGCCTTAGTCGGACCCTTGCATGGGCATTTAATTCAGATACATGCATAATTAATCTAATCAACGAAATCTAAGGAGAACTATAATTGGTAAAGGTGGATAACATGTCCTAATTCGTCCTAATAATCCAATCAATTTTCAAATCAAGTTTTTCATCATTTTGCACTTGTTTTCATCATTCAATTTCGTTCTAATCATCACTCAAAACACCCCAACGTTTTTGTACTTTTTCTCAAGTTGTTTCATTCCAAACTAAGTGGATTCACGTTGAACAAGTTCTCGAGGGATCGACCTTTGCAAACCTACTATACTCGTCATACGATTTTGTGCACTTGCAAAGTATTACATTAGGAGTTATCATTCATAATTTCTTGGTTGATAAATTTTCTATCAATTAGACAGTCTTCCCGGCGTTTAGGGGAGATACGAACGTCAAAGTTCCTAAAGAATGGCATGACGAGGTCACATATACCTGCTGCAAACGTGCCTACAAGGATAGACGTCCTTGTAGGATGAGCCATCCCAGATGCATGGGTCATCCTAAATGGATGAAGTACGACAATGGTGGCTAACCAGTTATATGTCCTTGCCTAGAAGGGAGGTAGACCTATAAGTTTGAAGGATCTTCGTCCTCGGAAGAAGACAAATTTGGCACAGTGGAATCCCTTATATATCACAATACCAGCTGATCCATCTCATGAGCTAATTCCAGATTATGGGTCTATCTTAGAAGGGAGGACGTTGGGGGAGGCTCCAACGTCTGAACCCACTCTCGAGAATAGAGAGATCTCCGGAAACTATGCATGCTTAAATGAGATATGAAATCAAAATGATATTATCATCGATGCTATATTTGTATTTGAGTAGCTACTGAAATTAGACCAGTGATGATATCGAGCCTGGCACTGTTGATGAATACCAACGTGGAGGAGACTGGCCAAAAATGGAAAGAAGCAACCCATGTCAAACTTGATTCCTTGACAAAAAGGAAGGCGATTGGACATGTAGCTCTCACACCTCCTCATGTTAAACCTGTAGGCTTTAAATGGGTATTTGTAAGGAGCGTAATGAGAAAAATGAGATTGTGAGATACAAAACTCGTATAGTGGTGCAAGGATTTTCTCAACAGCATGGAATTAATTGTGAGGAAACATATTCTCCCATAATGGACATAATAACGTTCTGCCACCTCATCAGTTTGGTAGTTTCTGAAAAACTGAGTATGCAGCTTTTGGATGTGGTCACTGCTTATTTCTATGAGGATATGGATACAGCTATATATATATATGTGAAAGTTCTCGAAGGACTTTAGATACCCGATGCAAATAGTTTAAGACCACGGAACACACTCTTTATTCATTTGAGGCATTCATTTTATGGATTGAAACAATCCAGACGGATATGGTATAACCGTCTAAGTGGGTATTTGATTAGACTGGGGTATGTGAATAATGAATTATGTCCATGCCTATTTATTAAGAAAACAAGTTCTGGGTTCGCTATAGTGGCAATTTATGTCGATGACATGAATCGGATTGGTACTCCTGAAGAAATCAAAGAAACCGCTAAGCACCTGAAGTTAGAATTTGAAATGATGGATCTTGGGAGAACCCACTTCTATCTCAGCTTGGAGCTTGACCACCATGCATATGGAATATTGGTCCATCAGTTTAATGAGGATAAAGCGAAACCTTCAAGCCCGCCCATGATTATTCGTAGTCTAGATCCTAAGAAGGACCCGTTTCATCCTGTAGATAATAAGAAAGAGATATTGACACTAGAATTTCCATATCTAAGTGCAAAAGGTTCACTATTTTACTTGGCTCAATGCACTAGACCGGACATTTCATTCGTTGTGAACTTGCTAGCTAGATTTTGCTCTATGCCAACACACCGCCCTAGAATGACATAAAAGACATATTTTGATACCTTAGAGGTACAACTTATATGGATTTATTCTATCCCTATGCATTGAGGAATGAACCAAACCCCTCTAGTCCTCGGAATGATGCACACCTTGTTAGGTATGCTGACATAGGTTACCTATCAAACCCACACAAGGTGCATTCCTGATCTGGCTATATCTTTACCATTGAGAACATAACAATAGCTTAGAGGTCTATCAAAAGAACCCTTGTTGCTACGTCTTCGAATCATGCAGAGATTCTAGCTCTTCATGAAGCAGTTCTTGAATGCATATGGTTGAGAGCCATTACGGGGCATATTCGAACTACATGTGGACTACATTCCACTCATAGTAAACCGATAGTTATTTATGAAGATAATGATGTCTGCATCGAGCATATGAAGACCGATTTCATTAAGTGAGACAAGACCAAGCATATTGCATCGACGTTTTTCTTCATCCAACAACAATAAAAACATCCAAAGATTGAGATTAAGTCAATACGGTCTCAAGATAACCATGTAGACCTATTTACCAAGTCATTACCGAAGGTCACATTCCACCAGCATCTGTGAGGTATTGGTTTATGTAGACTTGCTGATCTACCTAATCTGTTATTTTTAGGGGATTCAAGATCAGGGGGAGTATCCTGAAATATACCAAATATCCGGGAGTATACTGAGTAACCCGAAGTATACTCACATGATCATCGTGTATTCTTTTTTCCTATGACCAGGATTATTTTGTCCCATTGGGTTTTGTTACGTAGCTAGGTTTCAATGAGGCACATTTTTGGCATGATCACCCGGTTGATAATGCATCTCGAAGATGCCACGATTCGACTCATATGTATTTGTTCATCTTTTCTTTTCAACCATGGTTTTTTCCCACTAGGTTTACTGGCAAGGTTTTGATGTAGCAACACTAATTCATTTTATCTCAGAGGCATACTATCTACCCATATTCCAGAAAAGATGACATCAATTACCTTAGGAGATTCCGATGCGATCACTTATACGCGTGTTGCACTCTTTTTCCACCGACCAGTGTTATTTTGTCCCACTAGGTTTTTGTTACTTGACAAGGTTTTAACGAGGCAACATATAAGCCTGTAGCCAAACAGCACAATTACATGAAATATCCAATGGGCATTGTTGTAAATAATCCTATGGTTGTGTCTATTTATGTAAAGGGTATTAGGGGTAGTATTGTCATTTTATAAATATTTTTATTCCTTTATTATATAAAGGATTATGTAAACTGTATCAGGTTTATTGAGAACGTATTATTCACAGAGAATGTTCTTTTTCTTTGCCTTCTCTTTGTCTAAATCCTTAATACTTGAAGTTTCTCATACTCCTAAACATACCAAAACTAAAAAACAATTTATCTAGCAGAGTTTGCCTATTATGTTAGGCCATCAAAGATTAGGAATGATGGAGACCCATTTCCATTTGTATGACTCTAGTGACCTGGTGGAATTGAGAAATGCTTGTTTGAATGAAACACAACTCCACTCCTGGGCTCAAGAGTACATTTTTTAACCTTCCAAAATTATGGTCACTCGCTTCTCTTAAATTGGTTTATCGTGAAGAAGTTATCCAAATATGGCTTCTTCATTTTCTTTTAATAATTAATATGGCTCCTTCATTTGAAATCAATTCATTTAAAATTTCACTGTTTGGATTAATTTTGTACGGAAATAATTTTAATATGAATTTGAAATAAAATTCAAGAATGTTATCCAATTGTAGGAAAATTAGGACAAAAATCGAAGTACTACCTTTTCTTTCCCTTCTTGGTTTACAATAATCTTCGGATACCACCTGAATTTGTGCGAGTAACAGATAGAAAGTGAAAAACATAGAGAAGATATTAAGAGAGAGGAAGGGGAAGATAAGATAAGTGAAAGGAGCAATCAAATAAATATTTTCCCGTCAATTTGGCACCAATAGGAGATCTTGACCATAGGTTTGTTAGCGACAGAGATAGAAGGAAGATGATGTGTTTTGGGGAGAGGGACAAATAGAGGCAAGAGAGAACAATTAATCAATTCTTAGGTTTTATGAATTTTTTTTCATTTTAATTCAATTTATTTTAATGTTTAATTTTGTTCTTATTTAGAAATATAAAATTGAAGATGATGACATGGAATGCCACATGATACATCCTGTATCGAAAATACAAAAACTAAAATTAGGAAATTATCGCTCTACCCCTATAAATTATTCAGATTTTTATTGGGCTTACATTAGACTAATTAAAGGGATTGGGCCCCGTGAATTTTGTTGTTTATGGGCCCAAAGTTATACCCCAAAGGTTAATTAAGTTTAAAATGGGACTTGTTGCTTCTTGGTTGAATCCCAATTGCTGACCTAAGCCCAAGACAAGCACTTATTTGTTGGCAATCCTATACGCTAGTCTTTGGTTCAGCTAGTTTTTAGAATGGATTAGCCCACAAAAATTGAAGGAACCCGTCCACCCAAGCCTGCGATCTCCCTCAGACCCATCAGTTCAAACTCTCTTGTTTCTTCCTGAGACTTCTAGATACTAACACAACAGAGAATACAGTTTGAGAGTCCACTGGAACTGCAAACCAGCTTGGCTATCCTGAGCCCCAACTCCATCCTCCAGCTCCCAACCAGACCTAGTTGTTGCTCCTAGCACCCTTCCATTGTCCATTCGAACCTTCGCTGCTTACTACCTCGATCGAAACCAACATTTTTTATGGGTGTCTGTGACCACTAAACTAAGTAAACGTGAATCGCGACTGTGGACGCACAGTGGCTTGGTCAAGAGGTCTTGAGCTGACATCAACCCGATTTGACCAATGGCGAACCCAAGTATTTCCTCAAACCCTAAACCATGCATTTCACCTCGGCTCAACATGGGGAAGAGAATTGTGACCTTCTTTGTGGTTTTGGATGCAAGGAGACGTCAACCCGCTTCAGACCCGATTTTGACCCAATTTCGATCCAAGAAGATTCTGGCTTGATTAAGGTAAAATATAACCCTTCTGAGTTTAGGTTTGTGTTCTTAGGACATTTTGGATCTCCATTAACTTCTTGCATGTCGTTTTTATGATGGTAGTGCGGCGAAGATGAAGACGGCGAATCGCAGGATTCAGAGTTCTTCGATGATTCAGGTACGAATTCTTCCAAAAAGTTAGTTTGAGGAAACTCTCACCCTCTTTAAACCCTAAACTTGTTATTTCTAGTGAGGTTGTTGATGATCAACAACGGGTTGGAACTCACCAGTTCCTAGAACGATTTGCGATGATTTGATAGACAAAACAAAGGACTCCCCCAACTACTGTACGACCTCATTAGGTCGAATTTAGACTAGGGACTTGGATTTTTTAATTCTAGGCATCGATTATAGTAGTTTTGACTAATTGCATGTTGTTTTTGAGTTAGAATTGAGAGAGAAAAGCCTCACCGAATTCTGGAATTTTTTCGGAGAAAAACCTAGAAACTGGCCTCCGTGCACGGCGGTGCTGGGGGTGGTCTTATCTTCGTCTACGACGGAGCTTCGAAGACGACCAGTCAAAGGTCAACATTGTTAATTAGCCGTTAGTCCATCTCTGGTTAATGTCAAAACTAACGGTCAAGCTAACAGCTGTTAATGGGTATTTCTATGGAATATTCCGGCATGTGTAACGCTATATCTGTGCTCACACAGTGCATATGGATGCGTGGTAGCGTATGGCCAGCGGGTGTGGGCCCCTACCAGTGGGTGGCGGTGGGTAAGCCATCCTTAGGGAGTTTAGCATTGAGAATAGGTTTTGGAATAGAGTTTGACCTTTTGTGAATTGTCTTCATAGGTTGGACCGGTTGGGAGCTCAAGATGAGTTGGATTTGTAGGGTGATGTGACTCCCTGACTTGTGTGAGTGGACCCCCTTCCTTATTGTGGTTTTATATTATTTACTACTCGTACGTTTTATGATGTTTGTACATTTAATAATTTTTGTGCACGTATGACTTATCATGTGATGATTGTGGTATATATTCTACTATGCTTATTTGGTGACGTTGGCATGCTATGATAGATCTTATGGTGAGTATGCACAGTGTATGTATCGTGTCACATGTTGCATTGCATATGAGTCTCGGGGGCATTGATGAGATTGAGATGTTTAGAACCCACTTAGGAGTCACTGGTATCTAGTACCCGTCTGTAGGCCACATACCAGTGCTCCACGTGATCATTCACCCATGCTGCTTTCTATACCAGTTAAAAAATGCCAGTCCTGTCCCCGAGCTCTAGGGGACTCTTGGTGATGGTGCATTGCATCTAGTCTTTCACGTGGTCCAAGTACACGAGCAAGATACCTAGTTTATGTTTTGAGTATGAAACTCAAGGCGACTCATGAGCATTTATAATGTGGGTTGAAATTGTCACATACTTGTGACATACTTATGGTTTCTTCATGGCTCATTTGTGCATGTTGGTTAAATTATCATTTTATGATTGATATTATATTTTCTCATATTACGTGCAAGTATGTTATAATTGTGGGTTAAATTTTATTTATTAAAAATGGTTTTACACTGAAATATCAACTGGATCCACTCACCCTTTGTGTTTTAAACCCCTCAGGTTTCTGTGGCACACACTAATAGGTCCTCAAATAAGCATTATTTTATATTATTTTATACCCTTTATACTTAGCTTTTAATATTAAAATAATAAATAATTAGATAAAATAATTTATTCTGTGTTATTTTTGTTTAAATAAATAAAGTTTGTATTTTGGAGTATTTTGGCGAAAGAATCGTCTCGATCGGAATTATAACGAAGAAATTATGGACAAATTTCAGGTGAAATATTACTAAATTAACTAAATTAATTAAATAAACTAATCTGTGCAGCCCATTTCTGAAAACCCAAATGTCCGGCCCAAAGACCAGCAGCCCAGGCAGCCCGCGTCAGCGCAGCCCAGGCAGCCCGCGTCAGCGCAGCCCAGGCCCAACTCTCCAGCCCGTGAGGCCCAAATCACGCCAGCCTGCTCTCAGCCTGCCATTCTGACATTCGGAGCGCGCGTACCGAAGGGAGCTTCTCGCGTTCGGCGCACGCCTACCGACGACAGCTTATGCACTCCAGCTCACGCCTGCCGACCAGCCGCCCACTTTCCAGCACGCTCCCACCGAAATCTGAGCCCTTTTTCAGCAATTCTGACAGATTCCCTTGCTTGCTGTTTTTCATGCTTTTTTTTTTTTTTAATTTCTCTTCCCCAAAAACCACCCATACTCATCATTTCACTTTTGAATATTTTTATTATAATTTTTGTTTAGTTTTTATTTATTTTCTAGGGTTTAATTTGAGTTTTTCCCTATAAATAGGAGTTGATTTCACTTGTTGAAATCACTTCCAAGAACCACAAAATTGAGCCACTTTTAGGAGAAATCTTGGCAAAATAGTTCCAATACAATTTTGAGAGTTCAAGTCCGAATTTCCTTGTTTAATCTTCTTCCATCTTCATAAGGTTCCAGCCGCTGTTCGGTGTTCCTTGTGAAAAACAATCCATTGTTCTCATCCAATTTGAAAAGTGTAACATTTGCTCTCCATTCTCTTAAACTCTTTTATTTGTTATTGGTTCTAATTATAATGCAATATATGTATTGGTTTCTCCTTCCTATCTTTTGTGAAAATTGAGTATAATCTCCATGTGTTTTACTTTCTAAAAATCATTTACTTCTTACATTTTAGAGCTTAAACTTCATTTCGAAACTAAATGTTGATCCGCTGTTCGGGGCATTTAGAGTAGATTTGGAGAGATTTAATGTATGACCGCTGTTCGGCGCATTAAATCACAAACTTAAGGTAATTATATTATAAGTAAGAATCCGTTGTTCGGTGCATTTATAATATGAAAAATGTATGAAGAAATATGAGTTTGTGAAGGTATAATTTCGTGATTAATTCAAATATTTGCAATTGTAGTATGTTGTTGAAGTTTGTGTTTACGGGAAGTCTACTTTGTGCATAAGTTAGAATAGAAATAGAATGAGTTCATCTATGCTTTTACTTATTTACGTAATTACAAACCTCTTCAAAACCCCCCTTGTTTATTCTTTATTCTTTTATTCTTTATTCTTTTATTCTCTTATTCTTTGATGCTTTTATTCTTTCATTCCTTTATTCTTTAATTTATTGATTCTTTGATTAATTAATTCCTTTATTCTTTGATTAATTAATTCCTTTATTCTTCTATTATTTCATTCTTTAATTCGTTAATTTATTAATTCTTTGTAATTCATTAATTTATTATTATCTTGTTCATTTATTCTTTAATTTATTAATTCTTTGATTGTTTAATTCTTTTATTATTTAATTCTCTAATTCATTATTCTTTTATTCATATTCCACTAACATATTATTAATGTTCCCTAATTTCCCCGGTTAAGAACGATCCCTATTTATCAATACTACATCTACACAAAAAGGGTTTAAATTGCATAACACTCGAATTACATGTTTAATTTAATGCGTAGTTTGAGCGTAGTCAATTTTTTGCGCCGTTGCCGGGGAAATTGAAAATCATTTTTAATTTGTTAGTGTATGTATATAAATTGTGCATATTATACTTGTTTATAAATTTTACTTTTGTTAATATGATATTTATCCATCTTATTATTGTTCTTATTATTTTTGTTTATAATGCTCATACTTTACTTATTCTTAATTTCTAATTTATATTTGTTCATAAATGTTCATAAATTTTTTTTTTGTATTTGTTCATATTAAAATTGATACTTGTTCATAATTTAATTTCATTTGTTTACTTTTACTTTTACTTGTTCATATTAAAATTGATACTTGTCATAAATGCATATTTTATATGATCACTTTTCTTTACTTTTACTTTTATTTATTCCATTATACTTTATTCCATTAACTTTCTTTTAATTTTATTCCATAACCTTTATGTTCCACTAACTTTATGTTTACACTTATTTTATTTTTATGTAATCAATTATTTGTTTATGTCTTGTTAAACTTTACATTTTAAATGAAAAAAAAAAGAAAAAAGAAAATTCGGAATAATAAAAAAAAAATTTTAAAATTTTTTTTTTTAAAAAAATAATAAAATAAAAATTTTAATTTTTTTTTTATGAAACTTTATTCATCTTTCAATTTCCTAAAGTGTAAGTATTGTTTCCTATTAATTGTTTTAGAGTTGCATGAATCTCTTAGTCCCCTTTTCTTCAAAATCTTACTATCGGGAACAGGTAGTGCCCCTCTTATTTACTTTCTCCTTAACCCTTCATGATGTGTGGATTTCATCACCACACACCATAGACTCGAATCTATGGACATGAGGTTGGGGCGGAGTTTGTAAACACTAGGGTTTGGTAATTCTCTACGTCATCATTTGGATTAATTATGGTGTCTAGGAGAGTTATGACTGGTGACAAGTTTTGGATTAAGAAAGGGAACACCAATGGAGTATATGCCAAGCTAGCCTCGGGGTGCTCTTAAAATTATCCTTGCTTCTCGCGTTACATCTATCTCAACTGGCCATGATTAATGTTGAATGGTGGAATGGTGGTTATCAGTACGCGCAGGCCGTACGCCCAGGAAAGTACTATGAGAAGCGGAAGGGGAAAGTTATTCATGACACTCTAAAACTCTACCTATTGCATTATTATTTTGCATTTGGAACTTGTGTATTTTCTTTCCGTAAACATGACTTATTGTTGATTCTGATATTTTATGCAAGTCTCTACTCTCTTCTTGTGCATATGTAATATCGGTTTAAAATTTTTGCAGTCATACTTGTTACATCTCACATTTTCTTGCTAATTATGATTTCCTTGACTTATATTTTCACTACTAACCCTAACTTTGTAACAACTATCCTGTCTTAATTAACTTTCACTAGCTACTTGTGTATACTTGCCTTCTAACTTAGTGTTCTGTTAATATAGGTACGAACTTATGAATGCGCGCTCATCAATCTAAGCTTGATCGGCTGAGAAGATAACTTGACATCTCACCAAGCAACGCGACATTCAGAGACGCACTTAAGCAAACCGGCTCATCCGGACCTCCATCCCCAATAATCGGTGAGTCCATAAGTGAGAAGAGTAATTCAGAAGAAGAACAGACTTTCGGAACACCAATCGCCATGGCACGAAACCTGAGTATCCGGGAGCAGACATGTGCAAACACAAATGGCACTACAAACTTCTGCATCCAGTATCCCGAGCCTAGAACCAACAAGAAAGATATTGAGCTTAAGAGTGGAGTCCTTCATCAACTACCCAAGTTCCGTGGAGTCAGAAATGAAGATCCACATAAGCACTTAACAGAGTTCCAATTCATCGTTGGTAGTATGTGTCCGGATGATGCGGACTTGGAAATCATGAAGCTGAAAGCTTTCCCGTTGACTCTTGGGAGAAAGAGCACGGGTATGGCTTTTGGGTCTTCCACCCAATCATATTGACTCTTGGGAGAAGTTGGTTCAGGAGTTTCTTACCAAGTACTTCCCTGCCTCAAAGATTACGGTCTTAAGAAAAGAGATCACTGGAATCAAGCAGAAAGAACATGATGAGAATTTCAGCCAGTACTACGAGAGGTTTAAGGAACTTTGTGCTTCATGCCCTACTCACGGGATCACAGAAGGCTATCTTTTAACCTACTTTTACGAAGGACTCAAGGGCTGGGATAGAGGACTGCTTGATGCTGCAGCTAATGGAAGCTTCTTAGCTCGGAGCCTAGTAGATGGTCGTGCACTACTTGAAAGCCGTGCATCGTGAGTTTATAATGTATAATGAGCATCGTGAGTTTATAGCGACCCATGTTTATAATGTACGTAAATAATTTAATTGTAAATATGCTACACTTGTACATAAAGAAAATTGCGGTTACATTCTAAAATTAATTGGTAATAAAGGGAGTAGGTCAAGCCTATATAAGCACAAATTGGGCACAATACTTTACCGATGTGGGACAACTTCCCCACAACTCAACACGCCTCCCCACGTGTGTCAGACCAAAGGCCTACACATGAACAACAACAAATGTAGAGCGAAATTCTCAACTCCTCCTTCGTCCTCTTGAGCTTTCTGAGTAAAATTACAACCGCATCTTGTTCAATTACCATAGAGTTCTTCAAGTTCATCATCAATCGCTCATCTTCTACACATCATGAAGACAAAGAATTAGGGTTTAGGGTTGCGTGCTCAGTGATGATTTTGGATGAAAAAGATGGCGAGTAATACAAGGGACGAGTAACGATTGGGAGATGAGTAGGTGGACTCACGTAGGTGATGACGACTGAGTCCTCTAACGAGCTCAGGTAGAAATGATCGACTCGGCGACCCTCAACATCTTCAGTTGACGTTGCTGGCACTTCCTGGTCTTACTTTTGAATTTGTCTCATCCGCCAATACGTAAAACTCCTTATTGATGATAGAAAGAAAAAAGAAGATGGAACAGGAGAGTGAGAATGATGGATGACGATGGAAAGAAAAATAAAAATAAAAAGAAACCTAAATTTTGGGCAATTACCCAAATTCGAATTTTCATCCAACATAAATTCTTATCCACCACAAATTTCATTTTTGCAAAGCTCACGGCCTCATGAATTCCCGAAGGTCATTTTCTAGCTTTGAAAACAAGTTATCCATTCCATCTACTTCATTCATATCTTCGTGCACAACAGTAGAATCCACTTCCATAACAAATTGATTGGTGAACCCATCAACCAAAGTTGGAGTTTGAGAGGACAAGAAGAAGTCATGGCCATTGGGTAGATATGGAGGAAGAAAATGTTGCTATGACCAAAATACCCTACAATAACTATCCTAAATCGCGTTAAAAAAAAACCATTAGTTAAATAGTGTAACATTTTTTATGTTGCATCTGTTTCTAGTGTAGAGTGAGGTAAATTGTCATCTCTGGCGTATTTTGAAATTAACCAGTGTGTCTTTGGTGCATTTTAACCTAATAAGTCTTTTAAAAAAATATTACAAACCTACGCAATTTATCTTATGAAACCAGTTGAAAATTTGGGCCAATTTAAATTCTCAATACGAATTTTTATCCAAATAACTATATTTAGATTTGGAGGCCCAAATTCAAATGTTCCCAAATTGGCCCTTAGATATGCACCGTGGAACAAGTCCAACCCTCTACTTCTAATTAGGGGTCCACCTTGTATTGATCTCAATTATTAACCATTAATAAAACTTCTTAATGTCCACTTAATTAAGAGTTCGATCCTTTTATCCTTTAGGTCTAGTCTATGTGCATTCGAATACATGAACCCGTAGCTAGGCCTAGCCCCTAGGTAACAAAATAATCTCCCTCTTCTAATGAATAATGAACATCGTGAGTTTTATCGACCCATGTTTATAATGTATGTAAATAATTTAATTGTAAATATGAAAATTGAGGTGCACTCTAAAATTAATTGGCAATGGAGGGAGTAGCTCAAGCCTATATAAGCACAATACTTTACCGATGTGGGACAACTTCTTCACAACCCAACACGCCTCCTGACGTGTGGTGAACCAAAGGCCTACACATGAACAACAACAACAAATGAGTGCGCTTAGCACGTCACACGTGAGACAACTCACTATGATACCATGTAGAAATTGAGGTTGCACCTTAAAACCAACTAGCAATGAGTAGAGTAGTTCAAGCCTATATAAGCACAAACTGGGCACAACACTTTTCTGATGTGGGATAACTTCCTTACAACCCAACAAAAATCATATTCAAATTTTAATATAGTTTAATGATAATATTATCTGACGATGTTTTAAGTTCACTTAATTAAAAACACTCTCTTATGATATCCAACACATGTATGTATGCCTAGCTAAACTCTAGATTACTAAATAGATGTTTTAATTTCTCTTCACTTATTTCAAAATTTTAATGCTGCATGTGAAATGTTTAATGGTGAAAGTACTAATTTTTTTGGAACAAATGGTGAAAGTGCTATGTGATTATGAAAATAGTGGAAATCATTAATTTGAAGAATGTGAAAGACGAATTAAACATGTGTTAATACAATTGTAAATGGATCTATAGGTGTGGGTGCACCTAATAATTAGTATTATGACTTGGCATGCATCAAGAACATTTGACATGCAACATGATTTCAATTGCACTAAAGATTATTAGAGGTCAAATTAAAAAGGCAGGTAGGTTGGGTAAATTTTAATTATCTTCTCGAAATGGAAAACAGTGCTAGGTTAATTTGTTTTCTACTTCTAAATAAGATCCGGGGGGTCTGGGGGAGAAACTAAGAAGGCACTAAAGAGAGGCAGATAATTTTCACAGGCTTTTCAAATTGTTGATGAAAAAATAAATGGTAGGAGTAGGAGTAGTAGAAGTAGAATTCATGTAGATCAGTATAGGAGATGGAGGACCACAAATGCAAAGATATAGCAGCACAAGTAAGTGTAGAAGTTGCAAACTGCAATGCTACCTTATTTTCGTGTCTATTTAACACAGCAGGCACGGGAAACTTGAGCAACACTGGTCAATTCTGTTAACAGTGAAGGTAATGAAGATGATGAAACGAAAAAGGAGAGGGAGATTTCTTAGAGAGAACAAATAATTGAGTTCTTCACTGTTATTGCTTCATTAGATGAAAATACATACTGATGTTGCTACTTATATGTATTACACAATACAATTTCTTAGAGCCTAAGTAAGAGTCTAACTAACACATAATCAAATAACTCATAATCAACACACATGGAATCAGTTATCTAGTTATAACAGAATTATAACAACTCCCTATCATGACAGCTCTCTTTAAGAGTGATGATTGTGACACTTGTCACAATCTCACATTACCAATGAACATAGCGCAAGATCAAGCTTGCTGCATCTGCATTGTTCTTAAAGCTATTGTTAACATCCCCCCTCAATCTGATGCTCCATCAGATTGGAAACATGAAAAGGTGCGTTCATCGAGAGATTTGACGAACATGTCAGCAAGCTGATTAGACGAGGAAACGTGTTGAACATCCAAGTCACCATGAACAACACGCTCACGGATGAAATGGTAATCGATTTTGATATGCTTGGCACGGGAAACAGTCTGCTGTTTCTTGGAAGAGCAAGAGATAGGATTGGTGCTAAGAAAAGAAATTATACCAATGGTGGAACGTCTGTCATTGGGATCGCATACCCAATCAGCATCAGTGTAAGTCACGAGATCAAGAGAACCATGTCCGTACTGAATGCCACAAATGTTGATAGCTTGCAAGTAACGAAGAATGCACTTAATGGCCATAAAATGTGAGTCACAAGGAGTCTGCATGGATTGTCAAACCTGATTAACAACAAAGGAAATGTCAAGACTTGTAAATATTAAGTACTGCAATGCACCTACAATACTCATGTAGTTTGAAGGATTAGAGTAAGTAAGACCATCATTTCTGCGAAGTTGTGTGCTAGGTGCACTGGGAGTGTCAAATCCATTGCTATGATAGATCACTATCTTACTAAGTAAATCATGCATATATTTCTCCTGTGACAAGAATAGGTCAGATGAGGAACGCGAAATCTGAATGCCAAGGAATTACTTCAGATCGCCTAAGTCCTTCATGTCAAACTCAGTAGTAAGAGAGTCGATGACAACTTGAATTGCAGCTAAGGAGTTTCCTGTGAGGATACTATCATCCACGTATAGAAGCAGGACAACCAAGTAATTAGAATTGTGTTTGGTAAACAATGAGGGATTTGACCCAAGTGGACTGGAACCCCAAACTAGGTAGGAAACTGATGAAGTGCTCATTCCAAACATAAAGAGCTTGCTTAAGACCTTATAATGATTTATGGAGCAGGCAGACATGGTCTTTGTACTAAGGGCATTCAAAACCAGGAGGCTGAGCCATATAAACCTCCTCCTTAATAATTCCATGTAAAAACACGTTTTTGACATCAAGTTGTTTCAAAGGCCAGGTGAACTGAGCAGCTAAGGCCAATACAAGACTTACAATAGTTGGCTTGACCACAAGACTGAAGGTCTCACCATAATCGAGACCTAGTTATTGACTAAATCCTTTGTCCACCAATCGAGCCTTATATCTGGCAATAGAACCATCAGAGTGCTTCTTAATGCGATAAACTAACTTGCAACCAACCAGGTTCTTGTTAGGTGGAAGAGGAACTAAGGACCACGTTTACTAAGCATGTAG
The DNA here is from genome assembly GCA_032719365.1 of Prinsepia uniflora. Classification (NCBI taxonomy): domain Eukaryota; kingdom Viridiplantae; phylum Streptophyta; class Magnoliopsida; order Rosales; family Rosaceae; genus Prinsepia; species Prinsepia uniflora. The sequence continues at coordinate 19,735,304 of CM064863.1, forward strand.
AGCGTTGATCTCCTTAAGCACTGCTTGTTGCCAAACGGAAGAAGTGACAACCTTCTTAAAAGAACTTGGTTCAATCTGTGAAGAATTAGGCTCATAAGGATCAGCAACATAGATGACTGAGGAACTGAAAGCCTTGGATTTTACAATTCCACTCTATGACCTGGTTTGCGTAGGGTGCATATTCACACCTGAGATGGGAAGTACAACTTGAAGAGACTGAGGCTCAAAATCAACTGTGGAGTTGAGATTGTGCAATTGAGTTGTTGTCACAGATACAGTATTCTACTAGGAATTGATATTAGAATCCGAGTGAGAGAAAATTGAAGACAGTGGTGATGTAGGCTCAATAGAGGATGATGATTGTGAGTTGAATGGAGTTGAACTTTCTGGGACAGGAACCACATGAGCTGATGGGGAGTTGAGTGAAGGCAAAGAAGAACCAAATATGCAAGGGAAAATGGAAGGAGAAGTTGAAGACATAGATGATGTTGGAGTGACAGATTTAAGTGACACATAAGGAAATTCAGACTCATTGAACAACACATGTCTGGAGATAAATGATTTAGAAGTGAGAGGATTAAAGCATATATAGCCTTTGAATTGATCAGCATATCCTAAAAAGACACATTTCACTAATTTGGGTTGCAGTTTTTGACAGAATCCGTCCCGACTGAACTTAGATAACCGTGCACTGTCCTGCTTCCGTCTGACAAGTCAACTAAAGTCCCGAAACTACCCTTCAACACCTGTCAGACAAGGGATAACTGCACTGATTTCTTCTCATGCCTCCGCCTCTCGATCAGCCCTGAACGTCGTGCCACGACTTAGAGGGTCAATAAAACAGAAAAGGTGTGAGTGGACAAAAATAATATCATTTAAAAATTCATTTCAAAATACATCATTTACCCTCCAGGTTATCAAACCATGCATGCATAGGGTCAACATATGAATCACCGGCTTTCAAGCCAAAACACATAACAAGTATCAAATCCCGGCTCTCAAGCCAAAACATATGAAACATAATCACTTGGCCACAAAGACCAGAACCCGTACTCAATACCAGTACGCAAAGAATAACCAAAACACGTACTCAATACCAGTACGTAATCACAATCAACAAATAGCATTACTCACAAGTGCACAATCAATCAATCAATCAATCCATCCGCACTATTCATAAGTGCACAAACAATCACACAGTCACATCTGCACTACACGTAGAACAACCTCGAGAACTACACTCAGGCACCATCCGAATCATGTCAATCATGTCTGGGAACTGCACACGCACCATCTACACGTACCACATACTCGGGAACTGCACTCACGCAACATCCGAGTCACGTCTAGGAACTGCACTCGCACCATCTAGACGTACCACATACTCGGGAACTACACTCACACAACATCTGAGTCACGTCTAGGAACTGCACTCGCACCATCCAGAACATGGTCCAGTATCCACAATCATAAACACAATCCACACCACAAATACATATCAATCATATCCATGACTTCAAACCAAGTTAAAGGCATTCCCGATAGGGTCTCAAGCCCAAATGCCATTTCCGTAAATCCGTAAGATCTCATTTGAAAACTATAAAATAATCCAGAAATCATCATTGACTCACCAATTAAGTCAAAATATCCTTTTAGAAACCTTTTTTACTCCGGGCCTAGCCCAAAACATCAATTGTGTAACACCCCGGAAATTCGAGGATTTCCATATTGTAATTTTTTGTGTGAATTGACGATTTTACCCCTGTGAATGGTATGGTCAAATTGTTGACTTTTTGATTGAGGAACTAAATGGACTTTGACCTATGACCGTGACGTAGTTCGGGACGTCACGAGTTCATAGACAGGTGGCACGTCCATTTCGGACGATCAGGGAAAAAGTTATGGCTATCGGAAGTTCAGGGGCATTACCGTAATTTGGACTCTCGGGGGAAAATGTTGACTTTTCTTTTGACAACTAATTTTCAGTTGACTCAAGGACCGTTGGGTAGGCCTCGACGTCCTGAGTCCGTAGACAGGCGGCACGCCGAAATCGGACTTCGTACGAGGAAGTTATGGTCAGAAACGTGAATTCGGGAAGTTCGTGTCTCGGTTTTCGTGTCGAATATTATATTCAGAAATTCTGATTGAAGGACACCTGGGGAGTGACAAGTGTCACTCACCCATTGGCTAGATTGGATCAGATCCACTATTGGATTAATTAAACATTTGAACCAGCTTTTAATGTCAGCCTTTGGATTGAAAACCCCAGATCAGATCTCAGCCCTTGATCTAATCTGGAGATTCAATCTGAGCCATCCATTTCCTTCCCTCCATTTCTTTATAATTCATACCCGCAGAGCACATTCTGCCATTTCGATCCAACCTTTCCAGCAAACCATCCACTCTCTGTGTCTGTGTATTGGGGACTTGCCGGCAAGGCTGAACGGTGGCAGTGAGCACGGCGGAGGACGGCGGCGTGGGGGGAAAACCGGAAAACCCGAAACGGTTTCTAAAACTCAGATTTTGGTAACTCGAATTCCCACGTTTAGTTTTGTTTCCTATTAATCCTAATCGACTCTAGGGACTTATAGGAACCTTCTGGGCTTGAGTTCACGACCGGAGGTAGCCTGAACGGAGTGCAAACGGCGACGGGAACCCGGGTCTGTTCATCGAGGTAAGTCTTTGATTCAGCCCTTGTTTATTGATTTTAATTAGCTAGAACTGTTCCTGGGTATAAGACGAACATCTAGGAACAAACCAGAGTGAAAATGGTTGGGTGTAGAAGAAATGGTGACCGGGTCGTGATCGCGGGTCTGTTCGACCCAAGTTGCAGAGATACGGGTCAACCCGTCTGAGGACAGAGGTGATGACGTGGCACCCTGTCAGACTGTCAGGTGACGTGGACCAACCGTGAGCCGACACGTGTCACATGTCAGTGCACAGTCAGCACTGACATGTCAGTGACGTGGACCAGTCAGGGACTGCCACGTGTCACTGACATGTCAGTGACGTGGACCAGTGCCGTGCTGACACGTGGCACATGTCAGATCTGACACGTGGTCTGACAGATCAGTGAGGTGGACCAATTGGATGTTGACACGTGGCACCTGGCAGAGTCTGACACGTCAGACCTGACAGCTGTCAGATGACATCAGCATGACGTCATGCTGACGTCAGCAGTGACGTCAGCGATGACGTCAGCAGGAACTGTTCCTGCGTTGACCGCCACGTTGACCGGCGCGTGGGGGCGCGTGTGAACAGTGTTTCTGGTGGGACCACCACCATTCTTTAGGTTTCGACGATCCGGATCCAATGGCGGTGGTTTCGGGTCGATCGGAGATCATTAAGTTGGTCAAAATAAGGTTTATTGCCTTGGGAAGCGCGTTCGGGCGGCTTTCCCGGGTCGGTTTCGACCTAGGCTTTCATGGTTGAATGTTGGGGGTTTAATTTGACCTTTACGAATACTTGGATTTGACAGGGATTGTACATTTGTACCAGGACGAGGGTATACGTTCGGTTTCTAGCAGGATTGTACTGTGAGTGGGCCATTTTCTTAAACCCTTGTGTGCATAAATGTTTTCTGGTTTTATTATATTTATTCACATGCTAAAACAATGATGGTTTTGATGATATGGAAAATATGGTTATGGCACGTTTCACGGTATTTGGGCTTGAGACCCGTCTGATGGAACTGAATGATTGGTTCGGATTCTACCTATGTATATATATGTTTGCATGTGGATATCAATAAAATGTATTTGTTACTGCACTGTATAGATCCTTCCATATTATATTGTCTCCTCCGGATGAGGTACCCCGGAGAGGTCACGGACGTCTAGTACGTCCAGCATCTATGACGCTAAGCATCGGGGATGCTGTACCCGAACGGGGTTCGGGGATTGAACTCGGAAATTGAGACCCGAGTGGCACGCGTAGCCTTGTGATTGTGACCTATTGGACGTCAGGGACGTCAGACATCAGGGATGTCGGGATTGGAGTGTATAGTGCAGCAACTAAAATTATGGTTATGGTTTTGCTATATGCCTTATGGTTCATATTCTATGGTTTATGATTTTGGAATTATGGTGCACGCATATTTGGAAAACGGAGGGGTAAATTATATGTTTTACTTATCAAACGATTTCATAAACTTGTGTTTCGGTCCACTCACCCTTACTGTTTGATAACCCCTCCAGGTCGGGAAACTGAGGTAGAGGAGGAGCCAGAGGCTGAGGCATAGATCTACTTCTGCGTACCTGAACCCCTGCTGGGCGGTGTACCCGCAGGATTACTTTAGAGTCGTGCTCGCAAATTTGTAATTTTGGATTATATCCCTTGTCTGACATTCGTTTAATTCGGATTTTATGTATGACTTTAATTTGGTTATTTATGCTTTTAAATGTTTTGAGGTTAAAATTGGTATGAATTATTGGGTGTCAGACGGGAGCAGGGCACGTCCCCTTGTGGTCCCTGTGGGATCGGGGCGGGTCCTGTCAGCTTGGTAGCAGAGCACTAGGTTGTGGTCAGTACTAGGGTATTGGTCTGCATGCTAGACTAGCGATTAGTACTAGTTACTTTTCGACTTTTAAGAATATTGTTTTCTGATCTATGCCTCTTGACAGTTGGTTATGCCTCCTAGGAGAATTCCGCATACTCGAACGGACGAGGATCTAGAAAGAGAGATGGAATGCGCGAGCATCGAAAGGGCTCAACGTTTGGGAGCCACTCCTTTCTGCGGGGGATCAAACCCCGAGGATGCTCACGACTGGATCACCAAGTGGGAGAGGATCTTCTCGGTGATGCACTGCCCTCCGGGCGAACGAGTGACTCTGGCGGCCTTCTTACTGGAGGGAGGAGCCTACCAGTGGTGGCATGGACTCGAAATGTCCGGGTGGTCTGTCCATACCACTACCTGGGAAGCTTTTCGTTCCAGGTTTCTGGACCAGTACTACCCGCGATCTTTTCGCGCGGCGCGGGAGGCGGAATTCCTGCGGCTGGAGCAGGGTGACATGTCTGTTTCAGACTACGAGCAAACTTTCGGGAGACTTTCCCGGTTCGCTGCCTCATTCGTAAGCACGGAGGAGGACAAATGCCAGCGGTTTGAGCTTGGACTCCGAGGGGAGATCCGGGCCAGTGTGACTGCTACCACTCATGCTTCTCTGAGGGATATGGTCGACGCAGCGGTGCGTGTCGAGGCCAGTCTGGCGGCACACCAATCACGACAACCTTCGGGGGAGGGGCGACGTCAGGATCGCCCACACCATGGGCCATCAGGCCGGAAGAACAACAGGGGAGGGAGCTACAGAGGAGCACCCTCATCCTTCAAGGGTCGTGGCTGGTCGGGTCGACGTGGAGGCTCTCAGGGCAGAGGATCTGGACACAACTCTGGGCAGCACTCATCTTGGAGTGGTGCATCTGGTGGGCATTCGGGCAGGCCAAGGCCAGTAACTTGTTTTGCTTGCGGAGAGGAAGGCCACTATACCTGCGATTGTCCGCAGTTGTCCAAAAACAACGACGCTGGGGGCTCGAGTGTGGTGCAGAGCACGGCGTCCCACACTAACGGAGGTCGCGGTCAGGGAGGTGACCGTGGTGCTGGACGTGGCGCGCGCGGGCGCGGACGGAACGGAGGGCCGAGGGCCCAAGTGTTTGCAATGACCCAGCAGCAGGCGAGGACTGCTCCAGGCGTGGTCACAGGTACACTACATATCCTTAATTTTCTTGTACGTGTATTAATGGATGCGGGGGCTACACATTCTTTTATTTCGAGGAGTTGTGCTGGTTTGCTTGATTGTGTGGTATCAGCCTTAGATTGCGAAATGGGTGTTGGCACCCCGATGGGTACCGTGTACCTTGTGAATCAGGTGATTCGGAGGTGCCCGGTAAGAATTGAGGATGTGGATTTACCAGCAGACTTAATTATTCTGGATATCCACGACTTCGATATAATCCTAGGGATGGATTGGCTGTCGGAGCACGGATCGCTCATCGACTGCTGTAGCAAGCAAGTAATTTTGCGGAGCCCGGGTTTGCCGGAAGTTATCTTTCAGGGGGAACGTGATGGTTCGCCTCCTGAAGTGATTTCGTCACTTACTGCTACCAAACTTCTACGGAAGGGATGCCAGGGTTATCTGGCGCATGTCGTGTCGAAGCGGGTCGATACTCCGGTTATCGACGAAATACCGGTGGTCTGTGAGTTTCCGGACGTATTCCCGGAAGACTTACCTGGATTGCCACCATCGCGGGAGATTGAGTTTACTATTGAACTACTCCCGGGTACCCGACCTATATCCCAGGCACCATACCGGATGGCGCCGGCCGAGTTACGGGAACTCAAGACTCAATTGCAGGAGTTGGTAGATTTGGGGTATGTCCGACCGAGCACTTCACCGTGGGGAGCACCGGTGTTGTTCGTGAAGAAGAAGGAAGGAAGTCTCCGTTTATGTATTGATTATCGACAACTCAACAAGGTGACATTGAGGAACCAGTATCCTCTACCCAGGATTGATGACCTTTTCGACCAGTTGCGGGGAGCTCAGTGCTTCTCGAAAATTGATTTGCGATCTGGGTATCACCAACTGAGGATTTCGGAGAAGGATATTCCGAAAACTGCTTTTCGAACCCGTTACGGGCACTACGAGTTCCTTGTTATGCCATTTGGTTTGACGAATGCTCCAGCAGCATTCATGGATCTGATGAACCGGGTCTTCCGACCCTACCTGGATAAGTTCGTGATTGTGTTCATCGATGATATTTTGGTATACTCGAGGAGTGCCCGTGCACATGAAGAACATCTACGGCTGGTCTTGGAGAAACTGAGACAAGAACAATTGTATGCCAAGCTGAGTAAGTGTCAGTTTTGGCTGAGCAGTATTGGTTTTCTGGGACACGTGATATCGACGGATGGGATTTGCGTGGATCCCCAGAAAACAGAAGCGGTGACCAACTGGGCTAAACCGACAACAGTGACCGAGGTGCGGAGTTTCGTCGGATTGGCAGGTTACTACCGGAGATTCGTGGAGGGTTTCTCCAAAATTGCTGCACCATTGACTCGTTTGACTCGAAAGGGAGTAAAGTTTATCTGGGACGAGCAGTGCGATCGGAGCTTTCAAGAGTTGAAAGATCGATTGACCACTGCACCTGTCCTTGCATTGCCGGATGACAGTGGAGAGTTTGTGGTCTTCAGTGATGCATCGCTGCAAGGTCTAGGCTGCGTGTTGATGCAAACTGGCAAGGTTATCGCCTATGCATCCCGGCAGCTGAAGACCCATGAGTTGAACTACCCTACCCATGATTTGGAGTTGGCAGCGGTGGTTCATGCTCTCAAGATCTGGAGACATTATCTGTTCGGCGCAACGTGTCGAATATACACCGACCACCAGAGTCTTAAATATTTATTCACTCAGAAGGAGCTCAACATGAGACAACGGAGATGGTTGGAGCTACTGAAGGACTATGACTGTACGATCGAGTACCATCCGGGTAAGGCCAATGTGGTGGCGGATGCACTCAGCAGGAAATCAGCAGGAACTATTGCACACCTTGGGGTGGTGTATCTTCCCTTGCTGGTGGAACTCCGGAAGGCGGGAGTTATTTTGGGTACTGACGAGCATGGAGCTTTGTTGGCCAGCTTCCATGTGCGACCAGTACTGATTGATCGGATCATTGAAGCACAACTGCAGGATCCGATACTCTGTATTTACAGAATTGAGGTCGATGCGGATGGGAGACAGGATTTTACCATCCGGGACGATGGAGCACTGGTGAAATTGGGCCGTTTGTGCGTACCTGCAGTGGCAGAGTTACGGGCCGAGATACTTGAAGAGGCCCACAGTTCGGCCTATGCTATGCATCCGGGAGGTACAAAGATGTACCGTACCCTCCGGAACCATTATTGGTGGCCAGGAATGAAGAAGGATATTGCTGAGTTCGTGAGCAAATGCTTAACCTGTCAGCAGGTTAAGGCGGAACGGCAGAGACCGTATGGGGCTATGCAGCCACTTCCGATTCCTGAGTGGAAGTGGGATCACATCACCATGGACTTCGTCTTTAAGTTACCGAGGACTCAGAGTGGAGTGGACGGAGTATGGGTGATCGTGGATCGGTTAACCAAATCAGCCCATTTTCTGCCAGTTCTGGAAACCTATAAACCTAACCGACTGGCTCAGCTGTTTGTGAAGGAAATCATACGACTTCATGGTACGCCGGAATCAATCGTGTCCGATCGTGATCCGCGTTTCACTTCCAGGTTCTGGCGGAGTTTGCAAGCTACTTTGGGAACAAACCTACGTTTCAGTACTGCTTTCCATCCACAGACCGATGGACAGTCTGAGAGAACCATTCAAACCCTGGAGGACATGATGAGGTCATGTGTACTACAGTTTCAAGACTCTTGGGATACTCATTTGCCATTGATGGAATTCGCTTACAACAACAGCTATCAGGCAAGCATCGGGATGGCACCTTATGAGGCACTGTATGGCCGACAGTGCAGGACACCTATCTGCTGGACGGAGGTAGGGGAGCGAGCGGCTGTAGGGCCGGAGATAATGGACTTAACCATGGAAACTGTTCGCGTGATCAAGGAAAGATTGAAGGTGGCACAGGATCGCCAGAAGAGTTATGCCGACCGACGGATTCGAGACTTGGAGTTTGAAGTGGGAGATTTTGTCTTCCTGAAGTTGTCTCCGTGGAGGGGGATTATCCGTTTTGGCCGACGGGGGAAACTGAGTCCGCGTTTTATCGGACCTTATGAAATCGTGGAGAGAATTGGCAGAGTTGCATACAGATTGGCACTACCCCCAGAACTATCAAGAGTTCACGATGTTTTCCACGTATCGATGTTGCGGATGTACGTACGTGATGCTTCTCATGTACTTAGGGAACAACCTGTCGAACTACGGGAGGATTTGAGCTTTGAAGAACAACCAGTACAGATCTTGGATCGGAAGGACAAGGTACTACGTCGAAAGACGATCCCTCTCGTGAAAATTCTCTGGAGAAACCAGGATGTAGAAGAAGCCACATGGGAGCCTGAGGCTCAGATGCGAGAACAATTTCCTCATTTGTTTCTTTGAAATTTCGGGACGAAATTTCTTAAGGGGGGAAGGTTGTAACACCCCGGAAATTCGAGGATTTCCATATTGTAATTTTTTGTGTGAATTGACGATTTTACCCCTGTGAATGGTATGGTCAAATTGTTGACTTTTTGATTGAGGAACTAAATGGACTTTGACCTATGACCGTGACGTAGTTCGGGACGTCACGAGTTCATAGACAGGTGGCACGTCCATTTCGGACGATCAGGGAAAAAGTTATGGCTATCGGAAGTTCAGGGGCATTACCGTAATTTGGACTCTCGGCGGAAAATGTTGACTTTTCTTTTGACAACTAATTTTCAGTTGACTCAAGGACCGTTGGGTAGGCCTCGACGTCCTGAGTCCGTAGACAGGCGGCATGCCGAAATCGGACTTCGTACGAGGAAGTTATGGTCAGAAACGTGAATTCGGGAAGTTCGTGTCTCGGTTTTCGTGTCGAATATTATATTCAGAAATTCTGATTGAAGGACACCTGGGGAGTGACAAGTGTCACTCACCCATTGGCTAGATTGGATCAGATCCACTATTGGATTAATTAAACATTTGAACCAGCTTTTAATGTCAGCCTTTGGATTGAAAACCCCAGATCAGATCTCAGCCCTTGATCTAATCTGGAGATTCAATCTGAGCCATCCATTTCCTTCCCTCCATTTCTTTATAATTCATACCCGCAGAGCACATTCTGCCATTTCGATCCAACCTTTCCAGCAAACCATCCACTCTCTGTGTCTGTGTATTGGGGACTTGCCGGCAAGGCTGAACGGTGGCAGTGAGCACGGCGGAGGACGGCGGCGTGGGGGGAAAACCGGAAAACCCGAAACGGTTTCTAAAACTCAGATTTTGGTAACTCGAATTCCCACGTTTAGTTTTGTTTCCTATTAATCCTAATCGACTCTAGGGACTTATAGGAACCTTCTGGGCTTGAGTTCACGACCGGAGGTAGCCTGAACGGAGTGCAAACGGCGACGGGAACCCGGGTCTGTTCATCGAGGTAAGTCTTTGATTCAGCCCTTGTTTATTGATTTTAATTAGCTAGAACTGTTCCTGGGTATAAGACGAACATCTAGGAACAAACCAGAGTGAAAATGGTTGGGTGTAGAAGAAATGGTGACCGGGTCGTGATCGCGGGTCTGTTCGACCCAAGTTGCAGAGATACGGGTCAACCCGTCTGAGGACAGAGGTGATGACGTGGCACCCTGTCAGACTGTCAGGTGACGTGGACCAACCGTGAGCCGACACGTGTCACATGTCAGTGCACAGTCAGCACTGACATGTCAGTGACGTGGACCAGTCAGGGACTGCCACGTGTCACTGACATGTCAGTGACGTGGACCAGTGCCGTGCTGACACGTGGCACATGTCAGATCTGACACGTGGTCTGACAGATCAGTGAGGTGGACCAATTGGATGTTGACACGTGGCACCTGGCAGAGTCTGACACGTCAGACCTGACAGCTGTCAGATGACGTCAGCATGACGTCATGCTGACGTCAGCAGTGACGTCAGCGATGACGTCAGCAGGAACTGTTCCTGCGTTGACCGCCACGTTGACCGGCGCGTGGGGGCGCGTGTGAACAGTATTTCTGGTGGGACCACCACCATTCTTTAGGTTTCGACGATCCGGATCCAATGGCGGTGGTTTCGGGTCGATCGGAGATCATTAAGTTGGTCAAAATAAGGTTTATTGCCTTGGGAAGCGCGTTCGGGCGGCTTTCCCGGGTCGGTTTCGACCTAGGCTTTCATGGTTGAATGTTGGGGGTTTAATTTGACCTTTACGAATACTTGGATTTGACAGGGATTGTACATTTGTACCAGGACGAGGGTATACGTTCGGTTTCTAGCAGGATTGTACTGTGAGTGGGCCATTTTCTTAAACCCTTGTGTGCATAAATGTTTTCTGGTTTTATTATATTTATTCACATGCTAAAACAATGATGGTTTTGATGATATGGAAAATATGGTTATGGCACGTTTCACGGTATTTGGGCTTGAGACCCGTCCGATGGAACTGAATGATTGGTTCGGATTCTACCTATGTATATATATGTTTGCATGTGGATATCAATAAAATGTATTTGTTACTGCACTGTATAGATCCTTCCATATTATATTGTCTCCTCCGGATGAGGTACCCCGGAGAGGTCACGGACGTCTAGTACGTCCAGCGTCTATGACGCTAAGCATCGGGGATGCTGTACCCGAACGGGGTTCGGGGATTGAACTCGGAAATTGAGACCCGAGTGGCACGCGTAGCCTTGTGATTGTGACCTATTGGACGTCAGGGACGTCAGACATCAGGGATGTCGGGATTGGAGTGTATAGTGCAGCAACTAAAATTATGGTTATGGTTTTGCTATATGCCTTATGGTTCATATTCTATGGTTTATGATTTTGGAATTATGGTGCACGCATATTTGGAAAACGGAGGGGTAAATTATATGTTTTACTTATCAAACGATTTCATAAACTTGTGTTTCGGTCCACTCACCCTTACTGTTTGATAACCCCTCCAGGTCGGGAAACTGAGGTAGAGGAGGAGCCAGAGGCTGAGGCATAGATCTACTTCTGCGTACCTGAACCCCTGCTGGGCGGTGTACCCGCAGGATTACTTTAGAGTCGTGCTCGCAAATTTGTAATTTTGGATTATATCCCTTGTCTGACATTCGTTTAATTCGGATTTTATGTATGACTTTAATTTGGTTATTTATGCTTTTAAATGTTTTGAGGTTAAAATTGGTATGAATTATTGGGTGTCAGACGGGAGCAGGGCACGTCCCCTTGTGGTCCCTGTGGGATCGGGGCGGGTCCTGTCAAATTGCACATTCTTCGTAAAACGTGCCCGAAAGACCGATTAAAATAATCATTAAATCACAAAAAATCATGCCAAATCACCATTACTTCATTGCAAACCAAATCATGCAATCAATCATGTAAAACATTTAACTATGCATGACAGAACCTACCCCTAATCCCCCGAGATTAAGGGCTAAATTCTGCTCCCGTCTAACTTACGCATGACACGAAGGTTAAACCGACGTCCAACCTCCATGTGACACGTAAGTCGGACAAGGGATTCTCGACCCGACCGTCCTACAAGTATTCGGACATCCTAGAGTGCACCGAATCTACTATGGATCACGGGTGTGATGTCTCCGTCTCTCTTAACCAACAGCCCGGACTACAACAACCTGGAGGTTATCGAAAACATGAAAAGACTGTGAGTGGACAAAAATAAAGCATAAGTTTAAAAACATTTCATAAAACAAGGACATTTATACCCTCCAATTAAAAACCAATGCTTGCGTATCAAATTCATGTCATAAAACCATTCAATATTCCGGTTAAGAAAACCATGTAAGAGAAACCGAACGTAGTTTCCTTTTCTCAAATCCCTGGCCTCAGTCCAAAACCATCGAAAACCATTTCATCTGGGCATAGCCCAAAACATCGGAAAACCATGATAAAAAACCGTCATCATTAAATCTCATTGAAAACCAAAACATCTTTGAAACCACATTTCAATCCACTGAGTCTTTAAACTCAATACGCCTACGGGGGAAATATCAATATTCGAGTGTTTAAACTCAATCCGGGTCTTTAAACCCAATAACCAGATCCAGCAAATCCAATCCAAAACCATTTTCCATGTCCGAATCCGAATCCGCAATCTCATCAGGATCCCGGATCCAAACCCAGAACTCGTATTCATATCCATTTCCATTTCCAAATCCGAGTCCGAAACCATCATTTCGTAAGCTAACATCCAGAATAACCATTCCGAACCCAAATCCGGAATTCCACTTTCAAGTTCCCAACTGAATCAAGAATCGTAATCCTAGAATCCGATTCCAAACCCGAAAACACTTTTATCAAAACCATTTTTTGAACTGGGCTTCAAGCCCGAAATCACTTTTCCAAATTCCGTTTTAAATCTTTGAAATCAAATCATATTTCAATTCCCGAAATCAAATCATTTAAAACCATGTTCAAATCACAACATCAATCGTATTCTCGTAAAACGTGTAATTCCGTAAATATCTCGAAAACCGTAAAAAATCGTAAAACATCAAGATCATAAATCAAATCATAGAATCACGTATAGAAAACATATAAAAACATATATGCATGCATCGAGAGTTAGAAAACAAAGTCCACTCACAGACCATTGTACCGTCACCTCGATACGCGTGTAATTATGTAACGACCCATCCCGAAATTCGGGATTAGATCAGTAACTAACCATGATTAATGGGGGTTAACCGGTGTTTAGTTGGGTGGAATCAGACGAACGTGGCAAATGACCGTTTTGCCCCTAGTCGTGGGTAAAACATTGACTTTTTATTCGGGCGGTCAAATGGACCTTGCCCAATGACCCTGACGTAGTTTGGGACGTCACGAGTTCATAGGCAGGCGGCACGTCCAATTCGGACTAACAGGGTGAAATTTATGAAGTGCGGAAGTTCAGGGGCATTTCCGTAATTTAGGCGAAATAAGGGAAAATGTTGACTTTTTGATCGGGAGGTCCGATGGCCGAGGGCCAAGGACCGTTAGGAAGCTCTTGATGCCCCGAGTACAACGACGGACGACACGCTTGAAACGGACATCGGATGACCAAGTTACGGGTCACGGAAGGTGAGGGGAAATTTGGTAATTTGCCAACTGAGGGCATTTTGGTCATTTACACGGTGGTTACTGTTCACCACCGTGAAGAACAGGGACTGTGCAACCGTGCTATGAGTGCAGTTTTTAAAGAGGATTGTTTAGAAAATCAGTGACATTTGTCACTAAGAATGAAGGATTATTGGCTCGAGATCGTGTACTGGGATAGGGAAAATTAAACAATTGTGTAGGTGTGTTTGAAACTGGTGCACTGGTGGGTTTTTAGCACGGGTTGTTGGTTTCAGGCATGAAGCAGAGACATGGGGGAGCACTTCGATTCTAGTCAGGTGTGGGAGTGAGTGTTTTGAGTTGTTTTGCTACTTAGTGGCGTGATCAGTGCACAGGGAGACTGAGTTTTGCCCTGCGTGGGAGGCAGGCAGTGCACGGGCTGAGTTTGTCGATACTGGAAAGCAGGGACAGCTGAGCAGGGACATAGAGAGGCAGAGTCGAATTGTTCAGTGGGTGATCAAGTCGTGCTTGTGCCTGAGCTCAGAGGGTGTGAGGGCACTGATATTTGGGTCTGAGAGTACACAATGCTGGCTGGGGGACTCATAACAGTGTGGGCGTCTCTGAGGGGAAAAAACAGAGCGTGAGAGCAGGTTGGTTATCCTTCTATTAGAGCAAGCCAGGGGTGAGTCGAGGCGGTGTGAGTGAGTGTTCAGAGTCCAATGGTGAGGTGCAGCGGAGTCGCTGAGTGAGAATACACCCAGAACCCGGGAACTGTCCCTGGGAAATTTCAAATTCGAAGCCCAGTTTTAGGCCAGCCCAAAGTCCAATTAGGATCGAATGAGCTTTATGGGACCTTCTTTAGTCGATCGAAGTCAAGGAAGTTGACGTTCGAAGCTCGCAGAGCCATGTTCAGACTCGACGAATTTCAGGAAAACAGGAGCTTGTGTTCGTGCAATTGGAGGTAAGCCCTTGCAAAATTGATTTCAAAATCATTCTCAAGGTAAGTCTGCGATGCTCCCTAACCAATTAATTGAGGGAAACAATGACGGTCTGTTGAACTGGGACGATGAACTCCGAGTTCGACTCGAGTTCAATTATGTTGGTTTTAGGACGTGTCGAGTGGATTAATTTATACAGACCCTTAATGGAGTGTATTTCGAGTCTATTTGTGGGATCAATTGAAGAAATTAGATGGTTTAACGCAGGGATCGAATCGGGTCGAGGCGCGGGTGAAATGGCCCGTTTACCTGCTAGCTGGGTAGGGACGACGACTGTGCAGTACTGTAGCAGGCGCGTGGGCTCACGCGCAGCCACTCACGGCGGCGCATGAGGGCGCGTGGACCCGAATTTCAAGATGAGTTCAACACGACTTTTATCCTATACAACGTAACGAACATTTTAACGTTGGTTTTGAACTTATCGGACACTGTTTCGATGTGGTTCCGAGGGTCCGAGGATTTCTATTACGTTTGTAATTAATGATTAATTCCCGGAAAATTATGGGAAATTAGTATGTTTTTATCTAAGCCCTTAGTGACACTAAAGTATGTTTTCGGGCAGGATTTGGAATTTCTGGAAAATATCGGGAATTACGGAACCGCGTGCGGCGTAAAACCGAGCCCTATTGGATGGTGTGTGAGTGGACGTTGCTTTCAAATTTAATGCATGCATAAATTATTCCTATGATTTTATGATTATGATTATAGGTTGTGATTGATTTTGATTTCCGTATTTATACGTATTCGATTCCCGTATTTATACGTATTTTTACTATACATGTGAAATTACACGTATTTCGAGATTATGATCACTCGTGTGCTTAATGATGGTTTAATGAAGGAAGTTATACGAAATGGGTGTAAAGTGATTTAAGAAGGTTGTTTATGATTTGCGAGTGTGACTTACGATTTGACACGTTTTTCGAGAACATTCTGGATTTGCACGTTTTACGAGATTTTGAGTTATTGTGATTTGATCACTGTTGATGTTTGAATTGGGGAATTAAAATGAGACTTGTGATTTTGAGGATTTTAAATGTGGGTTTTGAGTATGTTTCGTTTGGATTGTGATTTTGGTAATTATGAGTGTGGTCTTGATGTTTTGATAACGGGATTTGAGAAATGAAGTGATTTCAAGGAATAAAAATGGATTTTGAAAAAGGTGATTTCAGGCTTGATGCTCGGGGCATAAAAGAAATTTTAACGAACGAGGTCTCGGTTTTCGAAAATTTAAAGTGAATTCTTGGTTTGGGTTCGGGATGGTGCTTCCGGATGCCGGCTTACGGAATCATTATTACGAATTCGAATTCGGGAATGAAAAAAGATTTAATAAAGTGATTTGGTCTGTTTTTGCATGCCCCGTGTTTCATGATGATTTGATTATGCTTGTAAAGTACGATTTGGGGAAAATGAATGTGGAATTTCGGACCATGGGTCCTGTTGTGAAAAATGTGATTTTGGGATGGATCCCACGTGGTCGTGATTGATGAACTGTTTTGGGTTTAAGAACCCGGTGCTATTGCTGGAGCACGTTTTGAGTTTAAAGACTCGGTTAATTGATGACGGGGGAGGGCCCTTATCGAGTTTAAAGACTCGTGAGTTTAAAGACTCGGTTATTGTGATACCCCCCGAGGCCTATTGATTCTGTTTTGAGTTTAAAGACTCGTTGAAATCCCGGGAAGGCCTGATAATGCGCATGGTTTTGAGTTTAAAGCCTCGGGCGCACTTGATATCCAGCAAACTGATTGATTATGAATCATTGATATTCTCGGATGATTGGATGTGTTGGGCAGTGGCCCGGTTTATATGGTTGATGGATTGGTTGATGTCGTATATTTGAATTTGGATTTTGTGGTTTGGGCTGTGGCCCTGTGTTTATAACTGCGGGCTATGACCCGAAGATTCAGAAAAAGGAAAATGATTTTGATTCTCATATACTGATTCTTATGTTGAAATGTTAACCGATTGCGAAATGATTTTTGTATGCATGCATTGGTTTTACGCGGAGGGTAAAAACGTTTGTTGTAACTGTTTTGCTAAACTGATTTATTTTTGTCCACTCACACCTTTTGGTTTTTATTGACCCTCCAGGTCGTGGCGCGTTGTTCGAGGTTGTACGTGGGGCGGAGGCATGAGTAAATACGTGTGGCTATCCCTGGTTTGGCAAGCACTGAGGGTAACTTGGGTTTTTCAGTCATCTTGCCAGACGGGAGCAGGACCGGGCACGGTTATCGATGCCCCTTTCGGGGGCGGTCCTGTCAAATTACACCTTTCCCTACTAATCTGCTATCCTAGGCTTTCCCGAACCTGTCCAAATCCCATAATAAGGTCACTAACTACTTCACAATGATTATACTAAAGCCCCGTAATTTTCCCAAATTTTTAACTATTTTTAACCGAGGCCATAAACCTTCGGACATCCCGAAAACTATCGAGACGATGTCCGATTGACTCGAAACCATTGTCAAAATGTTCGTTACATCGAATACTTTAAAAGTCGTGTTGGAAGATTTCCCAAAGTACCCTTCACGCTCCCCCACGCGGGTCTAAAGGTTTTTGTGAGTGAAACCCACGCACGTGAACAGTGTCACCATCAACCTTGCTTCGACCCGGTCTAGGCCGGTCCGGTCCAAGCTGAACCAGCTTGAGCGGTTCAACCGTCCAATTCATTCAGTTTTGGCCGTTTTTACTTCTAATTGATCCTACAGTTTCCTCTAAGTGTCTCTGATTGTTCTACATGATCAAAACATAAGTTTTCTATCCAAATCATACCTCCCAAAATCGAAGAATTGTCTTCAATGTCCCTTCTCTGTGTTCTTACTCCTCCGACCGTCTCAGACCTTTTTCCCAGGCTTAACAAGTTCCTATCAACACCCAAAAGCCTCCTTGATTAACCAATTCCATAGAAAACCAATGAAACACGACTTACCATTTTCAAACTGCAACTTACCTCCCACGGATTTGGCGGCCACAATCCACGACAATCCTAAGTTCCAAGCTTCCTAGCTTCCTCACCACCTCAGAACCCTTCCTTAATCCATCAATTCGAATCTCAACCCCTAAATCAAAGTTCCTGACTTTGAATTGCCACCAGGGGACTCAAGGGTTTTTCCCGATTCCTTCACTGTCACACGCCGTTGTGGGCCGTCGTGGTCACCACCATGCTCCTCTCATCTTTCTTTCTCATTTTTCTTCACAAGCCACGGGAAACTGAGGCCATTTGAACGATTGACTTGCACTCAGACTTCACGGCCACTCATCCTCTGTTTTCTGTTTTCCCATCGTACACAAATTAAACTTTGATTTTAAGGATAATCCAATGAGGGGGTAGAGAGGTTCCACACACCTCTAGAGAGGGGCCATGTGTCCAACCCTCAGTAACCCACCATCCCTAGGCAGCCACATGTGACAGGACCCATCCCAATCCCCCCGGGATTAGTGCGGGATGACCCTGCTCCCGTCTGACACGGAGTGTCAGACAAGGGATATTTCCGACCTTTGCCCTCCCGGGCTATCAGAGTACGCCAGGATCCAGAGGAGGTATGTGATATCTCGGTCTCTGCTACAGTCCACATCCGATGTCAACATGAAGGGTATTAAAAACAGAAAGACTGTGAGTGGACAAAAATAAAGAGTTTATAAAAACATTTCCATAAAAGACCTTTATACCCTTCACTAAAAAGCATGCATGCATAGTAAAACCCTTTATTCAAACACATATGTTAAAACATCCATAATTAGGGTCACAGCCCCAAATTCGGTAAATACAAGTCACACGGGCTCCTGCCCAAAACCATTTACAGAAAACCATAGTATAGTAAACATACGAGGGATCTCAGCCCAAATCCATTTATAATCATAAAACACAATTTCCCAACCCGTTTGAAATCATGTTTATCCATTATATTTCATATTCAGAACCTGTCACGGTAAAATAAAGCTACACGTGTGCTAACCGGGGTCTCAAACCCAAGTCTCTCCAAGGTCCACCCAGGTCAAAGTCCGTAGATCTATGACCCTCCCTGGAGGTAACAAACCATGCCCATCCTGAGAGTAAGGAACCCAACTAGGGGGGCGACTCCACTCATAAGCCGTCATGAACCGTAAAATCCTTTCAGGGGTTCAGGCCGGTTCTCATAAACTGTCATGACCTGTAAATCCATTTCAAGGGTTCATGCTGGTTCCCATAAACCGTCATGAACCATAAAAACCATTTGTAACACATAGCTGGGCGCTAGGCCCGAATCCACATAGAAACTGGACATCCGGTCCGAATCGTAAACTAACTGGGCCTCCGGCCCGATTCCGTAAATCAAATGGGTTTCGAACCTGAGTTTACCTTTTTGAATCCAAAACCATTTCATGAAATCATATCCAAAACCATAAGTATGGAAAATCAGTATAAAACCAGAAACCTTGATTTACGTGCAAGCACGTAAATCGCCTCGAAATACGTGAAACCATATAAATCACAAGCATCCAAATCAACATCATAAAATCATATTCATAATCCATTTGGAAATCCAAAACCATTACCTTTAGACCAATAAAGACATACAGCCCCGTATAGGCACCGTATAGGGCCGAAACCTCGAAATACGTGCCTATACGTAACCACACATACAAATGCACTCATGGCATCACAAAAAAGTATTTAAAACATATAATAAACATTTATGCATGCACCAATTTAGAAAACAAGGTCCACTCACAGACCGTCCGAGCTGCCGTCCGAGCCGATCACCATCACCAGGACTCCCAAACCTGTCCAAATTTTAATGGAAGGTTACTAACTACTTAATTAACCTCCTACCAAAGCCCCGTAATTTTCCCGAACTTTTAACTATTTTTAAACCGACCCTAAACCTTCGGACAGCCCAAAAACTATCCAAACTATATCCGATTGATACGAGACCAGTCCCAAAATCTTTGTTACATCGAATAGAAGATTTCCCGTGTTGAACACTTTCCCAAATTATGGCCCACGTGTCCTCACGAGCTCCTAGAACGTCGAAAATACTGTTCACCATCTTCAACCTCCAGAAGCACTGTAGCAGACCGGCGTGAACGGTTCAGGGGTTTTCCTGTCCTATTTTGGTCCGATTTCAACCCTAATTAATCCTATAATTCATATCTCTTCATTCCCCATCATTTTTACTAATTAAAACAACCTAAAACTACACAAAACTCATGGTTCAATTCTTGAACCATACGGTTCAAGCTTCCCAAAACTGTACCATGGTTGTACAGCCACCCAAAGCTTATCAAAACCTTCCTAAAACAATCCTAATAACTCATTTAATTCATTGGAAGCAACCAAAATGACCCATAGCAATTAAAAATGGAAATTGGATTGAAAATGGCTTACCGCGAACCTCACGGGTTCCTTGGCCCCGCCGTCCATGGCTGCGCCGTCCTGGGCCGGCCACCACATCCTCCCGTCCTCCCTCACACTCTGGTCCTCCCAACTGATCATGGGTTGAAGGTGGGATGGGTTTGGGTTGCACGAAGATGGAGAGGAATGGTGAGATCGGGTTTGTGTTGTGGGGGATGGTTTGCACGACTAAGGGATGGTATGCATGTATGGGAACATAATGAGCAATGGATGAGTGACACTTGTCACTCGTCCATTGGGCCCTTGTAAAATATCTGGCCCACTTAAGTCCAAAAGTGCCTCGTAAAACGCGTCATTGTGAATAGTATCCTGGAACTTCCGTGAACCGTAACTTCGCCGTCGAACGTCCGAATTCGACGTGTGGCCTATCTACGGATTCGTATCGTCCTTATCTACGTAACGGTTCTCGGCCCTCGGCCATCGAACATCCCGGTCAAAAAGTCAATATTTGCCCCTTTTTAACCAAAATTACCAAAATGCCCCTAAACTTCCGAACGTCATAACTTCCTCCTCGAACGTCGGAATTGAACGTGACACCTGTCTATGAACTCGTGACGTCACGAACTACGTTGCAGTCATCGGTCAAAGTCCATTTGACCGCCCGATCAAAAAGTCAACATTTTGCCCACACCCGAGGGCAAAACGGTCATTTCGCATCGTTCGCCCGACTTCGCTCTACTAATCACGGATTAGCCTCACTAATCGTGATTAGTCACTAATCTAATCATGGAATTTGGGACGGGTCGTTACAACATGTCCATTTTTCCACTGGCACAAATCCCAATGAAACCAAATGACCATTTTAACCCTATCATGCAAAATTACCATTTTGCCCTTCAAATTCCTATGCCCGTAACTTTAATTCTCGAACTCCAAATGGCACATGCCGCCTGTCGTTATACTCAGGAGATCGAGACCTTCCTAACGGTCCTCAAAATGCGTGAAAAGTCCACGTCGTTTGAAAAGTCATCAAAATGCCCATATTCAACAAAATTACCAAAGTACCCTCGTCCTTCCGAACATCATAACTTTTCCCTCGAATGTCGGAATCGGATGTGCCACCTGTCTATAAACTCTTGACGTCCCGAACTACGTCACGGTCACTGGTCAAAGTCCATTTGACCATCTGAACAAAAAGTCAACATTTTTGCCCATTCCAAGGGCAAAATCGTCATTTTACACCGTCCGTCCGAACGCATCCAACTAATCACCGAGTAACTTTACTAATCATTCTTTAACAACTAATCTAATCCCGATTTTCAAGATGGGTCGTTACAATCTTCCTCCGTTAAAAGAATTTTGTCCTTGAAATTCCGAGTCTCGTACTTCCGTAACTAACTGGGGGAAATCTAACTGGTCTCACACCTGGGTCTCCTACCCAGTGTCCAGCCCTACCAATCCAAAGTATCCCGACAGTGCCCAAACTATCACCACATCTTTTCTTGTGGATCAACTCAACCAACTTTTCGTTCCTCAGGAGATCGTCCCAATCGCACTGGGATCGTCACAAATCCATCTTGTTTCCGTGATATTTCCAACACCACACTAGTCGACTCTCACGGCTTAACTATCACTAGGTACACACCACAACTATCAGGTTCAACAATCCCGACTCCCTTCGAGTCGAGCGTACCTTGTACCAACGTTCCAGCACGTTTTGTGAGTCCGCCGACAACAAACACAAATCTCAAGTACCCCCACTCACCAGACGGCATCTACCAGTCTAGGTACTTCTATGCAGCAAAATTCGTACAATGTTCCATATTACTTCCGTCAGCAATCCGCGCCGACCTCACCGGAGTCACAACGTACTCATCTTATACCCCTAACGCAACTAATCCGTCCACCGATGGTTCCACTAACCACTAACACTATCATCCTGTAGAACTTCATCCACGTCCTACACCACCTGTCTGCAACTGGACCCTACCACAACCCTGATTAATCGTGCTTACACCTCGCAATACCAGGGTCCCACCAGCCACTCATGGCTCTAAGCATCCATTTCATGTCAGTCATCATCAACAGATCCCTTTGGGTCACCCAGATCCAAGCCACATGCCCTGTCAAAATCCATCATATCGGAACTACACCGATCATCCATCTGTCCACAATATACCTCTGCACTCAGTCGATTACAAACACTTCTATCTGAACATCACGATGCACGTCCAAATACATCAGCATGACTCCGACCACTGCAGAACCAGTACGTACACTTTAAAAGTACATGCACCAAGTACTACCGACCAGAACCACGGTGCATACCACTAACCACACGGAAGGACAACCCTACGAACCTTACAGAAACAAAGATATTTTAGAATACCTCAAACACAGCTCCTGGAGTATAGCCTCACGTACTTCCAACGTTATCCTACGGTATCAACCATGTTGACCCCAGTGAAGCTCTTATTTACCCAAAGTTTCTCCAAGGTGTACCTGTCACCTTCACACGGTATCTCCCGAGTACACAACGTCCTTGTAACGTTACTGAATCCTACCTACCTATAAGCCAAACATGCTTCACTTTTGAAGTTCGTCGGTCTAATCCTACCTCTAGACTGCCCTACAAGTCTTTCTAGGACTAACTCAAGACTATTTCGAACCTCCCGGTCTCCTGGGCCTCCCAACCAATGTAAAATCCAAACACACCTCCATTATTCACACAGGGCAGACCCAGCACTACAAAACCCATACGTATGCGAGACGGACCTATACGAGTCATGCACACCTCTAAGATAGTCAGGATATCCAACTTATGTCTCACACAAGATCCTTTTAATCCACAACAGCTCAAACCTGAGCCAGAAACAATCCTATTTCGATCTACGCACTCTTAAGTGGATCTCACTTCATCTAGACAACTCTTATCGTCAAACCAACACATCGATCCAACAATACCACACGTCTAGATTGTGGGTTTTCTTCAATAATCTCATATCGATCAGTTGTAATCACTTCTTCTCAGCTTCCTTCCGTCATCCTACGACGGAATTTACCATGGTCCTCAACCTCTCAACCAGGTCATCACAACGACCATAACCCATCTAGCACCACTACACACAGCAGCATCCAATATTCTTTCTACTCCTGAACAAAACTACAAGTGTCCTCGACTAAGGGGGGGTCAAAAATCCTGACATCCCAACAGTGAGTCTCCCAACTCAACTCCAGAGTACCTTCCACACAACCTAAACGCCACCTCGGAACCAAACACAGTATCACATCGTCTCAAGCTCAGCATATCCTGATTCTAAAATTCCAACTACGATTCTTCATCCTCAATTATACCTCCTCCGAACTACCTGTCCAAACGTCTGTTTACTTACTACCTTGAGGCAGTCCACAACTCCTACGGATCCTACCCACGTATCCAAGATCAAATCAACTCACCGACCACTCACCTGTCAGTTCTCCCTAGTTAGGCACATCCAAACGGGTATCAATCATTACTCCTTCTGCTGATCGCATTCCAACCTCCCCGAGCGTAACTTCGAGGACCTGCTAGAACACAAGTCACCAATTCCCGAAATCCTCAATCACTGACCTCAGACTCCCCAAGTACCACCCTCGAAGTCGCCACTCACCAAGTACCAACCTCAGCACCGACCGACATATACCAACACATCTGGGGCAAGTCTACTAAAACCAATCTCACGAGCGGTCAACCCCGACCATACAAACCTAGCTCAATCCAACACGAGGCCTAGGTCCACCGTGCTTCCGATGCGCTACTCTGATCAACTAACGGCATCCTGACCGTTCGTCTGCTCACACTGAGCCAAATCCCTCAAGCTACACGTGGGTCGGGGAAACTAACATCCCTTGTCAGCCACAACTCTGATCAACCAAATGCTCAACCAACACCGCAATTGTACTAGACTCGTCCAAAGTCATTCACCAACCATTCACTGTCTCGGCTGCACCTAGCTGCACCATCTCTAAGCTGGCCATAAATCGGCCCAACCACCACAACTACCGAACCACAACCTCAATTCATGATTCCCAGACTAAACACTTGCCCTGGGGTTTCTCACTCGGTACACACAGTCCAGACCAGTCATTCCACGGGGTTCCTCAAATCATCCTCGTCATACAGGTTATCCAAACCCGCGACCTCCAATAGCTCCCAACAATCTTACTACTCGGGTCATCACACCCGACTAAGACCATCCCTTATTGTAACTCCGCACACCAATATCTACCAGTATCCAAGACTAGGGGAATTCCCTCAAATCCACAAGGTAGTTTTCTATTCCCTGCCACTCGAGGCATCCAGTTACTCGTAGCCGTGCAAATCTAGCTCAACCCAACTGACCAAAAGGTAATCATTCCATACTATCGTCATCTAATCACCATCCGACCCAACAGGCCACCGTCAACCGGCCTCCTTAACCCACGTAGACCATCAGCTGACAACCAACTACTATCGGCCCCACAGACCGACCAGCCTACTCAATCGTAGCTCACCAGCTACCATCCAACCTAATCCTGCTGACATGTCTCCGATCCTATGGTCCAACCAGCGAGCACATCCAGTGCCAACCCACTAACTTTCAGACCCAAAGCTGACATACGTCATACCTCACACCGCTTATCGAGCGACTGTCACCCTAGTACTAACAATCGACACTAACTAACCACATCCGAACGTATTATCACTATCGCGTCCAGGTTGCTTGTAACGACCCGTCCCGGAAGTTAGGATTAAGACCATATTTAAGATGGGATTAGTGAGTGTAATCGGTGATTAGTGGGTAAATGACAATTTTGCCCCTCGTGGGAGAGGAGTTGGGAGAGGAGTTGTAGGATGGTGACACGTGTAGGAGGGCTAGAGGATTCTAGGGAAAACGGGTCCAATAATTTGGGTATTGTGATCGTATACCCTTGTATGAGTGTTCAAAGGGAAGAGAGAACAGAGACTGGGAGATTGGGAGAATTGAACGGTGACTGTGTGTGTGTTTGTGTGAATTGATGAGTGAGGAGTGACCAGAGAGTGAGAGGGAGAGAGTGAGAGGGAGACGGTGAGAGGGAGACAGTAAGAAGGTTGGGAGTTGAGGAATTAGTGTGTGTACGAGGTGTGAGCTCACGCGGAAACAAGAAAACAGGGAGGAGTTCAGTGGTGGTTCTGCTGTGTAAGGGGCCAATCGAGGCTGGTGGAGGTGTCCAGAGGTTGGAGGTGGACTGGAGGAGTCGTGTCCTCACGATTGAACTCACGGTGGTGGTCGGTGTGCAGGTAATTCCTCAACTTTTTCTCTATGCTCTGTTTAACCGTCGATTTTCAAAAGGGAAGTCGTGGGCCTAGGGAGTGAATCGAGGGACTTGGTGAGTTGGGTGAGCATCAGTGAGGCCCTAGGAACTGTCTAAGGTGGTTGCCGTGACGGTGGGTTACTTGGTTGGTTGAATTGGAAGACAGGGGATGTTCGGGTTTTTGGTTCGAGCTTGAGTCGACGGGTTAGGGACGGTGTCGAGGTGTTTGAGTGAGGGGAATGAATTGCTGAGGATTGGACGATGAAGATGGTGAAGAAAGGGAGGAAAATGGAGACGGGACGGTGGAGAACCGGGTGCGCCGGTTCAGACCGGTTCACTCGAGGTAGACGACGGTGAACAGTACCTCTGTGTGCAGGCGCGTGAGGCCACGCGCAGCCACTTTGGGCGGCGCGTGGAGGCGCGTGCGGTGGTTTCTGAGGATGGTGTCATCTAGGTTTTTGGTCTAGGTGTTGTGACGAGTCTAATGGAATTGATTTCGGGTTAATCGGACGTCGATTCGCAGTAGTCCCGCGAGGTTGAAGGTGTAGGGTTTCGGTTCGTTACGTTTAGGACCCGGGGATTTTGTAGGAATTTAGAAGAGTCTTGGTAGACATGTTAGTGACGTACTTTGATGACTTGTGACAGGATCGGGACTTCCCGAGGAAGTTGAGGAACGTACAGGACGTTCGGGACGCAATTGAGGGCCCGGTAACTGTGAGTGGACCCCTTTCTCTAAACTTGAGCATGCATAACTGTTTTTAATTACTTGTTTTACGGTTTTATATGTGATTTCATGGTTATTTGAATATGTTATGACTGTTTTACTTAATTACACATTTTTCGAGAAATGATAGTTTTCCGCACGTTTTACGAGAAATACTCTGTTTACGATTTTGATGCCATGACTTGGGGTTTTCAAATGATAGGCGATTGTCAATGATTATAAATGGATTTAAGACATGATTTGATAAGCGAAGCTTTCGGTTTTAGAATAGGATTTCGGAAAGCGGGATTTGATTTTAAAGTTGAAAAGTGGAATTCCGGATTTGGGTTCGGAATGATGGTTTTGGATGCTGGAAGGGCATTAGACCAGTGATTTCGAATTCGGGTTTGGATATTAATTTCGAAATGGTTTTCAAATGGTTTTGGATTGGATTTGCTGGATCTGGACATTGGGTTTAAAAACCCGGATTGAGTTTAAAGACTCGGGAGTTTAAAGACTCGGATATATTGTTATTTCCCCCGTAGGCCTATTGAGTTTAAAGACTCGGATATTATTGAAGCCTGGATTGAGTTTAAAGACTCGGGAGTTTAAAGACTCGGATAGATCCAGCAGGTTTGATCGGATAATGATTGGTTGAAACTGATGTTTTATGATACGGTTTTATGATGCTTATGACATAATGTTATAACTGTTTTTATGATGATTCTATAAATGGTGTATAACGATATTCATGTGATTTATAAATGTTTTTATAACTGGGTTATGCTTGTGTGATTTCAAAACGGAGGGCTAAAACCCTGGTTTTATTATGAAATGGTTTTCGGAAATTATTTTCTTTATTTATGGTCCACTCACACATCCTGTTTTAAATTGCTCTCCAGGTCGTGGAGCTAGCCCTGGATTCTGACGTCGAGGCATCGTCAGAGGCATAGAGTGACCCCGGAGAGTTTTAATTTTTCGTGTGCGTGTACTGGTTATCGGTTTTCTTTCTTTTGTATTCAGTACTATGCTCTGTAAACTTTGACTTCGGGATGTTTAAAAGTTCTCCTGCGTCTGACTGTGTGTTTTAGTGCCTTTTCGTGCGTGTACTGTAGTTTTTGTGTCGGGGTGTCAGACGGGAGCAGGATTTACCTCGATTTTCGGGTGAAACTGGGGTGGGTCCTGACAATTGGTATCAGAGCATAGGTTTGTCGAGTTCATCGAGTTTATCGTTTTGTGAGGTTGTGTTTTGGTTGTTTGACTGTTTCTATGCCTCTTTCAGTGTGCGGTTGACTATGCCTCCGAGACGTGGACCCTCTCCACGACCTGAAGAAAAAGCGGCGAGAGGAACCGAGAGTACTACGATTGAGCGAGCCCAGCGGCTCGGGGCTACTACTTTTAGCGGTGGGACTGATCCTGAGGAAGCTCAGAGGTGGATTACGCGACTTGAGCAGATCTTTGCAGTGATGCATTGTCCACCGAAGGACCGAGTGTTACTGGCCACCTTTTTACTGGACGGTCCGGCGTACGAGTGGTGGTATACCCTCGAGTTGTCTGGTTGGGACGGTCACACAGTAACCTGGGAGACGTTCCAGGAGAGATTCTTAGATCAGTATTACCCTCGTTCTTTCTGAGATGCCAAGGAGGCTGAGTTTTTGCAACTCCAGCAGAGGAGTATGAGTGTGGCTGAGTACGAACAGAAATTCCAGATGTTGTCCCGATTTGCTCCTGCGTTTGTGGCCACTGAAGCTGGGAAGTGCCGGAGATTTGAGTTGGGTCTGTGAGGTGAGATTCGAGCCATAGTGACGGCTGGATCATTTGCTACCCTCCGAGAGTTGTCGGACGCTGCAGTCAGGGTTGAGGCTAGCTTGCCGGTGCGACGCCGGGAGCCATTTTTTCCTGGATCTTCGAGTCAGAGGGTACCGAATAGGGGTAATTTCAGTGGAGCATCATCGTCGGTCGATGATCGTTTTGGTAGACCCGGTAGTTTTCAGATTTCAGGATTCCGTGGTTATCGAGCACAGCCGACTCCGCAAGCCAGTGCGACGTCTGTTGCGTCGACAGGGAGACCGAGTCCTTCTGGTCGGGATGTTTGTTTCTACTGCGGAGAGCGAGGTCACTTTCGACGTGAGTGTCCACTGTTACCACAAGAGGGTGGTGTAGGCCGAGGAGTGGCGGAACCTGGACGGAGTACAGCGTCAGCATCAGGGACAGCCGGTACTAGAGGAGGTGGTGGTACTACTAGTAGTTCGAGAGGACGTGGTAGAGTGTCAGGACCTCAGGCCCGAGTGTTTTCGATGACTCAACAGGAAGTTCAGTCGGCACCGGGGGAGGAGACAGGTACTTTTACTTTCCTTGGTTGAGTTGTACTTGGTGTTGTTTGGTTTCGAGGTAGAGTCTAGGCTTTTCCTTTAGACGACTTGGATTGAGATTATCGATCGATATGAGGTTATTGATCGATATAAGGTTATTGAAGAGAAGAGAACCCACAATCTAGGATTTTCCATTAGGACTTCGTAGATTTATACCGACAGGTGAGTGGAACAGTAGTCGAGGGAATTGAATGCGAAGTATTGAGTTGGATTCTAGAAAGTGACGTGGTTTTACGTGAGGATGTACTCTATGAACTTTGTTTGGGTACTCTAAAATGAGGTATTCTAAAATACCTTTGTTTCTATAGTTTGTAGAGTTTCCCTTGCGTACACCATAAAGTTTAGTTGCTCGTGTGGGGTTATGGTCTGCTGTTTGGAGAAGGTAGTAGGAGTGAGAGTGTTGTGAAATACCCAAGGTGGAGATGATAGACAGGAAACCCAGGAATGGTTGTTGTTACTGGGTAGGAGACCCTAGGTGTCGAGAACTAGTTGTGGAATTTCGGGGACGAAATTCTTTTTAGGTGGGTAGGTTGTAACGACCCGTCCCGGAAGTTAGGATTAAGACCGTGTTTAAGATGGGATTAGTGAGTGTAATCGGTGATTAGTGGGTAAATAACGATTTTACCCCTGGAACGGGCAAAATGTTGACTTTTAGTTCGGGCGGTCAAATGGACTTTGACCGGTGACTGTGACGTATTTTGGGACGTCACGAATCCGTAGACAGGTGGCACGCCTGATTCCGACATCCGAGGAGGAAGTTATGATGTTCGGAAGGTTGGGGACACTTTCGTAATTTGGTTAAACTAGGGGGAAAAGTTGACTTTTTGTACGATCAGGTTTTGACATGTTGACCTAAGACCGTTAGGTAGATCTCGTCGCCCTGAATTTAACGACAGGCGGCACGTATGCATCGGAGTTAGGATGTGTGAGTTACGGGTCTAGGAAGGTAGTGGCAAAATGGTAATTTTGGCTTAAAAGGAAGGGTATTTTGGTCTTTTGCACATTTGGATATGTGCAACAGAGAGGGACAAATGGAGGGCTGAGATTGAGCCACTTGGAAGAGGAGTTGTAGGATGGTGACACGTGTAGGAGGGCTAGAGGATTCTAGGGAAAACGGGTCCAATAATTTTGGTATTGTGATCGTATACCCGTGTGTGAGTGTTCGAAGGGAAGAGAGAACGGAGACTGGGAGATTGGGAGAATTGAACGGTGACTGTGTGTGTGTTTGTGTGAATTGATGAGTGAGGAGTAACCAGAGAGTGAGAGGGAGACAGTGAGAAGGTTGGGAGGTGAAGAATTAGTGTGTGTGTGAGGTGTGAGCTCACGGGGAAACCAGAAAACAGAGAGGAGTTGAGTGGTGGTGCTGCAGTGTAAGGGGCCAATCGAGGCTGGTGGAGGTGTCCAGAGGTTGGAGGTGGACTGGAGGAGTCGTGTCCTCACGACTGAACTCACGGTGGTGGTCGGTGTGCAGGTAATTCCTCAACTTTTTCTCTATGCTCTGTTTTACCATCGATTTTCAAACGGGAAGTCGTGGGCTTAGGGAGTGAATCGAGGAACTTGGTGAATTGGGTGAGCATCAGTGAGGCCCTAGGAATTGTCTAAGGTGGTTGCCATGACGGTGGGTTACTTGGTTGGTTGAATTGGAAGACAGGGGATGTTCGGGTTTTTGGTTCGAGCTTGAGTGGACGGGTTAGGGACGGTGTCGAGGTGTTTGAGTGAGGGGAATGAATTTCTGAGGATTGGACGATGAAGATGGTGAAGAAAGGGAGGAAAATGGAGACGGGACGGTGGAGAACCGGGTGCGTCGGTTCAGACCAGTTCACTCGAGGTAGACGACAATGAACAGTACCTCTGTGTGCAGGCGCGTGAAGCCACGCGCAGCCACTTTAGGCGGCGCATGGAGGCGCGTGCGGTGGTTTCTGAGGTAGGTGTCAACTAGGTTTTTGGTCTAGGTGTTGTGACGAATCTAATGGAATTGATTTCGGGTTAATTGGACGTCGATTTGCAGTAGTCCCGCGAGGTTGAAGGTGTAGGGTTTCGGTTCGTTACGTTTAGGACCCGGTGATTTTGTAGGAATTTAGAAGAGTCTTGGTAGACATGTTAGTGACGTACTTTGATGACTTGTGACAGGATCGGGACTTCCCGAGGAAGCTGAGGAACGTACAGGACGTTCGGGACGCGATTGAGGGCCCGGTAACTGTGAGTGGGCCCCTTTCTCTAAACTTGAGCATGCATAACTGTTTTTAATTACTTTTTTTACGGTTTTATATGTGATTTCATGGTTATTTGAATATGTTATGACTATTTTGCTTAATTACACGTTTTTCGAGAAATGACAGTTTTCCGCACGTTTTACGAGAAATACTCTGTTTACGATTTTGATGCCATGACTTGGGGTTTTCAAATGATAGGCGATTGTCAATGATTATAAATGGATTTAAGACATGATTTGATAAGCGAAGCTTCCGGTTTTAGAATCGGATTTCGGAAAGCGGGATTTGATTTTAAAGTTGAAAAGTGGAATTCCGGATTTGGGTTCGGAATGATGGTTTTGGATGCCGGATGACAAGACCCATCCCGATTATCCCTCGATAACCGTGAAAGATCCTGCTCCCGTCTGATAATAAATCGAAAGTATCAAAAGTAGTTTTAAATATATACATATAGAACATACAAACGATAAACATTATCAGACAAGGGATAGTTCAGTATTCGAGACCGTTGACCTAGTCAACATGGTTTACAGAGCATAAGAAATATTTACAAGTAGGGATCAAAATTCTACGCTGCAAAGTGTCTGAGTACGCAATGGTCTGTTTATTCCTCTGCCTCGATATTAGCCTCAGTACCTGTACACTAGCCTGGAGGGCAAATAAAACATCAAAGGTGTGAGTGGACAAAAATCAAGTTTAGAAATACATTTATCAAAATATAGTCTTACCCTCCAATTTTCACAAACATGCATGCATATCATAACTCATAAATCAAATAATTAAGATATGAATATAAATCTCAAACATCAATGAAAACATAGGATCCAAGTCCAATATAGAGTCACGTTATCCCTGTAACGTGTGCAAATCAATAGGCTCAAGGACCGCTCAAATCCCGAGCATCCGCCGCTGTGAACACATCACCAGCCGGCAATCCAGGTCGTCATGAACATATCACTGGCTGACCTCCATATAATCCAGCACATCTGGTCTGATTCGAGCCTCCATTGGCTGCACGACAACAGACAGTGCTACGTGACCTCTCCGGGGTAAACACTTCCATCCCGGAGGCGAGCGTTATCTTTAGGGTTCATTTCGGGGGAAACATATTCCACACCGAAAGCCCTAATACATCATCATCATGAAAATCAGTGAAAACAGTTGCATTTAATATCAAAATCATTTATCAAGATCCGTAAACCAGTTTCACGCAAATCTGTGTCATCACAATTAAATCATAATCTAAATCCATCAAATCTAATATCAGATTCATAATCCGAGTCAAAATCAAGCTCAAACCTCGGGCCTTCGCCCCAAAACAACAATATCAAGGGTTTCTCGAAAATCGTGCCCAAAAGCATATAAAATAATATAATATTCCCAAAATCCGAAAATCATCATATCGAAACATTAATCATACCAAATCATTTCAAATCATATTATAAGGCATTTAAACATATATGCATGCATTCAGGGTAGAAAACAAAAGTCCACTCACACACCGTCCAGATTGTTTAGTTTCAAGTTGTCTGTGCTCTTCCGACGTCCTGGAAGTATTCAGACCTGTCAAACAAGTAATATAATATTACTAGCTCATCACATAATCCTCTGTACGAATTTCCTAATCGTTGGAATAAAATAATATTCTTTTAAACGTAACCTATACGCTTCGGGTATGCAAAACTACTCTCAGTTCATATCTGATTGACCCGAAACTAACGCTAATAGGTCCGTAGCATCGAGAGTATCAAAATTGCTGTTGGACCCAAGGTGAGATTCCCGGCCACGCGCCCTCACGCGCCGCCGCAAGTGGTTGCGCGTGAAAGCCACGCGCCGTGAACAGTGCACTGCTACAGTGCTTCTCCCTCGCCCATTTCTCTGATAAACGAGTCTGCAACCCGCGATCAGACCCGGTGCAATCTCCTTCAATTTCGCCTTAATTTTATCCATTCTTTGACTCATTAACATCAGTTCAATCTAACTTATGGTTCTGTAACTTCAATTTAATCAATTAAGCCCTAAAACTCCTCGACTCAAGATGAACACCCGACGGGTTCTAACTCGGGTTCTACCCAAAACGGACCTGTTTCTTTCAATTGATCACACCAGAAGTATCCTAGGGCCATTAAAAACACAATTATGAAATCAATTTTAAAGTTCCTTACCTCTAAATAATCGAACTCAAACTCAAATGTTCAAAACAGTCGCAGGGCCTGTTCGTCACCAATTCTCCACCAATTTCCTTCCCAATCGATTCAGTTTGATGCGTTTAGCTCCCAGAAAGCTTAATATCACCTCAATTTCAAACGAAACCGTCTCAGAAATCAAAATCGATAATTAAGGTTTTGGGTAGTTTTTCGGGTATGTCCAGTATGGGTCTATCTAGGTTTTCTTTGTTCCTCTTTCGATTTTTCTCTCCAATTCACGCTAATTGATCACTCTAGCGCACTGATTTTCCTTTTGTTTTGCTGCTAATCGATCAACATGAAGGAGGGTAGCTATCTGTGTTCTCTTTTGGAGCTTAGTCGATGACTGCAATAAACATGTGCTACAGTAAATTAATTCCATTAATTAATACAAAGTGCCACTAATGATCATTTGTGAGTGACATGTGTCACTCCCAACTTTGCCTGAGTCATCTTAAGGGTTGATTCAGCAGATTAGTCATTTAATTAATCCTACTGCAGTTACTTCATAAAGGACCGGTTCACAATTACCATTTTACCCTTTCAGCACAAATGACCATTTTGCCCCTAAACTTCCCAGACCCATAACTTTTTCATACGAGCTCCGTTTTCGACGTGCCTCCTGTCTACGGATTCAGCTTCTCGGGACCTACACAACGATCCTCGAAAAATGTACAAAAAAGTATTTGAAACAAAAAGTCAACTTTTAGCCATATTCCTCCAAGGGTAAAAAACGTCATTTTACACATTATTTAATATTTTACATTTTTGTGGATTTTCGGGGCGTTACACCGGAAGGGCATCAGACCAATGATTTCGAATTCGGGTTTGGATATGAATTTCGAAATGGTTTTCAAATGGTTTTGGATTGGATTTGCTGGATCTGGACATTGGGTTTAAAGACCCGGATATTGATTTGACGGGGGACGGGCCCGGATTGGGTTTAAAGACCCGGGTTGAGTTTAAAGACTCGGGAGTTTAAAGACTTGAATATATTGTTATTTCCCCAGTAGGCCTATTGAGTTTAAAGACTCGGGAGTTTAAAGACTCGGATATTATTGAGGCCTGGATTGAGTTTAAAGACTCGGGAGTTTAAAGACTCGGATAGATCCAGCAGGTTTGATCGGATAATGATTGGTTGAAACTGATGTTTTATGATACGGTTTTATGATGCTTATGACATAATGTTATAACTGTTTTTATGATGATTCTATAAATTTTGTATAACGATATTCATGTGATTTATAAATGTTTTTATAACTGGGTTATGCATGTGTGATTTCAAAACGGAGGGCTAAAATCCTGGTTTTATTATGAAATGGTTTTCAAAAATTATTTTCTTTATTTATGGTCCACTCACACCTTCTGTTTTAAATTGCCCTCCAGGTTGTGGAGCTAGCGCTGGGTTCTGACGTCGAGGCATCGTCAGAGGCATAGAGTGACCCCAGAGAGTTTTAATTTTCCGTGTGTGTGTACTGGTTATCGGTTTTCTTTCTTTTGTATTTAGTACTATGCTCTATAAACTTTGACTTCGGGATGTTTAAAAGTTCTCCTGCGTCTGACTGTGTGTTTTAGTGCCTTTTTGTGCGTGTACTGTAGTTTTTGTGTCGGGGTGTCAGACGGGAGTAGGATTTACCTCGGTTTTCAGGGTGAAACCGGGGTGGGTCCTGACATTGCTGATGGGTTGTACCGCATCGAGACATCACATCTATAGTAGTATCATAACACCTAAGTCGACGAACCAACGACTCTAGAAGCCAAACCTCGCGCAGAGCGCCCAAAACCTGCTCTGATACCAGGTTGACAGGACCCACCCCTAATCCCTCAGGATTAAGGGCTAAATCTTGCTCCCGTCTAACTTACGCATGACACAAAGGTTAAACCGACGTCCAACTTCCATGTGACACATAAGTCGGACAAGGGATTCTCGACCCGACCATCCTACAAGTATTCCGACTTCCCAGAGTGCACCGAATCTACTGTGGATCGCGGGTGTGATGTCTCTGTCTCTCTTGACCAATAGCCCGCACCGCAACAACCTGGAGGGTATCGAAAACATGAAAAGACTGTGACTGGACAAAAATAAAGTATAAGTTCAAAAAAAATTCATAAAACAAGGACATTTATACCCTCCAATTAAAAACCAATGCATGCATATCAAATTCATGTCATAAAACCATTCAATATTCCGGTTAAGCAAACCATGTAAGAGAAACCGAACATAGTTTCCTTTTTTCAAATCCCGGGCCTCAGTCCAAAACCATCGAAAACCATTCCATCCGGGCATAGCCCAAAACATCGAAAAACCATGATCGAAAACCGTCATCATTAAATCTCATTGAAAACCAAAACATCTTTGAAACCACATTTCCATCCATCAAACCTGCTAGATCTATCCGAGTCTTTAAACTCAATCCAGGCCTCAATATAATCCGAGTCTTTAAACTCCCGAATCCTTAAACTCAATAGGCCGACGGGGGAAATATCAATATCCGCGTCTTTAAACTCTCGAGTCTTTAAACTCAATCCGGGCCCGCCCCCGTCATATTACATCCGGGTCTTTAAACCCAATAACCAGATCCAGCAAATCCAATCCAAAACCATTTTCCATGTCCGAATTCGAATCCGCAATCTCATCAGGATCCCGGATCCAAACCCAGAACTCATATTCATATCCATTTCCATTTCCAAATCCGAGTCCGAAACCATCATTTCGTAAGCTAGCATCCGGAATAACCATTCTGAACCCAAATCCAGAATTCTACTTTCAAGTTCCCAACCGAATCCAGAATCGTCATCCTGGAATCCGATTCCAAACCCCAAAAACACGTTTATCAAAATCATTTTTTGAACTGGGCTTCAAGCCCGAAATTCCTTTTCCAAAATCCGTTTTAAATCTTTGAAATCAAATCATATTTCAATTCCCGAAATAAAATCATTTAAAACCATGTTCATATCATAACATCAATCGTATTCTCGTAAAACGTGTAATTTCGTAAATATCTCGAAAATCGTACAAAATTGTAAAACATCAAGATCATAAATCAAATCATAGAATCACGTATAGAAAACATATAAAAACATATATGCGTGCATCATGAGTTAGAAAACAAAGTCCACTCACAGACCATTGTACCGTCGCCTCGATACGAGTGTAATTACACATTTCCCGGCTAATCCGCTATCCTCGGTTTTCCCGAACCTGTCCAAATCCCACAATAAGGTCACTAACTACTTCACAACGATTATACTAAAGCCCCATAATTTTCCCAAATTTTTAATTATTTTTAACCGAGGCCTTAAACCTTCAGAAATCCCTAAAACTATTGAGACGATGTCCGATTGACTCAAAACCAGTGCCAAAATGTTCGTTAGATCGAATACTTTAAAAGTCGTGTTGGAAGATTTCCCAAACTACCATTCACGCGCCCCCACGCGCATCTGGATGTTTCTGCGTGTGAAACCCACGCGCGTGAACAGTGTCACTATCAACCTTGCTTCGACCAGGTCTAGGCCGGTCCGATCCAGGCCGAACCAGCGTAAGCTGTTCAACCGTTCAATTCATTCAGTTTTGGCCGTTTTTACTTCTGATTGATCCTAGAGTTTTCTCTAAGTGTCTCTGATTGTTCTACATGATCAAAACATAAGTTTTCTATCCAAATCATACCTCCAAAAATCGAAGAACTATCTTCAATGTCCCTTCTCTGTGTTCTTACGCCTCCGGCCGTCTCAGACCATTTTCCCAGGCTTAAAAAGTTCTTATCAACACCCAAAAGCCTCCTTGATTAACCAATTCCATAGAAAACCAATGAAACACGACTTACCATTTTCAAACTGCAACTTACCTCCCACGGATTTGGCGTCCACCGTCCATGGCAATCCTCAGTTCCAAGCTTCCTAGCTTCCTCACCACCTCAGAAACGCATTGACCCAGTCTAGGCCGGTCCGGTCCAGGCCAAACCAGCGTGAGCTGTTCAACCCTCCAATTCATTCAGTTTTGGGGTTTTTACTTCTAATTGATCCTATAGTTTCCTCTAAGTGTCTCTGATTGTTCTACATGATCAAAACATAAGTTTTCTATCCAAATCATACCTCCCAAAATCGAAGAACTCTCTTCAATGTCCCTTCTATGTGTTCTTACTCCTCCGGCTGTCTCAGACCTTTTTCCCAGGCTTAACAAGTTCCTATCAACACCCAAAAGCCTCCTTGATTAACCAATTCCATAGAAAACCAATGAAACACGACTTACCATTTTCAAATTGCAACTTACCTCCCACGGATTTGGCGGCCACCGTCCACGGCAATCCTCAGTTCCAAGCTTCCTAGCTTCCTCACCACCTCAGAAACCTTCCTTAATCCATCAATTCGAATCTCAACCCCTAAATCAAAGTTCCTGACTTTGAATTGCCACAAGGGGACTCACGGGTTTTTCGCGATTCCTTCACCGTCACACGCCGTTGTGGGCTGTCGTGGACACCACCATGCTCCTCTCATCTTTCTTTCTCATTTTGCTTCACAAGCCATGGGCAACTGAGGCCATTTGAACGATTGACTTGCACTCAAACTTCATGGCCACTCATCCTCTGTTTTCTGTTTTCCCACCGTGCACAAATTAAACTTTGATTTTAAGGATAATCCAATGAGGCGGCAGAGAGGTTCCACACACCTCTAGAGAGGGGCCATGTGTCCAACCCTCAGTAACCCACCATCCCTAGGCAGCCACATGTCCATTTTTCCACTGGCACAAATCCCAATGAAACCAAATGACCATTTTACCCCTATCATGCAAAAGTACCATTTTGCCCTTCAAATTCCTATGCCCGTAACTTTAATTCCCGAAGTCCAAATGGCACATGCCTCCTGTCGTTGTACTCAGGAGATCGAGACCTTCCTAACGGTCCTCAAAATGCGTGAAAAGTCCACATCGTTTGAAAAGTCAACAAAATGCCCATATTCAACAAAATTACCAACGTACCCTCGTCCTTCCGAACATCATAACTTTTCCCTCGAATGTCGGAATCGGACGTGCCACTTGTCCATGAACTCGTGACGTCCCGAACTACGTCATAGTCATAGATCAAAGTCCATTTGGCCATCCGAACAAAAAGTCAACATTTTTGCCCATTCTAGGGGCAAAATCGTCATTTTGCACCGTCCGTCCGAACGCATCCAACTAATCCCCGAGTAACTTTAATAATATGTCTTTAACAACTAATCTAATCCCAGTTTCCGAGACGGGTCGTTACAATGCATGCATATCAGTTTATAAAACAAACGTCCACTGACACACCGTCCAATCCGCTCATTTTCCGAGCTGCACGCGTTTCCGTAATTTCTGATACTTTCCAGGAATCGTGAATCCTGTCCAAAATCATCATGAAAGGTTTCTATTGACTCAATTAATATCATATGAATTTCCCATAATTTTTCAGGAATTAAATATTAATTTAAAACATAACATAAACCTTCGGACTCTCGAAACAATATTGAAAC
Organism: Prinsepia uniflora; assembly: GCA_032719365.1. Taxonomy (NCBI): domain Eukaryota; kingdom Viridiplantae; phylum Streptophyta; class Magnoliopsida; order Rosales; family Rosaceae; genus Prinsepia; species Prinsepia uniflora. Next base: position 19,773,620 of record CM064863.1, read on the forward strand.
GGTGTTCGATTGACTCGAAACCAACGCTGAAATGTTCATTACATTACATAGAATAAAAGTCATGTTGACCTCACATCGGGAATCGTGCCCTCACGCGCCGCCTTGAGTGGTTGCGCATGAAATCCACGCGCCAGCTACAGTACCTTGCACAGTCGTCTCCTTCACCCGTTTAACTGATAAACGGATCCTACAACCCACGAGACCACCCGGTTGAATCTCCCTCAATTTTTGCTTGATTTCTACAATTAAACCACTCATTAGCATCGTTTACATCTGAATTAGAGATCTATAAACTCAATTTGTATCAAACTTACCTTAATCCTTTAAGTCGAACTCGACTTTTTGAATAACACCGAACCATGTTCATCCTTCAGTCTCCATGAATTCTCATTGTTTTCGTTCAATTGATGCATCAGGAAGCTTCGTGGGATTCTATTAACCATATTTCCAACATCAATTGCATCGTTCCATGTCTCCAATTCCTCGACTCAAGCTCGAAAATCTAAAGTCTTCCTCCTCTCTGTTCTAGCCCAAAACAACTCCAATTTCCTTCAAGTTTAATTGCTTACGACTCGGTTTGAGCTCAATAACCTTAATCCAAGGTTAATTTCACTCATGGATGTCCACAATTTCAAATTCGACCCTAAGGTTCATCAAAGGTTTTCGGGTTTTTAAGTTTAGGTTCAGCTGGGTTCAAAGTTCAGAACTCACTATTTAATTCTTTTTCTTTTTCCTCTCTGGATATCCCATTCACTCTATGTCCCTGGAGTTAATTCAATTCCATCAGATATAGTAATCATCTCTCAAACAACAAAACGATTTTGTTGTTAGCTTTTTGAATATTCAAACAACAATTGCCACTAATTGTAACCTGCCACTAATTGTAACCTGCACAGTGACATGTGTCACTTGATCACATAAGTGACACCCACAAGTTGAATCAGCCAATTTAACTTCCTAATTTGCCCTGCTATCCTAAATTACCATTTTGCCCTTCCTTGGCTAATTACCAAAATACCGCTCACTATTCGAGACCCATAACTTTCACATCTGACCTCCGATTGACACATGCCGCCTGTCTACGGATTCAGCATCCCGAGACCTATCCAACGGTCCTTCCGAAAAGTCCAAACAAGGTCCCGATCAAAAAGTCAAATTTTGCCTCCCATAACCAAGGGCAAAATCGTCATTTCCTTCAAATTTTCCAAATTTTTCTTTTTCGAATTTCCGGGTCGTTACAACTTTGAATTATTGTAAGGCTTAATCAAGGGAAAACATGAACAACCAAACACTTTAAGAAAGTTGATAGGAGGAGGGAAACCAAATAGTTTTTCATAAGGAGATGACATTTTTAAAGTGAAGCATGGAATTCTATTAATCAAATAGATTGCAGTAAGACATGCATGAACCCAAAACTGAACTGGTAACTTAGTAGATTGAAGAAGAGTGACAGTGGTTTCTATGATGTGCCTGTTTTTTCTTTCAGCCAATCCATTTTGTTCTGGTGTGTAGGGACATGATTTCTAATGTTTTATGCCCTTAGATAACCGAAAGGTTTTAAGGTTTGAGCCAATGTATTCACCCCCACCATCAGACTGCAGGATCTTAATGGAAGTAGTAAGGGAATTAAAGACAAAGGCATGAAAGGCTGTAAAAATAGAACAAAATTCATATTTATTTTTCATTGGAAACAACCAAGTGAATATAGTACCCTCATCAATTAATGTTGCATAAAACTTTAAACCATCCAATGAAGGACTGGGGAAAGGACCCCATACATCAATATGAATTACTTCAAAAAAATAACATATTTTGATGCAGGAAAGGAAAAAGACAATTTGCTGAATTTTCCTTGTAAACATGACTCACATTGATTTTGATGAGAATCAGGAGAGCAAGCAATGCTAGACGTATTCAAAATAGAAAGCACAATGTCATTAGCTGGATGACCTAATCTATGATGCCACAGATTGAAATGCACTTTCTTGCACAACAAGGGTGACTGGATAGTTTTCTGATAGGTTGGAAAAGCATAAAGGGAAAAGACCTGGCATGGAATTGAGTACAACCCTTCACAGCTCATCCTCTTATACAGTGTTGTTCCTGTGTTCCTGTCCTGAATCACAAAGCAAAAATCGTCAAGAATAAAACAAACTTGATTATCCTTGTAGAACTTGTTGACAAAAAGTAGATTTTGAGTGATGTGAGGCACTTGTAGAACTTGAGTAAGTTTAAAACATTGTGAGGTTGGAGAGTTGGTAACAAGAGATGATTGGCCAATATTGGCAATTTGCAAACCTGAGTCACTGGCCGTAGTTACTGTTTTAGAGGAATTATGTGGGGAAACCATGGTCAGTTGAGAAATGTCAATTGTCATATGGGATGTTGCACGTGTTAGCAATCCAAAAATCCTGATTTTGAGAAGCAGCCTAAGAATTGCCCTAAGAGTAAGGAGAAGATGAAGCAGAAGCTGTCATGGCTTGCATATTAGAGTTCAAGGCATGGGATGGTGAGCTTCCCTAGTAAGAGTAGTTTTCACTATGATAACAGTTTATGGCATTGTGGCCATACTTCCAGCGGATTTGACAGGGGTCTGACATCTGAAGTGATTGAGAAGAATGTATTTGAAAGCAATCTGGTGCAACATGTCCTCTTTTCCCACAAAGTTGACAAGTTGGTATCTGATGTGAGCCTTGGTAGTTCTGCTAAAGTCCCTGAAAATTATGATGAGAAAAGTGTCCTCTACCTTGACCATTATACCTTCCAGCACTATAGTTGTTATAGAATCTGTTCTTTCTACCCCTATAGTTGTTGTTGTTACCTCTCCACTGATTATTATAGGACGGGGCATTGTACCCTCTATTAAACCCAAATTGCTGAAAATTACTGCTATATTGTTGAAAATTATCCATCTGTTGATCACCATTATGATTTTGGACTGGAACATTTTTTGATTGAAAGAATTCGGAACAGAGCATAGAAGATGTACCACCTGATGAACTAGATGCACCAGCCTCAAAGGTGGAATTCTGGAAGACAAGAACAGGGTTTCTGGTGGCTGTCATAGTATAAAGGAAGGGAGCTTGGTCATTAGCTTGTTCTATGATGGCCTCCTCAGCTAGAAGTTGTGCCCTAAACTCCTTGAGAGGAATTGTGCTCTCTCTTTCTATGATTACACATCTAAATGTGTTGTATTCAGCAGGTAAACCCCTTAAGGCAAGAATCACAATATCAACATTATCTAAAAGAACACCACAAGATTCTAACATATCTCTAGAATCTTTAATTCTTTGCAGGTACTGAAGCATGTTCTCTGATCCTTTCTTTATACTTTGGAGATCAGTTTTCATCTGAAAAATAAAGGCTTTAGTGACTAAGGCAAACCAGTCTTTGAGATTTATCCATATTTCCTTGGAGGTCTTGTAACCAAGAACAAAAGACATAGCTGAGGTAGACAAAGTTGTTGTTATCAACTACATAAGAGCCATATCGTGCAATCTCCAGATCTGAGCATTCTAAGTGGAAACTTCGTCAGTGGATTCAAGACAAGGACTCGATCCATCAACAAAGCCAGTCAAGTTGTGCACACTGAGCAACAATTCCATTTGAAAATTTCAAGTCCTATAATTGCGATCATCAAGCTTAACTTGAACTGAATTTCCTACAGCAATAGTGAGGCCCACAATAAGAGATTGCAAGATTTGTAACTAGGACACATTCACCATTTTTCTTGAGATTATCTTTCTCTGAGATCTTTTTTGTCAAACACTTGATAAGCTTATGAGCTTTTGAGCTTCTTCTGAGCTTCTTCGACTTTTCTTTCTAGATTTTCATGTGCTTCTTTGAGCTTTTACAATCTCTTGGATTTCTTGAGCTTCTTGGCTTCTTGAACAAACAAACAATACAGAAATCAAAGACTTGAGGAACAGTGGAAGAATGAATAATAGGTCCAAGCCTTTCACGGCTCTGATACCATGTTAAAAATGAAGGTGATGAAGATGATGAAATGAAAAAAGAAGGAAAGGGAAATTTCTTAGAGAGAACAAGTAATTGAGTTCTTCACTATTACTTTTTCATTAGATGAAAATACAGACTGATGTTGCTACTTATATGTATTACACAATACGATTTCTTAGAGCCTAAGTAAGAGTCTAACTAACACATGATCAACTAACTCATAATCAACACACGTGGAATCAGTTATTTAGTTATAACAGAATTATAACAACTCCATATCTTGACAGCTCTTTTTAAGGGTGATGATTGTGACACTTGTCACAATCTCACATTACCAATGAACATAGTACATGATCAAGCTTGCTGCAGCTACATTGTTCTTAAAGCTATTGTTCTTAAAAATCATCCATGAGTAACTCATGACCCATATATTTTCATTTCGATCTTCATATATATATATATATATATATATATATATCAATAGCAAATTATGCAATGCATAGGGCTCTTAGTCTCACTTTCATCCCACACGTACCTTCTTCTTCAAAATTCCTTATTAATTTAATTTGTTCTTGCACATATATATATTATTCTATCAAATCTCTTATACAGTATACCAAACGTAACCTTAGGGTTTAATTTACTGCTTTGCATGTAGCAACATTCTTTAGAATGAAAATGCACTTTTAAGGATAATACTTGCAAATATCGAATTTTTCTCGCACATATATTATAATCGGAATTATTCATCTATTATTTATTATCATTTCAATATTATCTCAATAAATATTGAAGATTGTTTAGCTAACAGAACTCGTCTCCATAACGCTTTGATATCTGTGTATAGTCTTGTTCTCGTTAGAAAAATAAATCGAAATTTTGGAACTATCCTCAGGACTTGTCAGACAAGGGATAACTGCACCGATGTTCCGATCATGTCTCCGCCTCTAGATCAATGCTGATCTCATGCAACGGCCTAGAGGGTCAACAAAATCATTAAAAGTGTGAGTGGAAAAAAATAATCATTTGAAAATACATTTTGTAAACAAAATTTACCCTCCAATTATAAAACATGCATGCATAATAAAACTTGAACGCATTAATCACCAAATTTTTAATCAAATCCAATTAAATCAACTGTGGGACCCATAAATAATAACGTGTAATAGAAGCCTGTGATCTAGATTTCCCGAAATCCATGTTTGTCAAATCATGTGAAAACATCTTGGCACAATATCAGAATCAATACAACTGAATGCTCAAGTTTCAGGAATTACCCATCTGAGGCCAACCTGGGAATAGCGCATTTGAGGTTAACTGGGGAATTACACATCTGAGCATACCCGAGAATACACATTCAAGGCATCTCAGGGATTACACATCTGAGGTATACAGATTATGAAACCAAGACATTAGTTTCAAAATAATTCCTTGACTCCAGATCAAGTCAAAACCATTTCCAAACTGGGCCTGAGCTTAACACAATTTTTGTAATACCGTAAATATTTGCGTCTACAACAAGTCAATAAACCCAGAAAATGATCACAAATCATTATTCAAATCATTGTTTCTCAAATCATGTAATATAACATTTAAAACATTTAAATATGCATTCATCATAGTTATAAAAAATAAAAAAGTCTACTCATAGTCATTCAAAGCGGCTCAATCTCGAGTTATACACTCTTCGGAGGTCTCAGATCTAATTTGGCCTTTCAAATACAACAATCAAGGGTCACTAAGGATATAGATAACCTCGTATTAAAATTCCCTAAACCTTGAGATTACTGACGCATCCTAAACACGCACACCATACTCAAGCGTCCTAAACACGCATGCCGTCAATTTAGTCCTCAAAACTACTAGAAGATGATGTATGATCGCCTTGAAACAAGTACCACATACTGAATCCAGAACATAAAAAACGGTGCAAAACATGCCAGCATGAATAATGGGAGCGTCTCATGCGCATACACGCACCGGCAGAATATTGCCGGCCTTCCCACGTGCTGACATGCACGTCACACGCGCACACGTGCATGCACTGGCTCAGCCTTCCACATGGGGACACATGGTCTGACAGGGTCTAACATGTGGCACACGGGGCATGACACGTGGCTTCATGTCGCATGACACGTGGCTTCATGTGGCATGACATGTGGCTCTATGTGGCATGACATGTGGCAACAAGTGGCATGACATGTGGCGTCACGTCAGCCTTGCCATGTCAGCTACCATCTACCTCCGTTCGGGTCAGCATGTGGGTCTACAATGAAGACCTGACACGATTCCGCAACTTGATTTTAATTCCTCTTGAATACATCCTTATTTTTTATTCCAATCCATCCAATCCACTTCTAACCTACCCAGAAACCTGATTACAAGTCAAATTCGATGAACAAACTCACCTTAATTCCTAAAAAATTTCCAAAGCTTCGCATTTCAATTTGAGTTATGTTTTGACTCATTTCTGAGTAATTTCTTTCGAATTTTCGATGGTTCGACTCGTGAAGATTCCAAGAAGAGGTTTATAGCTTCAATTTGATTCATCAAAGTCCAATTATCAAAACTCTAATTTCAAGGGTCACAAGAGACTTTTCTGGGTTTTTGAAGTTTGGGTTCCTGCTCCTCTAGTTCTTTCTTCATTTTCTAAATCTTTCTTTTCCCTCTTCCTCCTCTAGTTCTCTTAGCTCACGGTGAAGGATCCAACGCTTATAATTGTTTGGTTTCGGTCTTGAAATAAACATGAACACACACGACCACAACACAATCCCAACAAAACAATAGTGCCACCCGCACTGGTTGGTGACATTTTTTACCATCCCACAAAGGTGGCGTAGCATTAAAAACCCAAAAGGAAAAATGACCAAAATACCCTTAATGTCCAAATTACAAAAATACTCATGGTCAATTCAGACCCATAACGAACTCGTCTGATCTCTGATTCCAACATGCCGCCTATTAGGACTTCGACCTACACAATAATCCTCCAAAAATATGCAAAAAGTATCCCGAGCAAAAAGTCAACTCTAGCTTCATAAATAAACGAGGATAAAATCCTCAATTTACATTCAATAGGTCAGGATCGAATTACATTCCTTGAATTCTTCCATGGAATTAAATAAATCAATTGTATTCATAAAAATTAAGATCCTCAAGGTGAGCGGTCCTCTTAATTAATATGTATGAATGACTAAATAACATTTAATTTATGTTGATTTTTTTTTTATAAATGATTTGTAATAATGATTTTTTGTTTTCAATTATGATATATGACAATTTGATAAATTTTCTCAAAAATGAATATGATATAAGAAATGAGTAGTTCTATTTGATGGGGCTATTAAAACATTGGCTATTTACTATAAAAGTACTAAGAATGCGCTAGCAAATTTTAAAATGCGCGAAGAATTGCAATTTATTCTATGTACTATGCATTAGAAATGAGTGCAACGCTAAAAACTTATACCATGTAACCCACGTTGATACCAATTCCATTTAAAATAATGGAAATGCTTATTTGGCAATTAAGTGATAATTAAAGAGCATTGTGGACAATTTTTAATTAAAATGATACATATTATACAATTGAAAAATATAACTAATATGAGACGTAAATATTATTGGTAAAATAATTTTCTCATAAACGAATATGATAGGAGGAATGAGTAGTGCTATTTGATTGGGCTATTAAAACATTATTGAAAATTTCGAGACCATGGGCATAATTAAAAAGCACATTTACAAAAGGCTAAAAATGACCAGGAATTACAATCTTCTACAAATACCAATAATCTGAAACCACATACATGCATGCAAATGTGCAACATATATATGCCATCCCAGTCATTCCCTTATTAATATTTTATTGGTAAAGAGACAAAGAATGAAGATGGAGCAGAAAAGTTCAATCATAGCTTTTTGTAAGCGAGCGTTCCAGGGTCAACTGTGTATTAGGGGAAGAAGCAATTCGTAATTACCAAAATCATTAAAACAAAATTACAATAAACCAGCTGTCAAAAGCTTCTAACTCATATCATAATCATCATATAGATTAATATATATATTTAACATTCCTTTTAATCCAAAACCAGGATCAAGTGAGCAACCAACAAATTAGATTTTCTCCCTTTTCAATTCCGCTCACTAACTTACTAACATGAAAAACAAAAACAAAAAACACAGCTCAGTAAATATCTCGTTTCAAAAACCCTAGATTGAGTCTGGATTCGGCAGAAAATATTAATTAATTAAAATGCATTCCAACAGAGCATTACTAGCTAGTTCTCAACTCTGGGTTTATAACTGATCAGGATGCTGGAACATGATGTTATCCGCCATGGAGTGATCAGAACCGCCCATCTGGAAGTTGATCGGCGGCGCACAATCGTCGTAAAACGGCTGTGGCACTTGCTGTGGCAACTCTTGGTAGTAGTTATAGTCGCTGGTCATGTTCTTGGTGAGCCCATAAGAATCAAAGATTGCCCCTTCAGTGGAAGTGGAAGCAGACGAAGTATTAGTCGTCATGTGATCGTGGCCGCCGCCATAGCCGATTTTTGGTTTGGGTGGGCCCATTGGTGTCTTGGGTTTAGGCTTCGGAAAGAAGCGGTGGATCACTTCCTCTAGCAACCCAGAATCTGAAGACGCCGTGGGGAAGAAATCTGATGATGATGAAATGTCATCTTGAGCGTCATTGGCCGCGGGCTTTAACGGGGCGGTTGTTTGTAAGAGGGGATGGAGACTAATTGTAGTACCACCACCAGCAGAAGCATTGAAATTGAAATTATCTTCAAGACGTTGACCACCGTTAACCAAAGAAGGTGAAGATGAAGGTGAAGATGAAGGTGGAAACGAAGAGCTTATATCGTACGGAAACTGGTTGTAAACTGGAGAAGGAGCTGATGGCGTTAAGTTTGGGTTGGGGGAGGAATTCATGAAATTCCTGAAGAAAACCATGTTGAGGGAAGAGGCGGCGGAGGCGGACGGAGTTATGACGTCATTACTGTTAGAAGATGGGTAGTTAGGAAACAACAAGGGTTGCCAGGGGGAAGCGGTGTACGTGTTGCTACGGTGTTTGGCGGACGACTGAGATTGCTTGGGGAAACTGAACGTCGGGAGGAGATGTTCGGCGACAGCGGGAGACGGTGGGACGGGGTAGACGAAGTTGGTCCGAGCCTTGAGGCCTCGCATGGCACGAGCAGCGCAGTCGTAGGCGCATGCGGCTTGCTCGGCCGTGTCGAAGGTGCCAAGCCAACGCCGCTCCTTGGACGAGGGGTCCCGGATCTCCGCTGCGTAACGACCCCAGGGCCTCCTCCGTACACCGCGGTATCTCATTGTACCCCCAGCAGTTACGGAGCCTGCGTTGGTGGTGGTAGTGGTGGTGGTGGTAGTGGTTGTTGCATCTCTAAGGGACCGCTTGTTGGTGGTTGTGAACTTCTTTTGATGGGGGGCATGGTCAGAGGTTGGGTCGGGTTCGGAGACGTGGGTGAAACCGGCGAGAGTTCTGAAAGCTTCTTCCATATGTATATATGTCTGTTGTGAGTTGTGAAGTTCGAAGTTTATGAATATGGTGAGGGAAATTGCATTGTGGATGTATTTATAGCTCAACAAGATATCTCAGTCATGAAACAACACAAGCAGCTGGAAAGTGACTGATTTTAATTTCATTCCATTCCATGCATGATCCATGGGACTGGGGACAATATGAGCATATTATATTATAATAATGCTACATAAAATTTAATGATAGAACTATGTCAGGAATACTACTACTCCGAATAATTTGGTTCAAAATTTTCATTATTTTCGCTAACAGGTATAACATTGATATTAAACTATTAATTAATATTCTATAAATTATTATTTTGCTATAAATTAATGTAAATAAATAACTAAATTAAATATTACTAGATCTGTAACAATTATCAAAACCAGCTTTATGGGATTAGTTTTCCGAAAGTAATTCCGAATGCATATATGATGGAACGCAAAAATCGAAACGAGCTAGACGAGAACCCAGTGGCTTTAATTTTCGGGAGTTAAATTCCAACGACTAGGATGTTCTACTGGCCCAACCGTCTCTGACTTAGAGGGTCATGATTTTGTTTTCCGCTTCTTTTTTTCTTTCTGTCTTGGGGAGATATATTTGAGTCGGTTTTTGAGTCCATTTGTCCTCTCTGTAATTAAATTCCACCTTTTCATAAGCAATTAAGCAAATGAAAATAATGGTTAATAAATATCCCTATTTCCTGTACTTGTAATTTCCATTGGTGTCCAGTCTCCACCCCCACTTTATTAATTTCTCAAACGGTGAATCAAATCAATCGGAATGTTAAGGTACTCCACTCTATTAAGTATATCCTACTTTTTTAATATAATATAATATAAATAAATAAATATTTATTTATTTTTTTAAACATTAAATTTTAATTTAAAGAGATTTAACCGTTCAAATTCCCACCACATTTAATATGATGGAATGCTATAGAATATCTGCAAATCTTCACTTTATAGTCTCGACAAATATACTTTAATTTCTATCAACACAAATTTAAATAAAAGTAGGCAGAAAAATGATGCAGCGATTGAGCTAAACTTAACAACATACAACAGTTTAATTCATCTTAAGGTTGTGTATTTTCAGGTTCGATATGCTCCTACTTTGTTATAGACTCTATTTCGGTTTGTATGTTTCTTAATTATATCCAAAGTGAACTGTTATACACATAAGAGTCTATTTATTTTAAAAAATTAATTGTTATAGTTCGTCACTATGTAATCTCTTAATTAAAAGAAAAATAAATTTAACTAAACATATATTTTAACGTCACTCCATTCCATTTAAAAATATACCGTATTATTTATTCGTAACACACATATATTAAGAAAACACAAACATAACAATTCATAATCAAATCCTCCAACTCAAATTATCACACACATGTATTTATTCGTAACACATATAAGATTATGCTCTTTAATTATATGTTTACTAGTAAAATTTATTTTTATTGGCCTCTAAATAAATATTATAATTAAATAATAATACTGATATATTATTAATGTAAAGTATTAAAATTGTGTGCATGGTATTGGTACATATATATATATAGGTGCATTTCATGTGCCAGGTCAGGGCAAGTACCGGTAGATAGAGTAATTGGTGTACTTAAGCTATTTCGAAAAGCAAAGAATATGACCGATGTAGATTGAAGATACAAGTAGTAAATTTCAACCTCCATTTTTTCCTTCGTGGTCTAGAAGGAAGAAAACAACAAAAACACAAAATGAAAACAACAAAAACACAAAATGAAAACATTTCTGCAAATGGATCTCATTTCGTAACATCTACACGTCTCCATCCAATATACCCCATGAATGAAAGCCTGGAGTTTTGGACAAAGCTAGCTTACATATAAAGTAGCTTTTTCATTTCTGAAAAACAGAAATCTAGGGATATGGAAAATTAGGAAACTCTTTTTTTTTTTTCTTTTTTTTTCTTTTTTTTTTTTTTTTCTCTCTGGGCTTCTCGGTCTGTCTATTGCGATTAACATTCTGAATGATTACACTGGCGGCGCTCAGAAGCTGTTCCTCCCTGTTTGGTTTTTGAAATATTTTATTGGCTTTCATGTATCCAAATGGGGTTCTCCATTTTTTACAATTTCGATATTGACGCTCGCTCCTGGTTTGCAATATTAGGGTTTTCAAAGCCAACATTTAATGGCTCACATGGACTTGTCTCGTGTACCGGTGCAGGGGTCAGGGGATGTTAATTTAATACTTTTTCCCTAGGCTTGCTTTAAGGCATCAGGCTTCTTAGCTTCTGTTTGGTTTGTTTCTGAGAACTGAGATTCAGATTAAAAATACCTCAACTCGTCTTTCGACCACTCTTTAGTTTTTACCTCAAGTAAAGCTTATGTGACATTTTGGGTACGTTCATTTCAAATTATGCGTGCCCATATGTTATTCTTACAACCAAACAAACCCTTAATTATCCACAATCGCCAAAGGGACACTAAACAACCCGTTAGTTTTTTTTTTTGGATCAATAAACAACCCGTTAGTTAGACAAAGAAATTAACCCTGGTAGTTTGAAGACAACCCATTCGTCTAATTCATATTCGCTCAGCAAGTTTTGGAAATTTTAAGTTTATTATTTAAAATTTTATAAATTTATATTTTTAAATTAGTGTATATTAGTCTCTTTGCATAGCATACGCATGTGTAAATTTTCAAGGGCATCTCTAAGACATTTAATGAATGATTTGGTTAAGTAAGTCCGGTCTAGCTCTAGCTATGGTATTTTTTCTACGTATCAAAACCTAATCTATTTTCTGATTTATTATTGCGTCACTAGCTATAATGTCACAACCCACAACCAAAAATGACCATTAACAAAAACTTGATATATTCCATGAGAAATGTTATTATTTTATTAGAAAATTAAATGTATATATATATATATATATTTCCATCGTGAAACGGCGGAAGGAGAGTATGAAATATTGACGTACGTGTTCATGTCAAAGACTGATGTACGAGAAGATACGTTGTTTATGTAATGCAATCGCCATGATCATGATTCATCTCAATATCTCATGCTATGCTCACAATTATCTGAGTATATGATTAGTATCGGTGGATCCCTGGTTTGAGACGGTCATTTCAGGGCGAGTGATTAAATTATTATATGCTAAGAAGAATATCACTATAAACGCGCGCGCGAGAGAGAGAGAGAGAGAGAGAGAGCGAAAACGACGGTGATTCAAGAGACCAAGGGTTTAATTAAAAGGAGATGGGATGATGGAGTTGAAAAGGGCGGAGACGCCAAACCAGGAAAGGGGTTGGCAAGATTTGAACGACAAGGAGATCGAACTCTGACAGATCATGGAGGGGGGGGAGAGAGAGGCAATAGAATCAATGGAAAGTAAGGCAGCGGCTTTTTTGGTTCAAGTTGCAGACTTGCAGTTGCAGTTCACCAAGTTCGACCAAGTTGGTGATGGGATGGCAAATCAAATGAGAACTGAGAACCCCTCTGACACACTTCATTTAATTAATCTGAATGTCAAAATTAATATTTTACTTAAATATGAATAATAATCTATCTCGAACTTCTCAAGAACCAACATCCATCATGAGAGATCGAGCAGTAGCCAGTAGGGAAAGGAAATGTCTTCAACGTCCTGACGTGAAATTCATTTAATCTCAACATATATGCATGTCCTGTCCAATAAATCTTCATAGTCGACTTTTAATGACTAGCCAGAAAAATTCTAGATGTTATTCATTGTATGTCTCTGAATTGCTTTATTTATTTTGCATGCTAGCACTAATAAGTAATAAGAATTTTAAATATTATTCATTGTTTGTCTCCAATTATTGTCTACGGTTGCAAAAATTATTTAAACCCTATTTATGACACTCCACCTTATGTGAGATTCATCATATCAATACCGGCCTTGTTATATATATATACGAAGGTCATTATTCCTGCTCCATGGCAGTGAAGTCAGGGCCGGTCCTGAGAATATATATAAATAATTTCTAATTTAAGATGTTAAAACATAAAGCATTTATTTATATTAGATAATTGTTTAATTCATTCCCCAACATAAAGCATTTATTTATATTAAATAATTGTTTAATTCATTCCCCAATATCGGAATGTGAATCAGAAACACAAGAACAGGGTAGCAGCTCTTTCATTAAAACCTGGGTTCGTACATTTATGAGAGAGGATATCCCCCATGCCCATGCCCATGCCCATGCTAATTCCTCTTTTGCGGATCATCACGTACGATTCACACAGTATTTACTTTTCTGCTTTAACTACGAACACCACTCTTCCTATTTTTCTATTTTTCTTCTTCTATAATCGGTATTCTCACTCAATATAGGCTTATTACTCACTTTGTTATTTTAACTAAACATTAAATATCATTTTACTCTTCGAAACAAATTTAGTTACTATATTCAGTCACAACTGCATATTTAGTTATACCGTTACTCCATCCATTACCTCCTTGTTAGTAACAACGTCAATGTTGCCATATGTCAATTCCTAATTGGTTGTTTAATTATTTATATAAAATTATTAAAACTAAATATTGGAAAAACAAAAAAATTGAAGAAGATGAACTAGGTTTCATTGTTCATCTTTCTTCTCACTCTAATCTTCCCCTTCTCTCTCTCACGCCATTGAAGCTTCAAAATTTAGGAAAAAATCCAGAAATTCACACAACCTGAAGATGAGGCCAAGCAAGTTCCATCATCCAAGTTCTCCAGAAAAAACCCAAAAAAAGCCATAGAGAGAAGCTTCAATGGCGTGAGAGAGAGAAGGATAACCATATAACCGATTCAATCCCCGCCGAACTTGGGCTTCTCCGGAAGCTTCAAACACTTGATCTGTCCAGCAACTTGTTCGACAGTGAAATCCCTGTCGTACATACAATCCAATCTGATGATCTCTCAAAACTCACATTGTTCATAAACCCGATCTACTCAAACTCAACAAATGCCAATCAAGTCAAACCAAATCAAAGCTGTAACGACCCGGAAATTCGAAAAACGAAAAATTTGGAAAAGTTGAAGGAAATGACGATTTTGCCCCTAGTTATAAGGGCCGAAAGTTGACTTTTTGATCGAGACATTGTTTGGACCTTCCGGAAGTGTCGTTGGATAGACCTCGAGACACTGAATCCGTAGACAGGCGGCATGCATCAATCAGAGTTCGGACGTGAAAGTTACGGGTCTAGAACTATGAGGGGTATTTTGGTAATTATTGGTACAGGGGGTAAAATGGTAATTTTGGGCAGTCAAAATTAATTAAGCGGTGGATTAGCTGATTCAGCCCACTTTAGCCCAGAATGTGACACCTGTCACTTGAATTCAGCTAATTAGTGGCACTATTTGCCGCTAAACATACAAGTTAAAACAAAATGTGGACATTTCCTTCTTCACCTTGATCGATCCATTCCATCCCAGATATTGAGAGAGACTGAACAGAGAACAAAAGGGAGAAATTGTGTGAGGAAAACTGAGTGAAACTGAGAGGAATATTGAACATATGGAACTGGAACCATATTGAGAAAACCCATAAAACCACTCAAAAACATTTATGTCGAATTCGATTGTTTAGACGGTTTGGAGTGAAATTGACTGGACAATTAGTCTTTTGGGAGCTAAACGAAGCGAAACAGATCAACTGGGAAAGAAATTGCTGGAGAATTGACGAAGAACAGACCCTGCGACATTCGTGAAATTTAGAGATTGAGTTCGAGAAATTGGAGGATTCGAGATTCCTGGAAACTGTCGGAAATTACGGAAACGCGTGCAGCTCGGAAAGCGAGCGGTTTGGATGGTGTGTGAGTGGACGTTTGTTTTATAAACCATGATGCATGCATAGTTAAATGTTTTACATGATTGATTGCATGATTTGGCTTGCACTGATGTCATGATGATTTGGCATGATTATTTGTGATTTAATGATTATTTTAATCGGTCTTTCGGACACGTTTTTTAAGAAAATGTGCGAATGATATTTTGGGCTAGGCCCGGAGTCAAAAAGGTTTTAAAAAGGATGTTTTGCTTTAGTTGGTGAGTCAAGGATGAGTTCTGGATTATTTTAATGTTTTCAATGTGATATTACGGATTTACGTATAAATGGTATTTGGGCTTGAGACCCTGTCGGGCATACTTATGACTTGGCTTGAAGTCATGGATATGATTGATATATGTTGTGATATGGATTTTGTTTGTGATTGTGGATATTGGATACTGGATCATGTCCTGGATGGTGCGAGTGCAGTTCCTAGACGTGACTCGGATGTTGCGTGAGTGCAGTTCCCGAGTATGTGGTACGTCTAGATGGTGCGTGTGCAGTTCCCAGACATGATGGATATGACTCGGATGGTGCTTGAGTGCAGTTCCCGAGATTGGCCTACGCGTAGTGCGGATGTAACTGTGTGACTATTTTGTATTGATTGTGAACTTTTGCATAGTGTTGTTTCACGTTGATTATGATTACGTACTGGTATTGAGTACGGGTTTTGGTCTGTGTGGCCAGGTGAGTATGTTTTCATATGTTTTGGCCTGAGAGCCGGGATTTGATACCTGTTCATGTGATTTGGCTGGAAAGCCGGTGATTGTTATTCATATGTTTTCCCTATGCATGCATGGTTTGATAAACTGGAGGGTAACTGATGTGTTTAAAACGTATTTGAAATGATATTATTTTGTCCACTCACACCTTTTCTGTTTTGATGACCCTCTAGGCCGTGGCACGACGTTCGGGGCTGATCGAGAGGCAGAGGCATGAGCGAAAATCAATGCAATTATCTCTTGTCTAACAAGTGCTGAAGGGTACTTCCGGGACTTCAGTTGACTTGTCAGACGGGAGCAGGACCGGGCACGGTTATCAAAGTCCAGTTGGGACGGGTCCTGTCAAAAGCCATTAATCAAATTCAATCAACGGTTGTATTGGAAATATTTTTGGGGGGCTTACAAGAGGTTTTGTTGCCGACGTGTCCAAGAAAAGCGGCGACCTTCTTCATCTACATAAGCTTGTTACTAGTTGTCCCAAAGCCTAGAGGTGGGATGACAGGACCCGTCCCAATCCCCCTGAATTATCATGGGATGTGTCTACTCATGTCTAACACCGCGTGTCAGACCAGGAATAAACTCGTCACCCGCTCGGGGTCCATCAGAGTATGCCAGGATCGGCGGTGACATGTGATGTCTCGATCTCTGCTACAACCTGCATCTACTATCAACCTGAAGGGTATTAAAACCATAAAAGTTGTGAGTGGACAAAATAACAGTTTATCAAAATCATTTATAACGAAAATACATTTATACCCTTCATGTAACGACCCCCAAATTTTTGGGATTAATTAAGACTTAATTATGGATTAGTAAGGCTAATCGGAGATTAATCGAGAATTATCGGACGTTCAGAGCGAAATTACGATTTTTGCCCCTGAATGAGGACAAAAAGTTGACTTTTGACCGTTACGTAGATCGAGTCGATACGAGTCCGTAAACAGGCGGCACGTCAAAATTGGACATTCGACGAGAAAGTTATAGTTCACGGAAATTCCGAGGAACTATTGTACGAATTACGAGATGGGTGGACTTTTGTCCTCAGTGGGCCCAGATATTTTGAAACAGACCCAATTGATGAGTGACAAGTGTCACCCATCGATTGCTCGCATTACACAGATACATGCATTTGTATCCCTTTCCTCATTCGATCGACCAAACACCTCGATGAACCCAAACCAAACCTTTCTCCCGTTCTGGATCGAGGGATGACCTTGTGAGGCTGAGTGAGAGGCTGAGCGGAAGCCAGGGACTGCGAAGAAAACCCAGAACCAAGGTAAAACCTGATAACCCCGTTCATTTCAAATTTTGGATTTTTGGGTTTGGACGTTTTGGATTGGTTCTAATGATTGGATGGTAGTTGTGGAGGTTGTACGAGTCGTATGGGATCAGGAACGGTGGTTGAGGACGGCTGAGTGGCCAGGATTGACGACCGAGAGGATTTTCGGTGGCTGGCCACCAAATTCGGCTTCCAGCCAGGTAAACTCAAATCAAACCTCCAAACCTGTTTTTATGAATCTTAGGAGCTTAATGGAAACCTTAAGAGGTAGTTTTGACCCCTATAGGTGCTCAGGCCGTGGGAGGAAAGATTGGATTTAAATGGGTTAATTGAACCAATGAGTTTTATGATTGTTTTCTTCAATTTTATTGCATAGAACAATCCCTAGGATATATTATGAAGGATTGGTGGAAAGAAGGAGGAAAAAGGACGAAAAAAATATAAAGATATGGGGCTGAACCGGTCACGCCGGTTCGGTTGGACCGGAAACTAGTTGGATAGGTCTGGACCGGTCGGCTGGAGCTTGAAGATGTATAGTCCTTGGGCGCATGAAGCACACGCGCAGCGCCTTTGGGCGGCTCGTGGGGACTCGTGGGACACTATTTGGGGAAGTGTCCAACATGTAATTTCATCCATTCGATATAACGAACATTTTGGGACAAGTTTCGAGTCGATCGGACATCGTCTCGATATAGTTCGGGATGTCCGAAGGTTTAGGATCGAGTTTAAAATGTGCTAAAAATCCCAAAAAAAATTAGAGGGCTTTAATGAGAGGCTATTAAGGTAGTTAGTAACACTCTAGCATGATTTGGACAGGTTTGGGAACCCCGGATATGGTGATTGGCCTGGGAAGGGCTTATGGCGCTCGTATCGAGGCATATCATGGATGGTCTGAGAATGGACTTTGTTTTATGAATTTGATGCATGCATAAATGTTTTATATGTACTTACGAACATATTTTGAGATGCCATGATTGCATATGATTTAAATATGATTTGTTGGGCATTTTCGGAGGAAAATGCGTTAGTGCATGTAGTTCGAGATTTCCATTTTATCTGTTGTTTGGGCATCGGCCAAGTATACTGCGTGCATGAGTTATATGTGATTCTGAAGGTTTCACGGAGACTCGTGAAACTGAGGAACTGATTTGCGGTTTTAGAGGATTTCACAAAGATGCGTGAAATCGAGATTCGGACATGAGTCCCAGTTGAACTATGATTTGAAAGTGTTTTGGAAATGAGAAATGGTTTTCAGCTTTGAAAATATCTTTCAGGCAAATGACCTAGTTGATTTGAGGTTTGACTTAAAGTACAGTCAAATGCGAGATAAGTCAGGCAGAGACCCAGTTATGAGTTTTACGAAAGGTATTTCGGGCGTGAGTTCCAGTTGTGGATTTGATAGGATTCGAGGAATCCTGGGATATGAAGCGTCGTTGGACACTGGGTTTCGGGCTGTGACCCATTTGGTGGTTTTTAGGGCATATGGCCCTATTGATGATTTTTGGGTCAGAGTCATAGTCGCGACAAGTGCTATGTGTGCGGCGATGAGATTGATCGGTGATGTGTTCCCGATGATCTAGAGATAGTCACGACGATTACAATGTGCACGGCGACGAGATCGATCGACGATGTGTTCCCAATGATCTAGAGATAGTCGTGACGAGTACTATGTGCACGGCGACAGGATCGATCGGTGATGCATTCCCGATGATCTAGAGATGGTCGCGACAAGTTCTACGCATGCGACGACGAGATCGATCGGTGATGTGTCCCCGAAGATCTAGAGATGGTCGCGACGAGTGCTATTTGCGCAGCGACAAGATCGATCGATGATGTGTTCCCAACGATCTAGAGATGGTCGTGACGAGTGATGTGTTCACGGCGACACTGAAATGAAGATAGGATGTGTTCCCACGTGTTCTATGTTTTGGGTAGAGATCCCACAAGTTTTATGATTTGGGCTGAGACCCGTACTGGTTTTCTATGATTGAGTTTTTGGGCTGAGACCCTACTGAGATGATGGCTTCGATTGAGAAGCAGTTTTCACTGTGTTTTGATTTGGGAAGCAATACGTCTTGCTTCCGAGAAAGGATTTGAAATAAAGTGGTTTTATGATGCAAGCATGCTTTTACGTGAAGGATATAAATGTATTTTGATATAAATGTTTTTTATAAACCGTTATTTTGTCCACTCGCGATTTTTATGATTTTAATACCCTTCAGGTTGATCGCGGATGCGGGCTATATTAGAGATCGAGACATCACATGCTACCACCGATCTTGGCGTACTCTGGTTAACCCCGAGCGGAGGTCGAGTTTATCCTTGGTCTGACACACGGTGTCAGACGGGAGCAGGAACGTCCCATGATAATCCTGGGGGATTGTTGGGACGGGTCCTGACACTTCACGTAAAAGCATGCATGCATCATAAAATAATTATTTCAAATGATTTCTCGGAAGCAAGGCATATTGCTTCCCAAATCAAAACACAGTGAAAACGGCTTCTCAATTGAAGCTAGTACCTTAGTAGGGTCTCAGCCCAAAACCAAAATCAAGAAAAACCAGAACGAAGACTCAGCCCAAATCATAGAACAAGTGGGAACACATCCCATGGGAACCCATCCTAATGTCAGTCACGTTTCTAATCCTAGCACATGTGCATATAGCTCAGGACCGCTCACAATCCTAGCACGTCGCCGTGAACACATAACTCATCGCGACCGTCTCTAGATCATCGCGAACACATCACCGATCAATCTCAGAGGATACCATCAGCACTCCTAAGTCGAGCCTCCCTCGGTCATTGCTTCTCGTGGCTACTTGACAATAGGTAGTGCATCGTGACCCCTCTGGAAGGAACACATCTACAGTCTAATGGTGAGCATCATATCATCCAGGACTCACCCGAATGCCATCATCAATAGGGCCTCAAGCACGGAACAGCACCAAATGGGCCACATCCCGAAATCTAGTGTCCAACAGCACTTCATATCCCAGGATTCCTCGAATCCTATAAAATCCACAACTGGGTCTTATGCTCAAAATATCTTTCGTAAAATTCATAACTGGGTCACAGCCCGACTTATCTCACGTTTGACTATACTCTATGTCAAACCTCAAATCAACTGGGTCATATGCCTGAAAGATATTTCGAAATCCAAAACTCGTTTCTCATTTCCAAAGCATTTTCAAATCATCCCTGACTTCATGCTAAGTCAGGGTCTTTCAAATGAGTCTCGTGCTCGAATCTCGATTTCACGCATCCCCGTGAAATCCTCCAAAATTATAAATTAGTTCCTCAATTTTACGTCTCTCTGTGAAACCTTCAAAATCACATAAAACAAAAGCACGTAGTATACTCGATCGAAGCCCAAACATCATATAAAATAGAAATCTCAAATTACGTATACTAACGCATTTTCCTCCGAAAATGCCAAACAATTCATATACAAATCACATGCTCTCATGGCATCTCAAAACATGTTCATATACACATATAAAACATTTATGCATGCATCATATTCATAAAAAAAAGTTCACTCACAGACCGCCCATGATGCGCCTCGATATGTGTGCCATAAGCCTCTCCGGGTTAATCCGACCTCTCCGGGTCATCCAGACATGTCCAAAACATACTCAAAGGTTACTATCAACCTAGACAAGTCCTAAACAAGAACTCCCAACATTCTTGAAAAAGTCAACGTGTCCCGGACACGATTTCCTAGGCTTTAAACCTCATGTTGACCAACCAAACGATCTCCAATCGACTCGAAACCACCCTTATTGAATTTTTATCGTCGAAAACTTTAAAATGGTCATGGTTCAACCTTGAAATACGTGCCACATGCCCCCACACTCGGGTTAAAGTGGTTGGTCAACGTTGACCAAAAAGACAACGCTAACATCGGTGATCAACTGTCAAAGTCAACGCTGACGTCAACAGTGACATCATCACTGGCATCTGACATCTAACATGTAGTGGGTCGTCATCCCTGTTCTCTTTCCGGGTCAACCCAGATCCACTATAGCGGGTCGCGTAGACCCGCGACTCGATCCGATCGTAAATCACTCCTCTGACCACCGTTTTCTATGTCGTTGCTTCCTACATGATCATTTGGGTCCCTAAAGCAGGTCTATTGGTTCAAAATCATGATAAACGTACTAGATTTTACTTGTGCAATTCGTTCCTCACGGCCCAGTTTTTAGCCTCCGTCCAGGGCACTTCCACCGTTCTTCGCTGTCCCAAAACCATCCCTACCAGCTCGTATGAGCTCCAAAGACCCAACCAAATCATCAAAACCAATCCTACACGTCCCAAAATGAAATTTGATTTTTGAATTTAAAAAAGGTATGGGTTTACCTTTCTCATGCCTTCCTCCGTTGTCTACAACGGTCCTGCCATCCCTAGCCTTCACTCAGCCTCTCCATCACTCTGCCTCTCACCCTCTGGTCTAAAAGCAAGAAGATTGAAATGAGTTTTAGGAATGGGTACGGGTTGGATGCACAAAATGAGGGGAATGGGAGAGATATACATGAATGAAGGGAAGGGGCAATTTATGAGTGAAACTTGTCATTCATCCATTAGGTCTGACCAAAATATACGGCGCCCACTAAAAGGCAAAAGTCACACGTCTCACAAAACGTGCAATAGTACCCCCGAACCTTTTGTGACTCGGATCTTTCCCGTCGAATGTTCGATTTCGACATACCGCCTGTCTACGGACTCATATCGACTCAATCTACATAACGATCCTTGGTCCTTGTGCATTGGACCTCCCAGGTTAAAAGTTAACTTTTTGCCCTCGTTCAAGGGCAAAATCGTAATTTCGCCCTGAATTTTTTATAATTCTCGACTAATCCCCGATTAGCCACGCTAATCCTTAATTTAGTCTTAATTAATCCTAAAAATTTAGGACGGGTCGTTACATTGGAAAGGGCAGAAGTAATTATAAACGACTGATAGCCCCAAAACCCAACTGCATGCGTCGTCGACGTATTTCTCTTGGAAAACAAATTCTCAAACGGGTAGACTTGGAAGAAATCGGCAATGGTGAGTTT
Source organism: Prinsepia uniflora (assembly GCA_032719365.1). Lineage (NCBI taxonomy): Eukaryota > Viridiplantae > Streptophyta > Magnoliopsida > Rosales > Rosaceae > Prinsepia > Prinsepia uniflora. The sequence continues at coordinate 19,796,012 of CM064863.1, forward strand.
ACAACAGTACTGGGACCATTCTTTGTAACGACCCGTCTCGAATATCGGAATTAAGTACTAATTAATTATGATTTAGGATGACTAATCGGGGATTAGTTGAGTAAATTTGGACTGAAGGTGTAAAATGACCGTTTTGCCCCTAGTCTTGGGGTAAAATATTGACTTTTGACTCGGGGAGTCAAACATACGAGGACCGATGACCATGACATAGATTGGGACGTCACGAGTCCGTAGACAGGCGGCACGTCGAAATCGGACATCGAACGGGGGTGTTATGGTCACGGGAGTGTAATCGATTAAACTTATGTCCCTGGAATTCGAGTGAAATAATAATAAAATAATGAAATCTGATCAACGATTATGGACCCTTAGATGATTTGGGACCCCTAAATTGTGGATCTATGTCTATTGGTCAATTAATTAATTAATTAATTAAACTCACATTTCTCATCTTTCATCCTAGCTGTCCATCTCACTCTCAGCCACTCATCCTCACCTTCCCTCTCATCTGATCAAATATCACCATCCACTACATCTCTCTCTCGACATCTCTCAAACCCGCGAAGAACATACCTGCACAAGCTCAAAGAATCACAACAACCCAACCTGGCCCTAAACAGTGAGGAACTGGACGTGGAAGGAAGCTAGGAGGCCTGAGATGACGACGGGGAGGAGTTCATGGCAGTCCATGGTAGGGGTAGGCCGGAAACCCGAAAAAACCCGTATGACCCATTTAACCATTTTGGAACTTCCATGTTTGACGTCTAAAACTTGTGCTTATCGTTTAAGTTTGATTCTAAGGACCAGGACGAGTCATTTGGTGCTGGTTTCGTGGACCCAGGTGGCAAGAAAAGCAAGGAACAGGGAGTAGGAATTCCGGGCTGCAGGTTTTGGATCGCAGGTATAAACCTCGACGTCCTTTCTTGTTCTTGGACCAATAGAACTGTAGAGTAGGCTTAGACGAACACATAGGTGAAAACCCCGTCAAGAATGGTGGCCGGAATTGGGAGAACCAACCGGGTCAGTCCGTCGGTTTAGTTGAACCGGACTGAACCAGTGAACCAATTCAGAACGGGTTCGCTAGAGGTTGACGATGAACAGTGCATGTCGCGTGGGCTTCTCGCGCGGCTGCTTGCGGTGGCGCGTGGGCTTCACGAGCGGCCACTTGCGGAGGTGCGTGGGGGCGCATGGGGCACTTTTGGGTCAAGTGTTCAACATGAATTTTATTCTATTCAATGTAACGAACATTTTGATACTGGTTTCAAGTCGATTGGACATCGTTTTGATATAATTCGAGATGTTCATATGTTTAGGATCGAGTTTAAAAATAGTTAAAAATTTGGAAAAATTAAGGGGCTTCAATGAGAGGTTAATAAGGTAGTTAGTAACCCTCTAGTATGATTTGGACAGATTTGGGAGTCCCGGTGATGGTGATTAGCCCAGGGAGGCTTATGGAACGCATATCGAGGCGGCAGCGTAGGACGGTCTGTGAGTGGACAATGTTTTCTAAACTGTGATGCATGCATAACTGTTTTATATGTTTTATACATGTGATTTCTATAGTGATGATTGTGGCATGGGTGATTTACATGGTTGCACGTATTTCGAGGTAATCCCATATTTGCACGTATTTCGAGGTTTATGGTTTTATTGTAGTTTTACGTGCTTGTGGATTCGTTGATAGTTTGATGAACTAGTTTTGATTTTGGAAAGATGAACTCGAGCATGAGACCCATTTGAATTATGTGATCTAGCCGTGGGCCCAATTGGTTTACAAAATCGGGCATGAGGCCCAGTTGGGTTTTATAAATGTAATTTCGGGTCTGGGACGCTATATTTCATAAAACGTGATTTCGGGTTGAGGACCCTAATTGGATTTGTGATGTTTTATGGAAATTTTGGGCAGGGCCCTTTGAGATATTTTAAAATGGCTTTATAAAACTGTTTTCCATATACCATCTTGATACGAGGATATTTGATGGTCTCCTCCAGGTGTCTGGGACACTGGGGAAGTCACGGTGTATTGTGTCAGGACCCACCCCGGTTTCACCCCGAAACCCGAGGTAAACCCTGCTCCCGTCTGACTACCCAACAGTAACCAGTCAGACGCAGGAGAAAATACTCAATAACATACCCCGGAGTCAAGTTTACAGAGCATAGTACGAAACACAAGGAAAATAAAAAATGATAAAGTACACGCACACAGAAGCCTTTAAACTCTTCTAAGATCCCTCACGTCACTTCTATGCCTCGGACACTACCTCGACGTCAAGACCCCGCGCTCGCTCCACAACCTGGAGGGCAATTTAAAACAAAAGTGTGAGTGGACCATAAGAAAAGAAAAGTTCTAAAACCATTTATCAAAAACCGAGTTTAACCCTCCGTTTTGAAAACTACATGCATAACCACCAGTTGTTAACACAGTGATAAATCAATTCGCATAAAACATCATAAGAAACAGAAACACTATAAAACAGTTATGGAAATCATGGCATGAGTGTCAGAACCCGTATCATAAACCATAAAGCTCAAATCATCATTTCCCGATCAAACTTGCTGGACCTATCCGAGTCTTTAAACTCCCGAGTCTTTAAACTCAATCCAGGCCTTAATCATATCCGAGTCTTTAAACTCCCGAGTCTTTAAACTCAAGGCCTACGGGGGAAATCAATATATCCGAGTCTTTAAACTCCCGAGTCTTTAAACTCAATCCGGGTCTTTAAACCCAATCCGGCCGGTCCCCCGTCACATATATCCGGGTCTTTAAACCCAATATCCAGATCCAGCAAATCCAATCCCAAAACCATTTGAAACCCATTTACCAATCCACATCCAAACCCAAATCCGAAATCACTGGTCTGATGCCCTTCCGGCATCCAGAACCGTCATTCCGAACCCAAATCCGGAATCCACCTTTCCACTTTAAAACCAACTTCCATTTCCGAAATCCGTTTCTAAAATCGAAAACCTTTATTATCGAACTCATGTTCCAAAATCCCTTTATAACCAATGAAAACCACTTATCAATTGAAATTCCAAAACCATTGCATCCATTTCAGAAACAAACCACTTTCTCGTAAAACGTGCTAAAAACCGAACATTCTTGAAAAACGTGCAATCATGTAAAATCAATCAAAACATATTCAATAAACATAGAATCATAATCAAAATCATAAAACAACTATAAAAAAACAGTTATGCATGCTCGAGTTTAAAGAAAGGGTCCACTCACAGTACTGAGCCCTACTCGCGTCCCGAACGTCCAGCCCGTTCCTCGGCTTCCTCGGCTTTCTCGGGAAATCCCGATCCTGTTCAAAATCACCAAAATACGCCACTAATACGTCTACAAACACTCACCTAAATTCCCTCAAAAATCCCCGAATCCTAAACGTAAGAACCCGGGACCCTAAACATTCACCCTCGCGGAACTACACCCAAACGACTTCCGATTGACCCGAAACCAACTCCATTGAACTCACAACAACTCCTGGACCAAAAACCATGTTGACCGTTTCTCCCAGAACCGCCGCACGGGCCTCCACGCGCCGCCCAAAGTGGCTGCGCGTGGCCCTCACGCGCCAGCTACAGTGCACCTTCAACCTCACGTCGACCCGGTTCAACACAGTAGTCTGCAGCTTGAACCGGCGTCAATGGTTCTCCGCTGTGCCTGCACCAAACACCTCCTTCCTTCTCCTATAGCTTCGTCCAACCTTACTCTAAGCATTCCCATCCTCCAATCACCTCGACACATCCCCTACACCGTCGACTCAGACTCGAAACCAGACGGCCTAATTCCTCTGTTTTCCTCTCCGGCCGCCCAGGTAACCTCCCTTCACGGTGGTAACACCAGACGGTTCCTAGAACCTCAAGGAACCTAACCCGACTCTCCTAGACCTTCGACTTAGTCTCTAGGATCACGACTCTTGGTTTGAACCAAAACGGGAAAACAGGGCACACAGAGTCCCTTCGTCGTGCCAACCACCACCGTGCACCTCCCGTCACGACAACACAACTGAACGACGCCCTGGACTCGACTGAACTCCTTAGACTCCTCTAGACTCTTCGATTCAACCTCTCAGGCCACAACTTCCGATTTGAAGTTCACGGCCAAAACAGAGCATAGACACGGGGAAATAGAAATTACCTGCAACCTGTCGCCGTCGTGAGCTCCGCTGGTAGTGGTTGACTCCTCGCAACCCGCACGACACCACCACGGTTTCAGTTGCCCCGTACACGGCCGCCACCGCCACGATTCTCACGACCTCCCTGCTTTTCACCCCTGGTTCCCCCGCAGTTCCCAGCTGCCCAACCACACGACTTCCTCACCTCCCAACCTTCTTACCGTCTCCCTTTCCTTCTCTGGACACCCACACACACTTACAACTCACCAGCTCCCTCAATCAACCCTTCACTGCTCTCAATTTCCTCTCACAATCTCCCTCTGTTTCTGTTTCCTTCTGCGCACAAACACGAACACGGGCACGGGTACACCCCAATAATAGAACCGTGCACACACCTTAGAATCCCCCAGAACCCACTACACACTTGCCACATGTCATCATCCCCCCACTCTCTCTCACCCATGTGGCCCAATCTCAACCCTTCATCTACTTCTCTCTGCACAAATCCCCAGGTGCAAAAAGACCAAAATACCCTCCAGTTTTACACATTTTTACGGTTTAACTAAAACTTCCTAGACCCGTAACTCTCGCCTCGTAAGTCCGATGAATACGTGCCGCCTGTCATCGAACTCAGGACGACGAGAACTACCTAACCATCCTAGGTCAACCTACCAAAACTCGATTATTCAAAAAGTCAACTTTTCCCCCTATTTTACCAAAAGTACGATAATACCCTCGACCTTCCGAACATCCCAACTTCCTCCTCGGATGTTGGAATCGAACGTACCACATGTCTACGGGTTCATGACGTCCTAATGACCTTACCAACTAACCACCGATTAACCTCACTCACCGCACCTTAACCAGTCTCCTAATCCCGACTTCCGGGACGGGTTGTTACATATTGTCTGCGAGGGGTCATTATACGGAGCTATACGACCGTATAGTGACTCAGGAGTAGGATTTCTATGATTAGACATCTGGGACGTCAGACATCTGGGATGTCAGAGATATTGACCTGGAGAGACCCCGGACAACACGTTTTGCTTTTACCGTGAGATAAGACATCTAGGACGTCAAGCGTCTGGGAAGCTAGGCATCTGAGATGCCGAGGATGGTTATGTGGTAAATATGGATTATTGGATTTATGAAATGGTATTTCGGTGTTTAAGGATTTGTGTTATGGATTTGGGTAGTGGGCCACTTGCTTCTAGATTTACGGTTTTTGGGCTAAGGCCCTAATGGTTTATTTAAGTAAACATTTTGATTTCTGGTTTTCGAATGCATGCATACTTTTTAGTGAAGGGCATAAATGGCTTTATGAAATGTGTTTTATGAACTTATTGATTTTGTCCACTGATAGTTTCTAAATGCTTTTCATGCCCTTCAAGTTGATCACGGATGTGGGCCGTAGTAGAGACCGAGACATCGCACTCTTCCACCGATCCTGGCACGCTCTGGGAGCCTCGTATTGGCTAAGGTATGAATTATCCCTTGTCTGACACTTTATGTCATACGGGAGCATGGCACATCCCGCGTTAATTCCAGGGGGATTGGGATGGGTCGTGTCATCCTTTGCATTCCCATCCTCTATTGCACATCTTCTACCCCTTCACTTCCATCATTCGCGGAGTGGTTGATGCATGGTCGCCTTTGCCACTCGCACCCAAGAAAACACTCAGCACGACGACCGCCACCAATGCAGCTATGGAAATCTTCATGGTGGTTGCAAAGAATCTGTGGAGTGCCGAAATGAGTTTGCTTCAGATCTTTAGCAATTGCAAGTTAAGAGCTCTTGGTTTTGTTGTTTTGGGCTGTGGTGTAACGACCCGTCTCAAATTTTGGGATTATATTTGTGAGTGATTGAGGATTAGCGTCATTAATTAGGGATTAGTCGAGGGATCGCGGACGGACAGTGTGAAATGACGATTTTACCCTTGGGAATAGGCAAAAAGCTTACTTTTGACTTGGGCAGTCAAATGGACTTTGACTGATAATCGTGATGTAGATTGAGACGTTACGAGTCCATAGACAAGTGACACGTCAAAATTGGACGTTTGACAGGAAGGTTACGGGTCTAAAATGAAAATTGGTATTATTCATGCAAACCGAGAAAGGATGACACGTGGCATGATTGGATTGGGGAAAAATCTGGAAGCACCCACCAGATGAGTGACAAGTGTCACCTATCTGATAGGCCCAGACTCCCATATTTTTCTTTATCCTCATCCTCATTAGCCATCATCTTCATTTTGTTCATTCTCCCCGTGAAACCCATAACCGTGTACACCCAATCCCACACCCACAACCCTCAATCCTCACCCTTTGCTTGTGACCTGTGAACGAAAGTTAGAGAGTGAAAGGGGACGATCGTGGCGGTGCTAATGGGATGGACCATCGTGCAAGGTAGCCAGAAAACCTGATACGGTGAGTTTATGTTCAAAATTTGAATATTGGTTTTTAGTGGTTGTTGAAGGATTCTAATCATCGTTTGGTGTTTCTGGTGGCTGTACGAATCGTCTGGGACTGGACTTGTGGACAACGGTGGCTGGAATCGAGAGAACTCGAAGGAGGAATTTTGGTTGCACTGTTCATTAATCCAAAGGGTAAGTTGTAGGTTCGATTTCACGTTTTTTTGGTTCATAAATCGATTAAGGACAGTTAGACGAAGCTATAGGAAGAAATGGGATTGATTTTGGGTTAGAATCGAAGAAATGGGAGTCAGGTCGGGTCCGCGTGTAACGAACCGTCCCGAAAATTTGGGTTAAGACCGTGTTTAAGATGGGATTAGTGAGTTTAATTGGTGGTTAGTCAGTTACGATAGGTTTGGTAGCGTAGAATGACAATTTTGCCCCTGGTCTGGGTAAAAAGTTGACTTTTAGTTTGGGCGGTTAATTGGGTATTGACTAGTGATTGTGACGTAGTTTAGGACGTCACGAATCCGTAGACAGGTGGTACGCCCGATTCCGACATCCGAGGAGGAAGTTATGATGTTCGGAAGGTTGAGGGCATTACCGTAATTTGGGTAAAATAGGGGGCGAAGTTGACTTTTCGTACGATCAGTTTTGACACGTTGACCTAGGACAATTAGGTAGATCTCGTCATCCTGAGTTCAATCACAGGCGGCACGTGTTCATTGAACTTAGGATGAGTGAGTTACAGGTCTAAAACGGTAAGGGCAAAATTGTAATTTTGGGTTCAAAGAGGGGCATTTTGGTCTTTTGCACATGGGACTTGGTGCAGCCGGGTTTGGACAAGTGTCCAGGGCAGAGTGGGATTTTTGTGAGAGAGATGAGAGGATTGTGACACATGGGGTTTGGCTAGAGGTTTCTAGGGAGTGCACGGGTGTGTTCAAAGTCGTGCAGGAGTGTGCCCGTGTGTGTGTTCGAACCAAAGAGAAACAGAGACTGGGAGATTGGGAAAATTGGATGGTGGCGGTGGGTGTTTGTGTGTCCTGGTGAGGGAGTGAATGACCAGAGATCGAGAGAGAGATAGTGAGAAGGTTGGGAGGTGTCGTGTTCGTGTGTGAGAGCTCACAGGGAAAACCAGAAAAACAGAGAAGAGGTGAGAGGCCGTGGTGGTGGTGTGACCGTGTGTTGGTTCAATTGGACTTGAAGGGAAGCTGGGGCGGCTCTGTGGACTTCAGGGAGTGAGACGGTGAGCACGGCGGTGATCGACGGCAGGTAATTTCTTCTTCCCGTAGTTTTGCTCTGTTTTAGCCGTGAACTTAAAACCAAAAGTCGTGGGTTTTGAGTGTGAGTCGAGGGTTTCTGTGAGTTGGGTGAGGCTCAGGGAGGTCCTAGGAAGCGTTTAGTGTAGCCACCGTGACGGGGGAGGACTTGGGTGGCCGGAGTGTGAAACAGGGGATGGTTCGGGTTTAGTTTCGAGTTTGGGCACGATGATCTAGGGGCTGTGTCGAGGTGTTTGAGTGAGGGGAATGAATTGATGAGGACTGGACGATGAGGATGGTGAAGAAAGAGAGGAAAACGGAGCAGGGATGGCGGAGAACCTGGAACGCCTATTCAGACCGGTCGAGTTGCTGAGGAAGAAGATGAATAGTACTCTGTGTGCAGGCGCGTGAGGCCCACGCGCATCCACTTTGGGCGGCGCGTGGCGGCACGTGCGGCGGTGTTTGGGAAAACGGTAAACTGAGTTTTTGTTCTAAATGTCATAACGAATCCATTGGAATTGGTTTCGGGTTGTTCAGACGTCGTTTGAGGTTAGTTCCGCGAGGTTGAAGGTTTAGGGTTCCGGTTCGTTACGTTTAGGACCCGAGGATTTTTGGGAAAAATTAGGTGGACCTTCGTAGATGTGTTAGTGACGTACTTTGGTGGTTGTTGACAGGATCGGGATTCCCCGAGGAAGCGGAAGAACATACGGGACGTTTGGGACGCGACTGAGGGCTCGGTACTGTGAGTGGACCCTTTCTCTAAACTCGAGCATGCATAACTGTTTTTATTTATGTTTTACGCTATTAAGTATGTTTTTATGCTTCTCATACGGTTATATGTTTATTTTACCTAATGACACGTTATTCGAGAAAGTTCGGTTTTCAGTACGTTTTACGATAAAGGTTGATTTCTGACTATGATGTTATAGTTTTGGGATTTCAAATGATAAATTATTTCTAATTATTCTAAGGGATTTTGGGGACATGATTTCAATTATTAAAAGTTTTCGGTTTTAAAATCGGATTTCGAGAATCGAGATTTGGTTTTAAAGTTGGAAAGTGGAATTTTGGATTTGGGTTCGGAATGACGGTTTTGGACGCCGGAAGGGCTTCGGGCCAGTGATTTCGAATTCGAGTTTGGATGTGGATTTAGAAATGGTTTTCAAATAGTTTTGGATTGGATTTGCTGGATCTAGTTATTGGGTTTAAAGACCCGGATATTGTGATTGACGGGGGACGGGCCCGGATTGAGTTTAAAGACTCGGGAGTTTAAAGACTCGGATATATTGATATTTCTCCCGTAGGCCTGTTGAGTTTAAAGACTCGGGAGTTTAAAGACTCGGATATATTGATATTTCTCCCGTAGGCCTGTTGAGTTTAAAGACTCGGGAGTTTAAAGACTCGGATATTATTGAGGCCTGGATTGAGTTTAAAGACTCGGATAGATCCAGCAGGTTTGATCGGATCATTATGGCTTGGTATTTATGTTTTCTGATACGGATTTTATGATGTTTATGACGTGATTTTTGTAAGTGCTTCCATTCTGTTTTATGACGAACTTTATGTGATTTATAATTGTTTTCAGCAAATGGGTTATGCATGTGTGATTTCAAAACGGAGGGCCAAAATTCTGGTTTGTTTATAAATTGTTTTCGAACTTTTATTCCTTATGGTTCACTCACATTTTCTGGGTTTAAATTGCCCTCCAGGTCGTGGAGCTAGCGCGGGGTTTTTGACGTCGAGGCAACGTCGGAGGCATAGCGTACGCGAGAGCGAACCCGGAGTGCTTTAGAATTTTCCGTTGTGCGTTGTACCTTCTGTATCGGTTTTTCTTTTCTATTGTATTTGGTACTATGCTCTGTAAAACTTGACTTCGGGATGTTTAAAGTTCTCCTGCGTCTGACTGTGTATTTTGGTGGTTTACGTGAGTTTACTTTAGTTGCGTGTCGGGGTGTCAGACGGGAGCAGGATTGACCTCGGTTTTCAGGGTGAAAACGGGGTGGGTCCTGACACCCCGAGTCTGCACGATCCGAATTGCAGACCCGGACTGAGGATGAAGACTACATGACGTTAGCGATGACATCATCACGATGACATCATCATGTCAAACTGACAACTGTCAGATAGGGACCAATCCTGGAGCAACACGTGTCACATGCACGTGTCACTAGCATGTCAGTGATGTGGACCATGGTAGGCTAACACGTGGCACTGTCAGAATTGCAGGGGTGACGTCAGCGATGATGTCAGCGTTGGCTTTGACCAACGTTGACCGTGTGTTGACCACGCACGTGGAGGCGTGTGAGAGTGAATTTCGATGTGGGAACAGTGTCATTTTAAAGGTTTCAACGATCTGGATCCAATGATGGTGATTTCGGGTCGATCAGAAATCGTTAGGTTGGTCAAATCAAGGTTTTTCACCTCGGGAAACGTGTGTTCAGGACACGTTGACTTTTTCGGGAGTTTTGTGGTTTTATTCTATGGACTTATATAGATAGTTAGTGACCTTTGGGTATGATTTGAATAGGACCAGAAGTCCCGGAGATGATGGATTAGCCTCGGGGAGGCTTATGCCACGCGTATCGAAGTAGCAGTTAGGACGGTCTGTGAGTTGACTTTTGTTTTTGAAAAATGATGCATGCATAACTGTTTATATGTTTTATATATGTGATTTCTATTATTATGATTGTGGTATTTATGATTTATGTATTTGCACGTAATTCAAGGTTTATGGTTTTATACTGTGTTTATACATGCTTGAGCTTTTTATGATGGTTTAATGGAATGGTTTTGGATTTGAAAATATGGAAATTGGGCATGTGTCCCATTTGATTGGAAACTATCGGACTTGGAGTCCATTTGATTTAACGAGATATCGGGCTGGAGGCCCATTTAGTTTACATGATCGAGCGAGAAGCTCAGTTGATTATGATATCAGGCATGAGTCCCATTTGTGGTTTATAAATGTGATTTCGGGTTCGATGACCCTGAAACGGATTTGGACTTGAGTACTTGGATTTCTAGATTTATGATGGATTTATGGAAATTCCGGATATGATCCCTTTGAGATGTTTTGAAAGGATTTTATAAAGATGTTTTCCATATACCATCCTTCTATGAGGATATATGGATGGTCTCCTCCAGATGTCTGGGACACTGGGGAAGTCACAGCGCATTGCCTGCGAGGGATCATTGCACGGAGCGACCGGACCGTATAGTGACTCAGGAGCAGGCTTGCTATTATTAGATGTCTGGGACATTAGACATCTGAGATGTCAGATATTGACCCGCAGAGACCCCGGGCAGCACGTATTGCCTAGACCGTGATATGACGTCTAAGATATCGAGTGTTTGGGACGCTAGGCATCTGGGATGCCGAGGATGGGTATTTGGTAAACATGATTTATTGGATTATGAAATGGTGTTTCTGTGTTTGATAAATGGATTTGGGCAGTGGCCCACAAGGATTTGGATTTACGGATTTCGGTGTTTTACTGTTTTAGGCTGAGTTCCCACACTTGGTTGATTTTATGGTTTTGAGCTAAGACCCTAATGATTTAAGAAAAGAAATGGCATTTTAAGTGAAGGGCATAGGTGGGTTAGGTGGGTGTTTGACCTTCATGTTGCACGTAGGTTAGGTGGGTGTTTGACCTTCATGTTGCACTTGAGTTAGACGGGAGCATGACACATCCCGCGTAATCTCGGGGAGATTGGGATGGGTTGTGGTAGGGTGGTGAGGCAAGCGGTTGCTGAGGTGTCACTTTCAGGAATTATGGGTAGACGGGTGATTTGGATTTAAATGGCGTGCAAGTTTGGGGTCAATAGACGGTGGATGCTGAGGTTTTTTGGGTTGGAAGATCTGAAAGATGTTGGAGGTTTACATAGAGAACAGGCTGGAATAAAATTGGATGGTCTAACTCGCGAAGATGCACTGGCAACGCACGCAGCTGGAGTTCAAACTCGGTTTTTACCCTTCTGGACGGCGAAATCCCCATACTCGGTTTTTTTTTTCTGGGATTTTTCTGGAGAACTTGGGTGATGGAACCTACTTGGCCTTATCTTCAGGTTGTGTGAATTTCTAGGTTTTTTCCCTAAATTTTAAAGCTTCAATGGCGTGAGAGAGAGAGAGAGAGAGAAGGAGAAGATTAGAGTGAGAAGAAAGATAAACAATGAAACCCAGTTCATCTTCTTCTTCAATTTTTTTTTTTTTTGTTTTTCCAATATTTAGTTTTAATAATTTTTTATAAATAATTAAACAATCAATTAGGAATTGACATGTGACAACATTGACGTCGTTATTAACAAGGGGTAACAGATGGAGCAACGGTGTAACTAAATGTGCAATTGTGGTTGAACATTGGAACTAAATCCGTTTCGGGAAGTAAAGTAATATTTAATATTCAGTTTGGATAGCAAAGTGAATAATAAGTCCTATATATTTATTGTCGCGAAGTAAAATTAGTTTAAATTTCTAATAACATGAATAATTCATGTAACACATCAAAAAGTGATGCGCTGTGCAGTTTGGCTCATGAAGTGGATTAATTAAAGACGTTGCCCATGACATAATAATTAAGCACGATGCATGATGCGTATATATATGAAGTGAAGTAACATCGCAAACCCTAATTAAGGAGAGCCGTTGATCTCCTTTTCTCCTAGCTACTGCTTGCTATACTATAGTCTGATTCGTACAACTCTATGCATGTTCACACATATTATGTACGTGCACAGCACAATCCCTACTGTTTTTGGGCGTCACTAAATAGTAAATACATGCCATTATGTGTGGACACTTTATGTTTTATTATTAGGATCACACCTTAATTCCCATAAGAAATGAATAGTGTACACAAAGGAGTGAAATAATTTTTTTAGCTCCATAATTCGAATTACATTTTTTTTTTGTATGAACTGCATTACGGGTATTAAATCTAAAAAGAAACTGGGTAGCTATTGTTAATTAACCACAAGACATTTAATTACAAAGATATTTGATCGTGAATTTTTAGGAAACAAGCAAATATAGAAAAGTTAAGATCGATATTTAATTGTAGGTAAAATAGGCAGGTATATATATGAATTGTTTGAATATTGAACTAATTGTTGTAAAAGTATTGTGTTATTTTTTGTTCCAATCCAATATTTCTTAGTTTCTCTCAAGATTGTGCCTTTTGTTTAGTGTTTATTTGTGAGTGTAATTTGGTGAGTTTTTTGCTTCAATTTTGGAAATGTCCCTTGTAACCATATATATCCCCATTAATTCAATATTATTATTTATTTAAAAAAAATTGCTGTGTTGGCGAGGCAGGCATGGAACTGGATATATTGGAGATCATTTGGAAGTGACCGGTACGTACCAACATGTCTGTTGTTTCCGCTTCCTCAGTTCTTTTTCTTCAAACTTTAACCTAATTCTTTCCGATTTCTTTAATACAAAAATATTGGAAGGAATTTGGCAAGGTCATAGTAAATAATAAATCTTTTAATACCTCTTAACAATAATTAACGGGCTTTATGTAAAATAATAAAAATAAATACGACATGATTTAATCGTACATTCAAATAGAAATTAAAAAGTTGGGTTACTATTTCTTGATTTTTTAGCAGCCTAGGAAGATACGGATCCCCAATTCCCCAGAATGTTAAAAAGGTAGAACATTTACAGATGTTAATTAGATATGACTTGCAAAAGTTAACTTTCCCAATTTGGTCCAAAAATTCATAGGCTTATAGGGACCCGATAAATTCGATGGACAAAAATTCGGCCCGACCCGCTATAGGCCGTGGGCCGGCCCGGCCCGAGAGTTAGCGGGCTGGGCTTGGGTTTATGATGTTCAAACTCGATTGGCCCGAGCCCGATAAAGCCCGATAAGCCCAGCCCGTAATAAACCCGACCATAAGCCCGAAAATATAAAATACTCATTATTTAAAAATTAATACTCAACTCATTCTTAATACTAATATTTCAACCCAAACTTAAATCTCAGGCCCAAGCCTACCTAATTTATTTTAAAAAGCTCCATACCAAATACCCAATACAAACCATAACCACTCCCCAGCCTATTTAATAGGCTCAACGTTTTTGCATCTTTGAGTATTTTATTTTAACGAGGCCACGTTTTTGCACCCTTTAGTATTTTTTTTCATTATTAATATTTTTTTTTCATGCATATATTTTTTTGTAATTTTAAAATTTGAGACATAGTTTAATGCAAAAACTCACGTAAACCCGATCCAAATGGGCTTAATAGGCTCGACTCGAAAAGCCCGATATAAATCCGGCCTGATAAAAACCCGTTGACTCTTTTTTATGTCATTAAGTCCGCCCGACCCGGCCCGTAAATTTAAAAATTATTTAATAAGCCCGGCTTAACCTGGCTCAAGCCCAAAAAATTTGGGTCGGGCTTACCCGACCAGGCCCAATGCCTAAGCTTAGCAAAAGTCGGAGAGGAAGAAGAGGAAGGAGGCACGCGTGGAATGGAGGTGGTGCTGGTGCTCAGGACTGAGAGCCGAGGGAGTTGAAGAGAAATTTGAGAGGACATCATCATCATCGAGGTACAGAGACCTAAGGCCACGTAACTTCTTCTTTTTCCTATTTCAGTAATTAATTACTTATTACTGATAATGAAAACAATTTTTTTTTTTATAATTAAACTCGTAAAGATGCAACGCTAATTGAAGGATAAATTATAAATAAATTATTACTTGCATATAACATTCTGATGTTCGTTCTCGTTAATTATACATCCTCAATTCTTATAATACTATTTCAAAATCATTTGGGTAAAAAATAAATAAAATTGAAGTTAATTTAATCATTTATATATATTAATTAAATAAACGATTCTCTATGATAATCTTGATTATTAAAAAATATTGATTTATTTTATATATATATATATAAATGATAACTAGATAACCTTCAATATTATTATTTTTTAGAGGGATGATCTTTAAATAAAGATTGGGAGAATGATGAACAATTTCGATTATATATTATATAATCTAATAAATTAAATAAAACGATACAATCAAAATGGAATGTAAGTATTATTTAATTATTAAATTGAATCTTATTTATAAATTATAAAACTCAATATATAATTATAATATTTTGATTTATTTTTCCATTTTTATTTATTAATAAGACTAATTGAAGAAACTAAATTCGAAATAACATGTAATATATTGCTCTCATAAATAACATTCATTCTCACTCTACTTCATTTTTACAGGTCTAGTGTAATAAATTATAGTAACTAGTGAAAACCTAAAGAAATTCAGTAGAAAGAGCAACAGAGAGAAGGAGAGAGCTTTTGAGAAGGAAGAAGGACGATTGAACTTCTTTATTTTCAGCTTAATTCTACAATTGTACAGGACTAGCCTTTTATACCTCAGCTGTATGGACAAATAACTAAGCCTATAATCTTGATGCACGTGGCAGAGATCCAAGGCTCAATGACAGCTTGCATAACAAACTTATTAACCAACTAACTACTTGAATTGATGACTATAAACCTAATTAACTTTGTACTAACTGAATTGATGACTGCAGTCCAATTCTTCAACTTTGATCTTCTCATCAGAACACCCGCCCTCAGCTTGATGGGGGGGAACACAACAGCAAGCTGCTGCAAAAGAAGGTATGCTGTGGTGAACAGAGACCCTTGGTGAATAAGTCTGCCAGTTGAAGTTTGGAAGTAACAAATCGCAATGCAATAGAGCCATCTTTCACCTTCTCTCAAGTAAAGTGGACATCAACTTCTATGTGCTTCAATTTAGAATGATGAACATGATTTGTGGCAAGAGCCAAAGCAGAGATGTTATCACAATGAAGTGAGGGAACTTCGGAAAGCTCAAGCTGAAGATCCTTGAACACATGTCTCAGCCACTGAAGTTCAGAGGTTGTATCTGCCATGGCTCTGTACTCAGCTTCTGTGGAAGATCTGCTGACACAATGCTGCTTCTTACTACACCAAGAGATGGGAGATTAGTTGAGAAGAATGACAAAACCCGATGTGGACCTTCTGTCATTGGGATCTCATGCCCAATCGGCATCAGAGAAAGCATGAAGGTGAAGTCCTGATGAAGACTTGTTGTTAGTTGAGGCAGAAGCAAATTTCAGAAGGATGCCATGATCGATGGTACCTTGTACATACCTCATAATTCTTTTTGCAGCAATTAAGTGCTGATGAGTAGGATGTTGCAGGAACTGACAAACTGCATTTACACTATAAGCAACATCTGGTCGGGTGAATGTAAGATATTGTAAACACCCTACCAGACTCCTGAAATAAGAGTTTTCTTCCTCAAACAACCACTGTCCTTCCTTGAGCAGTTTGACACCAACTTGACTAGGAGTAGGATGAGTGTTGCATCCTGTCATACCAGCCTTGCCTACTACATCTCGTGCATATTTGGACTGAGAGACAAACAAATCACCAATATCCATGTACCTGATTTCCAGCCCCAGAAAGTAGTGCAAAGTACCAAGATCGGGCATTTAGAACTCCTGTTGAAGGGCAGTTTTAATATGTTGAACCATGATAGAATCATTACCAATGATGATTATATCATCCACATATAGTAACAGATAAACCAGAGAGCCAAATGTACACTTAATAAACAAACTGGGGTCAACATAAGAGGTATAGAAGCCTAGAGTAGGAAGAAAACTAGTGAATCTCTCATTCCAGGGCCTAGGTGCCTGTTTCAATCCATATAAATATTTTTCAAGCTTGCACACATAATCTGGGTGATCAGGATCAATGAAACCACCAGGTTGTGTCATATAGACCTCCTCCTGTAAGTGACCATGCATGAATGGATTTTTAACATCTAACTGATGTAATTTCCAGCCAAAATGAGCAGCTATGCCCAACATCAATCGAACAGTAGTGTGACGTACCACAGGAGAGAAGGTTTCATCATAGTCTATACCTTGAGCTTGACTAAAACCTCTAGCAACCAAACGGGCTTTATGCCTAGAAATTGAACCATCAGCATTCTTCTTAATCCTGAAAATCCATTTACAACTGGCAATATTTCGATTAGGTGGAAGTGGTACCAACCTCCAAGTGTTTTGTGACTTTAAAGCCTGCATTTCACTCTCCATGGCTGTTTTCCATTCTGAACATTGCAATGTAGCTTTGTAAGAATGAGGTTCAGTGACACTAGGATCAAGAGAAGGCTGGGAATGTACAGTTAGTAGGCACTTGGGTTGAAAGATGCCTCTTTTGGACCTAGTAAGCATAGGATGATCATTCTGAGTAACAGTGGGAAGTCCATCTACAGGATGCAATATGTTGGCCTCAGAGATATGATTGAACTGGTTTCTTGTGTGTGAGGCATCAAAAAGAAGAGAAACACCCTTCCCATGAGTAGGGTTGACAGAGACAGTTCCTGAAGTGTCTCCAAATTGAATTGTAGTATGATTATATGAGGAAAAGGCAGTAAGATCTACTGAGAGAGTGGGGTCATGACTGCTAGAGGAAGAAGAAAGATCAGTAGTAGATGCAATATGAGGGGTAGAATCAACAGGACTAGGGATAGAACTATCAGAATTGTTCTCACTATTATGCTGAGAGAAACAATGTAAAGGTGCATCAGAGAGCAAGTTTGAAGGTGATGGTACCTGTAGGAAGGCATCAGTTGGTGATTCAGCTGCTGGGATAATCACTGGAACAGATGGATGATCTTGTAAAGCATCTGCAGCAAAGTTAGATCTTGGAACAGGTGCAAGATCCTGTAGGAAGTCATCAGTTGGTGATTCAGCAGCTGGGATAATCACTGGAACAGATACATGATTTTGTAAAGCAGCTGTAGTAGAGATTGATCTTGGAACAGGTGCAAGATCCTGTAAGGAATCTGTAGTAGAGGTGGATCCTTCTGAGACAAGTACAGAATCCTGAATAACATCTGAATCGGATGGGGAGATTTCTGGAACAGACATAGATTCTTGTGGATTGATTATAACTGGGACAATTTCTTGAGATGAAGAGCAAAGATTTTGAGAAGCTGAAGAAAAAACAGAAGAACTAAAACATGATGATTCAGGTACTGATTGTGCCTGAGCAAAAGGAAAACAGTACTCATCAAAAAGAACATGTATGGATATTACAAATCGTCCTGGGCCCTTATGATAGCAAATGAACCCCTTATAGCCTAGAGCAAAACCAATAAAAACACACTGATCTGACTTGGCCATAAGCTTGTTAGTATTATATTGAGTCAGCAAGGGATAACAGGCACATCCAAATACTTTAAGAGCATCAAGGGCTGGAACTTTATGATATAACCACTCATATGGTGACTGCATTTCCAGAATTGCTGTAGGCATCCTGTTAATCAAAAATATTTCTAAAGCACATGCATGATACCAAAAATAATCTGGTAAAGAAGCTTGCTTGAGCATGGTGACTGCAGTTTCCTTAACATGCCTGTTCTTCCTCTCAGCAACTCCATTTTGTTGAGGGGGTGTAGGGACAAGAAATATGATGGAGAACACCCTTCTCATTCAGAAATTCCCTGAATTTAGTGCTCATGAATTCTCCACCACCATCAGACCTTAAGCATTTCACAGAGATTTGAAACTGATTCAACACATAAGCATAAAATGTTCTAAAGTGCCCAAAAACTTCACTTTTATTGATCATGGGGAACATCCATGTATATCTTGTACAATCATCAATGAAAAGCACAAAATACCTAAAACCTTCTATAGATGATTGAGGGGAAGGTCCCCAAACATCAGAATGGATCAAGGAAAAAGGATCACTAGCCCTGGATGTGGATATTGGAAAGGAAAGTTTAGTAAACTTGCATGCTATACAAGCTTGACAGAGAGGAGAATTTGTACAGGACTTATTCCTATCAACTAAGCAAACTTTCTGTAACATAGCTTGAGTAACCTCATTTGATGGATGTCCTAACCTTTGATGCCATAGTGCATGTTGAATCTTTTTTCCAACAAAGGCTGAGCATAGTGATGTATCCTTCTTGACATCATTAATCTTCTTGAGATGAGATTGACTCCATTGACCTTGAATCTGTCTCTCAGGTGTAGCAGAGACATAGGGGAGAGGGTATAATCCTCCTCTACTCAGTCCCTTGAAGAGAACTTGTCCCTGCACCTTGTCCTACACAATGCACTCAAATTCATCAAGAATAACTCTGCAATTGTTTTGCTTACACAATTGATGGACAGACAGAAGATTGGCTTTCAATTTAGGAATCAATAGAATGTTAGACAGGGCCAGTGTTGCTAGTGTAGAGGATCCAGAATGTGTGATAGACAAGGCCTCACCATTGCCAACAGTTACAGAATCTGTTGTGGGATAGGAAGTAACATTATTAAGGAGTTGAATGTCATTGGTCATATGATTTGAAGCACCAGAGTCTGCAAGCCAAGATGTCGTAGATGGATGTCCAGGTGGAGGACCAGGAGATGACATGGGCATAGACATGTGAGAACCTGAGGCCATCAAGGTAGTTTGACCAAGAAAGGACACTCCATGATCCTAATTTGAGTGAACAGATGGATTAGGATTGTTGGTAAAACCTCCAGATGCACCAAACTGAGGACTGTTGTTGGAAAAACCACCAGAGGCACCAAACTAAGGACTGTTGCTGGAAAACCCACCAGGTGAATTAGAGAAACCACCAGAAAAAGTCCCTGGCCCCCCTGGTCTGGTAGAGTTATGATACCCACCATACTGCATTCTTTGATTGGGAAAACCAATCAGATGATAGCATTTATCAGCTGTATGATACTTCCTGCCACAATATTCACACTCAACACCACTGTTTATCCCAGAGAACCTGTTTCCAGCACCTCCTCCTTGTGCATTATAGGCTTGTAGAGTGTTGCAGGTTCTAGCATTATGCCATGGTTTATTACACAATTGACATGTATTTGATGAAGGACCAAAACTGTAACCTCTTCCCACTGCATCAGTGCCCCTACCTCCAAACCTGCTGCCTCCACTATAACCATTGGCAACAAAGGCTGGAAAATGCTGACTGCCATCCTCAGAAGAAAGGGGAAAACCCATGGGATATGAAGGCATATTAGTGAACTGAGCCTGGGATGACACTGGTGATGAAGAAACAATGAAGTTGGAAGGATTGGCAGAACCGAGAGATAGGGTGGAAGCAGAAGAGCCAGTGGAGGATCCAGTGCCCTCCTGAGTTGTTAAGGGCGTGTTTGCCATCATGGTAGTTAGAGAATGCAGTGGTGTGTAGTGAGAGGCATGGTCTAAGTCATATTCTGCTTCTTTAAGAAGAGTCTTGAGATTGGTCATAGAACAGGTGGCTTGAGTTCGAATAATTGTCTTAATCGCAGTGAACTCAGGTGGAAGCCCTTCAAGTACTGTGACAACCACATCATCATCATCCAGAACTACTCCCACAGTGGCAAGAGCATCCCTAGCAGTTTTGATCTTTTCCAGGTACACCTCTATTGAATCATGACCCTTCTTTATTCTTTGAAGATTAGTCTTTAGTTGAAGGATGTTTTGTCTATTTGAGTCAGCAAATTTTGACTTCAGACTGGACCACATAGCTGCAGCAGAGGTGCTCCCTACAGCACAGGACATGGTTCGAGGGCTTAATGTTTGTCCTATTAAGTTGATAATGTTTTGATCCTGAGCTTTCCATTGCACAAAAGTATCATTGAGGATCTTAGTGACACCATCTTCAGCCAAGACAAATTCAGAGGGACATTTTTTTGTACCATCAACAAAACCAAGCAAGTGCAGTCCTCCTAGAAAGGATTCCATCCGAAAAATCCATGTGGAGTAATTAGACTCATCTAGCACAATGTTTGGAAGAAAAATAGGTGTGGACTGAGTGCTAGAATTGGAGCTTGAACTTGCAATATGTGATCTAGACATCTTCTTTAATTGCTATTCAATTTCAATCTTGTAAAAATTAACTCAAGAATTCGACTACACTATGCACCAGAACTTCAGTCAAATAGAGAACTTCTCACTGACAACAATTCTTCAACAGTTTTTTTTTTTGTTTCTCAAATTTCAACAACACTTAACATCACCTTCTTAATGACAAACGGAACAACAGAGAACTTCTTGTTGATAACAATTCTTCAACAGATTTTTTTTTTTTTCAGATTTCAACAACTCTTAAGATTCAACATTCTGATGACAATTTGAGAGGAAAAACTCAAAGATATTGAATCTTTAAGACTGAGTGACCAGACATGAAAGTAATACCAATGGAAGAATGGAAGAAGTGGAGGAAGGAAAAACTTAGCTCAGGCAGTCAGGAAACACATTGCGCAGTCGAAGAGGAGGATAAGCTTGCCACGATCAGCGATTTGCAGCAAGAAATTTCTTTTCAATTAGGTATCAAGGACCGAGCTGGAAGCTCTGATACCATGAAAACCTAAAGAAATTCAGTAGAAAGAGCAACAGAGAGAAGGAGAGAGTTCAGTAGAAAGAGCAACAGAGAGAAGGAGAGAGCTTTTGAGAGGGGAGAAGGACGATTGAACTTCTTTATTTTCAGCTTAATTCTACAATTGTACAGGACTAGCCTTTTATACCTCAGCTGTATCGACAAATAACTAAGCCTATAATCTTGATGCACGTGGCAGAGATCCAAGGCTCAATGACAGCTTGCATAACAAACTTATTAACCAACTAACTACTTGAATTGATGACTATAAACCTAATTAACTTTGTAAATTGATGACTGCAGTCCAATTCTTCAACTTTGATTTTCTCATCAGAACAACTAGAACCTATAATATTTTCAAATTCGTTTTTCAGGTTAAAATTGGATGAATATAAGGATAAATTTTTGACTACCCTATTAAATCAGAATAATTCACTTGCATATTAAAAAAAAATGGAATTCAAATTTCGTGTTAAGCAGTGGTGAATATATTACCGTAGCTGGGTCAATCGAGGGAAATGTCACTGCCAAACGACTTTTTTGTTTGGGATAAGAAAGAAAATAATTACACCTTTTTATGAAGATGTAAATGCAATACCGAAAACTTACAGTTATTCACAGACCATCCCTGATCAAATTGTCCCCTAATTTATACCATCCCCAGTATTTTATCAGAATTTCATAATCCACCATAAATACTACCTCACCAGCTAGTAAAACTACTCCGACAAAAAAAAAAAAACAAAAAAAAAAAAGCTATTAAACCTCCACGTAAACGAATTCGAAATCATTATTAAAAATAATTTCACTTACTCATATTATAATATGAAAAAATTGAAAAAAAAATGAAAATTATTACGAAAGTACTACAATGCATTATGCATTTAGGGTTGAAGTTTCAGGTGATGTAATAGTAAATCAGGTTCTACATCAATTACTTGCTGTCATTTACTGTATATAACCTTCAATAACAGCAACAAGACTTAGAGTCCAACCGAGTGACGTTTAAGACCTTGTTCGAAGTGGTCCTCCGTTTTGCCTCCTTTCTTGAGCCTCAGGTCCCATTTTTTAGGGGATCTTACGGAAAACAAAGTCAGAGTCAAATCTATACTCATTAAAATTAAAACAAGCTAGTAACTAAAACCCGATAAGAAACGTACATGTCTACAAATCTGGGTAATGCTTATGGGATCTCCATCGACCAATACAATGTAGATCAAACAGTTCTATGGGCACAGTTGAGTTTTTTCTTTTTAGGTGTGGCTATATATTACATATACACAGCTTAAATGAGATCGTACGTTGGAATTGAATCACAGAATTATTAACATAAATGAGATGTAAAAATTGATGGTAATGTCGGAGTAGAAATGAGAAGTTGCTTTCTTATAGTTATAGATCGAGTGTCAGGGCCTCAGGGGATACATATATGTTGCCTCTTGCCTCCTGTAATTTGACTTATTATTACCGGCACGCAGCAATCATGTGCCACGTGTGAAGGAAGCTACCTAGTAGTCCAATTGCCATTTGCCCCTCTCATTAATATTGCGGCTGCATGCCTCCTCCTCTTCTAATCGTTCACTTTTCCTCCTTTGTTTTTAGTTATTGGACATAGGATCGTAAGGGAGACAAAAACCTAAATTTATTTTTAGGGTAAATATTTTATTATTTTGTAGTTTAAATTTAATAATAGATTTATACTTAAATTTTTAAATGTTACAGTTTTCACTATAAATTATTCAAATTGCTACATTTTTATTAGAAATTTTGTCAAATTTGAAATGAGACTCACAAATTGAAAAAAATTATTTAATTTAAATTTCTAAAAAATAAAAAAAAATTACTTCAGATAATAAAAATTTAAAAACAATTTACAAATGTACATAAATTTAAAAACAAAAAAAATTATTTATATATGAAAGTAATTTTTCTATCTTCATCATCTTTGTTTTTTTTTTACTAAGACCTTAATTAACAAAAATAAATTAATTAAAATTTAAATAAATTATTTATGGATAGAGACAAATTACTTTCATATGTAAACAATTTTTTTAATTCTTGTAAATTTTTTTAATTTTTCTTATTTTTATTAGATGAAAGTAAATTTTTTGAAATTGTTTTTTCAAAATAAAATAATTTTATAAATTTAAAATCAATATTTTATTGTTTAAAATTGTGAGTCCCATTTTAGATTTGACAAAAAATTAACAAAGGGGTCAAAATGAAACGATTTGAGGAGTTCAGGGTGGAAATTGTAACATTTAAAAATTTAGGTATGAATGTGTTATAAGTTAGTAAAGTGTATTTCCCCCCCCCCCCCCCCCCCTCCTTTTAGATATATATATATATATATATATATATATATATATATATATATATATATATATATATCTACTTCTATCTCATTCTTCTATAATAAAATTACATATTTTTTATATTTAAAATATATTAAATTAAAATACTAACTCATCTAATTTAATATCACTCACTACATGCACTATATATGGTTGGACATAGTACGATTCGATACGGATATTGACAATAGCCAAATTCAAAGAGTTAAAATCTTAACGGTTCGATACGATTTGGATTTTCTAAAATTAGAAATAAAACTGTTTCGATCCAAATCGTTTTACAACCCGGATACAATTCACGCTGAGTTCCTTTCAACAATCTCTCGTAATAGAGTTCAGAATCTTCAAGTTGAAACATGGGTGCTTCATCATCCATATCATCGAATGCTGGAGGAAAAACATCTGTTAATATCTCAATGACTTGATCATTATCACATCGCTCACTCAAAGTACTTTTCTTCCCGATGAGGCATGGGGACCGAAGATGTCGATTCAGTAAAAATCTCTTCAGAGTGATATATCCAATTAGTATAGTTATGTACGATCTCATTTTGATACAAATGATACCGGACTTCATTCAATGACATCTGACTACAGTTATTACGTTTACGATAAATACATATTATACATCTCTCATCAATGCAATGATTACGTGAAAACTCTATTAAGCTTTCGATTCCATCCATATACTGATCTGCAGATCTATCTAAAAATTGCATTCAGCTTCTGTCCATTATACACGCTTTCACAAAATATAGTCAATGTATGTAATTAAGTTAACATTGTTGCCTATTGCCCCGACAAATAAATATCAAAAGCCACTCGTCTCCTTATTACTCCGGTTTGTTGCCCTATCCCATTTCAGAGTGCACATTATGTGATGTTCGGTTTGCAATCTACGAGCCAAAGTTCCGATCAGTGGAAAATTCGGTAGCATCTCCTTACAGTTCTTTAAATGCCCGACGTAGATATTATAAAGAAATATCTAGTACTCATTCAGAGAACATTGTAAGACGCAAACTGATCGAATTTTCCACAGTTGAAACCTAACCTCGTAGACCACAAGCTATACAGCGCATATTTACACACTCCTATACTCACAAATATGACCCTGTAACGTTGGTCAACGTTTCCCGATGAATAATATTTTACATATTCGTCGAGTTTTGTTTTGTTACCCGACGAGCGTGTTTTTTTTTTTTCAGGTAACATAACGACATTTAACGCGGGAAGTTTTTTTCTTCTTGCTATAATATTACCCGAAGATATACCCATATTCGTCCGGCAACATTTGATTTATCAATGGAATTGTCCTTGTCGGGCAAAATTTTATCGGGCCCCGAAAATTTTCTTGTTGTGTTCTTCATTATATTCATTTTCTTAATATCTATTGAAAAAAAAAAATTGTAATTTTTTATTTTTGAAAAAAATTCGTTAATATTACTATTCACTTCTTAATAAATGTGACAAGATAAGAGATTCATGGCTTCTGCGAGAAGGAAAGAGGAGATCAGCATACAAAGTGCAAAGACAAGTAGATGTACAAATTGGTTTTAGTTTTTTTGTTTTGATGGAGGACTGAAAAATGTGAAATGAAAGTGATGGAGATTAGCATGATTTTGCAAATACGCATGTGTAATTGTGTCTAGGGGCAGGGTAGGTGGGTTCACATGCAATTCGTATGGGGCCCTATAGGCTATAGAAACAGAGTGTTACTGCTTACAGCTTAATTGCTTACAACTTTGTCGTGCTTTATACAACCCCTGCTTCTGTTAGAAGTTTTATGATTGCTACTTTGGTACCATGCTCGCCCATTTTCAAACTATTATGTCTCTTTTCCCTTCCCTTAACATGAATCCAAATTCACACACGTGAACCGAACTTTTTCAAATCCAAAATTCAAAGTAATCTGTCATAAAATAACGAATTGTGCAGCTACAATTGCGATAAGTTTCATCTATTTTATCTTTACTTTTACTCTTCATAAATATCAAGGAAATTACCGTACAGATTACAACACAAACACTGCAAAGTGAGGGCTATGTAAGAGCAGCAAGCACACTAACCCATCAGCAGCCAACCAGAACCAAGTAACCAACCGCATACATCAAGAGAACTTAATACCAAGGATTTTTCAACACTAATCAATCTTGTGACTTGGAGTATGGGCATATCCTCTCTTTGGAATGGGAGGGATATAGCCCTTCCCACCCATGCTAAGTACTTTAGGATTGTGATTTTAGCCCATTCCAATTTTACTAGCCTAACCCGATTTAATTAATTCACACACTTTAGGTTAAAAAAATAAACAATCTCAAAGACTCAAACACACACACACACACACCGATTAAGACAAAGTAAGTAGCAAAGAGAGAAGGACATTACCGTCTTAGTCATTCTTCGTTTTTTTTTCTTCTTCAACTTCAAATCTCACAAATCACAACTTTCGACTTCAAAACATCGAAAGAGATTTTACTTATATTGATAGTAATGAAGAGATAATGGAGGGAATGAGCATACAATTTAAAATTAGAAAGTGATAAGTTGTATTTGCATTGCATGTTTGATTATGGATTTTGTTATACATCTTTTATGTTTATTAATGAAATTAACCACATAGTCAAGTTTCTTTTACATCTAGTAGGTAAGTTTAGCATGTCTTAAAATCGAATTCAGGAGCCGTCTTTGACTTGGAGGCACCAAAAAGGAAGGGCATTACTGCTCAAACAACCTTCAGATACTGTAACATCATCAAATGTCCCTCCAAATCACATAGGTCTCATTAGTACCACCAACAGAGTTCGACTCAACCTTCCAAAAACTACTCCCGCAAAGGAAGACTACACAGAAAGCTCAAAAAGCTACTGGACTTTAGGGAATCGAAACCTAAATTGAAAATTAAAATTAAAAATTAAAGACTAAAATTAAAAATAGTCCAGACACAGCTCTTCACCTCACCCAAAGCCCGATCTCGTTGAACCCACTCGGTAGCAACGCTGTCAAGCCCGACCATTTGGGCACCCACCACCTCCGCTGAATGGAATTCCTATTGTCGGTCATCACCATAAAGATGCATAAAAAGTTCAGTCCCACCAATCAGGACAAGGGAGAAGATCCCCCCACTGTCGCCGCCTCATGAAAGTCTAATGAAGATAATTTCGGTAAATGGAGGAGAAGTTGAAAAAATTTGGGCTAAGATTTTGAAAATGTTGGAGAAGTGGAAAAATTGTAACGATGATAAACATTTGTGGATAATGGACAAGCTTGGGTGAATAGTTGAGAGTTTAGAGTGGAATAATCTTGAGCATTATTAGTTTGTACAAATGTTGAATAAATTGGTTTGGAAGTAGACACTTTTTGAAGATGAATAGGGGTCATTAAGTGGAAGGGATGATGCACGCGTTACCCATCCGCACTCCCATGTTGCCTATAAAAGGAGAAAAAAAATCCTTTCTCTCAAAGGACAACCAATAACTCAACCAAACAAACAAACAAATTGATCAAACTCAAACAATATCAACAACTGAAAATCCTTGAAAATTTATTTGTTAACAAAAAACTCGCCTTTTTGGAAAAACTTGCTACTTCGATCCAAGATCAAGATTTAGTTCTCCTTTTAACCTTTCTCAGTTTTTAATAAAAAAACCAAGCTTTCCTCCCAATCTGACTTGCATCCCAAGTTCGTTTATGGAGATTTTCCGACCACCATACTTCATCCGCACTTGCTTTCATAGCTTGTTTTGAAGGCCACTTTACTCATTTTGACTGCATCAAATCAGTCTTTGAGTCCCTCAAAATCTTACTCCCCGACACCAACTTGTCTTGTTACTGCTCTACCAACACATTTAGTATGATTTCCAACAGATGTTCATCCAGTTAATAGTCTCTTGACCAAGAATGCCAGCCATGACTTAGTCTAGATATAGTTTACTTCACGTAGTGGTAATTCCATTCATCACTCTAATACTTAATCATCTTTACTTTCTAAGTGTTTGCACTTCCCCACTTCCTTTCTACAATTAGTTTCTTCAAGTCTGATTTTGGTAGCTGGAATACACCAACCAATGAGTTCTATGGCGGCATAAGTCATAGAACCATATTCGTGTTTTGGTTCAGTATTCGAACAGTCTAACTTGAAGAGGTTGATCTGTCCAAACTCTCCATCTAACTCTAAATTGTATGCTGCTAACATGAATACGCAAAAATTGAAGTAGGCACAAAAGAAAATATTTAAAATCCTCAAAGGAGGCATAGAAAGGATCAGCGCAAGCAAGATGCCGGCTTACTCCACTTTCACTTTATTAGAACGTGGTTTATGGGTCGCAATTTAGAAATAATTTCTAACCTATCTAGTAGCAACTTCTACTAGTGGCACACCTAGTTTGAAGGAAGTTAGAAGGCCAAATAAGTTGGACCAGCCTATCTAGGTTAGGACTGCGACACCATGGCCTAATGCTTTCAGCGTTCATCCTACTCGCCCTAGTCACTTACACTGCACACAACTACATCATACTACAATGAAGAGATCCCCATCACCTAAATACTTCTAGATATGCTCCTTCAGAAGTGAGCAACCGAACGACAACCCCGAATTCAACTACGACAACGTTTTAGGCACGAATGTACTCTGGAACGCCCAATGAGACTCTTTTGTAGGGCATGTCTAAGTTCCGATATATCGAACAAAAACGTGGTGATGAGTTCGACGCCACAACAAGTAATTCCTGTACCACCACTAATGGAAGCCAATATGGAAACTCCTCGTGATGGATATCTCTACCATATCACTAGTCATGAATTAGCTAAGAAAGAATTGATGAAATTCATTAAAGACACATAGGCTCCCATCTGCGATTAGATTAAGGCTCTAAACAAATAGGTTCCAAAGCTCACCAGCCAAGGGAAGGCGGGGTCGAAGGTACCATCATCCCACCTTCAAATGTGGTAAGCCTAGACAAAGGGAAATGGACCACAGATTCTAGAGGATCTACTATAGAACTTGTGATCACGGGGACTTTGTTCTCAAGCACCTCATCTTTTGAAGTCCCAGAAACAAGCAGGACCCATGAGATCCAACCAAAAAAAGACAACGAGATCTAGGCCAAATATCGACCACCTTCTCGGGAAGAGTAGAAGGTTAAAATGGCCAAGTGTGTCTCAACTGGAGTTAAAAGTGACTGTAAGCTATAATGACTCGCCCCATAATCAAGGGATTACCAGGAAATCGTCAAGATTAAACAAGGATTGTTAAAAGATTAGTGGGATGATTTGACGCAAAATGACGATTTTTCCTCTAAAGGAGGGAAAATGTTGACTTTTGACCCAGGAGACTTTCTGCACATTGATTGAGGCCCATTGCATAGATCACAGGTTTATGATTACGTAGACAAGCGACATGTCGAATTTGGAAGTTGTACAATGAAATTACGGGCCTAGAATGATTTCATCAGATTTTACGGTTACACGAGGTAGGTTGACTTTTGGTATTTTATGGGCCTAGATCTTTGTCTCCAAGTTTAATGGAACTCATCCACTAATCCTTATCCCTTACACAAAGCCTTTATTTTTTTGTATCTGCATAACCTGAAACCATATCCCTCACCATTCAACCATCTTCATCTTTCCTTTCTTCTGATATGAGTAGCCTTGAGTGAGGCTGCGTGCTTGTGAAGGATGAGGGAAGAAGGAACAACCACGGCTGCTTGAGGAACCCAAGAAATAGGTGAACCCGTGACCCGAAAAACTTAGATGGTTGGGTTTTGGTTTGAGACATTGAAACCCTAATTCTGGATTACTTCCATCTTCTGTAAGTTCTTGCGAGTGCACATGGCCAAGAAACAGACAAAAAGAGGGCTAGAATGACCCTAGGTGGAAGTTCAAGTTAGCTGAGAAGAACCGAGTTTGGCCAGAGAAATTGAGGTGAGTTTTTCTTACTTTTGAACTCGTAGATTTGTTCTTGGGTAAGAGACGTGTAACGACCCGAACTTTTGTAATTATTATTTTATTGTGAAATTACCATTTTGCCCATGAGGGGGAAAAAGTTAACTTTTGACCTGGAAAATAATTAGGACTTTGACCCATGACAGTGACGTAGATCGGGACGTCACGAGTCTGTAGACAGGCAGCACGTCGAAATCGAACTTCGTACGAGAAAGTTATGGTCACAGAGGCGATTTTGGTGAAATTTACGAACGGAGAATACAATTAAAATAATATTAAAATATTGAAATCTGATCTAGCCCTAGATTTAATCTGGACCATTGGATGAGTGACAAGTGTCACTCATCCCATGGTTATTTTTCCCCAAAACATGGATCTAACACTATTGGCCCATTTTAAATATTTTATTTTCCCTCAATCCACCCCAGCCGTTCATCTCCTGCCATCACTCAATCTGGACCCTCCATTTTCATCTTCTTTTTCTCTATCTGTACGATCATCTCCCTCTCACTCTCATACATATTTTCCCCACTCGTGGAGGACACACACAGCCTTTTCTCGAACCAGCACACCATCGACCCACCTTCCCCATCTACTTGCCAGTAGATAAAACACGCCGTCCACACCACCCTTCATCTTCATCATCAGCCATCACCCTCATCTTTTCCTCTCTGTCTACATCCCCGAAACCAACCCCCAGACCCGAGACGGACGAGATGGCCCACGGCGGCGAAGCACCGGAGGTAAGCCAGAAAACCCGAAAGGCCCCTGTTTTTCCCAAGTTTTCGAACGACCTGTTTTGGCGTGTGTGTTTCGTTTCTCTCAGTTGGGACACGTTCTAGGAGCAGTGATGACCTAGAAGAAGCTAGCTTCGACGTTGGAAATGGGCGGAGGTGACGAGGAAGATGATATGACCCACCCCCAATCCCCCGGGATTAAGGGCTCAGTCCTGCTCCCGTCTAACTTACGCATGACACGAAGGCTAAACCGACGTCCAACCTTCATGTGACACGTAAGTCGGACAAGGGATTCTCGATCCGACTGTCCAAAAATCTTCTAGACATCCCAGAGTGTGCATAATCTACTGTGGATCTCGTGTGTGATGTCTCCGTCTCTCTCGACCAACAGCCCGCACCGCTACAACCTGGAGGGTATCAAAAACACAAAAAGACTGTGAGTGGACAAAAATGAATAATAAGTTTAGAAAACCATTCAGAAGAAATTACATTTCTACCCTCCACGCAAAAACTAATGCATGCATATAAAATCCAATTTACAAAACCATTTTATAGCCAAAACCATCATTGAAAACCAGAATCATTTCTTTCTTCGAATCCGCAATTCAAATCCAGGGCCTCAGCCCAAAATAATAAATCCTTTTCAAAATACGGGAACTCAGTCCCAAAACTCATCAAAACCAAATCATCCGGGCCATTGTCCAAAACATCGGAAAACCAGTGAAAAACATCAATAATGCAAGTTTGGTGGATCTCAAGTGCGCCCGAGTCTTTAAACGCAAAACCATGCGCATAATCAGGCCTTCTCGGGATATCAACGAGTCTTTAAACACAAAACACAACCAACAGGCCTCGGGGGGTATCTTCACCGAATCTTTAAACTCAAAACATATACCGAGTCTTTAAACTCAAAACATATCAATCCAGGACCCTCCCCTTGTCAATCAACCGAGTCTTTAAACTCAAAACTAGATCCAACGGTTTTTCTTTTCTTTTTTCGGGTCTTTAAACCCAAAACCATTTTTCAACCAACAGTGAAAACCATAGAAAATCCTTCTCCGAATTCGCTACAATGATTTCGTAAGCTAGCATCCGGAACCATCATCCCGAAACAAAATCCAGACTTTCCCTTTTAAATTTCAAAACCAAATCCAAAACATCGTTTCCGAAATCCACTTCCAAAACCGAAATCTCGTTTATCGAAATCCCATGAACAGGCTCCAAGCCCGAAATCACTTTTCCAAAATCCATTTCAAATCCTTGAAATCAAATCATATTTCAAATTCCGAAGTCAAATAATCAAAATCATGCTCAAATCACAATAGAAATCAAAACCTCGTAAAACGTACAAATACGTAATAATCTCAAAATACGTGCAAAATTGTAAATAATCAAGATCATAGTCATAATCATAGAATCACGTATGAAAACATATATGCATGCATCATAAGTTAGAAAGCAAAGTCCACTCACAGACCATTTTGCCGCTGTCTCGATTCGCGCGCACTTATGCCGTTCCCGGCTAATCCATTATCACCGGCTTCCCTGAACCTGTCCAAATTCCATTATAAGGTTACTAACTACTTCACAAAGCCTATACTAAAGTCCCGTAATTTACCCTAATTTTTAACTATTTTTAATCGATCCCTAAAACCTTCGAATATCCCAAAATATATCGAGATGATGTCTGATCGACTCGAAACCAGTCTTAAAATGTTTGTTACATCGAATAATTTAAAAGTCATGTTGGAACCATTCTCAAACACTATGCCACGCGCCCACTTACTCCGCCCAAAGGGGCTGTGCGTGGGCCTCATGCGCCAGCACATTCATCTTCAACCTTGCTTCGACCTGGTCTAGGCCGGTCCGGTCCAGGCTGAACCGGCATGAGCGGTTCAACCGTCCAATTCGTTCATTTTTTAGCCGTTTTTAATTCTAATTAATCCTATTGTTTCCTCTAAGTGTTTCTTGTTGTTCTACATGATCAAAACATAAACTTTCTATCCAAATCATACCTCCCAAAATCGAAGAACTTCCTTCAATGTTCCTCCTCTATGTTCTTGCACCTCCAGCCGTCTTAGGCCTTCCTTCTAGGCTTAACAAGCTCTCTACAGTATCCAAAACCTTTCCTGATTAACCAATTTCAATGAAAAACAGCCAAACATGAATTGCCATTTTCGAAGTACAACTCACCCTTTTTCGGGTTTCACGGTTACCAGCCACTACAAGCTCCAAACCAGGCCTGATCCACTCATAACAATCTCTAAAACGTCATCCAACTAATTAAATAGCTTATTGACCACTAAAACAAGCTAATCAAAATGGGGTTTAAAACCAATGATCACGGTTCTTACCTCCACCGTGCACGACTGCCCTCTGTGGTGGTGCCAACCAATTCTTCAGCTGCCACTCTCTTCCCTCCAATCACCAGCTAGCCTCAATTGATGAGGAATCGAAGGTAATTGTTTCACAATTCCTCCTCTTCTGTCTCTGTTTTCCTCACTCACACACCAATCACTCCACTTACTTCACCTCACACACACACACACACACACACACACACACGACTCACTTGTCTCTTCTCTCACACAACCATCTTAAGCTCTTCACTCACATGAACCCAGTGCACGGCCTACCAACCCGTCTCCCCTGTTTCTCTTTTTTCTGATTTCCTCTTAAAACCGTGTAAAACGATTTAAACCCCCGTGTACAATTGTGAGGCAGTGGTGGGGAGTTCCACAGCCTTCCAGTGAAGGACATGTGTCCCAAACCTGGTGGACACAGATTCCCATACAAGCCAAGTGTCACCAATCCTATGGTCACAATTCCCAATGCAGCAAATGACCAAAATACCCCCTATATGACAAATTACCATTTTGCCCCTCATGTTCCTAGACCCATATTGTTACCATCCGAACTCTAATGAACGCATGCTGCCTGTCGTTATATACAGAAGATCGAGACCTACCTAATGGTCCTCGAAATGTGTGAAAAGTTCATGTCGTTTGAAAGGTCAACCTTTTGCCCCTATTCAATAAAATTACCAAAATACCCCTCAACTTCCAAACGCAATAACTTTTCCCTCGAATGTCCGAATCGAACGTGCCACCTGTGTATGAACTCGTGACATCCCGAACTACGTCACGATCATCGGTAAAAGTCCATTTGATCGCCCGAACGAAAAGTCAACATGTTGCCCAATTCCAAGGGTAAAATTGTCATTTCGCACCGTCCGTCCGAAGTCGTCCAACTAATGACTGATTAAGTTTACTAATCCGACATTAACCACTAATCTGATCCCGATTTCTGGGACGGGCTGTTAGAGAAGACGACCCGAGTAAGCCGCGAGTTTTCTTCGAGTTACAGGTATAGATCTTGCCATTGTATCTAGTTTTTGAGGTCACAGACCTGTAGAATAGACATAGACGAAACTCTAGGAGCAAACCCTGTCGAAAATGGTTGTTGGAAATGGAATCTGGGATCGGATCAAGCTGCGGGTCAACGGTGACCCGATTTCAGAACTTCGGTAGGACCCGACCGAAAGGTTGTGATGACATCATCATGTTGACGTCAGTAGTGACATCATGATGACATCATCATGTCAAAAAATGTCAGACAAGAGACCAACTAGGGAGTGACACGTGTCCTCTGACACCTATCAGGGATGACATCATGCTGACGTCATCAGTTACTGTAGCCCCGTTGACCGCGCGTTGACCAGGCGTATGGGAGCGCATGTGAACAGTGTTTTTTTGGGGGGGGGGGGGCTAGTACCATTTTCAAGGTTTCGATAATATGGATCCAATGGCGGTGGTTTCGTGTCGATCGGAGATTGTTAGGTCGGTCAAAATAGGGTTTGAAGCCTCAGGAAGCGTGTCCGGGCTACGTTTCCGAGACGAATCTGTTCTAGGGTTTTAGGGATGAACTAGTGGGGTTCGTTAGTGACTCTTGACCGTGTTGTTACAGGTTTAGGCAGTCGTTGAGAAGCGAGGACCGTGTGTGGGTGGGCTATTTGATTTCTAAAGGATTGCATGCATAAACTATTTTACTATTCCACTTTATAATTGAGATAGGGCTATTATGGGTATTATATGGTGATTCTTATTACATATTATGGTGTTTTGGGAATGAGGTGACAAGACCCATCCCGATTATCCCTTGATAGTCGTGATGGATCCTGCTCCCGTCTGACAATAACCCTAAAGTGCCAAAAGTAACCAAACATATATACATATACAACACAACAAACGCCAGACATTGTCAGACAATGGATAGTTAAGTTTTACAAGACCGTTGACATTACAAGTTTGACTAGTCAACAGATTCACAAAGCATAGGTAATATTACAAGTAGGGATCAAACTCCTACTCTGTACGGTGTCTGAGTGCGCAACGATCTACTTATTCCTTTGCCTCATTTCTAGCCCCTGTACCTGTGCACTGGTCTGGAGGGTAAATAAAACATCAAAGGTGTGAGTGGACAAAAATAAACATTGATAATTACAATTGAGGAAAAATCAATCATACCCTCCAGTTTTCACAAACATGCATGCATATCATAAATCATGAGTAAAAATATATTTGGGCACAAATGTTTATAGATCACAAAACTCAATTAAAACCACGGGACTTATTTCCATATCCAATCTCATATAGTCACGTTTATCCCTGCAACGCGTGCAAATCAAATAGGCTCAAGGACCGCTCAAAATCCGAACATCTGTGGCTGTGCATACCTCACCTGCCGACAATCCAGATCATCGTGAACACATCACTGACCGATCTCCATATAATCCAGCACCTCTGGTCTGAGTCGAGCCTCCCTCGGCTGTAAGACAACAGACCGTGCTACGTGACCTCTCCTGGGTAAACACTTCCATCCCGAAGGCGAGCGTTATCTCCAGGGTGCACTCCGGGGAAAAACATATTTCCATCCGAAAGCCCTAAATATCCGCAACCCATCACCATTATGAAAACCAGTGAAAAACAGTTGCATTGAAAACCAAAATCATTTATTAACACAGGGTCTCAGCCCCAAAATATAGTTTCCTCAAATCCGGAAAACCGAAGTCCCGATTTATTTTATAAATCCGAAAATCATCAATATCATCATGTAATCACATGGAAATACAAATCCAATCAAAATCACAATTCCATTGGGTTTCAAGCCCAAAATATCATTTTCACGCAAATCCGTGCAACCGTAAACCGAGTTTCCATTTTCACGTAAAACCATAAAAAATGTCCAGAAAACATCAAATCAATCCTTGACTCATAATCCGAGTCAAAACATCATTTTCAATCCCGGGCCTACGCCCAAAACATCAATTTCATAATTTCTCAAAAATCGTACAAAAAATAATATAATAATCCATAAAATCGAGAAATCACCGGATTGAAACCTCAATCATGCCAAAGCATATCAAATCCTATAATAAAGCATTTAAATTATATATGCATGCATCACGGTTAGAAACAAAGTCCACTCACACACACTGTCCAGATTGTTCAGCCTCAAGCTGTTTGCTCTCTTCCGATGTCCTGGGAATATTCCGGCCTGTCAAACAAAATAATTTAAAGTTAATGGACTATCGTATAGTCCCATATATGGATTCCCTAATCGTCGGAATTTAATAAAATTATTTAAACATAAACTATACGCTTCGGGTACTCGAAACTACTCTGAATCCATATTCGATTGACCCGAAACCAACGCTAATAGGTTCGTATCATCGAGAAATCAAAACACATGTTGACCACTTTCCCAGAAACTACTCTCCCTCAATTCGATCTCGATTCCTTCCATTCTTTCACCTGATCCCTTCTAATCTATCTTAATTCAAGTTATGTAAACTTAATTACTTTAAACACGACCTTAATCCTAACTTCCCACGATCAACCTTCGAACGGATTTCCTTTTCGGGTTCACTTATTTCGTCATGGCTTTTCAAATTAATTGACATCAGAAGCATCGTGAGAGTGTAATAAACATTTCTACATAATTAATGTCACAAGTTCTTACCTCCAGTTATTCGAACTCAAGCTCGATTTTGAGCAGAAATTGGAGCTTCTGTTCTTGTTCAATACATCACCAATTCTCTTCGTTTTTGTTGTGGATTGGCTCGAGAAGATCTCAGGAAGCTTAATCAAGCCTCAATTCTGATCCTCCAAGCTCACAATTTCGAATTCGAATTCTCATCATTGTTTTCCAATTTTTTCGAATTCTGGAATTTTGGAAGCCTCTCTGTCCCTCTTTTTTTCGCTCCAATTCAGTCTTCTCAATCTCTCCTTCTCTCAACTGATGCAATTCCAATGTATCCAATGTATATCACGGTCAAGGAAGGGACAAATGCTATGATTTTCCCTAATTAAGGGATTAATGTCCCTAATCATCATTATGTTTCCATGTTATCCGAGGCAAAGGAGAAGACAAAGTGACAGGTGTCACTGGCTGGTAGCATGGATCAGCATGCTAATGATTCAACCGTTCACTTTTTAAAAGACCATTTTGCCCTTCGCTCGACAAATTACCGTTTTACCCCTGGACTTTGTAGATCCTTAACTTTCACATCCGAGCTCCGTTTTCGACATGTCACCTGTCTACGGACTCAGCGTCTCGAGATCTACACAATGGTCCTCATGAATTTATGAAAAAATATCCCACTTAAAAAGTCAACTTTAGCCACTCCCTTTTCAAGGGTAAAAACGTCATTTTACATATTATTTTATAATTTTACAAGATTTGGATTTTCGGGGCGTTACATGAGACCTGTCTGGATTATATATAGAATATTTTCAGGGATATTCAGGGAACATAGGGTAACTATACTATTATTGTGTTGTACTTTCCTACCTTACTTTCATTGTCTCCTCTAGAGAGGGTCGTTGGCCTGGGTGGACCCTAGAGTAGTCACGGGACACTGACTGAGGGGAGTTAACCCTCGGTTGGTTACTTACTCTCAGGAAGGCATATTGATTATACCTCGGGCAGTGACTCGGGATATCGGGCACTGGTCGACCTAGAGGATTTCTTGGGATTTGAGACCCTGAGTGGCAACGCGTAGCCTTAGAATCGTGACATTATTATTAGGCATCGGAGGTGCCGGGTTAGGTTTTACAGTGCACTATTATGTTGGTTTTCCCTATTCGTTTATTATATGATTTTGTGATTATGATACTATTACGATTACTATATTTAATTCAATGCTTGTAAGTTTTGGAAAATTGAGGGGTAAAACTTTATGATTTATTTATATTATTAAATTGGATTTGTAAACTGTTTATTTTCGACCCACTCACTCTTTAATGTTTTACTGACCCCTCCAAGCCGTGCCACAGAATTAGAGGAGGAGCCGGAGGACGAGGCTTAGTGTAACGACCCGTCCCAAATTCCATGATTAGATTAGTGACTAATCACGATTAGTGAGGTTAATTGGTGATTAGTTAGGCTAAATCGGACGAACGATGCGAAATGACCATTTTGCCCCTAGTGGTGGCAAAACGTTGACTTTTCAATCGGGCGGTCAAATGGACTTTGACCGATGACCGTGACGTAGTTCGTGAAGTCACGAGTTCATAGACAGGTGGCACGTTCAATTCCGACGTTCGAGGAGGAAGTTATGACGTTCGGAAGTTTAGGGGCATTTTGGTAATTTTGGTTAAAAGGGTCAAAATGTTGACTTTTTGATCAGGAGGTCCGATGGCCAAGGGCCAAAGACCATTACGTATATGGGGACGATACGAATCCGTAGACAGGCGGCACGTCGAATTCGGACGTTCGACGACGAAGTTACGGTTCACGGAAGTTCTAGGTTACTATTCACGACGACACGTTTTACGAGACAAAAAGTGCAGATGTCTCTAGTGGGCCCAGATATTTAATGGAGGCCTAATGGATGAGTGACAAGTGTCACCCATCCACTGGACATCACTTTTCATTCATGCATCTTCCATTTCCTCTTCATCGATCATTTTCTTCGTTTTTCCTAAACCAAAACCGATCCACCATTCTCACCCAAATCCAAACCCATGACCCTAGGACCAAGACTGAGGGCAGAGAGGGGGAAGAAGACCAGATGGAGGTGGCTGGACGGCTGGAACCGCCGTGGGCGGTGGCTGGAGCCCAGAACCCGAGCGGGTACCCGGTAAGCCCGATAAACCCATTTTTCTTCTATTTTTCGATTTAGACATTATGGTTGCTATTAGTTGATTAGGATGAGTTTATTGAGGTTGTAGGAAGGTGTAGAGGGTGTTTTGGACGGCGGTGAAGGGTTGAGCAGCCCTGGGTGCAATCGGGAAAATTGAACCGTGAGGTTCAAAAATTGAACCGTGGATTCTCGTGGGTTTTAGGGATTCTAATTAATTGGGTTAGGTTCCTAGGACGATTATAGGAAGGTTAGGATTGATTAGGATTGAAAACGGTGAAAAACTGGGCTGGAATGAGCCTGGACCGGTTACGCCGGTCCAGTTGCAGGGGTTGGACCGGACCGGCCAGCCCGGACCGACTGTGCGAGGTTGAAGGTGGTGACGTGGCATGATGACGTGGCACCTGTCAGATTGTCAGGTGACATGGACTACTCATCAGCCGACACGTGTCACATGTCAGTGCACAGTCAGCACTGACATGTCAGTGACGTGGCCCAATCAGGGGCTGACGCGTGGCACAGACGTGGACCAGTGCCGTGATGACACGTGGCACATGTCAGACTGCCACGTGGCACTGACAGCACAGTTGTAACACCCCGGACATTCGAGGACTTTAATATTGTAATTTAATGTATCAATTGACGTTTTTACCCTTGTTAATGGTATGGCCAAATTGTTGACTTTTTGATTGGTAGGTCAAATAGACCTTGACCAATGACAGTGACGAAGTTCGGGACGTCACAAGTTCATAGACGGGTGGCACGCCCATTTCGGACGATCAGGGAAAAAGTTATGACTATCGGAAGTTCAGGGGCGTTACCGTAATGGTGACGGTTAGGGCAAAAATGTTGACTTTTCGTTTAACAATTAATTTACACACGTCTCCAAACCCGTTAGGTAGGTCTCGACGTCCTGAGTCCGTAGACAGGCGGCACGCCGAAATCGGACTTCGTATGGCTGAGTTACGGGTCTAGGAAGTGAGGGGCATTTTGGTAATTATTGAACCAGGGGCATTTTGGTCTTTTTCCCTGGTTACTGTAGCAACTGCGGGGGAACCATGGACGGCACCACCATGTGCGGTGGTTCAGTGCACAATTGATTATGCCAATATGTGCTGGAAAGTCTGGGCTGTCTTTTGCTTTTGAACGTGGCCTGAACCGTCCAAACCTGCACGATCAATTGTTAATTGAAATTCGAAGCTTTCGGGGGACAAATTTCAGGGGACAAATTGGACACCCACGAGCCTCTGGGACGTCTTGAATTTGTTTAAAATTGATTAGGACATAAGTGAGCATCACTCTGATGCAGAAATAACTGAGAACGGGTTAGGAAAACCAGAGAAACCATTTCGGGCAAAATTGGAGGGAAAATCGGGTTTTAATTTCTGGTGAGTGTTGGACCAAACCAAGGCCTGGTTTAGTCTTCTGGGAGTGTTTGGAACTCAACCAAATCGAAATTGAAGGCTAACTGTCACGGTTGAGCTAGGACGGAGGCTGCTGTTTTCAGGGAAGTTGCAGAGCTTGGGACGACAACCTTCAGGTACTTTCAGACACAATTGATTGTTCATTTTGGTTTGTTTTGATCCTGTTATGCTTCCGGTGAAGTTAATTGGACAATGGGTTTGAAACCAGGAAGTTCTGGTGATTGACCCGATTGGTTGATCGCGGGTCGATGGGTCGTTTGGGGATGTGTCCAGGTTGATTTTTGTCACAGAACCTCAATTGGATAGTTAATGAACATGTTAGGATCAAATTGGATTGAAATCGAGTAGGAATTGATGGGTATTCAACCGGGTCAAGCCGCGGGTGGCAGGCCCGTATTACATACAAACGGGTGAAGGAGGTGACACTGTAGCTACAGTGTCAGGCGCGTGACTTTCACGCGCAGCCACTTTGGGCGGCGCGTGAGGGCGCGTTGGACCTTATCTCCGATCACGATCAACATGACTTTTGTTCCTCTCATCATTCTGAACATTTTTGGTGATTTAACCATGTTGATCTGAGATAAGCTTTGATGGGTCAGTTTAGGGCCGGTTACCTCGGGAAACGTGTGGTACGGTTTCCCCGGGCCGGTTTCTATTTCGGACTTTGTGGTTAAACGTTTAAGACTTGTAGTGACCCTTACATGTGATTTGAACTGACAGGAATTGTACGATAATCTCGGTACAGGTCCGTACGCGCAGATTCGCAGCGGAATCGTATAGTGAGTGGGCCCGTTTTCATTAAACCCTTGCATGCTTAAATGTTTTCTGATTTACTTATATGTTCACATGCTGGAATCTATAAATGGTTTTGATGATATTGAGATTTCGGTTATAGCACGTTTCACGGTATTTGGGCATGAGACCCGTTTGATGAAACGTAACGATCGGTTCAGATTTTACCTATGTATACATATATGTTTGCATGTGGATATCAATAAAATGTATTTGGTACTGCACTGTATAGATCTTTCCATATTATATTGTCTCCTCCGGATGAGGTACCCCGGAGAGGTCACGGACGTCTAGAACGTCCAGCGTCTATGACGCTAAGCATCGGGGATGCTGTAACCGAACAGGGTTCGGGGATTGAACTCGGAATTGAGACCCGAGTGGCATGCGTAGCCTTGTGATTGTGACCTTATTGGACGTCAGGGACGTCAGACATCAGGGATGTCGGATTGGAGTGTATAGTGCAGTGGCTAAAATTATGGTTATGGTTTTATTACATGCCTTATGATTCATATTATATTATTTATGATTTTAAATGATGCCGCATACATGTTTGGAAAAAGGAGGGGTAAATTATATGTTTTACTTATCAAACGATTTTATAAACTTGAGTTTCGGTCCACTCACCCTTAATGTTTTGGTAACCCCTCCAGGTCGTGATACTGAGGTAGAGGAGGAACCTGAGGCTGAGGCATAGATCTACTTCTGCGTACTTGAACCCCTGCTGGGTGGTGTACCCGCAGGGTATTGTTAGAGTCGTGCTCGCAACTTGTAATTTCGGATTTCATCCCTTGTCTGACATCTGTTTAATTCGGATTTGTTGTATGACTTTAATTTTAATTATTTATGCATTTGAGGTTTTGAGGTCAAAATTGGTATGAATTATTGGGTGTCAGACGGGAGCAGGGCACGTCCCCATATGGTTCCAGAGAGGATCGAGGCGGGTCCTGTCAGCTTGGTATCAGAGCACTAGGTTGTGGTCAGTACTAGGGTATGGTCAGCATGCTAGACTAGCGATTAGTACTAGTTACTTTTCGACTTTTAAACATCGTTATCTGATCTATGCCTCTTGACAGTTGGTTATGCCTCCTAGGAGAATTCCTCATACACGAACTGACGAGGATCTAGAAAGGGAGATGGAATGCGCGAGCATTGAAAGGGCTCAACGTTTGGGAGCGACTCCTTTCTGTGGGGGATCAAACCCCGAGGATGCTCATGATTGGATCACCAAGTGGGAGAGGATCTTCTCGGTGATGCACTGCCCTCCGGGCGAACGGGTAACCTTGGCGGCCTTCTTGCTGGAAGGAGGAGCCTACCAGTGGTGGCACGGACTCGAAATGTCTGGGTGGTCTGTCCATACCACTACTTGGGAAGCTTTCCGTTCCAGATTTCTGGACCAGTACTACCCGCGATCGTTCCGCGCGGCAAGGGAGGCTGAATTCCTGCGGCTGGAGCAGGGTGACATGTCCGTTGTGGACTACGAGCAAACTTTCGGGAAACTTTCCCGGTTCGCTGCATCATTCGTGAGCACGGAGGAGGACAAATGCCAAAGGTTCAAGCTTGGAATCCGGGGGGAGATCCGGGCAAGTGTGACTGCTGCTACTCATGCTTCACTGAGAGATTTGGTCGACGCTGCGGTGCGTGTCGAGGCCAGTCTGGCGGCACACCAGACACGACAACCTTCGGGCGAGGGGCGACGTCAGGATCGCCCACATCGTGGACCATCGGTCCATAAGAACAATAAGGGAGGGGGCTACAGGGGAGCACCCTCATCCTTCAAGGGTCGTGGCTGGTCAGGTCGACGTGGAGGCTCTCAGGGCAGAGGATCTGGATACAACTATGGGCAGCGCTCATCTTGGAGCGGTGCTTCTGGCGGGCATTCGGACAGGCCGAGGCCAGTAACTTGTTTTGCTTGCGGAGAGGAGGGCCACTATGCCAGTGATTGCCCGCAGTTGTCCAAGAACAACGACGCTAGGGGCTCTAGTGTGGTGCATAGCACGGCTTCCCACACTAATGGAGGTCGCGGTCAAGGAGGTGACCGTGGTGCTGGGCGTGGCGGGCGCGGGCGCGGACGGAACGGAGGGTCGAGGGCCCAAGTATTTGCAATGACCCAGTAGCAGGCGACTGCCCCAGGCGTGGTCACAGGTACACTACATATCTTAAACCTTCTTGTACGTGTATTGATGGATGCGGGGGCTACACATTCTTTTATTTCGAAGAATTGTGCTGGTATGCTTGATTGTGTGGTATCAGCTTTAGATTGCGAATTGGGTGTTGGCACCCCGATGGGCATCGTGTACCTTGTGAATCGGGTGATGCGGAGGTGCCCGGTAAGAATTGAGGATGTGGATTTACCAGCAAACTTAATTATTCTGGATATCCATGACTTCGATATAATCCTAGGGATGGATTGGCTGTCGGAGCACGGATCGCTCATCGATTGCTGTAGCAAGCAAGTGATTCTGCGAAGCCCGGGTTTGCCGGAGGTTATCTTCCAGGGGGAACGTGATGGTTTGCCTCCTGAAGTGATCTCTTCACTTACTGCTACCAAACTTCTACGGAAGGGATGCCAGTGTTATCTGGTGCATGTCGTGTCGGATCAGGTTGATACTCCGGGTATCGACGAGATACCGGTGGTGCGTGAGTTTCCGGATGTGTTCCCGGAAGACTTACCTGGATTGCCACCATCGCGGGAGATCGAGTTTACTATTGAACTACTCCCGGGTACCCGACATATATCCCAGGCACCATACCGGATGGCGCCGGCCGAGTTGCGAGAACTCAAGACTCAATTGCAGGAGTTAGTGGATTTGGGATATGTCCGACCAAGTACTTCACTGTGGGGAGCACCGGTGTTGTTCGTAAAGAAGAAGGAGGGAAGTCTCCGTTTGTGTATTGATTATCGACAACTCAACAAGGTGACGCTGAGAAACCAGTATCCTCTACCCAGGATCGATGACCTTTTTGACCAGTTGCGGGGAGCTCAGTGCTTCTCGAAAATTGATTTGCGGTCTGGGTATCACCAACTGTGGATTTCGGAGGTGGATATTCCGAAAACTGCTTTTCGAACCCGTTATGGACACTACGAGTTCCTGGTTATGCCTTTTGGCTTGACGAATGCTCCAGCAGCATTCATGGATCTGATGAACCGGGCCTTCCGACCCTACCTGGATAAGTTCGTGATTGTGTTCATCGATGATATTTTGGTGTACTCGAGGAGTGCCCGTGCACATGAGGAACATCTACGGTTGGTCTTGGAGAGGCTGAGATAAGAACAATTGTACGCCAAGCTGAGCAAGTGTCAGTTTTGGTTAAGCAGTATTGGTTTTCTGGGACACGTGATATCGACGGATGGGATTTGCGTGGATCCCCAGAAAACAGAAGCGGTAACCAACTGGGCTAGACCGACAACGGTGACCGAGGTGCGGAGTTTCGTCGGATTAGCAGGTTACTACCAGAGATTCGTGGAGGGTTTCTCC
Organism: Prinsepia uniflora; assembly: GCA_032719365.1. NCBI lineage: Eukaryota > Viridiplantae > Streptophyta > Magnoliopsida > Rosales > Rosaceae > Prinsepia > Prinsepia uniflora. Next base: position 19,840,085 of record CM064863.1, read on the forward strand.
AAAATTGCTGCACCATTGACTCGTTTGACTCGGAAAGGAGTGAAGTTTATCTGGGACGAGCAGTGCGATCGGAGCTTTCAAGAGTTGAAGGATCGATTGACCACTGCACCTGTCCTTACATTGCCGGATGACAGTGGAGAGTTTGTGGTTTTCAGTGACGCTTCACTGCAAGGTTTGGGCTACGTGTTGATGCAAACTGGCAAGGTTATCGCCTATGCATCCCGGCAGCTGAAGACTCATGAGTTGAACTACCCTACCCATGATTTGGAGTTGGCGGTGGTGGTTCATGCTCTAAAGATCTGGAGACATTATCTATTCGGCGCAACGTGTCGGATATACACCGACCACCAGAGTCTTAAATACTTATTCACTCAGAAGGAGCTTAACATGAGACAACGGAGATGGTTGGAGCTGCTGAAGGACTATGACTGTACGATCGAGTACCATCCGGGTAAGGCCAATGTGGTGGCTGATGCACTCAGTAGGAAGTCAGCAGGATCCGTTGCACACCTGGGGATGGTGTACCTTCCCTTACTGGTGGAACTCCAGAAGGCGGGAGTTATTTTGGGTACGGATGCACATGGAGCTTTGTTGGCCAGCTTCCATGTACGACCTGTACTGATTGATCGGATTATCGAAGCACAACTTCAGGATCTGATACTCTGTATTTACAGAATTGAGGTCGATGCGGATGGGAGACAGGATTTTACCATCCGGGACGATGGAGCACTTGTGAAGTTGGGCCGTTTGTGTGTACCTGCAGTGGCAGAGTTACGGGCCGAGATTCTTGAGGAGGCCCATAGTTCGGCCTATGCTATGCATCCGGGAGGTACAAAGATGTACCGTACCCTCCGGAACCATTATTGGTGGCCAGTAATGAAGAAGGATATTGCCGAGTTCGTAAGCAAATGCTTAACCTGTCAGCTGGTTAAGGCGGAACGGCAGAGACCGTATGGGGCTATGCAGCCACTTCCGATTCCCGAGTGGAAATGGGATCACATCACCATGGACTTCGTCTTTAAGTTACCGAGGACTCAGAGTGGAGTGGACGGAGTATGGGTGATCGTGGACCGGCTAACCAAATCAGCCCATTTTCTGCCTGTTCAGGAGACCTATAAACCTAATCGACTGGCTCAGTTGTTTGTGAAGGAAATCATACGATTGCATGGTACGCCGGAATCAATCGTGTCCGATCGTGATCCGCGTTTCACTTCCAGGTTCTGGCGGAGTTTGCAAGCTACTCTGGGAACAACCCTACGTTTCAGTACTGCTTTCCATCCACAGACCGATGGACAGTCTGAAAGAACCATTCAGACCCTGGAAGACATGATGAGGTCATGTGTACTACAGTTTCAGGACTCTTGGGATACTCATTTGCCATTAATGGAATTCGCTTACAACAACAGCTATCAGGCAAGCATCGGGATGGCACCTTATGAGGCACTGTATGGTCGACAGTGTAGGACACCTATCTGCTGGACGGAGATAGGAGAGCGAACGGCTGTAGGGCCGGAATTGATGGACTTGACCTTGGAAACTGTTCGTGTTATCAAGGAGAGATTGAAGGCGGCACAGGATCGCCAGAAGAGTTATGCCGATCGACGGATTCGAGACTTGGAATTTGAAGTGGGAGATTTCGTCTTCCTGAAGTTATCACCGTGGAAGGCGATTATCCGATTTGGTCGACGGGGGAAACTGAGTCCGCGTTTTATCGGACCATATGAGATCGTGGAGAGAATCGGCAGAGTTGCTTACAGATTGGCACTACCTCCAGAACTATCTAGAGTTCACAATGTTTTCCACATATCGATGCTGCGGAAGTACGTACGTGATGCTTCTCATGTACTTGGGGAACAACCTGTCGAACTACGGGGGGATTTGAGCTTTGAGGAACAACCAGTACAGATCTTGGATCGGAAGGACAAGGTACTACGTCGGAAGACGATCCCTCTCGTGAAGATTCTCTGGAGAAACCAGAATGTGGAAGAAGCCACATGGGAGCCTGAGGCTCAGATGCGAGAACAATTTCCTCATTTGTTTCTTTGAAATTTCGGGACGAAATTTCTTAAGGGGGGAAGGTTGTAACACCCCGGACATTCGAGGACTTTAATATTGTAATTTAATGTATCAATTGACGTTTTTACCCTTGTTAATGGTATGGCCAAATTGTTGACTTTTTGATTGGTGGGTCAAATGGACCTTGACCAATGACCGTGACGTAGTTCGGGACGTCACGAGTTCATAGACGGGTGGCACGCCCATTTCGGACGATCAGGGAAAAAGTTATGACTATCGGAAGTTCAGGGGCGTTACCGTAATGGTGATGGTTAGGGCGAAAATGTTGACTTTTCGTTTAACAATTAATTTTCACACGACTCCAGGACCGTTAGGTAGTTCTTGACGTCCTGAGTCCGTAGACAGGCGGCACGCCGAAATCGGACTTCATATGGCTGAGTTACGGGTCTAGGAAGTGAGGGGCATTTTGGTAATTATTGAACCAGGGGCATTTTGGTCTTTTGCCCTGGTTACTATAGCAACCGCGGGGGAACCATGGACGGCACCACCATGTGCGGTGGTCCAGTGCACAATTGATTATGCCAATATGTGCTGGAAAGTCTGGGCTGTCTTTTGCTTTTGAACGTGGCCTGAACCGTCCAAACCTGCACGATCAATTGTTAATTGAAATTCGAAGCTTTCGGGGGACAAATTTCAGTGGACAAATTGTACACCCACGAGCCTCTGGGACGGCTTGAATTTGTTTAAAACTGATTAGGACATAAGTGAGCATCACTCTGATGCAGAAATAATTGAGAACGGGTTAGGAAAACCAGAGAAACCATTTCGGGCAAAATTGGAGGGAAAATCGGGTTTTAATTTCTGGTGAGTGTTTGGAACTCAACCAAATCGAAATTGAAGGCTAACAGTCACGGTTCTGCTAGGACGGAGGCTGCTGTTTTCAGGGAAGTTGCAGAGCTTGGGACGACAACCTTCAGGTACTTTCAGACACAATTGATTGTTCATTTTGGTTTGTTTTGATCCTGTTATGCTTCCTGTGACGTTAATTGGACAATGGGTTTGAAACCAGGAAGTTCTGGTGATTGACCCGATTGGTTGATCGCGGGTCGATGAGTCGTTTAGGGATGTGTCGAGGTTGATTTTTGTCACAGAACCTCAATTGGATAGTTAATGAACATGTTAGGATCAAATTGGATTGAAATCGAGTAGGAATTGATGGGTATTTAACCGGGTCAAGCCGCGGGTGGCAGGCCCGTATTACAGACAAACGGGTGAAGGAGGTGACACTGTAGCTACAGTGTCAGGCGCGTGACTTTCACGCGCAGCCACTTTGGGCGGCGCGTGAGGGCGCGTTGGACCTTATCTCCGATCACGATCAACATGACTTTTGTTCCTCTCATCATTCTGAACATTTTTGGTGATTTAACCATGTTGATCTGAGATAAGCTTTGATGGGTCAGTTTAGGGCCGGTTACCTCGGTAAACGTGTGGTACGGTTTCCCTGGGCCGGTTTCTATTTCGGACTTTGTGGTTAAACGTTTAAGACTTGTAGTGACCCTTACATGTGATTTGAGCTGACAGGAATTGTACGATAATCTCGGTACAGGTCCGTACGCGCAGATTCGCAGCGAAATCGTACAGTGAGTGGGCCCGTTTTCATTAAACCCTTGCATGCTTAAATGTTTTCTGATTTACTTATATGTTCACATGCTGGAATCTATAAATGGTTTTGATGATATTGAGATTTCGGTTATAGCACGTTTCACGGTATTTGGGCATGAGACCCGTTTGATGAAACGTAACGATCAGTTCAGATTTTACCTATGTATATATATATATTTTTGCATGTGGATATCAATAAAATGTATTTGGTACTGCACTGTATAGATCCTTCCATATTATATTGTCTCCTCCGGATGAAGTACCCCGGAGAGGTCACGGACGTCTAGAACGTCCAGCGTCTATGACGCTAAGCATCGGGGATGCTGTAACCGAACAGGGTTCGGGGATTGAACTCGGAATTGAGACCCGAGTGGCACGCGTAGCCTTGTGATTGTGACCTTATTGGACGTCAGGGACGTCAGACATCAGGGTGTCGGATTGGAGTGTATAGTGCAGTGGCTAAAATTATGGTTATGGTTTTATTACATGCCTTATGATTCATATTATATTATTTATGATTTTAAATGATGCCGCATGCATGTTTGGAAAAAAGAGGGGTAAATTATATGTTTTACTTATCAAACGATTTTATAAACTTGAGTTTCGGTCCACTCACCCTTAATGTTTTGGTAACCCCCCCAGGTCGTGATACTGAGGTAGAGGAGGAACCTGGGGCTGAGGCATAGATCTACTTCTGCGTACCTGAACCCCTGCTGGGTGGTGTACCCGCAGGGTATTGTTAGAGTCGTGCTCGCAACTTGTAATTTCGGATTTCATCCCTTGTCTGACATATGTTTAATTCGGATTTGTTGTATGACTTTAATTTTGATTATTTATGCATTTGAGGTTTTGAGGTCAAAATTGGTATGAATTATTGGGTGTCAGACGGGAGCAGGGCACGTCCCCATATGGTTCCAGAGAGGATCGGGGCGGGTCCTGTCAACAGTGACATGGACCAATGGGAGCATGACACGTGGCACCTGTCAGAGTCTGACATGTCAGACCTGACAGCTGTCAGATGATGTCATGCTGACGTCAGCGATGACGTCAGCAGGTACTGTAGCTGGCGCGTGAAGCGCACGCACAGCCACTTCAGGCGGCGCGTGAGGGCGCGTGGCAGGGAATCTGCGGAAGGTTCCAACATACGAAATCTTCTATTCGATGTAACGAACATTTTGGGACTGGTTTCGTGTCGATCGGACACCGTCTTGATATGTTTCGGGGCATCAGAAGGTTTAGGTTCGGTTTTAAAAATAGTTAGAAAATCGGTAAAATTACGGGGCTTTGGTAGGAGGTTAATTAAGTAGTTAGTAACCTTCTGTTATGATTTGGACAGGTTTGGGAGTCCCGGTGATGGTGATTGGCTCGGGGAGCCGTATGGCACGTAAATCAAGGCGGCAGCTCGGACGTTTTGTGAGTGGACCTTGTTTTCTAAATTGGTGCATGCATAAATGTTTATTATATGTTTTATTACTTGTTTGATGATGCCATGGGTGCATTTGTGTGTGGTTACGTATAAGCACGTATTTCGAGGTTTCGACCTTATACGGTGCTTATACGGGTCTGTATTTCTTATTGGTTTTAATGAAATGGCTTTGGATTTATAAAAGGATAAACTCGGGTATGAGACCCATTTGGTTTTGTCTCGGGCATATGACCCCAGATTTCGGGCACGGTGCCCAGCTGATGTCATATGTTCGGGCACGAGACCCAGTTATTTTATGGTTTATGATTTCGGGTCAGGGACCCTAGATAGATTTCCAAGTTCATGACGGTTTATGGGAACCGGCATGAACTCTGGAAAGGTCATTGTGGTTCATGACGGTTTATGGGAACCGGCATGAACCTTTGTCAGGTCATTCTGGTTCTTGACGGTTTATGGGGACCGGCATGAACCCTGGTTATGTTATTACGGTACATGACGGTTTATGGGAACCGGCATGTTACCTGATTATGGATATTATGGATCATGACGGTTCAGGGGAACCGGACTTGAATGTTTATGTTATGTATATATATGTTCATCTACCTTCCTTTACTTCTATTATCTCCTCCGGGGAGGGTCGTTGGCCTGGGTGGACCTCGGAGTAGTCACGGAGCACCGACTGAGTGGAGTCACCCCCCAGTTGGGTTCCTTACTCTCAGGAAGGCTATGGTTACTATTACCTCGAGTAGGACCAGTGGTCTGCGGACATTGACCTTGAATTTGAGAAGAATCGGATTGAGACCAGGGTAGGACGCGCGTAGCTTTGGATACCGTGACAGGATTGGTTGTGTGACTTATATGTATATATGATATATGATATGATATATGAGATTTGGATATGTGGTGTGCACAGGTGTGCACAGGATTTGGGCAGTGGCCCGTATGGTCATTTTCATTGTGGTCCTTTCGACCTTGGTTTATATCTGCTTTGGGCTTAGTCCCACATATGGTTTGTTTTGGATAAATGGTTTTCGAATGCATTCATGCTTTTTAGTGAGGGGTACAAATGTCTTCTTAATAAATGTTTTTATAAACTCTTGTTTTGTCCACTCACAGTTTTTAATGTTTTGACTGCCCTTCAGGTTGACATCGGATGAGGACTGTAGCAGAGACCGAGATATCACATACCTCCTCCGGATCCTGGCGTACTCTGATAGCCCGGGAGGGCAAAGGTCGAAATTATCCCTTGTCTAACACTCCGTGTCAGACAGGAGCAGGGTCATCCCGCACTAATCCAGGGGGGGGGGGGGGATTGGGATGGGTCCTGTCACTTAGACTAGTTTGTTGTGCACTTGTACACCCAAGTGGGTAGGTTGAGCAGTATTTATGTAACCTGACTATTGTGCTCATATTTTGTATTGTGTTATCCCTAGTCTGACAACATATTACTCTGAACTCTTATGTTTAACATTATTTATTTAATTTGAAGTATTTTAGTTATGTTAAGAGTATTTTTGGTATGTTTGGAGTCGTTGTCAGACAGGAGCGGGACACATCCCCGGGTGGTCCCAGTGGGATTGGGATGGGTCTTATCAGGCGAGTCGAATCGTGAAAATTTGGTGGAAAACGGTTGAAAAACGGCGAAGTTAGAACCAAGTAGGCTTTCGGGTTGAATGACTTGTTATAGGGATCCGAGTCGACCCAGTTGGAGGTAGGAGATGATGATGTGGCAGTCCAGGTCATCGCTGTCAAGCCTTGTGGAAAATCAGATAATGCCACATGGTAACTTACCAGGTGGTTATCAGTAAGGACGTGGTAACTATCAGGTGGTTATCAGATGACTCGGCGGTCCACATAGCTTTTTTTTCTATCTTGGGCTGGCTTGAGTCTATCCCGGATGAGTTTAACCTTCTCCGTCGTCAAGTCTACCAATTCTGATCTATATAATTTTCTTTCGCCCATGTCAGTCCAACACAAAGGGGTTCTGTACTGCCGTCCTTACAAGGCTTCATAAGGAGCCATCCCAATACTTGCTTGGTAACTATTGTTGTAGGCGAATTCCATTAACGGTAATTGTGACTCCCAAGTACCCTGGAATTGCAAAACACATGCTCTCATCATGTCCTCTAAGGTCTGGATAGTCCGTTCTGACTGCCCGTCGGTTTGAGGGTGGAATGTCGTACTAAAATGCAATCTTGTCCCCAAAGCTTCCTGTAAGCTCTGCCAGAATCTGGACGTAAATCGTGGATCTCGATCAGATACAATGGAGGGAGGGGTGCCGTGTAATCGAATAATCTCATCAATGAATAGTCTGGCATACTGTGTCATCTGAAAGTCTTCCCTTACAGGTAAGAAATGCACTGATTTGGTAAGCCTATCCACAATTACCCAAACTCCATCGTGTCCTTTGGGCGTTTTGGGAAGTTTAAACACAAAATCCATTGTTATATGATCCCATTTCCATTCTGGGATTGGAAGTGGTTGCAGTGCTCCATAGGATCTTTGTCTCGCAGCCTTTACTTGTTGACATATCAAGCACTTACTACCATACTCAGCAATCTCTCGCTTCATACCCGGCCACCAATAATGTTCTTGCAGCGTACGGTACATTTTAGTCCCACCTGGATGCATAGCATACGTCGAACTATGGGCCTCTTCCAAAATCTCCTTCTTTAAAGTTACATCTCCGGGTACATATAGTCGTCCTTCCTTTACTAAGGCTCCATCCTCTCTAACTGTAACATCTTGTCGTTCCCCTACTTCAACTTCGATTTAGAGGATACACAAGATAGGGTCTTGAAGTTGAGCACCCGGTCAATCAGAATCGGTCGCACCTGGAAACTAGCCAGCAAGACACCTTGGTTATCAACTCCCAAAGTAACTCCAGTCCTATGGAGTTCAACCAATAAGGGCAAGCGTATCATTCGTAGATGAGCCACAGGATGTGCTGATTTTCGACTCAAAGCATCAGTTACCACATTAGCTTTTCCAGGATGGTACTCAATTGTGCAGTCATAATCCTTAAGTAGTTCCAGCCATCGTCTCTGCCTCAAATTTAGCTCCTTCTGTGTGAAAAAGTACTTCAAACTCTTATGATCAGTGAAAATTCTACACGTCTCACCATACAAATAATGTCTCCAGATCTTTAGGGCGTGTAACACTGCAGCTAATTCTAAATCGTGGGTAGGATAGTTACGCTCATGCGGTTTCAGTTGTCGGGAGGCATATGCAATCACCTTCCTATGTTGCATTAACACACACCTCAATCCTTGTAAGGATGCATCACTATACACCTCAAAATTCCCGCTATCATTCGGAAGGGTTAAGACAGGAGCAGAGGTCAACCTTTTCTTCAGTTCCTGGAAACTTCGCTCACAGCTTCATTCCAAATGAACTTAATTCCCTTCCTGGTCAAGTGGGTCAATAGGGCAGCAATCGTAGAAAATCCTTCTACGAAACGTCTGTAGTAGCTGGCTAACCCCAAAAAGCTCCTAACCTCGGTCACTGTTTTCGGTTGCTCCCAGTTAGCAACTGCCTCAATCTTCTGGGGATCAACATGAATTCCTTCCACGGAAATCACATGTCCTAGAAAACCAACACTAGTTAACCAGAATTGGCACTTACTCAGTTTGGCAAAGAGTTGGTTCTTCCTTAGTGTATCATGCACAATCCTCAAATGCTCCTCGTGCGCCTTCTCACTGCCTGAATACACCAAAATGTCATCAATGAACACAATAAAAAACTGATCAAGGTATTCCTGGAATACTCGATTCATCAAATCCATGAACGCCGCAGGTGCATTAGTCAATCCAAATGACATCACCAGGAACTCATAATGACCATATCGAGTTCAGAAGGCTGTTTTGGGAATATCCTCTTCTTGAATCCTTAACTGGTGGTAACCAAAACGGAGATCAATCTTCAAAAAATACTTAGCTCCCCTTAATTGATCAAACAAGTCATCAATCCGAGGCAAAGGGTACTTATTCTTTATCGTGACCTTATTAAGTTGCCTATAATCCATGCATAATCTCAAATTCCCTTCTTTCTTTCTCACGAACAATACGGGGGCTCCCCATGGCGATACGCTCGGTCGAATAAACCCCACATCCACTAGATCTTGCAATTGCACCTTCAATTCCCTTAACTCAGCCGGTGCCATCTGATAAGGTGTCAAAGAAATAGGTCGTGTACCAGGAATTAGTTCGATGGTGAACTCAATCTCCCTAGGAGGGGGCAATCCTGGTAAATCTTCAGGGAATACATCTGGGAATTCACACACTACTAGGATGTCCTCATCCTTGGCTGGGGTATCCCATACATCGACCACATAAGCTAAATAACCCTGGAAACCCTTCCTAAATAATCTAACTGCCGTGAGGGCCGATATGACTCTAGAGGGTAACACCCTCCAATCTCCCTGAAATACCACCTCTGGAAATCCTAGGCTCCGGAGTATCACCCTCTTATCGAAACACTCGATAGCCCAAAGAGACATCACACCCTTGACCTGCGCGCACAAAAAGAGCAACCCTGCTCTGATACCAAGTTGACAGGACCCATCCCAATCCCCCCGGGATTACTGTGGAATGTGCCCTGCTCCCGTCCAATAAGGGGTGTCAGACAAGGGATAACCAAGAGTCACTATCCAAACGGGGCTTCCAGAGTGCGCAAGGATCGATGGAGGAGGCGTGCAATGTCCCAGTCTCTACTGCAGTCGCATCCGTGATCAACCTGAAGGGCATTAAAACCAATAAAAGTTGTGAGTGGACGAAAATCATTAAGTTCATTAAACACAGTTATAAGACATTTATGCCCTCCAATAAAAACGTATGCATGCCACGAAAACCAGTAACCAAAACGTTTGTTCAACCAAGCCATTAGGGCCTTAGCCCAAAAACCATTAACTCAAACCAGGTGTGGGAACTCAGCCCAAAACCGTGGAATACCACATCCATACATACAAAAACCATGTGGGCCACCGCCCAAAATCATAAACATAAATCCATAATTCCAAAACCATTTAGGGTCCCCGACCCGAAATACCATTTCATATATTCATTAATTTATATTTACCACATTACCATCTCTAGTATCCCAGATGCTTAGCGTCCCAGACGCTTGACGTCCCAGACGTCATATCTCACGGTATAATAAGCGACGCGTGCTACCCGGGGTCTCTCCGGGTCAATATCTTTGACATCACAGATGTCTGACGTCCCAGACGTCAATCATAGCAATCCTGCTCCTAAGTCATTATACGGTCCGGTAACTCCGTACGATGACCCCTCACAGGTAATGCACCGTGACTTCCCAGTGTCCCAGACATCTGGAGGAGACCATCATATATCCTCGTATCCAGATGGTATATGGAAAGCAGTTTTATTAAATCATTTCACAACATTACAATGGGCCCTTGCCCGAAATCTCCATAAACATCACAATTCCATTTAGGGTCCCTGACCCGAAATCACATTTATTAAACATAGGGTCCCAGACCCGAAATCACATTTATAACCCAACTGGGCCTCATGCCCGATTTTATAAACACTGGGCCCACGACCCGATTTTATAAACCATTGGGATCACGGCCCTAATTCGTAAATCAACTGGGGCCCTGGCCCGATAATATCACTCAAATGGGTCTTAGCCCGTTTTCATAAACAACTGGGCCCCTGGCCCGATTTCATAAAGTAATTGGGCCCCCTAGCCCGATTTCATAAAGCAATTGGGCCCCATGGCCCGATTACGTAACTCAATTGGACTCCAAGTCTGAGGTTTCCAAACAAGTGGGCCTCAAGCCCGAGTTTATCTTTCCAATTTTAAAATCATTTTATCAAATCTTATCCAAGACCATAAACATGGAAAATCCGTGCAAAATTGGAAACCTCGATTTACGTGCAAACACGTAAATCGCCTCGAAATACGTGAAACCGTATAATTTACCAACATCCAAATCAACAACATACAATCACAATCATAATCCATATAAAACAGTTAAGCATGCATAGAATTTATAAAACCAAAGTCCACTCACAGACCATTTAACGATACGCGTGCCATAGGCCTTCCCGAGCCACACCACTATCACCGGGACTCCCAATCCTGTCCAAATCACAATAGAGGGTCACTAACCTCATCATTAACCTCCTATTTAAGTCCCGTAATTTTCCCGAATTTTTAACTATTTTTAAACTTGATTTAAAACCTTCGTTCGTCCCGAACAATATTGAAACGGTGTCTGATCGACACGAAAACAATTCCAAAATGTTCGTTACATTGAATAGATTAAAAGTCATGTTGGAAGTTTCCCCAAAATACCTTACACGCGCCCCCACGCGCCGGTTGAACTCCCTGCGCGTAAAACCCACGCGCCGGGTACTGTTCATCATCGTCGAGCTGTAGACGGGTCCTGCAACCGGGTCGCAGTGACCCGCGGGTCGACCCGATTAGTTCTCAGCCATTCCTCGATCATTTTCAACAGGGTTTTCACCTACAAGATCTTCCAAGTTAAACTAAGGGTTCTGTGGGATTAAAAACAAGGAACCACGTTTGGATTCATACCTCTGGACTCAAACCCGAAACCCAGAATTGTCGAGCCTTCACCCCGTCGATCCAGACCACCATTCCCTTCGAAAACGATCCCCACATACTCGTTTCATCCTCCAGATCATCATCCTAATCATCAGATCGATTGAAACACCGTAAAATCCATGCTGCCATTTTTACCCGAAAACAGACTCACGGGTTTGGGGGCTTACCTCGCCGTCGTGGTCACCACCGTGGCCACCACCATGCCCATTTTGACCTCAGGAACTCCCTTCACCCTTCTAAAATGATCAAACACCAGCCTACACCGACTTTCCAATATTTGAGTTTCGGACCTCTCTGTTTTTCTTCTCCCCCGTCACCCTCGCCGTCTCCCGTCGTCTCCCGTCGCTCCTCTGGTGCCCTAGTCTTCCACTGAACTTAGTCTAGCAATGGTTTAGGTTTAGTTTGTGCGGGTTGGACGGGTAGTGAGTTTGGGGTGGTAGTCCTTCACGGTGAAATGAGAAATGGGAGAGGGAGATTGACTGATCAGATAATTAAGGAAGGGATGAGATGAGATGGACGGTCCAGATGCAATATGGGAGTGAGATGGAGGGCTGAGATTAAAAGGGCAAAAATAATTATATTTAAATGTTGAGTGGAGACATGATCTAGATTTTAGGGAGTGTGGGGATGAGTGACACTTGGCACTCATCCAAGGGTCCATATTCATCAATTACTGTTCACCTATTTTAATATTATTTTAATCAAATTCTCGGTTCGTTCGGTTAATCGATTTCGTTCCCGTGACCATAACTTCGTCGTCGAATCTCCGATTTCGGTATGCCGCCTGTCATTGGATTCGTATCGACAAGTTCTACGTAACGGTCCTTGGCCCTCGTCCATTGGACCTCCGGGTCAAAAAGTCAATATTTGGCCCATTTCCACCAAATTACCAAAATGCCCCTCAACTTCTGAACATCATAACTTTCTCCGCGAATGTCGAAATCGAACGTGTCACCTGTCTATGAACTCGTGATGTCCCGAACTACGTCACGGTCATCAGTCAAAGTCCATTTGACCGCCCGATCAAAAAGTCAACATTTTGCCCACGACTAGGGGCAAAACGGTCATTTTGCACATTTTGTCCGATTTCGCCCTACTAATCACCGATCAACCTCACTAATCAAGATTAGTCACTAATCTAATCCCGAAATTCGGGACGGGTCGTTACATGTCATCTTAAAAAAAGAAAAGAAACAAGGGAATTACCCATCAGTGAGGCCAACGAGTGGCTACACAAACAATGAAAACCGACCACCTCTAACATCCAGGAAGCACCACACCACTACTTCCATTGCCGATCATCTACAACCATATTAAAACTCGAGCAAAATGCAATCTCCATCGCCAACTTCTCATCGAACCACCTGTCAAGATGAGGAAGCCCAGAGGCTTAGGCCACCTATCTATCATCATACCTAATTTTGAAGGATACATAGGCATTGGTCTCAAAGATCTAATTATGGGTACACATTATTTCCGAAAAGGCAGGAATATGAACTTTAGGATGGTTTACTCATTTTGAACATACTGGATCTCCAGTTGTTTTCTTTGAAGGAAAACTGAACTTATTGCCAAAGACGATGTTAAAGATAAAACAAATAGATGAAAAATATTGTATGATTCTGGGAATCCAGGATCAAATGTCATAACAAAGCCAGAATCTGGGAGACATAGATCATCGTTTTTTGTTTAGGTCGATTACTTCTTGTTTGGAGAGATATAAAAGAATATTTCATACTACGACATATCAATTTGTCCAAAATATCCATAAAAAACTTAACAAGGAAGTACTTAGGCGACTAATGATAAAACTTAAGAAAGTCACATCTAGAAAAGGAAACTGGTGCACAAGCAGGGATGAAAAGCATCTACGTAGCAGGTACCTTGCCATTTATTTGTAAAAGGGTTTGTGGCGAAATTGACTAATAAAGATGCTTGTGAAGGCCCATCTCCTAACCCCAAAAGGGAAGGGTAGAGAGTTTAAAGCAACTATCAAATTAGCCAACAAACCTGATCTTTATCACCTATATAAAACTTATACTTGCGATAGACCTCAGTCATCTCGGAAGGCCATTCAAGCCCCTAATGCCTTCCTCAGAACCGTGCCATCTGAGAAGAACACGATTGTTGAGAATAATTTTTGACATAGGGCTTGGAGCAAAAGAGCCACTTGGTGAAGATCTGGAATATCATAGAAAATTATACTAGAATTGGAAACTAAGCAGTGGGTTTGGGTTTGGATTTTTCAAAAATGGATCCCAAATAGGTGTGCCCAATGTCTAATCTTTGGAAAATTCTTCCCACCCAAAGACCACCATTACTATGGAAAGGGTGGAAGATATCTAGAGACGGACAGGGGAAAGGCTAAGTAAGAACCCACAAGGGGAATCTTACAACTAAGGATCAAAAATCCATCCCAGATCTAAGTTGAGAATAATATATAAAGCGTGACTCCCATTGGTATTTTGGATATGCCCAAAGATTTTCAAGTAGAAAACTGAGAAAGATGGCCTCAGTTGAAACAGGGTCATGCCAACAAAGGCCCGAAGCAAAATGGCACCCTAAATTAATCATGAAAAATGGGTTCTAGATGATGTCACCATTCCCCCAAAATGAAGAAGAATATCTCGATGGATGGTGACATGATCTTGGAAACGCATGTTGTAAATCCACGAAAAAATGGTACATGGTCTTCAGACCAAAAATGGATTTTCTCCCCTATTTCTCTTTCTAGGAACTAAACCAAAAGCCATAACTTATTTGAGAAACAACAAGAAAGACAGAGGACATTTTATTTTGCAGTATAAGGCATCATAAAGAAAGGGAAGTGCGTTTGAACACATATATTGAGGCGGTTAAAAGTTGGAAAGTAGTGGGGCAACTTGAATCTGAAAGCTTTATATCCAAGAGTTTTTAGATTCAAGGGGCAATTTTTAAACTCGAAATAAACCACTACGGGCATGGAGAAGGTTTTAAAGAAATTAAAGATCCAATTCGACTTTAGGCTCAAGCCCCACTCATATCTAATAACTGGATCACGGGGGAAGCACGATCATGATTTACACAATCACATTGACACATCGCCAAAATCGTCAGAAGGGGCAGAGAGGATGTGTGACTAAGTCGTCACGAAGGAAGTGCACACATAAATGCAAATGTCAACCGTCCACACTCTTACACCACCCTAAAAAGGAGAAGAATCCATCTTCTTAAAGGACAACCAACAACTCAATTAAACAAACAGATTGATCAAACTCAATCAATTTCTACAACTGTAAACCCTAAAAAAAATTCTTTAATACCCAAAAGCTCGCCTTCTTAGAAAAACATGTCTCTTCATCTAGGATCAAGATTCAGTTCTCCTATCAGGCCTTCTCAGTTCTTAAGAACGCCAAGCTTTCCTCCCAATTTGATTTGCATCCCAAGTTCATTTTGTTTGTGTTGAAGGCCACATTCCTCATTTTAACTGCATCAAACCAGTTTTTGAGACCCTCACAATTTCATTCTCTGACATCAACATGTTTTTTTATTGCTCTGCCAACACCTTTGGTATGATTTCCAACGAATGTTCATCCAATTGATAGTCTCTCAATCAAGAACGACAGTCCATGACTTAGTCTAGATATAGTTTACTTCACACATTTTTAATTCCATTCATCACGCTAATACTTAATCATCATTACTTTCTAAGCGTTTGCACTTCCCATATCCCTTTCTACAATCGGTTTCTTAAAGTCTGATTTTGATAACTAGAATACACCAACCAATGAGTTCTTTGGATGAATAATTCATATAACCATCTTCGTGTTTTGGTTTAGTACTCGAACAGTCTAGCTGGAAGAGGTTGATTTGTCCAAATTCCTCTCTCTAACTCTGAATTGAACGTTGCTAACTTGAACACGCCGACAATGAATTTGGATTAGGCACAACAAATTTTTTTAAGTCCTCGAAGGAGGCATAAAGAAGAACAGCGTAGGAAAGATGCCCACTTGCTCCACTTTCACTTAATTCGAATAATGGTTTATGAGCTGCAATTCTGAAACCATTTCTAGCCCTGTCTAATAGCTGCTTATACTAGTGGCATACCTATTTTTGAAGGATGCTACAAGGCCAAGTCAGGTTGACCAGCCCATCTAGGGTAGGACCGCGACACCATGGCCCAAGGATTTCAGCCTTCACCCCAATCGTCCTAGTCACTTACACCGCACACCATTGTATCAGACTACGAAGAAGAAATCCCCCTCACCCAAAATCTAGCGTATCCACTCCTTCGAAAGCGAGCCACAAAACGATAACCCTAGATTTCGCTATGACAACATTTTGGACACGAACAATTACATCAATATTTTTTATCTTATGGTAATGGCCAAGTAATGTCTAATTGGGATCAAAGTGATTCTTAGAAACAGATTTTTTTGGTACAATGCTTGCTAATTTTGGTATTAAAATACAATCTCGCATAAATAGATGTTAACGCCATAAGATGTCATTGTAGTGAGGTGCAATAACAATTTGGGGCAACCCTTTACACCACTTTTAGACTTTTTTTATGGGCAAATAGTATCATTAAAAAAATGGGAACTATAAGTTTACAAGGAGTATATCCCTGCAGAAAGTAAAAACTACCTTAGGCACACCCATGGACAAACTGATAAGAGCAATTCTAGTGGTAAAGGTAGGGGTAAGGCTTGAGATAAGGTATAGTCCCTCTATGTGATATTGTAATGCATTTTGTCTAATGTTGTTTTTTGTTGTTCTAATACATTTCTTAAATATAATACTGCACAAATCTTATATAACATATCTGTAATACTATCTAAGCTTAAAATATAACCAAAAAATCAAAGTAAACCGCATATAGAAAGATTAATCACACAAATAAAGTAAATCATGCAAATGAAGAATTTGGGTTTGAATTGGAGTGGATAAAAATGTGTGATATATGATGATTAAAAAATGAGCATTTTATAGGATGTGCCATAGGCTGTTTTGGTGATTTAAAAAAAATAGCAGTTTTGGTGATTTAAAAAAAAATGAAAGTTTGGTGATGTTTAAAAAAAAAACGCCTTTGTAAATGGATATGCCACATGGAAACATCCTATTGGGTGAGATAAAAAAGAGCCCTTGCAAATGAGAGTAGCATGAGCTATGAAGAAAAAAGGCAGGTGGGCCATTAGCCCAATTTGGGTACCCAGAGCGGCAATTCTGGCCCAAAGCTTGCCTAAGCCTGGTCCAAACTTCGTGGGTTAGAAGCAAAAAATTGAAGGGCTAGAGACCGTATTATGACAGGACCCTCCTCGAAATCACCTCGATACTCGTAAAAGGGCATGCTCCCGTCTGACACAAAAACCTTAAATCCCCAAAGTACACTCAGTCCAACTAATAAATACAAAACTAGTGTCCGACAAGGAATAAGCACCACGTGTCAACCGTAAACGAAAACTCATAAATAAAGAATTATAGTGTGGTCAATTGTTGGCTTTTTGATTGGCAGGTCGAACATACGTTGGCTGATGACCGTGACATAGTTCGGGACGGCACGAGTCCGTAGACAGGTGGCACATCTGATTCCGACGACCGAGGAAGAAGTTATGATGTTCGGAAGGTTGAGGGCATTTTCGTAAATTGGTCTAAAAGGGGGAATTTGTTGACTTTTTCCACGATAAGTATTCTTCACTCAAATCGAGGACCATTAGATAGATCTCGATGTCCTGAGTACAACGACAGGTGGCACGCCGTCATCGGATGTCAGACGGTTAAGTTATGGGTCTAGATAAGTGAGGGGTAAAATTGTAATTTGGATATTAGAGGGGCAAAATGATCTTTTGACACCTTGGGAATTGTGAGCAACCGGATAAGGACATATGGGGTAGTGTGATTGGATATTTTGGGTTGAGACCATAGGTTGGAGGACACCTGGACATTTCCTAGAGGCTTCTAGCCAAATCCTACACGGTTACAAGTTTTAAATTGGTTGTTATTGATCAGTTCAGAGAAACAGAGACAATGAGCTTCATCGATCAGTTTTTAGTGTGTGAGTCTTGTGAGTGCTTTGGGCTTGAGTGAGTGATCAAATTCGTTCTAGTGATTTGTTTGATCGTGATTAAGAGAGGTTGGAGTGTTGAGTGTGTGTGATTAGTAAGGAAACCAGAAAACAAAATAGAGAAGCAACCGTGCACTACCGTGAACTTCAATCGATCAAAACCCATTGAAGTCTGGTCTGTGGTGGTGTTCAGTGAGCTAGATTCGAACCTAGGACGTGAGCAACCACGGCGGAGGTCACAGTAGATGAACAGAGAACAGGTATACTCTCAACTGTTCTGTTTTTCCAGTTATGGTTTAAACGAAAATCGATGGTTTTGGGGGATGGTTGAGTGACTCTGATGACTCTTGCAGTCGTAATAGGCTACTGAGGAACCCAGGAACTCAAAATCGTGATTGGAAAGGCTAATGGTGGCTAGAATCAGGAAGTCGACATTTCTAGAATTTTGGTTCGAACTTGGGAGGTAAAGTTTAAGGTTCCTTTTCGTGATTTTGTTAAGTGAATCGATCCCAAACTTAAGGACGAAACTAATGGTGAACAAAGGATTGAAAATGGCTGGAAAATGGGTGAAAACTGGCCTCGCCGGCTCGGTTGGACCGGACTGGTCTAGACCGGTCTGAACCCGGTTGGCTGGAGGTTGACGATGACCTTGTAGCAGGCGTGTGGCTCCCACGCGCAGCCCCTTTGGGCGGCGCGCGGGGCATGTTTTGGGGAAGTGTTCAACATAGTTTTCACTCTAATCGATGTAACGAACATTTTGGGACAAGTTTCGAGTCGATCGGACACCGTCTCGGGTTAGTTTTGAGTGTCCGAAGCTTTAGGGGTTAATTTAATTACATTTAAAAATCCCAAAAAATTGGGGCAATTAGTGTGAGCTTTAATGAAGTGTTTGTGACCCGGAATTGTGGTATTTGACAGGTCGGGATATTCCTGAGGCAGTCGAGGAGTGTACGGAGCGCGATTGACGCGTTCGGACCTAGTGAGTGGACTTTTGTTTTTCTAACTGAGCATGCATAGCTGTTTTATCTTCTATTTCCATGCTTTTAAATATGGTTTCCTGTTTCGAACTATGATTTATCTTCTTTACATGATTACACGGTTTTTGAGATGTTTTTTAAATTTATACGTATTTCGACACGTTTTACGAGATACGATTTGGTCATGATTTCGATGCTATAATTTTGAGATTTAAATATATGACTTGTTTATATGATTACAAATGAGTTTTGAAAAGGGATTTCGATAACCAAGGTTTTTGGGTTTTAGAATCGGATTTCAAAAATCGAGATTTGGTTTTAAAGCTTGAAAAAGGGATTTCCGGATTTGGATTCGGAATGATGGTTCTGAAAGCCGGCATGGCTTCAGAATAGTGATTTCAAATTCGGGTTTGGACATGGATTTAGAAATGGTTTTCAAACGGTTTTGGATTGGATTTGTTGGATCTGGTTATTGGGTTTAAAGACCCGGATATGATTATGACGGGGGCGGGCCTGAATTGGGTTTAAAGACCCGGATTGAGTTTAAAGACTCGGGAGTTTAAAGACTCGGATATTATGATTTTCCCCCATAGGCCTGTTGAGTTTAAAGACTCGGATTATATTGAGGCCTAGATTGAGTTTAAAGACTCGAGAGTTTAAAGACTCGGATATTATGGTTTTCCCCCGTAGGCCTGTTGAGTTTAAAGACTCGGGAGTTTAAAGACTCGGATTATATTGAGGCCTGGATTGAGTTTAAAGACTCGAGAGTTTAAAGACTCGGATAGATCTAGCAGGTTCGATTGGTAAATGATAGATTTTGCATTCCATGTTTTTATGATAATATTTCCATAATGATTGCTAAATGATTTTTTTTTCCGGTTATTTCCAGATACTTAGTTATGCATGCATGTTTTAAAACGAAGGGTAAAATCCTGTTTTGTTTATAAAAAAACTGTTTTTGCAACTCTTATTTATTTTTAGTCCACTCACACTTTTATAGTTTTAATTACCCTCCAGGTCGTGGTGCAAGCGTTAGGGCTAACATTGAGGCAGAGGTAGAGACATAGAGTTTTCCCGTTACGCGTTTAGTCAGCTCACAGTAGGATTTTTGTCTTTATCTTGTACTGTTACTATGCTCTATACTACTGTTGGTTAGTTGTAGTATAACTTCTCCCTGGTCTGACAATGTATGCTTTGTGGTTATTGAGGTTATTTTGGTCTTCTGAGTGTGATTGTCAAACGGGAGCAGAGTCCGTCCCGGTTATCGTGGTGATAATCGGGGTTAACGAGGGTGTGTAATCCCAAGTAAAGAGCCTCAGCCACAATATAGCCCTCGTCACAAAATCAGCCTGTAGGGTATCAAAACCATAAAAACTATGAGTCGACAAAAATAAAGCCTTTGGAAAACCATTTTCCGAAATAATCTTTTTTTCCCTCTAGTTTATAAAAAACATGCAAGCATAATTAGATAAAAAAAAATTAATTTTAGATAAAACAGTTCCATATATAGATTCTAGATCAAACATAAATTATGTAAAACGTATAAATACCTATGACTCACATTTACCTGGAATACATGTTGATAAACAATTCAAAAACCTCTGGACACAACAACCAATAATAGTCAAATCTTGAATCGCTCTGGTCCAACCAGCTCATCCCCTATACTACGCGTAGACATCACGGAACCTGTGGAGTCCAACCCCGCCAGTATGTGTGGAGTCCAACTCAGACAACATTCGGGTCCGTATCTAAGAATCACTATGCCATTTTTGCCTTTAGACGACATTAAAAAGATGACAGCTTATGTTAAAACTGTCATCTTATTTAAAAAGATGACAGTTTTAACTAAACATGTCATCTATAATCGTATAAAGATAACATTTTTTCAAAAGAAATTGTCATCTATTATGGTGAATAATAAAAGGATAGTACATAGACGACACTTTTTCTATTATGAAATTCATGTGCGTGGGAATAAAAATTTTCCCTTAAGCTCAAAACGGCAATGGCAAACATCAAAACACGCTGAGTACTGTAGCTACAGTAAAAACGCAAAAACTCGATCCAACTTGAAACCAGTAACCAAAGTTCACTCTCTGTTGAGAATGGGTTTCTGACAAGTCGAAGGGGATGAGAGAGCTTTCCTCTTCTTCTCCCACTCAGCTCTCTGCAAAGACTTTCTTCTAGTCAATGACGACGAAGATCTCTGCCCTGTTGGGTCCAATGAAGAAGAATTGGATGACGGTAAACCGGTAAGCCGATAAGGCGTTGGAAGAGATCCATGAATTCACCAAGGTTTGAACTCACCTCCGCATTTCTGAATCGAGCTCGGGGACCTGGTTGCCAACTTCATTTCAATCGACGAGCAGGTACTTTCATTTTTACTTCAAATTAATGGCGTATCACGTATGTGTCTTAATTCCTAACTCATTCCAGATTCAATTTCATATTTGGATCGTAATTTTACGGCTCCATTGATATGGATAATCAAGCTCTGTTAATCAAATAATTTTACTATTGGAAAGAAGTCGTATATGTTTGTGATGATTTGTAACTTCTATGGAGAAATTCATGGTTTTGGACTTGTTGGTTTGAAATTGGTTTATCATAGGCTTTCATAGAGTGAACCCGATGCACCGTACTTTCTTGAGGTTCTGTAAGAAAATGATAATATGGTAAATGTTTCAAAGTGGTTACTGATCGTTTCTAGTTGTTTCCATATCTTTTATCTTCATTGTTGTGTCGGTTGGAAAACTCATTTTGTAAAGTTTTGGTGAATGCATAATATGAAATGTATTAGATTGTGGACTCAACTTCCACAATTGAGACTATGGGCTTTATGCAATGTGAAGATGTAGGTGAATGTGTGCTATTGGTATTACTATCCGTATAAACTGATAAAATCATGCAAACATAGGTTTTCATTATAAAAAAATACCTAAATTAGTTTTTACATCACGGTGTTATTATTGTGATTTTAGAGGAAGTCTGAAAATATAAATAACTGGGACTTGGAAAGATTCATGTCACCTAAACATTGGCTAGGTTGGAAAGAATGTTCATGTTACCTAAGCATTGGCTTGGGTCTAAACAATTGGAGTGAGGTTTCAATTTTATCCAGAAGTGATACTTGAAATCAGTTTGGTTCCAACAAGTTAATCCTTGGCCGTATTTAATCCAGATGGTTGTTATGGATCACCTTAGATGAGGAATGTTTGTCATGCCCCTCTATTAGGAGCACAAATGAACATATGATCTTTATTCTTTGGTTCTTCAAAAATAATTCAAGAGTGTTTAGATTTTTTTTTTTTTTTGAGAAATAATGAAATAGCGACATATAACGCATGGGAATAACTATGGTTTCTCTACACAGGACGCGTTTCATATCGTTTATTTTTCATCTACTTATGGTGACTTTGGCTAACGTGAAGTTGTAATAATGAATTTAGATTGCTCTAAATAAGCCTTTCGGTCTGCAAGTTTTACCCGAAGGCCTTTTCCAGCAACGAACCGTTCTCACGCAGCTCAAATGGAGAGCGACACAGGTGATCTCTCCCTCATCATGCCAAGGACCCCATCCTGTTCCTGTTCATCGCTTAGGAAGAGGCACTTCAGGTATTCCATGAATTCCAGTGCTGAATAAAAGGATAGGTCCATGTTCTTTTTCTTTTCAGCCACCATGGCTGTGTTTTTGTATACCTGTCTGTGGGCATGAGATGATATGAATCCATGTTGTATATATCTAATTAATCGAACTAAGAATCCATGGTCACCGAGGCCTTGGAAATCTTTATATTTACCTAGTAATGCGCATTGCATATCAGAAATAAAAAAAAAGGTTGATTTCTCCCTTTCTTTTATCACTTTATGTCAACTCTCAAGAAGTTTCATGCTAGTATTGGTAACTTAATATTCATGATATGTCAGTTAGATTTTTTGTCCTTTCCATATGTTTAGGTTTTGTTGCATTCTGAGAGGTGTTATAACTTGAAAACGCTTATCGTAAGGATATTTACTATATTTCTTGCATTCTGAGACCAAATCCGTGGTTTATCTATGTACACTTCTCTCAAAGAAACTGCAAACCAATTCTGAAATTGTTGGTGATAGGAATTTTGTTCATACATTTGGGATTAGTGTCCTCCATGGAAGTAATATTTATGATGGTTGTTGCTAGTTAGGCATTCAATTCTCAAAGTATGTTTAAAACCTTCTATCATTATGTTGTAGTTTGAATTTGAGTGTAGAGATTTGGTCATATTTCTATCTAATTGTCTATTGAAGATACTAATTTAGTCATCATTTTCGTCCATATTGCGGTTTTGACGAGTTACAAGTGAACTACAATAATGAGCGTTCGAGGTATGCTAGAATCTAATGGATTCTCAATTTTTCCATTTAATCGTTTTAACATTACCCACTTGTTATTGCTGATTCATTCTTTCTTTCTCCCTTTGCATAGAGATTTCACAAATCCCAATTTACCTTCAGAGCAAAAAGGAAGATCGTTGCAAGTGTGTTCTGTTGCATTTTGTTATTTACCTAAAATTTATGTGCTATTTCCTCTTTATTTTTTCACCTAGGCTATCTGTTTAATAGTTTCTTTCTTTTTATGCTACATCCTGGGTATGGTGAGGCAGGAGGAATGTATGGCCTTCAAGCTACTGGAGCCTGGTTAGGTGATTTATACTTTGTATTTATGGTATCATGTATTTGGTATTTGGTCTCTGTATTTATACAACTAGTTAATCTAACTGCAGAATGAAATTATTTCTCAACAACTGGTAGCCAACATTCTTGTATCATGTATTTGGTCTATGTGATTTGTAAATTGTTTACAAGATCTACATGAGATGTTACTACTGGTATGGACTGTTGTAGCTTTGATTGGAGATGTGAGGCATTCATTTGTTGGTTTTCTGGTTTGGAATTAGCTTTTAGATCACCAGTTACCAATGCCATTTCTTTTGTTCTTATTATTAATGTTACTATTTTGAATTAGATGAATTTATGTTACTAGTTTGTATCTACTGTGTGAAGTAGATCTATGAATTTATGTTGCTTTATATGATTCCTCATAGTATTATGCTGCTTTATATGATTCCTCCTACACTCATCCAGTGTAACATGCTATGATTGGTTCATGTTTATGTAAGATTGATTCCACTGTCTGTTTCTGATACCAGGTTGGTGATTTGGGCCTGTCTAAGGTGAAATGTCGTACACTGATTTTCGACGGTGTACAGAGAACGCTTCCATGGATGGTACCAGAATTGTTGAATGGTAGCAGCAACCTTATTTCTTAAAAGGTTTGTGTTTTCCTTTCATTTCTTTTAGAATAATGATTGCCACTCTCACATCCGTTTCAACCATTTAGTTGTTTAATTCGTTTCTTCTTTTGGTTACCACATGTAGATGTGTTTTCTTTTGGTATCATGTTGTGGGATCTCTTTACTGGGGATAAACCCTATAGTGATTTGCACTATGGTGCTATCATAGGTGATCTAATACTACTTAATAAATTGTCATCTAAACCATGCTTAGTTTCATTAAGTTTTACCAAGATTTAGAGATATGAGTGACAGTTTGACACGACTCACCCCCAATCCCCCGGGATTAAGGGATAAGTCATACTCCTGTCTAACTCACGTGCGACACGAAGGCTAAACACCCGTTCAACCCCCGTGGAACACGCAAGCCAAACAAGGGATACCAGACCAATGTACTAAAAACACCTTCCGATGTCCTCGAGTGCGCATGATTTACTGTGAATCGCGTGTGTGATGTCTCCGTCTCCTAACAACAGCCCGCACTGTATCAAACTTGGAGGGTATCGAAAACATAAGGATTGTGAGTGGACAAAAATAAAGAATACGTTCAGAAAACAGTTTATAAGAAATTACATTTATACCCTCCATGAAAAACTAATGTATGCATTCAAAAACCATTTCATAACACCATTTCATATCCAAGATAAGAAAATCATTAATGAAAACCGAAAATCAAATCAAGTACGGGCACTCAGCCCAAAATCCATCAAATCCAAATCATCCGGGCCTCAGCCCAAAACATCTGAAAACCAGTGAAAAACAAAAGTAAAACATCAATCAATCGTTGCTGGATTTCATGCACCGAGTCTTTAAACTCAAAACACATGTGCATAATCAGGCCTTCTCGGGATATCAACGAGTCTTTAAACTCAAATCACAATCAACAGGCTTCGGGGGATATCACAATAATCGAGTCTTTAAATTCAAAATATATCACCGAGTCTTTAAACTCAAAACATATCAATCCAGGGCCCTCCCTCGTCATCAGTCAACCGAGTCTTTAAATTCAAAACCAGATCTAGTCATATCCGGGTCTTTAAACCTAAAACCAAGTATCAACGGGTCTTTAAATCCAAAACCAAGTGAAAATCATAGAAAAGCTAGAAATTCGTCGAAATCTAATTTCCAAAACCAAATCCGAATTCAACAGTTGAAATCCCGATTTCAAATCCAGAAATCACTTTAAAATCGAAATCACTTTAAAATCGAAATCACATTTATCGAAATCATTTTTATGAACTGGGCCCGAAGTTCGAAATCACTTTCCAAAATTCATTTATCAATCCTTGAAATCAACTCATAATTCAAATCCCAAAATCAAATCATCGAAATCACATCAAATCGGAGCATAAGATCATATCTCGTAAAACATGCAAAACATAAATATATCAAAATACGTGAAAAACAGAAATCATAAAGATCATAATCATAAACATCGAAATCACGTATAGAAAATATATAAAAATATTTATGCATGCATCATAAGTTAGAAAGCAAAGTGCACTCACAGACTGTTTACGTCACTGCTTCGATACGCGTGCACTTACGCTGTTCTCGGCCAATCCACTATCACCGGACTTCCCGAATCTATCCAAATCTCATCATAAGGTCACTAACTACTTCACAATGTTTATACTAAAATCCTGTAATTTTCCCGAATTTTTAACTATTTTTAAATTTGTCCTAAAACCTTCGGTCATCCCGAAACATATCGAAACGATGTTCGATCGACTCGAAACCAGTCCCAAAATGTTCGTTACATCGATTGCATCATTTCATACGTTGAACAAAGGCCCAGAAAGGGGACCACGCGCCTACACGCGTCGCCCAAAGTGGCTGCGCGTGGGAGCCACGCGCCTTACTGTTCATCGTCTTCAACCTTCAGTCATTCGGTCCAGACCGGTGCAGTCCAACCTGAATTGGCGCTCACGGTTTTCCCCAATTTTTCCTCCTTTTTCACTTCCATTTGACCTATTAGCTTCGTCCCATTTAGCCTAATCGATCTAGCTAGTTTCAACGTGAAATTAAGACGTGGTTCTTACCTTCCAAAGCAAGCAAGCAAACTCGTGCCTGTAACCACATGCCACCATCGATTTTGACCATCTCCAGTCCTTGTTCTTTATCCTTTACATTTGTTTTGAAGTCCAAAACACAGTCCAATGCACCAAACAAGTCAACAACAACTAAATCGCATGTTACCATTTTTTAATGTAAATTGGAATTCAACGATATCTTACCCTTCTGTCATTGTCGTGCACCACCGTGGCCACCACTGGCTTTCACTCAGCTCCCTGATCAACTTTGATGAACAATTTATCATCAAAGGATCACGTTTACAGGAGTTGGATTCTCACGAGTTTTCCCCATCCTCTGTTCTGTTTCCCACGGTCCAACCACCGTCTCTTGTGGCTATCATGAGCACACCACCACCTTCCTCACCATCACATCTCGCTGTTTCAGTCACTCATCATGGCCAAAGGACAAACTTTGAGGGGTTGAAGCTTGGATCACACTTCCACACTCACATCTGATCTATTTTTCATTTCAACCCGTGCAAAAACCATAACCCATTCATTTTTAAAATTGTGTGAGGCGGCTGGGAGAGTTCCACAAGCCTCCAGATAGGGCCAGGTGTCCAACTTTCTGTGGGCACAATTCCCAAGAACAGTCACATGTCAAATTATAACTAGGCACAGCAAAAAGACCAATTTACCCTTGCCCCTCCAAATTACCATTTTACCCTTTACATATTTTGATAAAAAATCGAGCCATCCGAAATCCGATGACAGCGTACCGCCTGTCGTTGTACTCAGGGGATCGAGAGCTACCTAATGGTCGTCAAACTACGTGATAAAAACTTGTCGAACAAAAAGTCAACAAGTTGCCCCTTTTCAACCAAACTACCAAAATACCCAAACTTCCGAACTACGTCGCGAACTACGTCATAGTCATCGGTCAAAATCCATTTGACCGCCCGAACTAAAAGTCAACGTTTCGCCCATTCTAGGGGCAAAATCGTCATTTCTCACCGTTCGTCCGAGATCACCAACCGAATCACCGATTAACCTCACTAATCCGTCATTAAGTACTAATCTAATCTCGAACTCCGGGACGGGTCGTTACATAGTTTATATATATTAATAATGCATGCGGTATTATGAGCAATACATTGCGTCCATAGTCCTGGACACCTGTGATCTAAACTGGAAATTATTGATGGAGAGATTCTGGTCAGCAGAGCCATTTGAGAGATTGAATTCGCGGAAATTGCCAATGAATTACATGTTATGGCACCAAAGATTACTCCCAAAGGGTAAATTCTACCGCAGCAAACCTCAGCAACACAACCTCGGGCTCAAAAATGATTTTATGTAAGATAGCATGATGTAATTGTATGGTTCTTATTACTTTTATGTAGGACGAGGACATTTAGTTGGTTCAATAGTGGTTTGATGCACTTAGCTATATAGCTAATTCTTGTATTTTTTGGATTGCAATGTACAAATATTTTTTTACTTTTAGTTGATTTAATAAAAGAATAATATTTGGTGGATTTGTTATTATTAATTGAATTTTTTTTTGTATATTTGAATCGACGACAGATGCTCGAAAATTTGACACACAAATGTTATTTTCTAATAAGATTAAAAAATTTCATACAACAGTAAATTACTGTTTTCTTGTATAAAACTGTTGTCTATTTTGGTAATAGACTACACTTTTACTGGAAAAATGTCGTCTGGGAGCCTAATAGACAACAATTAATCAGTGGCGTCTGATATTTACTCGAATAGAAGACACTCACATAGACACCACTTTTTTTTTTGCAATCAGACGACAGTTTTTCATTGTTGTCTAAGGGCAAAAATGACATAGTGAATCCTCGAAGTTCAACTTCAGAATAGTGATCCAATCACATGAGGATGACCATACTAGGAAAATAGTTTATAGAAATACCTTTTAGCCTACTTTTAAAATATCCACAAAAGCCCCAAAACATTTACAACCTAGGCATGTGCTCGAAATTTGGTTTTTCCCAAAAACCACGATAACCTGTGTCTAGAGGACCACATATCGAATATATATTCTAAAACTAGAAAATTATCCTAAAAACATTTAGAATCATATACAATCCATTGCAAACCTAAACATACAATAAAACCATTTAAATATATATAAATATGCATGCATCACATTATTAAATAAACTTTCCACTCCTAGTCCAATTGGTAGCTCAATCTTAAGCTGTGCATTCCTCATAAGTCCCTGGAGTGTTAGGGCCTATTAAAGTAACAATAAGGGGTCACCAACAATACATATAACCTCGGATGTAAACACCCCCAAATCACAGGATAGTACCTGCATCCCGAACACACAACCGAGGCTTAAAACACCTAAAACTACCTCTAAATGAACTTTGATTTATACGTAACCACCATCATTGGATTCATCTTGTCCAAACCTTTTGAACAAGCTGAGCCATAACTCGAATCTTATGTCCACGTGTAGTCACGCGTTGGTGGAAGGCTGGCAGCCTTCCCTACACGCTAACATGCGCTGCTGACGTCAACCCCTGATGATGTGGCACCCTGCTAACACACCTTACCTACTGACGTGGCTTGCTATGTGGCACCATACCATGTGGCATGCTGACATCATCATGTTTTCATGTTGATGTCATTATGACATGATAGAAGATTTATCAACTAAGAAATTATGAATGATAACTCCTAATGTAATATTTTGCAAGTGCACAAAATCGTATAACGAGTATAGTAGGTTTGCAAAGGTCGATCCCTCGAGGATTTGTTCAATGTGAATCCACTTAGTTTGGAATGAAACAACTTGAGAAAAAGTACAAAAACGTTTTTTTTTTTTGGGGGGGGGGGGGGGGGGGGGGTGTTGAGTGATGATTAGAACGAATTAGAATGATGAAAACAAGTGCAAAATGATGAAAAACTTGATTTGAAAGTTGATTGGATGATTAGAACGAATTAGGATATGTTATCCACCTTTACCAATTAAAGTTCTCCTTAGGTTTCATTGATTAGATTAATTATGCATGTATCTAAATTAAGTGTCCATGCAAGGATACGACTAAGGCTCACCCCACACATTTATCCTCTCTTGATTGCATGTTTAAGCGTGATGTACCCGCCCTTAAACAACTATTACCGATGGTGTGTGATATTGCATGAAACATGAAGAAGATTTAATGACACTACACTATCCCTAGTAAAGTGATGTGCAATCCTAGGGAGTCATGAGTTTAGATTACAAATAAGATTCTCACTCTTAAACGTGATGCTACAAATTGCAGGGTGAACACAAACATCGAGGTGATCCGTCAAACAATTACATCGACAATTATACGCAAATAAGGTGATCAAACTTACAAGCATAAATTGAGTTCATGAAGCATAGTAATCCAATAAATCCAGGCATACATAACAACCATAATCAACAGCCAGAAATCTAATTATAAACTAACATGGCTAGGGCTTCAAACAGCCCTAATCCTAAAGGAAATTACTCACACATAACTAAGTTAACAAACATCATAATTGAATGCATATAAACTTAAAGAGATTAGGGATTAAGAAACACAAATACTAAGATGAATGATGTGTGAGAGAAGTGGCACAAACACTTCTTCTCCCAAGCTTCACGTCACAAAGAAGATGCAAAACTTGAATCCAAAAGCATGAACAATAGGTAAATTGCGGCTACTTTGTGTATAAACTTTAAGCAGAAATTTTTGCCGAGTTTTGGGACCTTAGGAAGTAAATTGGACATCCAAAAACAATGAGAAAACATCTATTTATATCCCCTAACACCTGCCCTAACATCTCCCTAAAAGAAAGGGAAAACAACCCCCAAAACAAGGAGGAAACTCCTTAGCCGTGAAAACCAAGTGTTTTTGTATTTTGTTTCCTTCTTGTAGAAGGAGTCCCTTTCCTTTCTTCTTTCCACTTCTTGACTTCATCTTTGACTAGAAATTCATTTAATGATATCTTAAATCAGATTACATTGCCTAAATTAAAGGAAAAGTGATCATTTGCGGTTAGGGAAGTTAATTAACCCTAGCCATGTACAAGATGGTTTCTTGATTTCCAAAAAACTTCATTTTCCTTATTTGTTGCAATCTTTAACTTCAGATCTGATTAGGAATATAATTAAGTCTTCTTATCCAAGTCAATCCATGTCATTCCTCATTGAGAAAGGTAGGAAATCTAAATCGTGTTTGAAACTCTTATTTCTTTTAGTCTGCTCACACTTTCTGGTTTTTAACTTTCCCTCCAGGTCGTGGTGATAACGCTGGGGTGAACGTTGAGGCAGGGACCGAGGCATAGAGCTTTACGGCGTTCTTCCGTTGCAAGATTAGCCTAGTAGGACTTTTGTGCCTGTTTTGTATAACGCTATGCTCTGTACTACAGTTGTATTATATTTACTCCCTTGTCTGATAGTTATGCTTATGGTTATTTTGAGGTTCTTGTGGTACTTTAAGTGTGATTGTCAGACGTGAGCAGGGTTCGTCCCGGGTATCGAGGTGATATTTGGAACGGGTCCTAACAGGATACATATATAATATTTATTATATACATAATATAATAAAGGGTCCAAGAGGTGAAAAAAATCAAACACTAAGGGGCACAACACATAGGGCAAAAAGGAAAAAAAAAACAATGTTATTTTTAATTGTTTAAAAGAATCTCAATAACTCACACATCCTCCTTATTAAGATACAAAAAGGTAGATGTAGAATTTATTTCTTACAAATTCTGTTTAGGGACTTGAATAAAAAAAATTTGAGATAAAGTCTTATTTTGTTTAATATACAAGCATTAAAGGTTTTAAATAAAAGTAAAAATTGTTAAGGATGTAATAATTATTTACTCTAAAAAAATATAACAAAGCACATAAAGAACACGCTAAACAAGGTTCCAGTAAATTCAAGATTAAATAAAATCCACCATTGGATAACGTGGACACAAATTAATATATCGGGACCAAGGGTTGTGGCCCTATAATTCAATTAGAATTCTTGTTATTGATGAATAATCTGTTGGTGCACAGACCTGCTCCCTGCTCCGTGCAGTTATCTCTTATTTTAATTCGGTTGCTTGGTGCAAAAGTTAGAAGAATGTATGAGAGAATAACAGATTTCTCTCACTTAGATTGTGTGTGTCAGCTTCTAGAAACTAAGGGGTACGTGGAAGGATGTAATAGGCTAGTGATGACATCATATTGTCATGCACTTTGTGTGTAGCCATTTTAGAGAGGTGTGAGGTGTGTGTGTGTGAGCTGTGAGGCCAGGGAGAGTACAAGAACCGTGTGAAATGTATTGGAAATGTGCTGCAACAATTATAATGAAAAATCACTAGTCATATCTACAAAGAAATCAAAGAAAGTTCTCTGCATGCATTTTATCAAACAATTCATATGTATAATTTGAAATCATATTTTCATACATCAAACAACCAATCTAATCCAATCCTATCTATTCACATTGCCTCACAATCACTCTTCTATCCTAAAACAATTAGAGCTAATCTCTAAGCTCAGCTAGGAGGTTTAGAGAAGAAGAACAATACCTGAAATCAATGGTTTTCAACCCTTCCCTGCAAATCAGGAAAGAAGCAAACAATCAGATTAATATCTGAGACAAACCAATCGAAAACCAGTGCAAGGATTACCTGCGGAGGAAGTCCTGATCGTTGAACATCAACATAATCTTCATTGTGAATTCCACGCTATAGTTGAACGAAGGATGAAAAATTGATTCGAGTATCAAGTGCACATACAGCCACTACATTCCAAATTTTGGTGATCTATTTAGTCGAAAACTCATGTTCGTCAAAAGAGAAGGTCAGTGTTTGTGGACGATATTGGGTAGTTATGGACGATTTTAAGTGGCGTGGGAGGTTTTTATGGCGATTTTCGATGGCTTTGGGCGTCAACGAATAACACTGCTCGTCAATGGACATCATCGCCTACACCATCAAAATACATGCGGCATCACCTTTGATCACCAACGACTTGTGACAGAGAAGATGTGATGTTACAATGGGCAAGGTTGTAGGCGAGGTCGTGATCCACGAGCTTACTTTGTTGTGGTCGATGTGCGAATTAAGAGAGAGAGAGAGATAGAAAAAGAGAGAGTGTGTGTGAGATAGAGAGAGAGAGAGAGAGAGTGGAGTGATGTAGCTGTGGTTGTGGGCAATGTACAAGAGAGAGAGCATAAGGCGGAGAGAAAATCGCCCTCTTTGGTTTCATCGAGGAAGAACGCATTACAATCAATAGTCAATACTCACATCATCTATAATTTTGTTGTTTGTACCTATATCGTAATTGTTTCATAAATCATCATGTCAAGATGATTTCTATAAAAAAATTAATAATATTGAAAGTCGTTCAGGCATCCATATACACTACTACAAGAAATATGCTTATTTATAGCATTTGACTATAGAACTTTTGCACGAGTGTTGTGAAATGTGTAAGTTATTAAAAAGAATTCCTATTGTAAGGCATAAAGATACGGTCAGGGAAATTGAAAGGAAATGAGAAGGGGGAAACCAAAAATTGGCAACCCGCCTCTTTCATTTTCTAAACTTTTTTTGAGCGGAAGTCTGCTCTCAAATTCTTCCATAAAAATAAGACTGCTCTCAAATGAAACTATCCAGCCTCTCACTTTCGAACCCTCTCAATGCTTATGACCATAATCACTATTCCAATCCTTCGATCTACTCTCTCTATCACGTTATCCAAGCATTCCTGAGAGAGTTCATTGGGAACAGATCTAAGACATAGACACAAACCAAGGAAGAATCCCAGCCATTTTTTCTCGTAGCAGTTGAACCCTAAGCCTCCTCCGTTCAATCAATCACCAGGAAGTAGCTACTGACCACCAAGAGGAAGCAAACTCAAGCCATCCTCAAGTCTGTTGAACTCCCATCTTTCTGTTCCGCTAGGGTTCCTGCTCCAGATCCGAGCCAGGTCTGAGTCCTCGTTCTTCTTGAATCCGAAAATGTTCTCCCTATGAAGGCAATTTTTCTTTACCTCATTTCTGCATTTATGTCAATTTGTCTCATTTCTTAGAAATCTACCGGAGCTGTTTTTCGGGCTCCACTGCAAAAATCGACTGTAAAAATGGTGGTGTTTTCCTTGGAAAATTAGTATGGAGTGGAAGAGATGGGGTTTTGAGAATCACACAGATTTTGAGATTTCCCCCTTCCTGTACTGCGGGGTCGAGTGGCGAGTCTTCTTCAATGGTGGTCATTGAAGGTTTTTGAGTTGGTTATTTCCTTACATCCAATTAAATATCAAGAGGCCTATTTCTGGAGGGTATACACTTCTCCTCTTCAATTTCTTTATTTTATTTGCGATTATTTTAATCTGTTTAACATTTTGCATGAGTTACGCATCACTGTTTGATTTTTCTATCAATCAAATATTCTAATTTGAGATATTAATTTGCCTGAAATGGCGTTCTGATGAAGTTAGGTCTTTTCTGTTGCGTTCTTCATTGTTTGGTTGCGTACGTTTTATCACTTCCTTTTTCTGATGAAATTTCATGCGATTTAATTTGATTTTTTTTTTGCTTTCATGAATATACATGCACATTTGAATCTAGTGAAGTCCATACTACTTGGAATTCCTAAAAGCTACATTATTTTTCCTCCTGCCCACCATCTGTATGAGGAAAGTCCTGTATGGGGTGCATCATCACACTTTTTCTGATGTGTTCTTCTTTTGGTTGCCTGCGTTTGATCCATATATACTAATCTAATTGAATTTTTTGCATTGATTTAGTTTTGAATAATCTATTATACTAGTTATTTTATCAATTCGTATGGAATTAGAATTGATTGTTATAACTAAATCATACAACAACATAGCGGAAATACTGTGTACAATATTGCAGTTTTCATTTGATTTTTTCAACCCTGCTCATCTGCCTGAATATTAGATGACATTGGAACCTTTGGATAATAGGTACTTTTGTATCACGTGTTTCACTTTTGTTGGGTTTTTGTTGAGCATTTTGTTCTATTTGTGTTCAAATGTTTAGGATGATTTTGATAATCCTTGATGCTGTTTTGATTCAAATCATGCCATATCAAGCATTAATTGATTCTCTTTTCATTGAAATTCAGTTCTGGTTTATAGAATCATGAAGTTACTAATAGTTTCAGTGTTTTGAGTATTGTTGTGTGCAACAACTGAACGCTATTTAAGTTGTTTGATCAATGCGAGGACTGATTAGTGGGAGTGTTGATCAGCGGGAGTCCGATAATTGAAAGTAAGTGTGTTATCCTAACGTTTTATTAAGCATTTGATGCTTTATGATGATTATAAGCTGAATTGCAGAAATATAGCTATTTAATGTTCACTTTGGTTCATTTGTGCATTCATAGTTGATTTGATAGTTTTGACAGTTTTGAAGTTTGTTAAACTGCTGTTTTGATTACTTTGATGGTTGTGCAATTCTTGATTGCACCTTAACCCATCGTGATAGCTATGCAATGCTTGATTGCATCATAACTTGTTATTTTGTACAATCTGTTTTTTATATGATAGCAGTTATGGTTATGCTTTCAATTGCATCGATAATTATGGCTCATTTGATTCTGATTCATGTTTGATATTCTAGATGAAATGATGGTTGACAGCTTTAGGATCTATTGAATTGCTGAAATTGATTGTTGTGAATATTGGATCTGTTTTGAGTAAGTAATAATAGATGTGCAATGCTTGATTGCACTAATCAACCTTTGAATATGGATTCAAGTGTGATTGGCTAGTTATTGCTAAATGTCATTTTGATTGATTACATGCATGTATTTGTTATGATTCGCTGATACAGTGTACTAAAGTCTAAAGAAGCTAGTTAAAGCTGTACATTGGAAACTCTTTTCATTCACAAGATTTAATACAATCTTTTCTCCACAAAATTTGATGTCCGTATTATTCTATTTACCCTCTAGAGGTTCTTTACATTTCTCAAAATGAAAGTGATCACCATATGAGATATGAGACATGTCATGACTTATGAGTACTGGTAGGCGGTAGTATGTTGACATACCGGAATGGCAAAACAGTAAAAATCCCAGGTGCTTATATATATATATATATATGTTCTATGTGTATCACTGTTTTTTTTGGTTCTGTTCCTCGTAGTGTCTAATTACAAGTTGTAGACTATCAAGTACTTATGAATAAGCAGGGTGTTACATTTGCTTAAATGCCTTTGGGGATTCAGAAACATCATTAGTTGTGATTTTGCAAGTTCTAAAAACCAGATTGTTCTTGTATCATCTATAAATGGTTAACTTTGTAGCCTGACACTTATGAACAATTGTTGTAGCTCATCATATTATCTTATATGTCTTCTGATGCGCAGAAAGTCTAGAAGCAAATGTTAAGATTGTGAGCCTTGCAATAAAATTCCCATATAGAGCATACATAGTTCCTATTCCTGAAGGTGGAAAAACTTGACTAGCATGCAATGATTAGCAGCAAGCATACTTCAAATGTGTACATGAAAATTTTCTTATTCATGTATGAGAACTCAACATTTTTTATGGCTTTCCATTCACATGTAAACTTTATTGTAGTCAAGACACTATTGTATTTTTTCTTAGCAGACGATGCAATTATTATTTCATAGTTTAATAGAATTTGAGTTCATTTTAATTATGTTGTAATTTATTGTTTATTACAAACCTACAATATAATGTTTTATACAATTTTAGAACCTAAAAACTGCATACCAAAAAGTTTTACATAAATCTAATAGCTATAATAGCGTTTTAAAAACGCTATGAAAAACCAACTACCGCATTTCAGAAATGCTATGAAAATCTAACTACAGTATTTTCAAAGTGTTGTAAAAATATTAACACCACTTTATAAAGGCTATGAAAGATGAATATACTACATCACTTTGAAAACACTGTAATAAATGTCACCCCTACTACAGTGTCGGTAATGACGGCATTTTCTTTAACGCTGTAATATGCTACTACAACGTTTTTGGCATGTCGTAATAGGACATTTATGGCGTAGTGACATGAATGACTAAACCATATCTAATATTATTAGTTTTTTTTTTATAAAGATAATCTTAACATGATGAGTTAGAGAATGAATGGTCAGATTATGACATATATACAAATCAAATTCAATGAATTGAAAGGGTAGTGTTCGTGCCCAAATTGATGTAGCGGAATCCGGGGTCACCAATTGGTGGCTCACTTCCGAAGGAATGGATATCCAAGTGTTTGGATGAGGGGGATCTCTTCGATATAATCTAATGCAGTGGTGCGTGGTGTAAACGACTAGAGCGAGTGAGGTGAAGGCTGAAATCCTTAGGTCATAGTGTCGCGATCCTGCCCTAGATGAGCTAGTCCAGTTGACTTGACCTTATAGATGCTTTCAAAGTAAGCATGCCACTAGTAGAAGCTAATACTAGACAAAATCAAAAATGGTTTCTGAATTGAGATCCATAAACTATCGTTAAAATCAAGTGAAAGTGGAGCATCTTGCTTGCACTGTTTTTTTCTATACATCATTCGAGGACTTTTAAATATTTCTTTTATGCCTAATCAAAGTTTAATGTCGGTGTATTCATGTTAGCAGCATGCAATTCAAAGTTAGATGGGCAGTTAGACAGATCAACTTCTTTAAGCTAGATTATTCGAATACTGAACCAAAACACAAAGATGGTTCTATTGCTTACGCATTGAAACGACCTGTCTCGAATTTTGGGATTAGATTAGTGAATAATCGTGGATTAGCGTGACTAATCGGGGATCAGTCGAGAGATTTCGGACAGACGGTGTGAAATGATGGTTTTGCCCTTAGAAAATGGGTGAAAAGTTGACTTTTGAATCGAGCGGTCAAATGGACTTTGACCAATGACCATGACGTAGATCAGAACGTTACAAGTTTGTATATAGGCGGCACGTCGAAGTTGGAGGTTCAACGGAAAAATTACGGGTCTAGGAAGTTCTATGGCACTATTCACGTAAACCGAGACATCGCTACACGTGGCAGGATTTTATTGGAGAACCTTCTGGAAGAACCCACCAAATGAGTGACAAGTGTCACCCATCTGATAGGCCCAGAACCCCATTTATTTGGGTTTATCTTCATCGATCATCCTTCTCCATTTCTCCCTAAAACCCGCGAAATTTCTGGAGACCATGAACCCCCTCCTTATATAACCCTTTCCATCCCTCTTCGGTTGTGGTTAGTGTGTGAATGAGAGTGAGAGGGAAGATTGAGTCGGTGATGATGAGGAAAACAGGTTGGATCGTCGTGGAAAACTGAGAAGGTAAGCTTTGGTTCAAAATTCAAATAATAGTTTTTGGTATATGTTGATCGATTCTCATTATTGGGATGTGTTTCTGGAGGTCGTATGAGCTGGTTAGGATCTAGTTCATGGCTAGAGGTGGCCAGAGTTGGCCGGAAATGGAGTTCGAAAATGGGGACACTGTTCAACGTTCGAGCAGGTATGATCTTGACCTTGTTTCACGAATTTGATCACGTAGATCGATAGAAAATGATAGGACGAAGAGATTGGGACAAATGGGACTGAAAAAGGTTGGTAAATAAGGGAGAACCAGTCTCGCCGGTTCGGTCGAACCAGAAACTAGTGAACCTGTCTGAACCGGGTTCTTTGGAGGTTGAAGATGACACTATAGCAGGCGCGTGGGTTTCACGCGCAGTGCCTTTGGGCTGAGCGTGAGGTCGCGTGGGCCTGTATTTCGAGGCACGACCAACATGTAATTTCATCCTTTCGTTGTAACAAATATTTTGGGACAAGTTTCGAGTCAATCAGACACTGTTTCGAGGTAGTTTTGAATATTCGAAGGTTTAGGTTCTATGTTAAATAAGTTTACAAATTCCAAAAAATTAGAGGGATTTAATGAGAGGTTAATTGAGGTAATTAGTGACCTTCAGGTATGGGTTGGACAGGTCCGGAGGTTCCGGTGGTGGTAACTAGTCTCGGGAAGGTTTATGGCACATATATCGAGGCGACAGCTAGGACGGTCTATGAGTGGACTTTTGTTTTATAAATATGATGCATGCATAACTGTTTTATATTTTATATCTATATTTTGAATGCCTTGAGTACGTATGTTAATGGTATTTGGTATTTACGTATTTGCACGTATTTCGAGGCGTATGATTTTATGTTGAATTTGTATGTTCTTGTGTTTTCAGTGATAGTTTGATGAAATGGTTTTGGATTTGAAAAAATGAACTCAGGCACGAGATCCATTTGATTTGGAAACTATCGAACTTGGAGTCCATTTGATTTAATGAGAAATCGGGCTGGGTCCCATTTGAGTTATATTATCGAGCCGAGGGCTCAGTTGGTTTACGAAATCAGGCATGAGTCCCAATTATGTTTTATAAATGTGATTTCAGGTCGGGGACCCATTTATGGATTTTGGATTAATGGATTTACGATGATTTTATGGAAATTCCAGGCATGGCCCCTTTGAGATTGTTTTGGAAATGGTTTTATAACGATGTTTCCCATATATCATCCTCAGATGAGGATATGTGGATGGTTTCCTCCAGATGTCTGGGACACTAGAGAAGTCAAGGCACATTGCCTGCGAGGGGTCATTGCACGGAGCGACCAGACCGTATAGTGACTCAGAAGCAAGATTGCTATGATTAGATGTCTGGGACATCAGACATCTGTGATGTTAGAGATATGGACCCGGAGAGACCCCGGGTAGCATGCGTTGCTTAGACCGTGAGATATGACATCTAGGACATCAAGCGTCTGGGACGCTAGGCATCTGGGATGTCGAGGATGGGTATTTGGTAAACATGAATTATTGGATTTA
Source organism: Prinsepia uniflora (assembly GCA_032719365.1). Lineage (NCBI taxonomy): Eukaryota > Viridiplantae > Streptophyta > Magnoliopsida > Rosales > Rosaceae > Prinsepia > Prinsepia uniflora. Next base: position 19,879,009 of record CM064863.1, read on the forward strand.
TGAAATGGGATTTCGGTGTTTATGAATTTGGGCAGTGGCCCACTTAGATTTGGATTTACGGATTTTGGTATTTTACGGTTTTGGGCTAAGACCCTAATGATTTGAAAAAAGGAAATGACTTTAGTTTTCTAAACAGTTTTTATTATGTGTGAATTAACTAGTTTCTGAATGCATGCATAATTTTAAGTGAAGTGCATAAATGTCTTCTTATGAAATGGGTTTTATGAAACTTATTTATTTTTCGTCCACTCACAGCTTTTAATGGTTTTAATGCCCTTCAGGTTGATAGCGGATGCGGTCTGTAGCAGAGACCGATACCTCACATTCCTAGACTGATCCTGGCGCACTCTGGGAGCCAATTGGGCTCGGGATTTCGGATTATCCCTTGTGTGGCTTTCGTGTTACCTCGTATGGCACGTGGGTTAGACGGGAGGATGATACATCCCGCGTTAATCCCGAGGGGATTGGGATGGGTCATGTCATGCATCCATAGAACCTATTGGTTAGTATATTCCAATTATCGAAGTCATACATGAAGAAACTGATTGCAGAGGGGGAGAGGGACACATATAACATATATTAAATAATAGCGTTGTGAATTGAATTACATGTATGTGAAGTAAACTATCTCTAGACTAAGCTATAAGCTGTTGTTCTTGGTCGAGAGACCATCAACTAGATGAACATCCATGGGAAATCATACCAAAGGTGTTGGCAGAGCAGTAAAAAGATAAGACGATGTCGAGAATGAGATTTTATGGGCCTCAAATACTGGACTGATGTAGTTGAAATGAGGAAAGCGGTCTTCAAACTAAGATGCAGAAGCAAGTCGGGATGCAGTATAGTGATTGGGAAGTCTCCAGAAACAAACTTGAGATGCAAGTCGGATTGGGAGGAAAGCTTGGTGTTCTTAGGGTATGAAATGAAAAGGGTTAAGATCAAAACTGAATTTTGATCTTGAGTCGAAGAGACATGTTTTGCTAATAAGGCAAGCTTTTGGGTAACAAAAAACTTTTGAGGGTTTGCAGTTGTTGAAATTGATTATGTTTGAACAAGTTTTTTGTTTGATTGAGTTGTTGGTTGTTCTTTGAGAATCGGGTTTAATCTCCTTTTATAGGTAGCATGGGAAGGTAGATGGTCAACACGTGCTTCCATGTGTGCATCTCCTTCGCGGCGAATTAGTTGTACATCCTCCTTACCCCTTCTGACAGTTTCGACATTGTATCAATGTGATTGCATAAATCATGCTTGTGCTTCCCCATGATCCAACTATGGATACGAGCTAGACTTGGGCCTAAAGTTAGATTGGGTTTTTAAAATTCTTAAAAACCTTCCTCAAGCTCGTAGTGGTTTATTTCATATGTAAATATTTCCCCTTGAATTCAAAAGCTTTTGGATCCAAGTTGCCCCACTATTCGTGACGTCGATGGATATACTATCTACAGTTCAATAGTTAGCAAGTTTTCCATGATCTCGCACGTGGATACTAGTTGTGTTGTTAACTAGGACTTTGAGTTTTGAGCCTTTCCAATGTTTGTTTCGGCCCTTTGCAATAATAATCCGAAGATCCAATCTGTTGTGCGTGCTACTTATCCTAGTCGCTTTGATTTCCATATGTCATCTTGGTCCAAACATTGATTGGTCGCAATATGTTCTTTTTTTACCTTTACTTATTTAATCATTCTCACCGGCTGATAAAATCTTGAAAAAAAACCCATTCATCACCACTCTATGGTTTCCCCTTTTTTTTCCCGTGTCAAAGTCCTTAATCGTAGAGCCAACTTGAAGCTTGAGAACTATCTCTTGGAGCGAGACATGGTAAAGGTGAAGACTCTCTAGGTGGAGAGCCGGGCTGCCATAGAGTAGCAAGCCAAGGATAACTCATCAACTCCTTCTCATTGATGATAAGAAAGAAAGTGGAGCTGACAAAAATCACGATTAGGCAGAAGACTCTAGTTAGGACCCATCATGAGGTTGTTTTGTACACTCTAGGTCACGCTATGGATGAAGTCTCAATTTTCCGCGAATGGAATTGAATTTCCCAAATGACCCCTTGTGTCTTTTAGATTCTTGCTCCTTACAGACGCACAATCGCCTAATTGACGAAACATTAGTCATCCTGTATTTAAAACTCATAACTCTTCGAGTGGGTTGGGGTTAGCTCCTAACCCAATTTTCCGGCTATAAATTCAAATCATAATTCCTTCTTTGATCCCATTCCTATTCACTAATCAAGTCTTGTTGACAGGACCCATCCCAATCCCCCTAGATTATCATGGGATGTGCCCTACTCCCGTTTGACACCACATGTCAGACCAAGGATAAAGCTGTAAGCGGCATGTGATGTCTCGGTATCACCTTCAGCCTGCATCCACGATCAACCTAAAGGGTATAGAAAACAATAAAATATGTGAGTGGACAAAAATAAACAGTTTATAAAACCATTTAATGAACACACATTTATACCCTTCACTTAAAAACATGCATGCATCATAAAACAAGTATCTCAAATACTTTCTTAAAAGCAAATCATAGGGTTTTTCAAATCAATATACAGTGAAAACATTATCAATCAAAGTCATTTCCCTAGTAGCGTCTCAGCCCAAATCAAATCACATAGGGTCTCAGCCCAAATCAAATCACATAGGGACTCAGCCCAAATCCAAATCTCATAAAACATCTCAATATGGCCTCTGCTTGAAATATAGACTCACATTCGAAGTTTTATGAAAGCCTGAATAACCAATCCTCTTTATCCAATATCAAGAAAATCATCTCAATAGTCACGATATCAGCGCTACGTGTGCTACTCGGGATTACACATCTGAGTATACAAGCAAGATCTACAATGTCTGAGTGACAACCCAAGATCGGAGTGCCTGGCTCAACGACTGAGTGATGACATTCATAGGCTCGGAACCGCTGGCTCGACGTATGAGAAATGTCCATTTCTGACACTCTTGAGCCTGAGCCTCCCTTTGGAGCTACTCACCTCCAAGTAGTGTCATTGTGACCTCTCTAGGATTTACGACGTTTGGAGGCTACCACGCCAGGATCTACGACGTCTGACAAGAACAATTACATCATAGAGGATGGTATTGTGGAAAAAATTTCCCAAATCTCAAATCATCTCAAAATATCTCAATAGGGCCTACGCCCGAAACATAGTTTCCTTAAAATCATTTTCCACAAAACCATCATAAAAACAGTGTCCAAAAACATTTCACAAATCTAGGATTCCTCAAATCCTATCCAATCAAATTTCCTAAATCCACAAAAGGGTCACAAAATCGGAATCTCATATCATTAATCTGAAAATGCGTCTCAAGCCCGATACATCATTTCCAAATCAAAACATCATTATAATTTCCGTTTGACTATATTCTAAGTCAAACCATAAACCAACTGGGACACATGCCCGAATATTATTTCCAAATCTAAAAACCATTTCACTATTCAAACCATTTTTCCAAACCACCTTTGACTATAATCCAAGTCAAAGTCAATAATCAACTAGATCTCATGCTCGTAATAGAATTTCAAGCATCTCCGTGAAATCATTCAAAATCGATATTTAAATCCTCAATTTCATGCCTCTCCGTGAAATTATTCAAATCTCATAAATCACATGCACGTAGAAACTCAGCCTAAGCCCAAGTATCACATAAAACATAAATCTCGAAATACGTGCAATATAACATTTTCCACGAAAATGATAAACAATAAAACTCAAATCATGTTCATAAAACATATAAAAAATTTATGCATGCATCATATTTATAAAGAAAGTGACCACTCATAGACCGTCCATGTTGCACGCTCACAATCCGCGACGTAAGTCACTCCAGGTTTAATGCAATGTCTCTGAAACGTCCGAACCTGTCTAAATCATACTCAAAGGTTAGTACCAACCTCTACAAGTCCAAATTATAAACCCTCAAAAGTCCCGAAATAGAAAACGTGTCCTGAACACGCTTCCTGAGGCTAAAAATCTCTAAATGACCTATAAGCCTGACAAGTCCTTACATACTGCCATATGGCACCATCTCACTGGTCCACATGGTCTGAAAATTCTGATGTGATAGTCCTGGCACCCTCTGATAGATCACCATGTGGCATCACCTGGTTGGCCACGTGGCCTAACAAGATGACGTGGACTACCACGACATCACCTTCAACCTCTGGCCAGGTTAACCCGAACCTCTGTAACTGGTCATTTTGACCCGCAACTTGACCCGGTCGTAGCTCAGCCATCCGACTACCAAACGCCACCATTTTTCTTCCATGACACTCGTTTCTCTCATAGAAACAAACCTATAATCTCAAAACACGAATCAAGGGCAAGGATTACCTAATCAAAATCGATCTTCCACGACCAGACTTCAAACCACCACCTAGACCGACCCAGCCATCTTTTTTTGTCAGTTTTGATCCCTACAGGCTCATATGAGCTCAAAAAAGACAACCATGGCAACAGAACCAACCCCAAACGTCCAAAATTCGAATTCCAAAATCAAATGGATTTCAGGTTTACCTGTTTTCACGAGTTCTGACCACCTCCTTGACTGCTCCGTCATCCTCGTCCACCTCTCACGGTCTCCCTCAGTCACTATCTGCCTCTCTCTCAGGTTAGTACCAGGTGACAAAGAAGATAATGGTTTTGGGGAGGGTTTCGGGGAGGATGAATAAGATGAAGGAAAATGGATGAATGAAGGTGAGATGATGCATGTATGTATTGTGTGGACAAAATGATGGATGACACTTGTCACTTATCCATTGGTCTGTAGAAGATATTTTAGGACCAACATTAAATTCCCAAAATTCAACTCTTCTCGATTTTTGTGCAATCATAAATAATATAAAAATCTATCCTTGACCTGTAACTTTCCCGTTGGATGTCTAATTTTGATGAGTCACCTGTCTATGAACTCGTATCGTCTTGATATACGTAATAGACCTTGATCCACATGCATTTGACTCCCAGGTTAAAAGTAATCTTTTTGCCCTTTTAGGGGTAAAATCGTCATTTTACCCCAATCGTCCGATAATCCTCAATTAATCATCTATTAATCCCCGATAATCTGGAATTAATCCTTAATTAATCTCGTAGATTCGGGACGGGTTGTTACAACCTTTGTCCCTTCCGATGAAGCATCATCATCCTAGATTAATATGTGTCTTTCCGATGACCAAACAGTCGCTAATTTGGAGGGAGCCTTTGATTAGAACAAGACATTGAAGGCTTATCTGAGAGCTGTCAGAGCGGGATAGGCAAGATGTCGTGAAGATATCCCCCAACAGGGCCAGGAGGATGCGACCATGATGAGTTGCCTTCAGCAGAGGAAACAAAAACTGCGGAAGATCCTTTTCTTCCTCCAAAAAAAGGAAAAGACAATTTCCTGTGCGTGGGATGAAGGTGTAGAATCTGAACTCGGCTAGGGTTTCAACATAGTGGGTCCTACCTAATATTTTTTGTCTTTTTCTTTTCTGCATCTGCCCCTTGAAATTTGGCCATATGAAATGCAATAAAACATTTAACTTTTGGAAAGAGATTCCTTTGAATAGAGTATTCAGAATTCTAATTCCACCACTATCTTCTCGTCAAACAACTTTATGCTTGGTGATACGCTAAAACTAAGCATTAATGTAAACACAAAGTCACATTCAACACTTAATGAAAACATATGCAAATTAAAACCATTTTTTTTTTGTAGATTGTAGCATTGATAAGTAGGGATCGTTCTTAATTGAGGATTGTGGGTACCTAAGCGTGATTATCGTTTGATTGATTAATTAAGGGGGTAATTGATTGTTTCTATTATCTTACCTGATTAACTAACCTAATCTAATCTAATCTAACCTAATTTACTATTTACATGGTAAACTCATCTTTAAACCTAACTCATTCATAAATTATGCTAATTCCAAAATCCACTAAATTCCATAACCTTAGTTCTACGAAATACAAGCATATTATCTCAAGTACATGTCGAGAATTGCCCTAGACACTTTCAATGATATAGACTCGGGAATTGCCCTAGAGATCCAATCAAGCATTAAGCACAACATATAAGATGTAAAACCAGAATTATACTAAAAATCAATCCAAAAAAATGATATTCAATAGAAAAAGACAATTACAGGGTAAGGGGACTGTGTTACACTTTTTATCTCGGGAATTACCAAGGAATGTAAAGTGGCTTGAAACTCCTTGGTGAGTCAATGCACTGGATTTTCAGCCAGCGCCTACCAAATCATTCCCTATTCAATTCCAGCAATATTTTTCAGTAGGCGCACGCTGAAACAACGTTAAGGCATACTGTACACGCGCGCCGAAGCTGGCTGCTACTATTCGGGAGGAGCACGCTGATGTTGGACTCGAGATCGGTAAGCACATGCTGAGGAATTTTTGGCGGTTTAGCACAGGCTTGCTAAATTCCATTTGGGCTGTCATTTTGGATTCGGTAGGCCCCTATCGAATTCCTGAGTGGTTTTTGGTAGCTACCTTTCATTCAATCATTACTTCTTTAATATAACTCTTATTGAGGTGATTCTTTCCCCTAAATTCTCGTAATTCTGAACTTTATCCAATTCTGCACATTTCTCACAAAATATATTATTTTCTCATATTTTTTGGTATTTAAGAATTAAAAGATAAGTATAAAGGGTATAAAATGATGCGTAATTCAAGGCTCATCACTTGACTCCAAAAGTACTTGAAAATTATTCTAATGAACCACCCCTTTGCGGGAAAATTTTCTTTTCTAATTTCCATTGGCTCAATCCTATGGCAACTACGTAGGTTTTCACCCAATCACTCCCATCTTGGAATCCGAAAGCCTTGGGTAGAATCTTTTGAGGTGTATGTCGTTGGTTGGATTTTTATCCACCACGCCATCGTCAATCCTCAAGTAGTAAGATCTTTTTCAGTTTACTTTGTTGATCATGCATGGACCTTGCCAAGTTTGGCTCCACTTTCCCCTCCTAAGTACGCTTGATCCCAATGGTTGTACAGTTTTCCAGACCAGATCATTCTCTTGGAAGGATTTGCTTTTACCTTTTTACTGTAGGCTCGTGAAACCGTAGCCTTGTTGGCCATGACCCTATTCAGAAGTTTCATTCTCTTTTGGTCTAGATATTCCAATTCATAACATATATCTTGCGTGTACTCTTTGGTTTCATGACCATATTGATGTCGTAGTCAGAAAAAATTAATGTTTACTTCCATAGGTAGCATAAAATCCCAACCAAAGACTAGGTCAATTGGAGATGCCCTGATTGCCCTTCTCTTTGACGTGTGATAGGGCCATAAGGTATATATCATCTATTCATGCCACTCTATAGGGCTGTTACCTAACATATTTTTCAAGATGGTAAGGATACTCTTGTCGCTGACCTCTGCTTGGCGATTCCCTTGAGAATAGTAAGGGCTAGATTGTACAAATCTGATTGAGATTTGAGCTCTAAACTCCTACAGTTATTGGGACATGAATGATGACCCACAAATGGTGACAATAGCTTTAGGTACCCACACTGACTCAAGATGTTTTCTTTCAAAAATCTAATCAGATCAGAGCTTGTAATTTGTTTCAGTGCCTTAGCATCTACCCATCTAGTGAAATAGTGAGTGGCAACCACGATGAAGCTATGTTTTGTGATGATTCTGGTGATATCTTTCCAATGAAGTCTATGGCTCATCCTAGGAAAGACCATGGTTTAACCATCAGATTCATTGGCGCTGCAGGGGTATGCTGAAACGGGGCATGTCTCTAGCATGCATTGCACCCCTTGGCATATTCTTGACAATAAGTTTGGAAATCTTGACAATAATAGCCATGTCTTTGTATAAGTTATTTTAGTTTTAGATCTGCTTGATGAGCCCCACACACTCTTTCGTGAATTTCTCCCACTACGACCATTACTTCCTTTGGAGTAATACAACAGGACAGTATCTTGTCATAGTTCTTCCTTACTAAGTCTGGCCCCCATAGTGTGTAATGAAACATTTTATTTCTAAAGTTACGATCCTCATTAGACGGATACTTCAAATATTTGATGAAATGGGTTCTCCAATCATCAAGTTCTACTTCAATATCCAATATTTCCAACGTGACATCTCTTCCCATGATGGAAGAAAGGGAACTCATTTGGACCTTGATCCACTTCTCTACATGTCCTACTTGTAAAATAAATCTTGATCCAAGTTAGGCCATTTCGTTGGCTGCCAAGTTTTCTTCTCTTGGGATATGCTCAATAGTTTCAGTGATGAATTTAGATGATAAAGTAGCAATTTCCATGAAGTAGCTAGCCAAGGAAAGGTTCATGCATGTGTATGTCCTTATTATTTGTTTAACCACCAACTTTGAATCCTCTTAGATTTCCACTTGGGAAGCGTTTATTTCAATTAGTATTTCTATTCGTATGATCAATGCCTCATACTCTGCTTGGTTGTTTGTGATATTCTCCTAATCCAATTTGAAAGATAACTAGTGATGTACCCCTTCGGGGTCAACTAAGCAAATTCTAGCTTCTACTGATTCCCTAGTCTTAGATCCATCAAAGTCTAACTTCCATGCTTACTGTGTGTGTTAACTCTTCTTCAATCTCTAAATCAGGGTATTCTGTCAAGAAAACAGCAATGACATGACCTTTAACTGTCTTTGTGGTACATAATGGAAGTTAAATTCTGGCAGAGCTAGGGTCCACTTGCCTATCCAACCTCTTAGAATAGGTTGGGTATCATGTATTTTAACAATTCTGTGTGGGCAATTATCCAGACTATGAAAGACAACATATAATGCATTAGTTTGATGGTTGTGAAGTATAATGCCAAGCATAATTTTTCCACTGCCATGTACCTTTTCTCTACTTATGTTAAGATCCTATTCAAATAGTTGATTACTTGCTCTTTTCCTTCTTCGTTGTCTTTGGCTAGCAAGCTTTTAATAGTCTTGAGGGATGTTGAAATATATAGCTTTAACGTCTCCCCTTCCTTGGTGGCATTAAGATTGGTGGCTCGGATAAGTAACCCTTGAGTGTCTCGAAGGCCATTTGATGCTTCTTTTCCTAATTGAATTTCACAATGTCCTTGATTTTAGTCAATGTAAGATAAGGGTTGGACTTTTCTTGATAAGTTGACTATGAATCTTCTAAGAAATTGACTTTCCCAAGAAGACTCTAATGTTGTTTATTGGATTTGGGTGGAGGTGAATCCATGATTGCCTTTGTTTGATTTTTATCCACCTCTATCCCTCTATGATGAACTAGAAATCGCTGGAAGTTTCCTGCTTGGAATCCAAATACACATTTCTTGGGGTTCATCTTCAATTTTTGTTTGTCTCATCTTCAAGAAGGCTTTCCTTAAGTATTCTATATGTTTTCCTTTCTATTAAGACTTCACTACGATGGCATCAATGTATACCTCCTTGTTCTTGCCAATAATTTCATGGAAGATGGCATTCATCGCCTATTGGTACGTGGCCTCGACATTCTTCAACCCAAAAGGCATGGCAATGTATTCAAATGTCCCCAAGTATCTATGACACCTAAATGATGTATTATGGATGTCCTCATCGACTGTGAGGATCTGGTTATATCCCACGTTGCCATCCATGAAGGATAGGAATTGGTTTTGAGTGGAGCCATTAATAAGCATATATGCCATTGGCATGGGATACTCATCCTTTGGAATGGCGTCTTTCAAATCGCTGTAATCTACACCGATCCTAACCTTTTCAATTTTCACCTCGATGACAAGTACGATAATGGACACCCACTCCACAGACTTAGTAGTCCTAATGAATTCGGCTTTAAGGAGCCTGCTAATCTCCCCATTCACCTTGAGCTCAGCTTCTACGAACATCCTTCTACTTACTTGATAGATAGGCTTGCGAGCCACTTTGATAGGTAGTCTGTATTCAATAAGATGTCAATCCAAGCCTGGCATTTCCGTGTAATGCCATGCATGTGAAGCAGTCTTTAAATTCTTCCAGTAGTACAACCATCTAATCCTTTATTGGTTTTTCCAAGATTCCATTGATATAAGTTGGTTAAGATTCATTGCTAGTTCCTAGATTAAATTTTTCCACAAGATCTTGGATCTCAAGGGGAGGTTTATTAACCAATTCATTGCTGGTTCCTAGATTAAAATTTTCCACAAGATCTTGGATCTCAAGGGGAGGTTTATCTACCTCAGTGGGATATTGTTATTCTCATCGTCCTCGCCATTATCTCGGATGACCTCTGCTATACTATTGGCTAACTCCATCAGGCTTTCCTTTTGAGAAAATTCAAACTGTTTATCATCCTGATCTGGCTAGGAAGATAGTATACTCTATTGCTTTCAACAATGTACTAGCAATTGTTCTCTTATAGACCTGATTGCCCTCGTTTGGTCTGTTTCCCCATATGGTGTACTATTCATCATAAAGTCCCAATGTTAGGATAGATGTCTCCCAATCAACAATTTTTGGGAGTCGAGAATCTAGTATCTTGTGGGGCATCGCCATTACAAGGCAGCAGTTCTCATCTTCCTCAGTTAGCCTAATGTTTTCCAGGTGAGGATCATAAAGCTTTCTTCGGCCACTGTAGGGTTAGTCATGAATGGCTTTGTATCCACCTGGATAACCTCCCAAATAGCTCCCTCGAAGGTACGTTCCGCATGGTGATCTGTTGATGGGAGTGGATTGGACACACATACTTTTATCGATCCAATACCATCCTAATAGTACATTGTAGTTAGCCGTGTTATCGATCACAAAAAAAGCCGGCATTAACTTCTTGGAACTGACCGTGATCTCTAAGGGTAGAACCTCAAGAGTCTTAGTAACGGTGCCAATGAAGTTGGAAATTATTGCCGTTGTTGGCAAATAGTCCTAGATAGTCGTACCCATCTTTTCTAGCATTCTAGATGGTAGGACATTAATGGAAGCTCCCTCATCGATTAGGACTTTGTTGATCAGGGTACTTTCCAAGTAGGAAGTGATGAAGATGGGGCACAGGTGATCCGTCATTTCCTTGGTTGGAATTGAACAGTTAATCCTCTTTCTAAAGCCACTAGGTTCCAAAATGAAACATTGGCTTCTCCCGTGATTGACCATGATCTTTATTACTATTTGAGAAGGTTCATAGGCAATCATATCACTTTTCATTTGGTTTACCTGGTGGTAGACAACCGCCAAATGCTTTAGCAGCACTACCACTAAGTTTATCTCTTGGCAAACCTCTTCTTGCCCCTCGTTGGGGTAACCTTTCCACTTCCGTGATCTCTAACAAGTCCTTCTCGAACTCTGCAAGCTCTTCTTCAATCATGTTATGGTCATCACTTTGTTGGGTATCATGGACGAAACATTCTCTTGTTGTTGGAACGTGAAGATTTATGGACTAGCCATTTGATAGGTTTCCGTCAGCGGAGTAACAAAATATGATATTTCTTCTAGCTTCTACAAGAGTCTCAGGAAGATAGAACTTTGAAGGAGCTTTCCTTTCAGACTATGAAGTTCGTAACTAGTTTCGTGATAGTTGAAGAGGCCCTTATGTAGTTTTTCTCTCGACCTCTTTAGTTCTAGGTCTGTCTTAGCAGCTAGGTCAAGGATTTCTAGTATACACTTTATCCTACAGTTACTACATATGACCAAAACCCTAATGATCATAGCTAGCGATCCTCTAAGCTTCTGAGTTTCCTTGGGAGCCTTTGGTTGACCTTCTTTGGTCATGTTACCTTTTTGAAGTTATGACCATTGTAGGTAGACTATGTTCACTGACGCCATATGAAATAGATTAGTGTTCACTGTCAATGGCATTTTTGGTATTGGGGCTAGGGCGATATGCCTCTAGTTGATGAAGCTTTGGATTGTATCCTTGAATTGGACACAATTTACAATGGAGTGATGTAGTGATACATGCCACTTGTAAAAAAGCTTTCCCTTGATTCTTATGGTTTAGGCATCTCTTGTTAGGGATGAGGCTTGATTACCTTTACCTTGACTAGCTTATCATATATCTCTCTAGCCTTGGTTAGGACAAAAAGACATGAAGTAAAAATCGGGAGCATGTTGGCAAATTATCCCCTAGTCGGATTAGAGGATTTCTGATCGTGCACAGGTTTGACCAATGGTTTGATAGTCACGGGCCCCTTGCCCAAGTCTGGATCTCAGCTGTAGCTACTTCTAGTTCCTGCCCCTCTCTATTTTTCGAGGATTCTTCCTCTACGTCTTTGTGGTCTAACCTGATGAACGGGTTTCTTGTTTTTGTAGAAAATGGGTGCTTTAGAGTTATGATTCTATCATTGTTTTTCTTTCAGTAGTCCCTCAAATTTTGACACAGATACCATTATCTCCTGCAACTATGAGAACGTGGTGTCATCGAACTTCTTCCTTAGTGAGAACCCTAGGGCAAATGGCAATGAAACTTTCAGTAGTCTCATGCCCTCCTTGTTTAATGGTAGTTAGGTCACTAATCGTGACCTCAAGCTCTACCCAATAAATTTTTTCATAGAACTTGGCCTCCATTTGCCCTCAAGTGTGTATGGAGGCTTCTGGTAGCGAACTGTACCAAGAAAAAGCATCCCCAGCCAGAGAGTTACTAAATAGACGTAGCGTGAGATAAGAGTTATCCTCAAGAACTACACATTAGGCTGAGAATCTTCCTACATGTTCTAGGGACGACGTACTACCATCTCCATTAAAGAGTGAAAAAGCTGGTGGTTTGAAGTTCCTAGGAAAAGGATTATCCAAGTCTACGTACATAGGGTAAGGCTTCACGTATGTCGAAACATTGGATCTCCTATATAGGGTGGACATATGTCTTATTTTGGCCATTTCAGTCTTTTGGCCAAATACTCAACTACATAGGGTGGCCTTCGATTAGGCTTGAATTCCTCTTTTGACCCTATGTCGTCAAATTTTCTTCAATTCTCAGTCACCTTTAATGCCAATCAAGGCAGCCTTGGCCATTTTAACCTTAGACTCTTCCTAGGAGGGAGGTCGATATTTGGCCTAAATCTTGTTGTCCTATTTTAGTTGGACCTCGTGGGTCCTGTTTGTTTCTAGAACTTCGAAAGGTGAGGTGCTTGACAACAAATACTCCATGATCATAGGTTCTAGAGTAGATACTCTAGAATCCACCGTCTGTTTCCCTTTGTCTAGGCTTACCACCTTTGGTGGTAGGGTGGCTATACCTTTCGACCCTACCCCCTTATATGGTTTCGACGCTGTGTCAGTGTTTGCGTAAATCACGCTCGTACTTTCCCATGATCCATCTGTGGATATGAGTTGGGCTTGAGCTTAAAGTCGAATTGGGTCGTTAATTTTTTAAAAACCCTCCTTAGACCCCTAGTGGTTTATTTCAAGTGTAAACATATAGTAGGATGAGGTGTCAGTAAGGTGGGATGCAAGTTTTATATATATATATAAAAAAACTTCAAGTAAGTGAAAGCCTAGTGGAATGGTATTATTCTCGAGTCATATTAGTGACGGACCACTGAAGGGGGGCAGGGCAGCCTTGGATGTCTTGATCACTCTTTTGATTATATATAGAATATAGCTCTAGTCGTATCATAAAATTTTCCAGGTCGGTTAGCTTTGCTGTTGTTTGCCATCCCAGCAACCCAAGTTCGAATCCCTGAGATGTCTCCTTAACCCAAGTTAGCAATACAATTTAGTGTGTAAATTTAGCACATTTTCACATTTTTCATCTTAGTTTTGTATTTTATTAATACAATTTGCACATTTTCATCATTATTTTCCTATTTTTCATCTTAATTTCCTATTTTATCAATACAATTTAGTGTGTAAATTTAGCTCCCTTATTTTTAATTTTTGGATCCAGTTCTAAGTACGTAGTTTTTTTTTCCTCTAAAAATTGACTGTTTTGGATGTCGAAATCCAAACTAACTAGTTTAGCAATCCATAAAGTTGTAATAAGAAAACATGGTATTTTATGTTTTTGATGAATGTCTCCTGGTTGAGGGATAACTTTATTATTTTATGGGAAATGACGCCCTTTTTAAACAGAGATACTTACAAACGTATTTGTTATAACCAGTGATGCAAATATCGGACATATCGCCGATATATCGGTCGATATGTCGCCATTTCCGACCACCGGCATGTAAGCAGGGAGTGAAGGAAAATTTTCCCCCAAAATCGGTGATTTCAGCGAATATCAGCGATAATTGCCGATATTGGCCGAAATCACCGATTTGTCACATCGAATTTGATACCCAGCTAATGAGGGCCTTGTTGCAGATGACAATGGAGACTGATGAGACGACAGATAGAGTCAACACCCCCACTGTCCCCAGTTAAAACCTTTCGCCCTCCCCCATTTTCCTTGTCGCTGACCCAACTTCAATCTGACCACAAACAAACCCAAAACTAAATAAAGTGTGTACCTTTGCCGCAAATGAGAATCAAAATTCCAAAAGAAGGTGAACTCACTGAGAGGGATAAAAATTGAGAAAAAGGGCAGTTGAAGAATTAGAGGCGGCGTTGCTTTTAGGGATCATAATCTCAGATCTGATTGTTGGCTGAGATTAATGGGTAAGGTGATTGGGAATTTGACGATGCGCCAATGAGCGATTGGTTGGCTTGTGTCTACGCTTTGTTGTGAGTATGGAATTGGAGTGTCGGGTAGGTGAGTAGATTAGAGTTGGAGGTGCACCACCTAACAATTTGCGTCAAGGAGCAAATTCTGATTTGTAAAGAGAGAGATGGAGGGGAGAGGGTCACAAGAGGAAGATGAGCCACATATAAAAAGGCAAAAGATGAGCCACCGATTTGTATAATTTTTAATACTTTAGTATTTAATTAATTTTCATAAAACTATTGTAAAACCATTATCCTTTAGATAAAAACTATTCATACAATTTTTAGTGCATCAAGTTAACAAGTTTGGGATAGACGAAAAGAATGAAGGCCAAAGAGTTATTTTTGGTCCACGCAGTTTATTTAATTTTTCATTTTAATTTTTAATTTTATTAATTTTAATCTTATAGTTTCATACCTATAATTATTTAACTTTTTATCATCATCAAAGTCTAACTAATATATGTTCTAATTGAAAGAATTTAAATAACGTGATTACAATTTGCTCCTTGGTAGATGGAGACTAATCCAATTTTCAATCTAGTAGATACTCTATTTGTTTTTAATAAAGTTCAATGTATAAAGTATTCTTAGTGCAACATTATCAATAAAATTATGTTTTAATTTAAGTTTATCCTTAAAGTTTTATACTGTTAGTTATCGTCAGACCTATATTCTATCATATTATTATCGTATATTTATTATATCAAAATCATTTTATAGTTGTAATTAGTCCTATATTACCATCATTTGGTACTTAAGTTTTCCCCAAAGTTTCATTCCAAATTTCCAACTTTTAGACCGAATTTCCGTCATTTTTATTGACCGTAAACGATATCGATATCGATATCGATACCGATATTTGGAGCGAGATATCCGTAAATTTGACTATTGTTGATTTTAAAAAAATATTAAGTAAAGAGTATTTTTTTTCTTCCGTAATTATAATTATCTAAATTGTTGATTTTAAAAAAATATTATGTAAAGAATACTATCTTTATTAAATACTAAAATATTAAATAAATTGAAATTCGTTTAGTTATGGTCTAATTATATATTGACAATCACTATAAGAATATCATCGGTTCCAAAATCTTTAGCTATTTTGGTACTCACGAAACAATCTTCAATTATGTTACTGTTTCCCCTAAATGATCCTCACATCATGATATTATAAGAATATCAATGGTGAGATCCAGTGCGTACCAAGAGTGGGATCCAATGTTTTACCACTTTCCCTAAGAAGTTTCGATATCCCAAAGCTGTTACAATTTTGTGTTTTGTGGGATCCAACGGGTTACTACTTCTCCTCGCTTGCAACTTTACTTGTTAAACTTTCTTTGTCGATTGAGTATTCAAAGTCCATATATATAATATGGTATCAACTGTGTAGCAGACCACAATAACCCAACTCAAATCTCGATAAAGCATCACACGTGACGGCGGAACATATATATATATATATATATATATATATATATATATATAAAGATCAACAATGATAATATATCAACCTTAAACTACTTTAATTATTTAATTATCTAACTACATACCCAGAAGAAGATCCTTTCAGATTAGGACGTACCTATAATTAAATTTGTCTACTTCCTGACTTAATTTCAAAAAATTAATTTTTATTATTATTTTCTAAGGAGAGAGCCAAGGGGAAGCTCATCCCTTGTGTGTGTGAATGCTACGTTAGTGATCATGAGGGCCTCCCCGAATTTCTATTAAAATCGTTGTTCTCAATTCAAAGAGAAATCAGGTCTCTATCTCTATCAGCTGTCATGATCTGTCTTTTTTTTACTTTCTCTTTTCAAATTTTTTGTAGTACTTAAATATCTTAGATTCATTTTCATTTATATATTACGCGCACCCTGATGAACATATAGTAGACCAGTGAAGCTAGCACCAGCTGTCATGTACGGGATTTTTATGCGGATATACATCACATACGGTTCTCTATCGATCTCCAGCCCATGAGAATTGTCCTAAATCAATTCGTCATTTGATGCCCTAACCGGAGGTAGGATATATATGATAATATAGAATGGTCCCTCCAACTCTCGATGCCTCCAAAACCCTATCGCTATTGCGTTGCATTGCATGCTTAATTAGTTTTGGATATATTTGTGCTTGACGACATTATATCATCATCAACTTAACTAGCCATATATCCTATGTCAGTGACGATTTCTGAACTCAAATTTCGGATGAGTTAAAATTACATATTACATTTATAAGAAATTCGACGGTACAAATAAATTTCATTAATAAACATAAAAAGATACACCTAATTAGGAGACGTAATGAGCCTTACCCTTGAATACATCTATATACATAAATAAAAGTTTGATAGTAAGAAAAAAAACAAATTACAACAAAAAATCATAATTAAACATGCAATTCAAATGCAAATGATCACTTTCTAATTCTAAATTGTATCCTTCGAGTCTTAATATATACAATTAATATTGGGGGTTGGGCTGCTGCAGCTCTTTTATTTTTTATTTTTTGCTACTGGCTGTTGCAGTGCTGCTCATGGGAGAAGATTCTCTTACTAAGTATAGTATGTACAATTAATATTGGGATTGGATTGTTGCAACTCTTTTATTTATTTTTTTTAAACTTCAAATTGGGCTACATAATTAAACTAAAATGGGCTACATAATAAAACTAAGATTGACAAATGAGCTACAAATTAATATTGAAATGGGCTATAAATTAATATTGAGATGAGTTAGCCCATAAATGTGTAAGGAGCAAGCTTGGGCTGGAAGGGCTAGCCTTAGCCCCGTCACTGAGTGTTGCAGTTTTACTTTTATAATTCAAACAATTTTTTATTTATTTTTTAATTGGATAAGGCTAGAATTAATGGGGATCATTTAAGTCGGATGGACTACAGCCCCCAGCCCAACACTGGGCCCCGTCACTGTCGTATGTGCCCATCGATCGATGCCTTCCCATCCCGTCCCATCGTAGCAAACTGGCCATAGGTCGAATCGATCCATCGATGGAATCTGGTCAAGAAATTAAAAGAAAAAAAAAATTAAATCATGCCATATTCTGTAGTTCTTACATATAATTTACTTCAATTTTTTGTTTTTCTAAGGCTATAGCATTAATACGCTAAACTTGAAATGCTAACAGTTAGAAAATGAAATAGAAGTGGAAGAAAATATAAAGTGAGATGTAAAATATCTTGATCTGAAGTTTTATAATTTGGACAGATCAAATTGAGCACTTGAAATGTAAAAGATTTATTACCTACATTGTTTTTTTGTCCCTTAGCAATTTTATTTTTAAAACACTTAAAAAAATAATTGAGTATTTAGCAAATGATTGGAAAATATGAAAAGAAGTAGGTGAGAATGTGAACTGAGTGGCGGAAGGTATGAAAGCAGTTGCTTAATGCCCCATGCAGCAGGAAAAAGGAAAAGGAAAAGGAAAAGGAAAAGGAAAAGGAAAAGGAAAAGAAGCAAGCAAATGCAACTTGCTGCCAGTTGACCTGACCGCGCGCCCATAATCCTTCAAAATTGGAAAACTAGGCTGCCTTCCCCATTATCTTCCTGCTTCCTTCATTTCAGACTCACTACTGTCTTCATAAACATAAACCTGCACAGTTACAATGTAAAGCAATTCAGTAAAGGTCGATCAGCAACAAAATTAACTGAAATATTAAAGAGAGCCGACGAGGATGAAGTCCTCTGTTCCACGCAAAACCAGAACAGAACGGAGTGACGCAAAACAGAGCAGAGCAAACGTCTACACGAAAACGGCGTTTAAGTTTTCTTAACACAGCGCCAACGGGAACTATTATAGCTTCTGTACGGGAAAAAATAATGGCTAATGGCCAATGGCTAATGGCCGATGGCTTAATGGATTTTGAAGTAATTAAAAAGAAAATAAAACAAAACCACTCACCAAAAATGCACATGAAGGTGATTGATGACGACAAACGAAATTTGGAGTAGTGGTGATGAAATTCATTAATGGCCACGGATATTCAAAACCAACCCATCTGATCAACGATTACAGCTACTAGTTACCTAATCCCCCATTCCCATTACATCATGATCAGCTTCAAAATTACGAAAACTCCTCTTTTTTGTTGTTGTACTTTCTAGTATTTAATATGTTTGATTTAATTCACCGGCGGCCAGGTATATATAATCACTCTGATACTGCTCCGGTATGTTATTGCCAGTGGTTGCCGTTGTGGGCCAGATAGAGACGGCTAGCAGTCGCACTAGCAGGGTTGTTTCCGTGGCCGTGGCCATGGCCATGCTGGCAAAGATGGGTACAGTGAGGAACCTTGGGGGGGAGATTTCTGAAACGGCGCCGTTGTGGGTGACAACTGGGACGTTTGACGGAAGGATCGGTCCATGGGGATGAACCTGGGAGTGGACGCGTAAGCAGCAGCGCTGAAATAGTTGTTGGATGAGGAGGAAGTGCCGGAGGAGGAGGCCGAAGAGGAGGAGGCCGAAGAGGAGGATGACGGAGGCGATGATGAAATTTTGGTCGGTGTTTTGGCGGGGACGGGTGAGAGGAAGGCTCTGATCTTCAAATTGGCGAAAGGCCGCGGAGATGCTGAAGTTGCTGCTCTGTCGTATTCCTCAACGAGGTTATTGAGATCCTCATCGGATTTGATGGATACGAGGGCGTCGAGATCCTCGGTCGGCAATTGACAACGTAGGCTCACGGCCGTAACGGATGGCCCACACAATTCTCCCAGCTTCAACAACAGTTCTGTAATCAAATATACACGAAATTAATCCCACGAAATCCTACGTCATCAATGTTCAATCCAACATGTTCAAACGAAAGAAATTCGGAAAATGAACTGACCGGAAAAAGTGATAGAGCGGTTAACGGCGAGGACGCGGGTTTCGCCGCCGAGATAACGGAGCTTGCCGTCGGGGTAACGGGGGATGATTTTGCCGCCATAGCTGCAGAGGAACTTGATGTTGGTGAGTTTGGTAGGGTCAGGTGACCGTCCAACCATGGTTCTTGGGTTGGGGGACTTAAATTGGGATTTAAGAAAGAGGAAAGAGAGACATTGGAGGTTTGTGCTCAAGCCTAAGTATGGTACACTTCGGCTTTTATTTATAGAGTTTTCTTAGCTTCTTCAAGGGGTTGGGTTGGGCTGGGTTGGGTTGGGTTGGGATACAAAGTGAAACTAACAACAATTGGTGGGTCCGCTTAAGAAGCTTACGTAGATTCTCACGCTGGTGAACTAATAAGCTGTATTCTGTAGTAAATAAATTAGGTTTTAGTGGTTATTTCCTGTAAATGGTAGGAGGATATTTAGTTTTTAATTTATTTAATTCCCTAATTTATATAAGGGAATGTATTATTTATTTATTTAATAATTCTTTAGAATAACACAATACAAGACATATCCTTTTTATTCTCTCTATCTCTTCCAACCACTCATTCTCTCAAATGGATGATTGTTCCTAAAAAAATCTTCAGAGCACGTTATCAAAATGAACAACTCAGGAATCGAGGATTACTCAAAAGAATGACTAATTCAACCAAGTAAGTTTTCCATATCTCAAAAGTCCAATTTATTTTAGTATTAAATCAAACCCTAGAAATCATGCCTCTAGGATTACTTTAATGATGTTGATTATATGAATTATCTCATAGCATGATTTTTTTTAACTCTTGATGGTGATAATTAATATGTTTGATAATTATTGCTAACTATTCAATAATTATATGATGTTGAATTGAACATACTGCTTGATGTTGTTTGGATTGATAATTGATGATCGTGACAAATACTATATAAATATTGGAATGATTACAATGGTGCTCATGCTATGTGTTTGATCCCAAAATGGACCTAACGTGACAGGACCCATCCAATCCCCCTAGATTATCGTGGGATGTGTCTACTCCCGTCTGACACCATGTATCATATAAGGATAAAATCATAACCTGCTCGGGGTTATTTATAGTACGCAAGGATCTGTGGTGACATGTTATGGCTCGATCTCTGATACAGTACGCATCCGCGATCAATCTGAAGGGTATCAAAAATATAAAATCTGTGAGTGGACAAAAATAGCAGTTCACATTTTATTCAAAAGACATTTATACCCTTCACGTAAATTCATGCATGCATCAGAAAACAAGAATTTCAAATACTTTTCCGGAAAGCAAGACGTATTTCTTTTCAAATCAAATCCAATAGAAACATGGCTCAATCGAAGCCATTTCCTCAGTTGGGTCTCAGCCCAAAAACTAAAATCATACGGGGTATCAGCCCCAATCAAATCACACAGGATCTCAGCCAAAGATATCAACCATGTGGGATCTTAGCCCACATCAAATCATATAAGGTCTCAGCCCAAATATAAAATACGTGGGGGCTCACCCCATCATCATCATCATCATCACCAGTCACGATTCTAATCCCAACATGCGTGCCCATAAGCTTAAGGACTGCTCTGACTCTGAGCGTATCGCCGTGAACACATCACCAGCCGACATTCACCAGATCGTTGTGAACATATCATCGATCGATCTCATATACTGCACTCTTGATTCGAGCCTCCCTCGGCTACTCGACAAGAGGCGGATTGTGATCTCTCCGTACCTAGGAGGCAAGCATACCTCTAGAGTGCTCTCCGGGGAAACATATTCACAACCGTAGGCCTTCTAATAAAATCCGAGTCTTTAAACACAAAATCATAGGGACACAAGCCTGAATATCATCAATAGGGTCACAAGCCTGAAATATCATCAAATGGGTCTCAAACCCGGAAACAGTGTATGTCAACACTCCATAGCCCAGGATTCCTCGAATCCTATCAAATCCACAACTGGGTCTCATGCCCAAAATATCTTTCATAAATTCAGGATTTCCTCGAATCCTATCAAATCCACAACTAGGTATCATGCCCGTAATATCTTTCATAAATCTCATAATTGGGTCACAGCTTGATATATCTCACGTTTGATTATACTCTAAGTTAAACCATAAATCAACCGGGTTATACGCCCGAAAGATATTTCTAATTTCGAAAACCATTTCAGGAATCAAAATCCCATTTGACTATCATCCAACTCAAAGTCTAAATCAACTGGGACTCATGGCCAAATACCGATTTCATACATCTTCGTGAAATCATTCAAAACCATTAATCAGGTCTTCCATTTCACGTATCCCCATGAAATTGGTCAAATAATATAAATCACATGCAAGCATAAAACTCGGCCGAAGCCTGAGTATCATAGAAAATAGTAAATCTCGAAATACATGCATACTAACGATTTCCACCAAAATACCAAATCATATATATAAATCATATGCATCTAGTGGATCTAAAACCATGTTCATAAAACATATAAAACAGTTATGCATGCACCATATGTATAAACCAAAATTCCACTCACAGACCGTCCGCGTTGCAGGCTCTGAAACCCGAGCTGTAAGCTATTCCGGGGCTAATCCATACTCTCCGGGATGTCCGAACTTGTCCAAATTACATCCAAAGGTTACTATCAACCTATACAAGTACATATCAAAGACCCTCACACATCCCGGAACGGTCAACGTGTCCCAAACACACTTCCTGAGGAGAAAAACCTCCATTTGACCTATCAAACGATCTCCGATCGACTTGAAACCACCACCATTGGATTTAGATAGTCGAAACCTTTTAAACAAGATCAATTTCACCTTGAAATTTGTGCCCATTTTTCCTCACGCATCGGTCAAGGTCCTCACGCACTGGTCAACAACGATCAACGCTGACGTCAGCAAAGTCAACACTGACGTTATGTTCAACGCTGACGTCATCATGGTCGTCGCTGACATAATCTACTGACGTTAACCTGACAGGTTTGACACTTGTCAGATCTGACACCTGTCAGGTCTAACAGCATGCCACTTGACATTCCCTGATTGGTGCCACGTGCCATTAACAAGTTAGCTCTAACAATCTCACAAAGTGCCACATGGCACCATCTCACTTGTCCATGTGGTTTAACAACGTCTGACGTGGCACTACCCCGTCACTGCTGGCTGGACTTGACAACTACCACGTATCACGCTCTAGTTGGCCACGTGGCCTGAAAGGTTTGATAAATGATGATGTGGACAGTAACGTCATCATCGTCTACCTCTGGCCGGGTCAACCTATGACCATGACCTGGCCTTATCTCGACCGTCATTCTTTGCCCAATCTACTCGCCTTGATCCCAGAAAGGGTTCTATGACCTCAAAATCACAAAATAAGGGCTAGAGAGTACTTGTCCACCTCGATCTTCACAAGCCAAATTTTAAACCTCCACCCAGGGCCATCCAGTGCTCCTCTACCTCTGGTTTTCGATCCTAATAGCTCGTACGAGCTCATTGAACACAAACTTAAACTTAAAATGGGTTTCAGGTTACCTATTTTTTGCGATTCCTCCACTGTCCACGGCGGCTCAGCCTTTCACCGTCATCACCTCAGCCTCTCACTCACCCTCTCAGCCTCTCTATGGCCTCAATCCGAAATGGAAATGGGGAATGGAATGTGTTTTGGGGTTTTCAGGTTTGGATGCACAAAATGGGAAAAGGGAGATGAGATACATGTATGTAAATGTGTGGATCATTGGATGAGTGATACTTGTCACTCATCTATTGGTGCCCACAAGATATTTTGGGCCCCACTGTTCAAACACAAAAAGTCAACTTCTTGTAATTTGTGCAATTGTGAATAGTTCTCAGAACCTTCCGTGACTTGTAACTTTTTCATACGATGTCCGATTTCGATGTGCCGCTTGTCTACAGACTCGTACCGTCTCGATCTACGTAACAGTCTTCGGTCCACATGCATTGGACCTTCTAGTTTAAAAATCAACTTTTTCCCTTTTCAAGGGTAAAATTGTAATTTTACCCAAATCATACGTTAATCCTCGATTAGTCCTCAATTAATCCTTGATAATCCTTCATCAATCCTTAATTAATCCAAAAATTCAAGACATATCCTTACAATCTACTCTCCTTAAAATAATTTCGTCCTCGAAATTCAAATCGTCTCCAATTCGTTCCAATTGCAGAAATCCAATCCTACCTCCATCCTGGAGCACACGTCCATCATCTAACCACTATATTCACCAATATCAACATCACTCGACATTACGACAATTCTACGGTCAATATTGTAACTCAGCTCTATTCCCTGTGACCATATCCAATAGTGATCCATTGTCACTGGAATCTCCAATGCTCAATCTCAAGTGTCAAGCGAGACATTGACACTCGTCGATCTCTCCTGTCACCTACGCAGGCGTGCTCAGAATCCAAATAGAAAGTCAATCTTGTTGTCCTGCTCGGCTGACAATCCAAGCTCACTGTCTTACTATACCAAGCTGGCATGATACCAACCAACATCTTATAAAGTTTTTCAGCCTGATGATCCTTCTCAGCTGACGATCCAAGCTGACGTTCTACTCAGTCCGATTCAGTCCTGTTCCTTATCCTACTCAGCTGCCAATCCTACTCAGTATCCAATCCTACTCAGTATCCAATATAGCTGAAAATCCTGCTCAGCCCTATTCCTGCTGAGTATCACAAATCTTTGTCTCACTAGACAGCTTCTGACATCCAACACATTCATGATACTCAATGCACCGACGTAACACCGTCGTGCCCAGCCAATAACTCATGACTCCACTACGCTTCCATTACGCATCTCTAACCTTAAATCGCTCTAGAGTCCCCACATCATATCTCGTGTCACTCTGTGACCAACACTGTGATCCTGACTCATCATGGGCCTCAATTGCCATCTCACATCCTATTGATATACTTATGGTGCATCTGGACCCCATCAAGTACTTGCCATAGCAGAGATAATCTGACAGGACCCGTCCCAACTGGACTTTGATAACCGTGCCCGGTTCTGCTCCTGTCTGACAAGTTAACTGAAGTCCCGAAACTACCCCTCAGTACCTGTTAGACAAGGGATAACTCCACTGATTTCTGCTCATGCTTTCACCTCTCGGTTAGCCCAGAACGTCGTGCCACGACCTGTAGGGTCATCAAAACAGAAAAGGTGTGAGTGGACAAAAATAATATCCTTTGAAAATACATTTCAAATAGATCATTATCCCCTCCATTTTATCAAACCATGCATGCATAGGGTAAAACATATGAATAAAAATCTTCGGCTTTTCAACCAAATCACATGAAAACACTATCCTGGCCACAAAGACCAAAACCCGTACTTAATACCAGTACGCAAAGAAATCACAATCAAATCAACATCAAACAGCACTATTCACAAGTGCACAATCAATCACATAATCACATCCGCACTACACGTAGGCCAACTCGAGAACTGCACTCACGCACCATCCGAGTCATGTCTGGTAACTGCACACCCACCATCTAGACCTACGACATACTCGGGGACTGCACTCACGCAACATCCGTGTAACGACCCGTCCCGAATATCGGGATTAATTATGGTTTAGAATGAATAATCTGGGATTAGTTGAGTGAGATCGGACGAATTGTGCAAAATGAACGTTTTGCCTTTGGAATGGGCAAAATGTTGACTTTTTGATCGGGCGGTCAAAGAAACGGTGACGTAGTTCAGGACGTCACGAGTTTATAGACAGGTGGCACGTTCGATTCCGACGTTCGAGGAAGAAGTTATGACGTTCAGGGAAGAAGTTATGACGTTTAGAAGTCAAGATGCATTTTGGTAATTTGGTTCAAAAGGGGCCAAATGTTGACTTTTGCCTCGGGGACTATTTTTGACTTGCAACTGTGACCGTGACGTAGGTCGGGACGTCACGAGTCCATAGACAGGCGGCACGCCGAAATTGGACTTCGTACGGGAAAGTTATGGTCTGAAACGTGAAATCGGGAGAGTTTACGTCTCAAAAACCGTGTCAATTAATTAATTCTGATGTAGTGGGAAGTGGTTAAGGGACACTTGGATGAGTGACACGTGTCACTCATCCGTTGGCTAGATTGGATCATGTTCCATTAATTAATTAACTTTGATCTAAAGTATCCACTAAGCATTTAAATAGGATTTAAATCCCTCCTTTTATTCTCAGCTATCCATCTAAATCTCAGATTGAATCTGGGCCGTTGGTCTCATTTGTCTTCTCCCTTTATTTGGATCTGAAATTCCCTCACACTCTCATTTTCTCTCAACCCGTGAACAAACCTTCCCTCTCTGCACAAACACACCACCACCCCTCAGCCTAACTCCACACACTAGGCAACACCCAGGCGACCACTAGCCACCTCCAGACGACCACCACCACCACACGGCCAGCCTGCACGACCCAAATCCCCCCAGACCCGAGAAGGAAACAAATCGACCCTAAACGTCCAACCGTCTAAACTACCACACATGAGCTCGAACCAGCTTAGGGTTAGGATTACTGTGACGATAGAAGGACTCAGACGTGGACTGGACGGCGTACGGCGGCGATACGGCGGCGACACGGCGACGGTAAGCCGAAAAACTCGAGAAGGCTTCATTTTTATCCTTGTTTCGAAACGATTATTTTTGACGTTAGGATTCTTTGTTTACCTCTGAGACATGCCCTAGGGACTCAGCCGACTAGTTTAGACTGAAGTACGTGGCCGAAATCTAGACGAGTCGCCGGAGAAGACGACCAGAGTTCTCAGCCAACCTTCCCGTTGATTTTCAGGTATTGTCTTCACCCTAAAAGTTGGTTTTGATCTCACAGAACTGTAGAGGGGATTGTAACGAGTCTGTAGGACCAAGCCTCATCAAAAATGGTGGTCGGGAAGACGATTTGTGATCGGGTCAAACTGTGGGTTAACGGCGACTCGGTTCCTGCATACGGGTTGACCCGGTTACTGCAACGATGACGCCATCATGCTGACGTCAACAGTGACATCATGATGATGTCATCATGTCAGAATACAGTCAGAACATGGACCAATGAACAGGTGACACGTGTCCTCTGACACTGTCAGTGCTGACGTCAGCATTAATGTAGCAGCGTTGACCAGCCCTTTGACCAGGCGCGTGGGGCGCGTGTGAATAGTAATTATTATGGGACCAGTACCATTTTCAAGGTTTCGACGATCCGGATCCAATGGCGGTGGTTTCGGGTTGATCAGAGATCGTTAAGTTGGTCGAATCGAGATTTTTCACCTCGGGAAACGTGTACGGGACATGTTTACTTTTTTGAAAAAGTTTGGGGTTCTTATTATGGACTTGTATAGGTTAGTAGTAACCTTTGGGTATGATTTGGACAGGTTTGGAAGTCCCCGTGATAGTTGTATGGCTCAGGAAGGCCTATGGCACGCGTATCGAGGCGTAGAGTTTGTACGGTCTGTGAGTGGACTTTGGTTTTATAAATCTTATAAATGCATAACTGTTTTATATGGATTATGATTGTGATTATATGATGATTGATTTGGAAATTGTTGAATTATATGTTTCACGAATTTCGAGACGATTTACGTGCTTGCACGTAAATCGAGGTTTTCGATGTTACTCTGATTTTCCGTACTTATGGTTTTAGAAATAGTTGAATGAAATGGTTTTGGAACTAGAATGATGAACTCGGGCATGAGGTCCAACTGTTTTGGAAACCTCGGACTCGGAGTCCATTTGAGTTACGAAATCGGGCTGCGGGCCCAGTTGTGTTACGAAGTTAGGCGTGAGGCCTAGTTGGTTTATAAATGTGATTTCGGGTCGGGGACCCTAAATGGATTGGAATAAGTGGTTTCGGATTTGAGAAATCAGATGTTTGGACTTGTGATGGTTTTATGGAAATTCCGGGCGGGGCCCTTATAATGTATTGAAATGAATTAATAAACTATTTTCCATAAACCATCTTGATACGAGGATTATGTGATGGTCTCTTCCAGGTGTCTGGGACACTGGGGAAGTCACGGTACATTGCCTGCGATGGGTCATTATACGGAGCTAGCGTACCGTATGATGACTCAAGAGCAGGATTGCTATGATTGGACATCTGGGATGTTAGATATATGGACCCGGTGAGACCCCGGGCAGCACACGTTGCTTATACCGTGAGATATGACGTCTCGGACGTCGAGCGTCTGGGACGCTAAGGCATCTAGGATGCCAGGATGGTTTAAACGTGTTTTTCTTGAATGGTATTTGTGGTTATGGTTTTGGGCTGAGTTCCCACTTGGTTTTGGATTTACGGATTTTAGGCTAAGGCCTAATGGCATATTTGAGTTAATGTTTTGAATTATGAATTTCTGATGCATGCATACGTTTTACTGAAGGGCATAAATATCTTCGTGAAATGTGTTCTATGAACTTATTTATTTTCGTCCACTCACAGTTTTTATTGGTTTTAATGCCCTTCAGGTTAATCACGGATGCGATTGCAGCAGAGACCAGGATATCACATACCTCCTCCATCGATCCTTGCGCACTCTGGAAGCCCCGCTTGGGCAGTGGCTTAGGTTATCCCTTGTCTGACACTTCGTGTCAGATGGGAGCATGGCACATCCCAAGGTAATCCCGAGGGGATTGGGATGGGTCGTATCATCCGAGTCACGTCTAGGAACTGTACTCGCATCATCCAGACATGTACTAGTACCCACAATCACAAACATAATCCATACCACAAACACATATCAATTCAATCATATATTCACATTTGACTCCAAATCCAAGTCAAAGCATCATTTTAAAACCTTGGGCCTAGCCCAAAATCATCATTTGCACATTCCTCGTAAAATGTGCCCGAAAGACCGAGTAAAATAATCATTAATCACAATTAATCATGCCAAATCACCATGACATCATTGCAAACCAAATCATGCAATCAATCATGTAAAACATTTAACTATGCATGCATAACAGTTAATAAAACAAATGTCAGTGTCGAGACGGTGTCTGAAGGATTATGTTCCGTATTAATTCGTATTTAATTCCTGGAAAATTGGGGGAGTTTACTATGCTATTATTGGATTCTTTAGTGACCCATAATGATGTTGTTTGACAGGATTCAGGATTTCTGAAAATTATGGAAAGGCGTGCAGCTTGGAATTGAGCGATTTGGACGGTGTGTGAGTGGACGTTTGTTTTATTAACCATTATGCATGCATAGTTAAATGTTTTACATGATTGATTGCATGATTTGGTTTGCAATGATGTCATGGTGATTCGGCATGATTAATTGTGATTAATGATTATTTTACTCGGTCTTTCGGGCACGTTTTACGAGGAATGTGCAAATGATGATTTTGGGCTAGGCCCAGGGTTTTAAAATGATGCTTTGATTTGGATTTGGAGTCAAATGTGAATATATGATTGAATTGATATGTGTTTGTGGTATGGATTATGTTTGTGATTGTGGGTACTAGTACATGTCTGGATGATGCGAGTACAGTTCCTAGACATGACTCGGATGATACGACCCATCCCAATCCCCTCGGGATTACCTTGGGATGTGCCATGCTCCCATCTGACACGAATGGATTTAGAGTCAAATGTGAATATATGATTGAATTGATATGTTTTTGTGGTATGGATTATGTTTGTGGTTGTGGATACTGGTGTCAGGGCCCACCCCGGTTTCACCCCGAAAATCGAGGTAAACCCTGCTCCCGTCTGACACCCCGATACGCACAAAAGTAAACTCACTCTAAACCACCAAGGTACACAGCCAGACGTAGGAGAAAATATATAAAACATCCCGAAGTTAAAGTTTACGGAGCATAGTACTAAATATAAAAGAAAGAAAACCGGTAACTAGATACACGCACACGAAAATTTTAAAACACTTCGGGGTCGCTCTCGTAACTTCTATGCCTCAGACGCTGCCTCGACGCCGAAACCCCGATCTAGCTCCACGACCTGGAGGGCAATTTAAAACAGAAGGTGTGAGTGGACCAGAATAAAAGAAAAGTTTCCAAAACCATTTTATAAGAAAACCGGGTTTAGCCCTCCGTTTTGAAATCACATGCATAACCTAGTTACCAAAACAGTTATAAATCACATAAACCTCATCATAAAAACATTTACAGAAACACTATAAAAACAGTTATAGAAATCATATCATCAGCGTCATAAAACATAAATACCGAGTCGTCATTCTCCGATTAAACCTGCTGGATCTATCCGAGTCCTTAAACTCCCGAGTCTTTAAACTCAATCCAGGCCTCAATAATATCCGAGTCTTTAAACTCCCGAGTCTTTAAACTCAACAGGCCTACGGGGGAAATATCAATATATCAGAGTCTTTAAACTCAATCTGGGTCTTTAAACCCAATCCGGGCCCGTCCCCCGTCAATCACAATATCCTGGTCTTTAAACCCAATATCCAGATCCAGCAAATCCAATCCGAAACCATTTGAAAACCATTTGTAAATCCACATCCAAACCCGAATTCGAAATCACCGGTCTGATGCCCTTCCGACGTCCAGAACCGTCATTCCGAACCCAAATCCGGAATTTCACCTTTCAACTTTAAAACCCAATTATCGCTTGAAATCTCAAAATCGTAGCATCAAAATCCAGAATCAAAGCTTTTCTCGTAAAACGTGCCAAATACCGTACTTCCTCGAAAAACGTACAATTATGTAAAGCCAACATAGCATATTCAGCAATCATGAAATCACATGTAAAACCATAAAACAAGTAATTAAAAGCAGTTATACATGCTCAAGTTTAGAGAAAGGGTCCACTCACAGTACCGAACCCTCAATCGCGTCCCGAACGTCTCGTACGTTCCTCAGCTTCCTCGGGAAGTCCCGATCCTGTCACAAGTCACCAAAGTATGTCACTAACACGTCCACCAAGACTCCTAATTTTCCCCAAAAATCTCCGGGTCCTAAACGTAACGAACCTAAACCCTAAACCTTCACCTTCGCGGAACTACATTGAATCGACGTCCGATCAACCCGAACCCAATTCCATTCGACTCGCCACAACACCTAGACCAAAAACCATGTTGACCGTTTTCCCAACCGCCGCTGCACGCGCCCCCATGCGCCACCCAAAGTGGCTGCGCGTGGCCCTCACGCGCCAGCTACAGTATCACCAGCAACCTCTGGTCGACCCGGTTCGAACCAGTCTCTGCAACTCAAACCGGCGTGACCGGTTCACCGCCGTGCCTGCACCGTTTTCCTCCCTCTCTTCACCATCTTCATCGTCCAGACCTAAGCTACCCATTCCCCTACTCCAAACACCTCGACTCAGCCTACAACCCGTTGACTCAAGCTCGAACAAAAACCCGAACCAGTCCCCTGTTTCACGATCCAGCCAACCAGATCTTCCCCCGTCACGGTGGCAACACCAGTCGACTCCTATGACCTTCCTGAGTCTCACACCACTCACCAAAACCGTCGACTCACGCCCAAAAACCACGACTTTCGATTTGAAAATCGGCGGCAAAATAGAGCATAGAGGAAAAGTTGAGGAATTACCTGCCCTCCAGTCGCCGTCGTGAGCTCAGTCGTGAGGACACGACTCCTCCAGTCCACCTCCAGCCTCTGGACACCTCCACCGGCTCGATTGATTGAACACGGCAGCACCATCACCTAAAACTCCTCTCTGTTCTCTGTTTTCCCCTGGTTTTCCCATGGCTCACAACCGCACACACACACGATCACTGCACCTCCAAACCTCCTCAACTCACTCACTAACTCTCATTCCATCTCTGGTCACTCTCACACACTCACAAAACTCACACCCTCACTGTGCTTGATAGATTTCACCCCAACTCCCAAACTCTGTTTTCTCTCTGAGTCGAAGAACAC
Source organism: Prinsepia uniflora (assembly GCA_032719365.1). Taxonomy (NCBI): domain Eukaryota; kingdom Viridiplantae; phylum Streptophyta; class Magnoliopsida; order Rosales; family Rosaceae; genus Prinsepia; species Prinsepia uniflora. The sequence goes on from CM064863.1 coordinate 19,910,338, forward strand.
ACACACGGGTACACGATCACAATACCCAAATTATTGGACCCGTACACCCTAGAAACCTCTAGCCTTCCTACACGTGTCACCATCCTACAACTCCTCTCCCAAGTGGCTCAATCTCAGCCCTCCATTTGTCCCTCTCTGTTGCACAAATCCCAATGTGCAAAAGACCAAACTGCCCTTCTTTTAAACCAAAATTACGATTGTGCCACTACCTTTCTAGACCTGTAACTCACACATCCTAACTCCAATAAACACGTGCCGCTTGTCGTTGAACTCAAGACGACAAGATCTACCTAACAGTCCTAGGTCAACATGCCAAAACTCGATCGTACGAAAAGTCAACTTTTCCCCCTATTTTACCCAAATTACGGTTATGCCCTCAACCTTCCGAACATCATAACTTCCTCCTAGGATGTCGGAATCGGGCGTACTACCTGTCTACAGATTCGTGATATCCCAAACTACGTCACGGTCATCAGTCAAAGGCCACTTGGCCTCCCGAACTAAAAGTCAACAATTTGCCCATTCTAGGGGAAAAATCATCATTCTACCTTAACGACTCTAATGTCACCAACTAACCACCCATTACGCTCACTAATTCTTCACTAATCACCGTCTTAACCTTAATTTCCGGGACGGGTCGTTACAACTGGTACATGTCTGGATTATGCGAGTGCAGTTCCTGGACGTGACTCAGATGTTGCGTGAGTGCAGTCCCCCGAGTATGTGGTACATCTAGTTGGTGCGTGTGCAGTTCCCCGACATGACTCGGATGGTGAATGAGTGCAGTTCCCGAGTTGGCCTACGCGTAGTGCGGATGTGATTGTGTGATTGATTGTGCACTTGTGAGTAGTGCTGTTTGATGTTGATTTGACTGTGATTTCTTTGTGTACTGGTATTGAGTACGGGTTTTGGTATTTGTGGCCAGGATAGTGTTTTCATGTGATTTGCCTGGAAATCCGGTGATTGTTATTCGTATGTTTTACCCTATGCATGCATGGTTTGAAAAACTGGAGGGGAAAATGGTCTATTTGAAATATATTTTCAAAGGATATTATTTTTGTCCACTCACACCTTTTCTGTTTTGATGACCCAACAGGTCGTGGCATGACGTTCGGGGCTGACCAAGAGGTGGAGGCATGAGCGGAAATCAGTGCAGTTATCCCTTGTCTGATAGGTACTGAGGGGTAGTTTCGGGACTTTAGTTGACTAGTCAGACGGGAGCAGGCAACATCCTATCACATACCTATATCCATACATCTCATCTCTGTCTATACATGGCTAGCATGCCAATCACGCTTCAACATTGGAACTTGTTTGTCCGATCTCTGCTCGGGACAGGTCACATTCTGTCTCAGATTTTCGTGGAGTTCTCCCAATCAATTGACCAATGCTGGGGATGTGTCCAACATATTCTCATCTGGAACTCCAAACCAATCCACTCATGTCTACCAAGACGTACCGACCCAAACCTGTCGATGACCTACCTCGACCACTCCCTGGTCATCCACCACTAGGACAATTTCTCCATCTGGAGCAATAACGAGCCTGCAACATCCTACTCGAGGCATTGTCTATCAGGACTCGTCCCAAATCCCCCGGGATTAACACGGGACGTGCCTGATCCCGGCTGACACGAAGTGTGAGACAAGGAAAAATTAAGACTTTATCCCCACTAGGGCTTCTAGAGTACGCCAGGATCCGAGCTTGGTCTCCGCTACAACCCGCATTCGCGATCAACCTGAAGGGCATTAAAACCACGAAAAGCTGTGAGTGGAGAAAATAAATAATTTAATAAAAACATTTCATAAAAAGACGTTTATGCCCTTTACTAAAAAGCATGCATACATTAGAAAACCAGTTATCATAATGAAACCATTAGGGCCTTAGCCCAAAACTGTAATTTAAACCAATCATACGGGCCAATGCCCAAATCCATAAATCAAACCATATAGGAACTCAGCCCAAATCAAGTACATGTGGGACTCAGCCCAAATCACATCACGTGGATCTCAGCCCAAAAGCATTACCAGTGGGACTCAGCCCAAAACCAAATACATGGGTCTCAGCCCAAAACAAGATACATGGGTCTCATCCCAAAACCAATCCTCGGCATCCTTGATACCTAACATCCGAGATGTCACAATCTTAACACTGTCACGGTTCTAAGCTACCCGTGTTACTCGCAGGTCAATGATCCGCAGATCAATGACCCTCCCTGGGAGGAGGTTTTAACCACTGGCAACCCTGCTCCTGAGTCACTATACGGGCTGGTCGATCCGTGCAATGACCCCTCGCAGGCAATGCCCCGTGACTACTCCAGGATACTACAAACGTCTGGAGGAGACAACCTGCCACTCCAGGATAACACGAGACGTCTGTAGGGCATCCGTTTATGAGGATGGTATAAGGGAAACCATTTTCATATAATTCATTTCAAAATAGTTCAAAGGGCCACGCCTGGGTTTTCCATAAACCATCGTAAATCCAAATCCATTTGGGATGTTTATAAATTATAAATTGGCCTCATGCCCGATTTCATAACCAATTGGGCCTCAAGCCCGAATTCGTAAACTAACGGGCCCCCGACTTGATCGTATAACTAAAATGGGCCTCCAGCCCGATTTCTCATTAAATCAAATGGACCTCAAGTCCGATGGTTTCTGACCAAATGGGTCACATGTCCGATTCCATGTTTTCAAATCCAAAACCCGTTCGTCAAATCATGATTGAAAACACAGCACGTATAAGCATCGTATAAAATCGAAAATCTCGAAATACGTGCAAATACATAAATACAAAGCTACCAAAAACAAATGCACTCATGGCATCACAAAAAAATTTCATTAAAGTATATAAAATAGTTATGTATGCATTAATTTAGAAAACAAGGTCCACTCACAGACCGTCCAAAGTCGCACCTCGATACGCGTGTCATACACCCTTCCCGAGCCAATCACCATCACCAGGACTCCCAAACCTGTCCAAATCACTTTAGAGGGTTACTAACTCCTTAAATAACTCCTCATTAAAGCCCCCTAATTTTCTGGTATTTTTAACTATTTTTAAAGTCTATCCTAAACTTTTGGATATCCCGAACTATATCGAAACGATGTCCAATTGAGTCGAAACCAATCCCAAAATGCTCGTTACATCGATTAGATAATATTACATGTTGGAACCTTCCCCAAATAGTGGCTCACGCGCTCACACGCGCCGCCCAAAGGGGCTACGTGTGGGAGCCACGCGCCCTGCACAGTTTTCTTCTATCTTCGACCAGACCGGTCCGAACTGGCCCACCTGTAAAACCGGTCCAACTGGACTGGCGTGACCGGTCCAGGGCCATTCCTTCCCATTTTTCATCCTTTTTCTTCCATCTTTCCACCAATCTTCCTTAACCTATCCTAGCAATTGTTTTATACAATCAAAACCAAGAAAACAATCTTAAAACCCTTTGGTTCAAAAACCCATTTTGAACCCAAATGTTCATCCCATCGTTTGGGTACTTCCAGAGGCTAAAAATCAATCCTAAGGGGTCCAGTACACTCCTAGGATCCAAAGAAAAGGATTTAGGGCTTGGGTTTGGGCTTACCTTGCCAAATGAAGATTTTGGCCGGTGGCCACCGAATTCCCCTCACGGTCGTTCCACCGCCGTGCCTGCACCACGGTGGCCACCAACCGTCATGTCTCAACCTCCTCTCTCACTTCTCTGTTCATACCATCATCAAAAGATTAAGGTTTGTGTGGTTTGGCGTGGATTGTGGTGGTGTGTTTGTGTCTTGGCTTTGAAGCACGAAGAAGGTGAATGAAACAGAGAAGGGGAGATTGGTGCATGTATCTGTGTTGGGTGGGCAATGGATGGGTGACACTTGTCACTCATCCATTGGGCCTGATTCAAATATCTGGGGACCACTTGGGGACAAAAGTTCCCAGTCTCGTAAAACATGCAATAGTTTCACGGACGTCCGATTTTGACGTGCCGTTTGTCTACGGAATCGTATCGACCCGATCTATGGAATGGTCCTTGGCCCTCGACCATTGGACATCCTGGGTCAAAAGTCAACTTTTGCGCTCATTTAGGGGAAAAATCATAATTTCGCCTTGAACATTCGTTAATCCTCGGCTAATTCCCAATTAGCCTCACTAATCCGTCATTAATCTTAATTAACCCTTAAAATCAGGGACGGGTCGTTACATTGTCTATTCATCCTTTTCCTGAATAATGCTCGACGTATCATCATTGTTGGCTAACACCAATCCGACATAATCTCAATCCTCAACCAATTTCTTTCACAACTAGCTCGATCCTTTCGATCAGCTATAACCCAAATCTGTCCAAAACATCCTTTCGATCCACTAAAATCCTGTCATTAGTTTCTCACCAAGCTCACCTATGTCTGTATCTTCCGACAAGGGGGTCGTAAGCTGGGTTACCTTCTGCCTTCTATCGGTGGAATATGTGGTACTATCATTGTACCAGTCGGAGTACTATCTTGCACGTCCCACTCTATGCGATCAACTCCTATCGCACATCTCACTCGTGGAATCCGACCACAACTAGTTAGCGTATCTGTCACCAATCCAGGCATACCCCGCACTTCTCACTGAGCCACTCAGGATTCGCTCTGTCCCGACCAGCACTCTTCGTATCACGTATGTCTGCCACTCGCCTAAGCTCCTTGCCAAGACAGTATCTAGATGCCCTCAACGTCAATCAAAACTGTTGTACCACTACTAGATTCCATCCAACTCATCTTAGTCATCTCGATCACTACTGTGAGTCCATTAACTAATCTTATTCATCCTAGTCATCTCAATCATACCAGTCATCTCCATTGGGATCTCACACTTTCACTCGAGTCTTACTCTTAAGGTCCAACATGATTGCCACCGACCAAACTCATCGTCTCCTATCGTCGTCTTCTACATACGACGATGACCTCACACACTTCTCGGTAACCGATACGACTGACAAATCCTCATCGTCTCAGTCGTCACTGGAAATAAGCATATCAAGATTGATACGACTCATCTACGTCCATAAATAGCAATGTCTGCCACGACCTCGTGCAAACTAATCCAAGAAGCTCATTGCTAACTCTACCAACCGCTCATGATGGCGATTCATCACTCACTCAGGCGGTAACTCCTCGCCCATACAATCAGCTAGATACAAGTGATCCACTGGTGGGCTTCCTCAAGGTCTACCCCATCACTAAACATAGTAGCCCCCAAGCGCTGGACTCTCTCCGCATTTCTAACAAGATCATCATTGGGCTATACGCGGGGCTCTCATCTTGGAGGCATATCTATCTTCGTGGAAGAGCCTTGAACCTCTCTGGGAATGACCTTGTCGAGGCCATTCACGCCTTTACAGTGTTCCACAAACACCTTGTCTCTCTCTCGGACGCTGGAAGACATCTCTCTCTTGCGCTTTTAGTATGTAATTTCGAACCTCTCTCATGGAAACTTGTCCAACTAATCTCAACTAGACGACCAGAGTTTCAATCCAATCCTTGGTCACAACTTGGTCGTCCACAACCTTGGCTGACACGACCCACCCCCAATCCCTCGGGATTAAGGGCTAAGTCATGCTCCCGTCTAACTTACGCGTGACACGAAGGCCAAACTGACGTCCAACCTCCATGTAACACGAAAGCTGGACAAGGGATTCCCAAAACTAACCGACCACAAGTACCAGACTTCCCAAAGCGCGCAGAATCTACTGTGGATCGCGCGTGTGATGTCTCCATCTCTCTTTACCAACAGCCCGCACCGCAACAACTTGGAGGGTATCGAAAACATAAAAAGACTGTGAGTGGACAAAAATAAAGGATAAGTTTATAAAACAGTTTATCAAAAAAGATAATTATACCCTCCTTTTAAAACCAATGCATGCATAATAAACTCTTCATTAAACCCTTTCATATTCAATCACGAAAACCGAACTTATTTCTATTTCTCAAATCCCGGTTGACAGGACCCGCCCCGATCCCCATGGGACCACATGGGGACGTGCCCTGCTCCCGTATGACACCCAAATAAAACATGCCAATTTTACCGTTAAAGAAAACTCAAATCATAAATATCCAAATTTAAGTCATACATAATATCCGAATACAAATAGCGTCAGACAAGGGATGTTTTCCGAATACGAATTATTGAGCACGATTCTAGAACACTCTACGTGCCAACCTACCCAGCTGTGGGTTCAGGTGCGCAACGTAAACCTATGCCGCTTCCTCAGAGTACTCTTTTGCCTCAGTAGCACGGCCTGGAGGGGTCAATAAAACATTATGGGTGAGTGGGCCGAAACTCAAGGTTTATAAACAGTTCATCAATTTGAAAACATATAGTTTTACCCCTCCGTTTTCCAAACAGGCATGCATCAGTACCAAAACCGTAATATCATATCAAATAAGCATAAGCAACATAATATAAACATAATAATAATCTCAGCCACTGCACTATAGATCCTCACCCTGACATCCCAGATGTCTGACGTCCAATAAGGTCACAGTCCCAAGGCTACGCGTGCCACTCGGTGTCTCAATCCCGAGTCAAATCCCCGAACCCAGTCCGGGTATGGCATCCCAGATGCCTGACGTCTCAAACGTCCAATCATAGAAAACCTGCTTCTGAGTCATCCTACGGTCCGATCCCTCCGTAGAATGGCCCCTCGCATGCGTTGCGCCGTGACCACTCCGGGGTACCCACATCTGGAGGAGACAATATCACACAGGTAGGTCTATACAGTGCAGTATTAAAGATAGTCATCGATATCTATGTATATATATATAACTCAAAACAATGCTTAAGTTAACCAGACGGGTCTCATGCCCAACATCGTAAATCGTGCCATAGTTATAGATCCACAAAATCATATGCTTTTGCATGGATCAAGTATATATATGTATCAAGAAATGAAAACGGTTATGCATGCAAGGGTTTAATGAAAACAAAGGCCCACTCACAGTACAATCCTGCTACAATCTGAACGTATACCCTTGTCCTGGTACTAGTGTACGATCCCTGTCCTGTCCAAAGTATACGTAAAGGTCATTATAAGTCTCTAATAGTCAACCATGAAACCCTAAATTAAAACCGGCTCGGGGAAGCCGCCTGAACGTACTTCCCGAGGCAATAAACCTCATTTTGACCAACTTAACAATCTCCGATCGACCTGAAACCACCGCCATTGGATCTGGATCGTCTAAACCTAAAGGATGGTGGTGGTCCCACCTGAAATACTGTTCACACACGCCCCCACGCGCCGGTCAACGCATGAACAGTACCTGCTAACGTCATCGTTGACGTCACTACTAACGTCATCTGACAGCTGTCAGGTCTGACATGTCAGACTCTGACATGTGCCACGTGTCAACACGTGATTAGTCCATGTCACGGCTCTATCATTGCCACGTGTCAGATCTGACATGTGCCACGTGTCAGCACATCACTGGTCCACATCACTGACATGTCAGTGACACGTGGCAGCCCCTGACTGGGCCACGTCACTGACATGTCAGTGCTGACTGTGCACTGACATGTGACACGCGTCGACTGCTGATTGAGCCACGACACCTGACAGATCTGACAGGGTGCCACGTCATCTTCTCCTTCCTAGCGACGGGTCGACCCGTTTCTCTAGAACCGGGTTGTTCAGACCCTCGACTTGACTCGGTCTCCATTTGTCCATTTCTCCACCATTTTGACCCTAATTTATCCCTAAATGATCGTCTCACTCCCAGTAAGGGTTCTAGCTAAATAAAAACATCAAACAAAGGCTGGATCTAAGGCTTACCTCAATGAACAGTTGACTGGTTTTTCCGTTGCCGTTAACTCTCCGTTCCGGTCACCACTGGCCTCGAAACCAGGTTCTAAAAGTTCTTCTCAGTCCCTAGAAGTCAATAGAATCATTAGGAATCGAAAACAAATGTTGAAAATCTAGCTTCCATTTCTGAGTTTCAACATGGTTTCGGGTTTGAAGCCGCTTACCTCTCCGCCGTGTCAGCCGTGGTTTCTCCTCCCTACGCTATCGTCTGCCCGCTCAGGTGAGTCCCTCAGTTCCTCTCTCTCAAAACTCTCAGCCACACACGGTGGTCGTATGGTTTTGGGTCGTCGGGTATTCGGGTGTTTCACAGTTATGGCAGGGCTAATTCACACGGGTGAGGAATTTGTGTGTGTTTGAAAAATCAAAGAGAATGGACGAATGGGGTGAGGAGAGAGGGGAGGTTTAGTGACAGGACCCGTCCCAATCCCACTGGGACCACCTGGGGACGTGACCCGCTCCCGTCTGATAATGACTCTAAACATACCAAAAGTACCCTTAAATAAAAACCGAAGACTCACATAGATAGATAACGTACAAACACAGTGTTTAAAGTGATACTGTCAGACAAGGGAAAGTAAAATACAACATGTGAGCACACTAGTCAGAGTACATTTATTCGGTGCTCAACCTACCCACAAGTGGGTGTACAGGTGCACAGCTAGGCAAACTAAACCTCTGCCTCCTCCTCCGGGTCCTCTTCCTCTATTTCCGTGTCAGGGTCTGGAGGGGTCAGTAAAACAATGGTGAGTGGGCAAAAAATAACAGTTTAGAAATCAATTTAATAATAAAATAATCATAAGGTTTTACCCCTCCGTTTTCCAAATCTTGCATGCAGTGAAAACATAATATTATAAACCAATGAACCACAATAATAATCGTAAGGTGAAACTAACATATCAGTGCACTGTAAAACCCAACCCAAATGATGTCACGGTTCTAAGGCTACGCGTTGCCACTCAGGGTCTCACACCAGAGACTCTCTAGGTACATCAGCTCCCAGTATCCCGGTCACTGCCCGAGGTATATGAACATGCCTTCCTGAGAGTAAGCAGCCCAACGGGGGTCAACTCCACTCAGTCAGAGCCCCGTGACTACTCCAGGGTCCACCCAGGCCAACGACCCTCCCTGGAGGAGACAATATACACAGGTAGGAAAGTACAGTACAATAACAGTATAGTTTACCCTATGTCCCCCGGACATCCCAAACAAAATCCACATATAATCCAGACGGGTCTCATGCCCAAAACATTGTAATAACATATATAAACAGTTCATAAGACTCATCAGTGGAAATAGTAAAACAGTTTATGCATGCAAGCCTTTTATAAATCAAACAGCCCACTCACACTCGGTCCTTGCTGCTCAACGATCTCTATAAACCTGTATTAGTATTCCTGAGGGTTACTTAAGGACCCTATAATATCAATACCAAGACCCTAGAACAGATCCGCCTCAAAATCGCATCTCGGGCACTATTCCCGGTGCTTCAAACCCCATTTTGACTAACATAACGATCTCCGATCGACACGAAACCACCTCCATTGGATCCGTATCGTCGAAACCTTGAAAATGGTACCGGCCCCACCAAAATCACTGTTCACACGCGCCCCCACGCGCCTGGTCAACGCGTGGGTCAACGCTGCTACAGTACTGCTGACGTCAGCAGTGACGTCATGCTGACGTCAGCATGACGTCATCACTGACACTTGTCAGGTGACACGTGGCATGTTCTGATTGGTCCCTGGTCTGACAATATCTAACAGGATGACGTCATCATGACGTCAGAAGTGACGTCAGCATGATGACGTCATCATGCTACAGTATCGGGTCAGACCCGTTTGACTGGAACCGGGTCGCCGTCGACCCACGGCTTAACCCGATTCAACCGTACGATTCCGGCCACCATTTTCGACGGGGTTCATCCCTATAGGGTCGTCTAGGTCTGTTCTATGGTTCTACAACCTCAAAATGGAAAGAAAATGGGAGAAAACTCACCAGTTCTTCTCTGAAACTCACGGCCAAAGTCCGATCGCCTTCTCCGGTGATCCACGCCGTCTCCGTCGTCCAAACCAGTCGTGGTCGACTCGTCTCTCACCCTAGAACATTTCTAACATCACACAATCAATTTCCTAGCACTAAAACACGATGGTTCGAAACAGGGGATCAAAACGGGTTTTCGGGTTTTCGACCTTACCGCCGCCGTGACGCCGCCGCAGGCCGTGCTGTCGTCCAGTTAAGCTCCTGGGGTCCTCACAGTGTAGACTGGAGCTTCCCCTGCGTCGAGGTGGTGTGGTTGTCACGGTTTGCTTCTTGGACCCGTTTCCGTCGTGTTTCGGGTCTGAGTTTTTGGACGGAATTTCAGACGGGAAAATGGGCTGGTGGTTGCTGGTGGTGCACGGGTTGTGAAGACCAGATGATGGTGGTGCTGTGGGTGGTCGTTTGGTGCGAAGAGGATGGCTGGTTCGTGTGTTTGGATGGAGAGAAAATGGAAGAAATGCACGGGTTGTGGAGGGGGGATGAATGTGTGTTTGTGTGTGTTTGTATAGAAAAGGCAGACAGAGATCGTGCATGAACAAGGGAAAATCAAAAGAAATGAAGGGCCAGGATGCATTTGAGCAGTAGATCCAAGGGCTAGAAACAATTGGAGGGAAAATAATTAATATAAAAAATGAGTTAAATAGTGTAAGTTGCTTTATGGGAATAGTATGGGCTTGGATGGGTGACACTTGTCACCAATCCACCAGTTTGATTTAAATATTAGGTTGGCACGGATTCCCGTAATAAATTAATATTTTATTCCGTTGTTCTCGGTTCGTAAATTCCGCTAAAACGCTTCCTTGACCATAACTTCTTCATACGAACTCCGATTTCGGCGTGCCGCCTGTCTACGGATTCGTGACGTCCCGACCTACGTCATAGTCATGGGTCAAAGTCCAAATTGTTGCCCGGGCCAAAAGTCAAGGTTTCCCCCCCTTCAGGGGCAAAATAGTATTTTTACATTAAAATATTATTATTCTCGGTTCGGGTCGTTACATTTAGAATATATAAATAGCCAATCACAAGATCCAGATCTGAATCCAGCCAACGGATGAGTGACACTTGTCACTCATCCAAGTGTCCCTTAACCACTTTCCCACTACAACATAATTAATTAATTGACACGGTTTTCGAGACGTAAACTTCCCGATTTCACGTTTCAGACCATAACTTTCCCGTACGAAGTCCAATTTTGGCGTGCCGCCTGTCTATGGACTCGTGACGTCCCGACCTACGTCACGGTCACAGTTTCAAGTCCAAAATAGTCCCCGAGGCAAAAGTAAACTTTTTCCCTTCTCAAAGGAAAAAATGGTCAATTCACATTAAAATAATATTTTATAAAAGTTCGGGGCGTTACACCGATCCTCAGCCCAAAAACATCGAAATCCATCTCATCCAGGGCATAGCCCAAAACATCGAAAAACCATTATTTGAAAACCATCATTATTGGAAACCATCAAGTTCTCATCAAAATCCAAAACACATTTGAAATCCATTTCAACCAATCAAACGTGCTGGATCTATCCGAGTCTTTAAATTCCCGAGTCTTTCAATTCAATCCAGGCCTCAATATAATCCGAGTCTTTAAACTCCCGAGTCCTTAAACTCAATAGGCCTACGGGGGAAATCACAATATCTGAGTCTTAAAACTCTCGAGCCTTTAAACTCAATCCGGGTCTTTATACCCAATCTGGGCCCGCCCCTGTCATGTATCATATCCGGGTCTTTAAACCCAATAACCAGATCCAGCAAATCCAATCCAAAAACCATTTTTAAACTATTACCAAATCCATGTCCAAATCCGAATTTGAAATCACCATTTAGAATTCCTAGCCGAATCCGAAATCATCATTCCAAATCCAAATCCAGAATCATATCCATAACCCAATTATAAATCCGAATTCGAAACCATCATTCTGTAGGCCGAAATCTAGAATAACCATTTCGAATCCAAATTCGGAAATCCTCTTTCAAGTTCCAAAACCGAATCCTTTTCCGAAATCCGATTCCAAAACCCGAAATCACGTTTATCGAAATCTCTTTTCTAAGCTAGGCTTCAAGCCCGAAATCAGTTTTCCAAAATCCATTACAAATCATTGAAATCAAATCATATTTCAAATTCGAAAATCAAATCGTCAAAACCATGGTCAAATCACAACATAAATCGTAATCTCGTAAAACGTGCAATTACGTCATAATCTCAAAATACGTACAAAATCATAAATCGTCAAATTCATAATCATAAACATAGAAATCAAGTATAGAAAACATATAAAACATTTATGCATGCATCATAGTTTGAAAAAAAAGACCACTCATAGACCATTTACATCGCTGCCTCGATACACGTGCACTATGCCGTTCCCGGCTAATCCACTATCACCGGCTTTCCTGAACCTGTCCAAATCCCATAATAAGGTCACTAACTACTTCAAAATGTTCATAGTAAAGCCCCGTAATTTTCTCGAATTTTTAACTATTTTTAACCTAACCTTAAAACCTTGGGACATCCCGAAACATATCGAGACGATGTCCGATCGTCTCGAAACCAGTCCCAAAATGTTCGTTACATCGATTACTTTAAAACACGTGTTGAAAACTTCCCCATACTAGGCCCCACGCGCCCCCACGCGCCGCCCAAAGGGGCTACCCGTGAGGCCCACACGCCATACTATTCATCATATTCAACCTTGCCTCGACCCGGTCCAGCCCGAACTGGCATGGCCGGTTTTCATCTAATTTTCAACTATTTTCAATGCTTTTTATCTTATTAGTTTCGTCCCAGGTCCTAGACTAGATCTAAGTACTCAAAATTATAGAACCAATTCAAGATTTACCTGCCCGATCTTCAAATAGGAACCTTGGCCTGCAAGTCCGTTCTACCACTGTGCCTGAACACCTCCTTCCTCGTCTCCGATTCCAGTCGACTCCCTAGACCTTCAGAAACAGTTCCCAATCATCACTATCGATTAACAAAGTCAAAAACGCGGGTTACCATTTTTGAATGTAAACTGGAACTCAACAATATCTTACTCTTCTATCATTGTCGTGCACAACCGTGGCCACCAATGGCTTCCTCTCGCCACCTTTGTCATCTTTCATTCAGAAACCATCAACTGGGGATGGAGTTTGAGAGGTTTAGATGGATTGGATTTCACGGGCATTCCTCCCTGTCTCTGTTCTCCACGGTTCAGAGCCACCGTAGTGGACGACCTTCCACGGTGGCACCACCACCCTTCCATCATCTAATCTCTCATTTGTTCACAAACCAGGGGACAAAGATCACACTGGAGAGGGAGGGGACCAATGGTTCCTCACGGGTCCTCTGTTTTCCTCTGTTCAACCCAAAACCGTGCAACATTATTGTAACTCATTTAAACAAGGTGAGGCGGTGAGTAAGGTTCTACAGCCATCCAGACCCAGCCAGGTGTCCAAAACCTGGTGGTCAACCCATCCAAAAAAAGCCAAGTGTCCTTATATCACTGGGCACACATTCCAAGATAGAAAAATGACCAAAATGCCCCTTGCCGCACAAATTACGATTTTGCCCCTCGTGTTCCTAGACCCATAACTTTGCCGTCCGAACTCTAATTGACTCATGCCACCTGTTGTTGTATTCAGGAGATCGAAATTTACCCAACGGTCCTTGAATTACGTGAAAAGTCCATGTCGTCTGAAAAGTCAACAAATTGTCCCTTTTGAACCAAATTACCCTCGAACTTTCGAACGTCATAACTTCCTCCTCGGATGTCGTAATCGGACTTGCCACCTGTCTATGAACTCGTGACGTTCGGAACTACGTCACAGTCATTGGTCAAAGTTCGGTTGGCCGCTCGAACCAAAATTCAACTGTTTGCCCAATTCTAGGGGTAAAATCGTCATTTCACACCATCCGTCCGAAAACATCCAACTAATCACCGATTAACTTCACTAATCCGTCATTAACCACTAATCTAATCCCGGTTTCCGGGACGGGTCGTTACAATCTTCCCCCCTTAAAGAATTTGGTCCCCGAAATTCTGAATCTCGTACTTCCGTACCTAACTGGGGGAAATCCAACTGATTTCGCACTTGGTTCTCCTACCCGGTGTCCATCATCTGCCAATCCAACTTATCTTGACAGCTCCCAAACTGTCAACCCTAATCGGCCAAGCGAACCAACTTAACTGACTTTCGGTCCATCTGGCGATCCTCTCATTCTCACCGAGGTCAACACATTACAACTTATACCCACTATACCTCTAACGGCACACCAGCCGACTCTCACGGCTTCACTCACACCTGGTCGTGATGCATGACTACCAGTCACATCATCCTCAACTCAGTTTCGAGTCATACGTACAGCGTACCAATGTCTTAGTCAATCGTGCGAGTCTGCCATCAGCAGGCACAAATCTCAAGTACACCAACTCATAAGACGACATCTCCCGATCTCTTTACTCCCAGGCATAAATACCTATTCAACGATCTGTAATACTTCCGTCAGCTATTTGAGCTGACCCCACTGGAGTCACAACGTACTCGCTCACACCACTAACTCAACCAATCATCTCACCGATGGTTCCCCTAACCTCCAACACAATCATTCATGTAGAAACACTATCCATATTCCATACTATCTCTCTGTAACTGGACCCTATCACAAACCAATTGAACCGTGATCAAACATCTCAATGTCAGGGGCTCACCAGTCCAACTCACAACAGTACTGACTCCTACCAACCAGCCAGATCACTCTGATCCAATCCACATGCTCAGTTCAACAAGCATCTCGGACTGACGCCGATTCATTAAGATAACTACTACATACCTCAGCACTAAGCTTGTCACCAACTTCTTACCAGAACATTACAATGCACTCCAATCGCATCGGGACACATCTCAAATACATGCACCAATCACAACCAACCAGAATCACGGTGCATACCACTAAACACACGCAACAACAACCCTATGAACTTGAATAAAACAAAGATATTTTAGAAGACTTCAAACACAGCTCGCAGAGTACATCCTCAGGTACTTCCAACGACATCCAACGGTAAGTCCATCAATCCACCATATCGGCATCAGCCGAGCTCTACGATACCCAAAGTCCATCCAACAAATACCATAGTTTACCCGTCACCCTCACAGTGTATCTCCAGGGCACACAAACATCCTCATAACCATATTGATTACCACCTGTCGACGAGCCAAACACGCTTCACTTTTGCAGTCTGTCGGTCCATCCTACTTCTAGATTGAACTACACAACTTTCAGGAAAGTCAAACTCAAAATCCCTTTCGAATCTCCCGGTCTCCTGGGTCTCCCGACCAATATGAAATCCCATCGCATCTCAACTATGAATACAGAGCAGACCCAGCACTAATCTTCCAAGACCAAAACCCATACGTATACGAGATAGACCACACACATCCTGCATAACTCCAAGATGGTCAAGATATCCAACCTATGTCTCATATACGATCGTCCTGATCCACAACAGCTCAAACTTGAGCTAGAAAAGATCCAATCCTGATCCACTCACTCCTAAGTGGATCCCACCTACTGGCTCACTACTTCACCTTCAATTCCCATGAATGATCAGACCACCACGCCGGATCAACTCGATAAGGTACTTAACACGTCTAAAGGCACGTCTAGATTGTGGGTTCTCTTCAATAACCTCATATCGATCAGTTATAGTCACTCATTTTCCGTTTCCGTCCGTCATCCTTCAACGGAACACACAATGGTCCTCAACCATGTGATCACAAGTCATTCTACCTTAATTCATCTTAACACCATCCCCTGACGCTCACCACACAAGCCACTCCTGGCGTCACCAAGTACTCTTTTGCTCATGAACACATCCACACGTGTCCATGATCAAGAGGGGTCATAACTCCTTACGTCTTTTTAATGAGTCACCTGAATCGACTCCAGAGTGTACTTCACTCATCATGTAACGCCAACTCGGAATCAACACAACATCTCCTGATTCCGAGATTCCAACCATGTTGGAAGTATGTCCATCTTTTCCAACCATGGGACTATTTCCTCAACAATGATATCACCACTGGACTAACCATCCAAACGTTAACTCCTCTACGGGACTTAGAAAAGTCCACACCTCCTACGAATCACAACCACGTGTTCGTAAACAAACCAAATCACCGACCAACTCGCATGTCGGTTCTCACTGTTTATGCACATCCAAAGGATGTCAATCATCACTCCTTCTGATGTTCGCATCCCAACCTTTCCGAGGTTCAACCCCGAGCACCACTATCATACTCGTAACCAACTCTCGGGAAATCACCAAGCACGTGCCTCGGCATCACCCAAATACCAAACTCGGCATTTCTAACATATCAGAATGAGTCCATGAAATCAACATCACGGATGGTCAAACCCGACCATACCAACCTAGCCCGATCCAACACAAAGCATAGGTCCACCGTGCTTCTTCCGCGCTACTCTCATCAAACCAATGGCATCCTGACCGTTCGTACCGAACATGACCCGCCCATGGTCATCACATCTCCCATCTCTGTTCATAGTTCCTTCCAGACATCGGCATCTCACGCCTGGTCACAACCTCAACTCACGATATGCCCATCGTACCATTACAAGCCCCCCGGCTCGTGGCACATCATCCTCTATCTCGTGCTCACAACACACCAGTCCCGAACCTCCTCTCGTACCGAGCCAAAACCTTCAATCTACGTTCGGGTCAGGGAAATTGACCTCCCTCGTACTCCACATCTCTGAGCAACACAATGCTCAACCAAACGCCATAATATCACTAGACTCGTCCATAGTCATCCACCAAGCCAAATATCTCGGCTGCATCCCAGCAGCACCATCGCCAATCCGGCCGTAAATCGGCCCAACCATAACCACCAACTAACCACAAACCCCAACTCAGGTTTCCCAAACTAAGCACTTACTCTGGGGTTTCTCACCGAGATACTCACCGTGACAAGCTAGCCCTCACAACAGGGTTCCTCAAATCATCACTAGGGTTATCAAAAGCCCACGACATCTACTAGCTCACCACACCCTCAACACTCGGGTCGTCACACCCGACTAAGGGCATCCCTTCACCAAAAGTCCGCATAACCGTCAACCGATAGCCATTTCTAGGGGGCAATCCCTCCAATCCTAAAAGCAGGTTCCTTTACCTCCGCTACTCGAGGCATCAGGCTACTCGTAGCCGCACAAGTTCAAGCTCGAACAATCTGACCAAATGGTCACAAGTCCCAAACTATCGTCATCCAATCGCCATCCGGCCTAACAAGCCACCATCAACTGGCCTCTAAGTACCAGCTGTCTCAACAGGCTACTATCGGTCGACCAGCCTACTCGTAGTCGTAGCTTCACTGGCTACCATTCAGGTTAACCACGCTGGCATACATCCGACCCTATGGTCCAACCATCGAGCATATCCAGCGCCAAACACGCTAACTACTCTGGCCCTAAGCCGACATACGTCATACCTCGCACTGCGGATCGAGCGATTATCACCATGGCACTAACAATCGCCGCTAACTAACCACTAACGAACGTACTGTCACTATCGCATCCAGGTTGATGACGGGCTGTTCCACGTCGAGACATCACATCCACAGTAGCATCACATCACGCTAGTCAACAAACCACCACAAAACCTGCTCTGATACCAATTTGACACGACCTACCCCCAATCTCTCGGGATTAAGGGCTAAGTCATGCTCCCGTCTAACTTATGCGTGACACGAAGGCCAAACCAACGTCCAACCTCCATGTAACACGAAAGCCAGATAAGGGATTCCCAAAATGAACCGACCATAAGTATCGGACTTCCCAGAGCACGCAGAATCTACTGTGGATCACGTGTGTGATGTCTCCGTCTCTCTCTTCCAACAGCCCGCACCGCAACAACCTAGAGGGTATCAAAAACATAAAAAGACTGTGAGTGGACAAAATAAAGGATAAGTTTATAAAACAGTTTATCAGAAAAGAAAATTATACCCTTCTTTTAAAAACCAATGCAGGCATAATAAACTCTTCATAAAACCCTTTCATATTCAATCACGAAAACCGAGCTTATTTCTTTTTCACAAATCCTGGGCCTCAGCCCAAAACCATCGAAATCCATCTCATCCGGGGCATAGCCCAAAACATCTTAAAACCATTATTTGAAAACCATCATTATTGGAAACCATCAAGTTCTCATTGAAATCCAAAACACATTTGAAATCCATTTCAAACAATCGAACCTGATGGATCTATCCGTGTCTTTAAAATCAATCCAGGCCTCAATATAATCTGAGTCTTTAACCTTCCGAGTCTTTAAACTCAATAGGTCTAAGGGGGAAATCACAATATCCGAGTCTTTAAACTCCCGAGTCTTTAAACTCAATCCTGGCCTTTAAACCCAATCTGTGCCTGCCCTCTTCATGTATCATATCCGGGTCTTTAAACCCAATAACCAGATCCAGTAAATCCAATCCAAAAACCATTTTCAAACCATTACCAAATCCATGTCCAAATCCAAATTTGAAATCACCATTTCGAATTCCAAGCCGAATCCGAAATCATCATTCTGAATCCAAATCCAAAATCATATCTATAACCCATTTCCAAATCCGAATTCAAAACCATCATTCCGTAAGCTGGCATCCGGAATAACCATTCCGAATCCAAATCCAAAAATCCACTTTCAAGTTCCAAAACCGAATCCTTTTCCGAAATCCGATTCCAAAACCCGAAATCACGTTTATCGAAATGTCTTTTCTAAACTGGGCTTCAAGGCCAAAATCACTTTTCCAAAATCCATTACGAATCATTGAAATCAAATCATATTTCAAATCCCAAAATCAAAATTTCAAAACCATGGTCAAATCTCGTAAAACGTGCAATTACGTCATAATCTCGAAATACGTGCAAAATCGTAAATCATAAAATTCATAATCATAAACATAGAAATCAAGTATAGAAAACATATAAAACATTTATGCATGCATCATAAGTTTGAAAGCAAAGTCCACTCACAAACCGTTTACGTCGTTGCCTCGATACTTGTGCACTATGCCATTCCTGGCTAATCCACTATCACCGGCTTTCCCGAACTTGTCCAAATCCCATAATAAGGTCACTAACTACTTCACAATGTTCATACTAAAGCCCCGTAATTTTCCCGAATTTTTACCTATTTTTAACCGAGCCATAAAATCTTTGGACATCCCGAAACATATCGAGACGATGTCCGATCGTCTCGAAACTAGTCCCAAAATGTTTGTTACATCGAATACTTTAAAAACTCGTGTTGAAAACTTCCCCAGACTAGGCCCCACGCACCCCCATGCATCGCCCAAAGGGGCTGCTCGTAAGGCCCACACACCATACTATTCATCATCTTCAACCTTGCCTCGACCCTGTCAAGACCGGTCCGATCCAGCCCGAACCGACGTGGCCGGTTTTCGTCCAATTTTCAACTATTTTCACTGTTTTTTATCTTATTAGTCTCGTCCCAGGTCCTAGACTCGATGTAAGGACTCAAAATTATAGAACCAATTCAAGATTTACCTGCCCGATCTTCAAATAGAAACCCTGTCCTGCAAGTCCGTTCTGCCACCGTGCCTGAACACCTCCTTCCTCGTCTCCGATTCCAGTCGACTCCCAAGACCTCCAGAAATAGTTCCAAATCATCTCTATCGATTAAAAAAGTCTAAAACGCGGGTTACCATTTTTGAATGTAAACTGGAACTCAACGATTTCTTACCCTTCTGTCATTGTCGTGCACAACCGTGGCCACCAATGGCTTCCTCTCGCCACCTTTGTCATCTTTCATTCAGAAACCATCAACTGAGGATGGAGTTTGAGAGGTTAGATGGGTTGGATTTCACGGGCATTCCTCCCTGTCTCTGTTCTCCATGGTTCAGAGCCACCATAGTGGACGGCCTTCCACGGTGGCACCACCACCCTTCTATCATCTAATCTCTCATTTGTTCAAAAACCAGGGGCCAAAGATCACATTGGAGAGGGAGGGGACCAATGGTTCCTCACGGGTCCTCTGTTTTCCTTTGTTCAACCCAAAACCGTGCAACATTATTGTAACTCATTTAAACAAAGTGAGGCGGTGAGTAAGGTTCTACAGCCATCCATGACAGGACCAGCCCCAATCCAACAAGAATCACAAGGGGACGTGCCCTGCTCCCGTCTGACATCCAAAATTCATACCAATTTTAACCTCAAAACATCAAATGTATAAATAACCAAATTTAAGTCATACAACAAATCTGAATTAAACAGATGTCAGACAAGGGATGAAATCCAAAATTACAAGTTGCGAGCACGACTCTAACATAAACCTGCGGGTAAACCACCCAGCAGGGTTCAGGTACGCAGAAGTAGATCTATGCCTCAGCCTCAGGTTCCTCCTCTACCTCAGTATCACGACCTGAAGGGGTTACCAAAAACATTAAGGGTGAGTGGACCGAACTCAAGTTTATAAAACCATTTGATAAGTAAAACATATAATTTACCCCTCCGTTTTCCAAACATGCATGCAACCGTATTTAAAATCATAAGTCATATAATATGAACCATAAGGCATGTAATAAAACCATAAGTATAATTTTAGTTGCTGCACTATACACTCCAATCCCGACATCCCTGATGTCTGACGTCCCTGACGTTCAATAAGGTCACAATCACAAGGCTACGCGTGCCACTCGGGTCTCAATTCCGAGTTCAATCCCCGAACCCCGTCCGGGTAAAGCATCCCCGATGCTTAGCATCATAGACGCTGGACGTTCTAGACGTCCGTGACCTCTCCGGGGTACCTCATCCGGAGGAGACAGTATCATATGAATGGATCTATACAGTGCAGTACCAAATACATTTTATTGATATCCACATGCAAGCATATATATACATAGATAGAATCCGAGCCAATCATTAAGTTTCATCGGACGGGTCTCAAGCCCAAATACCGTGAAACGTGCCATAACCATATTTTCCATATCATCAAAACCATAAATGTTTTTAGCATGTGAATAAGTATAATAAACCAGAAAACATTTATGCACGCAAGATTTTAAGAAAATGGCCCACTCACTGTACGATCCCGCGGTGAACCTGCGCGTACGAACTTGTACCGGGATTATCGTACAATTCCTGTCAGTCCAAATCACATGTAAGTGTCACTACAAGCCTTAAACGTTTAACCACAAAGTCCGAAATAGAAACCAGCTCGGGGAAGCCGTTCAACACGTTTTCCGAGGCACCCGGCCCTAAACTGACCCATCAAAAACTATCTCAGATCAACATGGTTAATTCACCAAAAATGTTCAGAATGATGAGAGGAATAAAAGTCATGTTGATCGTGATCGGAGATAAGCCCCAACGTGCCCTCACGCGCCGCCCAAAGTGGCTGCGCGTGAAAGTCACGCGCCTGACACTGTAGCTACAGTGTCAGCACCTTCACCCGTTTGTCTGTAATTCGGGCCTGCCACCCGCGGCTTGACCCGGTTAATTACCCATCAATTCCTTCTCGATTTCAATCCAATTTGATCCTAACATGTTATTTAAACATCTAATTTAAGTTCTGAGTTATTAATTAGCCAAATCGAATCCTTAAATGGCCCTTCGACCCGTGATCATCCAAACGGGTTGATCACCCCAACTCACTGGTTTCTAAACCAAAATCAAATTAACTTTACATGAAGCATCATAGTATCACAACGAACTGGAAAACACACTCAATTGAACCAACACTCACATGCAAGTAGTCGTCCAAACCTCTGAAATTCTTCTGAACACGACAGTTACCGTCCCAGCTCAGCCATGGCTGGTTGCCTTCGATTTTGATATGGTTGTGTTCTAAACACTCCCAGAAAGCTTAATCCGCGATTAGATTGGTCCAACACACCGTAGAAATTAAACTCTGATTTTTCCCTCCAATTTTCCAGAAATGGCTTCTCTGGTTTTCCTCACCCGTTCTCAGTTATAACAGCATCAGAGTGATGCTCACACACGTCCTAATTAGTTATAAACAATTTCAAGCCGTCCCAGAGGCTCTTGGGTGTCCAATTGTCCACTAAAAAATGCTCCCCGAAAAGCTTCGAGCTTGAATTAATCAATTGATCGTGCAGGCTGGACGACTCAGGCCACGTTCAAAAGCAAAAGACAGCCCAGACTTTCCAGCACACAATTGCATAATCAATTGCACGTTTGATCCACCGCACATGGTGGTGCCGCCCATGTCCCCTGCGTTCTGCTACAGTAACCAGGGCAAAAAGACCAAAATGCCCCTGGTTCAATAATTACCAAAATACCCCTCACTTCCTAGACCCGTAACGCAGCCATACAAAGTCCGATTTCGGCGTGCCGCCTGTCTACGGACTCAGGACGTCGAGACCTACCCATCGGTCCTTGAGTCACGTGAAAATTAATTGTCAAATGAAAAGTCAACATTTTCGCCCCAATCGTCAAAATTACGGTGATGCCCCTGAACTTCCGATAGTCATAACTTTTTCCCTGATCGTCCGAAATGGACGTGCCACCTGTCTATGAACTCGTGACGTCCCGAGCTACGTAACAGCCATAGGTCAAAGTCCATTTAATTCTTAAATCAAAAAGTCGACAATTGGTCATACCAATCACAAGGGTAAAAGCGTCAATTCACACATTAAATCACAATATTAAAATCCTCGAATTTCCGGGGTGTTACAATCCAGACCCAGCCAGGTGTCCAAAACCTGGTGGTCACCCTATACAAAAGTAGCCAAGTGTCCTAATATCACTGGGCACACATTCCAAGATAGCAAAATGACCAAAATGCCCCTTATCGCATAATTTACCATTTTGCCCCTCGTGTTTCTAGACTCATAACTTTGTCGTCCGAACTCCAATTGACTCATGCCGCATTTCGTTGTATTCAGGAAATCGAGATCTACCCAACGGTCCTCTAATTACGTGAAAAGTCAATGTCGTCTGAAAAGTCAACAAATTACCCCTTTTTAACCAAATTACCCTCGAACTTCCGAACGTCATAACTTCCTCCTCGGATGTCAGAATCGGACGTGCCACCTGTCTATGAACTCGTGCATCCCGAACTACGTCACAGCCATTGGTCAAATTCCGGTTGACTACTCGAACCAAATGTCAACCGTTTGCCCAATTCTAGGGGAAAAATCGTCATTTCGCACCGTCTGTCCTAAAACATCCAACTAATCACCGATTAACTTCACTAATCTGTCATTAACCACTAATCTAATCCCATTTTCCGGGACGGGTCGTTACATCGGCTGCTCATTGTAGTACATCTATCTTGACCAGCCATCGGTCACGACTCCGAAGTTATCATACTCAGCCCTCCCCGAGGACTACTCGGCCCTACTTGGTATCTACTCAGCTCTATTCGGGGTTACTAGGCCCTACTCGAGAAAACTCGGCTCTACTCGAGGTTACTCAGCCTTACTCACGGTCAGACCTCAATGGAACACAGCATCTAGTGCCAACTATAATCCATCCGAGGTACTGCCCGACTTAACTTTCCTTTCCTTATCCTCACCATCAGGTTGATGACGGACTATTCTTATTGTAGAGACATCACATCCGGCACATGCGTAACCACCACAAGAACAACCTAGTGCTCTGATACCACTTTGACATGACCCAATCCTATTCCCCTGGATTATCGTGGGATATGTCTGCTCCCGTCTGACACCACTTGTCAGACAAGGGATAAAACCATAACTAGCTCGGGGTTATCCAGAGTACGCAAGGATCTGTGGCGAAATGTGATGTCTCGATCTCTGCTACAGCCTGCATCTGTGATCAACCTAAAGGGTATCAAAAACATAAAAACTATGAGTGGATAAAAAATAACAGTTTATAGAAACATTTTATTTAAAAGACATTTATACCCTTCACATAAAAGCATGCATGCATCAGAAAACAAGTAATTCAAATACTTTTCCAGAAAACAGGACGTAATGCTTTTCAAATCTAATCCAATAGAAACAAGGATCAGTTGAAGCTATTTCCTCAGTTGGGTCTCAGCCCAAAAACTAAAATCATACGGGGTATCAACCCCAATCAAATCACACAGGGTCTCAGCCCAAGATATCAACCATGTGGGATCTTAGCCCACATCAAATCATATAAAGTCTCATCCCAAATATAAAATACGTGGGGCCTCAGCCCATCATCATTAACATCATCATCATCAACAGTCACGATTCTAATCCAAACACGCGTGCCCATAAGCTTAAAGACGGCTCTAATCCTGAGCGTGTCGCCGTTAACAAATCACCGAATGAAAATCACTAGATCGTCATGAACATATCAACGATGAATCTCATATATTGCACTCCTAAGTCGATCCCTCCTCGGCTACCACCTCTCTCAGCTGCTCGACAGTAAGCGCATCGTGACCTCTCCGTACCTCGGAGGCAAGCATATCTCCAAAGTGCTCTCCGGGGAAACATATTCGCAACCCAAGACCTTCTAAAAATCTGAGTCTTTAAATTCGAAATCATAGGGACACAAGCCCGAATATCATCAATATGGTCACAAGCCCAAAATATAATCAAATAGGTCGTAAGCCCGAAAACAATGTCTATCAACACTCCATAACCTATGATTCCTCGAATCCTATCAAATCCACAATTGGATCTCATTCCTGAAATATCATTCATAAATTAAGCATTTCCTTGAATCCTATCAAATCCACAACTGGGTCACATGCCCGAAATATCTTTCGTAAATCTCATAACTAGATCACAGCCCGAAATATCTCACGTTTGGCTATACTTTAAGTTAAACCATAAATCAACTGGGTCATATGCCCGAAAGGTATTTCTAATTTTGAAAACCATTTCACGAATCAAAATCCCATTTGACTATCATCCAAGTCAAAATCTAAATCAACTAGGACACATGCCCAAATACCAATTTCACGCATCTCCGTGAAATCATTCAAAACCATTAATCAAGTCCTCGATTTCATGTAACCCTGTGAAATCAGTCAAATAATATAAATCACATGCATGCATAAATCTCGGCCGAAGCCTGAGTATCATAGAAAATAGTAAATCTCGAAATATGTGCATACTAACAATTTCCATGAAAATGCCAAATCATATATATAAATCATATGCATCTAGTGCATCTAAAACCATGTTCATAAAACATATAAAATAGTTATGCATGCATCATATTTATAAACAAAAAGTCCACTCACAGACCGTCCGCGCTGCAGGCTCCGAAATCCACCCCGTATGCCACTCCGGGGCTAATCTATACTCTCCGGGATGTCCAGATCTGTCCAAATCACATCTAAAGGTTACTATAAACCCATACAAGACAATATCAAAGACCCTTACACATCTCGAAATGGTCAACATTTCCAGAACACGCTTACCGAGAAGAAAAACCTATGTTTGACCTATAAAACGATCTCCGATCATCCTGAAACCACCACCATTGGATTCAGATGGTCGAAACCTTTTGAACAATACTGGTTTCACCTTGAAATTTGTGTCCACGTGCCCTCATGTAACGACCTGTCCCGAATTCTAGGATTAGATTAGTGACTAATCACGATTAGTGAGGCTAATCCGTGATTAGTTGGGCGAAATCGGACGAACGATGCAAAATGACCGTGTTGCCCCTAGGCACGGGCTAAACGTTGACTTTTCATTTATGACGTCACGAGTTCATAGACAGGTGGCACGTTCAATTCCGACGTTCGAGGAAGAAGTTATGACGTTCGGAAGTTTAAGGGCATTTTGATAATTTCGATTAAAAGGGGCAAAATGTTGACTTTTTACATGGGAGGTCCGATGGCCGAGGGCCGAGGACTGTTACGTAGATCAGGATGATACGAATCCATAGACAAGCGGCATGTCGAATTCGGACGTTCGACGAAGAAATTACGGTTCACGAAAGTTTAAGGGAACTATTGCACGTTTTACGAGACATATGTCATTTGGCAGTTAGTAGGCCCAGATATTTTAAGGAGGCCCAATGGATGAGTGACAAGTTTCACCCATCCACTGGCCACCCCTTCTCCTTCATGCATATCAGTTCATTCCTTTGTTTTTCATCCAACCCGATCTCATTCCAAAACCTTGAACCCCAAACCAATCCAACCCTTACCCTATGATCAACCGTGAGGACCAGAGAGTGATGGGAGGACGTTTGGATGCTGGTAGCCGGCCAGGATGGCGCCACCGTGCACGGCTGAGGCCTAAACCCGAACAGGTGCCCTGTTAGACCCAAATGTTTCCTTTTGTCGATTTTTACATTATGGATAGTTTTGGTTGATTAGGGAACGTTTGTTAGGTTGCTTAGGGAGTATAAAGACGATTTTGGACGGTGGTTGACGGCTGTGAAGCTCAGGGGGGATTTTGAAAGATTGAACCGTGAAGGGGAGTTGGACATGGGTCAGTTTAAGGGCTTTTGCTTAGTTTGGATGATTGGAATAGATGGGAAATGAGAAAATAGGAATTTAGGGATTGGATTGGAAGCAAACGGACGAAAAATGGGGATTGGAGATGTAACAACCCGTACCTTCGGGAAGGGTAAAAATGTAATTTTATAAAGTTTTGTATATAAAGGACGATTTTGCCCTTGTGAATAGGAGACGAAAAGTTGACTTTTTGAATTACCAATTGGATGAGTGTTAACATTTGACCGTGACGTAGTTTAGGACGTCACAAGTCCGTAGACAGGTGGCAGGTTCGATTCGAACAACCGGAGGAAAAGTTATGACGTTCGGAAGATTGGGGGCGTTACCGTAATTTTGAGTAAACGAGGAAAATGTTGACTTTTTGGAGGACTTGTGATTTTCACATAGACCGAGGACCGTTGGATAGGTCTCGACGTCCTGAGTACAACGACAGGCGGCACGCTGTCATCGGACGTCAGATGAAATAGTTACGGGTCTAGAACGTTCGAGGGCAAAACGGTAATTATTTATACAAGGGGTATTTTGGTCATTTTCTTTCAGCCAATTGGATGAGGACAAGTGGCTGAGTGGGGTAGGATATTTATGCTTTGTCCATAGGATTGTGGACACGTGGGGGCACTGGATTGTTCTAAATGGTTCTAAAGTGTGCACGACCACACTTTGCTCAATTTGAACCGTGCAATCCTTCGAAAAACACAGAGAAACAGAGGGTGAGAAATTGAAGGAGATTGATCGATTTTGGTGCAAGGGTGAGTGAAGAGTGATTGGTGAGAGTGACAGGGAGTAGTGTTTGTACTGGTGATCGGGTTTTGGTGGTGAAATCGTGCACGGCGGCACGGTGGTGGTGCGGTGAAGGTTTGAGGAAACATGGAGGCTGTGAGTTCGTGGTGGTGGCTACGCTGTGTGGTGGCTCAAACCACGACCGTGGGAAGTCCAGGAGGCTGCAGGGAGTCCAACGAGAAACGGGAGACGCGGCGGTGCGCACGGCGGAGACAGAATCGAAGGGTAAGCCTCTTTACTCTGTTTTCCCGTGATTTTTCAATTCAAAAGTCGTGAGGGTAGGATGAGAATCGAGGGGATTGGTGAGTGCAGTGATGTTCAGGGAGGTTCTAGGAGTGGTGTAGGACGGTCGCCGTGACGGGGGCGTACACGGCGGAGCTCAGTCGACGGTGAGTACTCTGTACTCTGTTTGGCCGTGAATTTTAAACGGGAAATCGTGGGTTTAGAGAGTGAGTCGAGGGTTCCTGTGAGTTGTGTGTGACTCAGTGAGGTTGTGGGAGGAGTTTAGAATCGCCACCGTGAGGGGGGAAGCATAGGACGGCCGGGAAGGAAAACAGGGGCCGTCTGTGTTTTCTTTCGAGCTTCAGTCGTGAAGCTGAGGGGTGAATCGAACCAGGAGAGTGAGGGGGATGGATTCCTGGTGTCTGGACGAAGCTGCAGGAGAAGAGAGGAGTGAAATGGTGGCCGGACGGCAGAGAATGGCTCTCGCCGGTCCGGGTTGCAGCCTGGTGTGAACCGGGTTCAATCGAAGAAGGAGAAGCACTGTAGCAGGCGCGTGAGGCCCACGCGCAGCCACTTAGGGCGGCGCGTGTCAGGACCCGTCCCAAATATGGCCTCGATACCCGGGACGAACCCTGCTCCCGTCTGACAATCACACTTACAGTATCAAAAACAAACAACAACCTTCACACAACTATAAGCATAACTATCAGACGAAGGAGTAACATATACATAACAGCCAGTCAGAGCATAGTTCTACAAAATGGGCACGAAAGTCCTACAATGCTAGTCTCGCAACGGAAGGACGTCGGAAGCTCTATGCCTTGATATCTGCCTCAACGTTCACCCCAGCGCTATCACCACGACCTGGAGGGAAAATTTAAAACCAAAAGGGTGAGTGGACTAGAATAACCAAAGTTGCAAAATCAGTTTATCACTAACTCGAGGTTAAGGAAAAATAAGAATTTGTGTTCCCTCCGTTCTTAAAACAGGCATGCCCAACGAAGTACTAGAAAATCATAACATGAAACATCATAAGAAACAGAAACACTATAAAATCTCATAAGAAACAGATACACTATAAAATACCATAAGAAACAGAAACACTATAAAACGGATAGAGAAATCATAGTTCAGCATCAAATCATCATTTCCGATTAAACCTGCTGGACCTATCCGAGTCTTTAAACTCAATCAGGCCTTAAATGAAATCCGAGTCTTTAAACTCCCGAGTCTTTAAACTCAATAGGCCTATGGGGGTAATATCAACATATCCGAGTCTTTAAACTCCCGAGTCTTTAAACTCAATCCGGGCCCGTCCCCCATCAATATCAATCCGGGTCTTTAAACCCATTGTCCAGATCCAGCAAATCCAATCCATATCCAGTGTAAACCAATTCGAAATCGATCGCCAAACTCGAATTCGAAATTCCCGGTTCGAAGTCCTTCCGGCGTTCCGAACCGACATTCCGAACCCAAATCCGGAAATCCATTCTTATACCCAGAAATCACACATAAACACAAATCATGTTTCATAACTCAGTTATCCTTATCAGAAAAGATTTATTGGTTGAACTTGTAATTATGGCATCAAAATCCGAAAATCGGCTTTTTCTTGAAAAACGTGTAAAATCTCGGAAATGTCTCGAAAAACGTGCAAACTCATCAATCACATATAATCATTATTCAAAAGCATAAAAACATATTTAAGATCATAAAACATCAATAAAACAGTTAGGCATGCTCGAAGGAAAGAAAGAGTCCACTCACAAATTCAGAACGAGTCACTCGCGCTCCGTGTGCTCCTCGACTGTCTCGGGTGCCTCCCGTCCTGTCAAAATGCACTAAATAGGGTCACAAATACATCAAGGATCCTAATCCTAATTTCCCCAATTTTTCGGGAATTAAATAATATTTTAATCCTAAACCTTCAACCGTCTAGATTCCCGAACAACTCCGTAACCCCGTCCGGTTAACTCGAAAACTATACCAATAAACTCCTTAGGACATTTAGAACCAAACTCATGTTGGAAGCTTGGCCGGATTCCTCTCCACGCGCCTCCATGCGCCGCCCAAAGTGGCTGCGCGTGGGCCTCACGCGCCTGCTACAGTGTCCTTCAACCTTGAGCAGACCCGGTTCAGCACAGTGGTCTGCAAACTGAACCGGCGTCAGCGGTTCTCCGCCGTACCTGCACAATTCCTCTCCCTTTCTTCACCTAAAGCTTCGTCCAGTTCCCACCTATCCATTCCCCTCACTCTCCTGGTTCGATTCACCACTCAACTTCACAACTGAAGCTCGAAAGAACACACAGACGGCCCCTGTTTCACGATCCAGCCACTCCGGTCATCCCCCGTCACGGTGGCAACACCAGACGGTTCCTAAGGTCCTTCTACATCTAACCCGACTCACCTTGACCGTCGACTTGTGCCCAAACGTCACGACTCGACGTTTGAACCCACGGCTAAAACAGAGTACAGAGTACTCTCTGTCGACTGGCTCCGCCGTGTACGTCCCCGTCACGGCGACCATCCCACACCAATCCTAGAACCTCCCTGAACACCACTGCACTCACCACTCCCTTCAATTCTCATCCTACCTTCACGACTTTTGAATTGAAAAAGCACGGGAAAACAGAGTAAAGAAGTTTACCCGTCGATTCCGTCTCCGCTGCAAGCGCCGCCGCGTACCACGGTGTTCGTTGGACTCCCTGTAGCCTCCTGAACGTCCCACGGTCGTGATTTGAGCCACCACACGTCGTAGCCACCACCACGAACTCACGGCCTCCCTGTTTTCCTCAAATATTTGCCGCACCACCACCGCGCCGCCGTGCACGATTCCAGTCCCAAAACACGATCAACACCTCACCCTCGTCTCTCTGTCACACCAGTCACTCCTCACTCCCCCTGGCACAAAATCGATCAAGCTCTCACCCTCTGTTTCTCTGTGTCCTTCGAACAAGCACGGTTCAAAACGGAACAACGTGTGGCCGTGCACACGTTAGTAGCCCCTGGAACCATCCAGTCCCTCCCACGTGTCCGTCATCCATAGGCCAGCACAAAAAATCTCTGCCACTCGCCCTTATCTGATTGGGCTGAGGGAAAATGACCAAACTACCCTTTGTACAATTAATTACTGTTTTGCCCTCGAAAGTTCTAGACCCGTATCTTTTTCGTCCGACGTCCGATGACAGCGTGCCGCCTGTCGTTGAACTCAGGACGTCGAGACCTATCTAACGGTCCTCGGTCTACGTGAAAATCACAAGTCCTCCAAAAAGTCAACATTTTCCTCGTTTACTCAAAATTACGGTAACGCCCCCAATCTTCCGAACGTCATAACTTTTCCTCCGGTTATCCAAATCGAACCTGCCACCTGTCTACGGACTCGTGACGTCCTAACCTACGTCACGGTTAAGGGCAACACTCATCTAATCGGTAATTCAAAAAGTCAACTTTTCGTCTACTATTCACAAAGGCAAAAACGTCCATTTACACAACATTTTACAAAATTACCTTTTTACCCTTCCCGAAGGTACGGGTTGTTACAATCTACCCCCCTAAAAAGAATTTCATCCCCTAAATTCAGTGAAATAAGTAAGGGTACTGTTCCCGCATCAATGCCTCAGGTTCCCACGTAGCTTCTTCCACTTGATGATTCCTCCACAATACTTTAACCAAGGGAACCGTTTTCCTTCGTAAAACCTTATCCTTTCGATCCAAAATCGCTACAGGCTGCTCTTCGAAACTCAAGTCTTCCCTCAGTTCAACTGGTTGTGCTTCCAGAACATGCGAATCATCTCGAATATACTTCCGAAGCATAGAGACATGAAAGACATTATGTACCTTTTCCAAGTCTGCTGGTAAAGCCAATCGATATGCAACAGGACCAATCCGTTCTATGATCTCATAAGGTCCAATGTAATGAGGACTCAACTTCCCTCGTCTTCCGAATCGCACAATCCCTTTCCAAGGAGACAACTTCAGGAAAACCCAGTCTCCTACGGAAAACTCCAAATCCCTGATCCTACGGTCGGCCTAACTCTTCTGTCGGTCCTGGGCTGCCTTTAATCGATCCCTGATCAATGCCACTTTTCCCTGAGTAAGCTCCACCAGCTCAGAAGTAGTCAACCTCCTCTCACCAACCTCAGTCCAACACAATGGAGTCCGACACTGTCGCCCATACAAAGCCTCGTAAGGAGCCATCCCAATGCTCTCCTGATAACTATTATTGTAGGCAAACTCCATCAAAGGTAAATGAGACTCCCACGTACCTTGGAACTGTAAAACACAAGCTCGCATCATATCCTCGAGAATCTGAATAGTCCGCTCCGACTGTCCTTCTGTTTGAGGATGAAATGCGGTACTGAAATGCAATTTAGTCCCAAAAGCTTCATGTAAGCTCTGCCAAAATCGGGAAGTGAATCTCGGATCTCTGTCAGATACTATCGACTCTGGAGTCCCATGTAACCGAATAATCTCATCTATGAACAACTGTACAAACTGCTCCAACCTGAAGTTCTCCCGTACTGGTAAGAAATGAGCAGACTTCGTAAGTCGATCCACAATAACCCACACACCATCATGTCCCTTTGGTGTTCTCGGAAGCTTGAACACAAAATCCATAGTCAGGTGATCCCATTTCCACTCGGGGATCGGCAAAGGTTGCATTGCTCCATAAGGTCTCTGCCGCTCGGCTTTTACCTGTTGACAAATCAAGCATCTACTGACATATTCTGCAATCTCACGTTTCATCCCTGACCACCAGTAATGCTCCCGAAGTGTACGATACATCTTGGTTCCACCAGGATGCATCGCATAAGCTGAACAGTGAGCCTCATCCAGTATCACTTTCTTCAATGCTTCCTCCTCAGGTACGCACAACCGTCCACCCTTAACTAAGGCTCCATCCTCACGGATCTCAAAGTCCTGTCTCTCTCCAGCCTCGATCTCAATCCGAATGATGCATAGGATTGGGTCCTCAAACTGAGCATCAATCACCTGATCAATCAAAACAGGTCGTACATGGAAACTCACTAGGAGTGCTCCCTGATCATCCACAGTCAACTCTACTCCCAACCTGCGGAGCTCAAACAACAACGGTAACCGTACTGTCCTCAAATATGACAAAGAACTAGCTGACTTCTTGCTCAGAGCATCGGCTACCACATTAGCCTTCCCTGGGTGATACTCAATCGTGCAGTCGTAGTCCTTAAGCAACTCCAACCATCGGCGCTGTCTCAGATTTAATTCCTTTTGAGTGAACAAATACTTCAAGCTCTTGTGGTCCGTGAAGATCCTGCACCTCACACCGTACAAGTAATGTCGCCAAATCTTCAGTGCATGAACCACCGCTGCTAGTTCCAAATCATGTGTAGGGTAGTTCATCTCATGGGGTTTCAATTGTCGGGAAGCATAAGCAATCACTCTCCCATGCTGCATCAAGACACAACCCAAACCTAGCAAAGAAGCGTCACTGTACACCTCAAACTCCCCACTATCGTCTGGAAGGGCTAACACAGGAGCAGATGTTAACCGCCTTTTAAGCTCCTGGAAACTCTGTTCATAGTTCTCGTCCCACTCAAATCGAATTCCCTTCCGAGTTAACCTCGTCAACGGTGCTGCTAGAATAGAAAAGCCCTCAATAAAGCGCCGGTAGTAACCTGCCAAACCTAGGAAACTCCTGATCTCTGTCACCATTTTAGGCTGTTCCCAATTTGCTACCGCCTCAACCTTCTGGGGATCCACGCTGATGCCCTCGACCGAAATCACATGTAAAAGAAATCCAACACTGGTCAACCAAAACTGGCACTTACTCAGTTTCGCATACAACTGATGCTCCCTCAAAGTCTTTAGCAGGAGTCTCAAATGTTTCTCATGTGCCTTCGCACTCTTCGAATACACCAAAATGTCATCAATGAAAACAATCACAAAACGATCCAAATAGGGCCGGAACACTCGGTTCATAAGGTCCATAAAAGCTGTTGGGGCATTAGTCAAACCAAAAGGCATCACAACAAACTCATAATGACCGTACCTGGTCCGGAAAGCTGTCTTCGGTATATCCTCCTCTTTAACCCTTAACTGATGGTAACCGGAGCGAAGATCAATCTTCGAAAAATACTGTGCTCCCTTCAGCTGGTCAAACAAATCATCAATCTGTTGTAGAGGGTACTTATTCCGAATAGTTACCTTATTCAGTTGTCTGTAATCCACACACAATCTCAATCCTCCGTCATTTTTCTTAACAAAAAAAACAGTTGCTCCCCAAGGTGACATACTCGGTCGAATGAATCCTATATCGACCAACTCTTGCAATTGGGCCTTAAGTTCCCTCAATTCTGCAGGTGCCATACGATAAGGAGTCTGTGAAATAGGCTGTGTACCTGGAAGAAGATCAATCGTAAACTCAAGATCTCGATGTAGGGGTAGTCCTGGCAACTCCTCGGGAAAAACATCGGGAAACTCCCGCACCACTGGTATGTCTTCCGCCCTCACGGGCGTAGCACGTGTATCCACCACATGAGCTATGTAACCTTGGAACCCCTTACGCAACAACTTGCTAGCTTCAAGTGCCGAAATAACTCCAGTAGGAAGTGCACGCTGATCCCCCTGAAACGTAGTCTCTGATAAGCCGGGACTCCGAAAAGTAACTCTCCTATTGAAACAGTCGATAGAAGCATGATGTCTCGTCAACCAGTCCATACCCAATATTACATCAAAGTCCCGCAGATCCAATAGTAACAACTCTGCCATTAACTCAACCTCACCTACCATCACCGGACACTCTCTCATCACATGTGTCATTACCAAGACCTCCCCAGTAGGTGTACATACCCCTAAAACACAATCCAAAGTAGACACCTCCCTCTCCGTAACCAAACTACAACTCCGAGCAATATATGAATGGGTAGCCCCGGGATCTATCAAAGCAAAAACAGTGTGACCAAGTATGGTGAGTGTACCTGTCACCACTCCCGGTGCTGACCTAGCCTCCTGCTGAGTCATAGCAAAAACTCGCGCCTGAGGTCCCGATGACCTACCGCGCCCCCTGGAACTGCTCGTGGCACCACCGCCACCCCTAGGGCCTGCTGCCCCTGACAGTGAAGCAGTACTCCGCCCGGGTTCTGCTGCACCTCTGCCTGCTCCACCCTCCAAAGCTAGCACTGGGCACTCCCTCCGGAAGTGTCCTCGCTCTCCGCAATAGAAGCAAGTATCTCTACCGGGTCCACCGGTATGCCTCCCCGTAGAAGCAACTGAAGTCGCACTCGCCTGAGGAGTCGGCTGTGACCTAGCTCCTCGAAATCTCGAGCCCTGAAAACTGCCTGGTCTGCCATACCGGGCTCCACCAACCGATGACGATCCACCAAAATTACCCCGTTTCGGGGGCCTCTGACTCGATGCTCCTGGAAATGAATGCTCTCGGCGTCGAACACTGCCCGAATACTGTGGTCTAGCAGGTAAACTGGCCTCATCCCTGACAGCAGCATCAGATAACTCCCGAAAAGTAGCAAAAGAGCCAGCTGTCACTATGGCCCTGATCTCTCCCCGAAGGCCCAACTCAAACCGGCGGCACTTCTCCGCCTCGGTTGCCACAAATGCAGGAGCGAATCGAGATAGCATCTGGAATCTCTACTCATACTCTGCAACTGTCAAATTCCCTTGCTTCAAGTGAAGAAATTCTGCCTCCTTCGCATCCCGGAAAGAACGGGGATAGTACTGATCTAGAAACCGCTCTCGGAAAGTCTCCCAAGTCACGGTATGTGCATCCCAGCCGGACAGTTCCAACGTGTACCACCACTCATATGCAGTTCCATCCAACAGAAAAGTAGCTAACAAGACCCGATCCTCTGGAGGACAGTGCATCACCCCAAAAATACGCTCAAGTCGGGTGATCCATCGGTGATCTTCCTCTGGATCGGCCCCACCGCTGAACGTAGTAGCCCCAAGCCCCTGGGCTCTCTCGATCGAAGCACTCTCAGTCCCTCTCGCCGCTTCATCTTCAGGTCGTGGAGGGGGTTCACGTCTCGGAGGGAACACTGATTCTTATTTTTCCTTAACCTTGAATTAGTGATAAACTGATTTTAAAACTTTTGGTTATTCTAGTCCACTCACACTTTTGGTTTTTAAATTTTCCCTCCAGGTCGTGGTGATAGCGCTGGGGTGAACGTTGAGGCAGATATCGAGGCATAGAGCTTACGACGTTCTTCCGTTACGGGACTAGCCTTGTAGGATTTTTGTGCCCATTTTGTAGAACTATGCTCTGACTCACTGTCGTATATATTTACTCCTTCGTCTGATAGTTATGCTTATAGTAGTAGTGAGGTTTTTTTTTGTACTGTAGGTGTGATTGTCAGACGGGAGCAGGCTTCGTCCCAGATATCGTGGCGATATTTGGGACGGGTCCTGACAGGAGAGGCCTGGACCGGTCATGCCGGTCCAGTGGCAGAACAGAACCGAACCGGCCGGTCTGGACCGGTTCGATCGCTGAGGAAGATAAACAGTGCACCAGCGCGTGAGACCACGCGCAAGGCCCTTTGGACGGTGTGTGGCAGCACGTGGTTGAGTTTTTGGGAATGTGTTCAACACACGAAATCTTCTATTCGATGTAACGAACATTTTGGGACTGGTTTTGTGTCGATCGGACACCGTCTCGATAATATTGGGGCATCAGAAGGTTTAGGTTCGGGATTTAAAATAGTTAAAAATTCGGGAAAATTACGGGGCTTCAATGAGAGGTTAATAAGGTAGTTAGTAACCCTCTCGATTGATTTGGATAGGTTTGGGAGTCCCGATGACGACGATTTGCCCAGTGAGGCTTACGACACGCAAACCGAGACGACATCATAGGACGGTCTGTGAGTGGAGCTTGATTTCTAAACTGTGATGCATGCATAAATGTTTTATATGGATTATGAATATGATTCTATGACGTTTATTTGTATGATTGTGTATTATATGGTTTCACGCATTTCGAGGCGATTTACGTGCTTGCACGTAAATCGAATTTTTTGGTTTTACTCTGATTTTCCTTACTTATGGTTTTGGAAATAGTTTAATAAAATGGTTTTAGACTTGATAAAGTAAACTCGGATTCGAGACCCACAAGTTTGGAAACCCTCGGACTCAAAGTCTTTTTGGTGACGTTCTCGGGCCAGAGGCCCAATTGGTTCTTAAATGGATTTTGGATTTGGAAATATGAAATCGAGTGGGAGACCCATTTGATTTACGAACTCTCGGACTTGAGGTCCATTTGATTTAATGAGGCATCGGGCCGGAGGCCCAGTTGGTTTACGATTCGGACCGAAGGTCCAGTTTTTATGTGGATTTGCGCCTAGGGCCCAGCTATGTGTTACAAATGGTTTTTATGGTTCATGACGGTTTATGGGAACCGACATGAACCCATGAATGGTTTAATGGTTCATGACGGCTTATGGGGGCCGGGCATGAATCCTTGAAAGGTATAAAGAATGATTTCAAAAGGTTTTTCATATGCCATCCTTTATATATGATTGTCTCCTCCGAGGAGGGTCGTTGGCCTGGGTGGACCACAGAGTAGTCACAGAGCACTGACTGAGTGGTGTCGCCCCCCAGTTGGGTTCCTTACTCTCAGGAAGGGCATGGTTCATTACCTCGAGGGAGGGTCATTGATCTACGAACATTGACCTGGGTGGACCCTGGAGAGACTTGGGTTTGAGACCCCGGTTGGCACGCGCGTAGCTCTATATACCGTGACAGGTTCGGTGATATGAAATATAATGGATAAACATGATTTCAATTGGTTTGAGAAATTGTGTTTTATGATGATAAATGGATTTGGACTGAGATCCCGCATATGTTTACTATGTTATGGTTTTCTGTAAATGGTTTGGGCAGAAGCCCGTATGATTATGATTGTTTAAACATATGTGATTGGATAAATAGTTTTACAATGCATGCATGCTTTTTAGTGAAGGGTATAAAGGTCTTTATAAAATGTATTTCTGAAATATTACTTTTTGTCCACTCACAGTCTTTCTGTTTTCAATACCCTTCAGGTTGGATACGGTGCGAACTGTAGCAGAGACCGAGATATCACATACCTCCTTCGGATCCTTGCGTACTCTGATAGCCAGAGCTGGCTAAGGTTGGA
Organism: Prinsepia uniflora; assembly: GCA_032719365.1. Taxonomy (NCBI): domain Eukaryota; kingdom Viridiplantae; phylum Streptophyta; class Magnoliopsida; order Rosales; family Rosaceae; genus Prinsepia; species Prinsepia uniflora. The sequence goes on from CM064863.1 coordinate 19,947,782, forward strand.
AATTTCCCTTGTCTGACACTCCGTGTCAGACGGGATCAGGGTCGTCCCTCGTTAATCCCTGGGGGATTGGGGACGGGTCATGACACCTCACGCTCTAGTCAACGGCGGTCAACGTTGACATTAGCAAAGTCAACGCTGACGTCATCTGCTAACATCATCCTGACTGATCAAACACCTATCAAATTTGACATTTCTCAAGTTAGACAGCCTGCCATGTGGCATTCCCTGATTGGTACCATGTGTCACTAACACGTCAACTGTGACAATCTAACACACTCCCCTCATTGGTCCACGTGGTTGACATGGCTGACGTGGACCTGCTACGTCATCTGACAATCCCTGATAGATTGCCACATGGCACCATCTCATTAGTCCACGTAGTCTGACAACATCTAACGTGGCATTATTACCATGTCAATGCTGGCTGGACCTTACAGGTGCCATATGTCACCCTTTGGGGTGCTACGTGGCCTGACGGGTCTGACAGATAATGATGTGGACTGCCACATTATCATCGCCAACCTCTGTCCAGGTCGACTTGCAACCCTGTAACGGGTCGTTTGACCTGAAACCATGACCCGTTCGTATCTTGGTCGTCTAGCCACCATTTTCAGCCATTCATTGCCCAATCGGCTCGCCTTGATCCCAAAAAGGGTTTTATGACCTCAAAATCACGAAACAAGGGCTAGAGAGTACCTTTCCAACTCGTTCTTCATGGGTCCAGTTTTAAACCTCCACCCAGGGCTGTCTAGTGGTCATTCACCTCTGGTTTTCGATCCTAACTGCTCGTACGAGCTCATTGAATACAACCCAAACGTTGAAAGTAACCCCAAACGTCCAGAAATCGAATTCGAATCTCAAACTTAAAATTGGTTTCTGGTTACCTAATTTTCGTGATTCCTCCACCATCCACAGCTGTTCAATCTCTCACCGTCATCACCTCAGCCTCTCTATGGCCTCAAATCGAAATGGAAATGTGGAAGGGAATGGGTTTTCGGGTTTGGATGCACAAAATGGGAGAAGGGAGATGAGATGCATGTATGTATGTGTGTGGATCAATGGATGAGAGACAAGTGTCACTAATCTATTGGTCACCACAAGATATTTTGGGCCCCATTGTTCAAACACAAAAAGTCAACTTCTCGTAATTCGTGCAACCGTGAATAGTTCTCAAAACCTTCTGTGACCTCTAACTTTCTCGTACGATGTCCGATTTTGACATACCACTTGTCTACAGACTTGTATCGTTTTTAGACCTTCCGGATTAAAAGTTAACTTTTTACTCTTTCCAAGGGCAAAATCATAATTTTACCCAAATTATCTGCTAATCCTCGATTAGTCCTCAATTAATCCTTGATAATCCTTCATTAATCCTTAATTAATCCAAAAATTTGGGACGGTCCTTACATAACGTGGAGAGACCCGTTGGGGATTTAGGATCTGCTGAGGAGTATCTGGACCTGCACGGGATGCTGATTGATCTCCTACTTCTACTTGTCGAGTAACCTGCAAGGAAGAGAGGAAACATTATACACTGGTGGGGTGCCGACCTATGAGGCTCTGATGCTAAGTGAGTAAGAGTATGAAACATCTAATAGGCATAACATAACACAAGGACTGTTAAGTCAAACTTGTATGTGCTTCTAGAGAGATAAGTGATGAGAGAGAGTCACATTTATGGAAGGGTCTGGGGGTATTTATACTAGCCATGAATGTGGTGGTTGATCACTGTTTAGAGTAGGTTCCAAATTGTGGTAGGAAATGCAGCAACATGTCCTGTAAATTTAGGATATATTCCAAGTGGCAACGAAATTTCTAGTGTGTTAAGGAGTTGGTGTTGACAACTTTCCTAATCGGTAGAGGGATGTCGATCACGCTTGCTGATTAGAGTGCATGGTTCAGGCCTACCGACTGGAGTGCATGGGTGTGCCTATCGATTGATGTCTGGCATTGCTTGCCGACTAACATTGGAATTTGACTGATATCTAGCATTTCATTTCGAATGGTGATTGTGTTGCATGTTTGGAGTCTGGTTGGTCGATATGGTATCAACATAAGTCTCCTAAGTCTTTGACTGAGGTAGATTTCCTCAATCAGGGACTTGTAACCTAGGTCGATACATGTTAACCGACTAGAGGGATGTACCCCTATGGCCCTCAAGTTCTGGACGAAGGAAGTGTGCCTTGGTCAACTTTTACATGTCAGACCCCAGTTTTTGGTTAGTTAGGATTGTTCCTACATGTCGAATAAATGAGTAAGGTTTTGGCTCCTGATCAGCCGCAATGTGCCTACTTGTCGATCAGGAATGCAAATGTACCTCGCCTGATGCTGCCCATTGATCGTAGTGTTCCTTCTTGCGGACCAGAGCATTGGTGTTTGAGGAGACTTCGAAAGTTGTTTATGATCGATTGTAATGTCCCTGCTTCCCGATCAGGCCCGCAAGAGTACCTCGCCTGATATTTCCAATCGGTCACAATGTTCCTACTTGCCAATCGAAGCACTAACGTTTAAAGAGACTTTGGAAGTGGCTCCTGATCAGTCGCAATGTACCTGCTTGTCGATTAGGGCTGTGAGAATACCTTGCCTGATGTTTCCAATCGATCGCAATGTGTCTACTTGCCGATTAGACCATCGACATTTGATGATACTTCGAACAAAGCATCTGATCGATCACAATGTTCTTGCTTGCCAATCGGAGCATACTTCAAATTATTTCAAAAATCATTTTTTTAATCTATACATGTAATTTGTATGTAGGAATAGTGCCATAAGGGCTTGGTACTATTCAGATTGCGAGTTCACATCTCGAGGAACCAAAAGTGCCTACAAAATGAGCATGGATTCCTCATTTTTTTTCAACTTTTAGCAAATAGAACTTCAAAGAACTGAATTGCAACCGATTGAATTCTGAAGTTGCCGATTAGATTTCACTCGGAACTTAACTACCGATCAACCTTTCCTGTTGATCAACAAGAACTTCAGGAAAATTGTTTTCATCTTCCTTTGTGATATGTTGTTCGGTATTAGTAGAGGAGTGCTTAGTTGTAGCTTCTTTTTCTACTTTGTATTTGTAGATGTTAGAATGCAAGCTAACTAATGGATCTGGGGGCAGATCCCCGTAAACTTTTGGTGGTGAAACACCTTTTCACTCGGCAAGTGATATGCTGAGTGATAGGAGTGTTTCATCAACCACTAGTGGGTCCTCGTCAATCAGAAGTACCTCTGCATCATCCTCACCAAGTGAAAGTTTAGATAAAGCTTTAAGGTTACAGAGGAGGAACCAAGAAAGCAGAGTAAGGGTACCGAACAAAGTGAGGGCACATAGGAGATGCAGGGTACAAATTAGGAAGCTTCTTCATCCAGTTCTATCGTTATCCAATTGGAAAGTGATCGGGAGGAAGGCGAGATGGAAGGGGGTTCTAGGACCGAGTCAGACCATGAAGGCGAGATGGGGTCCGAGTATGCCAGGGACTATGAAGGTAATACGATACGGTAGGCAGATCTTGATGGATTCTGAGAGATGTACAACGTGCCGAGTGAGATAGAGATGAAATTGCTGCCATGGGCTGCTAGGCTGAGTAACCCTCTTGAAGTTTCTAGTATGTTCTACGTAGGTTATTTCGAGCATAAAGTACACCTGCAGTTGCATCCATGGTTGCAAGACATGCTGGCACGGGCCAAGATTGTTGTCGGCCAACTAAACATAAACTAAGACATTTTAGAAGGGTATGTAAAGGAGGATTCTCTCATATGCCCGAGGAAATGTGAAGTATATTAGGAAGGATGCCCTCACACACTCGGTAGGGTATATTATGGAGAATTCTCTCATACGCTCAAGGAGATGCAAGGTATGTTAGGGAGGATTCCTCATACGCTCAGTAGGGCACATCATGGAGGATTTGCTCATACGCATAGGGCACTATGAGGTATGGTAGAGAGGATTCCCATATGTATATTATGACGGCTACATGCAGGTGGACTCGAGGGGTTGCAGGAGGTTAAAGTCATGTCGATAAAGACACAAAAGGTCTTAAGGGTTTGCAAAAGGTTAACTATTGACCTACATTACGTAAATTTCAATGATAAAATTTCATTAAGAAGGAAAGCCTAAAAATTAGAATAAATTTGGGAATTTAATTGGAAAAAGAACTATTTTTTCCTCGAGTTTAGAGAGGGGTTGAAAGTCAATTTGAGTTTAGGAGGGCTTTTGGAAATTTTTCTAGAACCAATGTGTCGGGCGTGTAGAAGCGTGTGACCAGTGTGTGGGCTTATGTAACAGCGCATGGTGTGGCCTCCAGCCTCCTTTCGGCGCATGGGATCATTTCCTAGTACAAGAAGTACATGTACAGGGTTTGGGCACGATTTGAATTTGTTTATGGGTGTTTCGAGGCAATGGGTTTATTTAAAGCCCCGTTTGTGTAATTTCAATTCACATTGGGCTATTACGAGGCACGTTTTAGCTCTTGGGTCATTTTTTGAAAGGTTAATATGATACTAAATGGTTCCTTGATACTAAGACTTCCTTGATTTGGTATTTTGTATGTACTGTAAGGAGCGGGGATATCAAGTTAGGCTCAAGTTGAGACAGAATATCAAGTTTTGGTTCGAGATATGGTTAGCGAATTTCAATTCAGCTAAGTCTTGAACATTGAATTAAAGCAGATCATTGTGGCATAATGTGTGAGTTGATTTTTGATAGCTGAGGGAATTACTAGCTTATACGATTCGATGATTCATGTCGTGGATAATGACTAGGGTCTGATTTATCGAACTAGGATACAATTTGTCATTAATGTTAGTGGGTTGGTATGGGTTGTAGCCTAGATTTACGAATTATGATTGTTCTTTTTCCTTTGTTTGATAGGTGAGAATACGATTGAAGCATTTTATAAGAGAGATTCTATCAGAGTTTTGACAAATTTCTCGTAAACTATATAAAGGCTCTAGGATGTGGTAGGAATCTTCCTAATTTGTTAGATAGGAGCAGGACTTTTCGTGAAATCTGGGGAAAATTGAGGAAGTTCCTGTCATGATGTGTGTGTGTGTGTGTGTGTGTGTGTGTGTGTGTGTGTGTGTGTGTTAGGAAGCTTCATGTCACCTCCAGTCTCTATGTATGTAATGAATACACGATAATGCTACAACAGGCTCCCTAAAACATCCATGTGTTGACGACCTTGGATGTTTTTGGTTTTTACCAAATTTTCTTAAGAAGCTCTAATTGCACCTGGATTTGGTCGCTTAACCTTTCACTGGTTGAGACAAATTATCTTGAGGAGATGGGCGCGAGTTGTTCTCATATGACACGTATCATGTTGGGGCCTACGTCTCGTGCTTCAGCGTCATTGATCCAGGTATTACCTTTAATGTGCTTGATTTTTCCTAGTGTGTCATGAAGAGCATCCAAGAATCTTCGTAGATCTTCATTAGTAGGGGTTCAATTTGGGGTTTACCTAGTGCTTCTCCCACAAATCATCCGCCTATTTGCTGGTAGGTTACTATTATCAATCATGTTGTATAAGTTGATGGAATATGGAAGGTTTTGAAACCAATAGTGGGAATCGGCTCCTACATCTCGATAGGTGCCATTATCGTCACATGGGGGAATGCCTTTGGTGTTCATTAGGATTTTCAATGTATGTTATGCTCCCAGTCAGAGCTGCAGAGGCAGAAGTAGAAACTTTAGATGAACTACCGAATTGTCGTGTTCGTACCATGACAAATGGTGATGATGATCGATAAACAAGGTTGATGAACAATGAATGAAGTTCAATAAAGACGAAAAAAATTGATGAATGACGAACGACGAATTAGCTAGAAAACATTCCTTGAGTATTTCTCAATTCAGATTTTAATGAAAGCACCAATTATTGAACCAGAAATCGAACACGCTCACTAAAGTCTTCTTAATACTTACAAACAGCAAACAATAAGCCATCATTTGTTAAGGTCGAAACCCCAAGGTTGTTCAACCCATAACACTTTGATACTTAATTTAGTTTTGAGAAAGAAATCGCAAAGAAATTTAGAAGCAATGAATCAAATTATCTTGAAAGTAAGGTGATGACCTCTATTTACAGTGAAGTCTTGAGAGTCGCAAAGTGTTTTGATTTGTTGATAGTTTTTGTAATTAATAAATAATTCTTTTGTAATAAAAGATATATTATTTGAATTCATTGAATATTAATAACAATTAATTTTTTGGGAATATTATTATTATTGATATTTTAACCTCATTAAATAAAACGTTTAGTTGGTAAATATATTATTTAATGTATGTGTCTATGAGCCGTTAATGTCATTATCAGTGACAATTTAGACATTATAAGAATTATAGGCCACTTGACAGCTACACAACTTTCGAGTGATTTTTAATTCCTTATAGATAATCTTACAAAGATTATCTTTTGTATCTCCCTCTACCTTTTCATTTCACTTTTTTATTTATCGAATTATTCTTATATATATATATATATATATAACAAAATTGGAACACATCATTTTATAAATTATCATTCCAAAATCATTTTTCGTCAAAAAATCAATTAATATTAAAGATTTTTTAGTTATTCATATGAATCAAACAAATTAACGGTAATGGTAAAATTAAAAAATTTCATAGTGATCTCGTCTATAATCAACATCTACTTTTTTTTTTTTTTTTTGCGTTCGCGATCTTGAAATGATGATTTAGATGTTGAATAGTTTCGATCAAGATATATGTCTAGTGGAACGAGATCCCAAGATGTAATGCATGCATTACTCTTCTTAAAATGGATAGTGAGAATAATTTATTTTCTAAATCATCATTAAAATGAAAATACCAATTAAATTATAAATACATAGTAAATAGGGAAACTTAAAGTTTACTACTCTACGATTAAGTCGAAACTACTGAGTTCTACTTATTCTTTCAAAAAATCTTTCATTTTCATCCAAGCATCACTTTATTGAATGAAAACATAATTGATATTTGAATCGCACTTGGGCAGTTGGCTGTACTTCCTAAAATTTTCACTCGGATGCACCTCCTATATGTTGTTTATATTTAGGAAAGAAAATAAACAAATTGATGCTTTGCCGTTTGTTTTTTGTTTCTGTTTGCAATATATTGTTCCCTCTTTCTTTTTCCAACTTCGCTTTGTGCTCTCTTTTTCTTTTCTTTTTTGTTTTTCTGTTTGCAATACATTGTTCCCTCTTTCTTTTTCCATCTTTTACGTTTGTTTGTATAGAGAGCACTTTATAGTCCACTCTCCAACAATCGATACCTCGTATGTGAACGTAGACTCGTATGTCAATCAAAACCTAGCTTGCAGATATTTGGATACTCACGGCATTCGGAATCTATTCATACCTACTTATGTTAATTAAGGCACTACTTTATAAAATAATCTTTGTAGTTATATTTTTTCTATTTATCAAATAATCGTTGTAATATACATTATAATTATAACTATTTATTCTTTAAATTATGATATTAAAATAATCTTCGTAAAAAATTAATAAAATTAAATGTCGTTTGGTTATTTATATATATTAAATAAATTAACCGTTTTTATAAGAATTAAGATTTATATATATATATATATATACAATGATATTAAGAACGGGGATTACAATATAAACATGAAGTATTGACTTCACCATTTACGACTGAGTCTAATTTTAGACTTTCTATTTAATATGTAGATATGAATACAACTACTAGCTAGACCTTAACACTAAACGACTCTTTGTATTTTGTTTTACCATGTCCTCAATCATATTTATTTTTTCTCCAATTTGAATATTTATTTTTTCTTGCACAGATAGACAATTCAGATAATCACAAAGGGCATGAAGAAAATACAAGAATTACAAAGATACAGGGAGAAATAGAAACCGGTCCCACGCTTAAAAGTGTGCGAGTAAAACTAGTCGATCGATCGGATTATCACACTTAACGTATAAGAAGAGATTATACTCAATCATGAAAGGAATAAAGTTGAATCCAGTAGATGGGGCGGGATCGATAGAGAATCGGCATACCCGACATTCATAGTCATTATCATGATGGCTTTACGATGGATGGATGCAAGCTAAAGGGCAAGGCATATGGGATCCACAACCCCAACCCCAACCCCAAACCCAACCCAACCCTCGCTACCTTGTTTGTTTTAATTTTAATTTTAGTGGACAAGTCGACCGATCGAGAATTCGAAATGATCGATGTATTTATGCATTCCCATTCCTCTCAAATTCTCAATGAAAAATGAATTGCATGTCCCTCTCCATCCCTGACTCATTTCATGCGTCCATATCTGTGGAACCCGAAATCATCCGAAAATTACGGAGTTGCCACGTGGCCCGTAATTCCCAAAAATGACCAATTTGCCCCTGACAATAATGCTGATCATTTGAAAACACCCACATAATAAATAATCTATTTACCAGTTAAATACATTATTTGATCAGGTTACAATCTCCATAACATCAATATTCTTTCAGAAAGTTAATTGTCGTTATTCTTAATAATAGATGATTAATATTGATGTTAAAATACAATAATTGCCATTACTATCATGATAAACCATCTTTGCAATTATTAAATAGTATATTTAATTAATAATATATTTTTTATTAATTAAATATCTAATCGACCAATCAGAACGTTCCATGTTCTCAAGATTTTCCTATAAATAGCAAGGCACATTTCACTTCCAAGGTACGTTGATTCTTCGTTTCGAAGTATATCCCTTTCCTCTCTCAAAGCTAACTTAAGTATCGGAGTGTTCTTGGTCGAACAACCCCCCGGGTAAATCGATCGAAGCAACGATAGCTAATTGTTTGCTGTTTGCAAGAATTGTGAGGACTTTTCGCGATGAGTTCAATCTTTGATTCAACAATTGGTGCTTTCATTGAGAGATATTGAGGAATACTCAAAAGAAGCTCTCGCAATCGTTCATCGTTCATCTTTCTTCGTTCGTCGTTCATCGACATTGTTCGAAGATTTTGAACGTTGTTCAAATCATCCATCAACAAGCTTTCCAATTCAAAATTCTTCGATTCAGCATGGCTAAGGTTCGTTGATCCGTTCAGTCGGCCGGAGAAGGTGTTTCTGCCTCAACAGCTCAGACGAGGAATAAGGCTCACATAGAGACTCCGGAGAAGCGCCCAGCTCAACCCAGGCGTGTGTCCATAGAAGCGCCCATTGAGACACTCGAAGGGAGACCAACCTTCAGCTTTGGAGTATTCCCTCTCCAGCCAGCCAAATACCCCCGCCAGGGGAAGGAACTTCGACTCTACAACAGGCAGGCAGGAGGTTGATGGGAAGTACATCACGACATGATTAGCCCGCAGCAAACATGGTCCTAAGGGACTTCCTGGATGGGTATCATGACATCTCAGGGAGAAGTCACCCCCTACCCCCCCCGGATAACTTGGCGCAACAAGTTAAAAGGTTGAGCAACCAAGTTCAACTTCAGTCAGAGCTCTTGCAGCAACTCCTAACAGAGAGACCAGTCTAGGAGTAGGACAGACGATCCACGTCACGTGGAAGACAAGAGAATGCCCAAAGACGTCCTGGGAAAGAACAAGTCCGCTTCCAAACAATGTCACGAGATACTTCACTAAGCGATTCTGGAGAAGAAAGTCACGCTCGTCGAGCAAAAATCCCACAACGCCTAAAGCTATCAGTACGTGAACGGCTGGGAGGTAGGGTTGGGGCAACCTCATGGGCAGAGCTCTCACAGTGCTCACATGGGAGTAGGGGGCAACCGCAGGCTCTATACGAAGACCTAAGACGATCTACCCACGACAGTGAAGGAGAAGATGAGGCCTACTCCCCTACACGATCCCAGAGATCAAGGGAAGAGGCCCGTGGAGGTTCTCGACGACTGGCACAACGGACTCATCGCCTCAACACGGCGCGTTGCGGGCTAATGATGTTCAAAAGATGCTGGACAGGCACCTTCGTGCTTAGCGAGGTGGCGATCTAGAGGACGATCTACGTCGCCAAATACAGCGCTCTACACCCTTTGTAAGGGATATTGAAGAGGAGCCACTCCCCCAGAGGTTCGCAACACCGAACTTTACTCCATTCAAAGGAGCCTCCGATCCGGTAAAACACATAGATTATTACCGAGGAGTCATGGTCCCCCACAGGTCTAACGATGCACTTATGTGCAAAGTTTTTCAAGCTTCTCTTCAGGGTCAAGCCATGACTTGGTTCAATCATCTCCCCCCGAGGTCGATTGAGTCCTTTGAAGAGTTGGCCTTGCCATTTGTGAAGGAATACGCACAACTTTGAACAATCGAGTTGAAAGATGACCATCTTTTCTCTGTCCGAAAGAGAACAAAAGATACTCTGCGACAATATATACGGATATTTTGCGAAGAGAAGTCTCACATTGTCGGATGTAGTGACCTTGTTGCAGCAATGTCATTCAAACAAGGACTCCCTCGAGACAGCCAGCTTTACGGGGACATCGTCATGAGCAATGCACGAAGTCTCACCAAAATACTTTCGGTAGCAGAGCGACATGCAAGTTGGGAGGACGAGAAGAACGCCACTCAAACTCAAGACCATACTGGGGCTAATGAGAAGACCCCCAAAAAGGAGGAGTCCCAAGGAAAATTTACGGCTGGAAAGTCCAGCAAGCGCAAAGCGGGACAACCTTCCCAAACACCGGCTGTGGGGAAACCTAATTTGCAGCTATCTTTGCTAGTCCATCAGATCCACAATGAAATTAAGGACAAACCATGGTTCAAGAAGCCGGAGCCAGTCAAAGGAGATCAGGAGAAGGCTGATAAAACGAAGTGGTATGCCTTCCATGAATGATATGGGCACAACATTGGAAAATGCATATCTTTCGAGAGATATCTCCGAAATCTCATCAAGGAAGGGCATTGCACTGAGTACGTCAAGGGGAAGGCTGTGGATCGACCTACCGACAAGGGACCAAAGGAACCTGCAGCCAAGATGATTTGCATCAACACCATCATGGCTGAATCAGAATTGCTAGGAACCACCTCCAAGCAGAAAAAGAGAAAGATACGAGATGCACTTGTCGTCTCTCAAGTCTCCCAAGTTACCACCCCCGGGGTGGCCAACGACCTTGTCGTTGGTTTCTCTTTGAAGGATAAGGAGGGACTTGATTGGCCGCATGATGATGCATTAGTCGTATCAATCCAGATCGCTCATGCTCAGGTTGATCGGATTCACGCAGATGAGGGAAGCGCGGCAAATATCCTCAGCCTGGATGCAGTGCGCAGGATGGGGTTAGAAAGCCTCGCAGTAAAAGGGGTTGTCCCTCTCCGAGGTTTCAATGGGTCAACCAGCATGACCGTAGGTACTCTCCAACTGGATGTACATTCAGACCCCGTTGTCACGGCCCAGACCTTTTACATCATGGACGAATACTCCCCATACAATGGAATCCTCGGAAGGCCATGGCTTCACAAAATCCTCGCAACCACATCAAGCCTTTACCAGAAGATTAGATTCCATATTCCCGGTGGTGGAATCGGAGAAATCAAGGGCGATCAGACGATGGCTCGACGGTGCCTTACCGAAGGGCTAAAGGAGGTCAAGGCGTCAGAATTTATTCCCCAAGCAGGATCATCCATTGGGGGCAAGCTTTCTTCTTCATTCCCCAAATAGCAACTAATCGCGGGTCAAGATCCTAGCGTTCACGAGGAGCCACCAGCTCCGAAAGGGTGGCAGCCGGAGGATAACGTCATCCTCATTCAACTTGACCCTCGATATCCTGAGCAAGAGGCCCGTATTGGTGCCCGGTTGAATGACACAGAAAAGGAAGAACTCATAGCCTTCCTACGTGAGGAGAAAGAAGTTTTTTCTTGGTCTTCGTCTGACATGCTAGGGATTGACCCTACCATCGTTAGCCACAAGCTACACGTTAATCCCCACCACAAGCCGGTCAAGCAGAAAAGCCGCAATTTTTCCCCAGAGAAAATTGATATCATCCAAGAGGAGATTGAAAAGTTACTCGTTGCTGGATCCATTGAAGAAGTTCCGCACTCTGAATGGCTAGCGAATGTCGTGCTTGTCAAGAAAAAGGAAGCTGGCCGGTGGAGAGTTTGTGTTGATTACACTGACCTCAATCTTGCGTGCCCAAAGGATCATTATCCTCTGCCTAGAATCGATCTCTTAGTGGACTCAACTGCAGGGAATGAGCTGCTGAGCTTCCTGGACGCATACTCGGGCTATAATCAGATTTTCATGCACGAAAGAGACAAGGACAAAACTGCCTTCGTCTTCGACCGAGGTGTGTACTACTACAAGGTCATGCCATTTGGCCTCAAGAATGCAGGAGCAACGTACCAGAGGCTCGTCAATCGGATGTTCAAGGATCTCATCTGCAAAACCATGGAGGTCTATGTGGATGACATCATGGTCAAAGGAGAAAAACGAAGGGATCATATCGCCAACTTGCGAGAGACCTTCAACTTGCTGAAGAAGTACAAAATGAAGCTCAACCCTCTGAAATGTACTTTCAGAGTGTCAGCAGGGAAGTTCTTAGGATACCTTGTGACTCAGAGTGGGATCGAAGAAAACCCAAAGCAAATCAAGGTAATACTCGAGATGAAATCCCCATCAAGCCTGAAAGAGATTCAAAGTCTCACTGGACGAGCGACAACATTGAATAGGTTCCTGTCCAAATCAACTGACCGGTGTCGACCTTTCTTCCAAGCATTAAAGAAGGCGTCCAGGGATAAGTGGGATGAAGGTTGCGAGAAAGCAATTCAAGATCTCAAGGCCTACTTGACATCTCCGCCATTGCTATCGAAACCCAAAGATAACGAGGACCTGTTCCTGTATCTGGGGGTTTCAGATGTTGCTGTAAGCTCTGCACTTATCCGGGAAGAAAATGGGATCCAGCTTCCTGTATTTTACACATCCAAAGCCCTCCTTGATGCTGAGACACGATACCTGAAATTTGAAATGCTGATTCTGGCGTTACTAGTTACGACAAAGAAACTGAGGCCATACTTTCAAGCTCATCGGGTGATCGTCATGACCGAATATCCGCTCCGTTCGTTACTTCATGCACCCGATGCATCGACACGGGTAATGAAATGGGCCATCAAGTTGAGTCAGCATGATTTGCTCTATCGTCCACGAACAGCTGTCAAAAGCCAGACCTTAGCGGATTTTGTTGTGGAGTTCACACCAGCGTCACTAGAAGAAGGCAATAAGCTTGGCAAAACCCCCAGGGCCGCCAACACTTCTCTGCCACGGGATCAAGAAGCCAATTCTTCTTCCCTACAACCCTCAACTTCCAATCTTCTATGGAAGCTCTTTGTTTACGGCTCCTCGAACCAGAAGGGGGCAGGAGCGGGGATTGTCCTTATCACTCCAGATGGCTCAATAATGGAGCAGGCAGTACAGTTTGGGTTCAAAGTCTCTAACAATGAAGCAGAGTACGAGGCTTTGATTTGAGGGCTCACACTTGCCAAGGAGTTGGGAATCAAACGGCTCGCTATTCATTCGGATTCACAATTGATTACTAACCAATCGACCGGTGAATATGCTGCACGTGATGCAAGGATGCTTAGATATAATAACAAGGTCCAGGAAATGCTTACCTTTTTCCCGATTTTTACTTTTCATCAACTCCCACGAGCAGAAAATACGCAAGCAGACGCGTTGGCCAATCTAGCATCATCACTTGACTTTCGTTTCAAGCGCTCAATCCCGATTGAGTATCTCGAGCAGAGGAGTATTGATATGAGGGAGATCGAAGTGAGACAAATTGGTTCATCTCCAAGCTGGCAAGATCCTTTCCTCAACTATTTGGAGCATGGAATATTTCCTGATGAACGATTAGAGGCCCGCAAAGTCCAGATGAAAGCTGTGCGATACTATGTCGACAGGGGCCAACTCTTTCGAAAAAGCTTCACAGGACCAAACTTGTTATGCTTGAGGCATCCAGAAACATTGAAAGTCTTGGTAGAGGTTCATGAAGGACATTGTGGAAATCATTCCGGTGGAAGGTCGCTTGCTCAAAAGAGGCTTAGTGCAGGATTTTACTGGCCTACTCTACGCCAGGAAGCTCTACAATATGCCCAGAAGTGCGACAAATGTCAAAGGTTCAAGCCTAACCAATTGGCACCACCGGAAGAGTTGCATGCACAGGTAAGCCCTTGGCCATTCATGCAATGGGGACTTGACATCGTTGGATCACTCCCAAGCACTCCAATCCCAAGCAAGAAGTATTTGATTGTCTCCATTGACTACTTCACTAAGTGGGTGGAGGCAAAAGCCTTGGCCACCATAACCCAGGCTGATGTCCAAAAATTCATCTGGAGCTAGATTATCTGCCGATTTGGGCTCCCCAAGGTCATTCTAACTGACAATGGGACTCAGTTCACTGGCGCCATAATCAATGAGTTCTTTGAGCTTTGGAAGATCAAGCATTTCACTTCAACTGCATATTACCCCCAGGGTAATGGCCAGGCAGAAGCTTCAAACAAAACGATCCTTGACTGTATCAAGAAGCGACTCGATGATAAGAAAGGCTTGTGGGAGGAGGAGTTGGATGGCACGCTCTGGGCGTACCGCACCACTCCGCGTCGAGCAACAGGAGAGCCTCCATTCACCCTAGCATACGGCACTAACGCAGTCATTCCTCCACATGTTGTTGTCCCGGCACCCTTCTCCGAGATCGATGATCCAGTAGTCAACTCCATCGCTCTGAGAACTTCACTTGATCTCAACGAGGAATTAAGAGAGCAAGTGGTGAAGCGTATCTCCAGCTACCAGCAGCAAGTGAGAAGCTCCTATAACAAGAAGGCTCGACTCCAGCACTTTCTCCCAGGTGACCTTGTACTCAAGAAAAATTTTGCGGCACCCAATCGTCCAGGGTCTCAAAAACTCAAATCCCCATGGGAAGGACCTTACCGAATCTACCAAGTAGGCGGAAAAGGAAGCTATACCTTGGAGACCATGGACGGGAAGTTAGTGAGTGGTTCCATGAACGCTCATCACCTCCGAAAATATTATGTGTAATGCAAACTAGAGCTCAATAATAAGCTAGTCATTGTTTGGTGCCAAATACAGACTTTATTCCCCCGGGAAGAACTCAAGCCTTCCGCCGGGAAGCATCTAAAGCCTTCCACTAGGGAGCACACAAAGCCTTCCTTCAGGAAGCACCTCAAGCCTTCCTCTTAGGAAGCACCCTAAGCCTTCCTCTTGGAAGCTCCCTAAGTCTTCTTCATTGAAGCATTTCAAGCCTTCTCTTAAGAAGCACAAGCCCTTCCCTGAAGGCATCATTCCAAAGACTTAATCATCTAAACGTCACAAGTTATTTAGAACTCACTGTTATACACACATGGTTGCAGTAGAGGCATATAAACGAGCTCACACCAATGCATTGACAGGCATTTAAAAGTGTTCGCTTCGACACATAACATGTAAGAAAGTTAACACTTCCGTTTCAACAATTTAACTTAAGTGATTCTTCTTATTTATTCATTTGGAGGGTGTTTGGCAAATCACATGTCGATTGCTCACACCAGTTGTTCAATACAAAAATGAAAAAAAACAATAGCCAACATATACATGTAAAGGCCCTATAGAGGCAAGTCTTCAAACCTCATTGTTTTTCTAAACTCTTCCCACTCTTCTGCTGAAAGTAGGGAAACATCGTTAAACAGTGAATCAGCAGTCTCAGGGGCAGCTTCCTTCCCGGTCCCGGTCTCAGGCTCTAGGTCAGGTACCGGGACAGACTCAAACTCTTGCTCCAGCTCTTGTTCCCGCTCTTTGGTGGTGACCCCGCTGTAACTTGTCATGTCCAACTTTTGTGCCTCAGTGGGTTTTTGGCACAAAGTTGTGGGGGCATCCGGTGACAGTAAGTGGTCGTGTCCCGGGAGCCTCCCAGCCTTCAGACTCTGGATCTCCACCTCCAAAAGTCTGATTGTTTCTTCCGAGTCCTGCAATTTTCGGTGCACCAAAGTAAGCTCATCCCGAGTGATATCTCGCTCCTTTTCTATCAACATCGTCTCTGCACGGCTCGTCTCCAACTCACCCACTTTGACCTCCAATTTATAGATTCTCCCGACCAAGACTTCGTTGTTCCGTCTAGAATGGTCTCGGGCTTCTCGAAGGCGTTTGCATTCGCTCTTCATTAGCTCGTTATCATCTCCCAAACTAGCATTTCCACGAAGCATGTCAACCAATTTGTGAGCCCCTGCTTTCGCAATCCTAAGGTCTCGAACTACCTTGTCGTAAGCTCCTTGCAGAACATTTTTTTGACTCCCCTCTGTTCGGATGGGGGCACCTATCACACCAGGAGTTTTGGATGACGACCGTGTCTCCCCCACTATTCAAACTGGGCCTTCATCTCTCAACACTTGATGAACTGGGCCCCCACTATTCGAACTGGGCCTTCAACTTCTTAAGTTGTTTGGCTGCATCCTCACAGGGTCCGTCTGAGGTTTTACGCTTACTAGATGACTCCGCAGGACTAGAACGGTCGGGCTTCGGAGGAAGCTGATCCTCATGTTTTTTCTCCAAAGAGCCAGTGGGTCCTTGCTTATTGTTCTTCTTTTGAACAACGAGTTTTTTCAACCGCAGCGGAGCACTCATCCACTCCTTGATTAGGATGTCCGAAGGCCTCCCGCCATTCATATCTCTAAGTGGAGAGAGTAGCCAGCTCATGTCTCGGAACTCTGGAGGAATTTTCAGGGCCATGTCGATCTTTTTGAGATCAGGATAACCTCCAAACCCGCTGTACAACTCATCAAACGAGCGGAAGTGCGAGGCAATCCTCAAGTCCGGGGAGGCGTGTTTGTCCCAAGCACCACCGACTTCGATGCAGTTGAGTCTGTACGTGTGGTCATCGAACTCCGTCCTAAAAAATAGCTCCACTTTGGGTACAACTCAAGAAAGCCGACCGCCGGCAATTCCTTTGTGCGACACGGAATAGCAATGCCAGAATTCATCTTCAGTGAGTCCCAGGCCAAAGAACTTGTTCAGCTTCTCGAAGCACATGATGTGTCGATAAGCATCGACGTCCAGTTGAGCAGGGCTGCATCCCATCCAGCCAATAATCTTGGAGAAGAACTTCGAGAACGGGAATTTGAAACCCCACCCGATAGTCAAAGGGTGGAATTTAGTCCACCGACCGCCGAGAGGGTTTTTTCCTCTTCCGTGTCTAAGCACCTTCTTGGAAGAACATCTGTCGCCAAGCTCCACAAAAACGTCGTCTGGAAAAGCAATTTGATTACGAGCCTTCCATTCCTTGAAGTCTTCAGGCTTCTCAAACTCCATATCTTTCCCTTGGAACGGGCTTGAGCCACGAGAACCGCCACGCTCCCACAAAGCAAGTTTGCTGGGTCTCTCGGCATCCTGATGCATAGCGAGCATATTCGTGGTACTAGCAAGAGTCACAGTAAATGTGATCCAGCCTACCAATGCTCACTAGTCACGTCCGCAGGTATACTCAGTCACCTCCAAATCCTCGTCGACTGTTCCGCCAAATAACCGCCCACCACGTGGCACCAGTTGAACACCCGCTCCAACAAAGTTTCTAAACACCTTCGGCGGACTCTTGACGCGTAGCAAGCATTTTTGTGGTACTAGAAAAAGTCACATTGAATGTGAACCAGCCTACCAATGCTCGCACGCACCATCCAAACCACTCGCTTTCTAAGCTGTACGCATTCCCATAATTTCCAACGCTTTCCAGGAATCTTGAATCCTGCCCAAAAACATCATGAAAGGTCAATAATGACACTATGAATATCATATCAATTTCCCACAATTTTTTGGGAATTAAATATTAATTAAAAACATAAACTAAAACTTCGAACCCTCAAAACTATATCGAAACAGTGTCCGATTTCTCCGAAATCAGTACCAAAATGTTCGTTACATTGAATATAGTAAAACACTTGTTGAACACTTCCCCAGAAAATCGACCACGCGCCCTCACGCGCCACCGTGAGTGGCTGCGTGTGAAAGCCACGCGCATGAACAGTAAATGCTACAGTGTCATCGTTCCTGCCCGTTTTCCTGTAAAACGGGTCGCGTACCCGCGACCAGACCCGAAGCAATCTCGGCCAATTCGACCCCAATTCTTTCGTTCCTTCCACTAGTTTTCATGTATCCAATCCTATTTAAAGATCCTTATGCTCAATTTCATGAGATTGGACCTCAATTCACTCGACTCGAAATGAAAACCCGATGGATCCTTAATCGGGTTCCACCCAATTTTAGGCCATTTCTTCAAATTAACCACACAGAAAGTAACCTAAGGACATAATAAACATTAATACCAGGTTAATTGCACTAATAGTTACCTCTAACCATTGGATTTCAAACTCGATTTTTCGAAGACTTTGAAGTTTCTGTTCTTGCTCAGTAAAGCCTCAATCCTCTTCGTTTTTGATGTGGTTCGGTTCGAATTGATCCCAGGAGACTTAATCAAGTCTCAATTTTGATCCTTAAGACTCACGAATTCGAATTCGAATTTTCACCACAAATTTTCAAAATTTTCAAAAATCTGCAAAACCAGTGATCCCTCTGTCCCTCGTGTTTGTTTTAATCGAATTCAAACCTTTAAATCTCTCATTCTCACAACCGAATTACTATGTTATTTAACAATGTCAATTTTGGACAAAATGAGTGATTTTTCCCTAATTAAGGGTTTAATGTTCCTAACCCTTGATTTCATCCCTAAAATCAGGTGTAAAAGTGAGAGGGAAAGTGGCATGTTTGGCTGGTAGTTTGAGTCAGCATTCACTCTTTGTTTGAAAGACCGTTTCGCCCTTCGCTCGGAAATTTACCATTTTACCCCTGGACTACGTAGAGCCGTAAACTTTCACATCCGAGCTCCATTTTGGACATGCATCCTGTCTACGGACCCGTGACATCTCGAACTACGTCACACTTATCAGTCAAAGTCTGTTTGACCGTTCGAGTCTAAAGTCAACATTTTTTCCTTACTTTGCAAAATTACCAAAATACCCCTCGCCTTTGCTGACCCACAACTTTAGCGTCCGACCTCAGATCGATGCAAGCCGCCTGTCTGTGGATTTAGCGCCTCGAGACCTTCTCAACAGTCCCTTCGGAAAGACCAAAAAGTGTTCCAATCAAAAAGTCAACTTTTGGCCCTTATAACCAGGGGCAAAATCGTCGAAAAGACGCTGGAACTCGATTTTTGAACTCAACAGTAACTGGAAAACCTGGTAATGAAAGGTTCCGAACAATGTACATCCCTTCAGATTCCCCGAATTCCGAATCGATTTGGGGGCATTTGTGGAACCCGAAATCATCCGAAAATTACGGAGCTGCCACGTGGCCCGTAATTCCCATAAATGACCAATTTGCCCCTGGCAATAACACTGATCATTTGAAAACATCCGCATAATAAATAATCTATTTACCAGTTAAATACATTATTTGATCGGGTTACAATCTCCGTAACATCAATATTCTCCCCGAGAGTTAATTGTCGTTATTCTTAATAATAGATGATTAATATTGATGTTAAAATACAATAATTGTCATTACTATCTTGATAAACCATCTTTGCAATTATTAAATAGTATATTTAATTAATAATATATTTTTTTATTAATTAAATATCCAATCGACTAATCAGAACGCTCCAAGGTTCCCAAGATTTTCCTATAAATAGCAAGGCACATTTCACTTCCAAGGTACGTTGATTCTTCGTTTCGAAGTATAGCCCTTTCCTCTCTCAAAGCTAACTTAAGCATCGGAGTATTCTTGGTCGAACAACCCCCCGGGTTAATCGATCGAAACAACGATAGCTAATTATTTGCTGTTTGCAGGAATTGTAAGGACTTTTCGCGACGAGTTCAATCTTTGATTCAACAATATCTATAATTTAATCTGCTTCATAATTAACTTCTTCGATCACTTTTTGGCCACTAAAATATATATATCCATCGGTTTTTAATATATTCCTTGGATAACTGGCCCTGTGGCCTTCTGGCGTCCACCACGTACCAACCGTAATACTTAGAAAAATAATGCAATTAATTTCTTGGACAATATAGTTGCATCTTATTTTTGGGGAACTTCTTTATAATATGTCTTTTTAATTTATTGAATAATCTTTATATAAATATTTTTATTGAACCCGTTTCAACTCTTAAAGTACTGTTTTAAAATTAATTTCGCAAAAATTCAACTAACATTAGAAATTGTTTACTCTTCCGTATAAAACAAAGATATTAATGACACTAGTAACAGTTAATGCCTTTGTGGTAAACCATCCACTTAACTTATTGATATGGATAATTAAGAGCATCTCCAATAATTTGCTATCTACTAAAACCTGTGGGTTGGTTGCACTGTTCATGCAATAGTGCATAAACAGCGAGTTTCCCACATTGGCCTTCGCTTAATAATAATGAAAGAAAAGTTGGGGTTTTGGTAGCAATCTTCCAGCTGTCCTTCACTTTTTCCTGATCGATGTCCATTTCAAGCCAAATCTAGCAGAGAAATCCAGCAACCATCTAATCGATGTCCATTTCAAGCCAAATCTAGCAGAGAAATCCAGCAACCATCTAATCGATGTCCATTTCAAGCCAAATCTAGCAGAGAAATCCAGCAACCATCTAATCGATGTCCATTTCAAGCCAAATCTAGCAGAGAAAAGTTGGCCTTCCTTCACTTAATCTTCTTTTTTCTTCGTGAATCTTCATCTGTCCCTGTTTGCTCTTCATAATTTGTTTCTCCTCATATTTTTTTCTCCATTTTTTTTGCTCTTCTCTATACTTGCTCTTTTTGAAATCTTCAGCCTTCTTTTGAATCGTCCTCAATCTATGATTGATGTTGAAATTTTGTTTTCCTTCAAATTTTTCGGACTCTCTTATCTTCTTGCTTTAGGATTTGAGAAGTCGCAGAACATCCAAGAATTGAAGAGAAATTGAAGCAGCAGAGAGTAGTGGTTTGAGCATTTACGGAGTTGAAGCTTGAGAATTTGAGGAGTGGAACCAACAAAACGTCCAACAATCGAAGAAGTTGACTAAGATTGAAGCACATATTATCAATTCTAACATCGATCAACTACCCATCATCAATTTTTCTCTCACGCATCTGTTCAGTTTAACTCTGTCTTCCTGATTGAGCAAGGTAAGGTTTTAGGTTTCAATTAATTTGTGATTTGATTAAGTTATTGATTTGTTTTCTGTTTTTTTTTCACATGTTCATTTTTTTCTTCCTCCTTGCTATTCTGGGTTTTAAATTCTGATTGATTTCGTTTTATTGGACAGTTTTCATCCAGCTAAAACACAGGCATATCAAGTTTGTAGCAACAATTCAAGCTTTCCAAGTAGACCATCTATCTCTTTCGAAAGAATCCAAAATTGATTTTATGTTAGAGTCAATGAAGCGGTTTAAATTTTGTTTGTTTGAGCTTTTAATAATTTTAATCTTTCGCTTATGCTACATATTAATAATTGTTGAAAAATAATTTTCATTTTAGTTATTTGATGCTCCAAATATCATCAGTTGAAGATTAATTAAAGAAGATGACATTCCTAAGACCTCCTTTCAGACTTGTTATGGCCACTATGGCCTTTTGGTTTTGCCTTTTGGGTTGACTAATTGTCAGGACCCGTCTCAATCCCCCTGGGATTAACGAGGGACGCTCCTGATCCTGTCTGACACGGAGTGTCAGATTAGGGAAAATTTGAACCTTTAGCTTGACCGGCTTTCAGAGTATGTCAGGATCCGGAGGAGGTATGTGATGTTTCGGTCTTTACTACAGTCTGCATCGTATTCAACCTGAAGGGCATTGAAAACAGAAAGACTGTGAGTAGACAAAATTAAAAGAGTTTATAAAACATATTTCATAAAAGATATTTATACCCTTCACTAAAAAGCATGCATGCATAGGAAAGCCATTTATCAAACCACATATGTTTAAATGACCATAATTAGGGTCTCAACCCCAAATTCCGTAAATTCAAGTCACACGGGCCCCTGCCTTAAACCATTTACAGAAATCCATTTTCAAAACAAACATATGTAGGATTTCAGCCCAAATCCATTTGTCATCATAAAACACATTTTCGCAAAACCAAGAAATCATGTTCATCATATATATATATATATATATCATATAACCAATCCTGTCACGGTATCTAGAGCTACGCGCGTACTACCCGGAGTCTCAAAGCCCAAGTCTCCCCAAGGTCCACTCAGGTCAATGTCCGTAGATCAATGACAATCCCTGGGGGTTATAATCCATAGCCTTTCTGAGAGTAAGGAACCCAACGGGGGCGACTCCACTCAGTTAGTGCTTCGTTATTACTCCGGAGTCCACCTAGGCCAACGACCCTCCCCGGAGGAGACAATTCATATATACAGGATGGTATACAAAAAACCATTTGAAAACATTCTCAAAACCTTTCAGGGGTTCATGCCCGGTCCCCATAAACCGTCATGAACCATAAAAACCATTGAAGGGTTCATGACGGTCCCCATAAACCGTCATGAACCATAAATCCATTTATGGGTCCCTGACCCAAAATCACAATCTTAAAACATAACTGGGCCCTAAGCCCGAACCCACATACAAACTGGGCCTCTGGTCTGAATCGTAAACCACTCGGCCTCGTGCCCAATTTCGTAAACTAAATGGGCCTTGTGCCCGATTTCGTAAACCAAATGGGCCTTTTGCTCGATACGTAAGTTAATTGGGCTCCGAGCCCGATGCCTTGTTAAATCAAATGGACTTCAGGTCCGAGAGTTCGTAAATCAAATGGGTCTTGTGCCCGGTCCATATTTACAAATCCGAAATCGATTCAAGAACCAATTGGGGCTCTGGCCCGAGAACGTAACTAAATGGACTTCGAGTCCGAGGGTTTCCAAAACAAATGGGTCTCGAACCGAGTTTACCTTTTAAAATCCAAAACCATTTCATGAAATCATTTCCAAAACTTTAGGTACGGAAAACCAGTGTAAAATCGAACACCTCGATTTCACCTCGAAATACGTGAAATCATATAAATCACAGCCATCCAAATCATCATCATAGAATCACATCCTTATAGCATATAAAACATTTATGCATGCATCACAGTTTAGAAATCAAGGTCCACAAACAGACCATACTAAGCTGCCGCCTCGATTTGCGTGCTGTAAGCCTCACCAGGCTAATCACCGTCACCGGGACTCCCAAACCTGTCCAAATCAATCTATAGGGTTACTAACTACCTTATTAGCCTCTCATTGAAGCCCTGTAATTTTCCCGAATTTTTAAATATTTTTAAACTCGATCCTAAACCTTCGGATGTCCCGAACAATATTGAGACGGTGTCTGATCAACACGAAACCAGTCCCAAAATGTTCGTTACATCGAATAAATTAAAAGTCATGTTGAAGTCATCCCCAAAGGATACTTCACGCGCCCCCACGAGCCACCCAAAGGGGCAGCGCGTGCGCCCACGTGCCAGTACTATTCATCGTCTTCTTCTCCCAGCAAACCCGGTTCGCCTGGTTCGAACCAGACAGGGCCGGTCTGGACCGGCGTGGCCATTTCACTGTTCAATCTCACCTATTGTTGTTCCATTTTTGTTCATTTTGATTCCTAAAGGTCCCTAACATCAAACCTAATCTACTTAGCTATTAAAAACAAAAGAAAACTAGAAGGAACCATACCTCCCAAGATCAAACCGAAAGCTTGATCTTCAAGCTCGGTTTCTTGACCTTCTAGCCATCCACTTCCATCCAAATCGATCCTCATCGAGTTGTCTTGGTCCCTAGGTCACATTAGAATCGAATGGAAAACCAAACATCAATCAAATTTCAACTTTCGATTTCTGAAATAAAACTGGGCTCTCGGGTTTTTGTTTGACTCACCCCCCGTTGTCAACCGCCTTGCTTGTCATTCTCAGTCCCTCAAAATTCCTCACACGAATGTAGGGATGTAGATATGGAGATGGTGTGATGTGGTGTGTGTGTGTGTGTATTAGAGGGAAAAATGGAGAAGAGCGGTGTTTTGGGTTGTTTGAAGAAGGAGATATGGGAGGCTGATGATGGTACAGAGAAAAGGGAAAATGGACGGCTATGATTGAGAAATCAGATGAGATGGAGGGTTAGGATGAGAGGTGGGTAGGATTAAATTGTAAAATAATTAGATTAATATTATTTAATTAGGATAGATCCACTTTTTGGGGAAGTGACCAATGGGATGAGTGACACTTGTCACTCATCCATGGGTCCCACTTAAATATCTGCCCAATCAGATATCGCCACATCATCCTTGCCTCGTAATGCATGCATAGTGTAATCGAACTTCCGTGACCCATAACTTTCCCGTTCGACGTCCGATTTCAGCGTGTCGCCTGTTTATGGATTCATATCGACTCAATCTACGTAACAGTCCTCAGGCCTCGGCCATCGGATCTTCCTGTTCAAAAGTCAACTATTTGCCCATTTTTACCCAAATTACCAAAATACCCCCAAACTTCCGAACGTCATAACTTCTTCCTCGAATGTAGAAATCGAACGTGCCACTTGTCTATGAACTCGTGACGTCCCGAACTACATCACAGTGATCGGTTAAAGTCCATTTGACTACCTGAACGATGAGTCAACGTTTTGTCCATTCTAGGGGCAAAATCATCATTTCGCACCGTCCGGCCGAAAGTATCCCACTAATCACCGATTATCCTCACTAATCCTTGATTAGTCACTAATATAATCTCGGAATTCGGAACGGGTCATTACAACCTTCCCACCTTAAATAATTTTGTCCTCGAAATTCTAACTATCTCGATTCCACAACCACCTCAGGGAAAGTAAATTCGATCTCACCTCATGTGTACACTCGTACACCAACTAACCAGAACAATACTTATTCATACCCAGACGTTCCACTAATACTCACGTCGCATCGACTACACTCGACCTAGCCGAGTGACAGTAATCACACATTCCAAGTTGATACCACCCGACAAATCTATCATTTTGCAGACACAAACAACTCGACAGTTCCTTGCTCAATCCCAAAATTATCCTGACGTCTACTCCCACTGGGAGTCACTAGGCCTCACACAACGATCCACGCTGACAAATCCGGCAAATTGTCACCACCTGACAGTCGCCAGTCGAAAACTGACATTATACTTACTTGTGATTACCCTAACCACCAATTCACTCAACATGAGTATACGTATACCAACAAAGCACTCGACCTGTGTGTAACTGGGCCCACTAGAAATACCATGACCTAGTGCACGGTATCCAATGTCCAGTCCACGTCCTTGACTAATCCAATAGTATGGGAATTAAGCCGACTACCAACACGCTCGCCAATGTATCCTATATACCCTCACCGGACACCAAAAGTCTGTCCAGTATTGTTCCTCGAACAACGTACAGGGTACGTACATCTATCCATCAACTAGTCCACTACAACCTAGGTCGTAGCCAATCACGTTTCTATTCTGAGGTCGTAGTCAATAACTTCTTCCGCTAACGTCGGAATTGAACGTGCCGCTTGTTTATGAACTCGTGACGTCCCCGAACTACGTCACAGTCGTCGGCCAAAGTCCATTTGATCACTTGCACGAAGAGTCAACGTTTCGCCCATTCCAAGGGCAAAATCGTCATTTCGTACCGTCCTTCCGAAAGTCCCCTACTAATCACCGATTAACCTCACTAATCCTTGATTAGTCACTAATAAAATCCCAGAATTCGGAACTGGTCGTTACACTAATGCACTGGGGGCATTCATGGATCTGATTAACAAGGTGTTTTGGAGATATTTGGACTAATTCGTGATTGTGTTAATTGATGATATTCTAGTGTATTCTAGAAGTGTGAAGGCGGACAAGAAACACTTGAGATTGGTCTTAAATAAACTTAAGAAGACTCAACTGTATACCAAATTCAACAAGTGTGATTTTTGGTTAACCAATATTGGTTTTCTTGGTCATATCATATCGGCTTAGGGAATTAGTGTGGATCCTCAGAAAATAGAAGCAATCATAAATTGGGAATAGCCGAAGTTTGTGTCTAGGGTTAGTTGGCTATTATTGACTGTTCGTCGAGGGGTTTTCTACCATAGCTGCTTCATTGACTTGGTTAACCAAGAAGAGAGTTAAGTTTGTTTGGGATGATAACTGTGAATAGAGTTTTAAGGAGCTGAAAAATGTTGTTGACTTCTACTCTGATACTAACCCTTCTTCATGATAGTAGGGATTCGAGGTTTACATTGACGCATCATTATAGGATTTAAGTTGTGTTTTGATGCAGCATGGGAGTGTTATTGTCATGACCTGACTCCCCTAGCACGATATTGTCCGCTTTGGACCCAGCCCTCACAGTTTTGTTTCCGGTAACCCACACACAACTTCCTAGTGGGTCACCCATCTTGAGATTGCTCCAGCTCAATCTCGTTTATCTTTGGAGTTCCAACCAAATCCAAAGCCAATAAACTCCCAAAAGGCCTCATGCTAGGAAGATATGTACCTACACATATAAGACACTTCACCTTTCCCTCCCCGCGCGATGTGAGATTGCTCACCGTTCTTCCCAAGACATGGGTCTTACAATTATAGAGTATGCGTCTAGACACCTAAAACCCCATGAGTTGAACTACCCTACCCATGACTTGGAGCTAGCAACAGTGGTGCATGCTCTGAAAATTTGGAGACAATGCCTCTATAGAGACACGTGCATGATCTTCACTAACCATAAGAGTTTAGCGTATTTCTTTACTCAGGAGGACTTGAATCTGAGACAGAGGAGGTGGCTAGTGTTGATCATGGATTATGATTGCACCATTGAGTATCACCCAGGGAAAGCCAACGTAGTAGTGGATGCTTTATGTCAGGACCCGTCCCAAATCCCCCGGGATTAACGTGGCTCGCGCCTGGTCCCGTCTGACACGAAGTGTCAGACCAGGGAAAATTCCGTCTCTAGCCCTCACCGGAGCTTCTAGAGTACGCCAGGATCGTAGGAGGAGGAGTGTGATGTCTCGATCTCTGCTATAGCCTGCATCAGCGATCAACCTGAAGGGCATTCAAAACATCAAAAGTCGTGAGTGGACAAAATAATATTTTACTAAAAACATTTCACAAAAAGACATTTATGCCCTTCACTAAAATCATATGCATGCATTCAAAACCATTTATCAAACGTTCATAAAACCCTTTGAAAACATTCTCAAAACCTTTCAAGGGTTCATGCTGGTCCCCATAAACCGTCATGAACCATAAATCCATTTATGGGTCCCCGACCCGAAATCACAAAACCCGTAAATCAATACATGGGAACTCAGCCCAAATCAAACACAAGTGGGACTCAGCCCAAAACCATTCTCAGTGGAATACCAAAACACAGAATACGAAGTCTCTTCCCCAACCACATTCCAAAACATAAAACACGGGGTCTCCGCCCCCAAATCACTTTTCAAAATATCAAATACGGGGTCTCCACCCCAAATCACTTTCCGTAAATCTCATACGTATTGACATATGTATAACCCATCCGCGGCACTTCCGAGAAGATGCCAAATCGGGGCACACAGCCCCTAGGGAACACATCCTCGATATATGTCACGATTCATCTCTATACTAGTGTGCACACCACTCGAGGTCTCACTCCGAGTCTTCCCTCAGGAATTCTCCATTTGGGAGGCCCTATCTTTGGACCTAGTTCGATCATCTCTCCGGAATCTGGTTCGGGACCACATCATAACTCATACTCACACTCCTGGAACGGGATCCCTATGAGGATACCCATTCTGGTCTGTGGATCGTGACTCTCCAGGTCGACGGCTGGAGGAGAGCATATAAATCATATGGAGGGTTTGTACATTTCAAATACTTTCTTTTTTTTCTCAAAACATATTTCAACTGGGTCTCATACCCGATTCATCTCAACAGGATTCCTCGAATCCGATTCAAATCAATTTGACAAGCCTCGACCTAAATCCACAGTTCAATAGGGTTTCATGCCCGAATTTTCATTTCACAAACCGAACTGGTACTCAAGCCCGATACCACAGCTAACTGTGCCTGTAAGACCCGGTCTTGGAAGCAAGAACGGTAAGCAAGACCCGTGAGCTTGAGAAGCAAGAACGGTGAGCAAGACTCGTGAGCTTGGAAAGGTAAGATCGGTGAATGATCCCACATCGCTCGGGGAGCGAAAGGTGAAGTACCTTATATGTGTGGGCACGTATCTATCTAACACAAGGCTTTTTGGGAGCTCAGTGGCTTTGGGGGGGATTGGAACCCCAAAGTTAAGCGAGTTGAGGCTGGTGCAATCCCATGATGGGTGACCTACTGGGAAGTTGCACGTGAGCTCCCGAAAACAAAACCGTGAGGGCTGGGCCCAAAGAGGACAATATTGTGTTAGATGGGCCGGGTTGTGACAGAATGGTATCAGAGCCGGACCCTAACCTGAAGTATGCCAGCGAGGACGCTGGAGCCCAAGGGGGGTGGATTGTAAGACCCGGTCTTGGAAGCAAGAACGGTGAGCAAGACCCGTGAGCTTGAGAAGTAAGAACGGAGAGCAAGACCCGTGAGCTTGGAAAGGTAAGATCGGTGAATGATCCCACATCGCTCGGGGAGGGAAAGGTGAAGTACCTTATATGTTTGGGCATGTATCTATCTAACACAAGGTCTTTTGGGAGCTCAGTGGCTTTGGGGGGGATTGGAACCCCAAAGTTAAGCGAGTTGAGGCTGGTGCAATCCCATGATGGGTGACCTACTGGGAAGTTGCACGTGAGCTCCCGAAAACAAAATCGTGAGGGCTGGGCCCAAAGCCGACAATATTGTGTTAGATGGGCCGGGTCGTGACAGGGCCTAAGCCCGAAACCATAAACCAACGGGGCCTCAAGTCCGATTTCACAACCAACAGGGCCTTAAGCCCGATACAACAGTCAACGGGGCCTCAAGCCCGAGATTACAACCAACTGGGCCTCAAGCCCGAATTCGTAAACCAACGAGGTCCTCGGCCCGATTGTATACTCAAATGGGCACTCGGTCTGATTCCTCGTCAAATCAAATAGACTCCAAGTCCGAGAGTTCGTAAATCAAATGGGTCTCATGCCCGATTTCATATTTCCAAATCTAAAACCAATTCATTAAACCCTCATTGAAAACCTAGCACGTATAAGCATCGTATAAAACTAGAAATCTCGAAATACGTGCAAATACGTTAATCCTAGGCTACCACAAACAGATGCACTCATGGCATCACAAAACATATATTAAATACGTCATCTTCGGGATTCCCGAACCTGTCCAAATTAATTTAGAGGGTTACTAACTACTTAAATAACCTCTCACTAGAGCCCCGTAATTTTTCAGAATTTTTAACTATTTTTAAAGTCGATCCTAAACCTTCGGACAACCCGAACTATATCGAAACGATGTCCGATTGACACGAAACCAGTCCCAAAATGTTCGTTACATCGAAAGGATAATTTTATATGTTGAAGTCATCCCTAAACTCCTAGCCACGTGCCGTCACGTGCCCTGATACTGTCCTGCTCGTGGGACTCACGCGCCACGCTACAGTGCCCGTCTTCAACCTCCAAACCGGTCGGTTCGGTTCAGCCCTGCAATTGGACCAGCGTGACCGGTCCAGGGCCCTCCTTCCTTCATTTTCCGTCGAATTTCTTCCTTTTCAATCCCAAACTTCCTATTTTGTCATTTCCTATCTATTCCAATCATCAAATCTAGGGAAAACCATGAAAAACCCGACTAACCAAAACTCTTCCTCACGGTTCAAACTTCCCGACCACCCCCTGGGCTTCCTCAGTCATGAACCACCTTCAATTCCATCTTAAAACCTCCCTAGCAACCCAATAAACTCACTATAAACATCCAAAACCGTCCATAACGTCAAAATCAAAATATTGGATTCAAAAATCAAAACCGTGCTTACCTCCTCTTTCCACTGTGCACGACGGCCCAGCCACCTCCATGCCGTTCTCAGCTCAACAGCCACCCTCCGTCTCCTTCTTGGATTGAATCATGTGAGGGAAAGAATTGGGGTGATGGTTTGATAGGGAATGGATGAGATCAGATTGGATGAAGAAACAAAGAAGATAAACTGATAGGCATGAACCAATTTGGGTGGGCAATGGATGGATGGCAAGTGTCATTCATCCATTGGGCCTGCCCCAAAATATCTGGGCCCCACTTGCTGACAAATAACTTTCGTCTCGTAAAACGCACAATAGTTCCCTAGAACTTTCGTGAACTATAACTTCTCCGTTGAAAGTCTGAATTTGGCGTGCCTCTTGTCTACGAATTCGTATCATCCCGATCTACATAACGCTCCTTGGCCCTCGGCCATCGGACCTCTTGGGTCAAAAGTCAACTATTTGTTCCTATTCAACCAAATTGCCAAAATGCCCCAGAACTTCCGAAAATCATAACTTCTTCCTCGAACGTAGGAATCGAGCGTACCACCCGTCTATGAACTCGTGACGTCCCGAAATACGTCACAATCATATTTCAAAGTCCATTTGACAGCCTGAACGAAAAGTCAATGATTCACCCATTCAAGGGGCAAAATCTTCATTTCGCCCTGCTCGTCCGTTAATCCTCGTCTAATCCTCGATTAGTAAGGCTAATCCGTCATTAATTCTTAATTAATCCTGATAATTCAGGACGGGTCGTTACAATCTTTCTCCCTTAAAGAATTTCCTCCTCGAAATTCAATTCGACCCGATTCCACAACCAAATTGCGGAATCCAACCATGTCCCTCGACTCGGATATTGCACCCACACACGAAGGTACCCGTGTAACCGTACACATCCGACACACATGTCGTACTCATCGGTACGTACCATCATCGGAGCCTCCAAAGCTCCCATTCATTTTTGTGAATTACACGTCTGCTCGTACGTCTCACTCGAGACAGAACGTCGACACTCGTCGAACTCGCATGTCACTCACTTTGACAGGTCAAGAATACCATACTGGCATCCAAACGGCTTTTTAGTCTGCCACTCTGACATGTTCCATCCTACAGTCGTCAGGTTGAATTAAGTACTCCCACTAAGGGCTATCACCTCTAAGCTGACATCCTGTTCAGCATCCGACCAAACAACGTTCTATAGATTCTGCCATCACAATGGCACAAATCCCACCTTGTAGACCATACTCAGACCTATGTCCATGCTGACTCTCCTTAGAATCCCATCAATTCATACCAATCCGAACTCGTCGGATACCGATCAATCCATTACCACGCCATGTCACGACTTTCGTGACTAGAGATGTACTTGAACTAGATGACCAGGGAGCCTTGTTAGCTAGTTTCCATGTGATGCATGTCTTGATTGACTAGAATATTGATACTCAACTTTAGGATCCTACTTTATGTATTATCATATCAGAAGTTGAGGCTGGGGACATGCATGATTTTGTGCTCAAGGACGGCGGAGCTTTCTCAAAAAAGGCTGGTTGTGTGTGCATGAGGATCTAGAGTTGAAAATTTAAATACTTGAGGAAGCTAACAGTTCTGTGTATGCTATGCATCCAAGGGGAACCAAGATTATTGTACCTTAAGCGAGTACTATTAGTGGGCTGGCATGAAAAGAGAAATAGCTGAGTTTGTGAGCATGTGTTTGATTTTCCAATAAGTTAAGGTAGAGAGGTAGAGACCTTAAGTATCCATGTAGCCACTTCCTATTCCGGAATGTAAGTGGAATCATATTACCATGACTTTTGCATTTGAGCTTCTAGGACTCAGAAGGGACACAACAGAGTTTGGGTGATTTTGGATCGACTTACAAAGTCAGCCCATTTATTTTGGTGTGAGAGGACTTTTGGAGGCCTCAGTTTGCTAAACTTTTCATTGACAAGATCATTCGACTACATAGGATGCCTGAGTAAATATTTTTGGATTTTGACCTAAGGTTCCCTTCGAGGTTCTGGAAAAGTTTACAACGGTCGTCTGGGACAAGATTACACTTCAATACAAATTTTCTCCCTCAGACTGATGCTAATCTGAGGGGGCCATTCAGATCCTAGAGGATAAGATGAAAGCGTGCGTACTAGAGTTCAAGAAAAACTGGGATTCTTGCTTTCCGTTGATGAAGTTTTCTTACAATAATAGTTACCACACGAGCATCAGATGGGCCTATTTGAGGCACCACTTGGGCGATAGTGCATCACACCTATTTGTTAGATTGAGGTAAGCGAGAAAAGGTTGATAACATCTGAGTGGGTGGATTGGATAGAGGAAAAGGTTAAGATCATCAGAGACACCCTTAGGGCATCCTAGAGTCGCTAGAAAAACTACATTGACTACCGAATTAGGGATCTTGAGTTCGAGGTTGGAGATTGGGTATTCTTGAAATTATCACCTTGGAAGAGTATTGTTCATTTTGGCAGAGGTGGGAAGTTGAGCCCTTACTATATTAAGCATTATGAGATTATAGAGAGGATAGACTTGGTGGCTTATAGACATGCATTACCCCCAGAACTTTACAGAGTACAAGATGTTTTCCGCATGCTGATGCTCGAGAAGTATCTCTTTGATGAGTCTCATGTGCTGAGGGCGTAGCCCATTGACCTCAGGGATGATTTGAGCTATAAGGAGCAACTTGTAAAGATCTTGGATTGGAAGGACAAGGTACCACGTCAGAAAGTCATTCCCTTGGCTAAGATTCTGTAGAGCAACTACAACGTGGAGGAGGCCACATGAGAGCCCAAGACACTAATACGATCCCAATATCCACAGATGTTCAGTCACAAATACGAATTTTGAGGAAGAAATTTTCTTTAAGGGGTGAGTTGTCACGAAGAGACTTTTTTTTTTTAATTTATCATTTTGTAATTTATTTTGGAAAATTACAATTTTACCCCTCATTAGTGGGGCTCAATAGCACGTGCAAAACAGGTTTCCTTTGAGGTTTTATGGTTTACAGTACTTTGAGAGGCATTTTGATCATCCTTGAAGTTGAGATAATTTAGGGAAGGACAAGATTTTCCTCGTCCTCTACCCATTCTATTGGCAGCAACCACACCACATATTCATTATATCTCATTCTCCCTCATCTCTCTATCCTACATATGCAACCTAAAAATCCCAAAACCAAAAACACCTTCCATTTTAGTTATTTAATCATAAAACTACGGCCATATTCAAGTTGGATAGGGATGACACTGTTTGGGCGGCACGTGAGGGCGCGTGAAGCACGGATTAGGAAAGTGTTCAACATGATTTTTAATCTATTCGATGTAACGAACATTTTGAGACTGGTTCTTGAGCTCCTGTGAGCAATGTTGTCCAATAGTTGAAGAGAAAATGACGAGAGAAATCCCATAACCGAGGAGGAAGGAAGACCCGAAGCTTTCGAGCAAGATTTCGAAAAATCCAAATACCTTTTTCCAATTTCTGGGTTTTGATTTGAATTCCCAGAGAGTAGATAAATTTCCATTATTAGAACGTATGATTTGGTCCAACGTTCAATGAGTTATAAAACTTTGAAGTTTAGGACATAAATGACGGATTCTGGAGAAACCAGCGACGGCTCACAACGCCGATTGTTACCTTCTCCAACAGGGTGATGCTGTTAGCGATGACATCCGTGATGATGCCATCAGGGGTGATGATGTCAGGTGTTGTGTCATCGATGCATGGCAGTGCTTGGGCACAAATTTTGAGGCACGACAATGCGTGTCCAACAGTTCTCAATGTCTTGAATCTAATGGTGGTGATTTTGGGTTTATCAGAGTTCATTTAGAGGTATTGTTGGGCGTCTAAAGTGATAGGTTGTACGTTTAAGACTTGTGTTTTATCCTAAGAATTACGTGTTTTAAATACGAGGCTATTTGTAATGTTAGTGACCCTTGATTATTAACTTTGACAGAAGATACCACTCTAGCGACTTCAAGGGAGCGCATAGCTCGAGACTGAGTGGACATTTGTTTTGCGAATCATGATGCTAGCATATTGAATTGTTTTAATGATTTATGATATTATTTGGCTTTGAAATGTTTTGAATAGCTATTCTAAATGTCATTGCATGTTATATGTGGATTTATGATTTTGAATAATTATTCGGTTTATCATTATAGAAACATGATTTTACGGATTTTTTTGGAAATAGTGTTTTGAACTCAAGCTCCGGTTTTCATGTTTTGACTAGGATTTTAAGTCAATCATTTATTTTAAAAAAAGGTTTTGGCTTTACTGCTGCATTGTTTCCCATTGTCGACTATCCTTGCGATATACTGTGATTACCCTTTTTTTCGGATTGGCATCATAGACTGTGTCTTCGCATACCCCTGAGGCATTATTTCGGTCGAATTGGCATCATGGAGTATGTCTCCACCAGATCCTAGGAGTTGCCGACATGCAGTGCAGATATTACAGCGACTTAATAACGGCGAGTTAGGGGAATCCGAGGATGAGTCAGGTGTTAACTGTTGGTATTTGTGTCTAGGTTTTCCAAATAGTTATAAACGGGGATTTCAGAGAAATGTGGGCTACGAGTATTTTATACACATTTTATATTTTGTCTCTTGTGAGTCCACGGTTTTAAGATTGTGCACCTTTGGGTTATCTGTTGGATTTTAAGTGAAAGTATCTCTTATCTGACATTCATCAAGGGTATTCTTGGGTTTCCGGTTTGTTTGTCAAACAAAAGTAGGACCCTCCACATGTGAAATTTACAACACTTTAGTTGCAAGTTTTTTATTGGAGTAAAATGAGATTTACAGCACGGAAATTATGTATAATATTGTAAACGTGGTTTTACAACACATGATTTGCCATACTTCATTAAAGAAGATCTAAATGATCTCCAATAATTCAGTAAAAAATTTGTGAAAATGATCTTAAAATGATGATTGCAGAGTTGAACAGTTTTGATAATAATATATATAAATTATGTTTATTCGATAAATTGATAGGTGGTGCGAGGAGGCATGGACGGAGATATAGAGGGAACAGAGAGGTCCCAAGCCCCTCGTATAATTTTTTCGTTGTCTTGTCTAGTTTTATATGTATATGCAAGTTATATGTAAATTACATTAATATATTGTTCAATTTCTTAAAGTTTATTTCTTTTCCATTGTTTATTTCTTTTGAGCACTTAAATTAGATGATTATCATAATTATTTTTTGAAAATAGATAACGGATAGGAAAATATTGTACCCTATTCTGTTGATACCTCCTCATATCACATTTTTTACTTATCAATTTTTTTTTTCCATATATCATAATTAGAACCGTTCATTACTTAATTCGATCGTGATCAGGAGATCATCTTTGTGAAAAATCAATTTAATTGTTACATATGAATAACTAAAAGATCTTCAATTTTGTTGATTTTTATGAAGACAATCATAAAATGATGATTTAGAAAATGAACCGTTTCAATTATGTTGTATGCACAAAAAATATTTATAAATTGAAAGGGTAGTATAATAAGGAAGTACCATCAGGATGGGATAGAAGTATCGTCCTAATTGTTTTTTCAACCATTGGCATCGACATTGACATTATATTAATAATTTGGTGTTTTTTTTTGTCAAATATTGACTACATATATATAATACTAATGTCCTAATTTATAATAAAATCAAAATACATAATTTTTTTTTCGGTAGAATAAAATTTTAAGCATTTATGTATATAAACTCTCGACTTAAATTTCTAACTATACCTTTGAGATGAGGTATTCACAAAATGAAACATAAGTATCATCCTTTTGAGATTTGTTGAAACGAGTAACATCAGCAAACTAATATCGTAAACAAGCAAAAATCAAAGGAGGGGGATATGGGCACGAGAGTTGTCAAACATCTACAAAACAAACGAATAAATTATAGGCTTTCTAGCTTAAATGCAACGTAAACTCGCAAGTTTGTCACACTTTGCACCATGTACTCGTTATTACTTAACTTAACAGCATCAAACGGTCGAGTTACGCCACTCAGCTCCATTTCCGTCCAAGATGTTAAGTTTTCGTGAAAAGTAAATGTAAAATAGGGATTTTTGACAAGCTGACACTTTTTCCATGTCAAACTCGACGTGGAATAGGATTGGGACCCACAAATGCAAAATCACGCTTCTCCTCTCCAGTTCACGTTCGAAATCGAAATTGGAGGAAAATTTTATAGGGTTTAAGTTCGATCGAAATTGGGTGAATCGCTTGGCAGTTAATAGATGCCTAGAAACAAGTGTAATCGATGCGTAGGTGCAAACACGTAGGTGCAGACGATAGAGAATATGATTCCTCGCAAACTTTGAGTGGAGCACCCTATCTAAGGTTAGTTTTCCTTTCTTCCATGCTTCAATATGCTATCTGGGTTTATGTTTTTTTTTATTATCCATGGAATATGCTTTCTATTTTTACAAAATTGGATTATTGATAGAATAGTATGTTATCTTGAGTTGGATGTTTCCTCCATGCTTCAATATGCTATATGCTTAGGTGGTGCCGTGATTTTCTCCTTAGTCTGAATAGTATGTTCAAATTGATGTGTATGTTGAAATAGGATATCTAGGCTTTATTTGTTTAGTTGGTTTTGGCATATTCGTTGAAATAGGAGGATATTTCGATTTACTATGTGTCGTGTAATTGGTTTGTGTTGTTTCTGTTAAAAATGATATACCATTTAGTGAATATACACCATGAATTCAATATCTTGGTTTCACTTTGCACCATGTACTGAATATATGTCTTACATTTTGCACCATGTACTTGGACTATTGGTTACACTTTGGATTATGTCCAAGATATTTTGTTACCCTTGGCACCTTCAGCTCACTACTTTTTCAAAGTTTGTAGTTAGTTGGTTAGTTCCTTAGTTTCTATTTGGTATATGCATGCGGATGACAGAGATATATTTAGTATGAAAGTACACTATGGAGCTGAACTACTAATAGAAGATGATGACGGTTAGAATTACATAGGGTGACAAGTCATGTTCTATGACTTTGTTACTGTTGATTGAATTTCTCTTTTCGAATTGAAGTACATAGGGAATAATCAAGGTTATCTACCGTCTGAATTGTCTGTATACTCTAATAATATAGATAGTGAAATCTTGGGCAAAGTAACCTCTGATGGCCAGCTATTCAAACTTTGTGCTAACTATGCAAATAATAGTGCTTATATCCCTATGTATATGCAAAAGGGAGGGGGTGATGGGATCAAACTTCCAGGTCATGGGGAAATTGGAAGTGAGGCTGTGGCTATAAGGAAGGTGAGTGCACTGAGAAGTTGGACAAAGAAACAAATTCAGTATTCTTCCGCTGAATTTGATTCAAAGACTACCGATGAGGAAGATGATGAAGATGATCAAGATAGTGAAGATACTGAGTGGGTTGCTGATGACTTTAGGTAAGAGGCTGAGCTAAATATGGATGAGTATAATGAGAATTTGTTTTCAGTATATGTGGATGTTGAAGATGGTAGTGAGTGTAATGGCCCAAAGGGGTGACTTTTGACTAAAGTCAAAATGTTGACTTTTTAATCAGGGTATTTTTTGGGAATTCTGAGAAGGCCATTACAAAGGTCTCGACCTTTTGAGTACATAGACAGGCGGCACGCGAAAAACGAAGTCCAAAAAAAGTTTGTTATAGGTCAATTACTTTTAGGGGTTTTTCAGTAAATCTCATGAAGGGCAATTTAATAATCTTACCTAATTGACATGTGATCACATGAGATATTCTAGAATATTCTTCAATCTTCCCTCTCAAAATTTCCTACCGACTTGCATGATTATATATATGTGTGTATGGGGTATTAGGATGTACCAAGATGGAAAAGGAAAGAAAATGTGAAAAAAAAAGTGAGGGAGAGGGAGGAAGAGAGGAGAGACAAAACAGAAAAGAGAGAAAAAAGAGGGCAGTGAGGACTGAGGAGAGAAAATGGAACGAGCTGAAGGTTTGGGAGGTCTGGGATACCCCAGAAAACTCAAACTTGTGAGTTTAAAAGGTGGCCAAGAACTCTTAATCGAGTTTTGAAGTTCCTGGCATTAATCTGGGAATTTTAGGCAGCTAATTAGGTCCTTAGGACCATGATGAAACAAAGAAGAAGAGAATTGGGGTTGCAATGAAGCAGACAAAGGCATGGAAGCCAAAGCCGCGAATGAGGTATGATCGAATGATAATCTGTGGTGAGTTTTTCTTATTTCTGATTTCACATATCGATTTCTTAGCTTAATTAGGTAAACTTTTATATTTGGTATGTCGAAAATGGACGAAAAACGAGTGAAGAACGATCGGGTCGGATCGCCGGGTTAGGTGACCCGAATAATAGAGAAACGTGTGGGGACGCGTGAGAGGCTTTTTGGGAATGTTGTCAACACGAAAAATGATCAGACTGGCATCTTGATTTTAATGGTCTAAAAATTAGATTAATTGGACGTCATATGAGTTCGTTATGGTAGTTTGAAGTTTATGTGTTTTAGTTAAACACCCTTAACTAATTCTATAATTTGGCGTAATTCAATAAGTATAAATTAGGTATTGGAAGGACTAAAATGGGGAATTTGTAATGTTTAATTGATTGATTATATTGTTCTTTGAATTGATAAATAATTGATTGATTATATTGTTGTTTATATTTATGAATTCATGAAGATAATAATTATGAAGTTATTAGTAATAAAAGTGTTGGAATTATGAAGATACCAATTACATTACTAAAGTAGTTTTTATGGAAAGATTTTTATTTGAATTAGCATATAGTTGGGATTTTATTTTATGATATAAGTTAAGAAGATTGGTTATGTATTTTGAGCTAATAGATATTGAAACGTTAGCATCAAAATTAAAGGAAAATAATTAGGAATTCTCTGTCTCTCATCGGGGCTATTGGGTTGGACGTGGGCGGAAACCCCGTAAGGGCGGATTATGTTTGGTTAATAAAATAAATTTCAAACGTGATCAAAAGGTTGGTGATATCCCTTGTTCGACTCGAGTAGCCGGACGGGAGCAGGCCCGTTCCGGTTTTCCTGTAATTAGGGATGGGTCCTATCAACTTGGTATCAGAGTTAGGATATTACATAAGTTGTTTCGAAATTTGAAGCCTCGTATTTTAAGTATTTTTCTTAAGTATTGTTTGTGACATAATTTATAAGAAATTAATGGATCATGTCTAAGTGAATTCTATATATATATATATATATATATGCAATTTTTATAGAAACATTATCTTGAGTATAAATTAGCAATTTGAAAATGATAATTTGATGGTGAAAGGAATTTGAAAATGATAATTTGATGGTGAAAGGAATTTGAAAATGATAATTTGAGGATTAAAGGATAAATCAATGGAGGGATGAAAATATATGTGGAACATGATAACCTGATTGGAAATTATTAACTTTAAATTGAATTTTAGAGATTGGTTCTGAATTAGAAATGATTTTTTTTTTCTTGTGCTTTGGGGATATTTGACCATATTCCTTGAGGGAATTTGATTGATTGGTGATTTTGGGCATAGACTCAGAATTTGAATTGTGGATTTGATTCGTGGAATTGAGATGCGTTAGACATGTGCAGTGACTAACATTATGTTGTGATGATAAATGTTGTGATGTTGGTAATTTGATGGTGCATATATTATGAGATTTTAAAAGAAGTTGCATAACTCTTGGAATAACGATTGCAATTTGGTTTGAATGTTTAATGAAGGTTTCGGAAAATACATTTCATTAAATCATAAAATTGGTATTAATTTGAACTATAAGTTTACAATTTTGGTTATTGCAATAATTTTGAGCTTGAATTTTGAGCTTGAATTTGGAACTTAATGTACGAATATATTGGTGATGATGTTGACAAATATTGATGATATGCTATAAATGATGATGGCCACGTACAACTTAATGATATGATTATTTACAATTTGTATGAATATTTAAGACATCTTTCAATAACACGTTTTACGAGGAAATTAGGTTTATTAATACACCGGATTATTTTTAGTTTGGAAAAGGGTTTCACACTTGTTATGTCATATTCACATGATTTTGAGAGTGATTAATTGATAGGATGTTTATATGATTTTTTATAATATTTTCATGCTCGTTTTACGAGGTTTTGATTGAGTTGTAATTTGAGCTTAGGCCCGGGATGTTGGATTCTGGATTGAATTGTTGTTGATATGGATATGTGACTCCTAGGTATTTGTGGTGTTTGTGATGATGTATAATATGATATGATGTGGATACTCTCCTTGAGATGCCAAATTGGTTGGATGGTCTCAGACGTTGAGGTAATACTCTGTAGTTTCCGAGACTAGTGAGAAGTCTCAGATATTGAGCTTAGCTCCAGTTCCTGAGACTAGTATTGTGATCGCTCAGATGTCGAGCCAAGGGCTCCATTTCGCGAGTCAGTACCCACTCAGACGTCGAGCAGGACTTTAGTTCCTGAGTGAGGTTACACTCGGATGTCGAGCAGGGCTCAAGTTCCCGGTTCCCGAGTGACTACTGGTAGTTATATATGTATAAACCTTAATCTACCGAGACCCCCCCCCCCCCCCCCCCCCCCAAGGACATAAAAGGCCCACGCCAACTCTGCTGGGCTTCAGTTTATTAATTTACTTAACGTTAATTATATATGTATAAACCTTAATCTGCTAACAAAGTCTCCCCCTACCTCCCGCCGGGTCTGCAACTTGGGTTTTTCGACCCGGCGGCATGACCCGATGAAATAACCTTTGTTTTACGTCCGATTTTCACGATTTAATAGTGCATTTTCATCGTTTTGATCTCAGAAATAGATCTGTGGGTTCAAAACAAGAAATCATTTCGAAATTTCGGCCAATTTCTTCCCCCCTTCTTATGTGTCGCCGGCCGGAAATCGCGATATATCGGTCGATATATCGACGATTCCGGCGATATTTACTTCCCTGGTAGTACCACAGTGGGATAAGTGATGTGAATGGTACTTGAATTAGTACTGAGTTGAATCTGATTATAGATTGGAGGAAAGAATTAAGACCATAAAGGGATCCCATAATTGTTGGTACTTAAATGGAATTGGAAATCAGTAAGCAACCTTTAAATTCTTTTGTGTGTGTGTGTGTGCGCGCGCGCGCATAATTAAGACATTAATAGATTGAATAGGGTATAAGGATTGAGGTGGACTGGAAGATGAGTGAAAGACATAATGAGTACAATCTGAATGAAGTTTGATGGTCATGTGATTATAAGGGTATAAGTCATTTATGATAAGTTGATACTATGATTTTGGAAATAAACTATGGTGACATATGATGTTGATAATGTTGAGATAATATATTGATGTGTCATAATGATGTGTCAGATAATGTGACATACAAAAGAGATGAAATGTTAAAAGCTTGGTAGAGTGATATTGGGTATTGAGGATAAGTTAATCATGTATACATAGTTCGAGAAAATTGGTTTCTTTTAAGCAAGTTAATCATTCATTTTAAGATTAATCGCGAGACAAGCGATTCTGCTGAAATTTCGAGGACGAAATTTTTTAAGCAGGGAAAGTTGTAACAGCACAGACCACGACGAAAGTAAAATGACCATTTTGCCCCTAAGTCAAAGGGTTGACTTTTGACTAAGGTCAAAATGTTGACTTTTTAATCAGGGTATCTTTTGAGAATTCCGAGAAGGCCGTTACGAAGGTCTCGACCTCCTGAGTACATAGTCAAGCGGCACGAACAAAATCAGAGTCCGAAAAAGGTTCGTTATGGGTCAAGAACTTTTAGGGGTATTTTGGTAAACTCATGAAGGGCAATTTGGTAATCTTACCTAATTGACATGTGAATCACATGAGATATTCTAGAATATTCTCCAATCTTCCATCGTAAAGTTTCCTACCGATTTGCATGATTATATATATGTGTGCATGGGGTGTTCGAGGGTACCAAGCTGGAAAAGGAAAGAAAATAATTTTAAAAAAAGTGAGTGAAAAGGGAGGAAGAGAGGAGAGACAAAACAGAAAAGGGAGAAAGAAGAGTGCAATAAGGACTGGGGGAGAGAAAATGGAACGAGCTGGAGGTTTGGGAGGTCTGGGATACCCCAGAAACTCTAGTCCGTGAGGTTTAAATGGTGGCCAAGAATTCTTAATCGAGTTTTGAAGTTCCTGGCATTAATCTGGGAATTTTAGGCAGCTAATTAGATTCTTAGGACCATGATGAAACAAAGAAGAAGGAGATTTGGGCCTAGAATGAAGCAGACAGAGGCATGGAAGCCATACCCGCGAAGGAGGTACCATCGAATGATAATCTGTAGCGAGTTTTTCTTCTTTCTGATTTCACAGATTGATTTCTTATCTTAATTAGGTAAACTTTTATATTTGGTATGTCGAAAATGGCCGAAAAATGAGTGAAGAACGATCAGGTTGGTTCGCTGGGTCGGGCGACCCGAATAACAGAGAAACTGACGAAGGTGGTGGATAAATAGTGCTGCACTGCTAGCGCGTGGCTCCCATGGACAACCACTTTTGTCGGCGCGTGGGGGCGCATGAGAGACTCTTTGGGAATGTTGTTGACACAAAAAATGATCAGACTGGCATACTGAGTTTAATGGTCCAAGAATTTGATTAATTGGACGTTATATGAGTTAGTTATGGTAGTTTGAAGTTTATATATTTTAGTTAAACACCCTTAACTAATTCTATAATTTGGGGAAATTGAATAAGTATAAATTAGGGATTGGAAGGACTAAAATGGGGAATTTGTAATGTTTAATTGATTGATTATATTGTTCTTTGAATTGATAATTAATTGATTGACTATATTGTTGTTTATATTTATGAATTCATGAAGATAATAAGTATGAACTTATTATTGATAAAAGTGTGGGAATTATGAAGATACCAATTACATTACTAAAGTAGTTTTTATGGAAAGATTTTTATGTGAATTAGCATGTGTTTGGGATTTTATTTTATAATATAAGTTAAGAAGATTGGTTATGTATTTTGAGCTAATAGATATTGAAACGTTAGCATCAAAATTAAAGGAAAATAATTAGGAATTTTCCTTCTCTCATCGGGCTATTGGGTTGGACGTGGGCGGAAACCCCGTAAGGACAGATTAGGTTTGGTTAATAAAATAAAGTTCAAATGTGATCAAAAGGTTGGTGATATCCCTAGTCCGACTCAAGTAGCCAGACGAGAGCAGGGCCGTTCCAGTTTTTCCTGTAATTCTGGACGGGTCCTGTTAGTGAGGTAGCCTAAGAAGAAGATGGAGCACCTAATTCCCCAAGGCTCAATGTATTTGAGTCAGAATCAGCTGGTAGTGAGGACGAGGAGCCTTCTCCTCCTCAAAAACTATCAAGGAGCAGGAAATCTGTTGGGCCATTTTGGGAGTTTAACAA
This sequence comes from Prinsepia uniflora, assembly GCA_032719365.1. NCBI lineage: Eukaryota > Viridiplantae > Streptophyta > Magnoliopsida > Rosales > Rosaceae > Prinsepia > Prinsepia uniflora. Next base: position 19,991,059 of record CM064863.1, read on the forward strand.
TGAGGTGGATATGAAAAATACGAAGTTTGCTCTTAGGATGAAGTTCTCAAGGAGGGAGGAAATCTGTTGGGCTAAGTGTATCGAATGAGAAGTATGTCCCTTTGTGATATATGTCTCTAAAGTAAAATAATGGAGTACCTGCAAGTCAAAAACTTACAATGACTTACATTTATGTGGCAAAGGTATTGTCAATTATCACACCAATACATAGTGGTAGAAGCATAAGTATATGAAGCAGCTCACAAGCAATAAGTGGATTGTTGGTGAATTTTAGGAGTTGGTAGTTCAGGAAATTAGATATAGGCCTAGTAGGACTCAATGTTATAGGGCAAGAAGGATAGCATTTCAGAGCCTTGAGGGGACCTACTTGCCCAATATGAGAGACTCATGGACTATTGTGAAGAGCTTGTTAAAGTTAACAGAGGGTGCACAGTGAAAATTAAGGCAGAAATTGAAGGTGATGGACATTTTAGATTCCAAATGGTATATGTCTGCTTGGGTGCTTCTAAAGAAGGTAGGCTGACTGGTTGTAGGCCTTTCATTGGGCTGGATAATGCTACGAAACAGAAAGAGGGACAATGATATGTTTTAAGGCTTGTAGGGAATGAAGTATCTGAAGTCACTCATTAAAGTGGGAGGTAGTTTAGAGTGGAGTTGAAATTGAAAAAATGTTCACATAGAGAATGGGGACCTATATGGTATCCCATGCCCCCATGCTTATGCAGCAATAGCCTTTTTGTATGGGAACCCAGAAGCTTATCTCCATGAATGCTACAACAAGGAGGCTTACATGAGATGCTATGACAAGATCATTGAACCAATGAGAAGTGAAGATCAATGGAAGTCCTCAGGTTTGCCTCCTTTGAAGCCCCAAAATACTACAAGTAACCAGGCAAGTCAAGGAAAAGCAGGAAGAAGTCTACTGGTGAGGGTAAACTTACCTCAAAATCCAACCAAGCTTGGCAGGTCCCACATTGAGATAAAATACTGTAATTGTGGTCAATTGGGGCATAGGCTTAACAAATGCAAGGTATAAATCACACTAGTTAATAATTCTTATTTACCTTATTTGGATGTCTGTTTGATTGCTTGTTTGCTGTTTGTTTTACATGAACCTATTTAAAAAAAAAATCTAAAAGCTTGAGAAGGAAAGGAATTGAAGCTAAAGTAAGGAGGGAACAAGCCAAGGCAAGTGAATCAAGTGCAACTTAACAAGAAGGATCCCAGCCCCAAACCCAAACAGAATCCCAGCTCCAAACCTAAACAGAATCCCAGCTCCAAACCTAAACAGAACCCCCAACCCCAAACCCAAATAGAACCACATCCCCAATCTGAACCCCAAACTCAACCAAAACCTAATCCCCAATCCCAATAAGAACCTAATACAGAACCCCAGCCTCAACTCCATACCCAATCACAACCCCCATCTAGCTATGCTAGACTTGTCTTAGATCATTGGATCTCCTCAACCACAAACACAACCTATACCAAGTCCTCTTCCATTGACTGAAGCTTCTCCTCCTAAGAAACTCAGGTTTAAATCTCCAGTAAGGATGAAAAAGTAGCATCGAAAATTAGGCATAGGGTTGTGTGGGTTGGTTTGTGTATTCTGTTAGGTTAGGTGTACGACTGTTAAGTGTATGCTGGTAGGTGTATGCTAGTGGGTGTAGGCTGGTGTGTCATGCTGGTTGGTGCATGTTTTGTTTACTGTACTCGCATTTATGTGTCACTTTGCACCCTGGAATACAAATTTTGTGTATAATTGCACCATGTAACAGATAAAATGGCCTACTTATTCTTTATTTGATAATGTTATTATATCTCATCTGCTTCAATTGTTGTTTGTGTAATGAATTATGTTTTCACTTTCAAGTTATCTTCCTTAAATATTTCAGGATTAGTTGAGTCATGTTCAATGCACCTGTATGTTGTACTACTATATTTGTTGTCACTTTGCACCCTGTACTACTAAGGGTGTATCACTTTGCATCTTGTACTACTAAAGGTGTATCACTTTGCATCCTATACTACTAATTGGGAATCACTTTGCATCCTATACTACTAATTGTGAATCACTTTGCATCCTGTACTACTAAATGTATGTGTCACTTTGCACCATGTACTACCAAATTTGTTGCCCCAATTTGACAGAACAATCCATATAATTAAATTGCAAAAAGACTTAAATAAATATCGTTACATTTCCAAAAAAATCCATAGATTACATGCCAAATTACATTGCCATTACAAGTCATGTTCTTAGCATCAATTACAAAATTGGATTGTTAGGCAATCCCTAAACCCAAATTTCATTCTTCTTAAACATCGCCACAATACAGGCTATAATTAGGGCAGCCCATAGCTTCTTTGTCCTAACTCTGCTCTTCTTCAAATCCTCTTCCAATTTACCAGTTTTCCTCAATAATCCAAGTATGATTGTTTTGCACCGATGACACACTTCAGGATTAAACTATTCCCAAAACCCACAATTGTTTTCCTGCATCAAAATAGACTTGATTATCATAAACATACACACAATCCCAGCAATTGAATGGAATTTTAACATCTTTCATCTAAAATTTTTAAGTACAAAACCTAATTTAGATTGCAAGTCTACCATATGAAGAAGTTCTTGAGTATTCATCGTAATTTCAACAAAGATAACAAATTTGTGATTTTTCATTACTCCAGAACATGGACACACTTGGAATCTCCTCCTAAGATATCTGTCAGTCCACGAAGTCATGATTTTACACTTCTTCCCACAGTAGCAACTTCTGACTTCAAGCGCATCCATATCTTTTTCTTCAAAGGTCGCGCAGATGATTCGAGAATAGAATGACTGGAAATTGGGTCGCGTCGATGATTAGAGAATAGAATGACCGGAATATAGGTCGCGACGACGAGGGAATGACAGAAGGTGGGTCGCATTGATGAGGGAAAGGAGGACCTGGGCAACGTCAAAGCCTGGGTTGCGTCGAATGTTGGAGGTTCTTCGATGTAGGGTTTCTCAATTTGGGATTCCAAATTGAAATGGCGTCAATTGTGAAGTTCCACAATTGCCCTTTCCTAATTTATTATATTTCAATCTTCGTAGGTGCCACATAAACTTTTTCACGGCAAAGGGGACGGCAGTGACAAATCAGAAGCTAAGTGGCGTAACTCGACCGTTTGATACTGTTAAGTGAAGTGATAACAAGTATAGAATATAAAATGTGATAAACTTGCAAGTTCATAATGCATTTAAGCTAAAAAGCTTAAATTATATGATCGCTACCGGCTGAATGCAAAGTTCGGTGAGCAATTACTGAAAAGTGAATACAGGTACTAGGTGTTGATCAATTGCTACCTCGAGAAATAAGTTTTGTTTGAAACGATCTTTCTGGGTCAGCTACAGACAATTTTATAAGTAAGTGCATGATGATGGCTAGAGTTTAAATACTTAAAAGAAAAAAAAAAACAAATACTTTTGTAAGCCTAGTGATCGACATTCTATCCCTTCTAAATAAACTATTACTAACGTTAATTCAATCAACATGATTTGGAATTATTCTGTGAAAGCTGGAAGAACATGCCCGCACTCATGATGATTTCTTTTCCATGTAACTATTCCATTATGATCCTTAATTATTATAATTTTAGGATGACATATTATATTAATTCTTGTAATATTTATTATATAAAAAAACTTCTAATATTATTATTTCTAGCATATATATATTATTACGCACTAATAAAAGAATATTATAATTATACAAATATAGTCATGAAAATAATATAATTTTGAAATAATAATTCAAATGTAACCACTCATAAAAAAGGTTCGTACTAAAAAAACCTCTCTTATATCACAATATAATTTAACTTATGAAAATTCTTTAACCCCAATAAATCCTTATTCTGTCCAATACTTTCCGTTCTTTAAATTTAAAATATCATAACACAACCTAATTCGGATAGCCCACATAAATATCAAAATTGAAGCATGCATGTTCGCTTTCGGCACTTGGATGCTATTTCAGATGATAAGGCTAGCATTGCTTCAATTTCGATGTCCATATAGACTTCTAGGTAGAAATGTGTCAATATGTAGGACTTTTCTACATAAATTTCTTTGCATGTCATTAGTTTTGATTCATTGTTTAATTCATTTTTACTAAAACGACAACGAGAATGACTGATCTGATACCTAATTAAAAGTAATTAAGGTCATGACTAGGATGGCCAAATGGGTTTTTTTAAGGGTATTGATACCATATCAGCTCAGAACGATCTAGGGCCCAATACCTCCAGCCCAAGCCTACTCGGACAGACAAACCCTAATAAGGCCGGGCCAAAATCCTACACGTGGACAGACCCTAGCCTTCCACATGTAGGTCTCACAGTGGATGCTCATTGTTCCACATCGGAGAAACAAATTTGTTGCATACATCCCCATACAAAAGGGGTTCACTTTTCCCTATAAAGGTAACTAAACATTAACTATTCACATATACTTTTACGAATTACTATTCACCACCCTTAGGTTGGTACCACACCGGTACCTACCTCTAACCAACCGACCAGTTTTCCTATGTTGCAGGTCCATTCAAGGACATGTAGTTGAGCAGCATTCACCCCCTAAGTTGTCACATTTTGTGTATCAACAGTTTGGCGTCGTCTGTAGGAATTCTAACTAAGTTTTCCCACCATTCTACTAAGCCAAGTACCACATTCCCTTGTCATCAGTCAGCATGCTGGACAACGTTGACGACGAAGTTACACCAGCACCTGGTCGGGGATCGAGGGACACTTCCCCCAACGTAATCCGAGTGTTGGAAAGACTACAGCGTGACATGGCCGAGATCAAGGCCAACGGAACTCAGGCCGAGCTGCGCTACACCGAACTGAACAGGCAGTCCACCGACGTGGTGGCCCAGATGCAGGTGCACAGGCCGAGATGACCACTCGTCGTGCCCAAGACGAGGCCCGAGGGGCCAAACGGTTCGTGACCGACATCACCGAGCTTATCTGCCGAACCGCTAGGAAGGAAAAGGCCGCCACCACGGTTGCACTAATCAACAAGGCCGCCAAACTCCTGGTCATACCTGGGAGGGACGCTCAAGAAACCAGAATCTTCAGCGATGCCCGCGAGGCCTTGAGCGAGACCTCCAGACCGGAGCCCAGACAGCTCAGCCTGATTCTACTCGAATTCCTTTGAGAGAACGGACTACCAACGATGGAGTAGACCGATTGGACATATGGTACAACTGACCCACGATAGCCATCCCGCGGTGGCAATCACGCTCATATCTCGGTCATGGAGAGTGTCGACTTGTCTCAGGAAATCCTTAGCGTACGTCGGTCCGACTGATCCCTACGCAGCAACCGGTCCAAGGGAAACAGAAGAAATTCATCCCAACGGGATACCTACCGATCTTTTCAACGCATCTACCACCAGTGCCCAAGCAAAGCCCCCAATACCGACCCACTTGTTCAACAATTTCTCGATCGAGTAAAATGCCTCGAGGCCGAGAAGGGGTCACCCCGGACACATACATGGGGCAGACCCAGCTTGGGTCCTTTCATAGATCGGATCAACCGTTTCCAGCAAGATCACGAGATCAAACCACTTAAGATACCCCTCTACATGGGAAAGACAGATCCGATCACCCACCTCAATAACTACCGATCGACTGTTGTCTTCACAAGTCTGACCGATGAAACTCGGTGTCTTGTCTTCAGCTCTACCCTCACCGAGGTCGCAATCAATTGATTCTACCGACAGGTACCCGATTCCATCAATTCTTTCGAACAGCTCGCCAATGTCTTTTTGAATCAATTCATGATCCAGACAGACCGAATGTTCTCAGTTAAGGACCTTTTCCTCCTAAAACAAGGAGAGACCGAGACGCTGTAGAAGTATGTCGCCCCTTTTAGTCTAGAGTACTCTCGCTGCACTGAGACCGACGACAAGGCCGCCTTCACCACTTTCAACGGTGGTCTACGCGAGTCCCAATTCAGGTACGCCGCACACACCCAATTTTAGTCTACTTACAATGAAGCGATGAAACAGTTGGCAATCCACGCCAAGGACGAGCTGCTAACCAACAAGGAAAATGCTACAACGGCCAACACCTATCGGTCCAACATGGGACTTGGTCAACGCATACCGATGGAGCCACTCCAACCCCCAACCTACCCATCAGCTCCAGCCCCAATCCAGAACCAGCACCAGAACTCCCCGAGTGGGAAAAGAAAAGACAATTTATACAGCCCGGGGAAGAAGGCAAGAACCACGGCCACCATAACAATTAACTGGGATAAGGCCAAAAAGATCACAAGAAAAACGACAATCGTACTGAGCCCCCACCCCCACCTCGGTCTAAGTATACGACCTACACAATCCTAAACACTTTTTACGAGAACGTGTTGATGAACGTGGATGACATGATCCCTAAATTGAGCTGGACCACCACCACAGGCCGATTGGCCAAGAACAATGGCGTTTACTACTAATACCACAAGTATAACGATCACAACATTGACCAGTGCGTGGCTTTTAGAGACCTGGTAGAAGCACTAGCCCGGGATGACAAGATCAACCAATTCTTGCCGAATGCACCATAACAGCCCCGTCACCGCCATATCAACACCATCACTGGGGGCACCTCCATCTCTTCACCTTCGGTGTCCAATCGAGCCAAGAAGGAATTCCTCCGTACCACAAAGCACAATTAGGAGGTCTTCCAGGTCAAAGAAGGAAATGCCTAAAAAATAGTAAGGACCAGCTGGGAAACCATATCTTTCTCGAAGGAATAGGAACGTGGAGTGATCTACCTGCACGACAACCCGATCGTTATCCAAGCCCTTATTCACAATTCTTACGTCGGTCGGATCATGATCGATACCGACAGCTCGGTCAACGTCATCTTCATGGACGCCTACAAATAGTTAAACATCAGAGAGACCGACGTAGATCGATCACTGACCCACTCTTCAGCTTCACAGGGGACTCGATCGTCCTAGTCGGCAGGTTAACCTCCCCATCACAGTCGGGGAAAATCCAAAATGTGTCATGATCCTGGCCACTTTCTTGGTGGTTGACTGCCAAAACGCCTACAACGTTATCTTGGGACGTGGTCGGATCAACCAGCTCTGAGAGTTCGTCTCCACCCACCTTCTTCAAATAAAGTTCCCAACCCCCATGGGTAACAGGCAGGTCTGAGGAGACCAGATGGCCGCTTGGACTTACAATTCTACCACTCTTGCAGGGAAGGCCATCACCCAGCCAGTAGAAATCATGGTTGTCACCGAGTCCGCCTACGAGGCCGACCTAGTCGATCCCTGAGTTGCCTAGCACTTACGCGACGGGACGATCGAGGACCCCCGTGATTACTCAATGCCATCATACCCTCAGCTAATCGAAAAGGTTGAGGAGATCGTCCTCTCACATGACTTCGCCGACAAGAAGATCAAGATAAGTATAACTGGGGCACAGACTGTAACGACCTTTCCCGAATTTACAAGATTATCGAGAATTAATTTAGGATTATCTAAACTAATCAGGAATTAGTCGAGGATTGTTGGACGTTCGGGTGAAATTACAAATTTGCCCCTAAACAGGTGAAAATGTTTACTTTTGACCCGGGAGGTCAAATGCACGTGGATTGAGGACCATTAAACCGAGATGATACGAGTTCGTAGACAGGCAGCACGTCAAAATCGGACATTGTACGAGAAAGTTATAGGTCAAGAAGGATTATAAATACTATTTATAGTTGCACGAAAATTGAGAAGAGTTGACTTCTACTTTGTTTGCAAGTCGACCCAAAATATCTAGCTGGACCAATGGATGAGTGACAAGTGTCACTCCTCCGATTGGCCCATCATCCCACATTCATGAACCTATATTTATCTTCTTCATTTCATTGTTTTCCATTTAACACGAAACCCACAAACAACCCAACCCAACCATCAATCCTTCATCCTCTGTGTTGCCTGAGAGAGTGAGAGAGAGAGAGAGAGAGAGAGAGAGAGAGAGAGAGAGAGAGAGAGAGAGAGAGAGAGAGAGAGAGAGAAAAGGAGGCTGGGAGACGACAAAGAGGAGGCTGAGCACGGCGGAGGAACCACGGCCCAGGTAAAACCAGAAACCCGATTTGGGTTTAAAATTTGAAATTTAATTTTAGGGTTTGATGGGCGATTCTAATGCCTAGAAATGATTCCCAAGGACTAGCTGAACACACAGGGATCAAAAGAAGGAATTTTGGCTGTTAGATCTGCCTAGAAATCGAGGTTGAAGTTCAACCGAAAATCACCAAGCTTGACAGATGATTTCTAGCCCTTTTTAGTTCATTTTGAGTCCATAGAAATGTTTATCGGATCACTGGGATCATGTAGGAAGAAAAATGGTGGAATGTTGAGGAATGAGTGAGATAGGACCGGGTTGGGTCGCGTGTCAAATTGACACGTTCTAGAGAAACAAGTCGACCCGGTTGGAGGTTGACGATGATGATATGGCGGTCCACATCATCATCCTGTTAGAGCTATCAGTCCACATGGTAAATCAGGTGATGCTACCTGGCAAGCTGTTTGGCCCAGTCAGGAGCTGACGTGTTAGGTCCATGTCAGCATGTCAGACCACATGGAACAATCGGGTGGTGCCATGTAGCAGGGTGTTAGGACCTGTCAGGCCTACGTGGCAGGTACAGTCAGCACTATCAGAACATGTGGGCTAATATGAAGGTGCCATGTGGCAGTGTGTCAGATATGTCAGAGACACGTAGCATTAGTCAAGGAGTGCCACATGGTAGGCTGTCAGACCTATCAGTATGACATCCTGATGATGTCAGCCATTTATCGGCATTGACCGCCGTTGACCAGCTTGTGAGGGTGCATGGGCACGAATTTTGAGGTGAAACTAGTCATGTTTGAAAGGTTTTGACAATTTGAATCCAATGGTGGTAGTTTCAGATCGATTGGAGGTCGTTTGGATATAGTTTTGGATGTTTTTAGCCTCGAGGAGCGTGTTTGTGACACGTTTACTATTCTGGGAGTTTTGAGGGTTTATGATTAGGACTTTTATTGATTGTTAGTAACCTTTAGATGTGATTTGGACAGGTCCGACTCCCTGGAGATTGCAGATTAGACCCGGAGTGTCTTACAGTCCATGTTTCGAACCGCGCAGCATGGACGATGTATGAGCGGACTTTGGCTTATAAAATGATGCATGCATATATGTTTTGATTGTTATATGATCATTGTTTGAAAATCAAATGCTTTGTGGATTTGAAATGTCGGGTCAAGATGGATTTCACGGAGATGCGTGAAATCGCTCTTTCGGGCTTAAGACCTAGTTTGAAATTATAGATTTTGAATGATTTTACGGAGATGCATGAAATCAAGGAATTGACTCCGAGTATTGTCAAACGAGAAATTGAACAGTGATTTTAATAATAAATGGTTTTTAGATTTGAAAATGAGATATCAGGCTTGTGACCCTATTGGAAAGATATTGGACTCCGGGAGTGAGTCCATGGGTATTGAAAATCATGTTTCGGGCCAAGGGCCCTATTGTGAAATGATTTGAGATTGTGAAATGGGAACTGGACACTGATTTTATGAGATTTGTGGAAACCAATTTTTGGCTGAGACCTTATGCGAAATAACTATTTTGATTTGAGAAACAAACAGTTTTGAAAATGTGTTTCCCCTGTTTTATTATGACCATTCTCCGTGATTATGAGAGAGCCTCCGGTTGCGAATATGTTTCCCCAGAGAGCACCCCGACTATAATGCTCGCCTCTGAGGTACGGAGAGGTCACGATGCGCCTACTGTTGAGCACCCGAGAAAGGCCCGACTCAGGAGTGCGGATGTTAAATGAGTCCTGTCATTGATATGTTCACGATGACTTGGAGATTATCGACCGGTGATGTGTTCACAGTGACATGCTTGGATCAGAGTGATCCTTGAGTTTATGGGCACGCGTTGCTGGGATTGGATAACGTGATTGATGATGATGGGCTGAGATCCCACAAGTTGGATATGACATTGGGTCTCGAGGTTTTTGACTGATTGATTGTGTCCAGATGTTTTCACATATGTTTATTTCAAAAGAAAGCCTTTGATTTTTATTTGTAAAGCAATGATTTTAAAGTGATATGCATGCATGTTTTATAAAATGGAGGGTGAAAAGTATATTTTGAAAAATAGTTTTAATAAATGCTTATTTTTTTTCCACTACATGTTTTGTTGTTTTTGGCACCCTCCAGGTTGATCGCGGATGCAGACTGTAGCAAAGACGGAGACATAACATGCCGCAACGCACAAAACAGATCTTGGCGAACTCTGGTTAACCCCGAGCGGGTTATGGTTTTATCCCTTGTCTAACACGTGGTGTTAGACGGGAGCATGCACATCCCACGATAACCCAGGGGGATTGGAATGGGTCCTGTCACCGACTGCATTCCACAATGCACACCGGTCGGTCAACATAAACTACGCACCTACATATAGACATGCCCCATACCGACTGACCATTTCACATTACACATCAATCCGTCGGTCCACAGACAAGCAGACTGACCACCCAAACGCTCACACAACACCCTCTCGCCGCTCCGACCACGACACGAAAGCATTACAAGTCATTCACTTACAATTCTTTCATCTCCGCCCCATGTCGGCGACCTGCATCAACCGAGAACTTAGGGAACTGAGAGACACACCGAGTTCTAACACTCTAGGAGGTCTGTGCAAGTCCTAAACCGAGGAAGATGCCTACACACCAAGAACCTTTTCCTAAGGCACAAGCTCGAACACACTACACTGAGCTGAGACTATTTTAGAAATACACTGGGTGCACACTAAAAATATTTCTAAGTGTGGAACACACCGATTAAACACACACTCGGTCAGTCTAGAAGGGCATGCACCATGCTGACCGAACACCCCATTGGTTAGTCACATTATACGTACACTTGTTTAGATACATGCACACTGATCAGACTGCACAAGCATACATCTTTCTAAGTACACAAACTTTGGTCAGACCACACATTCAGGTCGGCAAGACACATGCATACATTTGTTAATTCAAATACATGTAGATCACACATTCAAGTCGGTAAGACACCAACATACGTTTATAAGATTAAATACATGCAAACATATTCAGATCAGTCTACGAGCTAGGCATACATCTAGAAAAAACTTAAGGACATGCAACATCGATCGATGGTCGGAGCAATCAACACTTCGAAAAATTTCACACAAAAAATGTCTTCCATTGAAAGATGAACAACGACCTAACGGTCGGCCAAAGTTTACAAGATTAAAAAAAAGGTAAAATCCTACACTACACAGACACGCATGTCAAGCTAAAATATCAAAGCAAAGCCTAGGCTGTAAGAGGATCGGTTTGCCCGACTTCGCTAGCAGTCGGCTCAACAGTGGAGGTCTGACCAGGGTCTTTGGTGGGCTTTTCCTCTTCTTCCTCTTCATCATCTCGCTGATCGACCCTTAACACGTCCTCCAAAGTCATCCAAAAATTGAGCCAGGGAGTAGTGTCGAAGTCGGGATAAGCAAGGAAGAAGTTCTTGTAAATCTCTTTCTCAGCCGCTGCAGTATAATCATCCTGTATGCGCTCGAACTCTTCTGACCCAAGGAATTCGTTCACCACCTCAGACCTGGTAAACGCGACCTTTGCTTAATAAACCTGCAGCTCCACCTTTCTCCACCTTTTGGTCTACTACCTCCGCCTTCAACCTCTCAGCCTCCTCCCTGCATCGCTCGACATCCGCCCTTTAACGCTCGGCCTCCGTAGCCTAACGCTCAGCCTCCTCCTTCGAGTGCTCTGCCTCCATTTACAAGCACTCGATCTCCTCCTTCTAGTGAACCAACTCGATGCGGGCATGACCAACTTCAGCCACCCAACGCTCCACCTCAGCCTTGGCTTGCCCAGTCTCCAGACCCTTCTGGTCTATTTCCTTCTTGACCCGCTCAAGCTTATTCCTTAGGCGGTTGGCCTCTTCCGCTGCTGACCAAGCCGCACTGACCTTCTTGCAATACATGTCGAGCTGAGCCTTCTACTGATCAAACATCTATTGTTGAACCTGAAGTTTCCACTCCAAGTCGACCTTGGCTTTGATCGCCAGGTCGGCCTTCTGTGACGGCCGAGTTAAGGAGGTCGACTGCTCCTTGAACTTGGCTTTCTTTTTGTTAGCCGCAGCAACTCGCCTCAGGGCTTGGGAGTAGTTCATAAACATTTCATCGAGAGACTGCATCGGAAAACCACAAGTCAAAAACTAAGAAAAAAAACTTACAAAAAATCACAAGTATATTATCCCGCTCGGCTTCGTCTACCGTAACCTCGATCTCGATCGACCCCTCAGACTAACCCATTGGCTCGCGGCCCTCAACATTACCACCTTCCAATTTGAGTATCAGGGCCACATTCTCACCGACTAGCCTAGACGTCATGACGGCCATCTCGAAGGACGGAGTAGTTGTCTTCGACCCCTCCTTGGACGACTTGGGCTCACCAACAGTCGGCTGGGATGGGGCCCCGATTGGTACACTCTTAGTTACCTTACTCTACTGTTGTTGGGCATACTCGTACAGATACACCACTTGGGCGTAGGTCGGTCGACTTTGCTTGGCCTTGTGGAAGGAAGCGTACAGGTTAATAAGGATAATCTAAACGTTCGGATTTAGCTGACCAAGCGCCACTCCCAGACTCAAAACCATTTCCCTCAGCTAGGGATGCATAGGGAATCTAACCACGTACATGAACAGCTCGATGTATAAGAGCGCGAACCCCTCTAGTGGCTCACTGTACAATTCGATGGGATCGACCACCCTCATTTCTACATCGGATGATACTGCCCAGGCTGATCGAAATTTCTTAAAGGTTGCTTCTGTCTCTTTGCTCTCCAGACCGTCTATCGTGAACTGGTCGTCTCAATGGGCACATTAGTTGGTATATCTTCTTCCTCCAACTCATCTTCAACAGGAGCACTGATCAGAGTGACCGACTGAGCCTTCCGACCATCGGTCACCCACACGGCTCTAACACTGCTAGACTTTTTCTTAATCAACTGAGCAACCTCTTCCGTGCCTATAAACCGATCAAACATCAACACCCCAGTCTGATCACCCTGACATGGTTTCTTTTTAGCTGTCTCAATCGGTGTTACCTCTACCGATGGGCTCCTTTCCACCGACGAGCTCTATCGGTCCTCCTGGACATAGTCTTGCATGTCATTTAATTTGCTATCCCAGTCGGACATCAAAAGAATCTAAGGACATAGAAAGAAAACACAACCTTTGTCACCGACCGCTATGCTCCTTGGATCGAACCGATGTCCAACCCCCAGTTCATCCACAAATCATTCAAAAAAAAAGATTCAATTGAAAAAGAAGGAAAAAGAGATCATACCTTGTTATCACACGATGGTCGCCTTCATCGGAAATTGCCCCACCGTTAGCTCCGCCGCAATATGTTTTCCGTAAATCACCTGCTACAGAGAGCCAAAATTTTGCCAAAATAACGGTGTAAAAAGTGAAATGTGAAATTTGTTTTTCACCTTTTCCCCCTATTTATAAAGCTAGGTTAGCAGGCGAAAGGTCATCTAGCTACACGATAAATTTATTACCACGCCACCTGGCCCTCTCGCACTGGTTGCATGCACCCGCACGCGAATAATTGGATACCCAACAGGAGCTGAAAACCCAAACGACGCTAGCTGGATCGTCTAGCTCTGACATCTCCTGCCCATCCCTACTCACCCACTGTAACGACCCATCCTGGGAGTAGGGATTAGCGAAGTGACTAGTGACAGATTAGTTAGCTTAATCGGTGGTTAGTGGGTTACTTTGGACGTTCGGCATAGAATGACGATTTTACCCCTAGAATGGGCAAAAAGTTGACTTTTAGTTTGGGCGGTCAATTGGGCATTGACCATTGACTGTGACATAGTTTGGGACGTCACGAATCCGTAGACAGGTGGCACGCCCGATTCTGACAACCGGGGAGGAAGTTATGATGTTCGGAAGGTTGAGGGCACTTTCGTAATTTGGTTAAAAGAAGGGGAAAAGTTGACTTTTCGCACGACAGGGTTTTTACACGTAGACCAAGGACCGTTAGGTAGATCTCGTTGTCCTGAGTTCAACGACAGGTGGCATGCTTTCATCGGACGTAGGACGAGTGAGATATGGGTCTAGAACGGCGAAGGGCATAATCGTAATTTGGACTCACAAGGTGTATTTTGGTCTTTTTGCACATTGGGAATTGTGCAAATCTGATGAGGACAAGTGTGAAGTGCTAAGTGGATATTTTGAGTTTGGGACCACAGGAGTTGGACACGTGGGGTGTAACGACCCGTCCCGAATATCGGGATTTAATAATATTTAATTGTGATTTACTAATCTGGGATTAGTTGTGTGATTTCGGACGAATTGTGCAAAATGACCGTTTTGCCCCTGGGTGTGGGCAAAATGTTGACTTTTATTTCGGATGGTGAAATGGACTTTGACCGATGACCGTGATGTAGTTCGGGACGTCATGAGTTCATAGACAGGTGGCACGTTCGATTCCGACGTTCGTGGTGAAAGTTATGATGTACGGAAGTGCAAGGGCATTTTCGTAATTTGGACGATATAGGGGGAAATGTTGACTTTTTGATCGGGGGGTCCGATGGCCGAGGACCGAGGACCGTTAGGAAGGTCTCGATGCCCTGAGTTCGTAGACAGGCGGCCCGCATCAATCGGAGTCCGTATGACCGAGTTACGGGTCAGGATGCGTGAGGGGCATTTTGGTAATTTTCTGCACAAGGGCAGAATTGTAATTTCACACGGGACACTGTTTCATTGAACTGGCCGTGAAGTGGATGCTTTGTGCGATCGATCCCATGATTTGTTTATCAATTTAATGGCTGAATTGGGACAGTGTGAGGTGTGATTGCACATGTATTGTGCTGGCAATCGATTGCACGACATGGGCATTGGTTTGTTTAATGGTTTCGGGTCAGTGCAGGGGAACTTTGCACAGTCGTTTGAGGACGGTTTTGGGTGCCTTTCACGGCTAAATTGGATTAAAGGAATGGAATATATGTCGAGTGGGTTACTCTGGGATTGAGAATGAAAGGAATTGAGGGAAATTGGTGTTGGATTTCTTTGAAAACCCGAAACTGGTTTCTGGGAAATTCAAATGCAAACTTCTAGTTTTAGGCCAGCCCAAGCCTAATTGATGATGGATTGAGCTTCCTGGAACTTCAACTTGTCGAACCAGATCAAATGGGGCAAGCTTTGGGGCTCCTAGGGCCGTGGACGGACGAGGTGGACGGCCGGAAAACTCAAGCTTGAGTCGTGGTGATTGAGGTAACGTCGTGTTCAATTAATCATGTGAATTGGTTCGTATTAATCCTTATAAGCTTCCTGTGAAGTTAATTTGACAATGGTTGAGGATTGATGGAGTTTTGGTGGTTGACCCGTTTTGGGTAATCACGGGTTGTTGACACGATTAATCGATGGTTGATGTTGATCATTGACACAGAACTGAAATTGGTTGGTTGATGATTGTTATAGGATCAAGAACGGATCGAATTGATGTCGAATTGGGTGTGTTTGAACCGGATCCTATCGCGGGCTTTCCAACCCGTTTACCAGACAAACGGGTGAAGAAGGAACACTGTAGCAGTCACTGTAGCAGGCGCGTGGCTTTCACGCGCAGCCACTCACGGCGGCGCGTGATGGCGCGAGTGAACGAATGTCGAGGTGAGGTCAACATGACTTTTGTCCTATACAATGTAACGAATATTTTGGGATTGGTTTCGTGTCGATCGGACACCGTCTCGATATTGTTCGGGATGTCCGAAGGTTTTAAACCCAGTTTAAAAATACTTAGAAATTCGGAAAATTACGGGACTTGAATAGGATGTTAATGATAAGGTTAGTAATCCTCTAATGTGTTTTGAACAGGATTGGGAGTCCCGGTGTTAGTGGTGTGGCCCGGGAAGGCCTATGGTACACGTATCGAGGCGCTCGGTTAAACGGTCTGTGAGTGGACACTGGTTTCATAAATTCGATGCATGCATAACTGTCTTATGATTGTTATAATTATGATTAAATGATTTACTTTGGATATCGGTGAATTTAAATGATTTCATGCATTTCGAGGTGATTTACGTATTTGCACGTAAACCGAGGTTTTCTGGATTTGCACCGATTTCCATAAATGTGGTTGGATATGATTTCATGAAACGGTTACGGACTAGATAAAGTAAAATCGGGCCAGGGGCCCAGTTAACTTATAAATCGGGCTAGGGGTCCAGTTAACTTATGAATCGGGCCAGGGGCCCAGTTGACTTATGAAATCGGGCCAGTGGCCCAGTTGATTTATATATGCGATTTCGGGTCGGGGACCCTAAAATGGAATTGAATAAATGATTTTGGATTTAAATCAACTATTTGGACTTATGACGGTTTTATGGAAATTCGGGGCAGGGCCCTTGTGATATTTTGGAAATAAATAATAAAATGTGTTCCATAAAACCATCTCGATATGATGATATATATCCTGGTCTCCTCCATGTGTCGGGGACACTGGAGAAGTCACGGTGCATTTCCTGCGAGGGCTCATTGTACGGAGCTACCGGACCGTATAGTGATCCATGAGCAGGATTGCTAGACGTCATGGACGTCAGACATTGGGGATGTCAGAGATATGGACCCGGTGAGACCTCGGGCAGCACGCGTTGCTTAATACCGTGAGATATGACGTCTGGAACGTCAAGCGTCTAGGACGCTAGGCATCGGGGATGCCAGAGATGGAAAAATAATAAATGAGTATTACTGGATTTATGAAATGACTCTTGGATTGACTTTTGGAATTTGAAACTATGCTTTGGTTTCCGGGCTAAGGCCCTAATGGTTATTTCGGAATAAATATGTGAAAAGTGGTTTACAGTGCATGCATATGCTTTTACTGGGGGGCATAAATGTCTTATAAATGTTTTAAACAGACTTGTTTATTTTCGTCCACTCACAGCTTTTGTTTTTAATGCCCTTCAGGTTGATTCCGGATGCGACTGCAGCAGAGACTGGGACATCATACCCCTCCTCCATCGATCCTTACGCACTCTGGAAGCCCGGTTGGGCAATGGCAACAGGTTATCCCTTGTCTGACACCTCTTGTCAGACGAGAGCATGACACATTCCATGGTAATCCCGGGGGGATTGGGATGAGTCCTGTCATGGGGTGTGTCTAGTGGGTTCTAGGCAATTGCACGGTGCAATTAAACGGGCTATGTGTGAGTCGTGCTTGAGAAAACAGAGACTGGTTTTGGGAGGAAAATCGATCGAATTGCATGGAGGTGAGAGTACCTGAGTGTGTGAGTGTGATCATGGGAAGGTTGAGAGTGCAGGGAAGGTGATGAGAGGAATTGAGAAGTCGAGTGAGTGTGTGAGGAGGATGTGAGTTTCTCAGGAAAACAGAGAGATGTCGAGGGTGTGGTGCAACCATAAGTGATCAATTGATCCAAGCAGAGTCGAGGGGAGGCAAGGACGACTTAGGACAACTCTGTGAACCCAGAGGAGCACGGCGGCGAGTACGACGGAGGCTGGAACGACGGTAAGCTTCAATTTCCTTTGTTTTGCTGTTTTGTTTCAAATTAAAAGTCGTGCAGTTTGAGGTCGAGTCGAAGTGTTCTGTAGGTTCTTTTAGGCTCAATAGGTCCCTAGGAACCCGTAGAACTCGAAGCTGTGACGGAAGGATGCACGGTTGGCCGGGAACTGTAACAGAGTTTTGGGTGGTTGCTGGTTCGAGCTTGGGAAGATGGGTTTGAGGCCGTGATGTCTAGTTTTTAGGATTGGAATTAGTTGCTAGGATGAGGACGAAGCTGTTGGTGGAGAAAGGAACGGAAATGGTTGAGGGACAGCGGAGAACCGGTCACGCCGGTTCAGACCGGTCGACGGCCTGAGGAAGACGATGAACAGTGCCCTGTTGCAGGCACGTGAGGCCCACGCGCAGCCCCTTTGGGCGCGCGTGAGGGCGCGTGCGGTGGTTTCTGGGGAAACTTCCAACATAGTTTTTGGTTTAATCGTTGTAACGAATCTGTTGGGACAAGTTTCGGGACAATCGGACAACGTCTCGTGTTAGTTCTAAGTGGTCGAAGGTTTAGGGTTACGTTTAATTATGTTTAGGATTCGGGAAAATTGGGGGAAATTAGGAGGAACTTAGTTGACGTGTTAGTGACTAGTTTTGGTGACTTGTGACAGGATCGGGAATCCCCGAGGAGACCGAGGAACGTACGAGACGTACGGGACGCGAGTGACATGCCCGGGAACTGTGAGTGGACTTCTTCCTTATAACTGAGCATGCATAACTACTTTTAATTACTTGTTTTATGGTTTTAATTATGATTTCTTGATCTTTGAATACTTTATACCTGTTTTATGAAATGGCACAGTTTTCGAGGAATTTACGTATTTGGCACGTTTTACGAGAAAGATTCTGCTTATGCTTTTGATGCTATGCTCTTGGGGTTTCAATCTCTAATTGGTTTATATGATTATGAATGGGTTTTGAAACATGATTTTGATAATTAAAATTTTCGGTTTTAGAATCGGATTTCGGAAAGCGAGATTTGGTTTTAAAGTTGAAAAGTGGATTCCCGGATTTGGGTTCGGAATGACGGTTCTGGATGCCGGAATGGCTTCGGACCAGTGGTTTGGGATTCGGGTTTGGATATGGATTTCGAAATGGTTTTCAAGTGGTTTACGGATTGGATTTTCTGGATCTGGTTATTGGGTTTAAAGACACGGATTATGTTTGACGGGGGAGGGGCCCGGATTGGGTTTAAAGACTCGGATATATTGATATTTTCCCCCGTAGGCCTGTTGAGTTTAAAGACTCGGGAGTTTAAAGACTCGGATTATATTGAGGCCTGGATTGAGTTTAAAGACTCAGATAGATCCAACAGGTTTGATCGGATGATTATATTGGTATCTTATGCTTTATTGCTAATGTTTTATAACGTTTATCATACTGTGTTTATGTTGCTGCAGTTTCCATGGTGAAAATGATGTGATTTATAACTGTTTTCAGAAATTGGGTTATGCATGCATGTTTTCAAAACGGAGGGCCAAACCCTGGTTTGTTATGAAACTTTTTTTGAAACTTTTATTCTTTTTGGTCCACTCACACTTTTCTGGTTTTTAAATGCCCTCCAGGTCGTGGAGCTAGCGCGGGGGTTGACGTTGAGGCAGTGTCGGAGGCATAGCGTACGCTAGAGTTATCCCTGAGTGTTTTCAGCTTTTCTGTTGTGCGTGTAGTTAACTCTGAGTAGTTCTGTCTTTTCGTTTGTACTATGCTTTGTATAACGGTTGACTCTTGGATGTTTTAAATTCTCCCTTGTCTGGCAATGTAATTTGTGGGTTTTCGTGAGGTTGTTTCAGTCTTTCGTGTTGGGTTGTCAGACGGGAGCAGGGTTCACCTCGGTTATCGGGGTGATAATCGGGGTGGGCCCTAACACCCACCGGATGGCCCTGCCAGATCCGACCACACCCGGCCACCCCCACTTGTCCACCGACCGGTCCCGCTATGCACATACCAACAACACAATACGCTCAATGCATTCCCCGACTGGGGAACTTGGGGGGCTAGAGACATACACTCGCGTCAAGTCTGGGGCGTTTCCTACAAGTCCCCAATCGAGAAATTTCACCTCGGTCAAGATCTTGGGGGACTTCTGTTGATACCATATCTTCCCAGACCAATCTAAGGCCCAATACCTCCAGCACAAGTCCACTCAGAGATATGAACCCTAGCAAAGCCTGGCCAAAACCCTACACGTGGATAGACGCTAGCATTCCACGTGTCGGTCTCAAAGTGGATGCTTATTGTCCCACATCGGAGAAATAAATTCATTGCACACATCACGCACATACAAAAGGGGTTCACTTTTTCCTATAAAGGTAACTAAGATTAACTATTCACATCTACTTTTACGAATTACTATTCACCACTCACTCCATCACACAGACCCACCACTAACTTAGGTGTCAGAGTACCCTTAGACTACTACCATACTGGTGCCTACCTCTGACCGACTGACTAGTTTTCCTATTTTGCAAGTCTATTCAAGGATACGTGGCTGAGCAGCATTCGTCCCATAAGTTGACACATTTTGTGCATCAACAGAGGGTATGGGTAAATCCTTATTCTTTATGGATACAAATGGGTTTTATACCCATTTAAACCCATTCTCAATTCCTTAGGGTTTACCCAAATCCTACCCATTGGGTAATGGGTACGCATGACATTTTACATTTATTTTCTTCTTTCAATTTTTTTTCCTTTTATTTTATTTTAACTTCTAATTTTTAATCCCTTTTAATATCTTTTGATATTCATTTTTCTGTTTACTTTTCATTTTCTTTTGCTTTTTTTTTTCCTTTTCATTTTTCTTTAACTTTTTATTTCTACCTTCTATATTTTTTTTCCTTTCAATTTTTGTTTTTGTTTTTGTTGCTTTTGATTTCTTTCCAATCCTCTCAATTTCTATTGAAAATTTGGTTACAGTTCATTCTGGAATTTAAAGCCAGAATCGGTAAATGACCAACGTATCCTTCTATTCTTAATTATCAAAAAACATTTGGGTAGACCAAAACTAGTGAAGGGGTTATTTCAAAATTTGACCCTAGAAAATTAAAACGAAGAATTAATAGAAAATGTCAAAATAGAATTCAAAACGAGAAAACTGAATACGATAGAATTTTCATTATAAACTATATTTAAGAATTCGGAAAATTTCCCTTAAATTATTTAATTACTATTTCTAATTTCCTTTTAATTTAAAAATTATTATTATTATTTCCTTTAACTCTAAAACTAATCACACTTATCACCATTTTCTCATCTATACTCTCTCTAACCAATTACCTTCTTTCTCCCTAAAACTCGTCATCTTTTCTCTGTGACTACAAACGCCACCAACCACCACCGTGCCCTATCTCCTACTACAATCGGCCTCATCACGGCATCCAAGTATCTCCCCTCATCGAGATAGCTCATCCTAGTCACCATCACCATCGATTTTTTAATTTGGTTTTAACTTCTTTTGCTTTTAATTTTTTTATTTTCTTTTCAATTTTTTTCCTTTGT
This sequence comes from Prinsepia uniflora, assembly GCA_032719365.1. NCBI lineage: Eukaryota > Viridiplantae > Streptophyta > Magnoliopsida > Rosales > Rosaceae > Prinsepia > Prinsepia uniflora. Next base: position 20,012,202 of record CM064863.1, read on the forward strand.
TATACATACTAAACAACACACCATCTCTAAAATAAGATTTAATTAAAAATTAAAAAATATTAAATTCAGTTTTGTAAAAAAAAAATTAATAATGTGATGGGTATGACTCGCATGCAATTATCTTCGTAGGTAAAAAATATTAGATTCAGTTTAGAAAATAAAAATTAAAACAAATTAAAAAAAATTAATTCAAATTAATTTTTGTTTTTGTGTTTTTCTTCATGGATAATGGGTAGCCACGGGTTACCCATGCCCTACTCATCAAATGATGGGTAATTTTTTACCCATCAATATATTTGCCCATATAGTACATACCCATAGGTACCCATGCCCATTGGTAATTATGCCCATCCTTAATCATGACTTGGAAAACCAAACTTTGGCAAGTTCACTTTGTCGTTCTTCATCGGTTTAGGTGATGTCTACTATGAGCACCCGTGCCTTAGTAGCATGGTTAGCAATCCCACATTGCCCAGTGGGATCTAAGGGATGCGCCATATATGTGTGGTCGCACATCTATCCAACATGAGGCCATTTAGGAGCTTACTGGCTTTGGATTCCTACGGAACTCCAAAGTTAAGCTAGTAGGGACTGGTCCAATCCCAAGATGGGTGACCTACTGGAAAGTTGCACGTGAGCTCCCGAGAACAAAACCGGGAAGGATGGGCCCAAAGCGGGCAATATCCTGTTAGAGTAGGTCGGGTCGTGACAATTTGGTATAAAAAAGATAGATTAGTATGACATATGAAGCGTTAATGTACAAAGTATTGATCGCTATCCTAATGCTCTGATACCACGCTGACAAGACCCATCCCGATCCTCCGAGGACCACCCTGGGATGTGCCCTACTCCCGTCTGACAATTACCCTAGAGTGCTGAAAATACCCTTAACAGGATTAAGATTTAACACATAAAACAAGTTCAAATTCTACATTGCTAGACCAGGGATAAGTATTTTACACAAAATGAACACATATGTCAGTTTACAAAATGGTGCTCAACCTACCCAAACGGGTGTACAGGTGCACAACGAATATCTATGCCTTGGCCTCTGGATCCGTCCTTGCTTCAGTGTCACGGCTTGGAGGGGTCAAGAAAACAGTCAAAGGGTGAGTGGACCAAAATAAAAAATATTTGCAAAACCATTTTAAGGAAACAAATAAAGGTTTTCCCTTTCCGTTTTCAAACATGCATGCATTCAAGTCAAATCATAAGAAATGGTAATCGAATCATAAAGCAGTATAAATCAATATAAACAGGACATATAAAATAGTAATAATACACCGTATAACCAATTCCCGACATCCCAAATGTCTAATAATTTTACTGTCCTAAAGTTACGCGTGCCACCCAGGGTCTCAATCCTGAGTCCTCCACAGGATCCCCTAGTATCCGGGTGATATCACCGGACACTATCCTAGATGATATCCATATCTCGCACTCTTGATCTTGAGCCTCTCCTCGGAGCGGCCCCTCTCAAGCAATGCACTGTGACTACTTCAGGATACTACGAGACGTCTGGAGGAGATAATAACCCATAAGGACAATATGTACAATGTAATAGGAAAAACCAGTAAAAATCATGTTTAAACCATTTCTCAAAATCCATGTTTGACTCCAAACTAATCAACACAATCTCCAGACTAGTCTCAAGCCCAAAACATCGTAATATGTAAAATAGTCCATAACCCACATTTAAAATCCATAAGTCCATCAATGAATGATACCAAAGTAATCCAATTCAAATCATAAAGTAAAGTAGTTAAAACAGTCATGCATGCATTTCATTGAATAAACCGAAGGTCTACTCACACATTGTCCTCACTACACTTACGAAATGCCCAATAACTGCCCGGAAGCTAAACCACTGTCTCCGAGTCTATCCAAAACACATGCAAAGGTCACTAACGGACTCTACAAGTTCCTACTCCAAACCCCCAAAATGTCTGATACCGTGAATGCGTCCCGAACAAGCATCCCGAAGCTTTAAACCCCAAAATGACCTATCAAACTATCTCCGATCGAATCAAAATCACCACCATTGGATTCAGATCATCGAAACCTTTTAAATGAGATCAGTCTCACCTTGAAAACGTGCCCACGTGCCCCACGAGCAAGTCAAAGTCCGCGTCAACGTTGTTCAAAAGTCAACGTTGACTTCAAGGTCAACGGTCAATGTTAATGTCATCAAAGTCAATGCTGATGTCATCACTGACGTCAGCCTGGCAGATCTGACACATGTCAGATCTAACACGTGCCACGTGTCACACGCTAACTGGTCCACGTGTCTGACACGTCAGAGCTGACTAGACCTAACATCTACCACGTGGCAGCATCCTATTTGACATGTGGCTTGACAATCTGACAGATGATGATGTCACCCTACTGGTGTCATCATCATCTACCTCGCGACGATCAACCCGTTTTACTGTAACGGGTCACCCAGACCTGCGACCCGACCCGATTCTAACTCCCTTATTTCTAACCAATTTTCGATCCTGTTTGGTCCTACATGATCATCTGGGTTCCTAGAAGAGATCTATGGGTTCAAAATCATGAAAAACAAGCTACAATTTACCTTCCATTAATGAAGAGTAACGGTCGATTTTCCAAATCCGTTTCCTATCGATCATGGCCTCCTCAGTCCTCAAAATCAACACCTACGAGCTCGTATGGTTCCTAGAAACATTTTTGAATGATTAAAATCCCTCAACAAGCCTTAGAAATCAAGTTTAGATTTAGGAATGGGTTTTCGGGTTTACCTTGGTTGTGTGTCCTCCGCCGTGCTCAGCTCGTCTCCGTCGTCTCTCGGTCGTCACTTCTCTCTCACTCTCTTAGTTAAACTCAGAAGATGATGGTATAATGGAGTTATGTGAGATGTGTTAGTGTTTGGGAGGGGTTTCAGGTTACAGAGATGAAATGAAGAAGACAAAGGGGTGAAGGTAATACATTGAACCCAAAAATTTGGGGTCTTGGGCTAATCAGATGAGTGACACTTGTCACTCATCAGTTGGTCCAACTTGGATATCTTAACCAATCAAATCCTGCCAACTGTACAAATCCCCAGAAATGTGAATAGTCCGGATTTGTTTCCGTGACCCGTAATTTTTCCGTCAAACGTCCGATTTCGACGTGCCGCCTGTCTACGGACTCGTGATATCCCGATCTATGTTACGGTCATTAACCAAGGTCCAAAAAGTATTCTGGGTCAAAAGTCAAAAAAATTCCCTTAATTAGGCGCAAAATAGTCAATTCACATTAATTTTTCGATTTTTCAAATTAACAAAAATCTGAAGCGTTACATCTATCGAAAATATGACAATCATAATCAAATAGTAAGGGGTTGGGGGTACGAAAGTGCATGTAGTAATGGCAAACCCAAAAGATAACAATATGTCATTCACAAATCACAATTGAAAAGTCGCTCAAAAGGCCTTGCAATTCCTTGTCCGAGCAATATCTATCTACCTCCAAGCTCTTTTGGGATAAACTTCTCACAAGCAAACTTAAATTAACCTAAAAAATGCATCTAATCCTTTGTCACTTTCCTTGATTATGTCACGCAATGATCCCTCCTTTGAAAGATAATGAACACAAATGTCATCGCCTTGGGCCTACTTAGCCATTCCGTCGATCAAACTCTATCTACCTTTCCCACCTCCCTCTCCTTAGCAATACGTATGTCTCCCAATAATTATTTCAAGATGGACTCCGCATATCCACCTTTATCTCATCCTCTATATGAGAGAGAATCATGCATTTTGCTTGGTTTATTCAACCTTACATCATATATATGACACTTGAATATTAATTATTAGGGTAAATATCATTTTACATTCTAAAATATGGAACACTAAATTTCAATTTCATCACTTTACTCTAAGTGGTTTTGAAATCATATCAAATTACTCCATCTTTCTATTTCATTAATAGATCATCAATTAAGTTAAGGGCATTGTTTGTATTCATTACAAGTTCTTACCCATTTTATTTTTAATTAATTAACTTATTATTTTTATTTAGTTTTTTTTCTTTTCAAATAATTTCATTTAAAAAATTATATATAAGAGCATTACATTTACATTTACATTAAGTTTAATTAACTATGCTCTTATAACTTGTTTAAATACACTGATTTGAAAGAGTAATTAAATCAAAATAATTAGTCATATAATAAAAATTAACAAGAGTGAGAATTTTTAATTAATACCAAAAATACACTTAATTTAATTGATGATTTAATTGTTGATTTATACAGATAGAATAAATTGATGCTATCTCGAAATCGCATAAATTAAAATGAAGGAATTAAAATTTAATAATCTATTATGATATTAGCATATAAATGTTGAAATGTAAAATAATATTTGCTCTAATTATTATAGAGTGTGTAAGTCCAATCCATCCCAATTTCGAAGCGATTGAAAAGCACTTTAGAAGTATTTCATTTGTATTGTTATTCTGATTTCCTCCAATCATCAAATGCAAAATAACTCTGATTGACATATTACTAAAAATTCCGAAAGTAGGAGCTAAGCATATATTCTTTACCGCAATGAGTGTAAGATTGCGGAGGATTTTATTTATAAGCATATGTTGTCTGTTTTATGCGGTGTTCTTTCCGCTTTTCTTAGCACACACTTTTATTCATTTGCCTTTTGTGGCATATTCGGATATGGATATCCATAAAAATGGAGTTGAAGAATATCCAGGCCTTACATAACCCCTTTCTTTACACGTGGCGAGGGCCCACTAAGGACACTTGTAAATAGCGGACGCTGACACCCCACTGTTTTTTTTTTAATCGGAGCTGACACCCCACTATCTAACCCTAAGAAGCAGCCATCCAAGTTGGGCCCGGTTATCAGGTAGAGGAGTCGGTTGTCGTTTTATTGCGATGCCGTGTGAGCTAGGGTAACTTGATCGTGTCGATCGTCTCAGCACCGATCTCAATTTCCTCAAGCAGGCTATCTTCAATGTTCAATATCGGACAGTAAATTTAGATAAAGGTGATTGATAAAATGATTAGGGGATAAATATAAAAAGATGCGATGGAATTACACATTATGTGTGCGATATTATATGCGCCTAAAAATTTGGCGGCCAAGTGAGCCCTCAATCAACTAGTACGTACATGCATGCATGCATGATTGTCCCCTCACAATTTCACGCTGACATATTAACATGAGGAAGGATGGAGCTTTTACAAAGGATTTATACACGGGATGGATGAGAACTAATGTTGAAGGATATATATATATATATACTTGCATCTTAAATTCTTAATGGGCCGGAGGGATTTATACACATATTAACATGCATGCGTGCGTGCGATTTCTGATGTGGCACAATTTGATTTGGTTGGGTTCAACTCTTTAAGCACTGGTGGAGGGATTGGCACGATCCCAAAGAGGTGGAGCCGAGTTCATAAAAAGTAATGGGCCGGGCGGGGCCGGGTTGGGACCCAGGGGACCATGAACTTCGAGTGTTAAAGCCTTGGACTTTCTTATCATTATTGCTGGAACTTCGAGTGTCAAAACCTTGGACTTTCTTATCATTGTTGATTCTCAACTCAGTCCGTGGGGGACCAAACTTTTCAGTGAACATTTGGAATTTGGATGGCCCTTCACTTTTGAATATTTCATTGTTTGAATGTTGAGAATTTTGATTTAGACTACTACAAAATATAAGAGAGAATTGTGAACAAGTATGTACGTTTAATTTACATGCATTGAATTAATCAAAGTCATTTAAGGCTCTACGTGTGTTTAAATAAAACATATTCACATCATAATATTTATGAATTCGAAATCAAAATTAAAATAAATGGTGAATTCGGTATTAGACTGTAGAAAAAAAAAAACCAATAAAGTTAGGACTCAAAAGGATGATAAAACCCGTCCAAAATCAAGGAAGCTCCTTATGATTCGATGTGGATGTTCGACTTTTTTTACCCAGATCACAAAGGCGCAAACCATCATAATTCATTTTTCCGATTTTCTCTATATAATTATTGCATGGTAAAGGAAAGTCATATTCTAGTACAAATGTGAATGCGTGTGAATCTTGTGTTTTCGTCATCCTCGACTTAGACTCTTTTAGCTTTAGGGAAAGGGTTGCGCGGCCTTTTAGCTTTGAGGTTCTCCAAAAAAGCAACTCTCGATCTTATCTCTCCAAGACTCCAACGGGGTATATAGCAAATGAGTTTATTCATTGAAGAGAGATAGTCCAGCTTAATTTGCAAAGTTGATCATCCATTTAAAATTAAAAGCATCGTTTTATGAAAGTATGAAGTTGGTAAAGTTGGTACATAAAAGAAAATTGTTTGTGTAGTCATATTTCTCTATGAACATGCCTTATTTGTTTCTTGCGGTTTTTGGTCATTAGCTAGGTGGGGAAACAAGAGCAAGATAGGCAGATGGAAATAGGGTCAATCCTGCCACTCGAACGACTGTGCATAATAGCATAATGCGGCCGCCTTTATTGGGCCCAGGTCCTGATTAAATACTGAGATGGGCTTGGTGCTTTGTATTGTATCTGAGGCCCAATTGACAATTGTAGATCGGATTTGTATTGTATGCCGGCCGCCTTCCTTTCTTCTCTGCAACAAAACTTCGGGGCCGTGTACCTGGGTGGAAGACCTCTGCGTTTTTGCCATTTTGGGTCCAATGGTATCCAATTACAAAGTCTAATCGATATATGTTTAGATTTCCGGTCGATTCAATCAATCGACCTTAATTGTCATTTTTTAATCAGAAAAGTTAATTTATATCAAGAGAAAATAAATATAAATAAATAAAAAAAAAACAGCCCAGACAAACAAAATAAAATGTAAAGGTTAAAACAACATGGTCCATAGGCAAATAATAATTGTACAATTTAAAATCACTGAAAAATTATAGAGCTACCACGTGGCCCATAAAACATATAATGTCTATGTTGATGCAGAAATCGTCCGAACTTGTAGAATTCCTTCTTGATCCCTACACACAATAATAAGAAACAAACGAGGTTAAGGTTGAAGCCCGGGGGGTGGTTCAACCAAGAACACTCCGATGCCAAAGTCAGTTTAATCGAGAAAAATAAACCGGCAGATATGAGTTTTTAATTACCTTTAGAGGTGAGTGAGGCCCTGTGTTTATAGTGAAGTCTCGTGGGTCACCGGAGCGTCTGATTGGTTGAAAGAAATAGTGTTTAATAGGTGATTCTACCGAGAGAAATCACTATTATTAACTATATAAATAATAATAAATAACTCACATAGAGATTATTTATTATTGACATTGATCTGATTAATTGATATATTTAATTGAAAAATATATTAAATTAATGTGGAGATCGTTTGATGTCGTCGTCGTCTATTCCAAGGATAATATCGACATTTTGAGAGTTATGGGCTACGTGGCAGCTCCGTAATTTTTGTTGATTTATGGTTCCACAAATGCCCCCATATCGCTTAGGAATTCAAGGAATTTTAAGGGATGTAATTTTTGTTGTGGTCTCGATAAACCAATTTGAAGTAGGAGTCCATCTTGAATATTCCTCACGCGTGTATTAGAATTCAATTGAATCCAAGTTGAAGTAAGAAATCACCTGCTCTGGGCTTGACTTGATGTTGAAATACAAAGTCTCACGATCAAAATTTAGCTCTATATTGAATTTAGAGACCCAAAAGGAATTAGGGTTTGTTTTTCTATTTAAGATGGAGCATGAGTAGCCTCCATTCTCAAAAAGAAAAGCCTAATCTCATTCATCTTGTCATGTGGCTAGTGGTGTGGGAAAAAGAAAAATTGTTTTTTTTTTCTTTTTCATGTCGTCATTGCAGGGAAATGAGGAAGAATAATATTCTTTCTATTTTCATCGCTCTTCTAGTAATTGTGTTCTCTTTTGTCTGCAGGTGGACGATCAAAAGGGTTGATGGTGTGACAAATATGTCAAACGGGCAAAACGGGGGACCTCCTGATGTGGCGAGGAGAGGTTGGCGCCTTGCCAGTGGAATTGCAGGAGGAAGGATGTCTGTGTGCATGGCGCAATTCAAGTTCTTCTTTACGCCCATGTCTGGTGTAGGCATTGATTTTTTTTTGTTTTTTGGTTTTTTTTTTTTTTTGCCGTTAGTAGCTTGCATTCATTGTTTCCTTTTTGGTGCCGCACTGCCGTAGCTATCAATTGATAGCTGCTTATTGTAATATATATATATATATATATATATAATAAAATATATTATATATTTATTATATTTTAGTATATATAAATGAATATATATATATTCTTTTGTTCAGTTTCGATCTTTTGCAGATTCTAAGAGTTGTGGATATCTGATTGCAATTATTCAAGCGGTGGTGCGCTCTACTCTTCGAGACGATCATTTCAAGATGTATGAAGGCATACTTATGTTGTAGTCTTGAAGACCTCCTTTGTGGAGTACCATCTGGTGGCGTGTCCGGAACTTATTAGAGCTTCTGACTTCAAGAAATTGCGGACTTGGCATCAAGACGCTCTTCCAGTCGACATGCTTGTAGTGCTTTGTGGATGGAAGAACTTAACGCATCGACGCACTTGTCATCTTTAAGTGTGGGCGGAGCTAACATCAAGGCCTTCAACGGGGAAGGTGCATCAGAATGCAACCTGAGGTGCAGCAAAGTGCAAGACGAGGTGCAGTAGAGTGTAAGGCGAGGTGCAGCAGAGTGCAAGACGAGGCATGGTACGACTACAAGGCGAGGCATGGTACGACTACAAGGCGAGGCATGCTGCAAGTGCGAGGCGAAAAATGATGCAAGTGTGAGGCGATGCATGATGCAACTACAAGGCGAGGCATGCTGCAAGTGTAAGGAGAGAGGCATGTTGCAAGCACGAGGCGAGGAATGCTACCAGTGGAAGTGTGAGGCGATGCATAGTGCAACTACAAGGCGAGGCATGTTGCAAGTGCGAGGCGAAGAATGATGCAAGTGCGAGGCGATGCATGGTGCAACTACAAGGTGATGCATGCTACAAGTGTCAGGGCCCACCCCAGGATTAGGGACTAAACCCTGCTCCCGTCTGACTTAAGCATGACACGAAGGCCAAACTGATGTCCAACCTTCATGTGACACGTAAGTCGGACAAGAGATTTTCAATATGACCGTCCAAAACTTCTGAACTTCCTAGAGTGCGCAGAGTCTACTGTGGAACGTACGTGTGATGTCTCCGTCTCTCTCGATCAACAGCCCGCGCCGCAACAACCTGGAGGGTATCGAAAACACAAAAATACTGTGAGTGGACAAAAAGAAAGTATAAATTGAAAAACATTCATCAGAAAACACATACATTTATACCCTCCGTTTAAAAGCCAATGCATGCATATCAAGTTCATTTCATAAAACCACGTACGAAAAACCAAACACATTTTCTTTTTTCCAAATCCCGGGCCTCAGCCCAAAACTATCGAAAAACCGTTTCCTCCGGGCCACTGCCCAAAATCTCAGAAAACCATTATCATCAATTCTCAGTGAAATCCAAAACACATTTGCAACCACATTCTCATCCATCGAACCTACTAGATCTATCCGAATCTTTAAACTCCCGAGTCTTTAAACTCAATAACCAGGCCTCAATAATTCGAGTCTTTAAACTTCGAGTCTTTAAACTCAACAGGCCTACGGGGGAAATATCAATATATCCGAGTCTTTAAACTCCCGAGTCTTTAAACTCAATCTGGGTCTTTAAACCCAATCCGTGGCCGTCCCCCGTCAATCACAATATCCGGGTCTTTAAACCCAATAACCAGATCCAGCAAATCCAATCCAAAACTTTTTGAAAACCATTTGAAATCCATATCCAAACCCGAATCCGAAACCGCTGGTCCGAAGCCCTTCAGGCATCTAGAACCGCCATTCCGAATCCAAATCCAGAATCATATCCACCTCATTTCCAGATCCGAGTACGCAACCATCATTCCGTAAGCCGGCATCTGGAATAATCATTCCGAACCCAAACCCGGAATCCAATTTCAAGTCCCAAATCGAATCCCGAATCGTCACCCGGAATTTCGATTCCAAAACCCGAAATCACATTTCTCAAAACCACTTTTCTGAACTGGGCTTCAAGCCCGAAAACCTTTTTCCGAAATCTTTTTTACTTTTTTTGAAATCAAATCGTATTTCAAATCCCAAAATCAATTCATTAAACTAAGTTAAAATCACATATCCATCAAAATCTCGTAAAACGTGAATTACCGTAAATTCCTCGAAAAACGTGCAAAAACCGTAAACCATCACAATCATAAATCAAATCATAGAATCACGTATATAAAACATATAAAAACATATATGCATGCATCAAGAGTTAGAAAGCAAAGTCCACTCACAGACCATTCCGACGTCGCCTCGATACGCGCGCACTTCCATCGTTTCTGACCATTCCACTATCCTCGGCTTTCCCGAACCTGTCCAAAACCCACACTAAGGTCACTAACTACTTTACAAAGGTCAAACGAAAACCCCATAATTTTCCCGTATTTTCCACTATTTTTAACTGAGTCCTAAAACCTTCGGGTACCCCGAAACATATCGAGTCGATGTCCGATTAACTCGAAACCAGTGCCAAAATGTTCGTTACATCGATTAGACTAAAAACCATGTTGGACACTTCCCCGGATTCTGCCCCACGCGCCCTCACGCGCCGCCCAAAGGGGCTGCCCGTGGGAGCCACGCGCCCAGCACAGTGTCATCGTCTTCCCTGGGAAAACCTGGTCCGACCGGTTCGGTTCAGCCGTGAACCGGCGTTCACGGTTCTTACACATTTCGATTCATTTTTTAAATCTTTTACTTCCACTAGGTTCGTCCTTTTACTAGCAATCTATTTAACTACTAAAATCGCGAAGTAACGGTCTACAACTCACCTCCTAGACTCGAAGAACCTAGGATCACCAAAGTCACTCAACCAAGCTTAAAACTTCACGAATTCCATTTTGAACAAATCGGGAAAATAGGGGACCAGAGTCTTACCCATGCCTCTGCTCACCACTGTGAGCTCCACCGCGTCTCTGAGCATCCCTCCATCATTCTTTCATCCTCTGAACACCACCACAAGTCACGGTTTGATCAAATAAGATTGCACTTCAACCACGACCCCCCTCTCTGTTTTTCTCTTTGCACGACTTAAACCAGCACAACACTTATAATTGCCACCGTGAAAGTGGCTAGAAGCCACTAGACAGTGACCAGGTGTCACTCACCCAATGGACACAGCCCCTAAGTAACCAATTACAACCGTCCACTTGTCCTTATCCTGTCTGCACAAAATCCAAGGAATAAAAAGACTGAAATACCCCTCCAAGTCCAAATTACCATTTTGCCCTTCACCTTCCTAGAACCATATCTTATCCGTACGAAGTCCAATGAAGGCGTGCCGCCTGTCGCTGAACTCGGGACATCTAGATCTATCTCACAGTCCTCGGTCTACGTGTCAAAATCTTATCGTGTGAAAAGTCAACTTTTCCCCTTCGTTTAACCAAATTACGGTAATGCCATCAACCTTCCGAACATCATAACTTCCTCCTCGGATGTCGGAATCGGGCGTGCCACCTGTCTACGGACTCGTGACGTCTCGAACTACGTCACTGTCATCGGTCAATATCCAATTGACCACCCGAACTAAAAGTAAACTTTTTGCCCGAACTAGGGGCAAAATCGTCATTTGCACTGTCCGTCCGAATACCTCCGACTAATCACCGATTAGACTCACTAATCTATTACTATTCACTTTGCTAATCCCGGCTCTCGGGACGGGTCGTTACAACAAATGCGAGGCGATGAGTCCCATCACTTGGAGTGCGACGTGTCACAATCCAGCAGAGTGCAAGACGAAATTAGAGCAGAAGGTGATGCACTAGATGGAACGAGGCTCTCTTTCCAAAGATTACACTCCAGGTGCTTAGTGGGTAGAAGAGCTCAGCGCATGGACGGACTCGTCATCTTCCAGTGCGGGTGGAGCCAACATCGAGACCTTCAACGGGGGAGGCGCAAAGCTCCATGACTTGAAGTGCGGCGTGTCAAGGTGAGGCGTGATCCATCCTCAAAGCAAGGCGCCCATGACGTTAGCCGAAGTGCATGTGGTGTCATGAAGTAACTGAAGCTTTCCAAGGAGTTTCTTCGGATAACAGATGGCCTTCCAGAGACTTGATCTTCAAGGCCTTACTGAGCTCAAAATGGGGTGGTAACAAGGCGGAACATAGAATGGAGGATCAATCATGGCCCCTGCAAAGCTCGAAACTTCATACATCATCGCCTAATTGAAATAACAGAGCTTGGAGATGCCATCATCTAGACGCTGAAGCTAAGCAGCGTGAAGACACATGACACCAAACCATTGTTTCGTCTTGGAGTTGAAAGCCAAGCTGCTTTGTAGCCGTTGTCGAGTCAAGCAGTGGTGGAGTCGCTTTTGTGAAGCCAACTATGCCAAGTAGGCGATGTTGAGAAGATTGTCCCCATTGTTTGAAGAATGTCATGGACGATGTGTCACTAGAAGTCCACAATGGGATGATTGAAGGCCTTCAAGGCTTGCTCATGGGTTGACGGAGAGACTCTGAGGTCGTGTCGTTCCTGGTAACGAGCTTCATGATCCTTCTTGGCTCGTAGCTTGATCTTAGCATTGAATACATGTGTGAGCATTCAACTTGTAAATTTCCAACTTCTTTAATTTTCATTAATAGAAGCCTTCCATTTTTTTTGAGTGTTTTGTGATTTTTGGCAGATTTGACCTTTGTGTAATAAATTTGGTCTTCTGACTTTGTTTTAGCACCGAATTGAGTGCCGTTGGTGGGGTTGGAAAGCTGAGTTCCATAATTTTCTACTTCCATCAAGCTTGTTCCAAGATGATCCAAATTAAGCCTTGTAGGATTGGTCGAATCTTGTGCTCGTGACCTGGTTCATGCAGTTGACCTTTGTGTGCAACAATACTCGCGGGGAACTCTTCACAACTTGGAATTGAGTGAGATCAAAGGCGTTGGAAAGCTACCTTTTATATCTTTCTAAATACGTCAACCTCATGTCAGGGTGATCAAAATTCAGTGGTCTATGACTGAATGAATCTCGTACTAGTGCGCTGGTATGTGCAGTTGACCTTCGCTTACAAAAACGTTTTCTGGGAACTCGTCACAACTCGGAATTGAGTGAGGTCAGCAGCATTGGAAAGCTGACGTCCGTATATTTTTAGGGCCATCAAGCTCATGTCAATGTGAGCAAAATTGAGTGATCTATGATCAAATGAATCTCGATCCCATGCACTGAAATGCAGAATTGGACTTCGATGTTAAAGCATTTGCCCACTGTTTGTCATGGCCTGGTGGTTGCCCCTCTTGGTGGCGTGGTCTGCATGGTAAAGACTTGTTGTGCTCTACGTGGCAAAAATTTTGAGCTCTTCGCATGGTGAAAGCTTCGAGTGCTTCGTATGGCGAAGGCTTAGAGTGCTTCGCATGAAGATGGCTTGGAGTGCTTCGCATGGCGAAGGCTTGGAGTGCTTCACATAAGAAAGGATTGAAGTGCTTCGCAGGGCAAAGACTTAGAGTGCTTCGCGTGGTGAAAGCTTGGAGTGCTTCGCATGACGAAGGCTTGGAGTGCTTTATAGGGTGAAGACTTAGAGTGCTTCGTGTGGTGAAGGCTTAGAGTGCTTCGCATGGCGAAGGCTTGGAGTGCTTCGCATGGCAAAGACTCGGGTGCTTTGCGTGGCAAAGGCTTGGAGTGCTTCACGTGGCGAAGGCTTGGGGTGCTTCGCGGGGCGAAGGCTTCGAGTACTTCGCATGGCGAAGACTCGGGTGCTTTAAGTGGTAAAGGCTTGGAGTGCTTCACGTGGCGAAGACTTGGGGTGCTTCATGGGGCGAAGGTTTGGAGTGCTTCGCATGACGAAGTCTTAGAGTGCTTCGCATGGTGAAGGCTTAGGTGCTTTGCGTGGAAAAGTCTTAGAGTGCTTTGCATGGCGAAGGCTTGGAGTGCTTCGCATGGCGAAGGTTTGGAGTGCTTCGCATGGCGAAGACTCGGGTGCTTTGCATGGCAAAGGCTTGGAGTGCTTCGCGTGGTGAAGACTTAGGGTGCTTCGCGGGGTGAAGGCTCGGAGTGCTTCGCATGGCCAAGGCTTATGTGATTTGCATGACAAAGGCTTAGAGTGCTTCGCGTGACGAAGGCTTAGAGTGCTTCGCGTGACGAAGACTTAGAGTGCTTCGCGTGGCGAAGACTCGGGTGCTTTGCGTGGAAAAGGCTTGGTATGCTTTCTAAACAAAAGTGTAGGCGATAAGACAATTTTATTAGACGTTGGAACAAAACATCTTGAATCTTATTGGAAGATACTATGTGGAGACGAATGGTGGAGACGATGACGTCTGAATCTGGCGCCAAAGGTCATCCTCCAAGTCTCTATCACGTTGAACTCCCTGAAGGTGTCGATCTAGCATCCTTCGGACGTCTTCAGCGTGCAATGGACCTTTGTGACGGGGATTTCTGCGTTGGGTCAAGTGGCGTTGACTCCCTCGAGTTGCAGGGGGAATGGCACTCGAGCTTGTTGGGGAGTAGGTCTCATCCTCCTCGCTTCGATCGTCTGTGCTTCTCGAGTTACGATAGGTCTATCTATCTGCGTGAGTGTGTGACGCACGGGAGACTGCCTGCTGCTGTCGCCTGAGGCACGGGTAATCAATGAGCGAAAGTGCTCCAGGGCGTCCTCTGAGTTGCTCTCGAGCTGGAAGCCTCGATCGTTCTTGGCCTTTTGCTCTGGGGGTGTAGCTGTAACAATACGTCCCGAGAGCCGGGATTAGTAGTGTGATTAAGGTGGGATTAGTGAGGTTAATCGGTGGTTAGGTGGTCCTGATAGGTCCGTGAGCGTAGAATGACGATTTTACCCCTAGTTCGGGCAACTGCTCTAGAGATTTGTGCAGAGAGAGGGCAGATGGACGGCTGGGATGGAGCCATTTGGTGAGAGAATGAAGTGGATGGTGACACGTGCTAAAGGTGGAGTGGTTTCTGGTGAGTTCCAGTGTGTGCACGGTCCTAATTAATTGGGTGCAACCGTGTGTGTTCGTGGGTGTTCGAGTGAAACAGAGTGAGGCGGTGAGGGAAATTGAGAGAATTGATCGATGATGGTGTGTGTGCTAGTGAGTTGTAAGTGTGTGCGATTGATCAGAGCATGAGAGGAAGACAGTGAGAGGGTTAGAAGAGGTGATGGTGGTGTGTGGGTGAGTGAGAGTCGCGGGGAAAAAAACCAGAGAAAACAGAGAAGACTGAGGGCTTGTGGTGGTGTTGTGGCCGTGTGCGGGTGCGATTGACCTCGAGAGGAGACTGAGGCGACGCTGTGGACTCCAAGGAACACGGCGGCGAGCACGGCGGTGGGCGGTTGCAGGTAAATTCTAATCTCCGTGTCTGTGCCCTGTTTTTCCGTTGAGTTTTGACTTGTGAGTCGTGAGTCTAGAGGTCGAATCGAAGTCCATAGGGAGGTCTAGGGGACTCAGTGGAGGTCTGGGCTTCTATTGGTTGTGCTGCCGTGACGGGTGGTGCACGGTGGGGGTTAACACGACGGCGGGTACTCTGGTGCTCTGTTTTGCCGTCGATGATCGAACCTAAAGTCGTGAAGTTTGGGAGTGAATCGACGGTTAGGGTGAGTTGGGTTAGGTTTAGAAGGGTCCTAGGAACCGTCTGGTGTTGCCACCGTGACGGGAGGTGACCTGGGTGGCTGGGAAGGAAAACAGAGCAGAGATCGGGTTTTGTTTCGAGCTTCGGTCGACGGTTTAGGGGCCGTGTCGAGGTCTAAAGAGGATAGGGATGGACAGAGTAGGTCTGGACGATGAAGATGGGGAAGAAAGGGAAGGAAATGGAGACGGGACGGCAGAGAACCGTTCTCGCCGGTTCGATTTACAGATACTGTGTCGAACCGGGTCTGCTCAAGGTAGCTGATGCACTGTAGCAGGCGCGTGAGGGCCACGCGCAGCCACTTTGGGCGGCGCGTGAGGGCGCGTGCGGCGGCGGTTGGAGAAACGGTGAACTAGGTTTTTGGTCCAGGAGTTATGTTGAGTCCATTGGAAGTGGTTTCGGGTTAATCGGACGTCGTTTGAGTTTAGTTTCACGAGGGTGAAGGTTTAGGGTCCCAGTTTAGTACGTTCAGGACCCGGGGATTTTTGAGGGAATTTAGGTGGTTACTCGTAGACGTGTTAGTGACGTAATTTGGTGGCTGTTAACAGGACCTGGATTTCCCGAGGAAGTTGAGGAACGTGCTGGACATTCGCGACGCGATTGAGGGCTCGGTACTGTGAGTGGACCCCTTCTCTAAACTCGAGCATGCATAACTGATTTTAATTACTTGTTTTATGGTTTTCTCTGTGATTTCATGGTTATTTGAATATACGATAACTGTTTTACTTAGTTGCACGTTTTTCGAGAAATAACGTATTTGACACGTTTTACGAGAAAGTCTTGATTTCTGAATATGATGTTATGGATTTGGGATTTCAATGGATAAATGGTTTAATTGTTCATAAAGAGATTTTGTAATCGGATTTCGGTAACGGGATTTGGTTTTAAAGTCGGAAAAGTGGAATTCCGGATTTGGGTTCGGAATGACGGTTCGGGATGCCGGAAGGGCATCGGACCAGTGATTTCGGATTTGGGTTTGGATATGGATTTGGAAAAGGTTTTACAAATGGTTTTGGATTGAATTTGCTGGATCTGGTTATTGGGTTTAAAGACCCGGATATTGATTTAACGGGGGACGGGCCCGGATTGAGTTTAAAGACTCGGGAGTTTAAAGACTCGGATATATTGATATTTCCCCCGTAGGCTTGTTGAGTTTAAAGACTCGGGAGTTTAAAGACTCGGATATTATTGAGGCCTGGATTGAGTTTAAAGACTCGGGAGTTTAAAGACTCGGATAGGTCCAGTAGGTTTGATCGGAAAATGATGATTTGATTATTCACGATTTTTGATACGGTTTTATGATGTTTATAATATGATTTCTATAACTGTTTTATAGTGTTTCTATTTCTTATGATGTGGTTGATGGTGATTTGGTTTCTAATTGTTTTATGAACTGGGTTATGCATGTGGTTTCAAAACGGAGGGTGAAACTTGGTTTTTATTAAATGGTTTTTAGAACTTTTCTTTTATTATGGTCCACTCACACCTTCTGTTTTAATTGCCCTCCAGGTTGTGGAGCTAGTGCGGGGTTCCGGCGTCGAGGCAGCGTCTGAGGCATAGAAGTGACGAGCGGGATTTCCGAGTGTTTAAGTTTTTCTTCCACGTGCGTGTAATTGTCATCGGTTTTTTATTTCCTTGTATTCATACTATGCTCTGTAAACTCTAACTTCGGTTTTTATTGAGTGCTTTCTCCTGCGTCTGACTGTTTTTGTGTCGGGGTGTCAGACGGGAGCAGGATTTACCTCGGGTTTCGGGGTGAAACCGGGGTGGGTCCTGACAGTAGCTTTCTTTCCCTGAATTGCTTAGCGACGTGTCTCGGGACATTGTCTGGCAGCGAACATGCTCCTTGCTGGCGCGTCTCGGGATGTCCCTTGGTGTCCCGCGAGGTTTACTGCACTTCTCGGAGGTTCAGGATGTCCCGATGTCTCCCAATAGTTGTTGTAGGAGCTCTGATTGGGTCCGAACTTGGTTGCTCAGTTGCTCAACCTGCTGCATCAGTCCAAGCCGCGGAGGTGAGCCCCTAGATGCTTGCTCGTGATGAGTAGCATGTCGGGGCGTACGTCACGCGCCTTTAGTCTGATTTGATGGGCCACGTCTTTCTAGAGCTTGGGTGTTGACATGTAGGTTGCGTAGGGTGTCCAAGTGCCTCCTTAGGTCCAAGTCGGCAGGGAGCTGATTCGGGACTCTTAGAGATGTTTCTCATGCTAGTAGTCTGTCTGTTCGTTGGAAAAAAGCTGCCCCTACCCCCGTCGAAGGTAGGGGATTCACAGTAGCAGTAACTATGGGGAATGTTCTGAAACTGAACGTAGGTGTCCAATCTGGCATTCCGGATGGTAGGTGAATTGATGCGTGGCATGGGCCATGTGGGAGACGGGAAAGTAGTTCCTCTGGAATCTCAGGTAGCTGTTCGCTCACGGCAGCAATCGCAGCAGCGGATGTGGCAGCCTCAGAGGCCCGTGCGGATCGGCGTGTTCTGGCCATCTGAGGAATGGTAAGTGTTGAAAGTAGAATGGAGTTTTTTCGAGGAAAAATTAAGGAGCATGCTTTGAGTATTTCTCAAATCGGCTCTCAATGAAAGCACCAGTTGTTGATGCAGAAATCATCCGGACTTGTAGAATTCTTTCTTGATCCCTACACACAATAATAAGAAACAAACGGGGATTAAGGTTGAAGCCCCGGGGGGTGGTTCAACCAAGAACACTCCGATGCCAAAGTCAGTTTAATAGAGAAAAATAAACCGGCAAAGTTTCGATATGAGTTTTTAATTACCTTTAGAGGTGAGTGAGGCCCTGTATTTATAGTGTAGTCTCGTGGGTCACCGGAGTGTCTGATTGGTTGAAAGAAATCGTGTTTAATAGGTGATTCTAGCGAGAGAAATCACTATTATTAACTATATAAATAATAATAAATAACTCACAGAGAGATTATTTATTATTGGCATTGATCTGATTAATTGATATATTTAATTAAAATATATATTAAATTAATGAGGAGATCGTGTGATGCCGTCATCGTCTATTCCAAGGGTAATATCGACATTTTGAGAGTTATAGGCTACGTGGCAGCTCCGTAATTTTTGTTGATTTATGGTTCCACAATCTAAATTTTCCATGATCGATGTTTGCAAGAATCAATAAGACTTTTGCGAGCGTGTTTGAATTTTGTTGAACAATTAATGTTTTCATTGAGAGCCGAATTGAGAAATACTCACGTAAGGGCTCTCAAGTTCATTCATAATTCGTCAACGTTGTTCGTCATTCATCGTTCGTCGTTCATCGACTTGTTCGAAGATCTTGAACTTTGTTCATTATTCATCAGAATTTCCGCACAAATCAGTATGGTTAGAACACATCGATCTGTTAGATCATCTGAAATAGTGTTTCAACGTCAGCAGCTCAGACTAGGAACGGAGCACACACAGTGACTCTAGAAGAACACCAAAGCCATACCCCTCACGTGACTATCACGGTACTCATAGTGATACAGGGACCGATTACAACTTTTGGTTTTGAAACTTTCTCTATCCCAACAACTCCTACACCCGCATTAGGAGAAAGGACTATAGCTTTTCAGCAAACTGACGGGCGATTGGTGAGAGATATGTCAAGGAAAAATCAATCCCATGCAAACAAGGATCTACAAGTATTCTTGGATGGACTCCATGCCGTGCTAGGACAAAATCAAGTGCATGAGGAACTTGATGCATACCACTAACTCCTCGACACAGGGTGGGGGTCTTGACGTGAGACACATCAGATGCGAGCATCTAGACGCCCGTTCCCTCAAGACAACCTATCACAACAAGTTGAAAAGGGATTTCAGGAAAATATGGACCACAGTAACTTTGATGCATGTTATGATTTGTGGATCTCACAGGTTACGTTGTGATTTTAACTAAAATCCTGTTATTGTTTTTAACTGTATGCATGCATGTTTTAAAAACTGGAAGGTAAAGGTTTATGTTTTCAAAATATATTTTCAAATGCTTATTTTTGTTCACTCACACTTTTAATGGTTTTATTGACCCTCCAAGTCGTTACATGAATATCAAGACTGATCTGGAGGATGAGGTATGACCAGAACATCAGTATCATTATCCCTTGTCTGACATGTGTTTAGCGTATTTTTTGAAACTTCGATTTATTTGTAAAATGGGAACAGAATCATGCACAATTATCAAAAAAAATTTGGGAAGGGTCCTGTCAGTCCAATTCAACACTTCCACCTCCCATGAAGGGGAAACTTTCTGCTCAAAGGACAACCAATCAATCAACCAAATAAGTAAATTGATCAGACTTAATCAATTTCAAAACTCCCTCAAAATTTTCTTTGGTTTAAAGACTCGCCTCTTTAAACACAACCTATTTCTTTCGATATATGATCAAGATTCAATTCTCTTCTCATCCTCTCTCAGTTGTTGAACGAAGAACAAGAAGTTTTCCTTCGGGACCTGACTAGCATCTCAGTTAGCTTTGAGACCCTCTTACATTCACCTTTATCGGACTTGCTTCCACTGCTAGTTGTAAAGGCCATCAAACACCACCCTTATCCCGACTGCCACTTATATTAGTCTTTGAGGTATCCAAACACAGAGGCGGAACCAGGATTTTTTTCCAGGAGGGTCAATATGTATAAAAGTAACCTTTTTTTTTTGTTGACAAAGATTATAGTTCATAGTAATGAAAAAAACGTTAACTTAGATATTTAAAATGTTAAATTTTGAATTTTTAAGGAAGTGCCTGATTTTTTTTTTGTCAAATATACAACACATTATTCATAGGCTAAACTAAAATATGATTTTCTTTTTCTTAGTCTAAGTTTAGCTAATATTGCTAAAAATGCTCTTAAATCGTTTGCAACAAGCTAGCTAAATGAATTTTTAGCTCATAGTTTATAAAGATTGCCTCAAAATTAATCTTCTACAACACTGGCATAAATTTAGAGATAATAAGTGTGTTTTACATGAAATCTCATTTCTTTCTTATAAATTCTCAACTCTTCATAGATTATATCCAATATTTAACAGATGAGTCATAAAAGTGAAGCATTCTATATGTTATAATGCGAGACGTACATTTCTAAGCATTAATTATTATTATTTAAAATATAAAATTTATTTAACATTTATTTAAGCATTAAAATTAACGATCAACTTTGTTTCTTTTCTCCAACTTCTTGAAAAGTATCAGAGAATAATTTCTTCAAATAAACTGGTTTCTATAATATATATATATATATATATATATATATAATTCTCAAATGGTTTGGGTTTGGGGTGCAGTTGGGGTTGGCTTACTTCAAAGAATGGAGGAGAGGAGAGTAGAGAATGGTATGTGGGTAAGGCTGACTTTCTTTTAGAAATTGAAGAAAACAAAACGGACATGAATGCATCGTTTCATTAAAAAAAACAAAAAATATTAAAAGAAGCAAACGGTGACGTTTTGATGAATTATTTAATAACAATACCTCAAGTCGTCTTCTTTTTGTTTCTCTTCGTAGTGCTTCTGTGAATTAAGCACCGCCATTAACTACTTTTTGTTTCGGGGCTTTAGGGTCATTCATTTGTTGTGGCTTACGGTAGTTCATTCGGGAGAATTTGGTTTCGAGCACCCAAGTATATAAGCAATTATGGGTAAAACTAAAAGAAGGGTAGGGTCAACCTACTCCTTATTCAAGGATTTTCTAACACCCCTTCTTTGGTCCGCCATTGTCCAAACACCTCATCTCATCCTTAACGCCTCGACGTCGCTTGAATGCTCTACCAACCTATGACATGTTTCGAATTGATGTTCATTCGGTTGATGATTTTTAAAAGGTTTTGCTTGCTTAAGGCTAGATTGGGAAATAAATAATTTACTTTTGCACCTGTAATTTTACTTCTCACATTCCAATACTAACACATTTTCTCTTGTACCTTGCTTTTCATTGCAATATAACTAGATTTTCTTAAGGAGATATAAGTATTTGGGATGTCAGGACCCGACCCTCCTAGGTCACGACCCGACTTTAGCACGATATTATCTGTTTTGGGCCTCCTCGCCCTCACGTTTTTGTTTTCTGGAGCTCATGGTGCAACTTTCCAGGGGGTCACCCATCATGGAATTGCACCAACCTCAATTCGCTTACTTTGGAGTTCTACCCGAACCCAAAACCACTGAGCTCCCAAAAGGCCTCATGCTAGATAGGTGTGTACCTACCCCTTTAAGACACACCACCATTCCCCTCCTAGACCATTCCCCCCTCGCAGAAATGTGGGATCGTTCACCGTTCCCTTCAGGACACGGGTCTTACACGGGATATACCAATCAGTGTGTCTCATGACTAGCTAAATCGTGCAACCATCTATGTTTTTTGGTCCAATACTATCATTCGGACTTGAGGAAATTTTTGTTACTAACTACTAGTTCACTAAAATAAAAAGCTGCTAACTTGAACATCATGTAAATCATATAAACTTGGACTAGATTGGAAATAAAATTTATTAAAGTCTTTGAATGCATTAAGAAGAAGACAGAGAAAAGACCATACAAATTATTTGTGCGCTTGCCTCACAATCACTTGATTATAAGAAAGGTTCGTAGGCCACAAATGGAACTCATCTACATTAGCCAATAGCAATTTCTACTAGTAGCACGCCTACGTTAAAGGAAAATAAGACCTATTTGTTTCATGATCAACCAATCTAGAGATAGACTATAACTCGAAGCCACTTTAATCCATTGTTTTTAAACTATCCAACAATCCATAAAACACCTCACTGGGAGACCTATGTGGTTTCAGACATGCTATCGCATAAATACTTTTTGGACAGAACAAATTGTAAAGAATAACTACGTAAGAAACCAACATGTTAGGCAATAATTTTTTTCCCTTATAATTGTCTATATATTTCGTTCGTATTAGATTAACACAAGTTTTTCGTTTTTTTTCTAACTGCCATCCAAACCCATCTTACTTGGTTTAGTTCAATTTTCTACAACAACTAACCAAAAAGGTAAATAAATCCAAACTAACCCAATCAGCCTATTTCAGTTTCCAATTTGAAACGGATTTTCGATATCAGTTGTCAATCTGTATTCATTATCAACTTTGGCGTGGTTAATGAAAATAACCAGCATACACATTATTACCTATCTAAGGAGTAGATTGTGATTTACACATCATTATTAACTTTCGCATGATTTCAGTAGCAAAAAAATGTCTATACCTATCTATATGTATTGAATTTATTGATGCAAAAATTGTACCAACGAGACTGTAAAGACACGCACGCACGCCAAGACACAAAAAAGTACGTGGTTCACCCAAATCGGGCTACATCCACGATGTTGCCTATACCTATCTATATGTATTGAATTTGTTGATGCAAAAATTGTACCAACGAGACTGTAAAGACATGCACGCACACCAAGACACAAAAAAGTACGTGGTTCACCCAAATTGGGCTACGTCCACGGTGTTTCCTCACTCTCATTAATATCATAGTCTTTTTACATAGTACAATTGGCTTAGAGCCTTTAGGGAGAGAAATTAGTATATGTAGAGAGAAGGAGAGGATGAGTGTAAAAAGAGAGAGCCCTTTAATTGGAGAATGGCTCCCTATTTATACAAGTCATCTAGGGTTAGGTCATAATGGTGATGGGCGTCTATGGGCCTCGTGTGATCTTTAAGGTCTTTCAGTGGGCTTGTCTCGTAGTCCAGTCTAGTATTTATGCAGGCCCGTTGCTTGGTCAAATGTCACGTCAACAAGTCCCCCAATTCTTGACTGAGGTGGACTGCCTCGGTCGAGGACTTTCAAGTAAAGTGTATTAACCGAGCAACTCCTCATTTTGTACTGCTCAGTTCGGTGTATCATCAGTCCCCCAAGTCCTCGGTCGAGGTAGGATGCGGAAGAGGAAAGGCCCGGTAGTGTGTTGTATGTCTGAGTGAATTGACGTTGTAGTGATTGTGCTCTGGTAGTTCCCCGGTGAGTATGACTCCAAGTTTGAGTCTGTCTGCTTGTGAGTGATTCTTTGATGTACAGTTGTGTCATTCGGCATGTGAGCTAGGTGTAGCGTTGAAAGTAGGCTGAGTAGATGAGCGACTCAGTATGCATTAAACTGATGTGGGTGCTCGGTAGTGTGTCGAGCGTATGTATGAGTTCATGTATGCTTGACATGGATGAGTGTTTATGTACGTCAGCACGCACGAGGGCATGCATGTGTGACAAGTATGTTGGTATGTACGAGGGCATGTATGTGTGACATATATGTATGTTATGTATGAGTGGCATGTATGTCGGTATGCATGAGGGCATGCATGTGTGACATGTATGTATGTCAATATGTGCGAGGGCATGTATGTGTGACATGTATGTATGTCAGTATGCGCGAGGGCATGTATGTGTGACATGTATGTATGTCAGTATGCGCGAGGGCATGTATGTGTGACATGTATGTATGTCATGTATGTGCGAAGGGCATGTATGTGTGACATGTATATTTGTCATGTATGCGCGAGGGCATGTATGTGTGACAGAAGGGGTGATGAGTGGAAGTGTTACCTGGTTGTATTCAGGTGTACCAAGATGTGTAGCTCGGTGCTAGCAAAGAAATGTGGGAGGTAGATGACAGGACCCGCCCCGATCCCCCTGGGACCACCCGGGACGTGCCCTGCTCCCGTCTGACACCCGTTAATAAGATACCAAAAATACCCTTATTGAAGATAAAATGCATAAAGAAAAACCATAGTTAAGTCATACATAGCACGCCACACAAATACTCAAATACAAATAGTGTCAGACAAGGGATGGTTCCCGAATACAGTTTATTGAGCACGACTCTAGACACACTACGTGCCAACCTACCCAGCAGTAGGGTTCAGGTACGCAACGTAAACCTATGCCTCTTCCTCCTCGGGATCCTCCTCCTCCTCCTCGGGATCCTCCTCCTCGATAGCACTACCTGGAGGGGTAGTAAAACAACAAAGGTGAGTGGGCCGAAACTCAAGGTTTACAAAGTAGTTTACCATTTCGAAAACATATAGCTTTTCCCCTCCGTTTTCCGAAAAGACATGCATAGTATCAAAACCACAAAACCATATAGTCATAAGCAGAATAATATCAACATAATATAATCTTTGTCACTGCACTATACATCCCAACCCTGACATCCCAGATGCCTGACGTCCCAGACGCCCAATAAGGTCACAGTCTCAAGGCTACGCGTGCCACCCGGGGTCTCAATCCCGAGTCCAAATCCCAAACCTAGTCCGAGCATGGCATTCTAGATGCCTGACGTCCCAGACGTCCAATAGTACCAATCCTGCTCCTGAGTCACTCTACGGTCCGGTCCCTCCGTAGAATGACTCCTCACAGGCAATGCGCCGTGACCGCTCCGGTGTACCTATATCCGGAGGAGATAGAATCCTAGGGTAGATCTATACAGTGCAGTACCACAGATAATATCGAGATCCATTATATATATATATATGACTCCAAACCATTCATAAACAACCAGACGGGTCTCATGCCCAAACATCGTAACACGTGCCATAAATCATACACAAGATAAACAGATACTTTTACTCAAATCACATATAGATATAGTAGCAAGTAAAACAGTTATGCATGCCGAAGTTTAGTGAAATCAAAGGCCCACTCACAGTACAATCCCGCTGCAATCCCGAGCGTAAAGCCCCATCCAAGGGTTAAAGTACAATTCCTGTCATGCCCAAAACATACGTAAAGGTCACTTTAAGTCCCTACTAAACAACTAAGAAACCCTAGACTGAAACCGGCCCGGGAAAGCCGTCCGAACACGCTTCCCAAGGCGTCAAACCCTAATTTGACCAACTTAACGATCTCCGATCGACACGAAACCACCGCCATTGGATCCGTATCGTCGAAACCTTGAAAATGGCACTGGTCCCACACAAAATACTGTTCACATGCGCCCCCCACGCGCCGGTCAACCCTCTGGTCAACAGTGCTACAGTGATGCTGACGTCAGCATGACGTCATCACTGACAGTGTCAGAGGACACGTGTCAACAGCCCATTGGTTCCTGGTCTGACAATATTCTGACATGATGACGTCATCATGACGTCACTGCTGACGTCAGCATGATGACGTCATCAGCTACAGTAACCGGGTCTGCGAATCGGGTCACCGCAGACCCACGGTTCGACCCGATCACAGATCGTGATTCCGACCACCAAAATCGATGGGATTTGTTCCTATGAACTCGTCTGAACATGTTCTATGGCTCTGTGAAATCAAAACAGATGTTTAAGTTCGAGAAATCACCTGCAAAACGACGGGGAACTGGCTGCCGGTTCTGGTTCGTCTTCTCCGGCGAGCCGTCACACTTCCAACCACAAACTCTGGTCCAAAACACTCGTCTAGTCCCCTAGGTTAAGTCTAAAAATCAACCAAACGAGTTTAACGTTAAAAACGGACGGTTCGAGGCAGGGAAGGAAAATCGGCCTTCTCGGGTTTGCAGGCTTACCGCCGCCGTGTCGCCGCCGTGGGCTGCCCAGTCCAGTCCTAAGCCGTCCAGAGGTCACAACGGTCCTAGCCCTAGGTTGGTTCAAGCCCAGAAGTCGTGGTTTGGATGGTTGGATGGTTTTGGGCCGCACGGGTTCCTCTCGGGTTTGTGGGTTTTCCGGGTTGCTCCGCCGTCCGTGGTGGTGGTGATGGCCGTCTGGAGGTGGCTGAGAGGTAGGCTGGTGTGTGGGTTGAGGCTGAGGGGTGGTGTGATCGCTGGTGTGTTTGTGCAGAGAATGAGAGGTTGCACGGTTTGAAGGAATGGAAATGAGAGAATGAATTCTCTCATGGTTTTTAAAACAAAGTGATCAGATGGAATGGAGGGCTGAGATTCAACCTGAGTTAAGAGTGAAGGGTGAGGATTTAAGGAAATTAAACTAATTAATTAATCACATGGCAGACCAAGATCCAGATTGTTGGGGATGATGTGGATGAGGTAGATGAGTGACATGTGTCACTCATCAAGGGTCCAGATTGATTGGGTTAAAGTGAATCAGATTATAATATTTTATTATTATTTTAAGTTCCGAGTCTCGGTTAGTTCGGTTACGTTCTTGACCATAACTTTTTCGTTGTAAGTCTGATTTCAGCGTGCCGCCTGTCTACGGATTCGTATTGATGAGACCTACGTAACGGTCATTGGCCCTTGTCCGTTGGACTTCCCGGGTCAAAAGTCAACATTTGGCCCCCAAATGGCCAAATTACCAAAATGCCCCTCGACTTCCGAACGTCACACCTTCTTCCTCGAACGTCGGAATCGAACGTGCCACCTGCCTATGAACTTGTGACGTCCTAAACTACGTCACGGTCACGTGTCAAAGTCCTAAATACTTCCCGAGGTAAAAGTCAACTTTTCCCCCCCTCAGGGGCAAAACGGTCAATTTACAATAAAATAATAATTACGAAAGTTCGGGTCGTTACAGTAGACCCATGCATAAGTGGATGCTGAGGAATCCACCGGTCGGGCGTCGAGCAGGTTGAAGAAGAAGTCGACATAGGGGCATGCTATGTGACGACCCAGAAATTTGAAAAAGGAAAAATTGGAAAAATTGGAACGAAATGACGATTTTGCCCCTGGTTATAAGGGTTAAAAGTTAACTTTTAGATCGGGACCTTGTTTGGACTTTTTGTAAAGATCGTTGGATAGGTCTCGAGACGATGAGTTCGTAGACAATCGGCATGCGTCAATCGGAGTTTGGATGACAAAGTTATGGGTCTATAAATGTGAAGGGCATTTTGGTAAATATGTGTGGCAAGGGCAAAATGGTAATCTGGCAGCTATGATGGCTGATTCAACTATGTTAAGGTTATGTTAACCCAATGATGAACACCTGGCACTAGGATTGAATGGCTGAGTGTCTCTACACGGCCAATTCAATCGTTCACAAAGGGATAAAAACAACAAAGAAAATAGGGGACTGGATTCAAAATTCATTCTAATTCGAACCAATTAACAACCATTCGACAGACCGTAAGGAAACTGATGAGTTTGAGAGAATTCAGAGACTGAGATAGAAAGGAAAACACGAGGGACATAGAGAAAACCCCAAAACATGTTCTTGGAAAATTGAAATTCGAATTCGAGTTGTAGGGCAACCCAAGTCGAATTAAGGTTAGATTAAGACTTATGGGACCCTTATTAGTCGATCCAAATCGAGAAACTCAAGGTTCGAAGCTCTTGGAGCCATGAACAGACATGGCGGAATTCGGGAAATCGCGAGCTTGAGTTTAGGTAATTGGAGGTAAAGGATCTCGAAATTGATTTCAAAATCATCTTTAAAATGAGTCTGTGATGTTCCCTGACTAATTAATTGAAAGAATGGATGAATATTTGATGAACTTGGATAATGAACATCCTTCAAAATTTTGAATGAAGTTGAATTGGTTTCAAGTAATTAAGATCGAAATTGATGGAACAGGCCCATAATTAAGTTCAAGTTGAAATTGGCAGGGATTGAACCGGGTCAACACGAGGGCTGAACGACCCAATTGCAGCAGAAACGAGTTGGGACGATGACTGAAGCAGTTACTGTAGCTGACGCGTGAGCTTCACACGCAGCCATTCACGGCGACGCGTGGGGGCACGTGAGACTGAATCTCGAGGTGAGTTCAACATGAAACTTACTCCTTTTAATGTAACGAACATTTTGGCGTTGGTTTCGAGTCGATCGGACACCGTTTCGATATAGTTTCGAGGGTCTGGAGTATTATGTTTTGTTTTAAATTCGTATTTAATTCCCAGAAAAATTATGGGAAGTTAATATGATCTTAATTTAGTCATTAGTGACCCTTAAGGATGATTTTGGACTGGACTTGGGATTCCTGGAAAGTGTCGGAAAATACAGAAAGGCGTGCAGCTCGGAAAGCGAGCAATTTGGACGGTGTGTAAGTGGACTTTGTTTTCTAACCGTGATGCATGCATATATGTTTTAAATACTTTATGATATGATTTGACGTGATTTGACATGATTGATGTTTTGACATGATGATTTATCGATTTTCTGGATTATTATATTATTTTGGGCATGATTTTCGAGAAAATTGTGAAATTGATGTTTTGGGCGAAGGCTCAGGATTTGAGATTGATGTTTTGACTCGGATTATGAGTCATGGATTGATATGATGGATTTACATAATATTTTTCGGATATATTTTATGGATTTATGTGAAAATGGCAACTCAGGTTGCGGTTGCACGAATTTGCGTGAAAATGATATTTTGGGTTTGAGACCCAATGGAGATGTGATTTTGATTGGATTGGTATTTACATGTGATTACATGATGATATTGATGGTTTTCGGATTTATGAAATAATCGAGAATCTGGTTTTACTGATTTTGAGGAAACTATATTTTGGGGCTGAGACCCTGTGTTGATAATGGTTTTGGTTTTAAATGCAACATTTTCACTGGTTTTTATGATAGTGATGTGTTGCGGATATTTAGGGCTTTCGGTTGGGAATATGTTTCCCTCGGAGTGCACCCTGTGTTGTGGATATTAGGGCTTTCGATTGGGAATGTGTTTCCCCTGAATGAACCCTAGAGATAACGCTCGCCTCCGAGATGGGATGTGTTACCCGGAGAGGTCACGTAGCACGGTCCGTTGTCGTACAGCCGAGGGGGCTCGACTCAGACCAGATGTGTTGGATTATGTGGAGATCGATCAGTGATGTGTTCACGACGATCTAGAATGTCGGCTGGTGATGTGTTCAAAGTGATATGCTCGAATTTTATTTGCATGCGTAGTAGGGATAACGTGACTAATGAGATTGGATATGGAAATGAGTCCTGTGGTTTTATTGAGATTTGTGATTTATAAACATTTGTGTCTGGATGTATTTTACTCATGGTTTATGATATGCATGCATGTTTGTGAAACTGAAGGGTAAGAATGTATTTTGGTAAAGGTATTTATAAAAGTTTGTTTTGTCCACTCACACATTTTCTGTTTTATTGACCCTCCAGGTCATGACGCGATGATTGAGGCTATTCAAGAGGTGGAGGTATGAGTGGGCACAGGTGCGGTTATCCCTTGTTTGGCAAGTGTTGAGGGTAATTTTGGAATTTTAGTCGACTTGTCAGACGGGGGCAGGACCGGGTACGGTTATCTATGTCCTTCGGGGACGGGTCCTGTCATGCTAACCGACCGGGTGTAGTGGTTATGACGATCAAGAATGGAGTGACTCGACAATTACTGAGAATAGGAATTAAGTTGCTGATCCGTAAATTCGTAGGATGTAAAATATAGGTGTGTTGTACAAAATAGAAATAATTTGTGTAACTAGTGGTCGAGTAAGAATGCTTAATGTGTATGAGCAATATGTATAGCATATGAATTTAAGCATGCATAATTGCCTAATAAGATGTTACTAGGGCCTAAAAGGAATTTATAATGAATAGTGGCAAAATTAAGGACTTGGACTTGTATGCATGGTTACTATAGTGTGAGGTAAGCTTACAAATGTGAGCCCAAATAAGTAGTAAAAGGATAACTAAAATTAACATGTAGCCCACTCTAAATAGTGAAGCCCAATTTTGTGTTTTCAGCCCATATACATTTGGGGTTCTGTTTGGCAAAACAAATACTGAAAGTTGTGGAGCCCAAGTGTAAATGGTCAGAGCCCAAACGTGATTCCTTTTTTGTGTAGTCTGAAAGTTTGTTGGGTGTTAGCCCAAAAAAAAAATGGTGTGAAGTTGTTGAGTCCAAATATGCTTTGGGTTTATATTTTTTGGCAGCCCATTGTTAACCCCAAATAAATGAACCCAGTGAGAAAATAGATAATGGCATAAATGAAAATAAAGGGAAAAGGAGCTTATCTTCTTCGATGGATCATGTAGGGGAGAGAAGACATGGAGACGCGGCAAACGGCCGTCATGGCGAGTCCGCTGAGCAAGCAACTACGAAGGTAGACAGCGGCGACAGTGTGAGCGGTGTCGTCCTGAAGATAGGAGCAGCCTCTCGCAGTGGTCGGCGTGGGATGTAATGACCTGTCCCTAAAATCGGGATTAGATTAATATTTAATGATGGATTAGTGACGGTAATCGGTGATTAGTTGAGTGACTTCGGACGGACGGTGCAAAATGACGATTTTTCCCTTAGAATGGGCAAAAAGGTTGACTACTGTTCGGGAAGTCAAATAGACTTTGACCGATGACTGTGACGAAGTTCGAGATGTCACGAGTTCATAGACAGGTGGCACGTCTGATTCTGACATTCGAGGAAAAAGTTATGATGTTCGGAAATTTGAGGGTATTTTGGTAATTTGGTCAAGAAGGGGCAAATTATTGACT
This sequence comes from Prinsepia uniflora, assembly GCA_032719365.1. NCBI lineage: Eukaryota > Viridiplantae > Streptophyta > Magnoliopsida > Rosales > Rosaceae > Prinsepia > Prinsepia uniflora. Next base: position 20,043,164 of record CM064863.1, read on the forward strand.
TTTTAAACGACAAGTTATGTTCACGTAATTAGAGGACCGTTAGGTAGGTCTCACTTTTCTGAGTACAACAATAGGCGGCACATGTCAATTGGAGTTTAGATGACAACGTTACGTGTCTAGGAACTTGAGGGGCAAAATGGTAATTTATGGAATAAGGGTAAAATGGTCATTATGGGGCCTTGGGATCTATGCCCAGTGATAAATGGACATGTGGCTGCCTTGGGGAAGTGAGTCCACATAGAGTTGGACACCTGGCTCTCTCCGGATGTATGTAGAATCCTCTTCACCGTCTCTCAAATTTGTCTCACATTTTAAATGATGATTCCACGACTTTGGGGGTTAAACAAAAGAAAACAGAGCATGAGCCGTGAGGAACCCACCCCACTATTTCCTTCAATCTTCAACCATGTTGCATACGTTTTGAAGGAAGCTGAGAGATTAGATGAAGGAGGAGGATGGTGGTGCTGTCACGACGAGCCGCCGTGGACGGTGGTCACGACACCGTGAAAATAAAAAACAGAGGAACCCATGAACCAACCCAGTCAAACTCTCTTGATCCTCATCATCTGGCCGTAAGGAGTGAAGGAACTTGGATAAGGAGATGGGACAAATGCAGTGGTAACCACGGCAGTGCACGAGGGCGGTGGTACGGTGAGTTTCCCGGGAAGCTTCATTTAAATTCGAAATTAGTGTTGTTAGTTATAGGGCTTGTTGATCGATTATGATGCCTGGACCCTGTTTCTAATGGTTCCAGAGGTTGATTGGGACCAAAACCAGGACTCTAGGAGGTCGGGAATGGTTGCAGAACACGGTTGCAGAGCATTAGTTATACCTTGCATCGAGACGGTAAGCTTCAGGCCCTAACTTTCCATGTTAAATAGCTAGATGAAGTAGGAATGGAAGGACGAAACTAATGGTGGAAACAGAGGGGAAAATGGGTTGAAATTGGACGAAAACCGGTCACGCTGGTTCGAGTTGTAGAGGCCGGTTTAGACCGATCTGAACCCGGCCTGACCAAGGAAGATGATGATGAACAGTGGGTGCGTGGCTCCCAAGTGCAGCCCCTTTGGGCGGCGCGTGAGGGCGCGTGGAGCCTAGTATGGGGAAGTTGTCAACATTTGAAATGATGTAATCGATGTAACGAACATTTTGACACTGGTTTCGAGTCGATCGAACATCGTCTCGATATGTTTCGAGAGGTCCGAAGGCTTTAGGGCTAGTTTAGAAATAGCTAAAAATTTGGGAAAATTACGGGGCTTTAGTATGAACATTGTGAAGTAGTTAGTGACCTTATTATGAGATTTGGACAGGTTCGGGAAAGCCGGTGATAGTGGATTGGCCGGGAACGGCGTAACGGTCTGTGAGTGGACTTTGCTTTCAAACTTATGATGCATGCATAAATGTTTTATATGCTTTCTATACGTGATTTATATGATTATGATTATGAATTTGATGATTTACAGTTTTGCACGTATTTCGAGATATTTACGAAATTGCACGTTTTACGAGATATGATTTTATACTGTGATTTGATAAAGGTTTTGATACCATGATTTTGGGATTTGAAATATGATTTGATTTGAATGATTTAAAATGGATTTTGGAAAAGTGATTTCGGGCTTGAAGCCTTATTCATAAAAAGTGGTTTCGATAAACGTGATTTCGGGTTTTGAAATCGGATTTCAGGATGACAATTCGAGATTCGATTTTGGAACATGAAAATGGATTTCCAGATTTGGGTTCAGAATGGTTATTCCGGATGCCAGCTTACGGAATGATGGTTTCGGATTCGGATTTGGAAATGGAGTATGGATATGATTCTGGATTTGGATTCGAGATTATGATTACGGATTCGGCTTGGAATTCGAAATGGTGATTTCGAATTCGGATTTGGACGGATTTGGAAATGGTTTTAAAATGGTTTTGGATTGGATTTGTTGGATCTGGTTATTGGGTTTAAAGACTCCGATATGATTATGATGGGGGCGGGCCCGGATTGGGTTTAAAGACCTGGATTGAGTTTAAAGACTCGGGAGTTTAAAAACTCGGATATTGTGATTTCTCCTGTATGCCTATTGAGTTTAAAGACTCGGATTATATTGAGGCCTAGATTGAGTTTAAAGACTCGTGAGTTTAAAGACTCGGATAGATCTAGCAGGTTCAATTGATTGAAATGGGTTTCAAAAGTGTTTTCAAATGTGTTTTGGATTTCGATGAGAACTTGATGGTTTCCAAATAATGGTTTTCCGATGTTTTGGGTTGTGCCCCAGATGAGATGGATTTCGATGGTTTTGGGCTGAGGCCCGGGATATGAGAAAAAGAAATAAGTTCGGTTTTCGTGATTAATATGAAATGAGTTTATTATGCATGCATTGGTTTTTTTAAAAGAGGGTATAATTGTCTTTTCTGATAAACAGTTTTCTAAACTTATCCTTTACTTTTGTCCACTCACAGTCTTTTATGTTTTTGATACCCTCCAGGTTGTTGCGGTGCGGGCTGTTGGTAGAGAGAGACGGAGACATCACACACGCGATCCACAGTAGATTCTGCGCGCTCTGGAAAGTCCGAAAATTGTGGACGGTTCGATTGGGAATCGCTTGTCCAGCTTACGTGTTACATGGAGGTTGAACGTCGGTTTAGGTTTTTTGTCACGCGTAAGTTAGACGGGAGCATGACTTAACCCTTAATCTCGGGGGATTGAGGGTGGGTCGTGTCATGGGAGCTCGGACGGCCTGAGCCCTCACAGTTCTGCTCTGTTTTTTTTTTTTGGAAAACCCTTGGAGCCCCTCTGTATCCACGGTCTGTATTTGCAGGTGAAATTGCAAGGATGCGCAATCTCGGAAGACAACCAGCCGACGTCGAACGGGGGTAGGGGCAGGCTCTCGCGGCCGAGAGGTGGGTCAGCTTCGTTGTTTGAGACTTTAGTCAATGGCACCATGGACCCTGTGGATCGCTCATGGCGAGTCGGCGAGTCGTAGTGACGTCATGGGTGGGTGCATGGAGCCATAGTCCTGAGGCTGAGCCAGAGCCGTGAGATCGAACCAGAGCTGGTGCATGGCGTTGACCACCCGAGTAGTTCAACGGAGAGTCGACACCGAGCGGTGGGTTGACAAAACTCCACGGGTGGGCCGACTCTCACTCAAACGGGACCGACCCGCATGATGTTTGGGGAATCGACCACCATGAGTCCGAGCCGTGAATTCATACCTATAATGAGCAGATCCCGATCAAGCCTCTTGGGGAGCCAACCCCGATGCTCCGTGATGAAGATGACGCCGAGCGGTCTCCCAGTGATCGGTCGATCAATCCTTTGTCCGTGAGTTGGCGAGGCTTGGTGGGTGAGCCACGGGTCGGGGTTGCCCGTCGTACGGGTCTGAAGAGACGAGGCTGGGGATGGATCGTGGCATCCTCGTCGGTCGTTGGTAAGAATTGTGGTTGACGAGGACGTATAAGAACTGGGTTGGTCATTGTTGACCTGCAACTGGTAGACTAGCCGAGCAGACCAAACAACTGGGTGGTGAATTTTTTTTGGTTTTTTTTTGGTTGGGTGGTGGAGTCAAGCCCCCCAGCGGCCGACCAGAGTTGCGAACTTCTCTGGCAGGTGATAAAGAAATGTCATATTTCAGTGAAGGCACCCCAAAGTGGGTCAATGTTGTCTGAATAAAGGTTGGTGATATTTCAGTGATGGGGTCCAGTTGGGTGTAAGGTGTCAGAGATAATTTGTAAATGAATTTATATGTGGTGGGCAGAGTCTGCAGAGAGCAAGTACAAAAATTTGGTTTGTGGTGGGCAGAGTTTGCAGGGTTTAAAGTACAAAAAGTTTGTTATGGTTTGCAGAGGCTATAATATGTATGTTTATTTTGTGGTGGTAAAGAGACTTTGTGAGAAATCCACGAAGGGCTTTGACCGACCGAGAAGAAAGAAAATTTCTAGGTTATTTTGACAGAGAGCCAAACTGGATTTTGCTTAGTGTTTGGGTGGCTATGGTGTTTTAGCAGGTGAGAAAAAATGAAAAGAACTGACATAACCTTTTGTATCAATTCTCACAGACAGCGCCAAATTGTTGATGCAAAAATTGTACCAACGAGACTGTAAAGACACGCACGCACGCCAAGACACAAGAAAGTACGTGGTTCACCTAAATCGGGCTACGTCCACGGTGTTTCCTCACTCTCATTAATATCAGTCTTTTTATATAATATAATTGGCTTAGAGCCTTTAGGAAGAGAAATTAGTTTATGTAGAGATAAGGGAGAGGATGAGTGTAGAGAGAGAAAGCCCTTTAATGAGAGAATGACTTCTTATTTATAAAAATCATGTAGGGTTAGGTCATAGTGGTGATGGGTTTCTATGGGCCTTATGTGATCTTTAAGGTCTTCCGGCGGACTTGTCCCGTAATCTAGTCTAATATTTTGGTAAACTCGTTATTTGGTCAGATGTCACGTCAACAGAATGAATTGACAATTTTTACACATGATGATGAGACAATCTTTAATTTATTTAAAAATATGCTAAAATGCTCTTTTTATTATAATTTGGAAACTGAATTGATCTTACATGAAAAATATACGAAAAAAATATTATATCATAAACCTAAACTCGAGCTAATGAGGTAAGGACTCCAGTCTATGAGTCCACCCTGTTTTTTTGGTCAATAGACTCCAGTCGACCTCACTAAGTCACGATGGCGCATGAAGAGCATAGTAATCTCTATTAGATATAGTGCCTGTGTGTTTTTTTTTTTTTCTCAGTTTTATCAAATATATGGTGATTGGTGCTTGAGATAATTTAAAAATTCTCTCAGTTTTTTCGCTCTTTTATCATCAACTCAAAAATTCTGAATAGTAATTGACCATGGAGAGTGCACAAGCACCACTCGTTCAAATCGAATCAAAGCAAGCAGCCAAATCCGCTCTCAACCTCCCTTTTTTCCACCCAACCAAAAAATTTAAAACAAAAAAGAAATAATCATATCCAATTCCAAAATGCACATTCATCCTCCTCCTCCTCACCAAATTCCATGGCCAAGAATCCACCTGAATAATTCCTTCGGATTCTGCACCCCCTCTCCTCCTCCGCCTCACTCTCTCTCCGCCGCCGCCTTTCTGGTAGCCGCCAAGTCATGACTCCATATTGCTTATCTTCAACAAGAAACCCCACCACACCACAAGCATTCCACCTCCACAAATCTCACCTCCACCTCACCAACCGCCGCGCCGTTCTCTTTTCATCCACTGAAACCCACTTTCCCAAGAAAGACACATACTTTGCCTGCTGCCAAACACCGCCCCTGCTACCCAATTATATTCTCCCTCTCTTGAACCTCAACGGCTCCAAATTTTCTTACCCTTTTGCCAGCTTATCTTCTTTCGCTGAAGGCGAAAAAGAAGAGCAAGCCCAAGATGCCGATGCCGAAGCAGAGCATCTTGGAAAGACAAAAACAGAGGAAAAAATGGAGTCTCCTGGAATGGCTCAGGCCTTCCACATATCCTCCAGCACAGCATCGGCCATTTCGATTAGCATAGTGTTTGCAGCTCTGAGCCTTCCATTTTTCATGAAGTCTCTGGAGCAGGGCCTGACCTTGAAGATCAAGCTCTTGTCTTATGCAACTCTGCTTTTTGGGTTTTACATGGCGTGGAACATCGGAGCCAATGACGTGGCCAATGCCATGGGGACTTCAGTGGGTTCCGGAGCTCTGACGCTGAGGCAGGCGGTGTTGACGGCGGCGGTGCTCGAGTTTTCAGGTGCGTTTTTCATGGGGACTCACGTGACCAGCACGATGCAGAAGGGCATTCTTGTTGCCAATGTGTTTCAGGGGAAAGATTCTCTGCTTTTTGCTGGCTTGCTTTCTTCTCTCGCTGCTGCTGGCACTTGGTTGCAGGTATAACTAATCTTCTCTTCAAATTTCAGTTTACAAAGTTAAATATTTGGAACTTAATCCTTGAAAAGAAGATAAGAACTTTATGGTTAATGATAGTTTGCCTTTATGACACGAACTTCAGCGGTATTTCTCGGATTAATTTGATTCTCATACGAGCAGAGTTGAAATTCGCTTTGAATAAAGATGGTCCATATCTAATAGTATAATCCGTTTCTAATAGTATAATCCCATACAAGTATGCATATATGAAGTTAGCAAATCTGTCGTATTGTTTATTTGTTTTGTTTACTGGTTATTGTTTGCATGACTTCTTCCTTAAAATCATCGGACCAAGATCTTCCTTGACGTTGGAAATTAGCAAGAGCGGGGCACTTCCATGGAACATTTCACCCAATCGCATTTTTGGTCGAAAGCAATTTACTTGAATTTGAAAAAACAAAATCTTGTAAGAGTTTATAAGGAGTTGAATTACTCATTCATTGGTAAAGAGTTGTGTAGTCGAACGTCAATTTCTTTCGTTGTATAAGAGCCCGGTTCTTTTATGGGTGGTGAGACCAAATGACTACGAAGGAACAAAACTCTGCAAGTGCATATTAAGATTACTCCCTTGTTGCCAATTAATTTTGAAGTGAAACTTCAGCCTCCTTCAAACTTAATGACTATGTTACATTCTTCTGTGTTTTTTTTTTTGGTGGTGGTTTAATTACATGGTAATTTCTTGTGTTCTTTGTTCAATCCGTCGCTAATTGTTCTGTGGTAGTCAGGTTGCATCATATTATGGGTGGCCGGTGTCAACAACGCACTGTATAGTAGGATCTATGGTGGGATTTGGAATCGTCTACGGCGGAGCAGGCGCGGTGTTCTGGAGCTCATTGGCAAGGGTGATATCTTCATGGGTGATCTCACCATTCATGGGGGCATTGGTGTCCTTTCTTGTGTACAAATGCATTCGTAGGGTATGTTCTTACTTGGAGATGGAACTGCCTTATATCATTTATGGGTATGGCGTTGCCCTTATTTACCATTAACATATAAACAAACATCTCACATCTTTGCTTAATTAGCTTATTTGTAGAGAAACCAAAAACATAAATATAACCAAACTTAAAAAAACAATAATCAATTTATTTTAGCAGTGACTTTACTTATTTGCCTTTATTTTTTATTAATTTTCTTTTTTTGGCCAAAGTCCGAAGTAGCAACCAAGAGTCTTACTTATAAAGCTCGAACCCTAATTTGGAGTTTAATGGTTTGGGATTTACAGTTCTAAGAAATTTTGGAGACGAGGGGTAGTGATAGGACAGTTTCTGACTTAGGGTTAGTCCTTAAATTTTGAGCAGAGCCACAAAGCTTGAGAACTAAATCATAAACTATTAACTTATGATATTGTTTAGCATTGATAAGATTTCAAATTTGGTGAATACGGCTATTTTTGCTTGCTGCTTGTGTATATATATCTTTGTTTATCACAGTTTAGACTAAATTATCTTGGATTATAAAAAAAATTGAGTTGGGTTTTTTTTACCTAAAAGCAAGAAGATCAAAAACTTGGATGTGAAAAACCACGTGAAAAATTTTTAGGCCACGTTTGGTAAGTATAATTTGATTAGACTTCAAATTTAATGTAATATAAAAATAGATATATTTTGACTACAAGATAATTAAACAGAACTAGACATAGAAAGAAACTTACATCTTCTAGATTGGACTAGTTAAGGTTTCTTCTATATCTCTATCCCTCTAATTTCCTTACAATAAAAATAATTCATATTTACTCACTAATGTAATCTAATCTCATATTTACTCACTAATTTAATCTAATCTCACTTACCAAACGAGCCCAATTAGAAAGAAAAAGTGAACCATATGCATTTGCTGATAAACTCTTTGGTGCTTGTTGCTTGGGACTAAAGTTTTTCTTCCATAGAGCATCAGGCTACATGCCTTACTGCTTCTCTTCTCGTTTCAGTATGTATACAGCGCACCGAATCCCGGGCAAGCTGCCGCTGCCGCAGCACCCGTGGCTGTGTTTGTGGGTGTGACCGGAATCTCATTTGCAGCATTTCCTCTCGGAAAAAGCTTGCCTCTTGCGGTGGCTCGTGCTCTTGCCTGCGGAGTTGCTGGGGCAGCTCTCGTGTATAGAATTATCCGAAGGCAGCTAGGTCATCTCCTCCTCAAGTCTACCTCAACATCAGAAGCAGAGCAAAAAGATGGCGGCCCCGCCCACCAGAAAAACATTGGGTTTCTTTCTGATATTGCAGGTCCAACAGGTACACAATTGGAAATAGTATATGGGGTTTTTGGATACATGCAAGTCCTCTCAGCATGCTTCATGTCATTTGCCCATGGAGGCAATGATGTGTCCAATGCAATAGGCCCTTTGGCCGGTGCATTATCGATTCTTCATGGAGGTGCTAGTGGAGGTGAAATTGTCATTCCGACTGATGTTCTAGCATGGGGAGGGTTTGGGATTGTGGCAGGTCTCACAATGTGGGGGTACAGGGTTATAGCAACGATTGGGAAGAAAATTACAGAACTGACACCAACTAGAGGATTTGCAGCAGAGTTTGCTGCAGCCTCGGTGGTTCTATTTGCTTCCAAGCTGGGACTTCCGATCTCCGCCACCCATACTCTGGTCGGTGCTGTCATGGGGGTAGGGTTTGCAAGAGGGCTTAATAGTGTGAGAGCAGAAACTGTGAGGGAGATTGTGGCTTCGTGGGCTATCACAATTCCCGCTGGTGCTTTCTTTTCCGTTGTATACACATGGATCTTTACCAAGCTTTTGTCTTACATTTTATAAGTGTACATTTCAAGATAGAAAGTCATGGACAGATAATGTAAGTCATTAATCAACACGAAGCACGTGTCTTCCAAATTAATTTGTGGAACTAATGACACTGCTTGTGCTCAAACCCTATTGTTTCTTGAATTTTAATTTCCAGAGAAACATCGATGTATTAGATGATTCTGGCAGCCAAAAGTTGTTCAAAGCAAGTACTATACCCAGAAAAAATGAAGAGTGATGGAATGATAATTTACTTATTACTGTATGAGGTTTTCATTACATCTATCTCAGTATTTCCATGGAGCAACATCTAGAAATGAACCACGTACCAGGATACAAACGCAAGTTTGATGATTTACAGAACCTGTCAGGGAGAAAGCTCTTGAACAGAAGTGAGACTTGGCTCCCATCCCAGTCCTCTGCATGATCTTGTCTTTGGAAGTGGGGGAACGAAAGGCTTCTTTCCATTAATGCCTTTTCTCCTTAAACGTCTTGACCAACTATCCTTTGAGACATAATATTCTTTAGCAGAGCCAACGTAATCATCTGTATCAGAACCTCCTGCATCCATACTGACCTTGCCATCTGAAGTCTCCTCTTTGCCTTCACAGGGTTCTTCGGCCTTCACTTTCTTTTGGTGTTTACGCTTAAGTTTCTGAGCAGTAGTAAATGGAATTATATAATACTTCTGACCAGGCAACAGGCTATCCTCTGGTCTTAAAAAGGAGTCTTGGGGGTTTTTGAAAACTTCCGGGCGAGCAACACACATCCCAGGATACTTGTCCATCAACCGAGAAGCAGGAACTGCATTCTGATACAGTTCCTCCCGGCCACCTGCGTGAACAATCCTCACAAAGATAATCTTCGACTGTAAACTTAAGTCCAGTGATATGGAAGCGCCTATTTCCGTTATTTCAGATCCTTCATCTATGTTTGGTGATGGTCCTATCAACTCCTTTTTTATTTTAAATTCACCGCCAACAGGCCGGGTTAGGCCTAACATCTGGAGAAACCTCTTCAGCATAGCCCCAATTCAGAGTAGCCTCACCGAAATGTTTCAACTTTCAACATAGTTCAGCGGTGGGGATTGAGAGCATTCTTCAATATTATTAAGCATTGACCACCGCACGAAGTCCCTGTCTATCATGGCCGGCTCTTCTAAATATAATATGTCCTCATGTCACAGTAAGTTGTGATGAAACCAAGGATCTCTCATAGTTGCAACTTGCAAGCATGAAAGGAGGAGCTGTTTCTTTTGTCATTGTTGGATGTGAAAACCAAAGTGAGACACAAATGAACAATAATAAAAATCCAAATCAGGTCTCAAACTTGATTTACCAATTTGGACTTGTGCTGACACATCCTTGTGCTGACACATCCTTGTGCTGACACATCCATGTGCTTGTATCATACTCCCATAGGCCTGAGAAAACCTGCCTTTCTAACTTCTTCAGTCTCCCGCTGATCCAGTTGTTCTGGAGAACCACCCTGCTTCGCACACACTGCTCTCACATATTTTCTCTGCCACAGGTCCCGATATGCACCATTGGGGAAGTGATTTCGGTCTAAGAAATTGATGGTCAGATTTGTTTCAGGTTCCAAGCATCTATTGTCACCTACACGATTGGTACCCCCTTCTCCACATAGTGTGTCATAGAAGCTAGGCTGCTCAGATAGACCTGAAGTTGCAGCATGTGCCACCACTTTCTTCATAGCATCAATCGTTGAACCATCAGAGCAAGCAAAGTAAAAGCCAGAGTTCAAGCACCTAGGTATGTTAATTGGTCCTGCATACATAGGAAGCCGTAGGTGTTTAGGGCACCGGAAAAGAAGAGTGTGTTCAATTACATAGGACATGCATAGAACAAGTACCCTTTTTGTTGAATTCATCGGACTGAGCTGCAAAAACAGCAGGACCAAAAGAGTAGAGCAATGGCAGTGGATTTCAGAACCAATTGTAACCCAGCGTCAGTATCCTCAAAACAATTCTTGACTTCACTTTGGTCACCTTCTGAAAGCATTTGTTTCCAAAGTGGCAATCACTGAAGCTAATATTTCTTGGAGCTAATGGATCCCAAAAAACAGGCAGGCCCTAAAAGAATCAGAAGCAGACAGTCAAAATTATGAACACATTTGGAGATCAATCTCAACTTTCAAAATGTTTGAATTTTTATCTGAAATCAGCCTGCCCTAAGGCATACTCTGAGTTCATCTTTTATTATCATGTATAACTTATACACACATTCAATTGAGACAAAAAGAGAAGGCAAGAAATGAACAAGATTTTAGTGAACTACCTACAAGACAGAGAACTCATATATCTCTGGGTCGAGGGCACATATGATAAATTTGTGATATGCAGTTGGCGCAATCTACACACCCAGCTCATTAGCATGTCCTTGTAACTATATCCAGCAGTAGCAAGCACAATTGTGTTATTCTCGTCTGCATTTAATTGCAGAAGTGTCTCTAAGGAGAATGGAAGGTCTGATGGTTTTGAATGCTTAATTGGAACCATCATTCTGCAATCTGATAACTGGCCTAGTGTTAAAGCCTCCACCCCAACCGATGTTTTCTTATTCCACCAGGAACGCAATATCCTTCCTTTCCATAACCTCCCTGCACTTTGATATATCGTTGGACAAACAATGTTTTCCGTTCTGTTGACAAAAGTATATTGCCCGTCATATTTCAAAAGTTTTGTAAGGCTAGGATAATTAGGTTCGTGATAAGAGAAGGATCCATATAGTGCCCCAATATGAGAATTTCAGGCATATTCCCAGCTTCTTTCACAATTTGAAGCATTGGAAGCTCCAACATCCCTGTTAGTGTTATGCTCCGGATCAATCAGATAGATGCTTGAGGCCGTACAACTGGCATCAAATACGTGCCTAAGCTCAGATGACAAGGCCTCATTAACAAGCCACCTGTTGTGCACCCCTTTCCCATACAAGAAAAGAGGAAGGATTCCAGAATGTGGGGAAAGATCTCCGTTATTCCACGCCATAAGAAACTTCCCTTCACAAGGAGCCCATTGACAACTCTGACTAAAAAACTCCTGCAGGTGATGGAAGAGAGCACATTATCAATGGGGTTGGCCTGAAGGATGTCGAATTTCAAGGAGGGATAAATTATTTCATACCTCCCATGTTTTCATCAATTTACCAACTTCTCCTCGCCAATGCTTTCCATCCTCATCCAAGTAGAACGGGAAGGAGGACACACTTCGTGATGAAGCAAATAGAAGCCAATTATGGTTAAGTTTGTAAGCAAAATTCAGGGTGGAAATGAAGTCAGGTAAAATAATGGTTTCAGAATCAACCATCACGGAAATGTCTGACGAAAATGACCGTGATCTTGCCATCATCGAATGAAAAACGGGGGTACCAAGGAACCTAGACCGATACAGACATATCAGGCAATAAATATATGTACGATAGCTACAAGATCCAACAACATTACCTTTTAACCATTTCCTAAGCCCGAAATAGTGCTCAAATACTAACTCCTTGAATAACAAAATAGTCAAAACTCCTCATTTCTCAACTTCGAAGTTTTTTTTTTTCAGTCTTTCTGAATTTAATCAATAAACAAAAATTCAATAGTAACACAGACCAAGACAGGAAAACACAAACGAGGTTTCATTGCATTCAAATACAGTAAAAGAGCAAGAAATGAAAGAAAAAGATTTTGGCTTACGTGAAATCAATGTTGGGATCGATGACAACCCGCGAACCAAATGATCCGGCGAAAGAAACAACAGAAGGGTCTTTGCTGAACAACACAACCGTAATCTGTGTGGACAAAGCAAGCCCTGAGCGGACAGCCAGACTCTGCCTACCGCCAACAGACCCAGTAAACGGCCTAGGCGCTGAAAATATGGTGATCCTGGGAGGGCGCGAAACCCCGAAACCTCGCTGAGTAAGTTTGGGCCTCATGATCTGATCCTTAAGGGTATGAACACAGGGAGAGACCAATGAATAAGAACCCAGATAGCCAAATTGACCACAGGCACCGTAACCCCACTTGAAATGCCTGCAAAACCCAGAAAACAATAATGAAAAAAGTGTTTTGATAAGAATGAAAAAGAAATGAAAATGGTAAGATCAGGGAAGAGTGACCTTCATTGTTGAGAAGAATGAAGCAATGGTAGCCTTTTGGTATAGTTTATCTGAGCATATACGGGAGAGGGAATGAAAATGAAAGTTTGGAATTTTAATTGAAGCAGAAGAGAGTTGGGAGAGTAACGAACGCACCAGGCAGGCAGCGTCGTTCTCAAGGACAGAGGCCGTGCAGAATCCATGTGACTTGTGAGAGTCGTCGTCTTCTGCACGTCATATTCCATTTCAATCTTCTGTTCTTCACCCACCGTTTTTCCATTTGATTTGCCTCTTTCTTCTCTCTGTGCCCAAACAGAGTCAACGAAACCCAGCGGCATTGCTGACGGCGCAGTTTAGGCTAATGAACCTATTCTTTTCTGTTGGTTAAAAAAAATAAAAAATCTTTTCTTTTGTTAAAATCACTTGCCGATTTATTTTAAACAACTATTTATCCAATAATTTATATTTGAATAAAAGTTAAATTGTTTGAGAATTTAAACAGTTTCGTTAGTAACAGTTTAAATTTGAATTTTTATTTTGAAAATTCGTTAAATTCAAATCGAACTCTTAAGGTACATATTAATTTTTAAATATATTATTAATACAAAATAAAAATAATAAAAATAAAAAGATAGTTAGAGATATCCAAATAAATACATGTATACCCAAACAAAAATATAATGAAAAATCATTAAGTGATAATGTTTATTTGATAAATCTTAATATATTAATAATGTTTGCAATCCAATTCTCGCAAGCTTAATATACAAAATTTTGAATATTAATTATTTTGTTGTTTTTATATCCTTGTTTTTTTTTATGCATAAACGGTCCCAAACTGGATCGAAATAATTTTATTTCTAATTTTAGAAAATTTAAATCGTATCGAATTGTTAAAATTTTAAGAGTTTGAATTCGAATATTATCAATACCCATATCAAACCGCACCTTACCCACTTCTACTAATAAGCAACGCTCCCAAGTCCAAACCAGTGTAATACTCTTATTTGCACTCATCACATCGAACAAATTAACGTGTTGATTGTTATCCCCTGGAGTGCTAAGGTAACAAATTAAGAAGTGCTGGTAGGAAGCGAACAAATTGTAGTCAGCTATTCCTTTTTTATTTTCCCTTTTTGGTCACATCTCACATATAGTCAGTTTTTCTTATAATTACATAGTAGGAATCGGTTTAATAATTAATACCATACCTCCCTTGCGAAATTCAAAATTGAGATCACCTGCTAGCCTATGGAGAAAAATCCCACAAAACGAAAACGCATTAGCTGGTCAGTATCCACTGCACTCCACAAATGAAGAGCGTCCATGGATATACACCGAGTAAGTATTTGAGTTTCGAAGCACAAGTACTGCAGCCTTGACTTTTTGAAAATTCAGCAAGCATTCGCTGTAGAAACTAGAAACATTCAGTCTCCCGTTGCCCACGAACCAAACTAGAAGCATCGGTCGCTGCCCACCGACTATGTAAAAGACTTTCAACAGCCAATTGCCACATCCGCGTAGACTAATCTTAACTCTACGCGTTCTACTCTGGGTCGAATTATGAATGGAAAGAAAGGTGTCAATTTTTCTGTTTCTCTAGTCAGCATGAACTGAACGACATTTGATCAATACATACAGATTATGTGGGTCACAACTCAACTAAATCAAGATGCCACAAAACTGTGATTATCACTCCTACAAAAATACCAACACCTCATACACATCACTAACTGGCCTCAAGCTGTCGCGCCCCATTATCCTCAATCTCCAGAGCAACACAAGTATAGTACTCTCAACTGCGCGGAACTCATTTCCACTGTGCTATCAAACATCTAGACTAGACCTTCCTCCAATCATCTCTGCCGACGCACAGGTGATCTGGATATTGACCTTCTTCCTCTGCATGGGAATTATACAGTTAAAACCGAGGAGATAATGATTAGAATTGTTAAAGCAGAAGCCTGGCAATATCACCTGAGTTTCTTATTGGTAGGAGTATATACATGTCTGAAAAATGAGACAACAAAGATTTCATGGCAACATACCTGTTTGTATCAAGAGAAGAATAAGGAGAATGCCTGCGCTGAGAATGCTTGCTATGTGGAGACCGCGAAACTTGTCTAGAAATGAAAACATCCATGATACTAATTTGGTGAGTTATACATACATGGCTTAGACGAGAAATGCTCAGCCTTGTGCAGAGTCAAAATTTTACTTGATAGGGAGTGGCCCATTAGAACATGTTATTCTGCTTCTAACGACTATGTAAAGAACCTATATGACCAAGTCATAATTCCCACAAGGGCCTCTAAAACCAAAACGTTAAAGCTTTTCTCTTGTACTGCACCTCTACTAAGTTTATCTGAATTAGACACAAAACAAGTCCTAACAGTAAAATCGACAAAGGCAGCATAGAATAAAAACGGGAACCCACTTTACACAACCAAGTTCTTTTCGGAAGTAGCATTCCATGAAAGGTAACCGAGATCAAGATGAGTTTCATATAGACATTAACTCAATTCTACACAGAACTTAACAATATACAATGAACCGAACCATGTATATGTTTTCACTTTCCATTCCTAATTCAGTTTTAATTTTGATATTGTAACCAATTGAAAATAAAAGAGAAACACAAATTACACAACTTAGGACCTCAAAATGTTAAGTCAGTCGTATCACTTAGATAACATGCATTCGAAGTCAATGCATAACTTACTAAAAGACTTGGAAGATTCGACACAAAAAGGAATTGGAAAGGAACAAGGTCAATGCAATCCAATTGACAAAAGAAGATACCCTGATCTACTGCATAGTATCAAAAATACGCTACTACAAAAAATAACAATAAAAGGTTAATCTCACACAAAAATCACACTGGAACAATATTAGAAACTAGATGAACGGATTAGGTAAAAGATGGTACCAAGTAAGATTGGAAATCAGTTTAGTTTATTTCTTCTATCTTTTGCATTAACCTGCTATTTTTCTTTATATACGAGAAAAGTCTTTCTATGTATATTATCAACTTCCTTTTTACAGAATTAATGGAATCACAAAGTTTGAACCTTATGATGCAAACAGAGATAAACAATGAACAAAAAATTTAGATAAAGGGTACCTTCTCCTAGACCTGACAGGTGATGGTGATAAGTTACGTCTCCTTGAATGTAGCTTCCTGCAGCACACAACTTTATATGAGCCACAGGATAACATAACAGAGGAGAAGGAGAAATAGTTAGAAGTTCAAAATGAAGGACCTCTTAGAATCATCAGAAGCTTCATCACTTGTATCATCAGAGGAGCGTCTTCTCTTGTGCCTGCTTGAGTCGGTAGAATGTTTATATCTTGATCTATCATCCTCCTTATCCTTTGTCTGTTCTCTTTTTCTGTTCACATCTTCTTTAGCACTAGCCCTCCGGAGTCTCTCTGTTTCTCTTCTCTCCTCTTTGACATCAGCATGGGAAGACCTTTTTCTTGATTCAGATTCCCGTGCTTTTTCGCCATGCTTGACACTTTGCTCTTTCACTTTTTCTTTTGAGCCGTTCCGATCATCTGTCCTCTCTTTTCTCGTATGCCTCTCATCCTGCCCCCTGCGCTTCCCATCACCCTTCTCATCTGTCCTAATCTTACCACTCTCTACTTCCTTATTGAAGTCTTTCACATAATTCATTTTACTCTCATGTCGATCAAGCTTATCAGCATCCATCCTGGACTCCCTACCTTGGAAGTCATCTTTCGATGTTCTGTTGGGATTGACATTCTCTGTGGGTAGTCCAGATTGCAATACGCTTAGAGTATCATTCAACCTAGAGGCAGCGGTTTCCTCTGGCAGATTTTTATCAACATTACTTTCATCATTCTTGTGTCCATGATAGCTAATATCACTAACTGCAGCAGTGTTATTATATCTGGACTCAAGTGAATTAGTTTTTCCCAGATCACTTGCCCAAACTGTCTCACTTCTACTGTGCTTGTCAAGCTCTACCAAAGAACTGTTATCTGTGGTGGAATGATGCCTATCATTTGAAAGCATTTTGATAGTTGACTGCGAAAGAATATCATCTTTCCCTGAACTTGGCATAGCAGACCTCTGAACGTCATCATCTCCCTCTCCATCATCATCTTCATCATCATCAGTAGCATAATTTGCAAGACCCAACACATTACCAGGTGAAATAGATCTAGACTTTTCAATGACATCTTCCATCTCAGATACCTTAGACTTCACCGAAATTAGAACCTTTGCAGAAGCCCTGGGACCTGAAACTTCTGGGGGAGACGACAGTACCTTATGGTTTGAAGTGGGTGTTTTCTGTTGGCCTGTAAAAAATGAAATAATCAATTAACTTCTTTTCTTTTCTTTTTAAGAAAAGAGAAAAAAGTACCAGACTAAACAAGCAACTTTTGATACAGAAGCACAAATATAAGACCCTGCAATTATGGTACAATTACCTTCAAGTGTCAGATCATCTTCGGCAAGAACTTTTGTAGCAATTTCATCAAACAGTTCATCAGTAACCTGTCCAAAGACGTGTAAATTAAACACACAATAGAAATGAGTTAAATAAGTAGTCTATCACTTTCTAAACACTACAACCTTTAGGAGAACTTCAGTAAGGATACGCTTTATTTCCTGGTTAATTGCTGCAGTCCTAGCTGCTTCCACTTGATCCTACAAAACAAAAAGATATGGCATGGAAAATCCCAAAACAAAATGAACTGCACCAAATAGCTATTATCACGGATGAATATGAGAAGGAAAAAAAAAATCAGAACTGCATGTTTCAGCAAGAACAGTTCAATAGAGGGGAGTGGGGCTTCATATGTAAAATGCTCATATGCAGGAGATAGAAAAAAAAACCTCGTCATCCTCTTCTTCAGTTGATCTAGAGGAATCGATGTTCTTGCTGTCGGCTTGATCACCCTTCCCAAAAGATCTATCAATACCTTCACCTTCAATAGATTGTGTTCCCTCCTTAGGATGGTCCATAGACGAACTTGTGATGACTGTTTTCTTAATTTCCTCTCTGAGCCAATTAGGCACCGCAGCCTAGCATAAATTTCAGGAGATTATATTTCATAACAGTCATGCCACTCACCACAATATAGTATCAGTGACAAACTTTTACCTTTCTGGGGCGCTCAGAAAATGGTGAAACCCCATATGCATCACCAGGGAATGCTGCAGTTCCTCCAGTGAGACCAAAGGGAGGACCAGTAGATGGAATTGTTGTTTGGAGGCTCAGTCCAGGAAAACTGCTAAATGAAGGTGAAGCCAGGCCAGGAATAGGAGAGGGCATTGCCATTGAAGGGTTATGCTGCAGAATGAAACAAATGTCAGCATATTAAGGCCTTAGAATGAAGAAAGACTCATGAAATCATAATTAACACCTGTGCTCCTGATGGAAGTGAATGAACTGGAGGGTAGCCTACACCAGGTGCAACAGAAGTAACCCAGGTATTCATGGTAGGCACCGAGGTTGTGGGCTCAGCAACTTTTATTGTTCCATGTGAATCATGATAAGCATAGCTGGACTGCGTGTGTGGACTATGATCAGAATTAAATCTGGGTGCAAACTCCAAAGGCTGGTCAGCAAGATTGATTGTTGGATCAACAAACTGGCTGCTATATGCAAAGGGCTGTGATAGCTGCATGTTATTTTTTCCATCTTGAGCAGAAGTACCTTCATTGCCTGCCATTCAAGTAGTCAAACAGAAAATCCAAAGACAAAATCATGGGGAAAAATCCTTGGGAGAAATAATGGTCCAAATTGGCAACTAAGAATCCAATCCCTCGGGTTATGTCCGCAAATCCTCTAAGATACGTCAATAATAAAATTAGATACAAAGGTAAGCATAGAGAAGTAACCAGCTACAATCTTACTCCCTTTTGGACATCCCGTGCTAGAAGTTAAAGAGTTATTTTCCCTCTAATCTCAACAGAAGCTGATTGAAAAATATTACAAGAAAAGAGAACTCCAAAAACCCATTTAAATTTCCACGAATCCAACTCAGAGCATCCGTACAAGGGAGACCGAGTTCTTGCCAACAATTATTGCCTGGGCGCAGTAATGTAATGAATGCTACTCTTAAAAAACTCAAGTTGTTAGGACATGGGAAAACAATCATTTAACATTCTAATATCCCCAACTTATGTTGGTATCTACACACTTGCTAACTCAACAGATGAAAATCGTAATTAGAAGGTAACTTGCTAAAATTAACAAGCTCTGTTAATTCATCACTAACTTCAAAAGTTTATTTGTTGTGGGCCAAAAGTCATTCGACATTCTACCAATTCTTAGGAATTATATGTATCAGAGAGGTCATGCAATTATACATGCAAGAGAGTTTCAGTAATGTACTGTGCCCTTTTTCCTATTAATATAGCCACAGAACAAGATTTTTTATGATGTAAATTTCACATCCCTAAAATTATCATTATCAATTTTTGTTTGCAAAGAAACAAGATGGAGGCCTACCCCAGCACAAAGAGTGTCAAGTTCATGCATTTCATTGCTTTAATCCTCATAAGAATGTAGCATCTAACAAAACACTATCATACATGACTTTTACAGGAATCGACGCAAGAACTGGAACGAGGACCATGAAACAGCAACAGAGCATTCAGAATAAATCATTAAAGAACAAGAATAGTTATTTCAAATAGAAAATAGTAAGGAATAAATCATTAAAGAACAAGAATAGTTATTTCAAATAGAAAATAGTAAGGAATAAATCATTAAAGAACAAGAATATTTATTTCAAATAAAAAATAGTAAGGAAAAAAAGGAGGAAACCACTTAACTAGTTTCCATTAACCACCTACTAATATCCAGATTAATTTAGTTGGAAGTAATTGCAGCACAAAAGAAGCAACCTCCAATTCTAAATTACTGTGACTGTAATGATCTGTATAGAAGATCCTACATTGGTGTTATAAAAAGTAATCCAGAATGTAGAATTAAGAGAGTAAAATTGAGTTCCATAACAGCAGTTGTAGAGCACATGCTTCACATGCAAAGCCAATACCATGTGAATTATTACCTGTAATAGAAGAATAACTAGAAGGTACCTCCTGCTGATGAACAGATGAATTTGCAGATAGATTTCCTTGATGATGAAACGCAGCATTTGTTTCCCCAGCTGGCATCCCACCTCTGATAGCATAATGAGCATATGAAGATAGTTCCGTGCTCATAGATGAAGTCTCCTGGGGATGAATTCCCGGCGGGTGGTGTGTTGGAGTGCCTGAAACTGAAAACTGTGGATAGCTAGATGCAGAAAGTGACTGGTGCTGAGTTCCAGAATAATGAGAGTCCATGCTTTGGGGATACTGATCATGATAATGACTTTGTCCTTCTATTCTTCCGGGCGGAGGGAACTGCAACTGCTGATGTTGATTCTCCATGGTTGTTTGGCGATTCGCCCATGCCTTAGCCTTGGCTTCAAGATCTTCTAAATTATTATGGGCTACTACTATAAAACAATCAAATGTTATCCAATGGCATTAATTGTGGAAGCCCCTGGCAAAGTTTTTCTTTACACTAGAAAAAAGAAGCAATTGGACGATACAGCCAGGACCTTGTTTTTATCTAGTGCACGCAGGATCGATATATAAAGGGAAACAAACGATGAATTCAACGAATTAAGCTGCGGTTTATATGAAATGTTGAAAAAACTTACCTGAGTAATCCCAACCTTGGTTATTAGACCAACTCGGAGCAGCTCCCCACTCCTACAACATTTATGCTTTGTGTTAGAATCTCATAATTCGCAAAGCCACTAACTTTACCCCAAAATACAAATGCAGTGGTAGATTTCAAACCATTTATAATAAAATAATAATTAGTCACCTCAAGCATACACAAAAAAGTTCAAACCACCCAAAAAGTCCAGATATCAATTTATCAGTATCATAGCCTACATACATACATAGACAGAGAACTCCAAGAAATACCTGGGTGTGCTTAGAATAAGAGTGAGGTGGAGGAAGGGGTGGAGGGGGAGGGAGGTGAGAAGGCACGTGAGGCCTAGATGGAGGAGGGGGAGGAGGGTACTGGGGATGGTAGGGCTGCTGGTGCGCAGGGTAAGGATTAGGAGGCGGAGGATAGGAACCCGGAGGAGGGAGACGGTCGGCGTGAGATGGTGGACCCCACTGAGGTGGGTGCTGGGGGTACTGGTATTGGTTGGAGTACCACTGTGGTCCTGGTTGCTGCTGCTGCTGCTGCTGTTGTTCGTAGTGGTAGGGATCCGATGTGGGAGGTTGTTGCGGCGGCATCGGTAGCGGTGGTCTCATGTAAGGCTGTTGCGCCTGGTACGAATCCATGGCCTCCCTTTCTGGGTTTCGGCCTTTGTTTCCTTTTCCTGTTTTTGGTTAATATGATTTTTTTTTTTTCTACGCAAACTACTTTTATGACATTGGGGATAATCGGATAAGCGATGGGGGTTTTCGATTGGAATCGAAACGAGGGTTTGCTTTGCTGTTTGCAGTTTGCACTTTGCACTTTGCACTTTGCACAAGTGGGTAATTGGAGAAGGCGGGGGAGATGAAATGAAGCTATTTCAGGCGAAGGCCCTTTGATTCCGTTCCATGTAATATTTCCACTCCCGCGGGCCCGCGGGAGATTCTAAGCTTGGGCCTTTTGCAGGCTGTGTCCAAAGCCCATATCTCTGCCAATGAGCTCATAATCAAATTTCTCAAAAAAATTAGGCACAATGTGTTTTATACTAATACTCAGAGTTACACTTTTTTCAAAATTTGTATTTAATTATTCTATCTCTTTAAAACATTTCACATTCCTTTCCTCATCACATTTCCCTTTAGAATTTCTATTAGATGATGATGATGTGGCGCATACACGATCCAACCAACAACGAATTTCATTATCACTTTAGACATAATTGTTTAATTAACCCTTTGTTATCTCTTACCCAACATTCACATTTCAGAAAAAGATGTACTACAGACTACGGTGAGCTTCTTTTGGTATTACAATGTCTGATGGTCATCAACATTTCGGAATTAGGTAAATTTTTGTATAACAATTCTTAGAAGAAGAAAAAAAAACAAACCCTAAACTCAATCGTTAGGATTAGGGGAGCCTAAAATGAGCGATTCATTGGTTACGGCGTCCGTCAGTGTTGTACAATATCATAAACTTCATTTTAAATTCCTACGTAAATCAATTAAAGCCAGAGGCAAAGAAGTTAATATAATCATCGAACATTTTGCTATAATTGCATCTTTTCATTCTTGCTTATTTCTACGTATCAATGGTGAGTACATATGAGAAGTACGTTTCCTGCAAGGCTGCAACAACAAAAAATGGCAATCCGGTTGTTCCATCAAGCCGCAATCCAATGCATGCATCCCTTCTTTTTCACTTACACTTCACACATTCCAAAAACACTGGAATTCGACGCTTAGCAGATTCAGTTAGATGAGCCTTCCTTCACAGCTTTGCTCCAAAACTCATTTTCAAGTATTGTACGGGTCCGTGCTAGGAAAGTTTTTTAGACCTCCATGGTCCATAATGCATCATCAAAACTTAATCAAACAAACAGGAGTTGGAACTCCTAGTGTTCTACTCTACTCCTAGATCATGCCACGGCATCTGCTTGTCTTCTTGTCAGTCGTGCATAGAGGCCATTTTCACCAAGAAGCTCACCATGACTGCCCACCTGTGTGCAACACAAAAGTTACATTCAGGTCACATGTCAGATAGCATGTGCAAACCAAATGATACAGAGCCTCTGGCTCAGGTCAAGTCATGTGTCTATATCAAATCTCTCTCCCAAACCCCTAGCCGACTTTAGTTTTAAGTGAAAGCTGGATGGTACTCTAATACGAGAGATCGCTCTCTTACCAGAATATATAACAGAATATACGATGGATGATAATTGTAAGAGATAGACCATGTTACTAACCTCCACAATTTTACCACTATCCATTACCACTATCGTGTCAGCAGCTTGAATGGTAGAAAGCCTGAATGAAGAGAGGAAGCCAACTTTTAGAATCCTCATTAAATTAAATCAAAGTAGAGGATATTAGAGAACATACCTGTGTGCAATAATTATGACAGTTCTCCTTGTTGAGCTCTCACTTCTGACAGCACGAAGAACACCCTGGATATAAGAGGATATGCCACATTCATGAATTACTTAATATAACACCCGTGCTATATTGGGGTGTGGAGAGCTCATTGCCAGAAGTTCTTACCCTGACATTGTGTTCACTCTCTGCATCTAGTGCGCTAGTTGCTTCATCAAGGATCAAAATGGTTGGGTCCCTAAGAATAGCCCTGGCAATGGCAATTCGTTGCTTTTGTCCCCCACTGAGTAAATCATCATCAACAAGCGTATGATAACCATTGGGAAGGGATAAAATGAAATCATGTGCATATGCCTGCTTGGCAGCCCATTCAACATCCTCCCGTGTTATGTCTCTAGTACATCCATACCTAATGTTTGAACTGATGTCCATACGGAAAAGTTTGGGCTCCTGTTTAAAATCAACCAGTAAGAAGAAAAGGTCTACTTAATCTCCTAATTTTTATGCGGGAAATAAAGAGCAAGTACCTGGCCAACAAATCCAATTCTTTCTCTCCACCACATGACATCTAATTCTTGTAGGGGAAAGCCATCAATCAAAATCTGCAATTGAAATGTATATCAATGGGATATTACACTAGGCAAAAAAGAAAATAAAACGACCAGATATCAGCATAATAAATTTTCCACTTATTTGTTGTGACGCAGTGATTGAAGGCTTAAAAAAGTTCTACCTGGCCATTTGTTGGCTCATAAAGACGGAGCAAAAGATTCACCAGTGTGCTTTTTCCACTACCACTAAGACCAACCTAAGAAAATTATAAGGTTGCAAAGTTAAGTACGGAAGAGTACCAGGGGAAATAGGAAATAAACAAAGAGAAACAGCAACACTCACAATAGCAACCACTTCATTGGGTTGCACCGATAAGCTGATGGTTTGCAGTACAGGAACCTATCCAAATATCTAGTTATTTTCTTTTGGCATCTGTAACCTTAACAATTTTAAGCAACAAAATCAAATAACTATTTCAAATAAGCTATCCTAGTCAACCAAAACAGGTTACGCATAAAATAGTGTACTTTATGCTAATGCTAGATAAGCTTAATTAGCGTCCCTATAATATACCAATTAGGCATAAAAACAAAAGGGAAATATAGTAAAACGGGAGAAGCGCTAGTAGGGAAGACAAATAATTAAAGTAAGAAGTTTCTAGTTGAAAAGACACTCAAAATCTCCATCAGTATTAGGGCAGTATGTAGGACTGGGAGGCAGGAAATGACCACTTTACAGACATCCATTTCTATTTTAGCCCACTTTATGAGGAGGATACAGTAAAACACAGCTTTCATCAAGAAACCCCAGATGGAGAACATGGAAAGGAAACATACCGTGGCTCTTGTAGGATAATAAAAAGAAACATTTACAAACTCAACATGTCCCACCAGTCTTTGCAACTTTGAACCTGCAACATATTTTCAATAACCAATAAATTTAAACTATACAAAAATTAGTAAAAGAAGGAAAAAAAAAAGTTGAAGATCAGGTATTCTGAATTGCTTCAGTGCGGGCAAATAACCATGAACATACAAATTCCAGCCACGTCAATAACGCAAAGCCTACCTAACAAACTACAGAATCACTAAAAGAGAGAGAACCTAAATCTAACACAAAACAACATATTGATGTGAAACATTCCATTGGCATTGTAATCTTCTTGCCTTTGGTTATAAATTGCTCACTAGGCAGGAGATCCATTAATTGGAAGACTTTTTCACTTGCCCCAACAGATTGCATCAGAGAGGATAAATTGTCCCCCACCCACCATGTTGAAAGAATTAGCCACTCGCTGTATAATATAAACTTTGTAAGTTTTTCTGCTGTAATATGACCAGCAAGAATAGACATTCCTCCTATCAGGGCAGCAATGACCTAGAAAAATGTGTGCCAACAGGTTTAGTCAACTACACAGACTAGTCGGATCGAGAAAATAAGACAACATTCTATATTTTAATTAAACATTCTTTTGTTGACCATCAACACAAAAAGTGGCCATTTGAATACTAATGTGAAAAATCTGGACCTGAGTTGAGTGATAAAGAGCATTGAAACTCAAGTTCCAAAAACCATATGCCGCACTTTGTCGTAAGCTTATATCAGCTAACTTTCTCAGCCACAACTTGTACCTATAAAACAAGCATAGATAGAAACATCTCTGTCAACCACTAAGCAAACATCCTTATGGTCTTCCTGCTTGACTATGCCTACATTTATTTATTCCATCCATAGTTACAAGCAAGATCCGAAATCTGAAAGATTGATAAAATATGCAAATTTGTAGCATCTTCACCTTCCAAGTTCTTGTTCTTCTGTTCCATAAACCCGAACAGTTCTCACCAAAGAAATTGTCTCTTGTGCAACCTACATTATATGATGAAAATATGGGCATCGTATAAATCACTTAGAAACCAGAATCTCCAACAAAAAATAGTAGCTAAAATTTCTTATTCTACCTCGTTGGCAGAAGCAGTGAACTCCTGAGTTAGCTTTGCTGCCTTTTTCTGGTACCTATAAGAAGGAGCAAATTTAAAGAAACAATGAAAAGGTCAGAAAGAACGGGACTCAGACATGACACTGCATTTCCCTGAATTTAAAGATCAATGTTGTCATAGAGCATCTTCTTGTTGTGAAACCACAACACTATTTCTGTCTCCAAATCAATTCCTTCCATGTCATTATTAATCAACCAACTAATCTGATCATTCACCTCCAGGGGAAACTGATTTCAAAAGTTACCCATTCTTTTGTTGCCATACGTGCACTTCACAGCCTCATATTAATTGATGAATTGAACAGTAACATAACTTTGGCAAAGTATATGGAGAAAGAATAACTGACGAAACAGTGAAAAAGTTTTACCGGCCATAAATCAGCATAATTGCTGCTAAAGTAGAGCATATCCCCAATATACAAAAACCAAGAGACCGTGACAAAATGAACAAGTAGACCATTGCACCTGCCCCCTAAAATCAACCATGGAAAGCTAGATTTAATCACCGTGTAGGGAAAACAGCAAATCTATTGATATCGAAGTAGTGGATAAATCTGAATATGATAGCTGAACTAGTGAATAAACCTGAAGAACATGACGTAATATCATGTTAAGATCATTTCCAATAACCCGTGATACTTGCTGACAATCTGCCCCAAGCCTACTTGTCAAATCACCAACTGTCTCGGTGTCAAAAAACAATATATCCTACGATTGAGATACTCCATAATAAGCAAGACAATACACCAATATATCTACTAAGTGATAGTTTTTTCTGTCCGAAGTCCAAGATCTTAAAACCTGAACAAGAAGTGAAGAGTATAGTGTTTCCCTCATTCGCTTGACCTAAAATATGGCATAAAAGGATAGGAATTATAACATAAGAAGTGAAAGGTCAGTATTGAACCTAGAGAATAGCAAAGGAGGCAAAATCATGAGAGAAAAACTCACAAGAAGCATATTTGCTATGCCAAAACAGCATCCACGTATGCCACTGAAGTCCAGAAACAGAGTATCAGGTCAGCAGCTGTGTCAAATAACTGGTCACCCGTGAAGTTTTCAAAGTCCAAATATCAAATATGGAGAGTGAAAAGGTTCACAATTTGATAATACAAACAATTATCCAAGAATTTTTTCCCAGAAAAACAACAAGCTTTGAAGTTATGTTGAGAATTGTAAGCCTTTAAAAGAAAGAAGGGAACTCCGTCCATACAAGAATTTGACCTGCAAATTCCCGAAAGAACACAGAAAAACACCAAAAACCGCACATTCTGACGGAACACCGCGACTTCGCCGCTCTGAGCCGTAAAGATTGACGCCGTCACGTAATGCGGTATGGATAGCTCCGAAAGCTGAAGCAGCAGCAGCAGCAATGCCAAAACAATTCAGTAAGAACAACTTACAAGCTTTGAAGTTTGAAATGAAAAAAAAAAAATCACCAACCGCAGCAATAATTAGGGCAGAGAAAGCGATAAAAATGACCCAACGGTCTCGAGAAACCAAGCCCCACATCCGAGTAAGAGCACGCGCCACCGTCACCGGCTTTGCATAGATTCTAATTTCAGCTTCATCGGAGAACCTCCACCAACTCCCGCCAGGTAAGATTGAGCGGAGAAAACCGAACAACCTCCGGAGCCTCTCCAAGAGCTGAACCTCGGTTTCTTCAGCATCGGTTTTGTACTCTTCTGCTACGTAGCCGTTAATGGAGGCCGACTTCGGCAGAGAGAACTGAAACCTTCTGGAATTAGAGGAATGCTGAGAGAGAAAGAGGAGACGCCTGGTACTGGTACTGGTACTGGTTCTGGTTGCGGAGATTAGACGCCTGCGTTGGCGAGGAGCGGTTGTTGCGATGAGATGTTGTTTGCGGTGAAATGAAGAGAGAAGAGGAGGGTGGATGTGGCAGAGCGGCTTCGCCATAGCTGAAGGAGAACAGAGAGGCATTGGATGAAGCCAAGAAGCTATGGCCTTTGAGATCGAAATCGTTATATCCAATCACCCCTCTGGTCCTTGTCGTCGGGAGATGTGGAACTCGAGAGCTCACACATCATGTCCTCGGCACTCGCGGGCACGCATAAGAACGAGAAAATACTCAAACGACTTGGACGGTGTCGTTTCGGGATCCAGTGACGTGTGACAAAAGTCGAGGAGGCTGCTGCAGTTTTCCCACACGGCTCTAGCCTGTGACGCGCCCCGTTCACATCCTTTCCAACAACATTGCCCTCACCAAACCAAGAATCTATTTTCCTCAACTACTATATGTTCTACGTAATTTTAGTAGAAGGTGAGGGTATTTTCGTCTACATAAACCAAAGACCCAAATATCTCTCTCACATAGTCTTTTCAGCGGGAACGCCATATCTTTACTTGTTTCTCTCTCTCACGCCGTCACCATGGCCGTGGTTATCGGAAACCTTGCTCTGCTACTAGACGCATCGTCGCCTAGGACCATAAATGCAGACCGGAAGACTCGTCCAGTGGCGCTTGATGCCCTATTGAACCTGAGCCTGAACCTGCCAAAGCGGGATCCTCAGAGTCAGAGTCAGAGTCACAGTCACAGTCACGCACACAACGGATTTATCGCGGTCAAGGGGTTTGACTCGGACGGGGAGAGTCGGAGCCAACGGGTCGTAGCTCGGGGAAAAGCGAATTCGAGAGTAAACGGGGTGGACTCTGACAGGGACGAGGATGGGAACGGTAACGGGAATAAGTATGAGGATGAAGATGATCAGGAGCCGTTAGATTGGGAAAAGGAAATGCGGAAGAGAGTGAAGGAGATCGAGGAGAGGAGAGAGTTGGTAAACAAAGCCGAGGAGTTACAGAGCCAGATCGAGGAGGATTATGAAGACGACGGTAGAGAAAAGACGGAGGAAGAGAAGCGGATGAGAGTCAGGAAAGAGCTAGAAAAGGTCAGTCTTATTGTTTGGCTACTTGGAAAACAGAGGAAATAAATCTTTTATATTTGATATTCTTGTTTTAATAATTTTATGTATTGAACTACTTTGAAATTTCAAAGTGAAACTTAATTCAGGTGAAGTTCATTGCTTTAAATCTGTAGCTTGTTTTTACATTTCAATTGGTGGTGAATTTATGGCCATGAGAATTCATAGGTTTATTTATTTGGTGTTTTGGTACGAGAGCAGGTGGCTAAAGAGCAAGCTGAGCGGAGAGCCACCGCACAGTTGATGTATGAGTTGGGGCAGAAGGCTTATGGGAGAGGCATGTACGGCCGTGCCATTGAGTTTTTAGAAGGAGCACTCACAATCATTCCCAGGCCTACGTTATTTGGTGGCGAGGTTGGTTGATTTTGAGAATCTCCTTTTGAAAATTGTGTGAATTGTTTCTACATTTTTTAAAATTGTGTGAATCGCTTCTACATGTTTGATCAGAGTGCGATTGCAAATTATTGTTATGGTTTTCAGATACAAATTTGGCTTGCTATGGCCTATGAGGCTAACAACCGCCACACTGATTGCATTGATCTTTACCTGCAATTGGAGAAGAAGCACCCCTGTGTCGGTATCCGACGCCAAGCAGCAGAGCTTCGCTACATTTTGCAAGCACCAAAGCTTAAGATAACCCAGGAAGAGATGGTAACCATTCCACTTATTGGCTCTAGTTATGACAGGTATTGATTCTTCTCGCTCAACCATAATATGCTAATTGTTACTTGGGGCTGTTTCGTTATTGTAGTATTATATGTACACAGTTTGTGTTAACTCTGACCGGGATAAATTTATCTCTCTTTACCTGCTTCTTAGAGCTCTCTAGTTGGTCCAATTCATAGAGACACCAACTTTGTTGCCCTCGTATTAGACCTTTCGAACTGTACTGGGAACATAATTGATCACAAATGCCAAGTTTGGTGGCTAGAATTGGATTGGATAGGATTTTTAACTCATTTGAGTGAACGTTTCCCAAAGGAAGATCACAGAGGCCACCTTCCAAGTTTTGTCAAACTTTTTGGTAGAAGATGGACATTTAACTCATTAGAGTGAACTTGTGTTGAAGGACATCAGTGCCTAACTTATCCTACAACCTTCGACTTTGGAAAAATTTAGAAGTTGGCCTTCGTTTCTTGATATGGTTTGTAGGTGGTGATAAACTAGTACCAAATATTAACCTCTTGAAGAAACTAGTATCAAGATCCATCTAGAATTATAATGAAGTTCTCTTAACCAACAATGGAAGCCGTCTAAAATCTGCGCTTTGATCTTTTTTCCCCACTTTTCGGTCATTTAAATCATTTCTTCCTTTTCTTGGAAAACTCTTGATTCTCACTACATTAATCCTAATTGGATGAAGTCAATCGAGTTGATTGTTCTCTTATTATCTTAGTATCCTAATTCTAGGAAGCAAGGGCTGTTAAGTAAAAACATAGTCAAGCTGAACCAAGAGAGATTGCACAACTAAAAGAAATATTGATTATTTGGGATCCTCATTGATGTGTTTTGTTTCACAGATGAGTTGCTTGGTTTTCAAATCGTTTCTGACCATTCTTGTCGATACCTACCCTGGCTGATGAGATTCTTGGTGAATATGGCAGCTATGCAGGAACGTGGAGTGATAAATACAAGGACAAGGAAGAGAAGAGCATTGGGACAGTAACCAATCAGCTCCCATCGTCAAAAGACTATTTCGGAGATTTTATGGTATGGCGACCCCCAATTGGACTCGAGAAAAACCAAGCCTTTTGGATAGGTTTGACATTTTGGTTGGGTCTAGTTGGAGCTGCCCTCTTTCTTCAAAACTGAACTATACAATCATTATTGTTGTATTTGTGAATCTTTGCGATATTTATCTTCATATCCATGTAATTAATTTTATGTAAATTTCGGTAAATTTCATGGTTCAAATATGTATCTCTAAAGTTCTTTCTCAAAATAACTTGCCTATGTTTTCATCCACTTTTATTTCTCTTTTCATTATTATATATAATCATATGGGTTATTGGGAGGGAGATCATATCATATAATGGGTATCGACTTTAGTTTTTACAAAATTTGAATTCAAAATCTTCCACACAATATAGCAACATGAATGTTATTGAGTCTAAGTATTAAGCGATTCAATTAATTTTTGTTTTTTAATCATAATATGTATTGGTGAAGGATTTCCATTTCAGTGAACTCTTCCATTATTGCAAACTATAGTCGGCTGTTCTACAACCGCAAACCGTGGCTGTTGGGTTTATGAATAATGTCGGGCTAATTTGGTGACTTTTTCGTTTATATTTTTGTTAAAAGACATTAGGATGGGTGCCTTGCGTTCGAAGGTAATGCCATTTGTTAAAACTATGATTTCCCCCATTATAATATGGTGGTGTTATTCTTCAATATAATATAATGGGCGGTCTCAGGTGAATTCAACTTGAACAATCACCATTTCCTATAGAGCAAGATCAATCCGATCCTTATTTCTCAATATCGTTTTATCAAATGCCATATAAAAAGAAATGACGTTTAATGAATTATAATATGCTTATTACTTAAAATGTTCTTTGAACCCACTGTAAAATCGTAATTTGCTTCCTTAACGTCAAATCATAACAATGTCCTCTTTAAATGTCTACACCGCCGAGTCTGTTACACCAAAAGGTAAAGGGTTGTTGGGGGTTTCAGTCAAACAGCAAGGTGCACACAATCTCAAATGAAGCTGAGGATGACAATCCCTTAAAAACCTTGTGCACACCAACCTCAATATGGTAAGTTTCAACTTTGAAATTTTGAAATTTTGGAAATTCAAAAGGTATTGGAAGTTAATTGTCCTATCTGCTTAAAAGATTCAATGACAGGACCCATCCCAATCCCCCGGGGATTAGTGCGAGATGACCCTGCTCCCGTCTGACACGGAGTGTCAGACAAGGGATATTTCCGACATTTGCCCTCCCGGGCTATCAGAGTACGCCAGGATCCGGAGGAGGCATGTGATATCTCGGTCCCTGCTACAGTCCACATCCGATGTCAACCTGAAGGGCAGTCAAAACATTAAAAACTGTGAGTGGACAAAACAAAGAGTTTATAAAAACATTTAATAAGGAAGACATTTGTACCCTCCACTAAAAAGCATGCATGCATTCGAAAACCATTTATCCAAAACAACCATATGTGGGACTAAGCCCAAAGCAGATATAAACTAAGGTCGAAAGGACCACAATAAAAACGACCATACGGGCCACTGCCCAAATCCTGTGCACACCTGTACACACCACATATCATATATCATATATCCATCACATACATATATATAAGTCACACAACCAATCCTGTCACGATATCCAAAGCCACGCGCGCGCTACCCGGGTCTCAATCCGAGTCATCTCAAAGTCAAGGTCAATGTCCGCAGACCACTGACCCTACCCGAGGTAATAGTAACCATAGCCTTCCTGAGAGTAAGGAACCTAACTGGGGGGTGACTCCACTCAGTCGGTGCTCCGTGACTACTCCGGGGTCCACCCAGGCCAACGACCCTCCCCGGAGGAGATAGTAGAACATGTAAAGGAAGGTAGACGAACATATATATATATATAACATAAACATTCATGACCGGTTCCTCTGAACCGTCATGATCCATAATATCCATAATCAGGTAACATGCCGGTTCCCATAAACCGTCATGTACCGTAATAACCAACAAGGGTTCATGCCGGTTCCCATAAACCGTCATGACCCATGATACCATAACAAGGGTTCATGCCGGTTCCCATAAACCGTCATGAACCTGGGAATCCATTTAAGGTTCCCTGACCTGAAATCAAAACCGTAAAGTGACTGGGTCTCGTACCCGAACATAGGACACCAACTGGGCACCGTGCCCGGAATCTGAGGTCATATGCCCGAGACAAAACCAAATGGGTCTCATA
The DNA here is from genome assembly GCA_032719365.1 of Prinsepia uniflora. Taxonomy (NCBI): domain Eukaryota; kingdom Viridiplantae; phylum Streptophyta; class Magnoliopsida; order Rosales; family Rosaceae; genus Prinsepia; species Prinsepia uniflora. The sequence goes on from CM064863.1 coordinate 20,075,400, forward strand.
CCCGAGTTTATCATTTTGAAATCCAAATTCAGTTCATTTAAATCAATAAAGAAATACAGACCCGTATAAGCACCGTATAAGGCCGAAACCTCGAAATACGTGCTTATACGTAACCACATACAATTGCACCCATGACATCATCAAACAAGTAATAAAACATATAATAAACATTTATGCATGCACCAATTTAGAAAACAAGGTCCACTCACAGACCGTCCGAGCTGCCGCCTCGATTTGCGTGCCATACGGCTCCCCGAGCCGATCACCATCACCGGGACTCCCAAACCTGTCCAAATCGTAATAGAAGGTTACTAACTACTTAATTAACCTCCCACTAAAGCCCCGTAATTTTCCCGTATTTTTAACTATTTTTAATCCCGAACCTAAACCTTCCGATGCCCCGAAACATATCGAGACGGTGTCCGATCGACACGAAACCAGTCTCAAAATGTTCGTTACATCGAATAGAAGATTCCGTATGTTGGAACCTTCCCCAGATTCCCTGCCACGCGCCCTCACGCGCCGCCTGAAGTGGCTGCGCGTGGGCTTCACGCGCCGCTACAGTACCTGCTGACGTCATCGCTGACGTCATCTGACAGCTGTCAGGTCTGACATGTCAGACTCTGACAGGTGCCACATGTCATGCTCCCATTGGTCCACGTTACTGTGTTGTCAGTGCCACGTGGCAGTCTGACATGTGCCACGTCACTAACATGTCAGTGCTGACTGTGCACTGACATGTGACACGTGTCGCACTCCTATTGGCCCATTTTCTGACATGTCAGCTGACATTGTCAGATCTGACAAGGCTGACGTCATCGCTGACATGATGACGTCAGCAGGATGACATCACCTGTCATCCCTGCCCTCCCGCGGGTCGACCCGAACGTCTGCAACCGGGTCGCCGTGACCCGCGGCTTGACCCGGCCGGTTCTCCCAGCTCCGGCCACCATTTTTCCTCCCGTTTGTCCCATTCTACTCCTCTCAACCTAACCTAAAGATCCATGGCCCTAACAACTAAGAACACCCACAAAAACCATACCTTCCAAGTTCATCAATGGCGGCCGTGACTACCTCCGCCCTTCACGGCCGTTACAGGCCACCTCAGCCTTCGAAAACAATCCTAAAAGAACCCTAAGACCTCTAGGAACATTTCCCAATCCCTAGATTGGATTAAAACACAACAAAAATCAATTTTCAATTTTTGAAAGAAAACTCACCCACGGTTTCTCTCTCCCCGCCATGTCCTCCGCCGTGGCTAGCCGTGGCCTGCCTTCCTCAGCCTCTTTCCACCACCTCACGGTCATGTCCACCTCGCACAAGCAATGAATGGTGATGGTGTGTGTGTGTTTTGGGTTTTTGAAGAAAATGAAGAAAATGGAGGATTTTGGGTTATGGGGGGTTTCGGGTGGTAAGGAACAAAGAAGAAGGGGATGGCTGATGAGAGAAGGAGAGATTGATGGTGAGGATTGATAGTTAGTTGGTAATGGATGGTTAGGATTAATAGTTGTTAGGTTTAATTATAAAATAATTAAAATAATAATATTTAATTATTTAGATCCACATTTTGGGGGATCAAATCAATGGGATGAGTGACACTTGTCACTCATCCATGGGGCCCACCAAAATATCCACCCAATCAGATTTCGCCGAAACGTCCCCGTCTCGAAGTTCGTGCATAGTGAAATCGAACTTCCGTGACCCATAACTCTCCCGTTCGAAGTCCGATTTCAGTGTGCCGCCTGTCTATGGATTCGTATCGTCCTTATCTACGTAACGGTCTTCGGCCCTCGGCCATCGGACCTCCCGGTCAAAAAGTCAACTTTTGACCCCCTATTCACCCAAATTACCAAAATGCTTCCGAACGTCATAACTTCTTCCTCGAACGTCGGAATTGAACGTGCCACCTGTCTATGAACTCGTGACGTCACGAACTACGTCACGGTCATCGGTCAAAGTCCATTTGACTGCCCGATTAAAAAGTCAACGTTTTGCCACCATCAGGGGCAAAACGGTCATTTCGCACCGTTCGTTCGATTTCGCTCTACTATTCACGGATTAGCCTCACTAATCGTGATTAGTCACTAATCTAATCTAGGAATTTGGGACGGGTCGTTACATTCAATGTTTTGAACTTGATTAATTTGGAAGGCTTTGAAAATTGAATTTGTTTAATTTTTTCGGCACTTACTTCTGCTTTAAAATATGGCTGGTGTAACGACCCATAAATTCGAAAAAATTAATTTCGAAAATTTGAAAAGGAAACTGACAATTTTGCCCTTAGGGGTTCAAAGGTTGACTTTTTGCTTCGGGTACATTTTGGATTTTTTGTGAGGATTGTTACATAGGTCTCGAAATGACAGGACCCACTCCGATCCCCCTGGGACCACAAGGGGACGTGCCCTGCTCCCGTCTGACACCCGAACAAACATACCAATTTTAACCTTTAAAGTTCAAATGCATAAATATCCAAAATAAAGTCATACATAAAATCCGAATTCAAAAGATGCCAGACAAGGGATAATGTCCAAAAATACAAGTTCCGAGCACGACTCTAAGTTATCCTGCGGGCTAACCGACCCAACAGGGGGTTCAGGTGCGCAGTGTAGATCTATGTCTCTGCCTCAGGATCCTCTTCTACCTTAGTAGCATGGCCTGGAGGGGTCAACAAAACATTAAGGGTGAGTGGGCTGGAACTCAAAGTTTATAAAACAGTTCAACAGATAAAAACATAAACTTGTACCCCTCCGTTTTCCAAACATGCATGCATTAGTATTTAAAACCATAAAATCATATAAGATACCGCAAGCCATATAATAAAATCATAAACATAACCTCAGCCACTGCACTATACACCCCAACCCTGACATCCCAGATGTCTGACGTCCCTGACGTCCAATAAGGTCACAGTCCCAAGGCTACGCGTGCCACTCGGGGTCTCAATCCCGAGTCCAATCCCCGAACCCAGTCCTGGTACGGCATCCCAGATGCCAGACGTCCCAGACGACCAATCATAGCAATCCTGCTTCTGAGTCATCCTACGGTCCGGTCCCACCGTAGAATGACCCATTGCAGGCAATGCGCCGTGACCACTCCAGGGTACCCACATCCGAAGGAGACAGTATCACACGGGTAGATCTATATAGTACAGTACCAAAGATCGACATCCACATACACAAATATATATATATATATATAATCCAAAACAATACGTAAATTTCACCAGACGGGTCTCAAGCCCAAACATCGTAAATCGTGCCATAGCCATAACTAAAGATAATCGAAACCTTTGCTTGATTCACACATATATATATAAGTGAAAATAGTTATGCATGCAAGGGTTTAATGAAAGCGGGCCCACTCACAGTACAATCCTGCTGCAAAACTGCGCGTATAACCTCGTCCTGGTACTATTGTACGATTCCTGTCAGTCCAAATCACACGTAAGGGTCACTACAAGTCCTTAACATTCAACCATGAAACCCTAGACTGAAACCGGCCAGGGAAAGCCGCCCGAACACGCTTCCCGAGGCAATAGACCCTATTCTGACCAACTTAACTATCTCCGATCGACTCGAAATTTAGCTCAAAATATTCAATAAATTGAAAGGATGAAAACTCAAGTTGACCGTGACCGGAGATGAGGCTTCACGCGCCCTCATGCGCCGCCCAAAGTGGCTGCTCGGAAAAATCACGCGCCGTGCACTGTAGCTACAGTGTCATCGTCCTTGCCCGAACGTCTGTTAAACGGGCCCCAAACCCGTGATCAACCAAATGGGTCGACAGTCGTATCTCACTGGTTTCAACTCCATTTCCAAATTGGCTTAAACTGAAGCTTAATAGGATCTAAACAAACAATAAAACGCAAACAATTTCACAAATCCTCACCTGGAAGTCGTCGTCCTCAGGTCTGAAAATCCTTCGAAAATGGAACTTGGGTTCCATGCCAAACCGTGGTCGATTCTCTTCAGGAGTGATACGGTTGAACTCCAAATGGTCCCAGAAGGCTGTTTCAATCCTTAGTTTTGTTCCTCTGGCCCATTGGTCCAAGGTATGGACGATGACACTGTAGCTACAGAGCATGGAATGTGACTTTCACGTGCAGCCACGTTGGGCGGCGCGTAAGGGCGCGTGAAGCCTCATCTCCGGTCACGGTCAACTTGGGATGTTAGAGATATGGACCCGGAGATACCCCAGGCAGCACGCGTTGCTTATTATTACCATGAGATATGACGTATGGGACGTCAAGCGTCTGGGACGCTAGGCATCTGGGATGTCGGAGATGGTTATGTGGTAAAAATGGATTATTGGTTTATGAAATGGTATTTCGGGTCGGGGACCCTAAATGGTTTTGGAATTATGGATTTATGTTATGGATTTGGGCAGTGGCCCACTTGGGTTTGTATTCACGGATTTGGTATTCTACAGTTTTGGGCTGAGTTCCCACACTTGGTTTGAGTTACGGTTTTTGGGCTGAGGCCCTGTGTTTATGATTGCGGGCTAAGACCCGAAGGTTAAGAAAAGGAAAATGATTTGATTTTCGTACACGGTTTTTCTTATGTTGAAAATGTAACGGATTGCGAAATGATTTTCGAATACATGCATTTTTTTTACGTGGAGGGTAGAAATGTCTTTCTGTAACTGTTTTATAAACTGATTCATTTTTTGTCCACTCACACCTTTTGTGTTTTTATTGACCCTCCAGGTCGTGGCGCGTTGATCGAGGCTGATCGAGAGGCGGAGGCATGAGTGAGTACGTGTGTGGCTATCCCTGGTTTGGCAAGTACTGACGGTAATTTGGGAACTTCAGTCGACTTGCCAGACGGAAGCAGGACCGGACACGGTTATCAATGCCCATTCGGGGGCGGTCCTATCACGAAATCCTAAGTTCGTATACAGGCGGTATGTCAGAATCGGAGATTGGATCGAATTGTTTACTGACCTAAATTGACCAAGGGCATTTTAGTAATTTTTAGTAATTTTGACACTAGGGGGATTTTTCATAATTTCACAATGAGCGATATTGTGTGATGTTGACAAATGTCCTTCTCTCTTCCCCCCTTATCCCTTGCTGTGCACCGACATATTGTGCACGTGTGTGTGTATGGGTTAACCAAACTCGTGAGAAAAAACGGAGAAGGGAAAGGAAAGAAAAACCAGAGGAGAGGAAAGAACTAGAGAAGGAAAGAAAAGGGAGAAAAGAAAAAGAGGAAACTAAGAGGAAGAGAGAAGGAAGGAAGAAACCCAAAAACTCGAAAAAATTAAAAATTGGTGTTTGAATCATTTAATGACACGTCCCACCCCGTAATCCCCCTCGATTAGCAGGGAAGAGTCTGACAGTTCGTTCACAAATTACCAAAATACCCTCGGTAATCCTACTAGACACGTGTCAGACAAGGGATACACTATGTATTACCTAGGATAGTCAGAGTGCGCAAAACTCGTGATGTCTCGGTCTTCTTATAGCCTGCGTCCGCAACCAACCTAGAGGGTGTCAAAACCAAAAGAAAAGTGTAAGTGGACAGAAAATAAAACATTGGAAAATCATTTTTCGAAATATACATTTACACCCTCCTTTTTTATTAAACATGCATGCATAGCCAAAAAATCATTGCTTTAAAATTAAACAGCAATATATACAATAAGCAATGGGTCCAACCCAAAATCACATAATCATAAAGATAAAGGCCCTCGGGCACACTTTTCAATGAAATCATCGGTTCTAAGCCATTTTGACACGACCCATCCCAACCCCCCCGGGAATATCGCAGAATGTGTCATGCTTCCGTCTGACACAAAGTGTCAGCTAAGGGATAACTAAGAACCTCAGCCCGACCGGGGCTTCCAGAGCACGCTAGGATCGGTGGAAGAGTGCGATGTCTCGGTCTCTGCTACAGCCCGCATCCGCAATCAACCTGAAAGGCATTAAAACCATAAAAGCTGTGAGTGGGCGAAAACCAATAAGTTCAAAAAACATATTTCATAAAAAGACATTTATGCCTTTCACTAAAAAGCATGCATGCACCAAAACTAGTAATCAAACCATTTACTTAAATAAACCATTAGGGCCTTAGCCCAAAAACTGTAAATCTAAACCATGTAGGCCACTGTCCAAATCCATAAACATGAATCCATAAACACAGAATACCATTTCATAAATCCAATAAATCATGTTTACCAAATACCATATAACCAATCATGTCATGGTTTCCAAAGCTACGCGTGCTACTCAGGGTCTCAAGTCCCAAGTCTCCCTAGGGTCCACCAAGGTCAATGTCCATAGATCAATGACCCTCCCTGAGGGTTATAATCCATAATGCCTTCCTAAGAGTGAGGTACCCCACGGAGCGACTCATCTCAATTAGTGCTCCGTGACCACTCCAGGGTCCACCCAGGTCAACGACCTTCCCCGAATGAGACAATCCATAGATAAAAGGATGGTATATGAAAAACCATTTCACAATCATTCTCAAAACCTTTCAAAAGGTACATGCTCGGTTTCCCATAAAACCGTCATGAATCCAGAAATCCATTTATCCAAATCCAAATCCATTTATCCAAATCCATTTATTCAGATCCATTTATCCAAATCCATTTATGGGTCCCTGGCTCGGAATCACATTCATAAAACACAATTGAGTCTCATTCTTGATTTCGTAAACCAAATGGGCCTCAAACCCGATCATGTAAACCAAATGGACCCCTGGCCCGATGCCTTATTAAATCAAATGGACTCGAAGTTCGATAGTTCGTAAATTAAATGGGTCTCATGTCCAGTTCCATATTTCCAAATCCGAAATCAATTCATCAATCCATTATTGACATACAAGCACGTATAAATACAGTATAAAACCGTAAACCCCGAAATACGTGTGAATATGTAAATCACCAATACCACAATCATATTCGCAGAAATCATATATATATATAACATATAAAACATTTATGCATGCATCACAGTTTAGAAATCAAAGTCCACTCACAGACCGCCCTACGCTATCGCCTCGATATGCGTGTCATAAGCCTTCCCGGGCTAATCATTGTTACCGGGACTCCCAAATCTGTCCAAATCATACTAGAGGGTTACTAACTACTTCATTAACCTCTCATTAAAGCCCCGTAATTTTCTCAAATTTTTAAACGTATTTAAACTAGCCCTTAAACCTTCAGACACCCTGAAGTATATCGAAATGATGTCCGATCGACACGAAACCAGTCCCAAAATGTTCGCTACAACGAAAGGATGAAATTACTTGTTGATCGTGCCTCGAAAAGAGAGCCCACGCGCCCTCACACTTCGTCCAAAGGCACTATGCGTGGGCTCCACATGCCTGCTATAGTGTCATCCCTAACCTCTCGCAGACCCAGTCCGCCTGGTTTTCCGGTTCGACTGCACTAGCGAACCGATCCAACCAGTTCTCCTTAATTTTTTCCATGTTTTTCAATCCTACTTCTTCCTACACCATCGTCTAATCCCCAGTAACCTCTCTATGATCTAAAAACCAAGAAAAACCAACTATAAACTCACCTCCAACGATGAACAGCAGTCGCGACATTTCTCCTCCGTTTTCCAGCCGTCCTAGCCATCCCCTTCCTTCAAAATCGATCCCCACAGAGTCGCCTTGGTCCCTAGGTCATGTTAGTATTATTCAAAACCCATCACAACATCAAAAAACCTGGTTTCCAATTTTGAGTCAAACACGGGTTACGGGTTACCTTCACTGTGGCCACCACCGTGGCTATTGTCCTCAATCCCTCGCCAGTTCTCAGTCTCTCTATCATGTTCAATCACTCATTCCTTTAGTCTCTCACATGAACACATAGATGGATATAGTAGTGAGGTGGTATATGTTGTTTGTTTTTTTAAGAGGAAATGAAGATGGTGCACGGGCTTGAAGAAGAAAAACAAAGAAGAAGATGAAGGCCGATGCACGGGGAGGGAGAGAGAGAAATGAGAGAAAATTTATTAATAATATAAAATATCATTTTTAATACTTAATTAATCTCCCCAATTAAGACAAGATCCCCTTTTAGGGAAAGCCACCAATGGGATGAGTTACAAGGGCCCCATATAAAATATCTGCCAAACTAATTAAATTGATATTTAATTCGAATCCCGAGATGTAAGTTCCCGATTTCAATCCCGTGACCATAACTTCTTTGTTCGACGTCCAATTTCAACGTACCGCCTGTCTAAAGACTCGTGACGTCCCGCACGAGTCCCGATCTACGTCACAGTCATCGGTCCTCGTATGTTTGACTCCCCGGGTCAAAAGTCAACATTTTGCCCAATTCTAAGGGCAAAACGGTCATTTTACACCGTCCGTCTGAATTCACTCAACTAATCCTCGATTAGTCATTCTAAATCCATAATTAATTAAGATTTAATCCCGATATTTGGGACGGGTCGTTACAACCTTCCCCCCTTAAATAATTTTGTCCTCAAAATTCCAACTATTATGATTCCACAACCACCTCATGGAAAGAAGTTCGACCTCACATTCAGGCTTCGTATTTAGTATATCATCGTATACACCCCGCATGTATAAGTTCAAGTCCACAAATTAACCACACATTAACCCCTCGGAAGCGATGCATGATCACAAATTGACCACACCTTCTGAGATGATACCCCTGGACAATTCTACTGTTACGCCGACACTTCCCGCACTATCACCCCTTGATAGTCGCTAGTCAAAACTAACATTATACTCACTTTTGGTTACACTAACCACCAACTCACTCAACTTGAGTATACGTATACCAACATCTCACTCGATTAGTGTGCAACTGGACCCCATTGAATACCTACCCAGTAGTGATACACATCATAACTCTAGGGTTCCACTTGCCATCAACGGCTCTGAGCACCTGCTCATACAATCATTGAACCCATCAAAATCACTCTGGCCCAACGCACAGTATCCAATGTCCAGTTCACGTTCTCAACCAATCCAATGATATCAGAACTAAGCCGACTACCAACACGTTCATCCATGTACCACTAGTACATCATGTATACCATCACTAGGCACCACTCAGGACTGTCCAGTATCAGTCCTCGCACAACGTACCCAGTACGTACATCCATCCACCAACCAGTCCACTACATGGCTCGTAGTCACTCACGGTTCAATCCTGGAGTTTATCGGTCCAATCCAGTATTAGGCAGATCAAATACTCCAACTCATCATCCATTCCAAGTCCCATGGTCACCCGACCAGCATCACAACGTCTACTATCAATCACGTCATCCAATACTTACCAATCCGAATTACGCCCACCAAGGCGTACCCGTTCATGCCAAATAGGCATCCAATCTCACCCATGTCTACCGAGACGCACCAACTCCGAACCTATCGATTACCTGCTCATTCGGTTACCATACCATATTCGATTGACTTTGAAAAGAAGCCAATCCCATCATTCACATATCCAAGACTGACCAATCTGACCCCGTCGGATACCCACTCGTTCTATTAATATACCATACGGGATTATAATTGGGGAGATTAATTAACTATTAAAAATGATATTTTATATTATTAATAAATTTTCTCTCATTTCTCTCTCTCCCTCCTCGCGCATCAGCCTTCATCCTCTTCTTTGTTTTTCTTCTTCAAGCCCGTACAACATCTTCATTTCCTCTAAAAAAAACAAACACACAACATATACCACCTCACTACCATATCCATCTATGTGTTCATGTGAGAGACTAAGGAAATGAGTGGTTGAAAATGATAGAGAGACTGAGAACTAGCGAGGGACTGAGGACAATAGCCACGACGGTTGCCACAGCGAAGGTAACCCGTAACCCGTGTTTGACTCAAAATTGGAAACCAGGGTTTTTGACGTTGTGATGGGTTTTGATTAATACTAACATGACCTAGGGACTAAGGCGACTCTATGAGGATCGATTTCTAAGGAAGGGGATGGCTAGGACGGCTGGAAAAAGGAGGAGGAATGTCACGACTACTGTTCATCGTTGGAGGTGAGTTTATAGTTGGTTTTTCTTGGTTTTTAGATCATAGAGAGGTTACTGGGGATTAGACGATGGTGTAGGAAGAAGTAGGATTGAAAAACATGGAAAAAAATAGGGAGCACCGGCTGGATCGGTTCGTCGGTTTGGTCGAACCAGAAAACCAGGCAGACCGGTAGGCGCGTGGCTCCCACGTGCAGTGCCTTTGGGTGGCATGTGATGGCGTGTGGGCCCTCTTTTCGAGGTACGGTCAACATGTAATTTTATCCTTTCGATGTAACGAACATTTTGAGACTAGTTTCGTGTCGCTCGGACATCGTTTCGATATAGTTCGGGGTGTTCGAAAGTTTAAGGGCTAGTTTAAATACGTTTAAAAATTCAAGAAAATTACGGGGCTTTAATGAGAGGTTAATGAAGTAGTTAGTAACCCTCTAGTATAATTTGGACAGGTTTGGGAGTCCCGGTGACAATGATTAGCTCGGGAAGGCTTATGTCACGTATATTGAGGAGGCAGCATGGAACGGTCTGTGAGTGGACATTGATTTCTAAACTGTGATGCATGTATAAATGTTTTATATGTTTTATATATATATGATTACTAAGAATATGATTGTGGTATTGGTGATTTACATATTCTCATGTATTTCGGGGTTTACGGTTTTATACTGTGTTTATACGTGCTTGTATGTCAATAATGGATTGATGAACTAATTTCGAATTTGGAAATATGGAACCGGGCATGAGACCCATTTGATTTACAAACTATCGGACTTCGAGTCTATTTGATTTAATAAGGCATCGGGCCGGTGGCCCAGTTGGTTTACATGATCGGATTTGAGGCCCATTTGGTTTACAAAATCGAGCATGAGGCTCAATTGTGTTTTATAAATGTGATTCCGGGTCAGGGACCCATAAATGGATTTGGATAAATGGGTCTGGATAAATGGATTTCTGTATTCATGACGGTTTTACGAGAAACCGAGCATGAACCTTTTGAAAGGTTTTGAGAATGATTATGAAATGGTTTTTCATATACCATCCTTTTATCTATGGATTGTCTCCTTCAGAGAGGGTCATTGGCCTAGGTGGACCCTGGAATAGTCACAGAGCACTAACTGAGATGAGTCGCCCCATGGGGTACGTTACTCTCAGGAAGGCATTATGAATTATAACCCCTATGGAGGGTCATCGATCTACGGACATTAACTTGGGTGGACCCTGGGAAGACTTGGGACTTGAGACCCTTAGTAGCACGCGTAGTTTTGAAAACCGTGACAGGATTGGTTATATGGTATTTGGTAAACATGATTTATTGGATTTATGAAATGGTATTCTATGTTTATGGATTCGTGTTTATGGATTTGGGCAGTCGCCCACATGGTTTGGATTTACGGTTTTTGGACTAAGGCCCTAATGGTTTATTTAAGTAAATGGTTTGATTACTGGTTTTTGGTGCATGCATGCTTTTTAGTGAAGAGCATAAATGTCTTTTCATGAAATGTGTTTTATGAACTTATTGGTTTTCGTCCACTCACATATTTTATGGTTTTAATACCCTTCAAGTTGCTTGCTGATGCGGGTTGTAGCAGAGACCGAGACATCGCACTTCTCCACTGATCCTAGTGCACTCTGGTAGCCCCGGTCGGGCTGAGATTCTTAGTTATCCTTTGTATGACACTTCGTGTCAGATGGGAGCATGGCACATTAGGCAATAATCCCGCGCGGGGGGGGGGGGGGGGGGGGGGGGGGGGGGGTTGGGATGGGTCATGTCAAGTGGTATCAAAGCAGGTTGGCTCATGTTACTCTGAGTTTCAGAGCAAGGTTGTCGAGGCGTACCACAAGAGCTACGTGCAGGTCGAGGATGTGATGTCTCTATGGGTTGTATGTAACGACCCGTCCCAAATTCCATGATTAGATTAGTGACTAATCTCAATTAGTGAGGTTAATCGGTGATTAGTTAGGCTAAATCGGACGAAAGAGCGGAATGACCGTTTTGGCCCCTAGTGGTGGCAAAACGTTGACTTTTCAATCGGACGGTCAAATAGACTTTGACCGATGACCGTGACGTAGTTCGTGACGTCACGAGTTCATAGACAGGTGGTACGTTCAATTCCGACATTCGAGGAGGAAGTTATGACGTTCGGAAGTTTAGGGGCATTTTGGTAATTTTGGTTAAAAGGGTCAAAATGTTGACTTTTTGACCAGGAGGTCCGATGGGCCGAGGGTCGAAGACCGTTACGTAGATGGGGACGATACGAATCCGTAGACAGGCGGCACGTCGAATTCGGACGTTCGACGCGCGAAGTTACGGTTCACGGAAGTTCTAGGATACTATTCACGGTAACACGTTTTACGAGACAAAAAGTGCAGTTTGTCTCTAGTGGGCCCAGATATTTAATGGAGGCCCAATGGATGAGTGACACTTGTCACCCATCCACTGGCTACCATTTTCCCATTCATGCATCTCCCGTTCATCCACATCGATCATTTTCTTCCATCCCTCCCACCAAACCCGATCCCATTTCTCACCCAAACCCATTCAACCCTTTCCAATGATCATATAAGAGAGACGAGAGAGTGAGGATGGATCGGTGGACGCTGGTGGCCGGCCAGGAACGACGCCGCCGTGGACGGCGGGGGAGGAATGCACGGTAAGCCCGATAAACCCATTTTTCTTCTATTTTTCGATTTAGACATTATGGTTGCTATTAGTTGATTAGGATGAGTTTATTGAGGTTGTAGGAAGGTGTAGAGGGTGGTTTGGACGGCGGTGAAGGGCTGAGCAGCCCTGGGTGCAATCGGGAAAATTGAACCGTGAGGTTCAAAATTGAACCGGTCGGATTTCGAAGGTTTTAGGTAGTTTGATTTATTAGGTTAGATAGGAAATGAAGAAATAGGAATCTAGGAATTGGAATGGAAGCAAACGGACCGAAAATGAGGGAGAAGGAGACCTGGACCCGTTACGCCGGTCCAAGTTGCAGGAAAAAACCGGACCGGACCGGTTAGGACCGGTCTGACCGAAGTAGGAGACGGGTACTGTAGCGGCGCGTGAGGCCCACGCGCAGCCACTTCAGGCGGCGCGTGAGGGCGCGTGGCAAGGAATCTGGGGAAGGTTCCAACATACGAAATCTTCTATTCGATGTAACGAACATTTTGGGACTGGTTTCGTGTCGATCGGACACCGTCTCGATATGTTTCGGGGCATAGGAAGGTTTAGGTTCGGGATTAAAAATAGTTAAAATTACGGGGCTTTGGTAGGAGGTTAATTAAGTAGTTAGTAACCTTCTATTACAATTTGGACAGGTTTGGGAGTCCCAGTGATGGTGATCGGCTCGGGGAGCCGTATGGCACGCAAATCGAGGCGGCAGCTCGGACGGTCTGTGAGTGGACCTTGTTTTCTAAATTGGTGCATGCATAAATGTTTATTATATGTTTTAAATACTTGTTTGTGATGCCATGAGTGCATTTGTATGTGGTTACGTATAGGCACGTATTTCGAGGTTTCGGCCCTATACGGTGCCTATACGGGTCTGTATTTCCTTATTGGTTTAAATGAAAAGTTTTTGGATTTCTAAAAGGATAAACTCGGGTATGAGACCCATTTGGTTTTATCTCGGGCATATGACGCTATTTACGACCTTCGGGTCTAAATCGTGGTCGCGACGGGTGTTATGTGCACGGCGATCAACGATACGACGCTCGCCTCCGGTTTGGGATGTGTTCCTTCCGGAGAGGTCACGATGCACGATTCGTGGTCGGGCAGCCTGGGGAGGCTCGACTTCGAAGTGCTGACGGTTCAGGATAACGATCGGTGATGAGTGCACCATGATCTTGTGGTGGTCGCGTCGGTTGATTCGTTCACGGCGACATACCAGGATTGAGAGCGGTCCTGGATGGATGGTTGCACGCATCACTATGATCGGAGTCGTGACTGACCCTTAGATATCGGGCACGGTGCCCAGTTGAGTCATATGTTCGGGCACGAGACCCAGTTGTTTTACATTGATGATTTCGGATCAGGGACCCTAGATGGATTTCCAAGTTCATGACGGTTTATGGGAACCGGCATGAACTCTGGAAAGGTCATTGTGGTTCATGACGGTTTATGGGAACCGGCATGAACCTTTGTCAGGTCATTATGGATCATGACGGTTCAGGGGAACCGAGCATGAACGTTTATGTTATGTATATATATGTATTCATATACCTTTACTTCTATTATCTCCTCCAGGGAGGGTCGTTGGCCTGGGTGGACCCCGGAGTAGTCACGGAGCACCGACTGAGTGGAGTCACCCCCCAGTTGGGTTCCTTACTCTCAGGAAGGCTATGATTACTATTACCTCGGGTAGGGTCAGTGGTATGCAGACATTGATCTTGACTTTGAGAAGACTCGGATTGAGACTTGGGTAGCACGCGCGTAGCTTTGGAAACCGTGACAGGATTGGTTGTGTGGATTATATGTATATATGATATATGGATGTGATGTGTGGTTACACAGGTTTTGGGCAGTGACCCGTATATTTGATTGATCATGGTTTTGGGCTGAGGCCCTTGTTGGTTTCGTAAAGATTTGGGCAGTGGCCCGTCTGGTCGATTTCATTGTGGTCTTTTCGACCTTGGTTTATTTCTGATTTGGGCTTAGTTCCCACATATGATTTCTTTGGTTAAATGGTTTTCGAATGCATGCATGCTTTTTAGTGAAGGGTACAAATGTCTTCCTTATGAAATTTTTTATAAACTCTTGTTTTGTCCACTCACAGTTTTTAATGTTTTGACTACCCTTCAGGTTGACATCGGATGTGGACTGTAGCAGAGACCGAGATATCACATACCTCCTCTGGATCCTGGCGTACTCTGATAGCCCGGGAGGGCAAAGGTCGGAAATATCCCTTGTCTGACACTTCGTGTCAGATGGGAGCAGGGTCATCCCGCACTAATCCCGGGGGGATTGGGATGGGTCCTGTCATTGTAGTTCGCTATCAACTTGATAGTTAGGATGCCAGTTAGATAGTTAGTACAAATATGTCGTGAATAGTTTTAGTTCGGCATTTGATGCTTATGTGTGCCATAGTTCTATCATGGTTTGACAGTGTGGGACCCTACTGAGTGATGAACGTAGCAGTGCTTCGACTTTTAACCGTGGGATGGTTATGTCAGGATCGTCTCTCACGATATTGTAGGATTGGATATGACGATATTGTGGAGTTGTGACCATTAGATGGTCAAGTTATGTTGAGTTGGATAGTGGTGCTACTGAGAGCATCCGGGTTTCTCGAATCCTAGTTGTAATTGATGGTTTAGAGAATGTGAGTGCAACGAAGTTGGTAGATGACCTTAGTGGGTAACCCTAGTGTATGATGTATGGTTCGGAAATGTGAGTCGGCGAGTGGTTTGACTTTGGCGACTTTTCAGAGTCTAGATCGTTGGTCGGTCATGTCATGTCAGATTGGTGATGGTACTGCACACTGCAGTCGAAGTTGTGATAAACGGCTAGGCCTAGTTGGTTGTTGTGCTACCCTAGTTTGTGATGGATAGTTTGATGATGTGAGGCCGTGGATGACCTGGCTGGTGACACTGGTTGAGTCGAGTTGAAACTAGTTAGAGATTGTTTAGACAGGTTACCAGGGTGTGGTACTTTACGATGGAATCTCGGAATGGGGATACAGAGTAGTGAGTATTAGCTGTTGATTCCGGTTGGATAGTCTCGATAGCAATGTCTGTTGGTTGGGTCTGCATGAGTCTATGATAGACACTTCTATCGAAGATGGATGCAGTTGTGGTTGTTGTGAATCGGGGGACGTACATAGAACGTTTTCTTTTTCTTGTATGAGTTGTCAGGGTGATTGTACCCAGAGTTTTGGGGTACGCGGGAGGTAGAGTTCCTCCAACATGAGCAGAGGTATGGGGTCGTTTCTCGATATGAGCAAAGATCCAGGGTTGTCTGATTTACACACTTGTGCTGGTGATTGTGATGACGATGAGCCACAAGACGGGATGTTACTCCGTCGTGATGGGCATACGTTCGGTATCTGTGATCCGGTAGTTAATGAGATGGACTGAATAGGATCCAACAGTGAATGTGATGTGTTGGGACTCTGACCCAACCGTGAGTGTGATGACTGATGTGTTTGGATTGATTAAGTGGTAGATGAATGAAAACGGTATGAACGAATAGGCGAGTTGGGGTACCAAGTTAGCTTGGTACACATAAGTAGTTGGTTCCAACATGTTTTCAAATTCTCTTGATTCCAAAGTTCCTGAGGGTGACTTTCCATTTTCTACCCATGGAAGATGATGTTGTTGTCACCCGTACGTGGTCATGAATTGGTTGAGGGACCCATGATTGGTTTGGGGTAATCGAGAGAGGTTGTGATTGAGGCGACGAGGGGAGCGCTTGATTCAACATTGGTGATGGGTATTCCGAAGTCAATGAGGGTGACTTCTCATTTTCTGCCCATGGCATATAATGTCTGTTACCACCAGTACGTTGATCGTGTATTGGTTGGTGGACTTGTGATTTGTTTAGGTCATCAGGAGGAGTTGGGCATTTCGAAGTTAGGTGAATGAGATTTCTCATTTTTTGCTTGGTGGCAGGCGATGTTGGGTTACATGGTGTGGTGAGTGTAGTGAGATTTTGTTTGCATTCACGTAGGATGAATTTTGATGTCATTGTCTTGGATCATCCTTGATTTTTCCTAGGTGGAATGACAAGGATCGATATGAGGTAATTGGAGAGAGCCCACAGTCTAGACGTGTTCCGTCGTTGACTGATCTGTTTAGATGTGAAAATGGTTGGGAAGCGATTCAATAGTATGCAGATTCAATGAGGGTGTAAGACCATATAGCTTGAAATTTGGTAGTTAGCTAAGGGAGAGCTATTGTGGATCCACCTAGGATCGCGATGTGGATCCGAATCATGATGTTGAGGATATAGGGCGTTGTGACGATCGAGGATCATGATGTCAATGATCGGGTGATGTTGTGGTGGATCAGGCTAGCATGGATCGTGATGTGGTACCTTGTTGCCAGACTTCGTCTTGTTGATTATGCTAAGCTAGGAGCAGAGGAGAATCGTATTGCTGGACAATTAAAGAATCTCTTAGAATAGAACGAAATGATTATCCAACCTCTATCTCGGATATTTGGATATTTGGATATTTGGATATGTGCGTGTGGATAGATAGATGGAGAGGTTTTTGCTATGTCTTGGATATTTGGATACGGGAATGTTGGTTCGACTTCTTTTCGAAGTTAATCCGGTATGAGACGGTAGTTGAGTGAATTGAGGTGTATACGATCTATCTTGGATATTTGGCTTTGAGGATGATGAGACTGACTTCTGCTTATGTCTCAGCTTCCTCAATACCAACCGTAGATACTTCTCATATGCTCATGCACTCCTGGAATACACTAGGATATTGTCAATGAACACGATCACGAACCTGTCGAGATACGATCAAAAAACTTTTTTTATCAGATCCATGAATGTAACCGATGCATTCGTCAAAAATCTAGTCCGAAATGTAGTCTTCAAAACATCATTCTCAGTGATCCTCAGCTGATGATAACCAAATCGTAGGCCAATCTTGGAGAAATACCATGCTCCCCGTAGTTGGTCTAATAAGTCATTAATTCTGGGTAAGGGATACTGGTTCTTTACCGTTGCCTTGTTGAGTTGTCTGTAATCTACACATAATCGGAGATTTCCCTCCTTCTTCACGAATAGCACTGGTGCTCCCCACGGTGACGTGCTCGGTTGGATGAATCCTAGATCCACCAACTCCTGCA
Organism: Prinsepia uniflora; assembly: GCA_032719365.1. Lineage (NCBI taxonomy): Eukaryota > Viridiplantae > Streptophyta > Magnoliopsida > Rosales > Rosaceae > Prinsepia > Prinsepia uniflora. The sequence continues at coordinate 20,093,167 of CM064863.1, forward strand.
ACTAAGTCTTAAGTTCTCGTAACTCTGCCGATGCCATCCAGTATAGTGCCTGTGATATAGGTCGAGTACCAAGGAGTAGTTCAATCGTGAACTCGATCTCCCGATGTGGTGGTAAACTAAGCAAATCTTCCACCAGTATATCCTCGGTTTTCGGAGCATCACCATGTGACTCCACAACATGTGCTAGATAACCCTAGCAACCCTTCCATAGCAATTTGGTGGCGGTAAGTGAGGAAATTACTTCATGTGGCGAACTGTCAAGCTCTTCCCGAAAAGTAACCTCTAGAAAACCCCGACTCCGTAGGATTACTAGCTTGCTGCAACAGTCGATGAGTGAACCATGCTCCCACAACCAATCCATCCCCAAGATGACGTCGAAATCATGTATGTCCATAATAATCAGATCAGCCGGTAAATCTACATCCTCCACTCTTATTGGACAACTCTGTAATACTTGGTTCACCACGTACATAACTCTCATAGGTGTACCGACACCCATCTCACTCTCCAACGCCGATATCTCACAATCTAACATGCCCGTACAACTCCGTGAAATAAAAGAATGAGTAGCTCCGGCATCTATCAGAACACGAATAGCAAGATTAGATATATTAAGAGTACCTGTGACAACACCCAGAGCTGCCCTAGCCTGCTGATGGGTCACCGCAAACACTCGAGATCGAGGTCCAGAAGTTTGTCCTCGTCCACGTGCTCCGCGATCATCACTACGAGATCCGTCCTGTCATCGGCCTCCGGTGGTGTTGGAAGCCGAACTCTGAACCATATTGTTGCCCCTCGTATTGTTGCCCCCGGTAAGAGATGGGAAATCACGAGCATAATGGTCTGAACCTCCACAAGCAAAGCAGGTAAGTGTCCTCGGCCTATCAGAAGACCCACTGGAAGTACCGCTCCTAGAAGACTGTTGTTGTCATGAACCGGGCCTCGATCCAGATCTCTGAGGACTCCCATAGCAACCAAACCATCCTCAGCCACGTGAAGAAGATGAAGCTCCTCCGTAGTGTCCTCCCTTTGAGCCCCGATGGCCCGTAGGTCCAAGGTGTGGATGGTCTCGACGTCGTCCCTCGCTATGAGTCTTCCATTGTTGGTGTGCCACCAAACTAGCCTCGACACGCGCTGCTGCATCAACCATGTCTCTCAGGGTGGTGTAGTTGCTGCCAGTTACAATCGCCCTGATATCTCCCATGAGTCCCATTTCGAATCGTCAACACTTGTCCTCTTTAGTGCTCACAAAGATTGCACCGAATTAGGATAACCTCAAGAATGTCAGCTCATACTCATTCACTGTCATGCTCCCCTGTTCGAGCCGTAGAAACTCCACCTCACGAGCATTGTGAAAGGATTGCGGGTAGTACTGGTCCAGAAATCTCACCCTAAAGACTTCCTAGGTAGTGTTGTGGATGGTCCATCCTGACATCTCCAGGCCATACCCCACCGGTAGGCCCCGCCTTCAAGTAAGAAGGTAGCCAAGGTCACTCGCTCCTCCGATGGACAATGCATTACCGTGAAAATCCTTTCTCACTTAGAGATCCACATTTGTGCTTCCTTAGGGTCAGATCCCCCGCTGAACGGTGTAGCTCCCAAACGTTGAGCTCGTTCAATGCTAGGGCATTCCATGTCCCTCGCTAATTCTTTTTCAGTCTGTGCTTGAAGATTTCGTCTTGGAGGCATAACCATCTGTTAAGAGACATAGATTAGATAAACAATATCTAAAGTATCGATTGTACAAAGTACTGACCGTTATCCTAGCATGCTGACCATTAACCTAGTGCTCTGATACCAAGTTGACATGACCCATCCTGATCTGTAACGACCCGTCCCAAATTCCATGATTAGATTAGTGACTAATCACGATTAGTGAGGCTAATCCGTGATTAGTAGAGCGAAATCGGACGAACGGTGCGAAATGACCGTTTTGCCCCTGATGGTGGCAAAACGTTGACTTTTCAATCGGGTGGTCAAATGGACTTTGACCGATGACCGTGACGTAGTTCGTGACGTCACGAGTTCATAGACAGGTGGCACGTTCAATTCCGACGTTCGTAGAAGAAGTTATGACGTTCGGAAGCCCAAGGGCATTTTGGTAATTTGGGTGAATAGGAGGTCAAAAGTTGACTTTTTGACCGGGAGGTCCGATGGCCGAGGGCCGAAGACCGTTATGTAGATAAGGACGATACGAATCCGTAGACAGGCGGCACGTCGAATTCGGACGTTCGACGACGAAGTTACGGTTCACAGAAGTTCCCGGTTACTATTCACGACGGCACGTTTTACGAGACAAAAAGTGCAGTTTGTCTTTAGTGGGTCCAGTTACTTTTCAGCAACCAATGGATGAGTGACACTTGTCACCCATCCACTGGCCAACCTCACCCACTCATGCACCAAAACACTCAACCGTGCATCCAGTTTTCCATTTTCCTCCAACCATTTCCCGATCCCATTCCTCTCATCTGTGCGACCCAAACATCCAACCTTGTTCGATCATGAACCGAGAAGCCCAGAGGTGGAGAGGATGAAGGCTGGACGCTGGTGGCCGGCTGGAAGCCACGCCGCCGTGGGCGGCGGCCATGAAACCCGAGAGGTACTCGGTTTGCCCAAATTCGATTTTTAATTTGTGTTTTACATTATGGATCGTTTTGGTTGCTTAGGGAATGTTTGTTAGATTGTTTAGGGTGTATAGAGATGAGTTTGAACGGGGGTTGACGGCTGAGCAGCCGTGTGGGATGATCGGAAAAACAGGGACCGTGAGGTCCATTTTGAACCGTTAGGATTTTGGGTGTTTTAGCTAGTTTGGTTAATTGGGAATGATAGGAAAGATTAAAAGATGAATTTAGGGATTGAAATGGAGGAAAACGGATGAGAAATGAGGGCGTCGGAGACCTGGACCGGTTACGCCGGTCCAGTTGCAGAGGTTGGACCGGACCGGCCCGGCCGGACCGGTTCGATCGAAGGAAGAGGATGCACTGTAGCGGCGCGTGGCTCCCACGCGCAGCCACTTCAGGCGGCGCGTGCGGGCGCGTGCTAGGGTTTCTGGGGATGTGTTCAACATACGAAATCTTCTATTCGATGTAACGAAGATTTTGGGACTGGTCTCGTGTCAATCGGACATCGTTTCGATAGTTTTCGGGGTGTCGGAAGGTTTAGGGTCGGTTTAAAAATAGTTAAAAGTTCGGGAAAATTTCGGGGCTTTGGTAGGAGGTTAATTAAGTAGTTAGTAACCTTCTATTAAAATTTGGACAGGTTTGGGAGTCCCGGTGATGGTGATCGGCTCGGGGAGCCGAATGGCACGCAAATCGAGGCGGCAGCTCGGATGGTCTGTGAGTGGACCTTGTTTTCTAAATTGGTGCATGCATAAATGTTTATTATATGTTTTATTACTTGTTTGATGATGCCATGGGTGCATTTGTATGTGGTTACGTATAAGCACGTATTTCGAGGTTTCGGCCTTATACGGTGCTTATACGGGTCTGTATTTCTTTATTGATTTAAATGAACTGAATTTGGATTTCAAAATGATAAACTCGGGTAAGAGACCCATTTGGTTTTGTCTCGGGCATATGACCTCAGATTCCGGGCACGGTGCCCAGTTGGTGTCCTATGTTCGGGTACGAGACCCAGTCACTTTACGGTTTTGATTTCAGGTCAGGGAACCTTAAATGGATTCCCAGGTTCATGACGGTTTATGGGAACCGGCATGAACCCTTGTTATGGTATCGTGGTTCATGACGGTTTATGGGAACCGGCATGAACCCTTGTTGGTTATATTATTACGGTACATGACGGTTTATGGGAACCGGCATGTTACCTGGTTATATTATTACGGTACATGACGGTTTATGGGAACCGGCATGTTACCTGATTACGGATATTATGGATCATGACGGTTCAGGGGAACCGGTCATGAATGTTTATGTTATGTATATATATGTTCGTCTACCTTCCTTTACTTCTATTATCTCCTCCGGGGAGGGTCGTTGGCCTGGGTGGACCCCGGAGTAGTCACGGAGCACCGACTGAGTGGAGTCACCCCCCAGTTGGGTTCCTTACTCTCAGGAAGGCTATGATTACTATTACCTCGGGTAGGGTCAGTGGTCTACGGACATTGATCTTGACTTTGAGATGACTCGGATTGAGACCCGGGTAGCGCGTGCGTGGCTTTGGATACCGTGACGGGATTGGTTGTGTGACTTATATATATGTATGTGATGGATATATGATATATGATATGTGGTGTGTACAGGTGTGCACAGGATTTGGGCAGTGGCCCGTATGGTCGTTTTTATGGTGGTCCTTTCGACCTTAGTTTATATCTGCTTTGGGCTTAGTCCCACATATGGTTTGTCTTGGATAAATGGTTTTCGAATGCATGCATGCTTTTTAGTGGAGGGTACAAATGTCTTCCTTATTAAATGTTTTTATAAACTCTTTGTTTTGTCCACTCACAGTTTTTAATGTTTTGACTGCCCTTCAGGTTGACATCGGATGTGGACTGTAGCAGAGATCGAGATATCACATGCCTCCTCCGGATCCTGGCGTACTCTGATAGCCCGGGAGGGCAAAGGACGAAAATATCCCTTGTTTGACACTTCGTGTCAGACGGGAGCAGGGTCATCCCGCACTAATCCCGGGGGGATTGGGATGGGTCCTGTCAACGTGGTATCAGAGCGGGGTTGTCTCTATTCGAGCAACCGCGGAGCTCTTGGAGTATGTATGCTGGTCGAGGATGTGATATCTCATTGGGCTGCAGTTCGTGGTCAACCTGATTGTCGTGGTGCCGGTACGATAGTTAGTAGGATGGGCAAGCCTTGGTTCGGCACTCGATGCCGAGGTTTCCTTGGTTCTGTCAGGGTTGGCAGTGTGGAACCCTACGGAAGGCTTAACGTAGTATTACGTTAGAGTTTTGGATCGTGAGACGGTTAGTTGGGATCGTCTTCACGATGCCATAGGATCGGTTTCGACGACTGATTTGGTGTTGTGACCATCCGATGGTCGGATTGGTTGAGTTAGATGGGTTTACTGCTGTTGGCGGTTAGTAGTCGATTTCGGGGAACTCTGGTTGAACTTATGGTAGTTGGCAGCCAGATTCGAGGATCCTGATTGGACTTACGGTAGGATTGGATTGACGTCATTACGATGTCAAGACCGCGGAGTCGGTCAGATTGTTGATTTTACTACTTTTCGCAGTTGGGTTCAGAGTGACCCTAGGGCTTGATTGTGGAACCCTACCTTATGTGTATGGTTCGGAAATGTGAGTTGACTGGTGGTTTGACTTGGACGACTATTCGGATTTGGATTCGTTAGTCGGTCTAGTCATGTCAGCTTGTGTTGGGACTGCACTTCGCAGTCAGGGTTGTACGTATCGGTTAAACCGAGTTGGTTGTCGTGCTACTTCAGTTGTGGGTTGGTGCAACTAAGGTCGTGGGTGACCTGGTAGACGACAATGGTTTAGTCGAGTTACGACTGGTTAGTGTTTGGTTGGACAGGTTACCAGGGTTGATACTTGTCGATGGAATCCCTGAGTGGGATACAGAGTAGTTAGTACGGGCGATTGATTCCGTTGGATACGGAGTCTGGATATAGCGATGTCTGGTAGTTAGGTCTACACGAGTGTGGGGCATGCGCTACTACCGAGAGTGGTTATAGTTACGATTGTTGGGGATCGGGGACGTTCGGGGAACGTTTTCCTTTTCTCGTATGAGTTGTCAGGGTGACTGTACCCAGAGTTGTCGGGTACGAGGGAGGCAGAGTTTCTCCTATTCGAGCAGAGGTACGGGATCGTCGCTCGGTATGAGCGGAGATCCAGGGTGTCAGTTTTGCACACGGCGTGTTGATACTGACACTAGTTTTGGTGATAGTGCGTGGTACTGGTGCTGGTGCCGGTGATTGTGATGACGTGAGTTACGAGTCAGGATGTTACTCCGACGTGATGGGCTTATGATTGGTATCTGTGGTTCGGGAGTGAATCACGGATAGTGACGGACTGGATAGGATCCAGCGGTAGTTGAGGAGTGAGGATCGAGTATTATCATGACGGATTAGTGACCGGTTGGTCAGACTCGTTCTGTCGCGGGGTTTAGCGACCAGTTGGTCAGAATTAGTCAGGATTGGTTCGAGATGGTGGGTTGCAGAGATTTGACTGCGGATCACAGCAGGGGGCTGTTGTGACTTTTCAGTAGAGTGGTACATCAGATTAGGATGAATTGACATCCTTTTGGATGTACATATACGGTCGTAAATGGGCATGTGTCCATAACCAGTCTAACGGGGACACGTGGTTGAGGTGACGAGAGGAATGCGGGTTTTCCGCATTGGTAACGGGTATGTCGAAGTCGTTTTGGGTGACTTCTCAGGTTCTACCATAATTGATGGTGGTAGATGACGTTGATGATATAGGTGTTGTTGGTTGCCACTAGTACACTGATCGTGTATTGGTTGGTGGACCCGGGATTTGTTCTGAATCATCAGGAGGAGTTGAGTATATCGAAGTTAGGTGACTGAGATTTCTCATTTTCTGCTTGGTGGCAGACGATGTCAGGTTACCTGACGTGGTGAGTGCATCGAGTGTTGTTTGCATTCACGTAGGATGGATTATTCGATCATTCTTGTTTTGCCTTGGTGGAATGACAAGGATCGATACGAGGTAATCAGTGAGAACCCACAGTCTCGGTGTGTCTCGTCGTAGACTAATCTATTTAAGATGTGGGAAATGGTCTAGGACTTTGGTTGGCGTGACGATCCTCGATCGTGACGTCTATAGTCGTTTGATGTAGTGGTGGATCTGGATCGTGATCTTGATGATCCAGATAGGTGGAGAGTTTATCACTCTTACTTGGATGTTGAGTGGAGCATGATGGGACTGAACTTCTTTTCGAGGTAAATCCCATATGGCTTATTACTCGCCTGAGTAGTTGTCCGATGAGTAGGTGTCTGACGAGGTCGGATTTTGTCTGACCTAGTGTTGTGTAGATGTTGGGATTGACTTCCCTATGAAGTCAATCGATCGTATGGTAGTAATCGGTTGAGTGGGTAACCGATAGGTTTGGTTTTGGTACGTCTCGGTAGACGTGAACGATATTTCAGGTTTTGGAATCAGATTTCTGGATGACGATTCAGGATTTGATTTTGGAACTTGAAAGAGGATTTCTGTATTTGGGTTTTGGAATCGGATTCTGGGTGACGATTCAGGATTTGATTCTAGAGCTTGACTATAGATTTTCTTTTATGGATTTGGGTTCGGAATGGTTATTCCTAATACTAGTTTACGGAATGATGATTTCGGATTTGAATTTGAACATGGATATGGATATGATTTCTGGGTTTGGATTCGGGATTTCTTACGAAATTGCGGATTCGGATTCGGATTTGGAGATAGATAATGGGTCGGAGTTTCGATTTGTCTAATACTGGATTGGATAAATGGACTCCATCGTAGAAACGTGATTGGCTATGACCTAGGTGGTTGTAGTCTAATTGATGGGTAGATGTACGTACCTTGTACGTTGTTCAAGGTACGATACTAGACAGACTTATCGTGCCTGGTGACGGTATATAGGAGATACCGGTAGTGCGTTGGAGAGCTTATTGGTAGTCGGATTGGTTCTGATACCATCGGATTAGTTGAGGTCGTGGACTGGACATTAGATACTGTGCATTGGGTCATAGTAGTTCTGATGGGCTTGGTTACACACAGGTCGAGTGTTTTGTTAGTATGCATATACTCCGGTTGAGTGAGTTGGTGGTTAGTATAACCACAAGGGAGTATAGTGTTAGTTTTCGACTGACGACTGTTAAGTGGTGACGGTCTGTCGGAGGTGTCAGCGTGGATCGTTGAGTGAGGTCTGATGACTCCCAGTGGGAGCAGAGGTCAGGGTATCTTAGTGAGTGAGTAAGGAACCGTAGAGTTGTTTATGTCAGCGAAAGGGTAGATTTGACAAGTGGGTCGATCATAGGATACTTGGGCTCCTCTGATACTGACAGGTGGTGTCAGTTCGGAGCGTACGACTTCTGCTATTCGACGTGGTCGAATGTAGACGAGGCGACATGAGCGTTAGTGGTACGTCTGGTTGCAGACGAGTAAGTATTGTTCTAGTTGGTTGGTGTACGAGGGTACACGTATTTCGAGGTCGATTCTACTTTCCACGAGGTGGATGTGGAATCAGAATAGTTGGCGTTTCGAGAACGAAACTAATTAAGGAGGGAAGAACGGTTGGATTAGGTCGGTTGGAATTTCGGGGACGAAATTAATTAAGGAGGGAAGGTTGTAACGACCCGTCCCAAATTCCATGATTAGATTAGTGACTAATCACGATTAGTGAGGCTAATCCGTGATTAGTAGAGCGAAATCGGACGAACGGTGCGAAATGACCGTTTTGCCCCTGATGGTGGCAAAACGTTGACTTTTCAATCGGGTGGTCAAATGGACTTTGACCGATGACCGTGACGTAGTTCGTGACGTCACGAGTTCATAGACAGGTGGCACGTTCAATTCCGACGTTCGTAGAAGAAGTTATGACGTTCGGAAGCCCAAGGGCATTTTGGTAATTTGGGTGAATAGGAGGTCAAAAGTTGACTTTTTGACCGGGAGGTCCGATGGCCGAGGGCCGAAGACCGTTATGTAGATAAGGACGATACGAATCCGTAGACAGGCGGCACGTCGAATTCGGACGTTCGACGACGAAGTTACGGTTCACAGAAGTTCCCAGTTACTATTCACGACGGCACGTTTTACGAGACAAAAAGTGCAGTTTGTCTTTAGTGGGTCCAGTTACTTTTCAGCAACCAATGGATGAGTGACACTTGTCACCCATCCACTGGCCAACCTCACCCACTCATGCACCAAAACACTCAACCGTGCATCCAGTTTTCCATTTTCCTCCAACCATTTCCCGATCCCATTCCTCTCATCTGTGCGACCCAAACATCCAACCTTGTTCGATCATGAACCGAGAAGCCCAGAGGTGGAGAGGATGAAGGCTGGACGCTGGTGGCCGGCTGGAAGCCACGCCGCCGTGGGCGGCGGCCATGAAACCCGAGAGGTACTCGGTTTGCCCAAATTCGATTTTTAATTTGTGTTTTACATTATGGATCGTTTTGGTTGCTTAGGGAATGTTTGTTAGATTGTTTAGGGTGTATAGAGATGAGTTTGAACGGGGGTTGACGGCTGAGCAGCCGTGTGGGATGATCGGAAAAACAGGGACCGTGAGGTCCATTTTGAACCGTTAGGATTTTGGGTGTTTTAGCTAGTTTGGTTAATTGGGAATGATAGGAAAGATTAAAAGATGAATTTAGGGATTGAAATGGAGGAAAACGGATGAGAAATGAGGGCGTCGGAGACCTGGACCGGTTACGCCGGTCCAGTTGCAGAGGTTGGACCGGACCGGCCCGGCCGGACCGGTTCGATCGAAGGAAGAGGATGCACTGTAGCGGCGCGTGGCTCCCACGCGCAGCCACTTCAGGCGGCGCGTGCGGGCGCGTGCTAGGGTTTCTGGGGATGTGTTCAACATACGAAATCTTCTATTCGATGTAACGAAGATTTTGGGACTGGTCTCGTGTCAATCGGACATCGTTTCGATAGTTTTCGGGGTGTCGGAAGGTTTAGGGTCGGTTTAAAAATAGTTAAAAGTTCGGGAAAATTTCGGGGCTTTGGTAGGAGGTTAATTAAGTAGTTAGTAACCTTCTATTAAAATTTGGACAGGTTTGGGAGTCCCGGTGATGGTGATCGGCTCGGGGAGCCGAATGGCACGCAAATCGAGGCGGCAGCTCGGATGGTCTGTGAGTGGACCTTGTTTTCTAAATTGGTGCATGCATAAATGTTTATTATATGTTTTATTACTTGTTTGATGATGCCATGGGTGCATTTGTATGTGGTTACGTATAAGCACGTATTTCGAGGTTTCGGCCTTATACGGTGCTTATACGGGTCTGTATTTCTTTATTGATTTAAATGAACTGAATTTGGATTTCAAAATGATAAACTCGGGTAAGAGACCCATTTGGTTTTGTCTCGGGCATATGACCTCAGATTCCGGGCACGGTGCCCAGTTGGTGTCCTATGTTCGGGTACGAGACCCAGTCACTTTACGGTTTTGATTTCAGGTCAGGGAACCTTAAATGGATTCCCAGGTTCATGACGGTTTATGGGAACCGGCATGAACCCTTGTTATGGTATCGTGGTTCATGACGGTTTATGGGAACCGGCATGAACCCTTGTTGGTTATATTATTACGGTACATGACGGTTTATGGGAACCGGCATGTTACCTGGTTATATTATTACGGTACATGACGGTTTATGGGAACCGGCATGTTACCTGATTACGGATATTATGGATCATGACGGTTCAGGGGAACCGGTCATGAATGTTTATGTTATGTATATATATGTTCGTCTACCTTCCTTTACTTCTATTATCTCCTCCGGGGAGGGTCGTTGGCCTGGGTGGACCCCGGAGTAGTCACGGAGCACCGACTGAGTGGAGTCACCCCCCAGTTGGGTTCCTTACTCTCAGGAAGGCTATGATTACTATTACCTCGGGTAGGGTCAGTGGTCTACGGACATTGATCTTGACTTTGAGATGACTCGGATTGAGACCCGGGTAGCGCGTGCGTGGCTTTGGATACCGTGACGGGATTGGTTGTGTGACTTATATATATGTATGTGATGGATATATGATATATGATATGTGGTGTGTACAGGTGTGCACAGGATTTGGGCAGTGGCCCGTATGGTCGTTTTTATGGTGGTCCTTTCGACCTTAGTTTATATCTGCTTTGGGCTTAGTCCCACATATGGTTTGTCTTGGATAAATGGTTTTCGAATGCATGCATGCTTTTTAGTGGAGGGTACAAATGTCTTCCTTATTAAATGTTTTTATAAACTCTTTGTTTTGTCCACTCACAGTTTTTAATGTTTTGACTGCCCTTCAGGTTGACATCGGATGTGGACTGTAGCAGAGATCGAGATATCACATGCCTCCTCCGGATCCTGGCGTACTCTGATAGCCCGGGAGGGCAAAGGACGAAAATATCCCTTGTTTGACACTTCGTGTCAGACGGGAGCAGGGTCATCCCGCACTAATCCCGGGGGGATTGGGATGGGTCCTGTCAACGTGGTATCAGAGCGGGGTTGTCTCTATTCGAGCAACCGCGGAGCTCTTGGAGTATGTATGCTGGTCGAGGATGTGATATCTCATTGGGCTGCAGTTCGTGGTCAACCTGATTGTCGTGGTGCCGGTACGATAGTTAGTAGGATGGGCAAGCCTTGGTTCGGCACTCGATGCCGAGGTTTCCTTGGTTCTGTCAGGGTTGGCAGTGTGGAACCCTACGGAAGGCTTAACGTAGTATTACGTTAGAGTTTTGGATCGTGAGACGGTTAGTTGGGATCGTCTTCACGATGCCATAGGATCGGTTTCGACGACTGATTTGGTGTTGTGACCATCCGATGGTCGGATTGGTTGAGTTAGATGGGTTTACTGCTGTTGGCGGTTAGTAGTCGATTTCGGGGAACTCTGGTTGAACTTATGGTAGTTGGCAGCCAGATTCGAGGATCCTGATTGGACTTACGGTAGGATTGGATTGACGTCATTACGATGTCAAGACCGCGGAGTCGGTCAGATTGTTGATTTTACTACTTTTCGCAGTTGGGTTCAGAGTGACCCTAGGGCTTGATTGTGGAACCCTACCTTATGTGTATGGTTCGGAAATGTGAGTTGACTGGTGGTTTGACTTGGACGACTATTCGGATTTGGATTCGTTAGTCGGTCTAGTCATGTCAGCTTGTGTTGGGACTGCACTTCGCAGTCAGGGTTGTACGTATCGGTTAAACCGAGTTGGTTGTCGTGCTACTTCAGTTGTGGGTTGGTGCAACTAAGGTCGTGGGTGACCTGGTAGACGACAATGGTTTAGTCGAGTTACGACTGGTTAGTGTTTGGTTGGACAGGTTACCAGGGTTGATACTTGTCGATGGAATCCCTGAGTGGGATACAGAGTAGTTAGTACGGGCGATTGATTCCGTTGGATACGGAGTCTGGATATAGCGATGTCTGGTAGTTAGGTCTACACGAGTGTGGGGCATGCGCTACTACCGAGAGTGGTTATAGTTACGATTGTTGGGGATCGGGGACGTTCGGGGAACGTTTTCCTTTTCTCGTATGAGTTGTCAGGGTGACTGTACCCAGAGTTGTCGGGTACGAGGGAGGCAGAGTTTCTCCTATTCGAGCAGAGGTACGGGATCGTCGCTCGGTATGAGCGGAGATCCAGGGTGTCAGTTTTGCACACGGCGTGTTGATACTGACACTAGTTTTGGTGATAGTGCGTGGTACTGGTGCTGGTGCCGGTGATTGTGATGACGTGAGTTACGAGTCAGGATGTTACTCCGACGTGATGGGCTTATGATTGGTATCTGTGGTTCGGGAGTGAATCACGGATAGTGACGGACTGGATAGGATCCAGCGGTAGTTGAGGAGTGAGGATCGAGTATTATCATGACGGATTAGTGACCGGTTGGTCAGACTCGTTCTGTCGCGGGGTTTAGCGACCAGTTGGTCAGAATTAGTCAGGATTGGTTCGAGATGGTGGGTTGCAGAGATTTGACTGCGGATCACAGCAGGGGGCTGTTGTGACTTTTCAGTAGAGTGGTACATCAGATTAGGATGAATTGACATCCTTTTGGATGTACATATACGGTCGTAAATGGGCATGTGTCCATAACCAGTCTAACGGGGACACGTGGTTGAGGTGACGAGAGGAATGCGGGTTTTCCGCATTGGTAACGGGTATGTCGAAGTCGTTTTGGGTGACTTCTCAGGTTCTACCATAATTGATGGTGGTAGATGACGTTGATGATATAGGTGTTGTTGGTTGCCACTAGTACACTGATCGTGTATTGGTTGGTGGACCCGGGATTTGTTCTGAATCATCAGGAGGAGTTGAGTATATCGAAGTTAGGTGACTGAGATTTCTCATTTTCTGCTTGGTGGCAGACGATGTCAGGTTACCTGACGTGGTGAGTGCATCGAGTGTTGTTTGCATTCACGTAGGATGGATTATTCGATCATTCTTGTTTTGCCTTGGTGGAATGACAAGGATCGATACGAGGTAATCAGTGAGAACCCACAGTCTCGGTGTGTCTCGTCGTAGACTAATCTATTTAAGATGTGGGAAATGGTCTAGGACTTTGGTTGGCGTGACGATCCTCGATCGTGACGTCTATAGTCGTTTGATGTAGTGGTGGATCTGGATCGTGATCTTGATGATCCAGATAGGTGGAGAGTTTATCACTCTTACTTGGATGTTGAGTGGAGCATGATGGGACTGAACTTCTTTTCGAGGTAAATCCCATATGGCTTATTACTCGCCTGAGTAGTTGTCCGATGAGTAGGTGTCTGACGAGGTCGGATTTTGTCTGACCTAGTGTTGTGTAGATGTTGGGATTGACTTCCCTATGAAGTCAATCGATCGTATGGTAGTAATCGGTTGAGTGGGTAACCGATAGGTTTGGTTTTGGTACGTCTCGGTAGACGTGAACGATATTTCAGGTTTTGGAATCAGATTTCTGGATGACGATTCAGGATTTGATTTTGGAACTTGAAAGAGGATTTCTGTATTTGGGTTTTGGAATCGGATTCTGGGTGACGATTCAGGATTTGATTCTAGAGCTTGACTATAGATTTTCTTTTATGGATTTGGGTTCGGAATGGTTATTCCTAATACTAGTTTACGGAATGATGATTTCGGATTTGAATTTGAACATGGATATGGATATGATTTCTGGGTTTGGATTCGGGATTTCTTACGAAATTGCGGATTCGGATTCGGATTTGGAGATAGATAATGGGTCGGAGTTTCGATTTGTCTAATACTGGATTGGATAAATGGACTCCATCGTAGAAACGTGATTGGCTATGACCTAGGTGGTTGTAGTCTAATTGATGGGTAGATGTACGTACCTTGTACGTTGTTCAAGGTACGATACTAGACAGACTTATCGTGCCTGGTGACGGTATATAGGAGATACCGGTAGTGCGTTGGAGAGCTTATTGGTAGTCGGATTGGTTCTGATACCATCGGATTAGTTGAGGTCGTGGACTGGACATTAGATACTGTGCATTGGGTCATAGTAGTTCTGATGGGCTTGGTTACACACAGGTCGAGTGTTTTGTTAGTATGCATATACTCCGGTTGAGTGAGTTGGTGGTTAGTATAACCACAAGGGAGTATAGTGTTAGTTTTCGACTGACGACTGTTAAGTGGTGACGGTCTGTCGGAGGTGTCAGCGTGGATCGTTGAGTGAGGTCTGATGACTCCCAGTGGGAGCAGAGGTCAGGGTATCTTAGTGAGTGAGTAAGGAACCGTAGAGTTGTTTATGTCAGCGAAAGGGTAGATTTGACAAGTGGGTCGATCATAGGATACTTGGGCTCCTCTGATACTGACAGGTGGTGTCAGTTCGGAGCGTACGACTTCTGCTATTCGACGTGGTCGAATGTAGACGAGGCGACATGAGCGTTAGTGGTACGTCTGGTTGCAGACGAGTAAGTATTGTTCTAGTTGGTTGGTGTACGAGGGTACACGTATTTCGAGGTCGATTCTACTTTCCACGAGGTGGATGTGGAATCAGAATAGTTGGCGTTTCGAGAACGAAACTAATTAAGGAGGGAAGAACGGTTGGATTAGGTCGGTTGGAATTTCGGGGACGAAATTAATTAAGGAGGGAAGGTTGTAACGACCCGTCCCAAATTCCATGATTAGATTAGTGACTAATCACGATTAGTGAGGCTAATCCGTGATTAGTAGAGCGAAATCGGACGAACGGTGCGAAATGACCGTTTTGCCCCTGATGGTGGCAAAACGTTGACTTTTCAATCGGGTGGTCAAATGGACTTTGACCGATGACCGTGACGTAGTTCGTGACGTCACGAGTTCATAGACAGGTGGCACGTTCAATTCCGACGTTCGTAGAAGAAGTTATGACGTTCGGAAGCCCAAGGGCATTTTGGTAATTTGGGTGAATATGAGGTCAAAAGTTGACTTTTTGACCGGGAGGTCCGATGGCCGAGGGCCGAAGACCGTTATGTAGATAAGGACGATACGAATCCGTAGACAGGCGGCACGTCGAATTCGGACGTTCGACGACGAAGTTACGGTTCACAGAAGTTCCCAGTTACTATTCACGACGGCACGTTTTACGAGACAAAAAGTGCAGTTTGTCTTTAGTGGGTCCAGTTACTTTTCAGCAACCAATGGATGAGTGACACTTGTCACCCATCCACTGGCCAACCTCACCCACTCATGCACCAAAACACTCAACCGTGCATCCAGTTTTCCATTTTCCTCCAACCATTTCCCGATCCCATTCCTCTCATCTGTGCGACCCAAACATCCAACCTTGTTCGATCATGAACCGAGAAGCCCAGAGGTGGAGAGGATGAAGGCTGGACGCTGGTGGCCGGCTGGAAGCCACGCCGCCGTGGGCGGCGGCCATGAAACCCGAGAGGTACTCGGTTTGCCCAAATTCGATTTTTAATTTGTGTTTTACATTATGGATCGTTTTGGTTGCTTAGGGAATGTTTGTTAGATTGTTTAGGGTGTATAGAGATGAGTTTGAACGGGGGTTGACGGCTGAGCAGCCGTGTGGGATGATCGGAAAAACAGGGACCGTGAGGTCCATTTTGAACCGTTAGGATTTTGGGTGTTTTAGCTAGTTTGGTTAATTGGGAATGATAGGAAAGATTAAAAGATGAATTTAGGGATTGAAATGGAGGAAAACGGATGAGAAATGAGGGCGTCGGAGACCTGGACCGGTTACGCCGGTCCAGTTGCAGAGGTTGGACCGGACCGGCCCGGCCGGACCGGTTCGATCGAAGGAAGAGGATGCACTGTAGCGGCGCGTGGCTCCCACGCGCAGCCACTTCAGGCGGCGCGTGCGGGCGCGTGCTAGGGTTTCTGGGGATGTGTTCAACATACGAAATCTTCTATTCGATGTAACGAAGATTTTGGGACTGGTCTCGTGTCAATCGGACATCGTTTCGATAGTTTTCGGGGTGTCGGAAGGTTTAGGGTCGGTTTAAAAATAGTTAAAAGTTCGGGAAAATTTCGGGGCTTTGGTAGGAGGTTAATTAAGTAGTTAGTAACCTTCTATTAAAATTTGGACAGGTTTGGGAGTCCCGGTGATGGTGATCGGCTCGGGGAGCCGAATGGCACGCAAATCGAGGCGGCAGCTCGGATGGTCTGTGAGTGGACCTTGTTTTCTAAATTGGTGCATGCATAAATGTTTATTATATGTTTTATTACTTGTTTGATGATGCCATGGGTGCATTTGTATGTGGTTACGTATAAGCACGTATTTCGAGGTTTCGGCCTTATACGGTGCTTATACGGGTCTGTATTTCTTTATTGATTTAAATGAACTGAATTTGGATTTCAAAATGATAAACTCGGGTAAGAGACCCATTTGGTTTTGTCTCGGGCATATGACCTCAGATTCCGGGCACGGTGCCCAGTTGGTGTCCTATGTTCGGGTACGAGACCCAGTCACTTTACGGTTTTGATTTCAGGTCAGGGAACCTTAAATGGATTCCCAGGTTCATGACGGTTTATGGGAACCGGCATGAACCCTTGTTATGGTATCGTGGTTCATGACGGTTTATGGGAACCGGCATGAACCCTTGTTGGTTATATTATTACGGTACATGACGGTTTATGGGAACCGGCATGTTACCTGGTTATATTATTACGGTACATGACGGTTTATGGGAACCGGCATGTTACCTGATTACGGATATTATGGATCATGACGGTTCAGGGGAACCGGTCATGAATGTTTATGTTATGTATATATATGTTCGTCTACCTTCCTTTACTTCTATTATCTCCTCCGGGGAGGGTCGTTGGCCTGGGTGGACCCCGGAGTAGTCACGGAGCACCGACTGAGTGGAGTCACCCCTCAGTTGGGTTCCTTACTATCAGGAAGGCTATGATTACTATTACCTCGGGTAGGGTCAGTGGTCTACGGACATTGATCTTGACTTTGAGATGACTCGGATTGAGACCCGGGTAGCGCGCGCGTGGCTTTGGATACCGTGACGGGATTGGTTGTGTGACTTATATATATGTATGTGATGGATATATGATATATGATATGTGGTGTGTACAGGTGTGCACAGGATTTGGGCAGTGGCCCGTATGGTCGTTTTTATGGTGGTCCTTTCGACCTTAGTTTATATCTGCTTTGGGCTTAGTCCCACATATGGTTTGTCTTGGATAAATGGTTTTCGAATGCATGCATGCTTTTTAGTGGAGGGTACAAATGTCTTCCTTATTAAATGTTTTTATAAACTCTTTGTTTTGTCCACTCACAGTTTTTAATGTTTTGACTGCCCTTCAGGTTGACATCGGATGTGGACTGTAGCAGAGATCGAGATATCACATGCCTCCTCCGGATCCTGGCGTACTCTGATAGCCCGGGAGGGCAAAGGACGAAAATATCCCTTGTTTGACACTTCGTGTCAGACGGGAGCAGGGTCATCCCGCACTAATCCCGGGGGGATTGGGATGGGTCCTGTCATGATCCCCCTGGGACCACCTGGGGATGTGCCTTGCTCCCATCTGACACAAAATCCTAAAATGCCAATTTTACCCTTAATAGATTCAAATGCATAAATATCAATAATTAAGTCATACACTGTCTCCGAATTCAATAGTGTGAGACAAGGGATAATTTAAGTACAATTATTGAGCACGACTTCTAAGGATTTCCTATATGCCAACCTACCCAGAAGTGGGGTTCAGGTGCACAACGTCAATCTATGCCTCAGCCTCAAGGTCCTTGTCCACCTCAGTAACACGACCTGGAGGGGTCAATAAAACATTAAGGGTGAGTGGGCCATAAACAACGAGTTTTATAAAGCAGTTTAATAATAAAACAATACACGGTTTTTACCCCTCCGTTTTCAAATCATGCATGCATCATATCGAATTCCATAATAAACACATCATATAGCAGTAATCAGAATAATATAATCGTAATCATAGTAATCAATTACACTATATATCCTAACCCGGACATCCCAGATGTTTGACGTCCCAGACGCCTAGTAAGGTCATAGTCCTAAGGCTACATGTGCCACCCGGGGTCTCAATCTTGAGTCCTAATCTCGGACCCTGTCCAAGGTATGACATCCCAGATGCCTGACGTCCCTAACGTCTAGAATAATCAATCCTGCTCCTGGGTCACTATATGATCCGGTCGCTCCGTAGAATGACCCCTCATAGGAAATGCGCCGTGATCACTCTAGGGTACCAATATCTGGAGGAGACAGTATAACTAAGGTAAGTCTATACAATGCAAAAATAGTAAAAATCATTGAAATTCGTATTTGAATTTTAAAATAATTCATAACTAACAAGACGGGTCTCAAGCCCAAACATCGTAATACGTGTAAGAATAATAACTCATGGCAATTCAAATACTTTGATTCAATTATATAAATATAGTAATTAAAACAGTTATGCATACAAGGGTTAATGAAATCAAAGGCCCACTCACACACGGTCCTCGCCACTAAACCGAATGTTCAAACCTGTCTAGATGCTATTGTACAGACCCTGTCATTTCCAAAATACATATAAAGGTCACTATGGGTCCCTACAACTCAAACATGAAACCCTATAACAGAACCGGCCTAGGAAAGTCATCTAAACATGCTTCCTGAGGCATTAAACCCAATTTGAATCCACTTAACGATCTCCGATCGACAGAAAACCACCACCATTGGATTCGTATTGTTGAAACCTTGAAAACAGTGTCGGTCTCACCTCAAGATTCCATCCCAAGCGCCCTCATGCGCCAGGTCAACGCTGCTCACATGAGTATTGACATCATGCTGACGTCACCTGACAGCTGTCAGGTCTAACACGTGTCAGACTCTGATAGTGCCATTTGTCACTTCAGGATTGGTCACAGGTATGATATGATGTCATCAGCATGGTGATGTCATCATCTCCTACCTCAGATCGGGTTAACCCGTTTCCCTGAACCGGGTCGTGTAAACCCGCGTTCTAACTCAATTGGTTCTCCCAACTCCGGCCACCATTTTCGACGCGGTTTCTTCCTATACCTTCGTCTGAACCTAACTAGAAGTTCTGTGGACTTAAAAACATGAAACAAGTTCTAGATTTCTACCTTCAACATCAAACCCGTAGCTTAGTTTTCTCCCTTTGTGTTTTTCGATTTCTGGCCACCTGGATCCATGAAACCAAGCCCAATCTGCTCGCCTCTGTCCCTAGAATCAAACCTAAACTAGTAAATCAGCCCATACACGTCAAAATGGTAGTTTCGAAAAAAGGGAAAAATGGGTGGTTTCGGGTTTTTGGGTTTTCGAGCCTACCTCTTCCGTGAACGGTCGTGAACTCTTCCCCATCATCTTCACTAGCCTGCCAGCCTCCTTTTGTGTCCAGTCCAGCAACGGTTTAGGCAAGGTTGTTTGTTATGAGTGTTTGGGTGGTTTGGGGGGTTTTTGTTCTTCACGGTTTAGGGAGGAAGTGAGTTTATGAAGATGATATTTGGAGATGGAGATGAAGATGAAGGGTGGGGATGATGAGTTAGAGTAATGTGGAGAAGATGACGAACGGTGAGGGAGTGTGTGTGTGTGTGTGTATGAGAGAGAAAGATGTGTGGTTTGAGTAAAATATATATAAAAGTGACCAATAGGCAAGATCCATTTTTTGAGGAAAAGTTGGCCTTGGGATGAGTGACTCTTGTCACTTATCCAAGGGTCCACAACAACTCAACCACTCATCATATTTTATTATTATATTATTCAAATCACGGGACGTAAGTTTTATCCAATCTCGATTCCGTGACCATAACGTTTCCGTCGAATGTCCGTTTTTGACGTGTCGCCTGTCTACGGACTCGTGACATCCCGATCTACGTCATGGCCATAGGTCAAAGTCCTAAAAGTTTCTTGGGTCAAAAGTCAACATCTCCCCCCTCCGAGGGCAAAATGGTTATTCTGCATTAAAATATTATTTATGACAGTTCAGGTCGTTACAACCTACTTATTTGTTCTAAGAGAATCAAACCCAGAAATTTCATGAATAAAAAACCAGAAATTTCATGAAGAAAACCCCAGAAATTTCAAAGGGATAATTAAAGGAACGAGTTCATCAGATGTGTATATACCAATAGAAGCTGGATTTGAGACCCCTATAACCCTAGAGACCCAACCAAAACACTCAGACTAAGAGAGATTACAAAATGTTCACCATTGCTATAATGAAGGCCATGGCTATTCTTTTCTTCTTGTCCCTCTTCGGCTCTGGTATGTCTCATCATTCATGGAAACAAATAAACTTCTGATCACATGTCTATTAAAAGATATTTTATTCCATTTCTGATCTTTTGTTTCAACTTTTGTCCTTTTTAATCCATTATTTGGGGTGAGGTCAAAGAGTTTCAGATTGATTTCCTACCAGATTTGCGAAGCCCTCGTCTTCGTCTCTTCAGCTCCTTCTAATTAATATCTCTTCCCTCGTCATCATTTCTATTGCTAAGGGTTTTATTATTATTATTATTATTATTATTATTATTATTATTATTATTATTATTATTATTTCTGGGTTTTTAATTAGCTCTTCAGTTTCTGGTCCCCTGTCTCTTAAATTTATAAATCAGCAGACTCAAGAGTGATGACGCTACCTATGTTTGGTCCTATTGCAGCTGCTGTGACCCGCCAGTTGACTTCGATAATGCTCCCGTCTCTGTTGTGGCATCACGCAAAATGTCCTCTCCATTGGACTCGTGATTTGATTATGCTACTCAGCCCCTGTATCTAGTTTTCTCCCTATCTCCCAATTCTCTCCATTTTTGAAGATCTTGTTCATTGGAGAATGAGATTTATAGATTCACGACTGGAGAAGACGTCCATTTATGGGTTTGATTCCCTTGGAACACGGAGGTAGGTGAGTCAATTCATTGAAATGGATTTTGGGGTTGATTTTTTTTAATTTTTAATTTTGTTATAGCTTCACTACCCAAACGACCTCAGATCGACCTGAAACCACCACCATTGGATTCAGAATGTTGAAACCTTTCAAATAAGACTAGTTTAACCTCGAAATTCATGCTCGCGAGTTGATACCAGTCAAAGTTTGGTCAACAAAAGTCAACGTTGGTCAATGTTGATGTAAGACCCGTGTCTTGGACGGAACGGTGAACGATCCCACATTTCTGCAAGGGGAGAATGGTCTGGGAGGGGAATGGTGGTGTGCCTTAAAGGTGTAGGCACACACCTATCTAGCACGGGGCCTTTTGGGAGCTCAGTGGCTTTGGGTTCGATTGGAACTTTAAAGTTAAGCGAGTTGAGGTTGGTACAATTCCATGATGGGTGACCCCTTGAGAAGTTGCACCATGAGCTCCCGAAAACAAAACCTTGAGGGCAAGGGCAAGGAGGCCCAAAGCGGACAATATCGTGCTAGATGAGTCGGGTCCTGACTGAGGAGGGTTGAGTCCTAACAGAATGGTATCAGAGCCTGACCCTGCCCGGGAAGTGTGCTAGCGAGGACGTTGGGCCCTAAGGGGGGTGAATTGTAAGACCCGTGTCTTGGAGGGAACGGTGAACGATCCCACATTCCTGACAGGACCCACCCCGATTACCACCCCGATAATCGGGATGAACCCTCCTCCCGTCTGACAACCCAACTTAAAAGACCAAAACATCCTCACAAAAACCCACAATATATACATTGCAAGACCAGGAAGAATTAAAATCCAACGAGTCAACAGTCATACAGAGCATAGTACAGTACATGGTAAGACAGAAATCCTACTAAAAACTGGCTACACGCGCAACGGGAAAACTCGCAACGGAAAACTCTATGCCTCTACCTCTGCCTCAACGTTAGCCCCAGGGCTAGCACCACGACCTAGAGGGTATTTAAAAACCAGAAAAGTGTGAGTGGACTAAAAATAAATAAGAGTTTCAAAAACAGTTTAATAAACAAACCAGGATTTTTCCCTCCGTTTTAAAAACATGCATGCATAACCCAGTATCTGAAAACAACAATATAAATCATATGGAAACCTTATCATCAAAAAATGAAAATACCAAATATCATCATCCGAATCAAACCTGTTGGATCTATCCGAGTCTTTAAACTCCCGAATCTTTAAACTCAATCCGGGTCTTTAAATATAATACGAGTCTTTAAACTCTAGAGTCTTTAAACTCAACAGGCTTACGGGGGAAAATCATAATATCCGAGTCTTTAAACTCAATCCGGGTCTTTAAACCCAATCCAGGCCCGCCCCCGTCATATCATAATTCGGGTCTTTAAACTCAATAACCAAATCCAGAAAATCCAATCCAAACCGTTTGAAACCATTTCTAAATCCATATCCAAACCCGAATTCGAAATCACTATTTCGAAGCCATGCCGGCGTTCAGAACCGTCATTCTGAATCCAAATCCAGAAATCCCTTTTTCAAGCTTTAAAACCAAATCTCGATTTCCGAAATTCGATTCTAAAACTGAAAACCTTGATTATCGAATCGTGTTTCAAAACTCATGTATAATCATTGAAAACCAGTTATAGATTTAAGTCCCAAAATCATAAACAAAGCATATCTCGTAAAACGTACCGAAATACGTAAATATCTACGTAAAACAGGCATAGAATAATCAATAATCATGAAATCATATTTAAAGACATAAAACAAGTAGATAAAAACAGTTATGCATGCTCGGTTAGAAAAGAAAAGTCCACTCACAGTTTCGGGCAAGTCACTCGTGTCCTGTACGTTCCTCGGTTGCCTCAGGGATATCCTGACCTGTCAAAAGTCACCATTTCGGGTCACAAACACTTCACGTAAGCTTACCCTAATTTCCCCAATTTTTTCGGATTTTAAACGTAATTTAAACGAACACCTAAACCTCTGGACACTCAAAACTAACCCGATCTAGTGTCCGATCGACACGAAACTTGTCCTAAAATCTTTGTTACATCGATTAGAGTAAAAACCGTGTTGAACGTTTCCCCGGAATAGTCCCCACGCGCCCTCACGCGCCGTCCAAAGGGGCTGCGCGTGGGAGCCACACGCCTGCACTGTTCATCGTCCCCTACTTACAGCCAACCCAGTTCAGACCGGTCCGGTCGAACCGAGCCGGTGAGGCCGGTTTTCACGCGTTATCAGTCCAATCTCTGTCCAATCAATCCTATTAGTTTCGTCCTTGCTTGTATGATCGATTCCCTTAACTAAACATGAAATAAGGCACGAAATCTTACGGTCCAAAGCTCGAACTAAAACTCTGAAAGTCCCAGTTGCGGTTTTCCGGCCACCTGTCGTCTTCTCAGCCACTGGTTAAACCCTTCAGCTCCCTAAGAACATCCTACACCTATTAGGACCACTAGAACGGCTCGACTAACCTCCAAAACCCACGATTTTCAATTTGAACTAAAACGGGAAAACAGGGGAACCAAGGGAAACTTACCCGTTCTGTGCACCGCCGTGAGCTCCACCGTGGCCCTGCCCGTCCTAACATCTCTCCTCCGTCCACTGAACACCACCACACCTCAACTTCGATGAGTTTGATCGATTGGGCTCTCAGCCGTGCACGAAGAACTCCTCTTTTTTTACTGTTTTCCCCACAATTCCCAGCTTTTTCCTCACTCAACACTCACCCAGAAACACTCACCAGCCTCTCAACTTCTCTCTGCTCACACTCACTAGAACACCAAAACTCACACACCCTGCAACTGATCGATTTCTCCTCTCTGTCTCAATCTCTGTTCTCAGTTGCACGGTTAAAACAACCCAACCAATTTAAATGGAACCCGTGAAAGTGGCTAGAACCCACTAGAAAACAGCTAGGTGTCAAACACCTTGTGGACCAGCCCCAAAATATCCAATAATCACTGCACACCTGTCCTTATCTGATTGGCACAATTCCCAAGATGTAAAAAGACCAAAATGCCCCTGTAAGTCCAAATTACCATTTTGCCCCTCACCTTTCTAGAACCACAACTCACTCGTCTGATGTCCAATGAGGGCATGCCGTCTGTCGTTGTACTCAGGACGTAGAGCCCTACCTAACGGTCCTCGGTTTGCGTGAAGAAAACTTGTCGTGCAAAAAGTCAAAAAATTCCTCCTTTAAAACTAAATTACGAAAATGCCCCCAACTTTCCAAAAATCATAACGTCCTCCTCGGATGTCGGAATCGGGCATGCGACCTGTCTACGGACTCGTGACGTCCCAAACTACGTCACGGTCATCAGTCAATGCCCAATTGACCTTCCGAACTAAAAGTCAACATTTTGCCCATTCCAAGGGCAAAATCGTCATTATGCACCAACCGTCCCAAAGTATCCAACTAATCACCGATTATCTTTGCTAATCCGACACTAATCACTAATCTAATCCCGACTTTCAGGACAGGTCGTTACATTCCTGCGAGAGGGGAATGGTCTAGGAGAGGAATCGTGGTGTGCCTTAAAGGTGTAGGCACACAACTATCTAGCACGAGGTTTTTTGGGAGCTCATTGGCTTTGGGTTCAGTTGGAACTCTAAAGTTAAGCGAGTTTATCCTGGTGCAATTCCATGATGGGTGACCCCCTTGGGAAGTTGCACCGTGAGCTCCCGAAAATAAAACCGTGAGGGCAAGGGCAAGAAGGCTCAAAGCGGACAATATCGTGCTAGATAAGTCGGGTCCTGACTGAGGAGGGTTGGGTCCTGACAGCTGACGTAAGCCCTAGCTGACATCATTGTTGACGTCAGCCCTAGCTGACATCACTGCTAACGTCAGCATGACAGCTGACACTAACAACTCCTGATAGCCTACCACATAGGACTCCCTAACTGGTGCCACGTGGCACTCCCTAACTGGTGACACGTGCCAAATGTCACATGATGACTTCATGCTAACGTCATCATTGCCACGTCACTCTGACATCTCTGACATAATGCCATGTGGCACTACCTCACTGGTCTATGTGGTTTGACAATGCTGACGTGCCACTGCCATATTGATGTTGACTCAGCCTAACACCATGCCATGTGTCACCATCTAGTTAGTCACGTGACCTGATATGATGATGTGGACTGCCATGTCATTGTCTTCAACCTCCAGCTGGGTCGAACCGCGACCTTGACCCGGCCATATCTCAGCCATTTCTCAACCTTTTTTCGCCATTCTTTCACCAAAACACTCCTATCCTACCCAGAAAGAGTTATACGACCTCAAAACTAAGAAACTACACCTGTAATTGTATGGCCAAGCATAATCCTTCACGGCCAAACGTCGAACCAATCCCATAGCCTGTCTAGTGGTCCTCAGCCTTCCATTTTAGATCCTACAGGCTCGTATGAGCTCAATAAACACGTTCATGGCCTCAGTTTAGGTTTCCAAATGCCCAACCCCAAAATTCGAATTTCAAACTTAAACGGGTTAACGGGTTTTACCTTGTTTCTGGGTTTTCTAGCAGCCACCGCGATTCTGCCGTCTCTGCCATCCCACTCAGTCTCTCAGCCTCTCCCTCACTTTCAGTCTCTATCAAGCAGTACCAGAAGAAGTAGAAATGAGGAAGGGGGTTTTGGGTTTGTGTGAACAAAAAGAAGGGAGGTGCAGATGCATGTATGTGGAAGTGAGGGCCATTGGGTGAGTGACACTTGCCACTCATCCTATGGTCCTTACAAAGATATTTTGGGTCCCACCAAAAACACTAAAAGTCAAATTCCTCGTAAAACATGCCGCTGTAAAATCCAATCGAACTTTCTGTGACTCTTAACTTTCATGTATAACGTTCAAATTTGACGTGCTGATTGTCTACATATATGTAATCCCTCGATCTACGTTATGGACATCGGTCCACTTATATTTGACCTCCTAGGACAAAATTCAACATTTTTCCCTTTCAATGACAAAATCGTCATTTCATCTTGACTAATCCCGATTAGTCTCGATTAATCCTTGATTAATCTCGATAATCACGTAATTTTAGGACGAGTCGTTACACAAGAGTTATCAGACCAAAGTAGGACCAACCCAATTTTCATGGAAATTAGGGACAGGTACTATCATGTGATGTTTGTGTCCAGATGTTTTTGTGACATGATTTGATAAACATGAATTTTAGAAAATATGGGCCACATGTTACTTATTGGTATTTTATGAGTATTGTGGTCCCACAGTTTATAGTTTGTTTTATTGTTTTTCTGATATGCATGCATGTTTTATAAAACTTGAGGGTAAATGTACATTTTTCTTGGTAAATGTGTTTTAAATTGTTTATTTTTGTCCACTCACACTTTTTGATGATTTTTTATGACCTATCAAGTCGTTGCATCGAAATCGGAGATGATCAAGAGGCGGAGGCGTGAATAATAAGGCATTACAAATATCCCTTATTCGACAAGTGTTGAGGGTAGTTTGGAATTTCAGTTTTTTTTTGTTAGATGAGAGTAAACCAGACACAATTATCAAGGCGTTTTAGGAGCGAGTTCTATCATGGTGGGTTTAGAAAAGGTTGATAGTGGGTTTATAGTATGTGAGCTTTTTGAAAATGGTTAGTAGTGGTAGAATAAAATGTGACATTTGGGTGGAAACATGTGATTTTGACATTGTGTGGTGATTAGGGTTGGGAAATTTTGAATAAATGGCTTAGGGTTTGGCTATTTGGAACATAAACTAGGATATAGGTCATGATATTTTGTATTAGAGTTGATTGCGTGATATTACATTGGTTTGTGATGTTGGTTGTGGGTGTGAGTGTAGATTTAGGCAGATAGTTGTGCACCTTTGTGTTATTATTGGATATAGTGTTTAGGTGTGAATTTAGGGGGTTAGGGTTTAAGTTTTAGGTCTAGTAGGGTTTATGACACGACCCATCCCAATCCCCCCTCCCCGAGATTACTCGGATGAGCCCTGATCCCATCTAACCCACGTGTAACACGAAGGCTAGACACCCGTCCAATCTCTATGTAACACGAAGGCCAGAAAAGAGATACCTAGGCTAACAGCCCAAACGGCTTCCAGAATGCGCAGGAACAGTAGTGGAATGTGTGATGTCTCGGTCTCATCAGAAACTCGCATCCAATATCAACCTGAAGGGCATTAAAAACCAGAAAAGATTGTGAGTGGACGAAAATAAATAAGTTTAGAAAACACATTTCATAAAAAGACAGTTATGCCTTTCACTTAAATACTATGCATGCATTCAAAAACCAGTTCATTTCCAATGTAAGAAAAATGTTTATGAAACCAAAATCATTTCCTTTCTTAAATCAGTAGGCCTCAGCCAAAACCATAAACCAAAACCAAGTGTGGGAACTCAGCCCAAAAATCGTAAATCCAAATCACGTGGGTCACTGCCCAAAACATCTAAAAATCATATGAAAACAATCATGATATCACGTAAACCCGAAACATATATCAATTAATCGAACCTACTGGATCACATATCAACGAGTCTTTAAACTCCATAGCATATCAGGTCGTCTGGGTAACGAGTCTTTAAACTCACGAGTCTTTAAACTCACGAGTCTTTAAACTCAATAACAGGCCTCCGGGGGTAATCAACGAGTCTTTAAACTCAAATAACATATCGGGCCCACCCCCAGTCAATCAATCAACGAGTCTTTAAACTCACGGGTCTTTAAACCCAAATCATAACACTGGATCCAACAAATCCAATTTAAACCCATTCATGTTTCAAATCAAAACCAAACCCATAAATCCACTTTATCAATTCCAAATCTGAATCCGAAATTACATTGTATCAACCAGAATCCGAATCAGAAATCACATTTTATCGAAATGGGACTCATGCCTGAATTCATATTTCAAAATCCAATATCATCCATCAAACCACTAAAAACCGTATAAAACCATCCATCCAAACCATTAAAGAAACACAGTGCGTATAAACAGTTTAACATCATATCCTCGAAAATACGGGAAAATACGTAAATCATAAATATCACAATCATAAGCATAGAAATAACATATAAAAACATATAAAACAGTTATGCATGCATAATATTTAGAAAACAAAATTTCACTCACAAACCGTCCTAACTGCCGCCTTGATACACACACATACGCCTTCCCAGCCAGTCCACCGTCACCGAAACTTTTGGACTTGTCCAAACCATACCCGAAGGTCACTAACTACTTCAAATAACCTAACATTAAATCCCCTTAATTTTCTGAAAATTTTAAACGTATTTAAAATAAACCCTAAACCTTCAGACACCCAGATCTACCCCGAAACGGTATCCGATCGACTTGAAACTTGTCCCGAAATGTTCGTTACATCGAAAGGATGAAAACACATGTTGACCATGTTTGGAAACTCAACCTCACGCGCCGCCCAAAGACGCTGCTCGTGAGAGCCACGCATCGGGAACAGTGTCATCGTCCTCATCGCGTCAAACTCGGTTAACTGGTTTTCAGGTTAACCGAACCGGCGACCCAACCTGGCCGGTTCTCAGCCAATTCTCACTCTTTTTCGACCCCATTTCTTCCTAATCGATCGTCTCAGTCCCTAGACGTGATCTACCAGCCAAGAAAGTTAAGACAAGGATCAGAAATAACTTTCCAGATCGATGAATAGTGCCTGTAACCTGCGCCTCCCTTCTTCCATTGATCCCGACCACCTCCTTCCTTAGTTTCATTCCCAAACAACTCGTATGATCTCCAGCAAACATTTCCAAACATTAAAACCGATCTATAACCACTAAAATCCAACTTCTAAACTTTGAACTCAAACTCACCGTTCACGGGTTCCATGGCCACCGTCAACGATGGTCCATCGCGGTAGCACCACCATGATCGTCCAACTTCCCTCTCCAACTCTTGTTCACAAATCACAAGCCAGGGATGAAGATCAAAAGGGTTTGTATGGGTTAGTTTCACGGGTCAAGGACTTTTATGGGTTTGAAGGGTGTTTCACGACTCTGGGGAACATGTTTACACAATTATCACTCTATCAAAATATCACCCATAAGTCGTCAAAACAAGCTTCCAAAGAAGGGACAGATGTCCCTATCCAGTTGGGCCCAAATCCCAATGCAAGGTAAAAGACCAAAATGCCCTTGCACCAAAATTACCAAATTGCCTCTACGACTTCTAGACCCATAACTTTCTCGTCGAATGTTGGAATTGGACGTGCTACTTGTATACAGACTCGTGACGTCCCAACCTACGTCATGGGCATCGATGAAAGTCCGTTTGACCATCCGAATCAAAAGTCAACGTTTCGCCCACTTCTAAGGGCAAAACAGTCATTTCACACCGTTCGTCCAAAATCTCTCGATTAATCACCGATCAGTCGTGCTGAACCTCATTTAATCACTAATCTAATCCCGAAATTCGGGACGGGATGTTACATTAAGGTTTAGGTTCAGGATTTAGGGTAAAGGTCTAGGTCTAGGTTTAGGGTTTAGGGTTGCTTTTGTATTATGTTTTAGGGTTAACGTCTGTGTTAGAAGTAGATGATTTAAGCTTATAGTTCATTATGTTTGTTTGCTTGGTATAGGGGACAACGATGACATAATGTCCATCACACTTCCTCACGATGGCAAGATAATACATAAATCTAGAAAGTTGACATAGGCAAATAGAGCACTGAAATGGAATGACTGATGTTCTTAGGAATACATTTCTCTGTTTGATATAAATGCACTAGTGAAGCTGGAAGGCTACATTCAGAGTAAGGTCGACTTCTACACACAATAAGGTAGAACTGGACAGTTTTTCAAATTATGCACATGTAATGCCCCCGAAACTCGAAGGATGTAAATTTGTAAAATGAGAAATGAAATGACGTTTTTACCCTTGTGAATAGTATGGTCAAATGTTGACTTTTTGCTTGGCAGGTCGAACGGACGTTGGCCGATTACTGTGATGTAGTTCGGGACGTCACGAGTCTGTAGACAGGTGGCCCGTTCGATTCCGACGATCAGGGAAGAAGTTATGACGTTCGGAAGTTCGAGGGTATTTTCGTAATTAGGGCAAAAGGGGGGAATTGTTGACTTTTTGCTCGACCACTATTTTTCACACAATTCGAGGACCGTTAGGTAGGTCTAGAACGAGGACCACTATTTGCCTTGAGTTCGTAGACAGGCGGCACACCGAAAACGCACCTCGGACGAAAAAGTTACGATTCTAGAACGAGGAAGGGCATATTGGTAATTAGGTGAAGAAAGGGTAAAATGGTAATTTTGAGGGTGCAGTTTGAAAACAGCCGTGAGTGGATTGTTTAGGGAATTATTTAACAAATCAAGTGACAATTGTCACTAACAGAGATTGGATTAGTGGCAGTTTGGGGCTGAGTGGAAGCAAGTGTGCTGGGTGGACTGTGTAGAACAAAGCACGGGTAGAATTTTGAAATGGTTTTGGGTCAGTTGCGGGAAACAGAGTCACAGTGGGTCTGAGGGATTCTTTTAGTTTTCTGTGAAGGACGGATTGAAAACAGAGCGGTTAGAGTGAGTTGAGAAGCCATTTGGAGAGGAAAAAAATGGAGAAACCAGAGAGAAAACCAAATCGGGAAAAAATTGAAAAATTGAGGGAAAAATTCGAGTTTGATTTGTGAGGGGAGAGGAGCTAAACGGAGATTAAAAATAGTCTTTTGGACTCATTTCAACTTCAACCATACAAAAATCGAAGGAAGTTGATCGCGGTTTGGCCAAGAACTGAAGTTCCAGATTCTGGAAAATTTCGAGGTTGAGTACGACTACCTACAGGTAAGGATTTGTGAAATTGGTTATTTTAGAACGTTTATTCAAGTCTTACGATGCTTCTGTATCAATTAATTAGAAAACTAAGTTGATTTGAGTGAGCTTCGAAAGTTAAAACCGTTTGTTTGATCATGAGAGAAATGTTGGATTAAAAGCTTGATGTGTGTGATTAGTAATGGAGAACCTAAATTAACATGTAATTGAAGGATTTCGGTGGAAAAACTGAAGGGAATTAAGCTGGAATTGAAAGAGTTTGAACCGGGTCGTGTCGCGGGTTTGTGACCCGTTTAGCAGTGAGTCGGGTAGAGAAGACGACACTGTAGCTTACTGTGCAGGGCGCGTGGCTTTCACGCGCAGCCACTTTGGGCAGCGCGTAAGGGCGCATGAGGCCATATCTCCGGTCACGGTCAACATGTGATTTGATCCTTTCAATGTAACGAACATTTTGAGTGAAGTTTTGAGTCGATCGGACGTCGTTCGGGATAGTTTGGAGAGTTTGAAGGTTTAGGATTTTAATTTAATTATGTTGAAAAAATCCCGAAAAATTGGGGAAATTAATATAAGCTTAATGAACGTGTTTGTGACCCAAATTGTGATCTTTGACAGGCCAGAACATTCCCGAGACAGCCGAGGAGCGTACGGGACATGATTGACGCGTTCGAACTTCGTGAGTGGACTTTTGATTTCTAACCGAGCATGCACACCTGTTTTTACTCACTTGTTTTATGCTTCTATATATGATTTTATATTTATAATTATGATATTTCTGCTTTACGTGATTGCACATTTTTCGATGAGATTTATCGCATTTTACGTATTTCGAGACTATGGTTTCTCCGATACTTTGATGATGGTTTGATGAGTGATTTTATACGATTTGTGCATACTACATTTTAATGATGATTTGATTATGACTTGTGAGTAAGATTCGGGATTTGAACGTGAAATTCGGACATAAGTCCTATTTTGATAAAAGGTGATTTCGAATTGGTTTTGGAATTTGGATCACAATGGATCCTGAATTTGTTATGATGTACACATGATTTTGGGTTTAAAGACCCGGTTAAGTTATGACGGGGGAGGGCCCTTGATTGAGACATGTTAAGTTTAAAGACTTGGTTACTATGATGTCCCCCGAGGCTTATTGATTGTGTTTTGAGTTTAAAGACTCGTTGATATCCCGGGAAGACCTGATATATGAGTTTAAAGACTCGGATGGATTCAGCAGATTTGATTCGTTGATGTTACATTCGGTTTTACATGGTTTTATAGTTATCTACTGTAACGGTTTCCATATGGTTTATATAAGTTTTTTTTTTCGGATACTTAGTTATGCATGCGTGTTTTGAAACTGGAGGGTGAACCCCGATTTTATTAAAACTGTTTTCCATAACCATTTGTTTTAGTCCACTCACACTTTTCTGTTTTAATACCCTCCAGGTCGTGGTACAAGTTTTGGGGGCTAACGCCGACGCAGAGGCAGAGGCAGAGGCATAAAGTTTTCCCGTTGCGGTGTAGTTAGTTCACAGAGTAGGGTTTTATCCTTATCTTGTTTTGTAACCATGCTCTGTGATACTGTTGACTGGTTGTATCGTACTTTCTCTCTGGTCTGACAGTATGTGTAATGTATTATTGTGTGGTTATTTTTGATTGTTCATGTTTAATTGTCAGAAGGGAGCAGGATTCCCCCCGGTTATTGAGGCGATAACCAAGGTGGGTCCTGTCAGCACATATTAGTAGTTTTTAGCTGAGACTCGAAGGGCTAGAAGGAGAGCAAATAAGACATTACCCAAATCCACCACCAGCAACTAGCAGCACTACCTAGAACACTCAATTGATCTCCATACTTATTACCCCACTTGTACTAGTGCATCTAACCTCTACCAGCACTGTACAGAACACATCAAGCACTCCACCTCCTGCCCAACCTATACTAATGCATTCAACCTCTACCATCGCTGCACAAAACACTCCAAGCACCCTACTTTCTACCATCCAACCCCTACCACTACTCAACCAAGTGGTAGTTACAATATCAATCTGCGTTATCAAGTCGAAGGATGATGAGATTCAAGTTGTCTGCAATGCTTTTGAAGAAATATTTGGATGACAATTTAGTGCCTATCGGAAGGACTATATTTTGCTTTGCAAACTGTTCCAAATATTGTGACCCCATTTTGCTTAGTGTTTAGTTTGTACTTAAGGCCCTTAGTGGTGCTCCTTTTGTTCCTTTTGTCTAAATGACATTGTGTTTTATGAAGGTCCAAATTTGGTTTGTTATTATCAACCTTTGATTTATGAATGACTATAGGATGTTTCTCATGCTTAATTTATCAACTTCCACTTAAGCTAGATATAAAAAGGCACTGCATAATATAAACTAATTTTTACATATTTGCACCATCCAATAAACTAGCTTTTACAGAATACAAAACACTAAAAAACAACTAATATGCGATCCAAATAGACATAACCTAATACATAACTAAAGTGAAGGATTGAAGATTGTGGAGCCATAAATTACCGGGATATTTAGGAGCCACCATGTGGCCAACAATTCTCATAATCCCAATATTACCCTCGGTAAAATTAACATCGACATGTAACGGTCTCCGCATTAATTTAATATATTTACCTGCTAAATATATTAATTAATCAGATCAATGTCAATAATAAATAAATTCCCAACGAATTATTTATCCATTAATAAATAAGTGATTACACTCGGTACAATCACTTATTTAATAATTTCCCCTTCAGCCAATCAGACGCTCCGGTGACCCTCAAGGCTTCACTATAAATAGAAGACCTTCATCTCACCTCAAAAGGTAATCAAAAACTCCTGCAGACACTCTGTCGGTTTATTCTCTCAGAAAACTGACTTAAGCATCGGAGCGTTTACGGTTGAACCACCCCCCCGGGATTCAACCTTAACACCGTTTGATTTTCATTCTTATTTGTAGGGATCGAGAAGGAACTTCACAGAGCCGGACGATTTCTGCATCAACAACTGGTGCTTTCATTGAGAGCCGATTTGAGAAATACTCAAAGCGTGCTCTTTAGTTTTTCCTTGAAAAAACTTCTTCATCACACTTTCGACACTTACCATTCTTCACATGGCCAGAACACGCCGATCCACACGAGCCTCTGAGGCTGCTTCATCTGCTGCTGCAATCGCTGCCGTGAGTGAACCTCTCCCAACGATTCCAGAGGAATCACTTTCCTGTCTCCTGCATGGCCCGTGTCACGCATCAACAACTGCGAAGGAGGTCATCCTTGACTTCGACAGTGCGAAGCTGCGAGTACTCCTTCACGAAGGCAAGGACCACCTCTTCACCATCTGAAGGAGGTCTAAGGAAACCTTACGGCAATACATCCGGAGATTTTGCGAAGAGAAGTCCCGCATCGTTGGTTGCAGCGATCTCGTCGCAACCATGGCACTTAAGCAAGGCCTACCACGGGAGAGTCAGCTCTACGGAGACATCGTCATGAGCAACGCCCGAAGTCTCACCAAGATACTGTCCCTAGAAGAGCGACATGCATGCTGGGAGGACGAGAAAAACGCCTCACATGCTGCCAACCACGTCGAGGAAGATTGACATCCCACAAAGACATTTGCGCAGCCAAAGGATGATGCACACCGCGGAAACTCAGTCGAGAAAGCCAACAAACGAAAAGGGAACCCGTCATCCAACACGTTCGTGGGTGCGAAGCCAAACACACAGTTTTCGGTACCTTTACTCCAAATATATAATCAAAAAAAGGAAAAACTGTGGTTCGAAAGACCAGCCCCCGTCAAAGGTGACCAGGAGAGGGCTGACAAGACAAAATGGTGTGCTTATCACAATTGCTATGGGCACGACATAAGCTCGTGCCTGACTTTCGAAAGATACCTTCGGGATCTCTTGAAGGAAGGACACTTCACCGAGTATGTCAGGAAAAAGGCAACAGATCGTCTCGGAAACAAAGATCCCCAGGAACCCGTCCAAAAGATGATCCGCGTGGACACCATCATTGCCGAGTCCGAGTTATAGGGAACAACCAAGAAACTGAATCAGTGACCAAGTCATCATCAAAGGCACAAAGTTTGCGATTAAAATTCGGCTCAATGCTTACTTTACTCATGTAGTATCTTCTAATAAGATTCAAGATGTGTCATTCCAACGTCTAATGAAGTTGTCTTATCGCCTACACCTTTGTTTAGAAAGCATACCAAGCCTTTGCCATGCAAAGCACCCGAGCCTTCGTCACACGAAGCACTCTAAGCCTTTGCCACGCAAAGCACTCTAAGTCTTCGCCATGCGAAGCACTCCAAGCCTTCGTCATGCGAAGCACTCCAAGCCTTCGTCATGCGAAGCACTCCAAGCCTTCGCCCCGCGAAGTACTCTAAGCCTTCGCCCCGCGAAGCACTCTAAGTCTTCGCCCCGCGAAGCACTCCAAGCCTTCGTCATGCGAAGCACTCCAAGCCTTCGCCCCACGAAGCACTCTAAGTCTTCGCCCCGCGAAGCACTCTAAGTCTTCGCCCCGCGAAGCACTCCAAGCCTTTGCCATGCAAAGCACCCGAGTCTTCGCCCCGCGAAGCACTCTAAGTCTTCGCCACATGAAGCACCCCAAGCCTTTTCCATGCAAAGCACCTGAGTCTTCGCCATGCGAAGCACTCTAAGCCTTCGCCCCGCGAAGCACTCTAAGCCTTCGCCCCTCGAAGCACTCTAAGTCTTCGCCCCGCAAAGCACTTCAAGCCTTCTTCCCGCGAAGCACACTAAGCCTTCACTATGCGAAGCACTCCACACCATGCGAGGCACTCCAAGCCTTCGCCATATGAAGCACTCGAAGTCTTCACCATGCGGACCACTCCACGACTTCGCCATGCGAAGCGCTCAAGGCTCGTCTCAGTGAGGCACATGGAACCATCCAAGAAATTGACTTGTTGGAGTCGGAAAGCTACTAAAAAAATGCTTCCAACCCCACCAAGAGGGGCAACCACCAAGCCAGGACAAACAAGGGGCAAATGTTTTAACATACGAAGTCCAATTCTGCATTTCAGTGCACGGGATCGAAATTCATTCGATCATAGCTCACTCAATTTTGCTCACCCTGAATGAAATTGATGGCCCTAAAAAGATACGGAAGTCAGCTTTCCCACGCCGTTGATCTCACTCAATTCCGAGTTGTGACGAGTTCCCAGCGAACGTTTTTGTACACGAAGGTCAGCTGCACGTACCAAAGCACGAGTACGAGATTCGTTCAGTCATAGACCACTGAATTTTGATCACCCTGACATGAGGTCGATGGATTTAGAAAGCTATGGAAGTCAGCTTTCCAACACCGGTGACCTTACTCAATTCCGAGTTGTGACGAGTTCCCAGCAAACATTTTTTCACACAAAGGTCAAATCTGCCGAAAATCACGAAACATTCAAAAAAAGTGGAAGGCTTTTATTGATGAAAATTAAAGAAGTTGGCAATTCAAAAATTGAATGCTCAAACATGTATTCAATGCTAAGATCAAGTCACAGACCAAGAAGGATCATGAAGTTCATCACTAGGAACGACATGACCTCAGAGTCTCCCCATCAACCCATGAGCAAGCATTGGAGGCCTTCAGTCATCTCATCGTGGACTTCCAGTGACACATCATCCATGACTTTCTTCAAACAATGGGGGCAACCTCCTCAACATCGCCTACTTGGAATTGATGGCATCTCCAGGCTCTCTTCCTTTAATTAGGCGATGATGTCTGATGTCTCGAGCTTTGCAGGGGGCATGATCGATCCTCCATGCTCCACCTTGTTACCACTACATTTTGAGCTCAACAAAGCCTTGAAAATCGAGTCTCTAGAAGGTCATCTGTCATCCAAAGAAACTCCTTGGAAGGCTTCGTGACACTACATGCACTTTCGTCTCGCGCCATGGGAAGCCTTGCTTTGGAGATGACACAAATCTCGTCGTGTAGCTGCAACACACATTGCCTCGCATCTGGAACAAGCCTCATGCTGGGTTGTGACACGTCGCACTCCAAGTGATGGGACTCCTCACGCCTCGCACCCTACTGCACCTCGCCCCTCGCACCCTGTTGCACCTCGCGGCTAGCACCCTGCTGCACCTCGCGCCTCGCACCCTGTTGCACCTCGAGCCTCGCACCCTGCTGCACCTCAAGCCTCGCACCCTGCTGCACCTCGAGCCTCGCACCCTGCTGCACCTCGAGCCACGCACCCTGTTGCACCTCGAGCCTCGCACCCTGCTGCACCTCGCGCCTTGCACCCTGCTGCACCTCGCGCCTCGCACCCTGTTGCACCTCGCGCCTCGCACCCTGCTGCACCTCGCGCCTTGCACCCTGCTGCACCTCGCGCCTCGCACCCTGTTGCACCTCGCGCCTCGCACCCTGCTGCACCTCGCGCCTTGCACCCTGCTGCACCTCGCGCCTCGCACCCTGTTGCACCTCGCGCCTCGCACCCTGCTGCACCTCGCGCCTCGCACCCTGCTGCACCTCGCGCCTCTGCACCTCGCGTCGCACCTCGCGTAGCACCTCGCGTCACACTCTGCTGCACCTCCCTGTTGAAGGCCTTGATGTTGGCTCCGCTCACACTTGAAATGGTGAGTCCGTCAGCACGCCAAGATCTTCTTTTCACAAAGCATCATAAGCATGTCAACTGGAGAAGCGTCTTGGTGTCAAGTCCATCATCTCTTGAAGTCGGAAGCTCCAACAAGTTCCGAACATGCCACTAGATGGTACTCCACAAAATGAGGTCTTCAAGACTACACCAGAAGTATACCTTCATACATCTTAAAATGATCATCTCGGAGAGTAGAGCGCACCACCGCTTGAATCGTTGCAATCCGACATTCAGAACTATCAGAATCTGCAAAAGATCAAAATTGAACAAAAGAAAAATAATATTTAAAATATATATTAAAATAATATATATATATATATATATATATTTACATTACATTACATATACAAAAGCAAAGGCTTTTGTTGATAACAGCGGAAGCAAAACAAAAGCAAAGCAAAAGAAAAAAAAAAGGAAGTTTGCTACAGGCGAGAGAGAAAAAAAAAATATAAGTTACATTGGTTGTGGGTAAGGGTGTTAATCGGTTTTTCGGTTCGGTTTTTTTACCGAAACCGAAATCGAAACCGGTTGGAAAATCAGTTCGGTTCGGTTTGGTTTTTCCTCTAATGCGGTTCGGTTCGGTTTTTCCTCTTATTCGGTTCGGTTCGGTTCGGTTCCGGTTAAAACCGGTTTTTTTTCCTTCAAATTATGGTGAATCGGTTCGGTTAAATCGGTTCAATTTTCTCTAAAAACCAATTTTTTTTTGTACTTTTATACAATAATCAATATTTATTATCTAATTAATGTCCATTACAACCTAATTAATGTTTATTACAACTAATCAAGATCCATTATAACTAATCAATGTTCATTACAAAGTAACCTAAAGCATTTCGGTTCGGGACGGTTCGGTTCGGTTCGATTTTTAGGTATATTCGGTTCGGTTCGGTTCGGTTCGGTATTATTATACCGAAAATCGAAACCGAACCAGTTCGATTCGGTTCGGTTCGGTTTTCTCCAACCGGTTTCGGTTTTCCTTCGGTTCGGTTTTTTTCGGTTCGGTTCCGGTTCGGTTCGGTTTTTCGGTCGGTTTTTCCGAACCAATTAACAGGGCTAGTTGTGGGTTGCTTCATCAACGGCAGCAAAGAAAAAACATGTTACAAAAGCAAAAGTAAGTTTGCTTTTCTACACAGAATTATTAAAGACAAAAAGAGATAAGTCTGCTGCAGTAAAAAAAAAAACTACAGATCCGTATGGGCTGATCTCCAATTGCCAGCCGACACCTTCTTCAACCCGGGACCCGTCATCTTGCCCCTGCAGCAGAATTCTTGCCGTCCTGCCCCTGCCGCATGGAGCCCACCTATCCTTGCTACAGTCTTGACGCCTGACGCACGCACGAACGAACCAAGAGAGGGCTGTCCACAAGCCCTAATGCACGGGACCCGCCCGAATTCTTTTCTGCCGCATCAATTTCTTCCGCTCACACAAGGGTGCCTGATCAGCCACTTCTTTCCTTCTCTCTATTTGAAACATCACAGAGATAGAGAAAAATAAATAAAAAAGAAGGTGAAAGGGATTCTACCTAATAAACGGCAGAAGCAACCGTTCTCCACCACAACAGCCAATACAACCAGACGGCTCCCTTTAGTTCTAAACGGCTATTAGGGTTTGATTTTGTTTATGAAAATAAGGGTCATCTGTCCTTATTTAAATAAAAAAAAATTAGGCAAATCCTAATAGTTAATTGGGCTCGCACAACCAACTTAGAGCAAGACTACAGGCCCAGAGAATTCCTTTTTGAGACAAGATCAAAGTTAATCCCCAGCTACATACGGGAAAGAGGAGTTCTACTCCTTTCCGAAATATAAAGACGTGATTTACTGGAACCACAAGGAGACTACATCCCTTAGGATTCCTTGAATTCCTAAGCGATGTGGGGGCATTTGTGGAGCCATAAATTACCGGGATATTTAGGAGCCACCAAGTGGCCAACAATTCTCATAATCCCAATATTACCCTCGGTAAAATTAACATCGACATGTAACGGTCTCCGCATTAATTTAATATATTTACATGCTAAATATATTAATTAATCAGATCAATGTCAATAATAAATAAATTCCCAACGAATTATTTATCCATTAATAAATAAGTGATTACACTCGGTACAATCACTTATTTAATAATTTCCCCTTCAGCCAATCAGACGCTCCGGTGACCCTCAAGGCTTCACTATAAATAGAAGACCTTCATCTCACCTCAAAAGGTAATCAAAAACTCCTGCAGACACTCTGTCGGTTTATTCTCTCAGAAAACTGACTTAAGTATCAGAGCGTTTACGGTTGAACCACCCCCCCGGGATTCAACCTTAACACCGTTTGATTTTCATTCTTATTTGTAGGGATCGAGAAGGAACTTCACAGAGCCGGACGATTTCTGCATCAACAAAGATGATTCCAACCACTAAGATCCTAGTAACCAAAAGTGCAATCCAAAGCTTAGTCACCTTCCTCTTCTAATTCAACAACTGCTCTTCAACTCTATCAAGCTTCCTTAACAAACCTGAAATTATTGTCGTCGACTTTTTGAACATTTTCGGATTAAACCACTCCCAAACATCATAACCTTTCTCTCGACCTCTACCTTTACCTTATCCATTCTGCTACAAAATAGAATACAAATTCAAACATATACCAACTAACCAAAATCTCTTTCATTATTAATATATATAAAAAAAGCTTCCATTATCACTTATCGTAGCATCTAGCTAGACAACAAACCTCTATCATGGGTTTTCATCGGTCTATAACATTTTAATTTTTCCCATCTTCCCACAAAGCAACTTCTCAGTTGGAAATTCTGCTAGAAATTCGAACTCTCCTCCATATATAAATATTCCTTTGTAACTACAAATTGATTGATGATGTTGGTGGTTTAGGGTTCACAAACCTTTATGAAGGCCAATTTCACAATTTTTTGATGGGATTATTGCTGCAATTTTCGTAATTTTCCTCCTATCGGGTTGCGATTTCGGCCTGATTAGGGCTGATTTTGGCGCCAAATGTCATCTGAACTCTATTACTAAGTTGTCCCTTAATTTGTGGGCCCCTTGCCACATATGCTCTCCATATACCGTTATTAACGAAGGTTAACTTCTAGTGTAATAGTCTCGATGGAATGGGCATTGAGCGAGGACGTTGCTACTATTTAACGTTAGGAGAGTAATATGATATTTTACAATGAATTCAAGGAGTATTTTGAGTAATAAATTATTCTGATATTTTAAGGAGTATTTTGAGTAATAAATTATTTTAATATTTTAAGGTAAGAAATGCTGTTAGATTGAGTGGGTCACCATCACATGGCTAGAAGGGATACACTACAAGATTGGCTTGGGTCACCTTGTTTAAAGCCAGTAATTTGAGTGCAGGGCCTAGATAAAAGGATGCAGTCATACAAATTACTTCACCGGTATGGGCCTAGACAAAGGATACAGACTT
Source organism: Prinsepia uniflora (assembly GCA_032719365.1). Taxonomy (NCBI): domain Eukaryota; kingdom Viridiplantae; phylum Streptophyta; class Magnoliopsida; order Rosales; family Rosaceae; genus Prinsepia; species Prinsepia uniflora. The sequence goes on from CM064863.1 coordinate 20,133,967, forward strand.
CTTAGGCTCAAGAAACTTAAACCTAGCCCAGTCAGCATTTTGCGCATCCACATTTACCCCTTCCCTTGTTAAGGCGCCGAAGCCCTAAATCCCCAGGGCAAAAGCGTAGACCCTCATAAAATTCTCACCACATAAATAAGCCAATCCCCTTACTTCTGTCTTCTGTGAGCCGCCGAACCCTAGGCGAGTGAGAGAGTGAGAGAGAGAGAGAGAGAGAGAGAGAGAGAGGCGCAGAGAGAAGAGAAATGACAACCAGATTGAAGAAGAACCGCAAGAAGAGAGGCCATGTGAGCGCCGGGCATGGTCGAATCGGCAAGCACCGAAAGCATCCTGGGGGTCGCGGTAACGCCGGAGGTATGCACCACCACCGCATCCTTTTCGACAAGTACCATCCTGGGTATTTCGGTAAAGTCGGTATGAGGTACTTCCACAAGCTCCGCAACAGGTTCTACTGCCCCATCGTCAACGTCGACAAGCTCTGGTCTCTCTTCCCCCAGGAGGCCAAGGACAAGGCCACCAAGGACAACGCACCAGTGATCGATGTGGCTCAGTACGGCTTCTTCAAGGTTTTGGGCAAGGGCGCGTTGCCGTCTGACCAGCCCGTTGTGGTCAAGGCCAAGCTCATCTCCAAGACCGCCGAGAAGAAGATTAAGGAGGCTGGTGGTGCTGTTTTGCTCACCGCTTAGGTTTGGACTCGATTTGGGTTTTTGTCTATTAAGGTTTCGGATTAAGTTGCTGTTTCTTGCTTTTAATATTTCTGATCTAGACTATTGGGTTACAGTTATCTTATGTTTTGGAAGATTAATTAGCGGATATCTGGTGCTTCTACTTACCCCAAGTGAATGGTTTTGGTTAATATATGCATTTGTTATGATGATGGGTTTGTTTCAATTTTGCCTTTGTTACATATTGGTTTGCATTCTCTTATCAGCTGTTTGTGTTAGTGTTCATGATTACCACTTGTTTCAATTTTGCCTTTGTTACATATTGTGGTTTAGTTTTTGTTGAGGGTTTGTGTTATTGAGAGCGGCGAAAGTCCTAATCCGCCCAATGTTCATTAACCTTGTCACTGAGTGGTTCAAGATTCAACATTTATTTAATTCCTGTTGTTTCACTGAATGCTGTCAAATGCATGTTCAAAGATATTTGTTGTCACTGGCTGTTGTACAGTTTAATGATTGTGAAATTCGCTTTGTCTACAGTGTGAGACTGAATGTTTCAAATTGTAGATCTAACTTGTTAGCGATGTGCGCAAGATTAGCTGTGAAAATTGTTTGCAGCTGGATATAGAACTATGTGCATGCATGGGTAGAGGTAATCCAACTTACATTCAATTTCATTTGTCATACATTCTTGTATTTCATTGGATTCTTGGATTTCGTTTGTAACTTAGTAAGAGAGTTCTCGAGGAAGATTGAAGTTGGATTATTTTTGCTCTATTTGTCAGTTATATGCACGGGATTAGGCATGGTATGCTTACAGGATTACCTGTCAATGCTTTTTTTAGGTGAGTATGGGTTTGTGATTTGGGTGGCCTTTTAGGTCATTCAAGTTCTTACATTCAATTTCATTTCTCATACGTTCTTGTATTTGTTTTAACTTAAATCGGGGGGTGCTAGAGAATGGTGCTGTGTCTTTCATTAAGATTTTAGCATATTAAAGTGTCCGGATGATCTTAGGCGCTGAATATAGCTAGCATTTATGAATTTGTACTCTTAGCCTTCATAGCATATGATGGATGTATCATTGACGCATAGTATAGAAATTTTCTCATAGCATGTTCGTTTGATTTGTTTCATTTCCCAACATCTTAGTTGATTTGTTATTTGGGGATAGCTATTACAATGAAAAAAGATGATGTTAGGTGGAACATTTTATATATATTGCCCCTTACACTTTCCACCCATCTAGTGGGTGTAGCCGATCCAATTCTGGATTTTATTTTGAACTCAAAATATCCGGTGTCGGTCTCCTTTACCTATCCTTAATAATTGTGGCATGTGATCTTTACCTATAGAAATCAATTTTTGCTTAAAAAGTAAAGCGTATGGTTTCCGCCCCATCTAGTTTCCAATTGTTGCAGAAGATTGCCCCTGTACCATAAGATGTTGGAATTTTGGTAGTCATGTTCTTGGGATCAATTTTTGCCAGATTCTAGCCCATTTTCAATCCTCTACATCGTCCCCTTTGGAATCTGTTTGTCCACCGCTGTTCTTTTTGGCATCTTTGCCCCCTCCCCATTTCCTGATTCTGTCCTCAGCTATGGAGGCCTGCGTTTGACGATATATTATGGCTCAATTGAGCTTGTGTCCCAGATTATACATGACAAATTTGTATCGTTTATGTTACAAAGGAAATGGGAATGATTTGAAACCATTACCTCCTTGTTCCAGTTGGTTTTAATTATCATGAAGAAAAGCACACAAGTCTGGAGGACGGTCCCTAACAGCATTCCCATCCAAATGCCCTGAAAATGGTCATCGTGGAAATTACATTTTACTTTTCACCTCTGAGTAAATGTCAAACACACTGTCATAACGAAAGCGGGAGGAGAGTTGGGGTTATTGGAAAAAACTTACTTTAACACCCCAGTCAAGCTTGTAACCCAAAATAAGGCCCAAGGGCACTCCAATGACATAGTAACAAGCTAGGTTGACGTAAGCCACAGCAGCTTGCCATCCAGCTCCAATGGCAACCCCAGACAGGACTGGCTGAATGTTGTTTATCACAATGCAAGTTGCCAGTAATGGCGTCAGTTGCTTCACTAGAGCTTTCACTTCCGAGTCGCTCGAAAATAAGGCGGGATAAACATCTTTCGAGATGATGAGGACCAGCGAGAGGAGAACGCCAATAAAAAAAGATGTGATTACGGCCACTACTAACGAGAACTTTGCTGTTCTTGGGTGAGCTGCTCCAAGTTCATTTGACACTCTCACACTACAAAAGACAATTAAAAACTAGTGTATTTGATTTGTGAATGAGTGCGACCCCTGTCTAATGCAATGGGCATCGCACTTGGTAAGCAACCTGAGGTTTGGAAGACTGACCTTATTGCGGCGTTCATGCCCATAGAAATCATGACCGTCCATCCCAATATGTTCATGCTGCAAATTCAACAGTCCATGTGCCCAACCATAATGAATTAAATCCGTATTCTAGATACCAAAACAAAAAACGAAGAAAAGAAATAAATAAAAAATCACGTTTTCTACGATTATGCCCCAAGTTAAGTCAACACACTGAATGTTTTTTTTATTTATAGAATATGTCAGAAAAAGCGAAAACTCACCATATAGAGAGGCCATCCACTGAGACTTCCGCATTTTTTAGATACCCGGCAAACAGAATTAGTGCCATAAAATACCACACTTCCAAACTGCATCCATAATAAAAGCATTAATTTGGATTCATTTAGCTCAGGTTAAATTGATTCTAATTTTATTTACTTGGGCCCAACTAAATTTACTAATACAAATCAAACCTGAAATACAAAAAGGAAAATGCATGCATCAATATTCAATGTCATGTCAACGTTTCTCTAATTAATTTGATATGGGGGGAATTTTAGAAGTACTGTAAAAGTAGGACTCAAATTATTTTTTAACAGAAGCCGTCATTAGTTAAACTCGACCGCTAGTTAAACTACATAATTTTTACTTTTGGAAAATAATGTATATCAATATTTTTCTTTCATTCTTACACGTAATATTTTAAAATTTTCAATTAAGAACTAAATTTACGTAAGAAATGGAAAAGACGCCTCTTATTACAAGTTAAATATAAACTCTACATCTCAAATTCAGGATTAATATGAATAATTCCTTATTTAGTAATTCATAGGATGCAAAGCACGTGATATGGAAAGTTCAAAAACGACACATAAAGTAAAATTATATTACTGAAGGCTATAAGGAAGAGCAGATTTTTATACTTTTACATAAAAAATAAAAAAGACGTGGGCTATTTGTGTAGTGATTGTCCTTTTTTCCGCAGGAAAATGACGTTCATGTGGTGCCGTGGCGGCTGTGACTTTGTGGTAAGATATTGTTGTAGATATGGTGGTTTGGTAAGAGGTCGGTAAGAGAAGCGAAATTTTTCATAATTTCATATTTAACTTTTATTTTTTATTTTTTAAATTTATTTTAGATTTTAGATTTTAGATTTTAGATTTTAGATTTTAGATTTATGAATTATTCTTATTTTTGTACTTGCGCTATTAATAATAATTATGATTTTCGTACTAAAAAAATAAATAAATAACGCTCATGCTTCAAACTTCAAATACAAAAGAAACGAAACTTCATCATTGCATACTTCACTTTCAAATGTTATCGATTTGGCATGTCACCATCCGCTCTAAATTCCATCTAAAATTCGATTCAAATTGGGAACGCGATTAACAGGTGAAATATACTAAATTCCATAAAAAGACAAAAAAAATTAGAAAGTGGAGGGTGAGGGTAAGGGGATTTACCAGAGCATGACTGCGGAAGCAAGAGACAACTTAATAAATTCCCAAAGATTCTGAAATGCCTTCCACGAGAACCCGACCCAAGCTCGGCCGCAAGTTCCCGAAAATATATAACCCAACTGAGTCAACACAACAAACCACCACGACGCGTTCAGCACCACGGCGGCGCCCACCAGTCCCCACCCGAGTTTCAACATGACAAGCCAGCTAAACAACGTGTGAAGCGCCAGAGCCACCGCCGAAATCACCGCCATCACCATCATCTTGCTCTGCGACTGCAAGAACTTGGCTATCGGAAAATTCATGGCATACGCGAACAGTTGCGGTATCATCCAGATTGCGAACACTCCCGCCGCCTTCGATATGTCGGCGGTCTGCCCTATTAGACTCAGAATCTGCTGCGCGAAGATGTAGAGAAAGCACAAAATCACAGCCGTTGAATTCAAAATCACCCACGACCTTTGCATGTAGATTCCTAACATGTCCAGCTGGCCCGCCCCGAACGCTTGCCCGCACAGCGTCTCGAGTGCACTCCCCATTCCAAGCTTCAAAACATTCAAATAAATTAAGTGAATGCCATTTTACTTCTTCAATTTTTAGCTCCAAAAAGTTTGAAATCGACCTTCAATATTATTAACAATTGTAGCAATTTTTATATAAAATTTGATTTTTTTCCCGTCATAATGTAATATTTAAACAAAATAAGGAAAAAGTGGCAATTATATAAATTTTAAGAAAACTATGGACAGAGAGTAGAAATTCACAGAAAAATTTGCAAAGCACTCTAATATTAATGATAATATTGTTATTATAACTAATTTTTAAATCAAACCGAAATAGTAATCTATTAAGTGCAAGTTTTGAGGGGGATTTGGGCACCATGACGCCGAAGGAGAAGCCGGCGATGACAGAGTTTTCGATGGAGACGGCTGCGAGGTCTAAAGTGCCAACTTGGCCGGCGAAGACTTGAGTGATGGCGCCAAGGGAGTACTGGCAGATGGAGGTGAAGATGGCGGGGCCTGCGAGGAACCAGAGCTTTTTGGTTTCTTTGAAGAACTCGCGGGAGAAGTCGCGGAGGCCGAGGATGGGAGAGATGTCATCGGCATCGGGGGCAAAGGAGGCGTTGGAAGTGAAAGATGGGTGTGGGTGTCCGGGGAAGGAGTGTAGGTGGTCTTGCAGCTGACGATCATCACCGTCGCCGCCGCCGTTGTTTGATGGCAAAAGAGGCTGCTTGATATCGCGCGCCGCCATGAATGAGAAAGAATTTGTTTGTTTTTTGTTTGCTTATAAAGGAAGTCTTGGGTGGCGAGAAATTGAGAGGAGTACTGATACACGGGTGGAATCCAATCCTGCATGGAAACCCCACTGCCATCCAGCGGTACATATAAGCTCTCAGCGGTCCATTTTGGAGTTTTATTCCGATACTAAGAAACTAATTTAGAATATAATGGATTTATATTTATATTTAAATAAATTAAAATGATATACATTAATCTATAAATAATTAATTCAATTTCTAACGTATCAAAAATTTTATGGACGGAAATTAAAAAAATAAGACATTAATATGTCAATTAATAAATAATATTATTTTAATAAATTAAATTATTATATTATTAAAATAATATTATTTATTGATTATCACAACAATATAATTATTAAATATGATCATTTTAATATATTTAAAATGGCAATTTCCTGATGTGGAGGATAATGATCCATTTTTCCTAATTATTATATATGAAATCGCTACACTTATGCTTATGTTGAAAATTAATTAGGTCGTTTAATGTATTTCACTATTTTTTAATGATGCTGATTATATATACATTATCCCCTTAATCTCGTTTGTACCAGAAAGATGAATACATAAACTTGTATTACTTGTACAACTTTCTTTAACTTTGCCGTGACAAATTACTTGTAGAACCTTTATTTTATATATTTTCTATGGTTGTTTTGTCAGTTTTTATTGACATGTGCTGTATGCATCTCTATGTCAACGTGCATTTCTTGCATTTTTTATTTTAGAAAATTTTCAAAATTTTCTTTAAATTAGTGGCAAACTTCCTCACACATTTTGTTTAATACATTCGATTGGCTTTTGTAAACATTTACAGTTGATAGCTTTTTTAAAAAATATTTAACTCAATAAAGAAAAAAATTATTAATAAAAAATATGGCGCATGCAGAGACAAAGAGTGCAATAAGAGGTGAAAAATGATATTGCTGATCAACCTAAAGGGAGTAGGCAGAGGCGAGGAGTGCAAGAAGTGGAGGTTAATGATACGTAATAGTAAGCAATCCGAGACTGAACATTTTGAAGATGATGGTTATGGTGACGGGGATGTGCATGAAATATGTATAAGTGATGATGACAAATTCCAGACGAATGAAGAAGGGGTAGTTCCTTCTCCTCCACAGGCTGAGGATGAGGTTGAAGAAATAGATTTTCCATTATCACTTGGGATTGCTACAACTAGTGGAGATTCATATGATGACTTGGAACAGAAGAAAATGAAGAAGAAACGTCTGCCAAAGACAAGGGATTTTATTCCTGAAATAGAGATGAAGGATCCACATTTTTAGCTGGGGCAGAAGTTTGAATCAACATCCATTTTTAGAGAAGCTATCAGAGTCTATTCAGTTAATATTGAAAGGAAAGTGACATTCAAAAGGAATCAACCAAGCATAATTAGGGTGGTTTGCAGTAAGGATGAATGTGATTGGACAGTATATGCAACAATGATAGGAGGGTCCAAGACTATGCAAATTAAGGAATTGAAGGGTGAGCATAGTTGTGCTATAGTGACTAAGAACATACATGCCAATGTTAAGTGGGTGACTTAGAGGTATGGGAGGCAACTGGTTAGCAACAACTAGGATTGGGTAGAATTCTAGGACTTGGTGAGTGCAGAAATGGGATACGACCGTCTAGGGCATCATGATTTAGGGCAAGGGTGACTACGCCCAAACTACGCATTAAATTAAACATGTAATCTGAGTGTTATGCAATTTAAACCCTTTTTGTGTAGATGTAGTATTGGTAAATAGGGATCGTTCTTAACCGGGGAAATTAGGGAACATTAATAATGTGTTAGTGGGAAATGAATAAAAGAATAATGAATAAAAGAATTAAATAATAAAAGAATTAAATCATCAAAGAACTAATAAATTAAAGAATAGATGAATAAGAGAATAAAGAAATAAAAGAATAAAGAATTAAAAGAATAAAAGAATAAAAGAATAAAGAATAAAAAGAATCAAAGAATAAAAGAATAAAGAATAAAAAAGGATCAAAGAATAAAAGAATTAAAAGAATAAAAGAATAAAATAATAAAAGAATAAAGAATTAAAAGAATACAAGAATAAAAGTAAAGAATAAAGAATTGAAAAGGGGGGTTTTGAAAAAGAGTTGTAAATATAAAATAAAGAAAACAAGTAAAAATAATTAAATACTTAATTTTACTTCTACTTTAACCTTTGTACTAGTGAACTTTCTTCAAACACATATTTTTACCAACACTCTAACATCATGCTCATATTGAACCAATCACGAAATCATACCTTAATCATCTCAAATACATGCATACATTTTTCATATTATAAATGCACCGAACAGCGGATTATTACTTACAATATGATCCACCTTAAGTAAGTGATTTAATGCGCCGAACAGCGATCAAACATTAAATCTCTTCAACTCTATTCTAAATGCCCCGAACAGCGGATCAACATTTAGTTTCGAATTGAAGTTTAAGTACTAAAACATATGAAGTAAAAGAAACTCAAAAAGTAAAACACATGGAGATTGCATTCTTACTTACAAATGTTAGAAAGAAAATACCAACACATATATTGAATTATAAGTAAAACCAATAACAATAACAAGAATTTACGTAGAGAAGTATGGATTTTCACAAGAATCACCGAACAGCGGCAGGAAACTTGTGAAGATGGAAGAAGAAATACGAGGAATTCGGTCTTAAAACTCTTGAATTGCCTTAGAATTACTTGGCCTAGGTATTTCTTAAGGAAAGCATAAAAATGTGTTTAAGAGATCTCAAAGAAATATCACAAGAACAAAGTAAAGAAGAAATGAAATTAAGAAAAATAAAAATAACATAAATTAAGAACAAGAATTAAAAGAAAGCTAATTAATAAGAAAATCTACAAGAAGTTAAAATGGTCCCCAAAAATGTCTCTCAAAAGAGAGAAACAAAAGAACTAACTAAGAACTAGAACTAAGAAAAATGAAAGAAAATGGAAGAATGAAACTAATTGGGGACTCTCAAAATACAAGAATTGAAGCCATATTTATAGGTGGAAAAAGCTATCAAAAATAATATAAAAATACAATAAAAAATGTGGAATAATGGAATGATGAGTAGTAAAGATTTGTGATGATGTTTAGAAGTGGTTTGAGTTGTAAAGTTGCAAAATTGGGTTGGAAAGTGGAAGGAATTTGGGTGGAAGTTGGGTGGAAATTGGGTGGAAGCTGCTGGAAAATAATTCAGCAGAGAGCTGCTGAAAAGAGAAATGGAATTTCGGCTAGAAGCGACTGAAAAGAGAAGGTGGACTTCGGTATGCGCTGACTGAAGAGAATGGCCTGTCTTCGGCAAGCGCGCACTGAAGAGGATGATTAACGTTCGGTGAGAGCGCGCCGAAGAGAATCTGTTGGGCTGGGGCGCTGAGACACTGGTTGGGCTTGCGGACTGGGCCCGGCAACGTTGTGGGCTGGCAGTTGGGCTTGCGGACTGGGCTGGATTTTTTTCTTTTTCTTTTTTCTGTTGGGCTGCAGCTTGGGTTCAATTGGGCTGCATAGTTTTAATTAAATTAATTAGTTAATTTAGTAATATTTCACCGAAGTTCGTCCATAATTTCTTCGTTATAATTCCGATCGAGACGATTCTTTCGCTAAAATACTCCAAATTACAAACTTTATTTATTTAAATAAAAATAACACAAAATAAATTATTTTATCTATTTATTTAATATTTTAATATTAAAAGCTAAGTATGAAGGGTATAAAATAATATAAAATAATGCTTATTTGAGGACCTATCAAATACCCCCACACTTAAACTTTGCTAGTCCCTAGCAAATACTAAAATTAAACTACAAAATCAAAACAAGTAACCTTTAACCATTTGTCTCAATATTTCATTATTACAATCATGGCATAAAAGATTTTCACTTAAAGCGTTTAAGCATATGGAATTCAAGAGTTGATACATGGTGACAAAATGCTTCAACAAGTATGATAATGAGTAAATATGGTGAAATGGATCTCAACATGAATAAAACAAGTATGAATCAACTCACAAGGATATGCACTCATAAGTTCACTCAATTTGTGAGGGTTTGTGTTTGCACTCAAAGTATGTGAGAAATACTCACATAATCGAAATGAAGTACTTTTGCAAAATTTCAAACAAACACCTCAAGATAAAAACAAAACATACTTGCACAAATGAACCAAAACCATAAGCTTACTCAAGTGATTGACTCCACTAATCAAAATTTACCATCTTAAGGATCATAAGGTCTTTATAAAGGTTGTAATGGGGCTAAGTTTAGAGGTAAGGACAATATAGGACAAGTGGTGCTCAATTCGTTCCAAGACTCAATAGACTCCCAAAACGTATCATAGCTTCCCAACCTTAGTGCAATGATGTCAATAATCCATCCCTTCGAACATAGGCCTAATTCCATCATGTTGGGCCTCATAATCATTCTTTGTGTCGGATTTACAATTGTAAGGGACTTAACTCAAACATTACATAACCAAATCTTATTACCTTGATCGAGACTCAACCTTTTTTTTTTTCTTTTTTTTTTATTTTTTTGATTTTTTTTTTTTGAATTTTTTTTTTATATCAAGGTAATAACATGTGTCAACGATACAACAAAGCATGAGTCGGTAAATCCAAATAATTCACATAAAAGTCTTTCCAACATCATTATTTTCTCTTTACACAATCATTATGTCTTTAACCGAGTTCTTGGAACAAGGGTAATGGATGTCTATACTAAGCTCAAGTGTTTAGATAATCATGGTGATGAAAGAAAGGCTTAATGTGGGCTCAAAAGGGTTAAAACTAAGGGGGTCGCAACTTGTGCGCACAAAAATAGGGAACATGGATGTTTGAATTTGTGGTGTTAACCCTAATGCCTTAATCATTTCCAAAATCAGAGAGTTTATTGACTCAAAAGCTTTGAAAATCACATAAAATAAGTTCTAGTACTCTATAGTTCATTAAAAGCTATGGCAAGCAGTTATGAGGCATATGTATATCAATTTAAACAAAAAAACTTATGAATCACTCATCAAAGATGTATATAAAGTTCTAAAGCTCACATAAGGTTCATATGATTCATACTTATCTTATCATGCTCGTTTATGTGCCAATTTACATGCATTATCTTCAAGTTATAACACTTAATCACAAAATATTAACAAACAAATTCAAGTTGTAGTGATTATCTTTATGGCCATAACATATTCCTTTCTGTTCATTTATGTCATTGACAAGTTAAATGGCAACTTAAGACTCATAAAAACACTAAGTTAAAACAAAAAGATTCAAAAAAAAAAAAATATTTTTTTTCATTTTTTTTTTCACCCTTTTTTTTTATAATTTTTTTCAAATTTTTTTTTTTTTTGAACAATTAAAATTGTAAACCATTCCCCCACACTTAAATTCTACATTGTCCTCAATGTAGGAAAATACGAAGTAATTAAACATAGAATCAAAGTAAGGAAGATGATTTACGAAAATAATAGGAAAACATTAAATAAACAAAATAAAAGAGAGTGAAGGGTAGAGGATAGCAAATCTGTATTGATGACTCCTTCACATCCCGGGAACACATTGGGTTGCCTCCCAACAAGCGCTTGAAGTTTAACGTCCATCCAGCCTAGACAGAGATGCAAGTTAGTTAGTCAGAGATGTACGTTAATTAAGAATGCAAGTTAGATATGCAAATTAAAGTTAATGATGCAATGTGAGTTAAAGATGTAAGTTAGAGGAAGAGTGCAATGCAAGTTAAACTAAATATGCAAGTGAAGTTAAAAATGCAAGTTAAATGAAAGATGAAATGCAAGTTAGAATGAAAGATGCAAGTTAGTTAAACGAAAGATGCAAGTTAACTTTGTCATGACAAATAATGTAAATTAAGATATAAACAATATTTACATGTCGGGGGAAGTCAAAGATATATATGGTTCACATAGCCTCAAAGTTTAAATGGAGACTTATACGTCCGTGCGGCCCAAGTAAATATCTTGGATTAATTCAACTGTTTGGGCAACTTCAAAAGTGACCAGGTTAGAAAGAATACACATAAGAGGCAGGGCTATTTTCTTAGACCCAAAACCCGTTATGAGTACCGTCTCTTGTCCTAGACATCACCCTCGAAAATTTCTTACTCCAGAGGAATTAAGAAGACTCAAGTGTTAACAATTACCGTGGGTGAGAGTTAACAAAAGAGTCATCGCCGATAAAGATCAAAATCTAAACTTCGAAGTACAAGTGATCTACATATAGCTGAGACTAATGCATGAATGCAATAACTATTTACAAGTATGTTTTTTATGCACAATTTACAAATATAACATGACAATTTACGTATGAACAATTTATACAAGTATGAACAATTTATTTACAAGTATGGTTTTATTCACAAGTAATGATATTTACAAAACAATTTCTCATTAACAAACTAACATAAGTATAAGATTTATTTAACAATTTAGATTTATACTAACACAAAGTGAAGATAAATGAATATTTTTACGAATAAATGAAGAAAAAGAAATTTTTTATTTTTTATTAATTAATTTTTTTTTTCTGAATTTAAAAATTAAATAAATGAAGAAAAAGAAATTTTTTTAATTTTTTTTTACGAATTTTATGTTTTTTTAATTACAAATAAAAATAAAAATAAGGAAAAGTGAATATTTACCATAAGCATTTATGAACAATTAAAAAGAATGAACATTATGTACAAGTATGAACAAGAATAATATAACAAGTAAGAAAATTATAAACAAATATAAATGAAAATCTATTATGAACAAGTATGCATGTATACTATGAAATATAAAAGTTATGAACAAGTATAAAAGGTAACAAGTAACATATATACAACATTTATTTACAAGTATGAATTAACACTAACATAAAGCTAAGATAAGATTTTTTTTTTATTATTTTCAAATTTTTTTTTATTTCGAATTTTTTTTTAAATTTAAATTTAAATTTTATCAAGACATAACCAAATAAATAATTACATAAGAATAAAATAAGTGTAATAAAAAAGTTAATGGAATAAAAAGTTAATGAAATAAAGTTAATGAAATAAAGTTAATGAAATAAAAAGTTAGTGGAATAAAAAGTTAATGGAATAAAATTAATGGAATAAAAGTTAATGGAATAAAAAGTTAGTGGAGTAAAAAGTTAGTGGAATAAAAAGTTAATGAATAAAATTAATGGAATAAAAGTTAATGGAATAAAAAGTTAGTGAAATAAAAAGTTAGTGGAATAAAAAGTTAATGAAATAAATTAATGGAATAAAAGTTAATGGAATAAAAAGTTAGTGGAATAAAAAGTTAATGAATAAAATTAATGGAATAAAAAGTTAGTGGAATAAAAAGTTAGTGGAATAAAAAGTTAATGAATAAAATTAATGGAATAAAAGTTAATGGAATAAAAAGTTAGTGGAATAAAAAGTTAGTGGAATAAAAAGTTAATGAAATAAATTTAAAGTTAAAGGAATAAAGAAAAAGTTTATGGAATAAAATTAAAGTTAATGGATTAAAGAAAAAGTTAGAAAGTGTAAAGAAAAATAAAATAAATTAAAAGTAAGGAAAAATGAATATGTACAATATGCATTTATAACAAGTACAAATTAAATTAAATTATGAACAAGTATGATAGAATTTTAAATTTACATAAACAATTTGAATATGAACAAATATATAAAAAAAAAATTATGAACATTTATGAACAAGTATAAATTAGAAACTATGAATAAGTAAAGTATGAACATTATAAACAAAAATAATAAGAACAAAAATAAGATGGATAAATAAAATATAAACAAGTAAGTAAGGGTTATAAACAAATATAATATTGACAAAAGTAAAATTTATAAACAAGTATAATGTGCACAATTTATATACATACACTAACAAATTAAAAATGATTTTCAATTTCCCCGGCAACGGCGCCAAAAATTGACTACGCCCAAACTACGCATTAAATTAAACATGTAATCTGAGTGTTATGCAATTTAAACCTTTTTTGTGTAGATGTAGTATTGGTAAATAGGGATCGTTCTTAACCGGGGAAATTAGGGAACATTAATAATGTGTTAGTGGGAAATGAATAAAAGAATAATGAATAAAAGAATTAAATAATAAAAGAATTAAATCATCAAAGAACTAATAAATTAAAGAATAGATGAATAAGAGAATAAAGAAATAAAAGAATAAAGAATTAAAAGAATAAAAGAATAAAAGAATAAAGAATAAAAAGAATCAAAGAATAAAAGAATAAAGAATAAAAAAGGATCAAAGAATAAAAGAATTAAAAGAATAAAAGAATAAAATAATAAAAGAATAAAGAATTAAAAGAATACAAGAATAAAAGTAAAGAATAAAGAATTGAAAAGGGGGGTTTTGAAAAAGAGTTGTAAATATAAAATAAAGAAAACAAGTAAAAATAATTAAATACTTAATTTTACTTCTACTTTAACCTTTGTACTAGTGAACTTTCTTCAAACATATATTTTTACCAACACTCTAACATCATGCTCATATTGAACCAATCACGAAATCATACCTTAATCATCTCAAATACATGCATACATTTTTCATATTATAAATGCACCGAACAGCGGATTATTACTTACAATATGATCCACCTTAAGTAAGTGATTTAATGCGCAGAACAGCGATCAAACATTAAATCTCTTCAACTCTATTCTAAATGCCCCGAACAGCGGATCAACATTTAGTTTCGAATTGAAGTTTAAGTACTAAAACATATGAAGTAAAAGAAACTCAAAAAGTAAAACACATGGAGATTGCATTCTTACTTACAAATGTTAGAAAGAAAATACCAACACATATATTGAATTATAAGTAAAACCAATAACAATAACAAGAATTTACGTAGAGAAGTATGGATTTTCACAAGAATCACCGAACAACGGCAGGAAACTTGTGAAGATGGAAGAAGAAATACGAGGAATTCGGTCTTAAAACTCTTGAATTGCCTTAGAATTACTTGGCCTAGGTATTTCTTAAGGAAAGCATAAAAATGTGTTTAAGAGATCTCAAAGAAATATCACAAGAACAAAGTAAAGAAGAAATGAAATTAAGAAAAATAAAAATAACATAAATTAAGAACAAGAATTAAAAGAAAGCTAATTAATAAGAAAATCTACAAGAAGTTAAAATGGTCCCCAAAAATGTCTCTCAAAAGAGAGAAACAAAAGAACTAACTAAGAACTAGAACTAAGAAAAATGAAAGAAAATGGAAGAATGAAACTAATTGGGGACTCTCAAAATACAAGAATTGAAGCCATATTTATAGGTGGAAAAAGCTATCAAAAATAATATAAAAATACAATAAAAAATGTGGAATAATGGAATGATGAGTAGTAAAGATTTGTGATGATGTTTAGAAGTGGTTTGAGTTGTAAAGTTGCAAAATTGGGTTGGAAAGTGGAAGGAATTTGGGTGGAAGTTGGGTGGAAATTGGGTGGAAGCTGCTGGAAAATAATTCAGCAGAGAGCTGCTGAAAAGAGAAATGGAATTTCGGCTAGAAGCGACTGAAAAGAGAAGGTGGACTTCGGTATGCGCTGACTGAAGAGAATGGCCTGTCTTCGGCAAGCGCGCACTGAAGAGGATGATTAACGTTCGGTGAGAGCGCGCCGAAGAGAATCTGTTGGGCTGGGGCGCTGAGACACTGGTTGGGCTTGCGGACTGGGCCCGGCAACGTTGTGGGCTGGCAGTTGGGCTTGCGGACTGGGCTGGATTTTTTTCTTTTTCTTTTTTCTGTTGGGCTGCAGCTTGGGTTCAATTGGGCTGCACAGTTTTAATTAAATTAATTAGTTAATTTAGTAATATTTCACCGAAGTTCGTCCATAATTTCTTCGTTATAATTCCGATCGAGACGATTCTTTCGCTAAAATACTCCAAATTACAAACTTTATTTATTTAAATAAAAATAACACAAAATAAATTATTTTATCTATTTATTTAATATTTTAATATTAAAAGCTAAGTATGAAGGGTATAAAATAATATAAAATAATGCTTATTTGAGGACCTATCAAAGGGCCAGTGTATGAGAAGTTGTGTAATGGAAAATACCTAAGGCATTATGAGTTGTTAGGTGAATATTTCCTTCAAGTTTTAAAGACTAATCCCGGTTCTATGGTGATAATAAAGTCCGAATTGGAAGTTGATGGTTTCGCTCGATTTGAGAGATTGTATGTGTGTTTTAAAGCTTACAAAGATGGTTGGATAAAAAGGGTGTATGCCCTTCGTTGGTTTTGATGCACGCCACATTAAGGGCAATCATCCGGGACAATTTTTGGCAGGAGTAGGAGTGGATCCAAACAATGTGATGTTTCCCATTGCCTATGCTGTATTTGAAGCTAAAAATTTTAGTACATGGCAGTGGTTTATGGAATTGTTGAAGGAGGATCTTCAAATTCAGAATGATAAGGGTGTAGTGATAATGACTGATAAGTAAAATGAGCTTTTAGATGTAGTGACCCAAGTATTCCCTAATGCGGAACAGTAGGCATTGCTTGAGGAATCTATACGGGAACCTCAATGCAACACATAAAGGATTAGTTGTCAAGATGTAGCTCGAGAAAATTGCTAGGGCCACTACTATGTCGTGGTATAACGAAGAGATGAGACAAATAGAACTCCTCAATGCACATGCTCACAATTGGCTAAAGGAAAGGGATGTAAAATAGTGGTGCATAAGTTAGTTTGGGACAGAAGCTAAGTGCGACATTTTGATGAATAATCTGTCTGAGTCCTTCAACAAAGCCATTCTCCCATTTAGGGCTAAGCCTATTATGTCTATGGTGGACAAGATTAAGTAATACCTAACTGCATTCATGGCCAAGAGAAGAGACACAGGTGGTAATTATGGGAATCATCTGGTTGGTAAAAGAATCCAAGGGATTTTAGAGGTCAATACAAAGATTGGTCAAAACTTGATTCCCACTCATTGTGGTGGGAACATCTTTGAGGTGAATCATTCCCATGGAAGACGATTTTCAGTTAACTTGAATGCTCGTGCATGTTCTTGCAGAAGTTATCAGCTGATTGGGATTCCTTGTGCACATGCTTGCAGTGCCATTAATCAAGGCAATGGCTGTAAGACACGTGTCCTGGAGGGAACGGTGAACAATCTCACATTCTTGCGAGGGGGGAATGGTCTAGGAAGGGAATGGTGGTGTGCCTTAAAGGTGTAGGCACACACCTATCTAGCATGAGGCCTTTTGGGAGCTCAGTGGCTTTGGGGGGGATTGGAACCCCAAAGTTAAGCGAGTTGAGGCTGGTGCAATTCCAAATGGGTGACCTCCTGGGAAGTTGCACCGTGAGCTCCCGAAAACAAAACCGTGAGGGTGAGGCCCAAAGCGGACAATATCGTGCTAGATGAATCGGGACCTGACAGAAGAGGGTCGGGTCCTGACAATTTGGTATCAGAGCCAGACCCCGATCGGGAAGTGTGCTAGCGAGGACGCTGGGCCCTAAGGGGGGTGGATTGTAAGACACGTGTCCTGGAGGGAACGGTGAACAATCTCACATTCCTGCGAGGGGGGAATGGTCTGGGAAGGGAATGGTGGTGTGCCTTAAAGGTGTAGGCACACACCTATCTAGCATGAGGCCTTTTGGGAGCTCAGTGGCTTTGGGGGGGATTGGAACCCCAAAGTTAAGCGAGTTGAGGCTGGTGCAATTCCAAATGGGTGACCCCCTGGGAAGTTGCACCGTGAGCTCCCGAAAACAAAACCGTGAGGGCGAGGCCCAAAGCGGACAATATCGTGCTAGATGAATCGGGATCTGACAGAAGAGGGTCGGGTCCTGACAATGGCAACCTGAAGGAGTCTGTCCACGACTGCCACTCTCATGTAGCCTATACTAAGACATATGAAGGAATAATCAAACATGTGCCAAGTGAGGATCAGTGAGAAAATATTTGTGCACCTGCCCTAAAGTCACCAAAGTACCGTAAGCAGCCTGAGAGACCACGAATGAAATGAAAGTGAAGTCAGAACGAGGATCCTCCTGCACCTTATATGAAGTTCCCTCGCTACCACTCTACCCTAAAGAATGGTAAGTGTGGTTCTGAGGGGCATAGACAAAATTCTTGCACCCAACCTGTTGACTCTACAGCTGAAGAAAGATTCAAACGTCATCAAGAGAAGAGGATAGACATTGCTGCAACCAAAAGATCAAGGTTGGATAAGCTACCGGTAAGCACCCTATCGTAAATCTTAGTTGATTTGCATGCTTTAACGTTCACACATACATAAAAGGTACACATGTTTATGTCCTACAATAACCTAATTTAGTATCACTTGACATCTATGAGCATTAGGTTTAGTATCACTAAATTACCTAATTCTGCACTATTAGTGTAAGACTCGTGTCTTGGAGGGAACGGTGAACGATCCCACATTCTTGCGATGGGAGAATGGTCTGGGATAGGAATGGTGGTGTACCTTAAAGGTGTAGGCACACTCCTATCTAGCACGAGGCCTTTTGGGAGCTCAAGTGGCTTTGGGGGGGGGGGGGGGGGGGGGGGATTGGAACCCCAAAGTTAAACAAGTTGAGGCTGGTGCAATTCCATGATGGGTGACCCCCTGGGAAGTTGCACTGTGAGCTCCCGAAAACAAAACCTTGACGGCAAGGGCAAGGAGGCCCAAAGAGAACAATATCGTGCTAGATGAGTCGGGTCTTGACCGAGGAGGGTTGGGTCCTGACAGAATGGTATCAGAGCCATACCCTGACCAGGAAGTGTGCCGGCGAGGACGCTGAGCCCTAAGGGGGGTGGATTGTAAGACCCGTGTCTTGGAGGGAACGGTGAACGATCTCACATTCCTGCGATGGAAGAATGGTTTGGGAAAGGAATGGTGGTGTGCCTTAAAGGTGTAGGCTTACACCTATCTAGCACGAGGCCTTTTGGGAGCTCAAGTGGCTTTGGGGGGGATTGAAATCCCAAAGTTAAGCGAGTTGAGGCTGGTGCAATTCCATGATGGGTAACCCCCTGGAAAGTTGCACCGTGAGCTCCCGAAAACAAAACCGTGACGGTAAGGGCAAGGAGGCCCTAAGCGGACAATATCGTGCTAGATGAGTCGGGTCTTGACCGAGGAGGGTTGGGTCATGACAATTAGTATCACATAACACCCATAACATGTCATTAAAGTATCAGTTTGCTCCACATATACATGTAGTTTGATTTTTAGTGTGTCTCAAGTAGTTTGTGAAGTGTGATTGTATTTGTTTGTGAAGTGTGACTGTAATGGTTTATGAAGTGTGATTGGCTTAGTATGGATGTATGGTATTATGCCAAGTGATGCAGTCTAATTTTCAATTTTTTTCAAGTAGGTTGTGATGTGTGAGTGACACTTGTTGTGTGGTTGACTTAGTTTGAGATGTGCGATTGTTTTTTATTAGGTTCGAAGGCAGCCACGAAGCAAGGCTGTCAAATATTTAGGGACAAAGCCATTCATTGCCCCCAAACAACGCACCAGCAACAAATCCTTAGTTACAGCACCAACATCATCAAGTGCACCAGCAACAGTTGCACCTAGTAATCCAATAGTTACCAGCCAACAATATTATCTATGTCAGGACCGGTCGCAAATCCCCCGGGATTAACGTGGGACCTGCCTGATCCCGTCTGACACCACATGTCAGACCAGGGAAAATTCCATCTCTGCCCTCGCCGGGGCTATCAGAGTGCATCAGGATCGTAGGAGGAGGGGAGTGATGTCTCGTCTCTGCTACAGCCCGCATCCCCTATCAACCTGAAGGGCATTAAAACACGAAAACTGTGAGTGGACAAAAATAATATTTTCATTAAAAACATTTTCATACAAAGATATTTATGCCCTTCATAAAAGCATATGCATGCATTCAAAACCGTTTATCAAACATTCATAAAATCATTTATCAAACATATCAAAACCTTTCAAGGGTTCATGCCCGGTTCCCATAAACCGTCATGACCCATAAATTCATTTGGGTCCTCGACCCGAAATCATAACTCAAACCCGTAGGTCAAATCACTAGGGACTCAGCCCAAATCACGTCACGTGCGGGTCTCAGCCCAAAACCATTCTCAAAATATCACAAACGGGGTCTCCGTCCCAAATCACTTTTAAAACATCGAATACGGGGGTCTCCGCCCCAAATCACTTTCTGAAACATAAAACACAGGGTCTCCGCCCTCAAATCTCGTATACGGGGTCGCAGCTCCAAATCACTTTCTAATCATAAAACATAGGGACTCCGCCCTCAAATCACTTTTCCATAAAATCTCATACGTACCGTCATACGTATAACCCATCCGCTACACTTCCGAGAAGATGCCAACTCGGGGCACACAGCCCCTAGGGAACACATCCCCGATAAATGTCACGATATCAAATCTATACTAGTGTGCACACTACTCGGGGTCTCACTCCGAGTCTTCTCCCAGTAATCTCCATCTGGGAGGCTCAATCACTGGATCTAGTCCAAGCTCTCTCTCTGGATCTAGTCCACATATCCCTCCAGAATCTGGTCCGGGACCACATTGACAGGACCCGCCCCGATCCCCCCGGGACCACATGGGGACGTGACCTGCTCCCGTCTGACACCCAAAATAACATACCAATTTTAACCTCGCACGTTCAAATTAATAAATAACCAAATAAAGTTATACATCGAATTCAAATTTAACAGATGTCAGACAAGGGATGAAAACCAAATTACAAATTGCGAGCACAACTCTAAAATAATCCTGCGGGTCAAACCACCCGACAGGGGTTCAGATACGCAGAAGTAGATCTATGCCTCAGCCTTAGGATCCTCCTCTACCTCAGTAGCACAGCCTGGAGGGGTTACCAAAACATTAAGGGTGAGTGGGCCGAAACTCAAGTTTACCGTTTAATAAGTAAAACATATAATTTACCTCTCCGTTTTCCAAACATTCATGCATTAGAATTTAAAACCATAAATTATATAATATGAATCATAAGGCATGTAATAAAACCATAGACATAATTATAGCCACTGCACTATACACTCCAATCCTGACATCCCAGATGTCTGACGTCCCTGACGTCCTATAAGGTCACAGTCCCAAGGCTAAGCGTGCCACTCGGGGTCTCAATCTCGAATCCAATCCCCGAACCCTGTCTGGGTACAGCATCTCAAATGCCTAGCGTCTTAGACGCGCGACGTCCCTGACGTCAAATAAGCAATCCTGCTCCTGAGTCATTTTACGGTCCGGTTCCTCCGTAGAATGACCCCTCGCAGGCAATGTGCCGTGACCACTCCGGGGTACCACATCTGGAGGAGAGAGTATCACAAGAATGGATCTATACAGTGCAGTACCAAATACATTTTATTGATATCCACATGCAAAACATATATACATAGATAAAATCCAAACCAATCTTTAAGTTTCACCAAAACGGGTCTCAAACCCAAATACCGTGAAACGTGCCATAATCATAATTTCGATATCATCAAAACCGTTTCTTGATTCCAGCATGTGAATATAAGTAAATTAGAAAACATTTAAGCATGCAAGGGTTTAATGAAATCGGGCCCACTCACAGTACAATCCTGCTGAAAACCGAACGTATACCCTCGACCTGGTACTATTGTACAATCCATGTCATGTCCAAAGTATACGTAAAGGTCAATATAAGCCCCTAACATTGAACCATGAAACCCTAGACTGAAACCGACCCGGAAAAGCAGCTCGAACGCGCTTCCCGAGGAAATAAACCTCATTTTGATCAACTTAATGATCTCTGATCGACCCGAAACCACCGCCATTGGATTCGGATCGTCGAAACCTAGAGAATGGTGGTGGTCCCACCAAAAATACTGTTCACACGTGCCCACACGCAGGAACAGTCCCTGCTGACGTCATGCTGACAGCTATCAGGGCTGACGCGTCAGACTCTGATAGGTGCCACGTGTCAACACCTGATTGGTCCACATCACTGATCTGTCAGGCCACGTGTCAGCACGGTACTAGTCCACGTCACTGACATGTCAGTGACACGTGGCAGTCCCTGATTGGGCCACGTCATTGACATGTCAGTGCTGACTGTGCACTGACATGTGACACGTGTCAGCTGAAAAGTGGTCCACGTCACCTGACAGGTATGACAGGGTGCCACGTCATCACCACTGTCCTCTTGACGGGTCAACCCGTTTCTCTGCAACTGGGTCGATCAGACCCGTGATCTGACCCGGTCACCAAACCTTCAATTCTCAACCATTTCAGTTCTAATTTCTTCCTAAGTGTTCGTCACAATCCCAGTAAGAGTTCTATCTAATTAAAATAATCAAACAGAGACTGGATCGAAGGCTTACCTCGATGAACAGAATCTGGGTTCCTGTCGCCGTTTAACCTTCGTTCAGGTCACCTCAGATCACGAAATCACATCCTCTAGGTTCCTAAAAGTCCATAGAGGTGAATAGAATTAATAGGAATCAACAATGAACGTTGGAAGTCAAGCTTCCAAATTCTGAGTTTTCAAAACAGTTTCGGGTTTTAGGACCGCCTACCTCGCCGCTGTCTGCCGCCGTGACCACCACCGTCTCTCAGCCCTCACCAGCCCAGTCCAACCACACACGAACACAGAGAATGAGTGATGAGCTGAGGTGCTGTTCGAAATGGATCCTGTGTGCTCTTCGGGTAGGAAATATAAAGCATGGAGGGAAACTGATCAAACGGAATGGACGGTCTAGATTCAATCCCAGGGATGAGATCAAGGGTTGGGAGGAAATCTGGGAACTTTTGATGAATGGCTGAGATTAAAAGGTGGATTTAATTCAATTTAATTACTTAGTGGAGCTTGATCTAATCTAGCCAATGGATGAGTGACATTTGTCACTCATCCAGGTGTCCTCCAATCACAATATCAGAATAAAATATTCGACACGATTACCGAGACGCAAACCTCCCGATTTCACGTTTCTGACCATAACTTCCTCGTACTGAGTCCGATTTCGACGTGCCGCCTGTCTACGGACTCAGGGCATCGAGACCTACCTAACGGTCCTTGAGTCATGTAAAAATTAGTTTCCAAACGAAAAGTCAACATTTTCGTCCTAATTGTCCAAATTACGGTAATGCCCCTGAACTTCCGATAGTCATAACTTTTTCTCTGATCGTCCGAATTGGACGTGCCACCTATCTATGGAATCGTGATGTCCCGAACTACGTCACGGTCATTGGTCAAAGTCCGTTCGACCCACCAATCAAAAAGTCAACAAATTGGGCAATACAATTTACAGGGGTAAAAACGTCAATTCATTCAATAATTTACAAAATTAGAATCCTCGAATTTCCGGGGTGTTACAACTTTCCCCCATTAAGAAATTTCGTCCCGAAATTTTAAAGAAACAAATAAGGAAATTGTTCTCGCATCTGAGCCTCGGGCTCCCATGTGGCTTCTTCCACATTATGGTTTCTCCAGAGAATCTTCACGAGAGGGATCGTCTTCCGACGTAGTACCTTGTCCTTCCGATCCAAGATCTGTACTGGTTGTTCCTCAAAGCTCAAATCCTCTCGGAGTTCGATAGGTTGTTCCTCCAGTACATGGGAAGCATCATGCACGTACTTCCACAACATCGATACGTGGAAAACATCGTGAACTCTAGAAAGTTCTGGAGGTAGTGCCAATCTGTAAGCAACCCTGCCAATCCTTTCCACAATCTCATATGGTCCGATAAAATGCGGACTCAGTTTCCCCCGTCGACCAAAACGGATAATCCCTTTCCACGGAGATAACTTCAGGAAGACAAAATCTCCCACATCAAATTCCAAGTCTCGAATCCGTCGATCGGTATAACTCTTTTGGCGATCCTGTGCCGCCTTTAATCTTTCCTTGATAACACGAACAGTTTCCAGGGGTAAGTCCATCAATTCTGGCCCTACAGCCGCTCGCTCCCCTATCTCCATCCAGCAGATAGGTGTCCTGCACTGTCGACCATACAGTGCCTCATAGGGTGCCATCCCGATACTTGTATGATAGCTGTTGTTGTATGTGAATTCCATCAACGGTAAATGCGTATCCCATGAATCCTGAAACTGTAGCACACAAGACCTCATCATGTCTTCCAGGGTCTGAATGATCCTTTCAGACTGTCCATCGGTCTGTGGATGGAAAGCAGTACTGAAACGTAGGGTTGTTCCCAAAGTAGTTTGCAAACTCCGCCAGAACCTGGAAGTGAAACGCGGATCACGATCGGACACGATCGATTCCGGCGTACCATGCAATCGTATGATTTCCTTCACGAACAATTGAGCCAGTCGGTTAGATTTATAAGTCTCCTGAACTGGCAGAAAATGGGCTGACTTGGTTAACCGGTCCACAATCACCCATACTCCGTCAACTCCACTCTGAGTCCTTGGTAACTTAAAGACGAAGTCCATGGTGATGTGATCCCACTTCCACTCGGGAATCGGAAGTGGCTGCATAGCCCCATAAGGTCTCTGCCGTTCCGCCTTAACCTGCTGATAGGTTAAGCATCTGCTCACGAACTCTGCAATATCTTTCTTCATCCCTGGCCACCAATAATGGCTCCGGAGGGTACGGTACATCTTTGTACCTCCCAGATGCATGACATAAGCCGAACTATGGGCCTCCTCCAGAATCTCGCCTCGTAACTCTGCCACTGCAGGTACACACAAACGACCCAACTTCACAAGTGCTCCATCATCCCGGATGGTAAAATCCTGTCTCTCATCCGCATCGACCTCAATCCTGTAAATATAGAGTATCGGATCCTGAAGTTATGCTTCAATGATCCGATCAATCAGCACTGGTCGTACATGAAAGCTGGCCAACAAAGCTCCATGCTCATCCGTATCCAAAATAACTCCCGCCTTCCGGAGTTCCACCAGCAAAGGAAGATACACCATCCCCAGGTGTGCAACTGATCCTGCTGACTTCCTACTGAGTGCATCTGCCACCACATTGGCCTTACCCGGATGGTACTCAATTGTACAGCCATAATCTTTCAGCAGCTCTAACCATCTCTGTTGTCTCATGTTAAGCTCCTTCTGAGTGAATAGGTACTTTAGGCTCTGGTGGTTGGTGTATATCCGGCACGTTGAGCCAAATAGGAAATGTCTCCAGATTTTTAGAGCATGAACCACCGCTGCCAACTCCAAATCATAGGTAGGGTAGTTCAACTCATGAGTCTTTAGCTGCCGGGATGCGAAGGCGATAACCTTACCAGTCTGCATCAACACGCAGCCCAAACCTTGTAGCGATGCGTCACTAAAGACCACGAATTCTCCACTGTCATCCGGCAATGCGAGGACAGGTGCAGTGGTCAATCGATCCTTCAACTCTTGAAAACTCCGATCACACTGCTCGTCCCAAATAAACTTTACTCCCTTCCGAGTCAATCGAGTCAACGGTGCAGTAATTTTGGAGAAACCCTCCACGAATCTCTGGTAATAACCTGCTAACCCGACAAAACTCCGTACCTCCGTTACCGTTGTCGGTCTAGCCCAGTTAGTCACCGCCTCTGTTTTCTGGGGATCCACGCTAATCCCATCCGTTGATATCACATGTCCCAGAAAACCAATACTGTTTAGCCAAAACTGGCACTTTCTCAGCTTGGCGTACAACTGTTCCTGTCTCAGCTTCTCCAACACCAACCGTAGATGTTCCTCATGTGCTCGGGCACTCCATGAGTACACCAAGATATCATCGATGAACACAATCACGAACTTATCCAAGTAGGGTCGGAAGACCCAGTTCATCAGATCCATGAATGCTGCCGGAGCATTCGTCAAGATGAAAGGCATCACAAGGAACTCGTAGTCTCCGGAACGGGTTCGAAAAGCAGTTTTCAGAATATCCTCCTCCAAAATCCTTAGTTGGTGATACCCTGACCGCAAATCAATCTTCGAGAAGCACTGTGCTCCCCGCAACTGGTCAAAAAGGTCATCGATCCTAGGTAGAGGATACTGGTTCCTCAGTGTCACCTTGTTGAGTTGTCGACAATCAATACACAAACGGAGACTCCCCTCCTTCTTCTTCACGAACAACACCGGTGCTCCCCACGGTGAAGTACTCGGTCGGACATATCCCAAATCCACCAACTCCTGCAACTGAGTTTTGAGTTCTCGTAACTCGGCTGGCGCCATCCGGTATGGTGCCTGGGATATAGGTCGGGTACCGAGGAGTAGTTCAATTGTAAACTCGATCTCCAGCGATGGTGGTAATCCAGGTAAGTCTTCCGGAAACACATCCGAAAACTCACGTACCACCGGTATCTCGTCGATACCCGGAGTATCAACCTGCTCCGACACGACATGCGCCAGATAACCCTGGCATCCCTTCTGTAGAAGTTTGGTAGCAGTAAGTGAAGAAATCACTTCAGGAGACGAACCATCACGCTCCCCCTGAAAGATAACCTCCAGCAAGCCCGAACTTCGCAGAATCACTTGCCTACTACAGCAATCGATGAGCGACCCATGCTCCGATAGCCAATCCATCCCCAAGATTACATCGAAGTCGTGGATATCCAGAATGATTAAGTCCGCTGGTAAATCCACATCCTCAATTCTCACGGGCACCTCCAAATCACCTGATTCACAAGGTACACGATGCTTATTGGGGTGCCAACACCCATCTCGCAATCTAAGGCTGATACCACACAATCAAGTATACCAGCACAACTCCTCGAAATAAAAGAATGTGTAGCCCCCGCATTCATCAATACACGTACAAGAAGGTTTAAGATATGTAGTGTACCTGTAACCACGCCTGGGGCAGTCCTCGCCTGCTGCTGGGTCATTGCAAACACCTGAGCCCTAGGCCCTTCATTCCGTCCGCGCCCGCGCGCGCCACGCCCAGCACCACGGTCACCTCCCTGACCTCGAACTCCGTTAGTGTTGGAAGCCGTGCTCTGCACCACACTAAAGCGTCCAGCGTCGTTGTTCTTGGACAACATCAGGCAATCACAGGCATAGTGGCCCTTTTCTCCGCAAGCAAAACAGTTTACTGGCCTCGGCCTGGCCGAATGCCCACCAGAAGTACCGCTCCAAGATGAACGCTGCCCAGAGTTGAATCCTGATCCTCTGCCCTGAGAGCCCCCACATCGACCTAACCAGCCACGACCCTTAAAGGATGAGGGTGCTCCCCTATAGCCTCCTCCCTTATTGTTCTTCTGGCCTGATAACCCTCGGTGTGGGCGATCCTGACGTCTCCCCTCGCCCGAAGACTGTCGTGTCTGGTGTGCTGCCAGACTGGCCTCGACACGCACCGCAGCGTCGACCATCTCTCTCAAAGAAGAATGAGTGGCAGCAGTCACACTTTCCCAAATCTCCCCTCGGAGTCCAAGCTCAAACCTCAGGCATTTGTCTTCCTCCGTGCTTACGAAAGATGCAGCGAGCCGGGAAAGTTTCCCAAAAGTCTGCTCGTAGTCCGCAACGGACATATCCCCCTGCTCCAGCCATAGGAACTCCGCCTCTCGTGCCGCGCGAAACGATCGCGGGTAATACTGGTCCAGAAATTGGGAACAGAAGACCTCCCAGGTAGTGGTGTGGACAGACCATCCGGACATTTCGAGGCCGTGCCACTACTGATAGGCTCCTCCTTCTAGTAAGAGGGCCGCCAAGGTCACCCGCTCGCCTAGAGGGCAGTGCATTACCGTGAAGATCCTTTCCCACTTGGTGATCCATACATGAGCATCTTCGGGGTTTGATCGCCCGTTGAAAGGAGTGGCTCCCAGACGCTGAGCCCGTTCAATGCTTGCGCATTCCATTTCCCTCTCCAGATCCTCGTCAGTCCGTATATGAGGAATCCTCCTTGGAGGCATAACCAACTGTCAAGAGGCATAGATCAGATAACATTATCCTAAAACTCGAAAAGTAACTAGTACTAATCGCTAGTCTAGCATGCTGACCACAACCTAGTGCTTTGATACCAAGCTAACAGGACCCGCCCCGATCCCCCTGGGACAACATGGGGGCGTGCCCTGCTCCCGTCTGACACCCAAAATAACATACCAATTTTAAACTCGAACGTTCAAATTAATAAATAACCAAATAAAGTTATACATCGAATCCAAATTTAACAGATGTCAGACAAGGGATGAAAACCAAATTACAAATTGCAAGCACGACTCTAAAATAATCCTGCGGGTCAAACCACCCGACAGGGGTTCAGATACGTAGAAGTAGATCTATGTCTCAGCCTCAGGATCCTCATCTACCTTAGTAGCACAGCCTGGAGGGGTTACCAAAACATTAAGGGTGAGTGGGCCGAAACTCAAATTTAGAAAACCGTTTAATAAGTTAAACATATAATTTACCCCTCCGTTTTCCAAACATGCATGCATCAGAATTTAAAACCATAAATTATATAATATGAATCATAAGGCATGTAATAAAACCATAGACATAATTATAGCCACTGCACTATACACTCCAATCCTGACATCCCAGATGTCTGACGTCCCTGACGTCCTATAAGGTCATAGTCCCAAGGCTACGCGTGCCACTCGGGGTCTCAATCCCGAATCCAATCCCTGAACCCTGTCCGGGTATGGCATCTCAAAGGCCTAGCATCCTAGAAGCTTGACGTCCCTGACGTCATATAAGCAATCCTGCTCCTGAGTTATTTTACGATCCGGTTCCTCCGTAGAATGACCCCTCGCATGCAATGCGCCGTGACCACTCCGGGGTACCACATCCGGAGGAGAGAGTATCACAAGAATGGATCTATACAGTGATGTACCAAATACATTTTATTGATATCCACATGCAAAACATATATACATAGAAAAAATCCAAACCAATCTTTAAGTTTCACCAAAACGGGTCTCAAACCCAAATACCGTGAAACGTGCCATAATCATAATTTCAATATCATCAAAACCGTTTCTTGATTCCAGCATGTGAATATAAATAAATCAGAAAACATTTAAGCATGCAAGGGTTTAATGAAATCGGGACCACTCATAGTAGAATCCTACTGAAAACTGAACGTATACCCTCGACCTGGTACTATTGTACAATCCCTGTCATGTCCAAAGTATACATAAAGGTCAATATAAGCCCCTAACATTGAACCATGAAACCCTAGACTGAAACCGACCCGGAAAAACCGCCCGAACTTGCTTCCCGAGGAAATAAACCTCATTTTGACCAACTTAATGATCTCCGATCGACCCGAAACCACCGCCATTGGATCTGGATCGTCGAAACCTAAAGAATGGTGGTGGTCCCACCAAAAATACTGTTCACACGCGCCCACACGCGCCTGTCAACGCTCTGGTCAACGCAGGAATAGTCCCTGCTGACGTCATCGCTGACGTCATGATGACAGCTGTCAGGGTTGACGCGTCAGACTCTGACAGGTGCCACATGTCAACACATGATTGGTCCACATCATTGATCTGTCAGGCCACGTGTCAGATCTGACATGTGCCACGTGTCAGCACGGCACTGGTCCACGTCACTGACATGTTAGTGACACGTGGCAGTCCCTGATTGGGCCACGTCACTGACATGTCAGTGCTGACTGTGCACTGACATGTGACACGTGTCAGCTGAAAAGTGGTCCACGTCACCTGACAGGTCTGACAGGGTGCCACGTCATCACCACTGTCCTCTTGACGGGTCAACCCGTTTCTCTGCAACTGGGTCGATCAGACCCGCGATCTGACCCGGTCACCAAACCTTCAATTCTCAACCATTTCAGTTCTAATTTCTTCCTAACTGTTCGTCACAATCCCAGTAAGAGTTCTATCTAATTAAAATCATCAAACAGAGACTGGATCGAAGGCTTACCTCGATGAACAGAATCTGGGTTCCCGTCGCTGTTTAACCTTCGTTCAGGTCACCTCAGATCACGAAATCACGTCCTATAGGTTCCTAAAAGTCCATAGAGGTGAATAGAATTAACAGGAATCAACAATGAACGTTGGAAGTCAAGCTTCCAAATTCTGAGTTTTCAAAACAGTTTCGGGTTTTAGGACCGCCTACCTCGCCGCCGTCTACCACCGTGACCACCACCGTCTCTCAGCCCTCACCAGCCCAGTCCAGCCACACACGAACACAGAGAATGAGTGATGAGCTGGGGTGCTGTTCGCAATAAATCGTGTGTGCACTTCGGGTAGGAAATATAAAGCATGGAGGGAAACTGATCAAACAGAATGGACGGTCCAGATTCAATCCCAGGGATGAGATCAAGGGTTGGGAGGAAATCTGGGAACTTTTGATGAATGGCTGAGATTAAAAGGTGGATTTAATTCAATTTAATTACTTAGTGGAGCTTGATCCAATCTAGCCAGTGGATGAGTGACACTTGTCACTCATCCAGGCGTCCTCCAATCACAATATCATAATAAAATATTCGACACGATTACCGAGACGCAAACCTCCCGATTTCACGTTTCTGACCATAACTTCCTTGTACGGAGTCCGATTTCGGCGTGCCGCCTTTCTACGGACTCAGGGCATCGAGACCTACCTAACGGTCCTTGAGTCATGTGAAAATTATTTGCCAAACGAAAAGTCAACATTTTCACCCCAATTGTCCAAATTACGGTAATGCCCTTGAACTTCCGATAGTCATAACTTTTTTCTTGATCGTCCGAATTGGACGTGCCACCTGTCTATGGACTCGTGACGTCCCAAACTACGTCACGGTCATTGGTCAAAGTCCGTTCGACCCACCAATCAAAATGTCAACAAATTGGGCATTACAATTCACAGGGGTAAAAACGTCAATTCTTTCAATAATTTACAAAATTAGAATCCTCGAATTTCCGGGGTGTTACTCACATCATATCTCGTAACCTCCACTCCTGGAATGGGATCCCTATGGGGATACCCACTCTGGTCTGTGGATCGTGACTCTCCAGGTCGACGCTGGAGGAGACCATATAATCAAATGGAGGGTTCATTCATTTCAAGTACTTTCTTTCTTTCTCAAAACTCATTTCAACTGGGTCTCAAACCCGATTCATCTCAACGGGATTCCTCGAATCTGATTCAAATTCATTTCACATGCCTCGGCCTAAATCCTCAGTTCAACTGGGTCTCATGCCCGAATTCTCATTTCATAAACCGAACTGGGACTCAAACCCGATTTCACAATCAACAGGGCCCTAAGCCCGAAACCATAACCAAATAGGACCTCACGTCCGATTTCACAACCAACGGGGCCTTAAGCCCGATATCTCAACTAAATGGGTCTCAAGCCTGATATCATAAATCAACGGGGCATCAAGCCTGATAGTACCACTAACTGGGCCTCAAACCCGAATCGTAAACCAACTAGACCCTCGGTCCGATTCCTCGTCAATTCAAATGGACTCCAAATCCGAGAGTTGTAAATCAAATGGGTCTCGTGCCCGATTTCATATTTCTAAATCCGAAATCCATTTATAAAACCCTCGTTAAAAACGTAGTACGATAAGGTACGACATAAAGCCGAAAACCTCGAAAAACGTGCAAATATGTCGATCCTAAGCTACCACAATCAAATGCACTCAAGGCATCACAAAATAGATTCTAAAACAATTATAAAACATTTATGCATGCATCGAATTCAAAAGAAAGGTCCACTCACAGACGTCTGAAGCCGCGCCTCGATACGTGTGCCATAATCGTCTCCCGCGTCAATCTTCGCCTCCTGGATTCCCGAACCTGTCCAAAATAATTTAGAGGGTTACTAACTACTTATATAACCCCTCACTAAAGCCCCGTAATTTTCCAGAATTTCTAACTATTTTTAAACGAGAACCTAAATTTTCGGACAGCCCGAACTATATCGAAACAATGTCCGATTGACACGAAACCAGTCCCAAAATGTTCGTTACATCGAATAGATGATTTCACATGTTGAAACCATCCCCAAATTCCTCCCCACGTGCCCACACGTTCCGCCTGAAGTGGCTGCGCGTGGGCTTCACGCGCCTGCTACAGTACCTGTCTTCAACCTCTCGACGGCCGGTCTGAACCGGCCGGTTCGGTCCGTTTCTGCAACTGGACCAGCGTGACCGGTCCAACCCATTTTATTCCTATTTTTCGGTTCGTTTTCCTCCATTTCAATCCCTAAATTCTTTTCAATGTCCTAGGAACCTAACCTAATTAATTAGGGCTCCTAAAATCCACGAAACCCGACAGGCCCAATTTTTCCTCTTCGGTTCAATTTTCCAATCTCCTCCCCAGGCTTCCCCGACGTCCAAACCTTCACCAAACCGTCCTAAAAACTCCCTAGGAACCTCATTAACTCAGCCCAAACATCCACACAAGCCCCTAACAATCGAAATCGAAAATGGAATTAAAAAGGGTAAAATCGATTACCCGATTGATTTTCCTCCTCCGCCATGCACGGAGGGTCCGTCTCGGGCCAGCCACCATCTCCAGCCGGTCCCCTCATCTCTCTCTGTCCTCTCACTAAGGGTTTTAGGGTTGAAGGGTTTGGATTGGATTGAAAATGGGATCGGGTTGGATTGGAAAAATATGGAAATGGGATGCACGGTTATGGTTGGATGCATGTATATGAAATGGTGGCCAGTGGATGAGTGACACTTGTCACTCATCCATTGGTTGCTGAAAAGAAACTGGGCCCACTTCAGTCCAAAAGTTCCTCGTAAAACGTGTCACTATGAATAGTACTTCGTACTTCCATGACCCGTAACTTTGCAGTCGAACGTCCGAATTCCACGTGCCGCCTGTCTACGAATTCGTATCGTCGTGATCTACATAATGGTCTTTGACCCTCGGCCATCGGACCTCCCGGTCAAAAAGCCAACTTTTGACCCTTTTTTCCCAAGATTACCAAAATGCCCTTAAACTTCCGAACGTCATAACTTCCTCCTCGGACGTCGGAATCGAGCGTGCCACCTGTCTATGAACTCGTGACGTCACGAACTATGTCAAGGTCATCGGTCAAAGTTTGTTTAACCGTCTGAATGAAAAGTCAACGGTTTGCCCATTCTAGGGGCAAAATCGTCATTTCGCCCGAACGTCTGCTAATCCTCGTCTAATCTCTGATTAGTCTCTCTAATCTCTGATTAGTCTCGCTAATCCGTAATTAATCCTTAATTAATCCCGTTAATTCGGGACGGGTCGTCACAATCTAACTCCACCGCCAGCCACTACCTAGGACACTCAACCAAGTGACAGTTCACCCATTGCAAGTGGAAGGAAGCTGAGATTCAAGTCAGCCACAAAATGTGTGAAGAAATAGTTATTCCTATCAGGTCACTTATTTGTTAGTTATTTGGCTGGCTATTGGCCTGTTTTGTTAATTTTGAAATTATTGGCCTCTTTTGTTAAGTGTTGCACATACCATTAGATATCTTGTTAGTTATTTGGAAGGTTATTGGTGTAACATCCCGACCTGGAAATTACGGAATTATTGGGAAATTATCGAGACTAATTGGGATTAGTCAAGGCGAAGTGACGATTTTGCTTAACTTTTAACCCGATAATTTATTTGGACTTTGACCGAGGTCCATTACGTATATTGGGAGATTGAGATTACGTAGACATGTGGCACGTCAAATTTGGACGACAGACGGTTATTGTACTGGTCTTTAAAAGTGGATAAGGTTTGTTGTCTAGTGGGGCCCAACATATCCTTGGTTGGACCAAAGGATGAGTGACACTTTGCACTCATCCCATTGGCCCATCTCCCTAACTCATGCATATCTTCCCCTTTGTTAACAAACCCGAAAAACCCACCCTCACCGTCTTCTTCATGGACTCCAGCACCAAGTGTAACGACCCGTCCCGAATTCCGGGATTAGTTTAGTGACTAATCTCGATTAGTGAGGTTGAACGGTGCTTAGTAGGGCGGAATCGGACAAATTGTGCAAAATGACCGTTTTGCCCCTAGTCGTGGGTAAAATGTTGACTTTTTGATCGGGCGGTCAAACAGACTTTGACTGATGACCGTGACGTAGTTTGGGACGTCACGAGTTCATAGACAGGTGGCACGTTCGATTCCGACATTCGTAGAGAAAGTTACGATGTTCGGAAGTTGAGGGGTATTTTGGTAATTTTGGTCAATTGGGGTCAAATGTTGACTTTTTGACCGGGAGGTCCGATAGACGAGGGCCAAGGACCGTTACGTAGGTATCGTCGATACGAATCCAACGACAGGCGGCATGCCGAAATCGGAGATTCGACGACGAAGTTGTGGTCACGGGAACGAATTCGAATTACCGAACGAACCGAGCGTTTGATTAAAATAATATTAAAATAGGTGAACAGTAATTGACGAATCTGGACCCTTGGATGTAGGCCACGTGTCACTCATCCCCACCTTCCCTAAAATCTGGATCCTTGTTGGCCATTGGATTATTTAATCCATTTTCTCCCCTTAAATCCTCACCATCCATTCAAACCTCAGATTAAATCTGGGCCCTTGATCTCATCTCTTTCTTCCCTTCATCTACTGATCACACTCATCCCTCTCACTCTGTTCTTTCTCCCACCCGAAACACATACGCACACAACCTACATGAACCACCTCACCAATCTCTTCTGTGTTGGTGTGTGAGTGAGATTAGCTGCACGGTGAGGCTTGAGAGACGGCGGGGGGACGACGGAGACGGCGGCGGCAAAACAAAAACAGAGGAGCAAAAATGCAGAAATTGGAAGATCGTTATGGACTGGCTTTTGATCGCTTTAGAGGGATGTATGATGTTCCTGGAGTCAAGTTAGGCATGCTAGTGGCCACGGCGGTAGCCACGGCGGCGAGGTAAGCCTCGAACCCGTGAACCTGTTTTCGGGTGAAAATGGAAGAATGGGTTTTAACATATTTCGATCGATCTGGTGATTAGGATGATGATCTAGAAGGTGAGACGAGCCTCTGGGGATCGTTTTCGGAAGGAATGGTGGCCGGGATCGTGCAGACACGACGGTTGCAGGTGGCTGGTCTGCACACCTCCACGAACAGGTAGTGAAACGAGGTTTTTTATTAGTTTTTAAACCTCAGATCAACTGGAATTAATGAGACGATCTTGTAGGAACAAACGGAATTGAAAATGATCGAGTAATGGCTGAGAACCAGTCGGGTTGGGCCGCGGGTCACGGTGACCCGTTTATCAGACAACCGGGTCAGAACGGTGACACTGTTGACGGCGCGTGAGTTTCACGCGCAGCCACTCACGGCGGCGCGTGACGGCGCGTGGGCACGAATCTCGAGGTGAGGTCAACATGACTTTTAATCTATTCGATGTAACGGACATTTTGGGACTGGTTTCGTGTCGATCGGACACCGTCTCGATATTGTTCGGGATGTCCGAAGGTTTTAAATTAAGTTTAAAAATAAGTAAAAATTCGGGAAAATTACGGGACTTTGATAGGATGTTAATGTGGAGGTTAATAACCCTCTAATGTGATTTGGACAGGATTGGGAGTCCCGGTGATAGTAGTGTGGCCCGGGAGGGCCGGTGGCACGCGTATCGAGGCATACCGTTAAAACGGTCTGTGAGTGGACTTTGGTTTTATAAATTCTATGCATGCTTAAATGTTTTATATGGATTATGGTTGTGATTGTGTGATGTTGATTTGGTTGTTGGTAAATTGTACGGTTTCACGTATTTCGAGGCGATTTGCGTGCTTGCACGTAAATCGAGGTTTCCGGTTTTACATGGATTTTCCATATTTATGACTTGGATATAATATGATGAAATGGTTTTGAAATTGGAAATATGAACTCGGGCTTGAGGCCCAATTATGTTGGAAAATTCGGACTTGGAGTCCATTTGAAAATCGGGCCGGGGGCCCAGTTGGTTAATGAAATCGGGCCAAGGGCCCAGTTGGTATGAAATCGGGCTGAGACCCATTTGAGTTATGTTATCGGGCCAGGGGCCCAGTTGATTTACGAATTCGGGCCGTGGGCCCAGTGGGTTTATAAGTCGGGATGCGGGCCCAGTTGGTTTACAAATCGGGTCGTGGGCCCAGTGGTTCATAAAATCGGGTATGAGGCCCAGTTGGATAATAAATGTGATTTCGGGTCAGGGACCCTATATTTAATAATTGTGATTTTGGGTCAAGGACCCTAAATGGAATTATGTGGTTTTATGGAAATTTCGGGCAGGGCCCAATGGTAATGATGTGATAAAAGGATTTAATAAAACTGTTTTCCATATACCATCTGGATACAAGGATATATGATGGTCTCCTCCAGATGTCTGGGACACTGGGGAAGTCACGGTGCATTGCCTGCGAGGGGTCATTATACGGAGCAGCCGGACCGTATGATGACTCAGGAGCAGGATTGCTATGATTGACGGCAGGGACGTCAGACATCAGGGATGTCAGAAATATGGACACGGAGAGACCCCGGGTAGCACGCGTAGCTTATAAAACCGTGAGATATGACGTCAGGGACGTCCAGCATCAGGGATGCTGGTGATGGTAATGGTAAAATACGAATTAATGAAATGACTTTCCGGGTGGATTTATGATTATATGATTTTAATGGATTGATGTTCATTTATGGTTTTGGGTGGTGACCCACATGGTTGTTTATGTATAGTTGTGGTATTTCACAGTTTTGGGCTGAGTTCCCACAGTTGGATTTTGGTTAACGGTTTTTGGGCTAAGGCCCTAATGGCTCGGTTGAGCAAACGTTTTGGTTACTAGTTTTTGTGGTATGCATACGTTTTTATTGGAGGGCATAAATGTCTTATAAATGTGTTTAATAAACTTATTGGTTTTGTCCACTCACAGCTTTTGGTTTTAATGTGCTTCAGGGTGATCACGGATGCGATTGCAGCAGGGACTGGGACATTGCACACCTCCTCCATCGATCCTTGCGCACTCTGGATGCCCCGTTTGGGCAGTGGCTCTTGGTCATCCCTTGTCTGACACCCCTTGTTGGACGGGAGCAGGGCACATCCCATGGTAGTCCCGGGGGGATTGGGATGGGTCCTGTCACCAAGTGCTGGCTGAGAGAGAGACCAAGAGTGAGTTTGAGA
Organism: Prinsepia uniflora; assembly: GCA_032719365.1. Classification (NCBI taxonomy): domain Eukaryota; kingdom Viridiplantae; phylum Streptophyta; class Magnoliopsida; order Rosales; family Rosaceae; genus Prinsepia; species Prinsepia uniflora. The sequence goes on from CM064863.1 coordinate 20,170,680, forward strand.
GACTGAGGTGACGGTGGAAGATGACGGAGGCACGGAGGGGCTGGCTGGAACCAAAACTAGGTAAAAACCTATGAATCGTTTAGGGTGGATTTTTGGTTCTTCGATTTTGAATGTTGTTACACTATTTTGAGCCCCTATTCTTGTTGTACAAGATGATGCAAGCCTGTAAAGATAAAAAGGAAGGGATTTGGATGATTGGACAGGCCTGGGTTTGAGTTTGAATTTGGACCATGAGGGTTCGACCTTGGCCATGAGATTTCAAGTGCGTTTTCCTACTTTTGAACCCATAGATCGATTTCTAGGTAGAAGACTAGTTCAGTGGTGGAAAAATTGTGGAAAATGGTTGAGTTTAGATGAAGATAGGACCGGGTCACGCTTCAGGTCGACTGGCACATTATAGAGCCGCAGGTCGACCCGGATGGAGGAAGACAATGATGACGTGGTAGTCCACGTCATCATGTCAGGTCATATGGACAAGTTTGGTTGGTACCACGTGGCGAGGTGTCAAAGTTGATGTGGCAGGTGAAATGGCACGATGATTTTATCATGACGTCAACATATGACATGTGACGTGTCAGAGGGTGACATGTGGCACCAATTATGGGGTGTCAGGTGACAGCTGTCAGATTGTTAGATGTCAGATGTCAGGTAGGGCTGACATCAACGTTGACCAGAAGCGTGAGAAATTTAACCGGCACGTGGGTACAAAGTTCGAGGTCAAATTGATCTTGTTTGAAAGATTTTGACGCTTTGCATCCAATGGTGACGGTTTCAGATCGATCGACGATCGTTTAGTTGGTGTTTTGAAGGTTTTACTCCTCGGTAAATGTGTTCGGGATGCGTTTTAGATTTTGGGGTTTTTGAGTGTTTATTGTATGGACTTATATGGATTGTTAGTGACCCTCGAGTGTGATTTGGATAGGCCTAGACATTCTGGAGGCTTCAGATTAGCTTACGAATCATGATCTGAGCGAGAGGCGTTACTGTGAGTGGACATTTTCTTTCATAACTCTTATGCATGATTAACTATATGTTTTTACTGATTTTATAGAATGGTATGGCTTAATTATTATCATGGGTGTGATTATTGGATAATGAATGGTTTGAGTATATTATAGCTGTGATTTTTGGTTATTGCTTTTATCATGGTTTTTGGAAAACTGGAATTTGGGCAGGGTGCCCTAGAGTTATATGTTTTGGGTTGGTGCCCGTATGATAACTTTTTTAGGCTGGGGCCCGTGCGATAAAATATATTTTGATCTGGATACGGTTTTTGAGATTGGTCAACCTCGGACGATTGGATCGCTATATCCGGAGTTGGACTCTGTGGATCCCAGAGATGAGTTCGTACGGAATCGAGGTTGGACTCTACATGTACCAACGAGGTTGGACCCTATAAGACCTGTACTCTCCTACCGATAGTGCATATGGGATACTAGTTGGATTAGCAGCTAGTTGGACCAGTATGACGTGGTTTGGCATTAGGCTGGTTGGACCAGCGAGATCAGACTTGACATTTAATAATTGTGATTTGTACAAATGTTTTCAAAACGGATAAGAGCCGGTGATTTAAATAAAATGTGGGCCAGTGGGCCTTTGTGTTTTTATGTGATTTCTGGTTGAACCCATGGTTTATAATTTATTGATTTATTGCGGTTTTTGAGCATGCATATTGTATAAAACGGAGGGTGTAAATGTATATGTCATAAAATGGTTTTCCAAAACTTTATTTTTGTCCACTCGCACTTTTTATTGGTTTTGGCACCCTCCAAGTTGATCGCGGACGCGGGTTGTGTGAAGGCTGAGGCATCAGGGTGAGTGTGTACTATGATTATTCTAGTTCGTATGTGGTGGTATCCCTGGTCTGACACGTAGATAGGATGATTATTTAATGTCGAGGGTATTAAGGTCATTTTACAAGGTCGTGTCAGACGGGAGCAGGTCCTCCCACGCTAATCGATGGGAATTACGGGGAGGGTCTTGTCAATTTGGTATCAGAGCACTAGGTTGCTCTCCATGGGATTGCGCATTGGGTGTGCATGATAGTTTTGTTTCAGACGTGATGCGTCTACGATGACAGCCCTGTCATCAGCCTGGAAGCGAGCGTAGGAACTAGAAAGTGACCATTGGATACCATGATTCAGCGGGGTTGGACCTCGGAGATGGGCCGAGTTTCTTGTGGGCCCAACTTTTGGGATCCATGGAGTGACTAGTTGATTGGATCCCAATATAGTGACCATTCAGAGTAGTGAAAGATGGTCGGTCAGAATGGATGTGTTGCTAGAAGTAACCAGGGTCGTTACTAACCCTTATTCGAGAACGATTGAATAAAGTACCAGGAATGTGTACTTATGGATCGGATCCTGGGGTGGCTGGTCAGTGGATTACACGCTTGGAACGGATGGTATGGGCTATGGGTTGCCCTCATGAGCGTATGATCCCGATATCAGTTGACAAGACCCATCCCAATCCCACTGGATTATCGTGGGACTTGTCTTGCTCCCGTTTGACACCGCGTGCCAGACCAGGGATAACACTCTAACTTGCTTGGGGTTACCAGAGTGAGCAGTGATTTCTAGAGTACGTGGCTGCATGTGATGTCTCAGTCTCTGCTGCAGCCCGTATCCGTGATCAACCTAAAGGGTGCCAAAAATGACAAAAAATGTGAGTGGACAAAAATAAACAGTTATTAAAAACATTTTCCAAAATATTTATTCCACCCTCCGTTTTACAAAGCATGCATGTATATCAATTTAAAACCCATTTTTTTCCTATAAAACAGTATGTACGAAAACTGATGCAATCATCGTAAAACCAACACATATTAAAATTTATGGCCACAAATCAATAGTTTAAAATCTCGGGACTCATTCTCATATCCAACCTTTTTCGCATCAATATCTCATATCATCATCAGTTACGTCATTCATACAACTCGTGCAAATAAGCTCCAGGACCACTCAGATTCGAACACGTCGCCGTGAACACATCACCGACCGACGTTCTAGATCGTCGTGAACGCATCACCGATCAATATCTATATTATACCAGCACTCCTAAGTCGAGCCTCCCTCGGCTGAACGAAAATAGGCGGTGCTTCGTGGCCTCTCCGAGTGAACACATCCCATCTCGGAGGCGAGCATTATCTCTAGGGTTCTTTCCGGGGAAACATATTCACAACCGGAACCCTCTCAAGCTCATCATCTCAGAGAATGGTCATAGTCAAAACGATGGAAACATATTTTCATTATTCAAATCAAATTAGTTGTATTGCACAGGGTCTCAATCCAAAACATGGTTTCCACAAAAACTCATGAAATCAGTGTCCAATTCTCATTTCGCAATCTCAAATCATTTCACAATCAATTCGTGTGTTTCATGTGGGATCTCTGCCCAAAACCGAATCTCAACAAGGTCATAAGCCCAAAATTTAGTTTCATAAAACATTTGGCTATAATCTCAGTCAAAACCATAATCCAACTCGGTCTCACGCCCAAAATCCATTTTCATGAAAATCCATACCGTCGTTCAAAACCGATAATCAACCAGCATACTAAAAATTTATGCATTTCATCAATCCAATCATATGCAACCATTGCATTTCATATGTATAAAACATTAAAACATATATGCATGCATCATTTATTAACCAAAATCCACTCACACATAGTCCACGCTGCACACTCCAAAACTACACCGTAAGCGAATTCAAAGCTAATCCACAGTCTTCGGGACGTCTGGAACTATCCAAATCATACCCAAGGGTCACTATCCATTGATACAAGTCCTAATCATAAACTTTCAAAACTCCCGGAACAGTCAACGTGTCCTGAATACGCTCCTCGAGGCTAAAAACCTCCAATTGACCTATCAAACGACCTCCGATCGACCTGAAACCACCACTATTGGATTCAGATCATCGAAACCTTTCAAACATGATCAGTTTCACCTTGAAGTTCATGCCCACGTGCCTTCACGCGCCAGTCAAAGTTCTAGTCAACAAAATTCAACGGTCAACATTGACATCAGCAAAGTCAACGCTGATGTCATGGTCAACGTTGACGTCATGGTCAATGTTGATGTCTTCATGGTCAGCGCTGATGTCATTTGATAACATCAGCCTGATAGGTCTAACACCTGTCAGGTCTGATAGCCTGCCCCGTGGCACTCCCTAACTGGTGCCACGTGTCTTTGACATCTCTGACATACTACCGCGTGGCACCTCCCTATTGGTCCACGTGTTATGACAGTACTGACTAGACCTGCCACATTAGCTGGCACGTAGGCGTGACAGGTCTTGACACCCTGCCACGTGGTACCACCCAATTGGTCCACGCGATCTGACGTGGACCTAACAGCCTACCATGTGGCATCACCATATTTGCCATGTGCACTAATAGGTCTGACAGGGTGATGACGTGTCTTGCCATGTCATTGTCGTCAACCTCTCGCGGGTCGACCCATTTTCTTGCAACTGGGTCACTCGACCCGCGACCTTGACCCAACCTTATTTCTCTCATTTCTCATCTGTTTCACTCCATTCTTTCACCATTAGAATCGTCTCTCACCCAAAAACACATTTATGCCCTTAAAATCCAGAGATAACACCTAGAAATTACATGTCAAATCCAAACCTTCACGGTTGTTCTTTAAACCTCCACCTGGGGTCATCCAGCTGTCCTTAGTAGGCCATTCCAATCCCAAAACACTCGCACAGACACCATGAACACAACCCAATTGTTAAAATCCTTCCCCAAAGCCCCAAACCAAAAATCCAAAATTCAAACCAAAAGGGTATTCGGGTTACCTTCCGACCACTGTCCAAGGCTCCAGGTTCATCCTCCGTTGTCTCTCTGTCTCCTCTCTCGCTTTTTTTTCTCTCTTTCTCTCTCACTTTCTCTCTTTCTTTCTCTCTCTTTCTCTCTCTCTCTCTCTTAGGCAGCAGGTGAAAATGACGAGGGTTTGAGGTATTTGTGGGTTTCAGGTGAAGGAAGAAGGAAGAAATGAAGATGCATGAAATAGGGTATTAGGCTAATGGGATGAGTGACACTTGTCACTCGTCCATTGGTCCAAGTCAGGATATTTTGGGGCCCACTTAAAGGAAAATGTCCACTTCCTCGTAAAACATGAATAGTTTATTATTTCTTCCGTGACCCGTAACTTTCCCGTCTGATGTTCGACTTTGACGTGGTACCTGTCTACAGATTGGTACCGTCTCGATCTACGTAATGGTCCTTGTTCCTCATGCATTTGACTTTCCAGGTCAAAATTTAACATTTTCACGTATTCAGGGGTAAATTTTTAATTTCAACCCGAACGTCCGATAATCCTCGACTAATTCCTGATTATTCTCGCTAATCCTTAATTAATTCTCGGTAATCTCTTAAATTTGGGATGGGTCGTTACATCAGTACTCTTTTTTGATTGGTCTGCACAATGGCAGACATTGCTATCTACGAATGTGGATGAGACTACCGAGAGTTGGGCGACGTTCGAGGAATGTTTCTAAGGTTATGTTCACCCTAGTTTTATCAAGACATAGAGAGGTGGAGGTCCTGCGCCTGGAGCAGGGAGACTTGACGATTGCTCAGTACGAGCGAAAATTTCTGGATTGTCTTAGTTCGCATTATATGCGACGACGATAAAGGCAATGAAGATTTTTCAATTTGCGTTGGCTCTTGAGAGTAAGACTCGAGCGATAGTTCTGGATGGAGGATTCACCATATTTTGGACTATAGGAGATGTAACACCTCAGATGAAGATAAGTTTGATGAAATCACAACAGCAATCGGATGATTCAGGCTGACGCCAAGGGCATCTAGATGGTGCTTTTTCTAGGGAGCTTTGAAGAGGGATGCTTCAAGCTTCGAGTCTTCGAATGACAATCATGCAATTTCGTTGGTCGATGAGCCAGACGAAGAGGATCCCGAGAGGGACGGTTGAGATTACAGTTATCTTTCGAGTCCGGTGGGATTACTAGACACACGCACTACACCTGGAGCAGAGACCTGTATTTTGTCTTGCCTTGGAAAGTATACATGAGGGTTCGTGGAATACAGACCTACACCTTTGTTCGTGGAATACAGATACCAATGTTCACCCTTTTATACCTTTGTTGACTAGGAGTGGATCCCACTAGGTTGGGACATTGGTATCTGTACTCTGATTGGTGTTGTGATGGGATCACCTATTCGGTTTGAGTAGAAGGTTTGGACCTTTAGAAAGGTTAGATTCCCTAGATATTTGTGATTGGGAAGTGATCCTAGGGATGGATTGGTGGACTACCTGTTACTCATCTGTTGAGTGTTTGAAGAACCAGTTGTATTTAGTAGTCCTGATTTGTCATAGTTGGTCTTTCGGTGGGACCAGAGAATACTTCATTTGGGAGTTACGACTTGGAGACCCAAAAGATACTATAGAATAGCTATTAAGAATATTGGACTTGTGTTATGGATATCATCAGATGGCTTAGTGAGCTTGGGAAAGATATTGAATATGCAGGCATTTTCGGATGCAATTCCAGAGGATGTACGGAGTTGCCACCTCAAGATGAGGTTCCAGGTACTCAATCTATTTTGTAACCACCGTGTTGGATGGTACCGGCAGGGTTCAGTTGCAGGATTCAGTGGGTTTGAGGTTTATTTGACTTGGTATGTCACCTTGGGGAGCCCTAGTGCTCTTTGTGTGAAAGATTGATGGAATCCTAAGACTTTGGATTGATTTTTAGAAAATTGAACATGGTGATTGTACGGAACAAGTGTCCCTTATCGTGGAAGTGCATGGTAAACTTCATTAGTTCCATGGACATATAAGCTGGTAAAAATTGAATTTGTTGAGGAATGCTATGATAAGGGGAAATAGAGTGAATCTCTACAGTAGCCATCAACATATATTATTTTTTGGTGAAAGAGACTTAGTTCTGCTCCTTTGTCGAGGACTTCTAGGTATGCTTGCAATACGGCTGCAACTTCTTACGATTCCGAAGGTCATTTAAGAACTCAACATCCAAGTTATGAGTCGAATTTGGATTAGTCGAGGAGCATAGGGTGCTTGGTGTTGCATGACATTGATGGGTGAAATTTGGATTTGTATTCACCTTCGCGTCAGATGAACTTGGATGTCACCAGTTGAGGATAAAGGAATTGGATAATCCTATAACTACTTTTGAACTCGGTATGGACATTTTGAGTTTGGATAGTACCTTTTGGGTTAACTAACGTCCCAACGATAGTGATGGATTGTTGCATCGAGTCTTCCAAAAGTGTTTGGATCATTTTGGACATCACGTTATGGCTCGTAGCTTGACGTGCGCAAGGAGTGCGAAGGCACATGTAGGAAATTGAAGCCTCGAAGTGTTTATCCTCAGGGGAAACAGTGGTATGCCCAGTTGAACAAGTGTCAGTTTTAGTCTACCCATGTTGGTGTTATGGGTCATATTATTTCTACAGAGACGACTAGTATGGATCCTCAGAGGATCGAGATAGTTTTGGGATTAGCATTAACCCACCACAATAACTGAGATCAGAGTCTCTTAGACTGGTTGAATAATATAGGCATTTAGTAAAGGAATTCCCTGTGATTGCAGTCCATTGTCCCAATTGACTCGGGATGGAGTTAAATTGAATTGGTTTGAGATGATTAGTGTGAGCAGGGTCTCAGGAATTGAAGAATTGATTGACTACTGCTTTGGTTTGCCTATGTTGGATGATAGTAGAGGTTTTGGAAATGACAATGATAGATCGTTACACATGTTTGAGTTATGTACTTATGCTGCACATGAAGGTTTTTTCTTTTGCAGCTAGGTAGTTGAGATATCTTTTGATGAACTATTTTACCTATGTTTGGTAGCTTGTCATAGTGACGCATTTACAGAAGAGTTGGACTCATTGTCTCCTAGGGAGGTGCCTGATCTTTATAGATCACCCGAGCCTTATGTATCGATTTCCTCCAAGGAAGTTGAACTCAAGGCAGATGAGTTGGCTAGAGTTGGTTATGAACTATGAATGTACCTTTGCGTATCATTTGAAAAAGTGAATATAGTAGCCGATGGAGGGTTACATGCTCGTTATCTTTTTTTGCGTATAGTTCATCTATCTTGTTATCAGAGCTCTGATGGAGGGTTTGTGTTGATGGTAGATGACTATGGAGTTTTATTGAACATTGTCCCTGTGAGATTTATATTTTTGGTTTGGATGTTTATAGCATAGCTTCAGGATCTGACCCTTCACATTATAAAGATGGGGGTCGTGGTAAGTAACCGATAGGATTTTTCCCTCAGGAATGATGCGTCTTGATAGATGTAGGTCGGATAACTGGGAGCTTGGATTGGTTAGTGAACTGGTTGTTTTGTCTTGAGAGTTCTCGCAGAGTACGTGTTGGACATGTCTCAAGTGTTGGTTGAGTGACTAGGAGAACTCGAAGAGGATTTTGAATATTAGTATGCGATTTTTCCAGATTTGGGATCGGACGGACAAGGTCTCGTGTTGGACCATGTTGGCATGGTAGCCATTTGATGGTTGGATTGGATCCAAGAATGATGTGGTGCGATAGTCGGATTGGATCCGAGATGGACACGATATGGAAATCAGATTAGATCCGATGTTGACTTTTCATTGAGATACTAGGGCCATGCATCAAATATTGTGCTCTAGAGGAGAGGGACTTTAGAGAGTTCAGTTATTATGCGAGCTTGAAGCTCAGGGCCATGGTTGGCAAGAGGAACCCTAGTAAAACTAGTTCTTTATTATCTCGGCTAGAGCAAGTATTCGATGTGGTCGAGACTGTAACGACCCGTCCCAAATTCCTAGATTAGATTAGCGACTAATCACGATTAGTGAGGCTAATCAGTGATTAGTTAGGCGAAATCGGACGAACGATGCAAAATGACTGTTTTGCCCCTAGTCGTGGCAAAACGTTGACTTTTCATTCGGGCGGTCAAACGGACTTTGACCAATGACCGTGACGTAGTTTAGGACGTCACGAGTTCATAGACAGGTGGCACGTTCAATTCCGACGTTCGAGGAGGAAGTTATGATGTGCAGAAGTTTAGGGGCATTTTGGTAATTTTGGTTAAATGGGGTCAAATGTTGACTTTTTGACCGGGATGTCCGATGGCCGAGGGCCGAGGACTATTACGTAGATAAGGACGATACGAATCCATAGACAGGCGGCACGCTGAAATCGGACTTCGAACGGGAGAGTTATAGGTCACGGAAGTTCGATTTCACTATGCACGTACTTCGAGGCGGGGATGATTTGGCGAAATCTGATTGGGCAGATATTTTTAGTGGGTCCCATGGATGAGTGACAAGTGTCACTCATCCTATTGGCTAAATCCCCCAATTTGTGGATCTATATTAATTAATTATTATTATTTTATTAATTTATAATTTAATCCACCCACCATTCAATCTTGGCCCTCCATCCTCTTTTAATCTCTCAATCCTCACCCTCCATTAAATCTCTCTTCTCACATCAGATCAAACCATCAACTATCCTCATTTTCTTCTATTTTCCTCATGACCCGAAACCCCCCCTCTATATTTTCTTCATTTTCTTCTTTGTTCTTCGAACAAACCACACCACACACATACCACCACACCTCACCATTAATCTTGTGAGTGACTTGGAGGAATGACGGTGATGATGAGGAGGACACGACGGCCGGCCATGGTGGCTCACGGCGGCGGCTCACGGCGGGTGAACCCGTGAGGTTAGAAAATGCCCAAAAATTCAAATTTCGGTTTCGTTAGTTTTTGTTCGATTCTAAGGATTGGGAAACATTTCTGGGGACTATAGGAGTAGAATGGGATTAGTTTTGGGGCTTGGGATGGCCGTAAATGGTCGTGAACGGCCGGAGAAAATCCGGCCACCATTGATGGCGGATGGAAGCTCGGTTTCGGGTGGTTTTTCTTAGTTTTAGGGATTGGGTTAGATAGGAAATGAAGAAATAGGAATTTAGGAATTAAAATGGGAGCAAACGGACCCCGAATCAGTCTAGAAACGGAAGAAAAACCCGAGATGAAAAGTGTTTTGCTACAGTAAACTGGTTCAGTTCTGTAGTTGATGACGATGAACAGTGTTTTCGACCTTCTAGGGGCTCGTGAGGACGCGTGGGCCAAAATTTGGGAAAGTGTTCAACACGGGAAATCTTCTATTCGATGTAACTAAGATTTTGGGACTGGTCTCGCGTCAATCGGACATCGTTTCAATAGTTTTCGGGGTGTCGGAAGGTTTAGGGTCTGTTTAAAAATAGTTAAAAGTTCGGAAAAATTACAGGGCTTTGATGGGAGGTTAATTAAGTAGTTATTAACCTTTTATTAAAATTTGGACAGGTTTGGGAGTCCCGGTAATGGTGATCGGCTCGGGGGGCCGAATGGCACGCAAATCGAGGCGGCGGCTCGGACGGTCTGTGAGTGGACCTTGTTTTCTAAATTGGTGCATGCATAAATGTTTATTATATGTTTTAAATACTTGTTTGTGATGCCATGAGTGCATTTGGATGAGTGATTACGTATAGGCACGTATTTCGAGATTTCGGCCCTATACGGTGCCTATACGGGTCCGTACGTCTTTATTGGTCTGAATGAAATGGTTTTGGATTTCCAAAATTATAATGAATGTGATTTGATGATTTTGATTTGGATGCTTGTAAATTATATGGTTTCACGTATTTCGAGGCGATTTACGTGCTTGCACGTAAATCGAGGTTTTTCAATTTTATACTGATTTTCCGTACTTATGGTTTTGGATATGATTTCATGAAATGATTTTGGATTTGAAAAGGTAACTCTCGGACTTGAGGTCCATTTGATTTACGGAATCGGGCCGGAGGCCCAGTTGGTTTACGATTCGGACTTGAGGTCCAGTTTCTATGTGGATTCGGGCCTAGGGCCCAGTTATGTATTACAAATGGTTTTTATGGTTCATAACGGTTTATGGGAACCGGCATGAACTCTTGAAATGATTTTTACGGGTCATGACGGTTTATGGGAACCAGCATGAACCCTTGAAAAGGATTTTATGGTTCATGACGGCTTATGGAGGCCGGGCATGAATCCTTGAAAGATTTAAAGAAAGATTTAAAAGGTTTTTCATATTCCATCCTTTATATATGATTGTCTCCTCCGGGGAGGGTCGTTGGCCTGGGTGGACCCCGGAGTAGTCACGGAGCACTGACTGAGTGGAGTCGCCCCCCAGTTGGGTTCCTTACTCTCAGGATGGGCATGGTTCGTTACCTCCAGGGAGGGTCATAGATCTACGGACTTTGACCTGGGTGGACCCTGGAGAGACTTGGGTTTGAGACCCCGGTTAGCACACGTGTAGCTCTATTTTACCGTGACAGGTTCTGGATATGAATATAAGGGATAAACATGATTTAAATTGGTTTGGAAAATTATGTTTTATGATGATAAATGGATTTGGGCTGAGATCCCATGTATGTTTACTATACTATGGTTTTCTGTAAATGGTTTTGGGCAGGAGCCCGTATGACTTGGATTTACGGAATTTGGGGCTGAGACCCTAATTATGGATGTTTTAACTTATATTTTTGGATAATGGTGTTACCATGCATGCATGCTTTTAGTGGAGGGTATAAAGGTCTTTGATGAAATGTTTTTATAAATCTTTATTTTTGTCCGCTCACAGTCTTTCTGTTTTTAATACCCTTCAGGTTGGATACGATGTGGACTGTAGCAGAGACCGAGATATCACATACCTCTTCCGGATCCTGGCGTACTCTGATAGCCCGGGAGGGCAAAGGTCGGAAATATCCCTTGTCTGACGCTTCGTGTCAGACGGGAGCAGGGTCATCCCGCACTAATCCCGGGGGGATTGGGATGGGTCCTGTCAGCGTGGTATCAGAGCGGGGTTGTCTTTATTCGAGCAACCGTGTAGCTCTCGGAGTAATGCACAGGTCGAGGATGTGATATCTCAAGGGGCTACAGTTCGTGATCAACCTGATAGTTAGGATGCCGATACGATAGTTAGTAGGACTGTATCGTGGATTGTTTTGGTTCGGCATTTGATGCCGGGGTTGCCATAGTTCTGTCGGGGTTTACAGGTTGGAACCCTGCGAATGGTGAACGTAGTATTACGTTAGAGTTTTGGATCGTGAGACGGTTAGTTGGGATCGTCTTTACGATGTCATAGGATCGGTTCCGACGACTGATTCGGTGTTGTGACCCTTAGATGGTCGGATTGGTTGAGTTAAATGGATTTACTACGGTCGGTAGTTAGTTGTCGGTTTCGTGAAATCCTAGTTGGATTGACGATATGATTGGATTGACGTCCTTACGATGTCAAGACCGCGGGGTCGGTCAGATCGTGGATTTTACTGATTTTCGCAGTTGGGTTCAGAGTGACCCTAGGGTGTGATCGTGGAACCCTACCTTGGGTGTATGGTTCGGAAATGTGAGTTGACGAGTGGTTTGACTTGGACGACTATTCGGATTTGGATTCCTTAGTCGGTCTAGTCATGTCAGCTTGTGTTGGGACTGCACTTCGCATTCGGGGTTGTACTTATTAGTTAGACCTACTTGGTTGTCGTGCTACTTAGTTGTGGTTTGGTGCAACTAAGGTCACGGGTGACCTGGTAGACGACATCGGTTGAGTCGAGTTACGACTGGTTAGTGTTTGGTTGGACAAGTTATCAGGGTTGGTACTTGTTGATGGAAGCCCGGAGTGGGGATACAGAGTAGTTGGTACGAGCGGTACGTCAGATCAGGATGAATTGACATCCTTTTGGATGTGCATAAACGGTGTAAATCGACAGTCGAACTTGGTGGTGAGTTAGACTGATTATGGACACGTGGTTGATGTCCGAGTATGTTGCTTTTGCCATAGTTGGAATTTCGGAATCGCGAGAGGTTGCGATTGATGTGACGAGAGAAATGCGGGTTTTCCGTACTGGTACTGGGTATGTCGAAGTCATTTTGGGTGAATTCTCAGATTCTACCATGATTGTTGACGGTAGATGATGGTAGATGTGGTAGACAATGGTTGTTGTCACCAGTACGTTGATCGTATATTGGTTGATGGACTGGGAATTGTCTTGGGTCATCAGGAAGGGTTGAGTATATCGAAGTTAGGTGACTGAGATTTCTCATTTTTTTCTTGGTGGCAGACGATGTTAGATTACGTGGCGTGGTGAGTGCAACGGGTTTTGGTTGCATTCACATAGGATGAGTTTTGATGTCATTGTCTTGTATCATCCTTGATTTTCTAAGTGGAATGACAAGGATTGATACGAGGTAATCAGTGAGAACCTACAGTCTCGGCGTGTCTCGTCGTAGACTAATCTGTTTAGATTCGGGAAATGGTTGAGGATTTTGGATGTCGTGACGATCGGGGATCGTGACGTTCATGGTCGGGTGACGTAGTGATGGATCTGGATCGTGATTTTGATGATCCAGATAGGTGGAGAGCTTATCGCTCTTACTTGGATGTTTGAGTGGAGCATGATGGGACTGAACTTCTTTTCGAAGTGAATCCCATATGGCTTGTTACTCAGGTGAGTAGGTGTCCGATGAGGTCAAATGTGGTTAGCTTTGGATGTACGTGTATTGTGATTGGCTTCCCTATGAGGTCAATCGATCGTATTGTGGTAATCGGTTGAGCAGGTAACCGATAGGTTTGGTTTTGGTACGTCTCGGTAGACGTGAACGAGATTTCAGGTTTTGGAATCAGATTTCTGGATGACGATTCAGAATTTGATTTTGGAACTTGAAAGAGGATTTCTAGATTTGGGTTTTGGAATCGGATTCTGGGTGACGATTCAGGATTTGATTCTGGAGCTTGACAGTGGATTTCCTTTTATGGATTTGGGTTCGGAATGGTTATTCCAAATACTAGTTTACGGAATGATGATTTCGGATTCGAATTGGGACATGATTATAGATATGATTTCTGGGTTTGGATCCGGGCTTTCTTACAAAATTGCGGATTCGGATTTGGAAATAGATGATGGATTGGAGTTTCGATTTGTCTAATCCGGGATTGGACAAATGGACTCCATAATAGGAACGTGTTGGCTACGACCTAGGTGGTCATGTTGTTGTTATTGTTATGGTTGTAGTCAAGTTGGTATTGATGTACGTATCTTGTACGTTGTTCGAGGTACGATACTAGGCAGACTTGTCGTGCCTGGTGACGGTATATAGGTTATGCCAGTGGTATGTTGGTGAGCGTATTGGTAGTCGGATTGGTTCTGATACCATCGGATTAGTTGAGGTCGTAGACTGGAAATTGGATACTGTGCAGTGGGTCATGGTATTTCGATGGGTCTAATTACACACAGGTCGAGTGCATGGTTGGTTAGTGTTCACTCATGGTTGAGTAAGTTGGTGGTTAGTGTAACCACAAGTGTATCGTGTTAGTCTTGACTGACGACTGTCAAGTGGTGACAGTTTGTCGAAGGTGTCATCGTGGATCGTTGAGTGAGGTCTGATGACTCCCAGTGGGAGCAGACGTCAGGATAGATTGGTGATTGAGAAAGGGAACCGTTGAGTTGGTTGTGTCAACGAAAACGGTAGATTTGAAAAGTGGTGTCGATTAGGAGCGTATGACTACTGTCATTTGACGTGGTCGAACGTAGTCGATACGACGAGAGTGTTAGTGGCACGTCTGGGTGCAGACGAGTAAGTATTATTCTAGTTAGTTGGCGTACTAGCGTACACGTGTTGCGAGGTAGATCGAATTATTTCCAATAGGTGGTTGTGGAATCAGAATAGTTGGAGTTTCGAGAGCGAAACTAATTAAGGAGGGAAGAACGGTTGGAATTAGGTCAGTTGGAATTTCGAGGACGAAATTAATTAAGGAGGGAAGGTTGTAACGACCCGTCCCAAATTCCTAGATTAGATTAGCGACTAATCACGATTAGTGAGGCTAATCAGTGATTAGTTAGGCGAAATCGGACGAACGATGCAAAATGACCGTTTTGCCCCTAGTCGTGGCAAAATGTTGACTTTTCATTCGGGAGGTCAAACGGACTTTGACCAATGACCGTGACGTAGTTTAGGACGTCACAAGTTCATAGACAGGTGGCACGTTCAATTCCGACGTTCGAGGAGGAAGTTATGATGTGCGGAAGTTTAGGGGCATTTTGGTAATTTTGGTTAAATGGGGTCAAATGTTGACTTTTTGACCGGGATGTTCGATGGTCGAGGGCCGAGGACTATTACGTAGATAAGGACGATACGAATCCATAGACAGGCGGCACGCTGAAATCGGACTTCGAACGGGAGAGTTATAGGTCACGGAAGTTCGATTTCACTATGCACGTACTTCGAGGCGGGGATGATTTGGCGAAATCTGATTGGGCAGATATTTTTAGTGGGTCCCATGGATGAGTGACAAGTGTCACTCATCCTATTGGCTAAATCCCCCAATTTGTGGATCTATATTAATTAATTATTATTATTTTATTAATTTATAATTTAATCCACCCACCATTCAATCTTGGCCCTCCATCCTCTTTTAATCTCTCAATCCTCACCCTCCATTAAATCTCTCTTCTCTCATCAGATCAAACCATCAACTATCCACATTTTCTTCTATTTTCCTCATGACCCGAAACCCCCCATCTATATTTTCTTCATTTTCTTCTTTGTTCTTCGAACAAACCACACCACACACATACCACCACACCTCACCATTAATCTTGTGAGTGACTTGGAGGAATGACGGTGATGATGAGGAGGACACGACGGCCGGCCATGGTGGCTCACGGCGGCGGCTCACGACGGGTGAACCCGTGAGGTAAGAAAATGCCCAAAAATTCAAATTTCGGCTTCTTTAGTTTTTGTTCGATTCTAAGGATTGGGAAACATTTCTGGGGACTATAGGAGTAGAATGGGATTAGTTTTGGGGCTTGGGATGGCCGTAAATGGTCGTGAACGGCCGGAGAAAATCCGGCCACCATTGATGGCGGATGGAAGCTCGGTTTCGGGTGGTTTTTCTTAGTTTTAGGGATTGGGTTAGATAGGAAATGAAGAAATAGGAATTTAGGAATTAAAATGGGAGCAAACGGACCCCGAATCAGTCCAGAAACGGAAGAAAAACACGAGATGAAAAGTGTTTTGCTACAGTAAACTGGTTCAGTTCTGTAGTTGATGACGATGAACAGTGTTTTCGACCTTCTAGGGGCTCGTGAGGACGCGTGGGCCAAAATTTGGGAAAGTGTTCAACACGGGAAATCTTCTATTCGATGTAACTAAGATTTTGGGACTGGTCTCGCGTCAATCGGACATCGTTTCAATAGTTTTCGGGGTGTCGGAAGGTTTAGGGTCGGTTTAAAAATAGTTAAAAGTTCGGAAAAATTACGGGGCTTTGATGGGAGGTTAATTAAGTAGTTATTAACCTTCTATTAAAATTTGGACAGGTTTGGGAGTCCCGGTAATGGTGATCGGCTCGGGGGGCCGAATGGCACGCAAATCGAGGCGGCGGCTCGGACGGTCTGTGAGTGGACCTTGTTTTCTAAATTGGTGCATGCATAAATGTTTATTATATGTTTTAAATACTTGTTTGTGATGCCATGAGTGCATTTGGATGTGTGATTACGTATAGGCACGTATTTCGAGATTTCGGCCCTATACGGTGCCTATACGGGTCCGTACGTCTTTATTGGTCTGAATGAAATGGTTTTGGATTTCCAAAATTATAATGAATGTGATTTGATGATTTTGATTTGGATACTTGTAAATTATATGGTTTCACGTATTTCGAGGCGATTTACGTGCTTGCACGTAAATCGAGGTTTTTCAATTTTATACTGATTTTCCGTACTTATGGTTTTGGATATGATTTCATGAAATGATTTTGGATTTGAAAAGGTAACTCTCGGATTTGAGGTCCATTTGATTTACGGAATCGGACCGGAGGCCCAGTTGGTTTACGATTCGGACTTGAGGTCCAGTTTCTATGTGGATTCGGGCCTAGGGCCCAGTTATGTATTACAAATGGTTTTTATGGTTCATAACGGTTTATGGGAACCGGCATGAACCCTTGAAATGATTTTTGCGGGTCATGACGGTTTATGGGAACCGGCATGAACCCTTGAAAAGGATTTTATGGTTCATGACGGCTTATGGAGGCCGGGCATGAATCCTTGAAAGATTTAAAGAATGATTTCAAAAGGTTTTTCATATTCCATCCTTTATATATGATTGTCTCCTCCGGGGAGGGTCGTTGGCCTGGGTGGACCCCGGAGTAGTCACGGAGCACTGACTGAGTGGAGTCGCCCCCCAGTTGGGTTCCTTACTCTCAGGATGGGCATGGTTCGTTACCTCCAGGGAGGGTCATAGATCTAAGGACTTTGACCTGGGTGGACCCTAGAGAGACTTGGGTTTGAGACCCCGGTTAGCACACGTGTAGCTCTATTTTACCGTGACAGGTTCTGGATATGAATATAAGGGATACACATGATTTAAATTGGTTTGGGAAATTATGTTTTATGATGATAAATGGATTTGGGCTGAGATCCCACGTATGTTTACTATACTATGGTTTTCTGTAAATGGTTTTGGGCAGGAGCCCGTATGACTTGGATTTACGGAATTTGGGGCTGAGACCCTAATTATGGATGTTTTAACTTATATTTTTGGATAATGGTGTTACCATGCATGCATGCTTTTAGTGGAGGGTATAAAGGTCTTTGATGAAATGTTTTTATAAATCTTTATTTTTGTCCACTCACAGTCTTTCTGTTTTTAATACCCTTCAGGTTGGATACGATGTGGACTGTAGCAGAGACCGAGATATCACATACCTCCTCCGGATCCTGGCGTACTCTGATAACCCGGGAGGGCAAAGGTCGGAAATATCCCTTGTCTGACACTTCGTGTCAGACGGGAGCAGGGTCATCCCGCACTAATCCCGGGGGGATTGGGATGGGTCCTGTCAGAGACACACTAGATGAGTGAGATGCCATTTTGGGACTCGAGAGGGGTCAGGATCACAGAGTTGGTCTCTGGGCGAGACAAGGTACCATAAGAGAACTCTGGTGCGATTCAGATGTGGTAAGAACTTAGACAGAAACAGTGGAGCCGATGAGTTACCAGCTAGTCACGATAGTTTGTCGGGTTATGGTTAACTGTTGGAGACCGTCTAGTGACAGATGACTTGTAATTGCTTAGTGGGAGCAAAGACGTCATACTTAGTTCTGAGTTACCTCGCGTGGTGGCAAGTGAGGTCGAAGAGTTTCAATGCCACAAGCGAGGCTTGGGAGTTGAGTTTTGAAGTTTCAGTGGTAGTTTGACCACTCACCTATAGGGTATGGTCGCTGAGGAAGAGCAGTGTTTCAGCATTGTCTGTTGGATTGTAGTTGACGTCGGGTGACATTTTTTCCTTGTGTTTATTGTGGATGGATGTTGGACGTTTACGTGGACACGTGGGTGCCTCAAATTTGAACATCAGACTATTATTGTACTGGTCTTGAACGTTTTAATTGGACTTTTACGATGCACGTTTTATAAGAAATGTGGATAAGGTTTGTTGTCTAAAGGGCCCCAAAATATCCTTGGCTAGACCAAAGGATGAGTGACAAATGTCACTCATCCTATTGGCCCATCTCCATAATTCATTCATACCCTCCCCTTTGTTAACAAACCCGAAAAACCCACTGTCACCGTCTTCTTCATGGACTCTAGCACCAAGTGCGGGCTGAGAGAGAGACCGAGAGTGAGGCTGAGAGACTGAGGTGACGATAGAGGACAACGAAGGCACAGAGGAGCTAGCTGGAACCAAACCCAGGTAAAAACTCGTGAACCGTTTAGAGTGGAAAAATGGGTTTCGATTGTCATCTGTCTCTTGCCATTGTTCCTAGCTTCGTTTCGGCTTGATTTCTGGGTTCATGCTATGGATTATGGGTTTTGTATATGGGTAATGGGTTATGGACAATGAGTAATGGGTACTGGGTTAGGTTTTCGGCTATGCTCCTTTTTGCAAAATTATTTGAATTTGTCTTAATTTTTGTGTTGGTTGACTGGATTGTTGAATTTGTATGTGAATTTTCTTGGGTGAATTGTTGAATTTATAGGTAATGGGTTAGGTTTTCAGCTTTGTTTTGCTGGGTTTTGTATTGGATTGTTGTATTTGCTATGTTCCTTGTTGTGGATATGTATGTGTTTTGCAAGTTGGACAAGTTAGAGGTAGAAGAAGAGCTATAGGTTGTGATTTTTGGGAATGGTTTGATCCGAAAATGTGCAAGAGATCAATTACGATAATTTCGGGTTTGGTAAGAAAACTTGATAGAGTAGAAGAACAAGTGTTGAAATTAAAAAGGAAGGTGACTAGGCTTTGGATTGCACTCTTTGTAACTTGGGTGATAGTGGTTGGCCTTGACAGGACCCATCCCAATCCCCCCCGGATTAGTGCGGGATGACCCTGCTCCCGTCTGACACGAAGTGTCAGACAAGGGATATTTTCGTCCTTTGCCCTCCCGGGCTATCAGAGTACGCCAGGATCCGGAGGAGGCATGTGATATCTCGGTCTCTGCTACAGCCCACATCCGATGTCAACCTGAAGGGCAGTCAAAACATTAAAAACTGTGAGTGGACAAAACAAAAGTTTATAAAAACATTTAATAAGGAAGACATTTGTACCCTCCACTAAAAAGCATGCATGCATTCGAAAACCATTTATCCAAAACAAACCATATGTGGGACTAAGCCCAAAGCAGATATAAACTAAGGTCGAAAGGACCACAATAAAAACGACCATACGGGCCGCTGCCCAAATCCTGTGCACACCTGTACACACCACATATCATATATCATATATCCATCACATACATATATATAAGTCACACAACCAATCCTGTCACGGTATCCAAAGCCACGCGCGCGCTACCCGGGTCTCAATCCGAGTCATCTCAAAGTCAAGGTCAATGTCCGCAGACCACTGACCCTACCCGAGGTAATAGTAACCATAGCCTTCCTGAGAGTAAGGAACCCAACTGGGGGGTGACTCCACTCAGTCGGTGCTCCGTGACTACTCCGGGGTCCACCCAGGCCAACGACCCTCCCCGGAGGAGATAATGGAAGTAAAGGAAGGTAGATGCACATATATTTACATAACATAAACATTCATGACCGGTTCCCCTGAACCGTCATGATCCATAATATCCATAATCAGGTAACATGCCGGTTCACATAAACCGTCATGTACCGTAATAACATAACCGAGGTAACATGCCGGTTCCCATAAACCGTCATGTACCGTAATAACCAACAAGGGTTCATGCCGGTTCCCATAAACCGTCATGAACCATAATACCATAACAAGGGTTCATGCCGGTTCCCATAAACCGTCATGAACCTGGGAATCCATTTAAGGTTCCCTGACCTGAAATCATAAACCGTAAAGTGACTGGGTCTCGTGCCCGAACATAGGACATCAGTTGGGCACCATGCCCGATATCTGAGGTCATATGCCCGAGACAAAACCAAATGGGTCTCATACCCGAGTTTATCATTTTGAAATCCAAATCCAGTTCATTTAAATCAATAAAGAAATACAGACCCGTATAAGCACCGTATAAGGCCGAAACCTCGAAATACGTGCTTATACGTAGCCACATACAAATGCACCCATGGCATCATCAAACAAGTAATAAAACATATAATAAACATTTATGCATGCACCAATTTAGAAAACAAGGTCCACTCACAGACCGTCCGAGCTGCCGCCTCGATTTGCGTGCCATACGGCTCCCTGAGCCGATCACCGTCACCGGGACTCCTAAACCTGTCCAAACCGTAATAGAAGGTTATTAACTACTTAATTAACCTCCTACCAAAACTCCGTAATTTACCCGTATTTTTAACTATTTTTAAAACCGAACCTAAACCTTCCGATGCCCTGAAACATATCGAGACGGTGTCCGATTGACACGAAACCAGTCCCAAAATGTTCGTTACATCGAATAGATGATTTCATATGTTGGAACCTTCCCCAGATTCCCTGCCACGCGCCCTCACGCGCCTCCTGAAGTGGCTGCGCGTGGGCTTCACGCGCCGCTACAGTACCTGCTGACGTCAGCATGACGTCATCTGACAGCTGTCAGGTCTGACATGTCAGACTCTGACAGGTGCCACATGTCATGCTCCCATTGGTCCACGTCACTGTACTGTCAGTGCCACGTGGTAGTCTGACATGTGCCACGTGTCATCACGGCACTGGTCCACGTCGGTGCCACGTGTCAGCCCCTGATTGGGCCACGTCACTGACATGTCAGTGTTGTCTGTGCACTGACATGTGACACGTGTCGCACTCCTATTGGCCCATTTTCTGACATGTCAGCTGACATTGTCAGATCTGACAAGGCTGACGTCATCGCTGACATGATGACGTCAGCAGGATGACGTCACCTATCATCCCTGCCCTCCCGCGGGTCGACCCGAACGTCTGCAACCGGGTCGCCATGACCCGCGGCTTGATCCGGCCGGTTCTCCGCCGTCCGACCACCAAAATGCTTCCCGTTTGTCCCATTTTCATCCTCTAATCCTAACCTACAGTCCTATGACATCAAAATGGAAGGAAAACATCAAAAACCATACCTTCGAGCTTGGCCATGGCGGCCGTACATTCCTCCGCCGTTCACGGCCGTTCCAGGCCATCCCCATCCCCAAAACTAATCCTATTCGACTCCTAGGGCTACCAGCAACCTAACCTAAACCTTAGAATCGAATAACAATTAACAAAACTCAATTTCAAAATTTTAAATATTTTCTTACCTCACGGTTTCTCCTCCGCCGTGTCCTCCACCGTCCCCGGCCGTGGCTTGCCATCCTCAGCCTCTCACCACCTCCTCACGATCATTTTATCTCCTAGGGAATGGTGGTATGTGTGTGTGCTGTTTTGGAGAAAATGAAGAAAATGGTGAAGGGGGGGGGGGGGGGGGGGGGTTTCGGGTGTGAAGAAACAAAGAAGAATGATGAAGGTGATGCCGTGGAAGAGGAGGGAGAAGGAGATGATCAGATGAGAGAATGAGAGATGAAGGGTGAGGATTAAAAGGTAGGGTTGAAATGGATGGTTAGGATTAATAGTTGTTAGGTTAAATTATAAAATAATTAGAATAATAATATTTAATTATTTAGATCCACATTTTGGGGGATCAAAGCAATGGGATGAGTGACACTTGTCACTCATCCATGGGGCCCACCAAAATATCCACCCAATCAGATTTTGTCGAAACGTCCCCGTCTCGAAGTTCGTGCATAGTGAAATCGAACTTCCGTGACCCATAACTCTCCCGTTTGAAGTCCGATTTCAGTGTGCCGCCTGCCTATGGATTCGTATCGTCCTTGTCTACGTAACGGTCTTCGGCCCTCGGCCATCGGACCTTTTGGTCAAAAAGTCAACATTTGACCCCATCTAACCAAAATTACCAAAATGCCCCTAAACTTCCGAACGTCATAACTTCCTCCTCGAATGTCGGAATTGAACGTGCCACCTGTCTATGGACTCGTGACGTCACGAACTACGTCACGGTCATCGGTCAAAGTCCATTTGACCGCCCGATTGAAAAGTCAACGTTTTACCACCACTAGAGGCAAAACGGTCATTTCGCATCGTTCGTCCGATTTCGCCCAACTAATCGCCGATTAACCTCACTAATCGTGATTAGTCACTAATCTAATCATGGAATTTGGGACGGGTCGTTACAGGCCTCATCTTCAAGCCTTCATTTTAGTTATGTATTAGGTTTTCCACAATCCTTCACAATTATCTTCAAGCATGATTTTGAAATATGTTTGCTTTGTATGCAAACAATGATGATTTGTGAATATTTAAGTTTTGTATGCTTGGTAAGCTTAGGGTTTTAGTAATGTAATACAAAACTAAGTTTAGTAGATTATGGAAATATGTAAGCTTTGGATGCAAACAATTTTACATCTACTTAGTATGAATGGAAGCATCATATATCATCCCATGTATCAAAGCATATATCAAACTAGTCCCAAAGTGCTTTATATATATCAGAAGAGGACAATAGTTTGAATCAAACCAAAATGCCTAACCTTCCAAATAACTAACAAGTGACCTAATAGTATGTGCATGACTTAACAAAAGAGGCTAATAGTTTGAAAGTTAACAAAAGAGGCCAATTGTGAGGACCCGTGCCTGTGAGGTATGGTTAGCAATCCCACATTGCCCGGGGGATGTGGGGGATACGCCTTATATGTGTAGGCGTGCATCTATCCAACAAGAGACCTTTTGACAGCTCATTGGCTTTGGATTCCTAGGGAACTCCAAAATTAAGCGAGTAGGGGCTGGTGTAATCCCAAGATGGGTGACCCACTGGGAAGTTTCACGTGAGCTCCCGGGAACAAAAACGTGAGGACTGGGCCCAAAACGGACAATATACTATTAGAGGAGGTTAGGTCGTGATAATTTGTATTAGTGCCCAACCCCCGCTGGAATTAAGTGTGCTAGTAAGGACGCTGGGCCCTAAGATGGGTGGATTGTGAGGACCCGTGCCTTGGAGGCATGGTTAGCAATCCCACATCGAGATGGGTGATCCACTGGGAAGTTGCACTTGAGATCCCTGGAACAAAACCGTGAGGGCTGGGCCCAAAGCAGACAATATCCTATTATAGGAGGTCAGGTCGTGATAATTTGGTATCAGAGCCCAACTCTGGTCGGAATTGAGTGTGCTAGTGAGGACGTTGGGTCCCAAGGGGGGTAGATTGTGAGGATCCGTGCCTTGGTGGCATGGTTAGCAATCCTACATCGGCCGAGGGATCTGAGGGATACACCTTATATGTGTGGGCTCGCATCTATCCAACAAGAGACCTTTTGGAAACTCACTGGTTTTGGATTTTTAGGGAACTCCAAAGTTAAGCGAGTAGGGGCTGGTGCAATCCCAAGATGGGTGACCCACTGGAAAGTTGCACGTGAACTCCCGGGAACAAAACCGCGAGGGCTAGGCCCAAAGCGGACAATATCCTATTGAATGAGGTTGGGTTGTGACATATTTAATGTCCGGTTGGGGGAGTAAAGTGAGTAATAAGCCAAAGTTTAATGATTGTGAAATTCGTGTTGCCTACAGTGTGAACCTGTGTTTCAAATTGTAGATCTAGCTTGTTAGCGATATGCGCAAGATTAGCTTTGAAAATTGTTTGCGGGTGGCTTTTATTAAAAAATATGTCTTTTATTAACAGACGTGTTCCTTATTAAAAGATATATACTTTATTTAATAGATATATCTCTTATTAAATGATGTGTCTCTTATTAAAAGATGTGTCTCTTATTAACACATCTATAAATAGAGTTTCCCACAATTCATTTCATTCATTCAAAAACAAATATTTAATCATTCAATATATTTGTGGAGATTGAATATTAGGTCTAGAAAGCATACAACTTTAAAATATTTCAAGAGAGAGTTTTAAACATAGTTTGCGTTCGCTATTCTTGTGGATTGAAGTGATATTTCCGCAAGAAGCCGATTGTTGTATCTTGTGAGACATTTGTCAAGTAAAATAATTGAGCACCGGTGATGAGGCAATTTCATCTTAAGGAAATAGAACCAAGTTTTAGACTCGATCACACTTTATCACACCTGTAAAGTGTCTCTTACTCATTTCCTTTGTAATTCATTTATTCGATTATAAAGGTTATTTTATTTTCATATTTATGTGAATATAACAATTATCAATATTTTTACTAATATTTCATTGGATTCTTGAATTTCGTATGTAATTTGGTAAGAGAGTTCTCGAGGAAGAGTGAAGTTGGATTATTTTTGCTCTATTTGCTAGTTACATGCACGGGATTAGCCATGATATGCTTACCGGATGACCTATCAATGCTATTTTTAGGTGGGTGTGGCCCGTGTGGGTTTGTGGTTTGGGTGGCCTTTTAGGTCATTCAAGTTCTTACATTCAATTTCATTTCTCATACGTTCTTGTATTTGTTTTAACTTAAATCGGAGGGTGCTAGAGAATAGTGCTATGTCTTTCATTAAGATTTTAGCATATTAAAGTGTCCGATGATCTTAGGCGCTGAATATAGTTGCATTTATGAATTTGTATTCTTAGCCTTCATAGCATATGATGGATGTATCATTGACGCATAGTATAGAAATTTTCTCATAGCATGTTCGTTTGATTTGTTTCATTTCCCAACATCTTAGTTGATTTGTTATTTGGGGATAGCTATTACAATGAAAAAAGATGATGTTAGGTGGAACATTTTATATATATTGCCCCTTACACTTTCCGCCCATCTAGTGGGTGTAGCCGATCCAATTCTGGATTTTATTTTGAACTCAAAATATCCGGTGTCGGTCTCCTTTACCTATCCTTAATAATTGTGGCATGTGATCTTTACCTATAGAAATCAATTTTTGCTTAAAAAGTAAAGCGTATGGTTTCCGCCCCATCTAGTTTCCAATTGTTGCAGAAGATTGCCCCTGTACCATAAGATGTTGGAATTTTGGTAGTCATGTTCTTGGGATCAATCTTTGCCAGATTCTAGCCCATTTTCAATCCTCTACATCGTCCCCTTTGGAATCTGTTTGTCCACCGCTGTTCTTTTTGGCATCTTTGCCCCCTCCCCATTTCCTGATTCTGTCCTCAGCTATGGAGGCCTGCGTTTGACGATATATTATGGCTCAATTGAGCTTGTGTCCCAGATTATACATGACAAATTTGTATCGTTTATGTTACAAAGGAAATGGGAATGATTTGAAACCATTACCTCCTTGTTCCAGTTGGTTTTAATTATCATGAAGAAAAGCACACAAGTCTGGAGGACGGTCCCTAACAGCATTCCCATCCAAATGCCCTGAAAATGGTCATCGTGGAAATTACATTTTACTTTTCACCTCTGAGTAAATGTGAAACACACTGTCATAACGAAAGCGGGAGGAGAGTTGGGGTTATTGGAAAAAACTTACTTTAACACCCCAGTCAAGCTTGTAACCCAAAATAAGGCCCAAGGGCACTCCAATGACATAGTAACAAGCTAGGTTGACGTAAGCCACAGCAGCTTGCCATCCAGCTCCAATGGCAACCCCAGACAGGACTGGCTGAATGTTGTTTATCACAATGCAAGTTGCCAGTAATGGCGTCAGTTGCTTCACTAGAGCTTTCACTTCCGAGTCGCTCGAAAATAAGGCGGGATAAACATCTTTCGAGATGATGAGGACCAGCGAGAGGAGAACGCCAATAAAAAAAGATGTGATTACGGCCACTACTAACGAGAACTTTGCTGTTCTTGGGTGAGCTGCTCCAAGTTCATTTGACACTCTCACGCTACAAAAGACAATTAAAAACTAGTGTATTTGATTTGTGAATGAGTGCGACCCCTGTCTAATGCAATGGGCATCGCACTTGGTAAGCAACCTGAGGTTTGGAAGACTGACCTTATTGCGGCGTTCATGCCCATAGAAATCATGACCGTCCATCCCAATATGTTCATGCTGCAAATTCAACAGTCCATGTGCCCAACCATAATGAATTAAATCCGTATTCTAGATACCAAAACAAAAAACGAAGAAAATAAATAAATAAAAAATCACGTTTTCTACGATTATGCCCCAAGTTAAGTCAACACACTTCTTGGAAACAAAAAAAAAAAGTCAACACACTGAACGTTTTTTTTTATTTTATACAATATCTCAGAAAAAGCGAAAACTCACCATATGGAGAGGCCATCCACTGAGACTTCCGCATTTTTTAGATACCCGGCAAACAGAATTAGTGCCATAAAATACCACACTTCCAAACTGCATCCACAACAAAAAATTCAATTAATTCAAAGACATGAAATTAAAGGGAACATGTTCATTAGTCAATTAAGTGTGGTTTCAAGTTTCAAATTTGAAATTTCAGGTTCGAGCTCAATCAATTGAGTCCACCAGGATTGGGCCCACCAGGATTGAGCCCACCACGTGAACACCAACACTGTCAATAAAAACATTAGTTTGGATACATTCAACTCAGGTTAAATTGATTCTAATTTGATTTACTTGGTCCCAACTAAATTTACTAATACAAATCAAACCTTGAAATACAAAAAGGAAAATGCATGCATCAATATCATGTGGGCTATTTGTGCAGAGTGATTGTTCTTTTTTTTCCGCAGAGAGATTGGGTCATGTGGCGCTGTCGCGGCTGTGACTTTGTGGGAAGATATCGTCGTAGTTATGGTGGTTTGGTAAGATGTCGGTAAGAGATGTGAAATTTTTCATAATTTCATATATAACTTTTATTTTTAATTTTTTAAATTTATTTTAGATTTGTAAATTATTCTTATTTTTGTAATAAATAACGTTTATGCTGCAAACCTGAAATACAAAAGAAGCGAAACTTCCATCATTGCATAATTCGCTTTCAAATGTTATTAATTTTGCATGTCACCATCCGCTCTAAATTCCATCTAAAATTCGATTCAAATTGGGAATGCGATTAACAAGTGAAATATACTAAATTCCACTAAAAAAAAGAGAGAGTAGAAAGTGGAGGGTGAGGGTGAGGGGATTTACCAGAGCATTACTGCGGAAGCGAGAGACAACTTAATAAATTCCCAAAGATTCTGAAATGCCTTCCACGAGAACCCGACCCAAGCTCGGCCGCAAGTTCCCGAAAATATATAACCCAACTGAGCTAACACAACAAACCACCACGAGGCGTTCAGCACCACGGCGGCGCCCACTAGTCCCCACCCGAGTTTCAACATGACAAGCCAGCTGAACAACGTGTGAAGCGCCAGAGCCACCGCCGCAATCGCTGCCATCACCATCATCTTGCTCTGCGACTGCAAGAACTTGGCTATCGGAAAATTCATGGCATACGCGAACAGTTGCGGTATCATCCAGATTGCGAACACTCCCGCCGCCTTCGATATGTCGGCGGTCTGCCCTATCAGACTCAGAATCTGCTGCGCGAAGATGTAGAGAAAGCACAAAATCACAGCCGTTGAATTCAAAATCACCCACGACCTCTGCATGTAGATTCCTAACATGTCCAGCTGGCCCGCCCCGAACGCTTGCCCGCACAGAGTCTCAAGAGCACTCCCCATTCCAAGCTTCAAAACAATCAAATAAATTAAGTGAATACCATTTTACTTCTTCGATTTTTAGCTCGAAAATGTTTGAAATCGACCTTCAATATTATTAACAATTGTAAGTAATTTTTATATAAAATTTGAATTTTTTTTTTCCGTCGTAATGTAATATTCAAACAAAATTTAAACAAAATAAGGAAAAAGTGGCAATTATAATAAATTTTAAGAAAACTATGGACAGAGATTAGAATAATGATGATAATATTGTTATTATAACTAATTTTTAAATTAAACAGAAATAGCAATCCATTAAGTACAAGTTTTGAGGGGGAGTTGGGTACCATGACGCCGAAGGAGAAGCCGGCGATGACAGAGTTTTCGATGGAGACGGCGGCGAGGTCTAATGTGCCGACTTGGCCGGCGAAGACTTGAGTGATGGCGCCGAGGGAGTACCGGCAGATGGAGGTAAAGATGGCGGGGCCTGCGAGGAACCAGAACTTTTTGGTTTCTTTGAAGAACTCCCGGGAGAAGTCGCGGAGGCCGAGGATGGGAGAGATGTCGTCGGCATCGGGGGTGAAGGAGGCGTTGGAAGTGAAAGATGGGTGTGGGTGTCCGGGGAAGGAGTGTAGGTGGTCTTGCAGCTGACAATCATCACCGTCGCCGCCGTTGTTTGATGGCAGAAGAGGCTGATTGATATCGTGCGCCGCCATGAATGAGAAAGAATTTGCTTGTATTTTGTTCGGTTATGAAGGAAGTCTTGGGCGGCGAGAAATTGAGAGGACTACTGATACAAGGGTGGAATCCAATCCTGCATGGAAACCCCACTGCCATCCAGCGGTACATATAAGCTCTCCGCGGTCCATTTTGGAGTTTTATTCCGATACTAAGAAACCAATTTAGAATGGCATACATCAATCTATAAATAATTAATTCAATTTCCAGCGTATCAGAAATTTTATGAACGGAAGTAAAAGAATAATGTGCTAATTAATAAATAATATTATTTTAAGGAAATAAAAGAATAATGTGCTAATTAATAAATAATATTATTTTAATAAATTAAATTAATATGTTATTTAAATAATATTATTTATTAATTATTATATTAATATAATTATTAAATATGATTATTTTAATATGTTTAAATAGTATTATTGAAATAAAATGAAGGGCATCTATTATGGATGTCGAGGATAATGCTTATGTTGAAATTAATTAGGTCGTTTAATGAATTTCACTATTTTCTAATGATACTGATTATATATTCATTATCCCCTTAATCTCGTTTGTACCAGAAAGACGAATAAATAAACTTGAATCACTTGTACAACTTTTTTTTTTTTTTTTGGTTAAATATCACTTGTACAACTTGTATCTCCATGTCAACGTGTATTTCTTACATTTTTATTTTAGACAATTTCTTTAAATTAGTGGCAAACTTCCTCACACATTTTGTTTAGCTACATTCGATTGGTTTTTGTAAATATTTACAGTTGATAGCTTTTTTAATACTTATCTCAGTAAACAAAAAAATTATTAATAGAAAATATAGTTAAATATTGACACATGATTTTCATAAAAATAAAATTAAAAGTTGAATATAAGATTAATTTTTTTGTAAAATATGAGTTAGTATAATTATGGAGAAAAATCAGAATACACGTCAAAGTTTAAGAGACGATAGCTGAAATTAATAGGGCCTTTTAAGAAGGGAAAATATTAAAAAGACTACATTTGTAAACCACATATTATAGAGATACATGCGCTACTTGTATTTATGGGTACTACTTGTTGATGTATGTGATTTATAAATGTGTAGGCTCTACAAATGTAATCTCTCAGGAATTGTCTTTTTTTTTTTAGAAAAAAAAACAAAACAAAAACATTTCCTAATAAATATTACAGATTTTTTTTACACAATAATATGAGGAGAGGAAATTACATTATCACAATAGGAAATTTCTTTAATAACTGCGCTTAGCCCTGCTCATCTCTAACAAGTAGTTTGAAGTTCCGAAACTACTCTCAATACTGGTCAAACAAGGGATAATCATACTTATTTCTGGCACATGCCTCTACCTCTTGATTAGTCATGGTTTTTGTGCAACGTCCTGAAGGGTCATCAAAACCACTAAAAGTGTGAGTGGATAAAATAAATATTGAAAATGCATTTTCAAAGAATATAAACCTTTATCCTCCAATATAAAACCATGCATGCATAAAATAAACCTTGGGGTTACTTGTCAATTGGGAGCAGGACCGAGGTACGCTTTATAGGGTGTTTGTGAGGCTGGTCCTGTTAACTTGGTATTAGAGCTAAGGTTCTGAGTTGTGTTGTTGATTTCATGCATTCGAGATGCGAGCCCCGTGGACAGCCTGGTGTGGAGATGAGTAGACCAGCTCATGATAGTTGCAGGGCTATTGGTGGTTTTGGATTATTAGGTCGAATTGTGAATGTTATACTCGTTTACAAGGGAAATTGGGAGTGTGTTGGATAATGTGTAAGCTTCAGGGTGAATGTTGATTTTATATTTTCGATAAGATGGTACTATTGATGTGTATGACTCCCCGGTATTCATGCATTGTGAGGTGAACTAAGCGTGACCTATTTGTATTGGTATGTACATATATGCATTGGTTATGGATATGGTTTTGAGTTTTAGTCCTGGATATGGAATGAGAGCTCAGGAAAGACTTTAAGATAATATGAGCTCGATAAGTATGTTATGAAAGTGAGATTTTCATGGATTCCCTTTAAATTATGGGTTGGAGTTGAGATATGGTTGTGTGATGTAAATGTGAGATTCCTCGAAATTGGTGCATTGTGATGGGAACCATATGTGAAGTATGCACTCGTGTGATTGATTTGGATTTTCGATTAGAATTGGAATATGGATTCGACTTAATTATAAATTTTGAGGACAAAATTATTTTAAGGAGGATAGGTTGTAACGACCCGGACTATCAACGAGGGTAAAATCGAAAAGTAAAATGAAATTGACCATTTGCCCCTGAAAGTCAAAGGGTCAAAGGAGTGACTTTTTGACCAAAAGTCAAAGTGGAGACATTTGATTGAGATGGCTTTTGGATTTTTTTGTAAAGATCGTTACGAAGGTCTCAGACTCCTAAGTATGTCAACTGTGGCATGCCTAAAACAGAGATCGAACAGTTTCGTTCTTGGTTTAAATTACGTAGGGGCATTTTGGTAATTTGGTTAGAAGGGCGTTTTGGTAATTTTTTGACACAACCCATCCCAATCCCAGGTCCCAATCCCCCCGGGATTACCGTGGGATATGTCATGCTGCAGTCTGACACGAAGTGTCAGACAAGGGATAACCTAAAGCCACTGCCCCCAACGAGCTTCCAGAGTGCGCAAGGATCGATGGAGGAGGCATGCAATGTCCCAGTCTCTGCTGCAGTCGCATCCGTGATCAACCTGAAGGGCATTAAAAACAACCAAAAGCTGTGAGTGGACGAAAATAAATAAGTTCATAAAACACATTTCACAAAGATATTTATGACCTTCATTAAAACGTATGCATGCATCGAAACCAGTAAGTAAACTATTTACTAAAAACAACCATTAGGGCCTTAGCCCAGAAACCATGACTCAAAACCAAATGTGGGAACTCAGCCCAAAACCGTAAAACCAAATTCCAATTCCAAGTGGGCTACCACCCAAAACCATAACCATAAATATCATTAAAAAAAACATGTTTAAACCATCATGGGCATCGCAGATGCCTAGCGTCCCAGACGCCATATCTCACGGTATCAAGCAACGCGTACTACCCGAGGTCACACCGGGTCAATATCTCTGACATCATAGATGTCTGACGTCCCAGACGTCCAATCATAGCATTCCTGCTCATGAGTCATCATACGGTTCGGTAGCTCCGTATAATGACACCTCGTAGGCAATGCACCGTGACTTCCCCAGTGTCCCAGACGCTTGGAGGAGACCATCCACATATCCTCGTATCAAGATGGTTTATGGAAAACAGTTTATCAATCATTTCAAAACATCTCAAGGGCCCTGCCCAGAATTTCCACAGAACCATCACAAGTCCAAACGTCTGATTTCTCAAGTCCAAAAACATTTATTCAAATCCATTTAGGGTCCCCGACCCGAAATCACATTTATAAACCAACTGGGCCTCATGCCCGATTTCATAAACCAACTGGGCCCACGACCCGATTTCGTAAATCAGCTGGGACCCTGGTCCGATTTCGTAATCAACTGGGCCCATGGCCCGATTTCATAAAGCAACTGGGCCCCCGATCCGATTACGTAACTCAAATGGACTCCAAGTCTGAGGTTTCCAAAACAGTTGGGCCTCATGCCCAAGTTCATCTTTCCAATTTCAAAACCATTTCATTCAACTATTTCCAAAACCATAAGTACGGAAAATCAGAGTAAAATCGAAAACCTCGATTTACGTGCAAGCACGTAAATCGCCTCGAAATGCGTGAAACCATATAATTCACCAATATCCAAATCAACATCATATAATAACAATCATAATCCATATAAAACAATTATGCATGCATAAGATTTATAAAACCAAAGTCCACTCACAGACCGTCCTACAATGAGCCTCGATACGCGTGCCATAGGCCTTCCCGGGCCTCACCACTATCTCCGGGACTCCCAAACCTGTCCAAATCACACTGGAGGGTCACTAACCTCTTTATTAACCTCCTATCCAAGTCCCGTAATTTTTTCGAATTTTTAACTATTTTTAAACTCGATTTTAAATCTTCCGATGCCCCGAACATTATCGAGACGGTGTCCGATCGACACGAAACCAGTCCCAAAATGTTCCTTACATTGAATAGAGTGTTTCACATGTTGAACACTTCCTCATTGGACGCATCACACGCCCCCACGCGCCGCCGCAAGCGGCTGCGCGTGAACAGTGTCATCCCCTACCTCGCACTGAACCCGGTCCTCTGGTTTTTCCGGTTTGACCGAACCGGTGAAACGGTCTGGCCGGTTCTCAGCCAATACTGAGCCATTTTTGATCCATTTTCCATCTACGTTATCCTCTAATCCTTCCCTGGAGTTCCATTGATTCAAAACTAAGAAACTAAACTGGCACCTCACCTTCCATATCAAAGTTTGGACCGGCCACCTGCAACTCGGTCGAGTCCTCAATCCTGGCCACCACAGACCTCTAGTCCCGCACCATTCGACTCCTACAATTCCCACAAACAAGTCCCAATCATCAGACATGGTTGAAAATCAACAAAACCCGATTTCCAAAATTTGCACTGAAACTCACCGTTTTGGTCATCGGCCGTCTCAGACCACCAAGCCCCTCGAAATCGATCCCTAAGAATTTATTTGAGTCCTAGGAACCCTTTAAGGTCACTCAGCTCAATCGAAAATTTCACTACAATGGTTTCTTGAATATGAGTTCAAACGGCATACGGTTGTCCAGCCGTGTCCACCGCCGTGGCTGCCACCCTCGCCAGTGTCGTCCTTCAGCCTCTCATTACTTCCCCACGGTCACACACGAGCTCTGAGGGTCCCTGTGATGGTGAGGAGTGTGTTTTTTTTGGGTTTTGAAAGTAAGGAAGAAGAAATTGTCATGGTGGTCGTGCGCGGTTGATGGAGAAATAAGGGAGATAGAGGGATGGCTGATGATGATGCTGATCAGAAAAGAAGTACGGAAATGGACGGTGAGGATTGACTAAGTGATAGGATGGGTGGCTAAGATTTAAGATGTTATAAATGGAAATTATAAAATAATAATTATAATAGTATTTAAATATGTTAGATCCATTTTTTAGGGGATTGGCCAATGGGATGAGTGACAAGTGTCACTCATCCATAAGTCCCATTTAAAATATCTGCCCAATCAGAATAAGCCACCTCATCATTGCCACGAAGTATGTGCATAGTGAAATCGAACTTCTGTAACACCCCGGAAATTCGAGGATTTTAATATTGTAAGTTAATGTCTGAATTGACACTTTTACCCTTGTGATGGGTGTGGTCAATTGTTGACTTTTTGATTTATAAATTAAATGGACTTTGACCTATGACCGTGACGTAGTTCGGGACGTCACGAGTTCATAGACAGGTGGCACGTCCATTTCGGACGATCAGGGAAAAAGTTATGACTATCGGAAGTTCAGGGGCATTACCGTAATTTGGACAGTTAGGGTGAAAATGTTGACTTTTCTCTTGGAAACTAATTTTCACTTGACTCAAGGACCGTTGGGTAGGTCTCGACGTCCTGAGTCCGTAGACAGGCGGCACGCCGAAATCGGACTTCGTACGAGGAAGTTATGGTCACGGAAGTATTTCGCATTTAACCGAACCAACCGAGAACCGGATTAAAATAATATTTTATTAATGGAATCTGATTACTTTAATCAAATCAATCTGGACCCTTGGATGAGTGACAAGTGTCACTCATCCCCACACTCCCTAAAACAAGGATCTATGTTGGCCATTGGATTAAATAATTGATTTCCTCTCCTCAAATCCTCACCATTGAATCTTAAATCTGATGGAATCCTGGCCCTTGATTTAAATCCCTATTCTGTTTTATAAACCCAGGAGACATTACACCCACATTGTTCATTCTCCCAAACCGTGAGCACGGCTACCCCTTCGAACAAACACTCCAGCACCTCACCTCTCAACCTCACCCTCACGGCAACACCAGGCGGCCAACTGCCACCCCCAGACGCCGGCCACCACCCCACGGCCACCCTGCACGGCCGGTTTCCTCCCAGACCCGAGAAGGAAACCCGAACAGCCCAAGTCACCAAACCATCCAAACCTTCACTCTGGGACTCGAACCAACGTACGGTTAGGTTCGCCGTGACGACAGAACGACAAGGAACTGATCTGGACGGTGTGCGGCGGCGACACGGCGGCGATAGGACGGTAAACCCGTGAGTGCCCGTTTTCCTTCCCTGCTTCGAAACGTCTGTTTTTGACGTTGACATTGTTTGGTTATTCTTAGGATACATTCAGGGGACCTTGACGACCAGTTTGAACCCAGGACCGTGACTGGAAAGTCGTCGACTCGCCGGAGAAGATAACCAGAACCGGCAGCCAACCTTCCAGTCGATTTTCAGGTAATCTCTTCGACCTAAAATCCAGTTCTAATTGCACAGAACCGTTGAGGAGGTTGAGACGAGTCCATAGGAACAAATCCCATCAGAAATGGTGGTCGGGTTGATGAGAACTGATCGGGTCGAACCGTGGGTCTGCGGTGACCCGGTTCTCAGACCCGGTTACTGTAGTTGATGACGTCATCATGCTGACGTCAGCAGTGACGTCATGATGATGTCATCATGTCAGAAATCAGTCAGACCAGGGACCAATGGACTGCTGACACGTGTCCTCTGACACTGTCAGTGATGACGTCATGCTGACGTCAGCAGTATTGTAGCACAGTTGACCAGAGGGTTGACCAGGCGCATGGGGGCGCGTGTGAATAGTAATTTTGGTGGGACCACCACCATTCTTTAGGTTTCGACGATCCGGATCCAATGACGGTGGTTTCGGGTCGATCGGAGATCATTAAGTTGGTCAAAATGAGAGTTATTGCCTTGGAAAGCGCGTTCGGGCGGCTTTTCCGGACCGGTTTCGGTCTAGGGTTTCATGGTTGAATGTTAGGGGTTTGTATTTACCCTTACGTATACTTTGGATGTGACAGGAATTTTGTAATTGTACCAGATCGAGGGTAAACGCTCGGTTTTCAGCAGGACTGTACTGTGAGTGGGCCATTTTCTTAAACCCTTGCGTGCATAAATGTTTTCTGGTTTATTTATACTTATTCACATGCTAAAACAATAATGGTTTTGAGGATATGGAAAATATGGTTATGGCATGTTTCACGGTATTTGGGCTTGAGACCCGTCTGATGAAACTTAATGATTGGTTCGGATTTTATCTATGTATATATACGCCTTGCATGTGGATATCAATAAAATGCATTTGTTACTGCACTGTATAGATCCTTTCATATTATATTGTCTCCTCCGGCGAGGTACCCCGGAGAGGTCACAGACGTCTAGAACGTCCAGCGTCTATGACGCTAAGCATCGGGGATGCTGTACCCGAACGGGGTTCGGGGATTGAACTCGGAAATTGAGACCCGAGTGGCACGCGTAGCCTTGTGATTGTGACCTTATTGACGTCAGGGACGTCAGACATCAGGGATTTCGGGATTGGAGTGTATAGTGCAGCAACTAAAATTATACTTATGGTTTTATTACATGCCTTATGGTTCGTATTATATGGTTTATGATTTTAAATAATGATGCATGCATGTTTGGAAAACGGAGGGGTAAATTATATGTTTTACTTATCAAATGGTTTTATAAACTTGAGTTCGGTCCACTCACCCTTAATGTTTTTGGTAACCCCTCCAGGTCGTGATACTGAGGTAGAGGAGGAACCTGAGGCTGAGGCATAGATCTACTTCTGCGTACCTGAACCCCTGCTGGGTGTTTTACCCGCAGGTTTATGTTAGAGTCGTGCTCGCAACTTGTACTTTTGAATTTCATCCCTTGTCTGACATTCGTTTAATTCGGATTTGTTGTATAACTTTAATTTGGTTATTTATGCATTTGATGTTTTGAGGTTAAAATTGGTATGAATTATTGGGTGTCAGACGGGAGCAGGGCACGTCCCCTTGTGGTCCCTGTGGGATCGGGGCTGGTCCTGTCAGCTTGGTATCAGAGCACTAGGTTGTGGTCAGTA
Organism: Prinsepia uniflora; assembly: GCA_032719365.1. Classification (NCBI taxonomy): domain Eukaryota; kingdom Viridiplantae; phylum Streptophyta; class Magnoliopsida; order Rosales; family Rosaceae; genus Prinsepia; species Prinsepia uniflora. Next base: position 20,207,425 of record CM064863.1, read on the forward strand.
CTAGGGTATGGTCAGCATGCTAGACTAGCGATTAGTACTAGTTACTTTTCGACTTTTCAGAATATTGTTATCTGATCTATGCCTCTTGACAGTTGGTTATGCCTCCTAGGAAAATTCCTCATACGCGAACGGACGAGGATCTAGAAAGAGAGATGGAATGCGCGAGCATTGAAAGGGCTCAACGTTTGGGAGCCACTCCTTTCTGCGGGGGAGCAAACCCCGAGGATGCTCATGATTGGATCACCAAGTGGGAGAGGATCTTCTCGGTGATGCACTGCCCTCCGGGCGAACGAGTGACCTTGGCGGCCTTCTTGCTGGAAGGAGGAGCCTACCAGTGGTGGCACGGACTCGAAATGTCTGGGTGGTCGGTCCATACCACTACTTGGGAAGTTTTCCGTTCCCGATTTCTGGACCAGTACTACCCGCGGTCGTTCCGCGCGGCACGGGAGACTGCGTTCCTGCGGCTGGAGCAGGGGGATATGTCCGTTGCGGACTACGAGCAAACTTTCGGGAAACTGTCCCGGTTCGCTGCATCATTCGTGAGCACGGAGGAGGACAAATGCCAGAGGTTCGAGCTTGGACTCCGAGGGGATATCCGGGCAAGTGTGACTGCTGCTACTCATACTTCATTGAGAGATATGGTCGACGCTGCGGTGCGTGTCGAGGCCAGTCTGGCGGCACACCAGACACGACAGCCTTCGGGCGAGGGGCGACGTCAGGATCGCCCACATCGTGGGCCATCAGGCCAAAAGAACAACAAGGGAGGGGGCTACAGGGGAGCACCCTCATCCTTCAAGGGTCGTGGCTGGTCAGGTCGACGTGGAGGCTCTCAGGGCAGAGGATCTAGATATAACTCTGGGCAGCGTTCATCTGGGAGCGGTGCTTCTGGTGGGCATTCGAACTGGCCGAGGTCTGTAACCTGTTTTGCTTACGGAGAGGAGGGCCACTATGCCAGTGATTGCCCGCAGTTGTCCAAGAACAACGACGCTGGGGGCTCTAGTGTGGTGCAGAGCACGGCTTCCCACACTAATGGAGGTCGCGGTCAGGGAGGTGACCGTGGTGCTGGGCGTGGCGCGCGCGGGCGCGGACGGAACGGAGGGCCGAGGGCCCAAGTGTTTGCAATGACCCAGCAGCAGGCGAGGACTGCCCTAGGCGTGGTCACAGGTACACTACATATCTTTAACCTTTTTGTACGTGTATTGATGGATGCGGGGGCTACACATTCTTTTATTTCGAAAAGTTGTGCTGGTATGCTTGATTGTGTGGTATCAGCTTTAGATTGCGAAATGGGTGTTGGCACCCCGATGGGTATCGTGTACCTTGTGAATCAGGTGATTCGGAGGTGTCCGGTAAGAATTGAGGATGTGGATTTACCAGAAGACTTAATTATTCTGGATATCCACGACTTCGATATAATCCTAGGGATGGATTGGCTATCGGAGCATGGATCGCTCATCGATTGCTGTAGCAAGCAAGTGATTCTGCGGAGCCCGGGTTTGCCGGAGGTTATCTTTCAGGGGGAACGTGATGGTTCGCCTCCTGAAGTGATTTCTTCACTTACTGCTACCAAACTTCTACGGAAGGGATGCCAGGGTTATCTGGCGCATGTCATGTCGGAGCAGGTTGGTACTCCGGGTATCGACGAGATACCGGTGGTATGTGAGTTTCCGGATGTGTTCCCGGAAGACTTACCTGGATTGCCACCATCGCGGGAGATCGAATTTACAATTGAACTACTCCCTGGTACCCGACCTATATCCCAGGCACCATACCGGATGGCGCCGGCTGAGTTACGAGAACTCAAGGCTCAATTGCAGGAGCTGGTGGATTTGGGATATGTACGACCGAGTACTTCACCGTGGGGAGCACCGGTGTTGTTCGTGAAGAAGAAGGAAGGAAGTCTCCGTTTGTGCATTGACTATCGGCAACTCAACAAGGTGACACTGAGGAACCAGTATCCTCTACCCAGGATCGATGACCTTTTTGACCAGTTGCGGGGAGCTCAGTGCTTCTCGAAAATTGATTTGCGGTCTGGGTATCACCAACTGAGGATTTCGGAGGAGGATATTCCGAAAACTGCTTTTCGAACCCGTTACGGACACTACGAGTTTCTTGTTATGCCATTTGGTTTGACGAATGCTCCAGCAGCATTCATGGATCTGATGAACCGGGTCTTCCGACCCTACCTGGATAAGTTCGTGATTGTGTTCATCGATGATATTTTGGTGTACTCGAGGAGTGCCCGTGCACATGAGGAACATCTACGGTTGGTCTTGGAGAGGCTGAGACAAGAACAATTGTACGCCAAGCTGAGCAAGTGTCAGTTTTGGCTGAGCAGTATTGGTTTTCTGGGACACGTAATATCGACGGATGGGATTTGCGTGGATCCCCAGAAAACAGAAGCGGTGGCCAACTGGGCTAGACCGACAACAGTGACCGAGGTGCGGAGTTTCGTCGGATTAACAGGTTACTACCGGAGATTCGTGGAGGGTTTCTCCAAAATTGCTGCACCATTGACTCGTTTGACTCGGAAGGGAGTAAAGTTTATCTGGGACGAGCAGTGCGATCGGAGCTTTCAAGAGTTGAAAGATCGATTGACCACTGCGCCTGTCCTTGCATTGCCGGATGACAGTGGAGAGTTTGTGGTCTTCAGTGATGCATCGCTGCAGGGTCTGGGCTGCGTGTTGATGCAAACTGGCAAGGTTATCGCCTATGCATCCCGGCAGCTGAAGACTCATGAGTTGAACTACCCTACCCATGATTTGGAGTTGGCAGCGGTGGTTCATGCTCTAAAGATCTGGAGACATTATCTATTCGGCGCAACGTGTCGGATATACACCGACCACCAGAGTCTTAAATACTTATTCACTCAGAAGGAGCTTAACATGAGACAACGGAGATGGTTGGAACTGCTGAAGGACTATGACTGTACGATCGAGTACCATCCGGGTAAGGCCAATGTGGTGGCGGATGCACTCAGCAGGAAGTCAGCAGGATCCGTTGCACACCTGGGGATGGTGTATCTTCCCTTACTGGTGGAACTCCGGAAGGCGGGAATTATTTTGGGTACGGATGAGCATGGAGCTTTGTTGGCCAGCTTCCATGTACGACCAGTACTGATTGATCGGATCATCGAAGCACAACTTCAGGATCCGATACTCTGTATTTACAGAATTGAGGTCGATGCGGATGGGAGACAGGATTTTACCATCCGGGACGATGGAGCACTTGTGAAGTTGGGCCGTTTGTGTGTACCTGCAGTGGCAGAGTTATGGGCCGAGATTCTTGAGGAAGCCCATAGTTCGGCTTATGCTATGCATCCAGGGGGTACAAAGATGTACCGTACCCTCCGGAACCATTACTGGTGGCCAGGAATGAAGAAGGATATTGCTGAATTCGTGAGTAAATGCTTAACCTGTCAACAGGTTAAGGCGGAACGGCAGAGACCTTATGGGGCTACGCAACCACTTCCGATTCCCGAGTGGAAGTGGGATCACATCACCATGGACTTCATCTTTAAGTTACCGAGGACTCAGAGTGGAGTTGACGGAGTATGGGTGATCGTGGACCGGTTAACCAAGTCAGCCCATTTTCTGCCCGTTCAGGAGACTTATAAACCTAACCGACTGGCTCAGTTGTTTGTGAAGGAAATCATACGATTGCATGGTACGCCGGAATCGATCGTGTCCGATCGTGATCCGCGTTTCACTTCCAGGTTCTGGCGGAGTTTGCAAGCTACTCTGGGAACAACCCTACGTTTCAGTACTGCTTTCCATCCTCAGACCGATGGACAGTCTGAAAGAACTATTCAGACCCTGGAGGACATGATGAGGTCATGTGTACTACAGTTTCAGGACGCTTGGGATACTCATTTGCCATTAATGGAATTCGCTTACAACAACAGCTATCAGGCAAGCATCGGAATGGCACCCTATGAGGCACTGTATGGTCGACAGTGCAGGACACCTATCTGCTGGACGGAGGTAGGAGAGCGAGCGGCTGTAGGGCCGGAGATGATGGACTTAACCATGGAAACTGTTCGCGTGATCAAGGAGAGGTTGAAGGCGGCACAGGATCGCCAGAAGAGTTATGCTGATCGACGGATTCGAGACTTGGAATTTGAGGTAGGAGATTTTGTCTTCCTGAAGTTATCTCCGTGGAAAGGGATTATCCGTTTTGGCCGACGGGGGAAACTGAGTCCGCGTTTTATCGGACCGTATGAGATCGTGGAGAGGATTGGCAAGGTTGCTTACAGATTGGCGCTACCTCCAGAACTTTCTAGAGTTCACGATGTTTTCCACATATCGATGCTGCGGAAGTACGTACATGATGCTTCGCATGTACTTGGGGAACAACCTGTCGAACTACGGGAGGATTTGAGCTTCGAAGAACAACCAGTACAGATCTTGGATCGGAAGGACAAGGTACTACGACGGAAGACGATTCCTCTCGTGAAGATTCTCTGGAGAAACCAGAATGTGGAAGAAGCCACATGGGAGCCTGAGGCTCAGATGCGAGAACAATTTCCTTACTTTTTTCTTTCAAATTTCGGGACGAAATTTCTTAAGGGGGGAAGGTTGTAACACCCCGGAAATTCGAGGATTTTAATATTGTAAGTTAATGTCTGAATTGACGCTTTTACCCTTGTGATGGGTGTGGTCAATTGTTGACTTTTTGATTTATAAATTAAATGGACTTTGACCTATGACCGTGACGTAGTTCGGGACGTCACGAGTTCATAGACAGGTGGCACGTCCATTTCGGACGATCAGGGAAAAAGTTATGACTATCGGAAGTTCAGGGGCATTACCGTAATTTGGACGGTTAGGGTGAAAATGTTGACTTTTCTCTTGGAAACTAATTTTCACTTGACTCAAGGACCGTTGGGTAGGTCTCGACGTCCTGAGTCCGTAGACAGGCGGCACGCCGAAATCGGACTTCGTACGAGGAAGTTATGGTCACGGAAGTATTTCGCATTTAACCGAACCAACCGAGAACCGGATTAAAATAATATTTTATTAATGGAATCTGATTACTTTAATCAAATCAATCTGGACCCTTGGATGAGTGACAAGTGTCACTCATCCCCACACTCCCTAAAACAAGGATCTATGTTGGCCATTGGATTAAATAATTGATTTCCTCTCCTCAAATCCTCACCATTGAATCTTAAATCTGATGGAATCCTGGCCCTTGATTTAAATCCCTATTCTGTTTTATAAACCCAGGAGACATTACACCCACATTGTTCATTCTCCCAAATCGTGAGCACGGCTACCCCTTCGAACAAACACTCCAGCACCTCACCTCTCAACCTCACCCTCACGGCAACACCAGGCGGCCAACTGCCACCCCCAGACGCCGGCCACCACCCCACGGCCACCCTGCACGGCCGGTTTCCTCCCAGACCCGAGAAGGAAACCCGAACAGCCCAAGTCACCAAACCATCCAAACCTTCACTCTGGGACTCGAACCAACGTACGGTTAGGTTCGCCGTGACGACAGGACGACAAGGAACTGATCTGGACGGTGTGCGGCGGCGACACGGCGGCGATAGGACGGTAAACCCGTGAGTGCCCGTTTTCCTTCCCTGCTTCGAAACGTCTGTTTTTGACGTTGACATTGTTTGGTTATTCTTAGGATACATTCAGGGGACCTTGACGACCAGTTTGAACCCAGGACCGTGACTGGAAAGTCGTCGATTCGCCGGAGAAGATAACGAGAACCAGCAGCCAACCTTCCAGTCGATTTTAAGGTAATCTCTTCGACCTAAAATCCAGTTCTAATTGCACAGAACCGTTGAGGAGGTTGAGACGAGTCCATAGGAACAAATCCCATCAGAAATGGTGGTCGGGTTGATGAGAACTGATCGGGTCGAACCGTGGGTCTGCGGTGACCCGGTTCTCAGACCCGGTTACTGTAGCTGATGACGTCATCATGCTGACGTCAGCAGTGACGTCATGATGATGTCATCATGTCAGAAATCAGTCAGACCAGGGACCAATGGACTGCTGACACGTGTCCTCTGACACTGTCAGTGATGACGTCATGCTGACGTCATCAGTGACGTCATGCTGACGTCAGCAGTACTGTAGCACAGTTGACCAGAGGGTTGACCAGGCGCGTGGGGGCGCGTGTGAACAGTAATTTTGGTGGGACCACCACCATTCTTTAGGTTTCGACGATCCGGATCCAATGGCGGTGGTTTCGGGTCGATCGGAGATCATTAAGTTGGTCAAAATGAGAGTTATTGCCTTGGAAAGCGCGTTCGGGCGGCTTTTCCGGACCGGTTTCGGTGTAGGGTTTCATGGTTGAATGTTAGGGGTTTGTATGTACCCTTACGTATACTTTGGATGTGACAGGAATTTTGTAATTGTACCAGATTGAGGGTAAACGCTCGGTTTTCAGCAGGACTGTACTGTGAGTGGGCCATTTTCTTAAACCCTTGCGTGCATAAATGTTTTCTGGTTTATTTATACTTATTCACATGCTAAAACAATAATGGTTTTGAGGATATGGAAAATATGGTTATGGCATGTTTCACGGTATTTGGACTTGAGACCCGTCTGATGAAACTTAATGATTGGTTCGGATTTTATCTATGTATATATACGCCTTGCATGTGGATATCAATAAAATGCATTTGTTACTGCACTGTATAGATCCTTTCATATTATATTGTCTCCTCCGGCGAGGTACCCCGGAGAGGTCACGGACGTCTAGAACGTCCAGCGTCTATGACGCTAAGCATCGGGGATGCTGTACCCGAACGGGGTTCGGGGATTGAACTCGGAAATTGAGACCCGAGTGGCACGCGTAGCCTTGTGATTGTGACCTTATTGACGTCAGGGACGTCAGACATCAGGGATGTCGGGATTGGAGTGTATAGTGCAGCAACTAAAATTATACTTATGGTTTTATTACATGCCTTATGGTTCGTATTATATGGTTTATGATTTTAAATAATGATGCATGCATGTTTGGAAAACAGAGGGGTAAATTATATGTTTTACTTATCAAATGGTTTTATAAACTTGAGTTCGGTCCACTCACCCTTAATGTTTTTGGTAACCCCTCCAAGTCGTGATACTGAGGTAGAGGAGGAACCTGAGGCTGAGGCATAGATCTACTTCTGCGTACCTGAACCCCTGCTGGGTGTTTTACCCGCAGGTTTATGTTAGAGTCGTGCTCGCAACTTGTACTTTTGAATTTCATCCCTTGTCTGACATTCGTTTAATTCGGATTTGTTGTATAACTTTAATTTGGTTATTTATGCATTTGATGTTTTGAGGTTAAAATTGGTATGAATTATTGGGTGTCAGACGGGAGCAGGGCACGTCCCCTTGTGGTCCCTGTGGGATCGGGGCGGGTCCTGTCAACTTCCATGACCCATAATTTTCCCGCTCGAAGTCTGATTTCAGCGTGCCGCCTGTCTATGGATTCGTATCATCCCGATCTAGGTAACGGTCCTCGGCCAACACACATCCCGGTCAAAAAGTGAACATTTTGCCCCTTTTTAACCAAAATTACCAAAATGCCCCAAAACTTCCGAATGTCATAACTTTTTCCTCGAACGTCGGAATCGAACGTGCCACCTGTCTATGAATTCGTGACGACCTGAACTACGTCAGGATCATCGATCAATGTCCATTTGACCCCCCGAATGAAAAGTCAATGTTTTACGCATGACTAGGGGCAAAACGGTCATTTTATATCGTTCGTCCGATTTCGCCCAACTAATCACCGATTACCCTCACTAAACATGATTAGTTACCAATCTAATTCTAGAATTCGGGACGGGTCGTTACATTTTATGGGAGATATTTCTTTTAGATGCCTTGTTATAGTGACAAGTGTCACTTATCTCATTAGGGATGGTGTAACCGACTATGTTGTGTATGTGTGTTAAATGGTGTTTAAAGGGGAATTTGGTGCATGGTGGCCGAGCAGGAGGAAAATGAGAAAATCTTCACCCGCTTGTCCAACCGTGAGGGAAAAGGAGGGAGGACGAAAGGAGTGAGTATGAGGGAGAAGAATAGGAAGGTTAGAAGAAGAAAAAAAGAGGAAACAGTGAGGAGAGGGGAAAACAATTAACAAAAATCTTGAACTGTAAGTTTGAGATTGAGTTTTGGTTCTAGGTCAGGTACATTGAAAGTGAGCACTCTCGTGGCATCCTAGAGTCCCTGAGGTTGTTTAGAACCAAAAAAATATGGAGTTTGGTACGAGGGAGCGTGAGAAATTTTTGGACGTCGTGTGGACCGAAAAGCTTGTTTTCTAAGGGAGACCTGAGGTATGTTTTTCTTAGTTTTAAATCCATACAAATAATTCTAGACTGCAAGAGATGATGATAGGTAGTTGAACCGAAGAAAAAAGTGGAGAAAATTGTATTTTCAGGTTGGGTTGAACTCGTTGGGGAGGGCGACCCGGTTTGCAAGAAACCGGGTAAAGACCCTAGGTTGAAGATGATGAATAGTGTGGCGCGTGGTCACCATGTGTGACGGTTGTGATGGGCGCATGCCATACTATTTGGGTGTTTTTCAAACATGAAAGTTATAGTATACGATTTTATGAATCTAACGGTACAATTTTTGAGGCAATCAGACATCGTCTCGACCAATTTTGACTGTCTGAAGGTTTAGGTATTATTTTAATACGTTTAAAAACCACAAAAAATTGTGGGATTAAATATGAGGCTATTTGGGGGTAATTAGTGACCTTAAGATATGGTTTATGATAGGAAGTGATATTATCAGAAATTACGGAAATGCGTGCAAAGCGAGATTCGACCATACAGATAGTGTGTGAGTGGACTTTCTTTTCCCTAAACTATTATGCATGTATAATTATATGTTTTAAATTGTTTTATATGTGATTTTTGTGATATTTAAGTGATTAGGAATTTGTTGTATTTAAATTTAATTATTATATTATTGCACGTTTCACGAGATTTTTCGTAAATTACTTTTTTGGATTTCCGTTTTCGTTATAGATTTGGGCTAAAATAAGGTTTGTGTTATGAAATAATGTGATCTTAGAATATTTATGATTTCATATGATTTCTGAATGGCTTTATGGAAGTAACGTAAATGGCATGTTTTATGAAGTTATGTTGAGTTGTTGGTTTGGGCTTAGACTCGAGGTTCCGATTGAGGATTTAGTTTGTGATGATGATATGTGATATGGATAAGTGAAATCTTGATGTTGGTATGTAGTGAAATTTTTTATGTCAATTATGTGCGTGTGTGTTAATCAATTGGTTAGTCTTAGACGTCGAGCCTGGGGCTCCTCATCCTGAGACTGGTATGGTATTGGCGACTCATATGTCGAGCCAAGCTGCGAATCTTGAGTCAGGTTTCACTCGGAAGTCGAGTTAGGCTCCGAATCCCGAGTGGTATAGGATGGCCTACCAATAGTGCACTTGTGATATGATGATGGTAGATTGACTATATGTTAGGACCCGTCCCAAATCCTCTCGGGATTAATGCGGGACGCGCCTGATCCCGTCTGACACGAAGTGTTAGACAAGGGAAATTTTCGACTTTAGCCCCATCGGGCTTCTAGAGTACGCAAGGATCTAGAGGAGGAGTGTGATGTCTCGGTCTCCGCTACAGCTAGCATCCGCGATCAATCTGAAGGACATTAAAACCACGTAAAGCTGTAAGTGGATAAAAATAAATAATTTAATAAAAATAATTTCGCGAAAGGAAGATAGTTATGCCCTTCACTAAAAAGCATGCATGCATTCGAAAACCAGTTATCAAATGAAACTATTAGGGCCTTAGCCCAAAACCGTAAGTCAAACCAATCATACGGGCCACTGCCCAAAAACCATACCAGTGGGACTCTGCACAAAACCAATTCAGTAGGGACTCAGCCCAAAACAAATACATGTGGGGACTCAGTCCAAATCACATCACGTGGGTCTCATCCCAAAACTAATCCTCGACATCTCTGATGCTTGACATCCGAGATGTCACAATCACAACACTATCACGGTTCCAAGCTACGCGTGCCACTCGGGGTCTCAAATCCCAAGTCTCCCTAGGGTCCACCCATGCCAATGACCCGTAGATCAATGAACCTCACTGGGGGGAGGTTTTAACCTCTGACAACCCTACTCCTGAGTCACTATACGGACCGGTCGCTCCGCGCAATGACCCCTCGCAAGCAATGCCCCGTGACTACTCCAGGATACTACGAGATGCCTGGAGGAGACAACCTGCCACTCCAGGATACTAAGAGATGTCTGGAGGGCATCCGTTCATGAGGATGGTATACAGAAAACCATTTTCATAATTCATTTCAAAATCGTTCAAAGGGCCACGCCCCGGTTTTCCATAAACCATCGTAAATCCAAATCCATTTGGGTCCCTGACTCGAAATCATGTTTATAAACCATAACTGGGCCTCATGCTCGATATCATAACCAACTGGGCCTCAAGCCCGAATTCCTAAACCAACGGGGGCCCCGGCCCGATATATAGCTCAAATGGGCCTTTAGCCCGATTTCTCATTAAATCAAATGGACTCCAAGTCCGATAGTTTCCAACCAACTGGGTATCATGCCCGATTCCATGTTTTCAAATCCAAAACCATTCCACAAAACTACCATAGAAAACACGGCACGTAGAAGTACCGTATAAAATCGAAAACCTCGAAATATGTGCAAATACGTACATACTAAACACCATAATCAAATGTACTCATGGAATCACAAAACAAGTATTAAAACACGTATAAAATATTTATGCATGCATCAATTTAGAAAGAAAGGTCCAATCACATATCGTCCGAACTCACGCCTCGATACGCGTGCCATACGCCATTCCCTGGCCAATCACCGTCTCCGGGGCTCCCGAACCTATCTAAATTGTAATAGAGAGTTACTAACTACTTATATAACCCCTCACTAAAACCCCATAATTTTCCCGAATTTTTAACTATTGTTAAAGTCGATCCTAAACCTTCGAACGTCCCGAACTATATCTAAATGATGTCCGATCGACACGAAACCAGTCCCAAAATGTTTGTTACATCGAAAGGATGATTTCATGTGTTGAACACATCCCTAGAAATTAGACCACGTGCCCACAAGTGCAGGCTGAAGACCTTGCATCACTGTCCTTCGGCCAGGCCGATCCGAACCGACCAGCCCAAACCGTTCTACAATTCTGGTCCGCCTGGACCGGCGTGACCGGTCCAAGTCTATTCCTCCCTCATTTTTGGTCCATTTCTTCCCCTTTCGATCCTAATCTCTATGTTTCAATCCTAGCAACGTTCCTATATAATTAGAATCAAGAGAAACGGTCTAAAACTCCCCAGTTCAAACTTTCCTTCACGGTTCCATTTTCCCGATCAGTCCCCCTTGACATTCAACCATCAACCACCGTCCAAACTACCCTCTAAACCATCCTACAAACTCAGTAATCATCCCTCAAACACCCAAATCCATCCATAACCTTCCAATCAATAATTTGAATTCAAAAACATAAAACCGCGTGCATACCTCTTCTCCGCCGTGTACGGCGACCCGGCTGGTCCTGCCACCATCTTCATCGTCTCATCCTCCTCTCTAACCTTCCTTTATAGCCCAACAACAGTAGGTGAGGATTGAGGAAGGTGGGTCTAAGTTTTGGGGTGGGTTATTCATGGGTTTTGTTTGCACGAACAAGCAAGGGGGAATGCATGTATGCAATCACAATGGGCAATGGATGAGTGACACTTGTCACTCATCCATTGGGCCAATTCAAAATATCTGGGGCCCACTTAATGCCAAAAGGAATTCGTCTCGTAAAACGTGCCATAGTTCCACGAAACTTTCAAGAACCTTAACTTTCCCGTAAAACATCCTATTTTGACGTGCTGCCTATCTACGGATTCGTATCGACTCGATCTACGTAACGGTCCTTGGCCCTTGGCCATCGGACCTCCCGAGTCAAAAGTCAACTTTTTACCCTCGTTTAGGAGTAAAATCATAATTTCGCCCTAAACGTACATTAATCCTCGGCTAATCCCCGATTTTCCCTACTAACCCGTCATTAGTTTTAAATAAATCCTTAAAATTAGGGACGGGTCGTCACAAACTCCCCTCCTTAAAGAATTTCATCCTCGAAATTCAAACCGCCCCAATTCCACAACCAAACTGTTGAATCCAATCATGTCCCAAGTAAAGGGTACTATCGTGTAACCATACACGTCCGTTCTAACTGTCGTACTCGTCGGCATGCACAGTCACTGGAACTTCCAAAGCTCCAACCTAACTCTTGAGAAGCCACAAGTCGGCTCATAAGTCTCACTCGAGACACCGACACTCGTCGATCTCGCCTGTTACTCACACCGACATGTCAATCCTACCGAGTTGTCATCAAATCAGCTTTTTAATCTCCCACTTTAATACGCTCCATCCTATGGTCGTCAGGTTGAAATACGTACTTCCACTAAGGGCTATCACATCCAAGCTGACATTCTGCTCAGCATCTGATCCGTCAACATCCGTTAGATTCTGCCATCACTGTGACACGAATCCCATCTCGCAGGTCATCCTCAAACCTACGACATTTATCAACCTCGGTACTCATACCAGTTAACTACTTCGTTTCTCATACTCATATTAACTCTCCTATGGTCCCATCAATCTTTACCAATCCAACGCATCGGATACCAATTACACCCATTACCATCATAGGTCAACCATCGTGACCAGCCAGCAACTTCTGGCTCCACTGCTCTCCTGTTGCGCTACTCTGATCTCGACTCGCTCTCGAGCCCCTATATCGTATCTCGTGTCACTCCGTGACCTACGCTGAAATCTTGACTCACTCGAGTCCCAAACTGTCACACCACGTATCCTTTCGAAACACATTAGACATCGTACCCATCCTAGGTGTATCAGGACCTCATTGAATACTTGTCTCAGCAGAGATAACACGTCTGCACTGTAGGGTTCTCTTAGTTATCCACGACTTGAGCCCCCGCTCATATCAATCACTGAACCCTACCAAATCACTCTGCTCGAGCACATAGTAGTCGACGTCCAGCCATCCTGTCATCATGTCGGAACACATCTGATCATGGTACTCATCGAACTGTCACCATCGGATCCAATCCGATCACCATCTCAAGGTACAACACGGTCTGCTGAAGGACTCCACTCAAGCAACGTCCAATCGCGTACCAATCCTTCATTGGTGAACCTCAGTCCATCACAATCGCTATCCTCATATCCAAGACAGATCATACCACACTTCACAAATATAACATAGATCGTATACTCCTCTCACATATTAAAGACAAAGGTTGGATAATCATTTCGTCTCACAATATGATTCTCCTCAATAACGACCAGACCTCGGTCTACTCGACTCACAGTCGCCACAATCACCTCAATCAACTCTATCAGGACCAAGTCCTCAACTCAGGAGGTATGGTCAACCGTAGTCAACCAAAACCAATCCGCAATGGACTCTCAAGTCCTCAGCTCAATCAGACACCATCCACGCATCCATGAATATCGTTTATGCACATCCAAAAAGGATGTCAAGTCATCCTAATCCGATGTACCACTCGACTAAAGAGTCACAACAGGCTCCTGCTGTGATATGCCGTCAAATCTCTGTATAACACCATAACTAACCAACCGACCCTCATGTCATAAGACGTCACTTACGTCATCCATTTATACCTTTTCATCCTAATGCCACTTAGGCATTTCATCCTTTAACGTTACCACTCCTGGGCACACACTCGTGCCTCACGTCTAGCATCACTAGGGAACTGGTCACCAAACCAAGTACTCCCCGTTCCTCGCACTGAACCACTTGGGATCCTCTATGTCCCACTCAGTTCCCATCGAACTCACATGCTCGCCACTCTGGGCACATATACTATCCCGTCGGCATATTGGTTCGCACGTCCCAACACTATGGGATCAACTCCAACGCTCATACTCGTGTGATCAGTCCAAGGGTATCTAGGGCACCTGTCACTCATCCAGGTACATCCCACTCATCACAGTCACCTCACAGGGTTAACATAAGTTCATCTCTTTCTGTAATCGTACTCGGTCGTAACCGAGTCAAATCCAAAATCACTGCTTGTAACATGTGTCACTCACGTACCCTCGTATCATCGTCACGACTGACGAATCCCATCGTCACAATTATCACGGAAACCTGAGCCTATCCAACTTGATAAGACTCGACTACGTCCATCGATAGCAGTGTCTGCCACAACCTCGTGCAGACTAATCTCAGAAACATTCTGCAATCGAGACTCCACATCCATGTGGTCAACTCACCGCCGGTACCAACCGCTCAACACACAACATCCACCGATCGTTCTACCTCATGATCCGGTCGACAAGTAACACACTCCTGGTAACTTGTCCAATCAATCTCTTACTAGGGTTATCACAAACCCAGCTGGTCACGGCAGCCCAACCATCCTGACCGATCCATCGCTCTCGACTCCGAAAAGTCGTCATACCCCGATACTGGTGTCCAACCAATCAATAACCACAATTTGAGGACCTCATCCTCCCGTAACTCTACGGCCTCCTCGATGCCTACCACCGTTCAACCACGTCATGTCACAATCACCGTATGCCATACAATACCTACACCGTGGCATCACGTTCCAGTTGACATCCCACTGGGATTCGACACACCGAAACACGGCCTCACAAGCCAAAAGGATCAAACATTCCTGTTCCATATAGTCTCACTCGGGTCAACCATGACCTCCACTGATTCCACTTTGTCCCAATCCATAACTGTCAAGACCACTCAACGGTCCCGACTCTCAAGTCGTCATACTCTGTCTACTAGTCTATTGGATCCTATCCACCAGTAACATTACGGCTCCAAGCCGTTGGATTCACAAGAAAATCGATCTTGATGGGAATCCAACCTTTCGAAAACACAGCATCCTGCGCCATTTGAACCCTAAACCATTGCACCTCGTGCCAAACATAATCTAACTAGGATTCGATTCCACTCAATCCTCGTACTCTTACTCTAACTAACAGGTTGATGGCGGGTTGTTATCACTATAGAGACATCACATCCTCGACTTGCGCACCACTCTGAGAGCAAAACCTGCTCTGATACCACTTTGGTATCCGCGTACCATGTGCAAACCTTGCTCATAGCAAACAAACCTCGCTCTGATACCACTTGTCAGGACCCGTCCCAAATCACCCCGGGATTAATACAGGACGCGCCTGATCCTGTCTGGCACGAAGTGTCAGACAAGGGAAATTTTCAAGTCTAGCCCTACCGGGCTTCTAGATTACGCCATGATCCAGAGGAGGAGTGTGAAGTCTCGGTCTCCGCTACAGTCCGCATCCGCGATCAACCTGAAGGGCATTAAAACCACGAAAAGGTGTGAGTGGACAAAAATAAATAATTTAATAAAAATAATTTCACGAAAAAAAGATATTTAAGCCCTTCACTAAAAAGCATGCATACATTGGAAAACCAGTTATCAAAATAAAACCATTAGGGCCTTAGACCAAAACCATAAGTCAAACCAATCATACGGGCCACTGCCCAAAAACCATACCAGTGGGACTCAGTCCAAAACCAAATTAGTAGGGACTCAGCCTAAAACAAATACATGTGGGGACTCAGCCCAAATCAGATCACGTGGGTCTCAGCCCAAATCACATCACGTGGGTCTCAGTCCAAAACCAATCCTCGGCATCCCTGATGCTTGACATCCGAGATGTCCCAATCACAACACTGTCACGGTTCCAAGCTACGCGTGCTAGCCGGGGTCTCAAATCCCAAGTCTCCCCAGTGTCCACCTAGGCCAATGACCCACAAATCAATGACCCTCCCTGGGGGGAGGTTTTAACCTCTGGCAACCCTGCTCCTGAGTCACTATACGGACTAGTCGCTCCGTGCAATGGCCCCTCGCAGGCAATGCCCCGTGACTACTCCAGGATACTACGAGATGTCTGGAGGAGACAACCCGCCACTCCAGGATACTAAGAGATGTCTAGAGGGCATCCGTTCATGAGGATGGTATACAGAAAACCATTTTCATAATTCATTTCAAAATCGTTCAAAGAGCCACGCCCCAGTTTTCCATAAACCATCGTAAATCCAAATCCATTTGGGTCCCTGACTCGAAATCGTGTTTATAAACCATAACTGGGCCTCATGCCCGATATCATAACCAACTGGGTCTCGAGGCCGAATTTGTAAACCAACGGGGGCCCGACCCAATCGTATAGCTCAAATGGGCCTCCAGCCCGATTTCCCATTAAATCAAATAGACTCCAAGTCCAATAGTTTCCAACCAACTGGGTCTCATGCCCGATTCCATGTTTTCAAATCCAAAACCATTCCACAAAACTACCATAGAAAACATAGCACGTAGAATTACCGTATAAAATAGGAAACCTCGAAATATATGCAAATACGTACATATTAAACACCACAATCAAATACACTCATGGCATCACAAAACATGTATTAAAACACGTATAAAATATTTATGCATGCATCAATTTAGAGAGAAAGGTCCACTCACAGACCGTCCGAAGTCGCGCCTTGATACGTGTGTCATACGCCCTTCCCGGGCCAATCACCGTCTTCGGGGCTCCCAAACCTATCCAAATTGTAATATAGGGTTACTAACTACTTATATAACCCCTCATTAAAGCCCCGTAATTTTTCCTAATTTTTAACTATTTTTAAAGTCGATCCTAAACCTTCGAACGTCCCGAACTATATTGAAACGATATTCGATCGACACGAAACCAGTCCCAAAATGTTCGTTACATCGAAAGGATGATTTCATCTGTTAAACACATCCCCAGAAAGTGGGCCACGAACCCACACGTGCTGGCTGAAGCCTCTGCGCGTGGGAGCCACGTGCCGCTACAGTGCATCCCTGTTCTTCGGCCAAGCCAGTCCGGTCTGTTCTGGAAGTCTGGTCCGCCTGGACTAGCGTGTCCAGTTCAAGGCTATTCCTCCCTCATTTTGGGTCCATTTCTTCCCCTTTCGATCATAATCTCTATGTTTCAATCCTAGCAACCTTCCTATATAATTAGAATCAAGAGAAACGGTCTAAAACTCGCTTGTTCAAACCTTCCTTCACGGTTCCATTTTCCCGATCAGTCCCCCTCTACGTTCAACCATCAACCACCATCCAAACAACCCTCTAAACCATCCTACAAACTCAGTAATCATCCCCCAAACAACCAAAACCATCCATAACGTCCCAATCAATAATTTGAATTAAAAACTTAAAACCGCGTGCATACCTCCTCTCCGCCATGCACGGTGGCCCAGCCGATCCTGCCACCATTTTCATCGTCTCAGCCTCCTCTCTAACCTTCCTTCATGGCCCAACAACAGTAGGTGAGGATTGAGGAAGGTGGGTCTGAGTTTTGGGTGGGTTATTCGTGGGTTTAGTTTGCATGAACAAGCAAGGGGGAATGCATGTATGCAATCATAATGGGCAATGGATGAGTGACACTTGTCACTCATCCATTGAACCAATTCAAAATATCTGAGGCCCACTTAATGCCAAAAGGTATTCGTCTCGTAAAACGTACAATAGTTCCACGGAACTTCCGTGAACCGTAACTTTTTCGTCGAACGTCCGATTTTGACGTGTCGTCTGTCTACGGATTCGTATCCACTCGATCTACGTAACTGTCCTTGTCCCTCAGCCATCAGACCTCTTGGGTCAAAATTCATGTTTTTGCCCTCATTCCGGAGTAAAATTGTAATTTCGCCATGAACGTCCTTTAATCCTCGGCTAATCCCCGATTAGTCCCACTAATCTGTCATTAGTCTTAAATAAATCCCTAAAATTAGGGACGGGTCATCACACTATATGTGATATCTATGGTGATGTTGGATATGAATTGATAGTGTGACTATTGTGCTGCCTTAATGTGAGGTATTGTGGTAATTTGTGTGATGGTTACATCAGACTATTGTTACTTTTGATATGAGTATGTGTTTCTCGGTATTCGTGATGTATGAAATGTTATGTTGGGGATAATGAATGTATGTAATCTTCCTCGTGATGCGTGTTGACTAGTTTGGTTGTCTCAGACTTCCTGATACTGTGTTGTGATGACTCAGACATCGAGTTGGGCTCTTGTTGCTGAGTGACTATATGGTGTGCATAGTGGTAGTACAATTGATTGATATTGTGCATCGAGGATGAGTTGATTGTAATATGTATGGATTTATGTGATAGTGGGTACGGTTTGGTTATGTGGCATTGATGTGATGGACTATTATGAATGTGAAGTATTATTATTTCATGGTTGAGTTGGTTTTGTAACTAACTGTTGAGTTCTGGTTATTTGCGTTACATGTGTTTTCATGGATTTCAAGATTACAAATTGTGTTTTGTGTTAATTCGAATTTTGATGGTTTTCGTATGTATGCATGCATGGTTTTGGAAAACGGAGGTTAAATGCTTGTTGTTTTAAGAGTATGTTTTAAAATTCTTTCTGTTTGGTCCACTCACACGTTTTCTTGGTTTTGTAACCCTCTAGGGTCGTGGCACGAAGTTTGGGGCTAATGTTGAGGCGAAGGCATGAGTGATGAGTACGTGTGAATATCCCTTGTTTGACAAGTTCGCGAGCAATTTCGATACTTGAGGTTATTTGTCAATCGGGAGCTGGGCCCGAGTACGCTTTATGAGGTGTTTGTGAGGCGGGTCATGTCATTGACCCGATCCTAAACCTATCTAAACTCAACCAATTTTCATAATTCTTCCATCCAATCTAATCATTTGATGTCCAAAAAATTCTTTTGTTTTAGAATATGAAATCCTCATCTCAATTCCAAGATTTAGTTCCATTATTTTTGGCTAATCTCTAGTTCGTCAATCTAGGCTTTCATGTGTCCAGTTCTATACTTCACACCTCCATTCAATTTTTCAGAGACCAAAGATCACAATTCTGACCTCAATTTCAGATTCTGAGGTTCAAAAATAAGAATTCAAATTATGGGTACACGTGTATGTTATTTGAGTTTCCTGGGTGTCTCGGGTCTGGGTTCATCTTCTTCCTTTCTATCCTTCTATGTTCTTCCTCTCAATTTCTTTTCTTTCTCCTCTAATTCCCCTCTTTGTTTCCTCTTGATTCTCAGGTGATGATTTCAGTTTGATGGGTTTTTGGTTTTAGTTTTCGTATGCTTAGTATACAAACATACACACGCACACACACACACACACGCACACGCGCGCGCACAAGCGCTCGCACGCTCGTACACACACACACACACACACACACACACACACACACACACACACACACACACACACACACTTACACGATTACAACAAACATTGCCACCAATCCTAATTTAACACAAACACACACACACACACACACACACACACACACACACACACACACACACATTTACACGATTACAACAAACATGGCCACCAATCCTAGTTTAAGAGTGACAAGTGTCACACAACAAATAGGGTGAGTTACACCACTGATGACCCATTAGGGTAATCCAAAAGGACCAAAATTCCCTTACTAATCCAAATTACACAAAATACCCTTGGTCAATTCAGACTCATAACAAATCTGTCTGAACTCTGATTTTGGCATGCCACTTGTCTATGAGACCTACGCAATGACACTCACGAAAAGTAAAAAATTCTTCGATCAAAAAGTCAACTTTTCACCACGCAAACCAAGGGTAAAAATGTCAATTTCCTTTTTAATTTCTCATAATTACCTTATTCGAATTTCCGGGTCGTTACATACAATTAGTACGAATCCAAACAATATAAGAAACTAAAACTCCAATCCAAATAATACATGTACATGGCAAATAACATGAAATTGAAAAGAAGGAATAAAAAAATGAATCACGAAGAAGACCTCAAGGGAACGCTGAGTCTTGTTTATTGTTGACAAAATCGTAATCCAGTCTTCGAAGCAAAGGAAACATAAAACCAACAGTAAAATGATATCAATAAGCCGCCAAATTTAACAAAAATGTAAGAACAGAAATAGAGCCTCACTTGCAAAATTTCTTCAAATGTCAACACCTTGGTTGTCAATACCTCCGAGAAATCAAGATGTAAAAAGAACACATAAAGCCAATATTAACAACAATTTCAAATGTTGAAAATAAAAGATTAAGAGAAGGCGATAAGAACAAAGAAATAAATGAGTGAAATAACAGAGAAATGAAGATTAAACAAATCAAGAACCGAGAAATGAAATAGCAAAATTGATTATAATCCAATCTTAAAATAGCATTTTTTGCTTATAACTATAATGTTTGCTTATGATTTTGCTGAAATTGACACTTGGAAGAGAGTCGCTTGAGAGAATTAAAAGAAGGGTTGGAAGGTTTTGCAAGCTCCAAACATAAAAAACCAAACACATTACGCCACAAAACCTTAAGGAACCACCGCCTCAACCTCCATCCGCCGTTCCAAAACTCAACCCTAGCAAAGAGCTTTAAATTGAAGCTCACGGTTCTGCGTCCCCTGTCTACATCCATCTCACTTGCTTCACATTGATGTAGAGCAAAGCCTGATAGGATTTCAGGCGAGAAAATCTAGTGTTGAGTTAGTTTCAGGCAAGAAAAGCACAAAACAATTTCAGTCTAAAAAAGCATGAAAGGATTTCAACAGAGAAAAACACGAGAGCAAATCTAGGGTTAAGTTATTTTCAGGCGTCCATAGCGGTAACGATTTTCCTTCGAAACACTTTTCCTAATACATGTGCGGATTGAACAACCTCAACATTTTATATCTTTATTTTTTTAATGATGAACAGTGGAGAACGTGTTTTGGCATTTCAATTGTTGCTATCATGTTTTGGGAAATTTTTATTTCCCTCCTCACCAATAGACCTCAATAGACAACTCTAAATCAAAAAGTGTTGTTTATTAGTTCCAAATATTTAAGAAAAGGCATTTAACACTTTTATGTGACCATAGATGACAGTTTAAACCAAAACTGTCACCTCTTAGAATAAGATGACAGTTTTAATCTAAAATGTCATATAAGTAGTGTCATATATTACTAAAAATGGCATAGTGGTGTTATCTTTGTTTTTCTTCAGGTTTTTTTTTTATGGATCATCATGCTTAGTATTTTGAATTCTTGAACTTGTGCCTAATTATGTTGAATCTGATTTGAATTAAAAAAAATTCGAACTTACTTTCGCTTTACGCCTCACCCTTCCTAAGCGATCAACTACACGTCTTGGCTTCATGACGTGAGTCCTCGCGACTACGTGTCAACCAACATTCCTTAACCACGGATTTCCCTGGAATATTTGGGTTGGGGTATGTCAATATATATATATATATATATAGACACACACACATATGATAGCAATAACAGAGATTAACAATTAAATTTAGAAATTTAAAATAGTATTGCAAAGAAACTTAATTTTTGAGATAACAAACTACATCAACAAAGCATAAATTATATAGTTAAAATATACCGCAAGACTAGGAAATTAAGACCAAACTAAGATTCGGAATAAATAGAATTATTAATGCGGAAAGATGGTAGACCTACAAAGTTTCTGCACGTTTTGATAAAACCCCAGTTAAGGTTGATAAATAAGCGTCTGCTTAAGTCCAGAATTGTCTGGTAAAATCCTCTCAACCATATTCAATCTTCACCTTTTTTTCTTCTTGTTAAAATTAGTATACGAGGATTCCTTGACTATCTCAACTAGAATTTCCTTTGATATGAGACAATGCTATTTAGATGACGACATAGTAGATGGCTATATGAAGACATGAATCTGACATTGACCAGACGGCAATCAAGTCGAGCCTCTATCATAGCTTCTCTAGCCCGTTGATTGGACTGGGTGAATTGATAACCATTGTATGGAATGGACATCAAACCACGTTCTTGTACTACTGCTCGAAATTGGCCTATTTTCCCTAATGAACATCCATATATGCGAGTTTTCTTATGAGGAGACATTACTTCATTGAAGTCACTACCACAACCAAAGACCATTAATAGTGGAATAGAAATGTGTAACAACTCCCAAGAATTGTGCCTTAGATATGGAATCAGAATTAGATGAAATGGAGTTGTGCACCATTTTTGAGTCGGGACACAGTTGCAGGAAATCGGGTCGATCAGGCTAGAGATTAGGGGTGCTAGGTGCGGGCAGCGCGTGGGGCTCGTGAAGTCCAGTCGCAAGCCGTCCACTGATGTGTGGCGACATGTCGAGACGAATCTTCGACTTTAGTCAACATGAAGTTTTACCCTTTTTATGTTACAGACCCAGTAGTATAATTTTTGAGTCAAGTGCACCTTGTTTAGAGGTATTTCTATATGTACAAAGTGATGACATGTCAAAGTAGACTACAGACAGACCTCCTAGGACTTCAAGAGTTTGTTTATAGATTCCTTATGTGATTGAGACATCGGATTATGGCTCAGTTAGAGTCGAGATGTCGAATACACTATTTTTCAAGGTCAGTGGATTGATATGGACGGTGACCACAAAAGGAAGAAATATAATTATTTTGTATATCAAGATGAGGTTATCGAGAGGGTTAGCATTCACCCCTTATCTGACAAGTCTTTGATTTCATGTCTTAAAGTCCTAAGGGTATTTCTGTTACATTAATTGAGCTGTTAGACATGAGCAGGATGTAAGGACTTATCTCGAACCTCGTGATTAACAAAAATTAATTAAGGATTAAGTAAGGATTAATTGGGATTAATCGAGGATTATCGGACGATCGGAGTAAAAAATACAATTTTGCCCCTAAAAAGGGATAAAAAAAGTTTACTTTTGATCCGAGAAGTCCAACGCATATGGACCGAGATTTATTATGTAGATCGAGACAATACGAGACCATAGACAGACGGCACGTCGAAATTGGATATCGTACGAGAAAGTTACAAGTCATCGATGATTTTAGGAACTATTCATGGTTGCACGAATTACGAGAAGTTGACTTTTTGTGTTTGAACAATGAGGCCAAAATATCTGTGGGGACCAATAGATGAGTGACAAGTGACAAGTGTCACTCATCCATTGATCCACACACACACATACATGCATCTCATCTCCCTTTTCCCATTATGTTCATCCAAACTCGAAAACCCATTCCCTTCCCCATTCTCATTTCGATTTGAGGCGACAAAGAGACTGAGAGGATGAGTGAGATGCTGCGATGATGGTGGTGAGAGACTGAGACGTCGTGAGGTGGCTGGAAAATCGAAGGAAAATTGGATTTTTGTTTTTGGACGTTTGGGATTGATTCTGATGACTGGGTTGTGTTTTCTGAGGTTGGATGAGTGGATAAGATCGAAAATCAAAGGAAAATGGGGGCTAGACTGACCGGGGTTCGAATTCAATGTCTGGTCGTGGAAGATCGATTTCGATCAGGTACTATCAAGCTCTGTTTCGTGTTTTTAAGGTCATAGGGTTGTTCCTAGGAGTGAGATGAGCAATTTGATTGAAGAATGGCAGAGTTTGGTGGCCGGATGATGAAGAATCGATCGGGTCAGGGTCGCGGGTCAAATGACCGGTTCTAGTGATTCGGGTCGACCCTCTAGAGGTTGACAATGATGATGTGACAAGCCACGTCATCAAGTCAAACCACGTGGCAGGGGATGGTCAGTGCCATGTGGATGGGTTGTTAGGTGCTGTTAGGCTAGGTGGCAGCTGACGTGACAGGTCCACGTCAACATTTTCAGACTACGTGGGCTAGTGGGATGGTGCCACATGGCAGTATGTCAGAGGATGTCAGATGACGTGGCAACTAATGTGGTAGGTCCACGTCAACAATGTCAGACCACGTGGACTAGGGGGATGGTGCTACATGGCAGGGTGTCAGTGATTTGTTAGAGGTGACAGTCACATGTGGCACCAATCAGGGTGTGCCACGTGGTAGGTTTTCAGATTGTCAGTTGTTAGAGTTGTCAGGCTGACGTTAGTGTTGACTAGCTTGACGTAAGCGTGGACCGCTGTTGACCATCGTTGACCTGGGCGTGTGAACTTTGACTGGCACGTAAGGGTGCGTGGACACGAATTTTGAGCTCAAACCGATCTTGTTGTAAAAGTTTTGAGTCGATCAAAGGTCATTTGATAGCTCATTTAGCAGTTTTTAGCATCAGGAAGCTTGTTCGGGACGCATTCTCGGTTCCGAGATAGTTAGGGGTTTTTGATATGAACTTTTATATGTTGATAATAACATTCGGGTATGGTTTGGACAGGCCCGGACATCTCAGAGACTGTGGACTAGCTTCGGATTGGCTTACGACATGGGTTTTGGAGCGCGCAGCGTGGACCGTCTGTGAGTGGACTTTGATTTCTAAATGATGCATGCATATATATATATATATATATATGTATGTTTTAATGATTTCTGAATATGGTTTGAAATGCCCGGTTTATTTATAGTTTTGAATGAAGTATTTCATGATGATTTATATGTTGGTTGGGTCATGATTTGAATGATGTTTTTAATTATCGATTCTCAATGATTTCACGGAGATGCATGAAATCGAGGATTTGATTTAGATGATTTCACGGGGATGCGTGAAATCGGTATTTCGGGCTTGAGACCCAGTTAATTTAAGGTTTGACGTAGAGTATAGTCAAACGGGAAATTGAACAGCGATTTGAGTAATAAAATGATTTTCGGATTTGAAAATAATATCGGGCTTGTGACCCTATTGGAAAAATATTGGACTCCAGGAGTAAGTCCATGTGTATTGAAAACCATGTTTCGGACCAAGGGCCCTATTATGATGATTTTTCAGATTGATTTTAGGGAGCAGACCCTATGAGATTGATTTAGGGCGGAGACCCTACGAGATTGATTGTGGGCTGAGTCCCTATGCGATTTGATTTGACAGGATTCAATGAATCCTGGATTTATGAAACGTTTTAAATGAGACCATTCTCTATGATGTGATGATAGTCTCCGAACGTCGACCATCCTGTGGGATGTGTGATGTTAGAGAGGTCACAAGGACACTGCCTGCAGGAGTGTCAGGGATGGACATTTTGCAGACGCCGACCATCCTGTGTGATGTGTGATCATGTAGATGTCATCGCTCAGACGTCAACCATCATGTGTGATGTGTGATCCTAAGTTAGAACACCTACACGTCGAGCCATGGGCTCCAGAGTCAGGTGTATATTCGGATGTGTAATCCCGAGTCACACGCGTAGCGCTGAAATCGTGGATGATATGAGATAAAGAGGATTGATTTATGTTTCATGAGACTCCGGATGTGAGTCTATGGTTTAGGTAGAGTCCCTGTTGAGATTGTGTTAGGTTGATCCATGTGTATTAGATTTGGGTTGAGACCTATGTGTATTGGATTTGGGCTGAGACCCACATGATTTGATTTTGGGCTGAGACCCTAGTGAGGAAATGGTTTCGATTGAGAAGTACTT
Source organism: Prinsepia uniflora (assembly GCA_032719365.1). Taxonomy (NCBI): domain Eukaryota; kingdom Viridiplantae; phylum Streptophyta; class Magnoliopsida; order Rosales; family Rosaceae; genus Prinsepia; species Prinsepia uniflora. The sequence continues at coordinate 20,232,833 of CM064863.1, forward strand.
TTCAATGTGTTTTTTCTTTGAAAAGCAACATGTCTTGCTTTTAAGAAAGTATTTAAAAATATTGTTCTCTGATATGCATGCATGTATTTTAAATGAAGCGTATAACGTCATTTTCGGAAATATTTTTTCAACTATTATTTTAAACAAATTTCTTTTTTACAGATGATAAATCATTATTTTAAAAACGAGCCGTTAAAAATTAGTCTTAAAAATTAGTAGTTAAATTAGCCGTTATAAGAAAATTATATTATTATATATTCAAATTTGAAAAAAAAATTTAATATTCAAAATTAGTCAAATATAGAGAGTCTGATATTAGTAGTTATAAAAATGAGCTAGTGATTAAAAACTTTTATGTCATGTAAAATTAAATTTATTCAAAAACTACTTGTACCAACACTTTAAGACACGATTCTTAAAACATGGAAGCTTTTGTCTAAGTCCGACAATGGCTTTTCTTGGTCCTTATTCAATGCTCAATCCTCAATTCAAATTGTATCCAATTTGGCTTCTATTTGTCTGCGTATCTTGGTCTAAAGTCATCTCTAGCGTTGTTTTAAAATTAGACTAAAAAGTAAAATTAGGAATTTTGGATTAAATATGATCACCTCCAACAAGTGCCAAATTATGGTTACTTGGATTAAAGGTCCAGCCAAATATACCTGGTCCTTTGGGATGTCCTAAATGGTGGATCTCAGTACTTTGCTTTCTCGCTCAGTTTTGATGCTCAAATCACATGCATTTTTTTTTGAAAATGAGATAAATCAAATTTTTTTTCCATCTTCATCTTCAAGGATCACGAGATTACTATTCAAATATTTTTCTATGTTTAAATAATTAATAAAAAATTCATTTAAGTTTAAATACTTAATCAGTTTAAATATTACTATTCAAATTTTGTAAAATTTATAATTTATTTATTACAAGAAAAGATATATTAAACAACAAAATAAATATAAACATAAAACTATAAAAATACAAACATAAAACTAAAAAAAGTTACAAACATCCAAAATAAATAATAAAAATCTAAATTTGACAAGCTGACATGAGGCAAAAAGAATCTCATACAAATTTGGTCATATATTCGAAAATTAGTTAAAATGTAAATTTAATTCATTTATTACTTTATTAAACTAAAAAATGTATTAAAAATTATTAAATATTAAATAAAATATAGCATAATTTAGAAATGGTAAAATATAATTTTATATTCTTTATTAAAAATTAATATTTAATGTCATAGTTTTTTACAGCCTATTATTAGAAATGGCCTAACAGTCTTACCTAGAGGATGAATAAAACAATTGATATAATATTATATAATTACGGTTCGCCAACTGCCCTTCTTGAAGAAATCCCAAACACCAATTATCAAGTTTGACTGGTAGATTATGATACTAAATCATTGTGAATATATTCTAGAATTTGCCATAAAAATACAATAAACATGTCTCTGGGAGAAAGTTTGATATTTTATTATTTTGCTTGAACATCAGTTCAAAGCCTGTAAGGAATCAGCCAAATGAAAGGTAGAAGGCTTTTAAATTTTCTCTCTGTCTTTGTCTGCCCACTGGCCCCACACACCCACCAGGTCCTGGCTTCAGTTCACGATGACCTTATAGCTAATGGACTTGGCTGTAACCATCTATAGTGGGAATACTATTCCATGGGGACCAAAATCAAAGACGCTCAATCAATTAGCTCATCAAACACACTTAGTTACTTCAAATATGGACCCACGCATTCATGATAATCACTTTCAAAAATGGTGGCTGTTTAATTCGCCTAAGTATTTGAAGAAGGGAAAAATTCCTTTGTTTAAAATGTTTAGGTAGATTTGCATGTACATCTTTATACATATTTAATTATATAAATTTTTATATATAGATTTAATTATATAAATTATTTTATTTATTAAATACTTAATTAATAATATAAGTATTAAGTAAAATAAAGATAATAAATTAAAAAATATAGAATATTGTATAATAAAATTAATAAAAAAGCTTACATTGTTAACGTTTATGATTTTTAACTCAATTTATTTATCTAAATAATTAATTTTTATTCTGAAATTATTTGATAATATTCATTATACTATTAATTTGTTAAATTTTGTTTTTTTTTAAAAAAAAATCAAATAGTTACCCGCTTAAACTCTGCCTAATCATTTAGACGCTAGACTCTCATTAACCGTTTTAAGAGCATTTAGTGCTGTTTTGAACCATGACGAAAATAGATATATCTCTGGGCACTGACGGCTGAGCCGCTGATTCATTGTCTGAAGCATCGGATCTCATGCGCTACGTACGCGTCTGTCTAACTACACGCTATAGAAGTCAAATGTAGCGCATGTATATATGAGCATGCATCGCCTCCCATGAAGTTACTAGTTAACGTAATTGATGCATATATATTTGTGTATACTAGTGCCATGGCGCGCAGCAGATGAACTTGTGCAGTGTGCACCTTCCATTCTTCAGTGAATCAGCTAAGAAATATCACCATCTGAATAAGACAACTCATATGATCATCATTCACATCAGCTCGTATGTAATTGACTAGTAACAGTGGTTCCGTTTCAACCATAATAAATCCTATATCCCTCTGGATAAAAAAAAAAAAAAAAATCCTATATCCCTATAAGCATTACGTACCCTACATTTCCTCAGCATTAAATAATAACACAACTTTCTATTTTACGCTTCTAAATAACCAAGTTACCCTTAACAAATATGAAGCATTGAAGCACCCACTAATTGATTAATTGAATACCCTCTTTCTCCTATATCACCTATCTCAGAAACAGGGCTGGCCCCAAGATATAAGGGGTTCAAAGTAATCCTTCACATTTAGACTTCATTATTCTTCTAACTCTCAAAATATCCCTTATATATATTTATATAGGGAAATCAAAATTAAAAAAAGAAATAATTACCAGATAATATAATCAAATAAGTATTCAAAGTTCTTAATTGAAAATTTTGAAAAGAATATATGTACTTAATATATATATATATAAGGAAGCTAGGTTATTTTTTAATAAAAATAAATTAAAGCAGTTATTTAGTTTGAGTTAGGAAAAATTATTAGGATTTATTTAAGAAAAATTATTAGAGTTGATTTAGAAAAACAGAATACAAAAGAAAAAGAAAAAGAAAAAAAAATAATGCATTAGCCTCTCAAGGTTCGAACTCAAGGCCTCTTGCAAGGAATAAAACCATAGTAACCAGCACACTCATCTGCAATGCTATAAATAATTTTGAATTAACGGAACTATATACAAAATTTACATAACATCTATATACATAAAATAAAAAATTTGAGGCTCCCTCAAGGTGGGGGCCCGAGGAGACCGCCTCATCCGGCTACCCTCAAAGCTAGCCCTGATTAGAATCATAGTAAGATGCAACATTTATGTGATTATGTTTAGTGAATGTAAGATCTTTTCCTAGCATTGACTTCAAGCACCATAAAATTCAAAACTGAATTCATATGGACTTCACCTAAGATTATGCACAAAACGACTTACAACACTAGCTACATAAGCGATATAAGAACGAGTGTGTGATAAACGAATCAAACGATCAATTAGTCTCTGATTTATGCCCTTCTTAACAAGAACTTGATCGGGAAGTTTTTCTAGGCCATGATTTAGCTCAATAAGTGTATCAATGGGCAGAAAACCAAGCATACATATTTCCTTCAATGCGTCAAGAACTTATTTTTGCCGAGACAAACACATCCCTTTCTTACAAATTTTACTTTAGGCCACCAAGCTCCTGTTAGCAAGTGATGAAGTTGAGTGTGTTGGTTGCATTAAGTTAGTTAGTTAGTTATTGTAACCATAAAACAGAATTGTTAAGTTACTACATATGTGCTTAGCTATTGCGCTTTAGTAGTTGTAACTAAATATTTAGATAGATTAATATAATTAATATATAAAGCGAATAGTCATAAGAGCACCTTAACGGTGTGGGTTTTGTACAATTCATATTCTCTCTCTTCCTTTTGTACTGTTTCTAGACCCCATTGAAGCTTCTCTTCTTGATTTCTTCTACCTAAGTTCATAGAGTTCTAGTACCGTGAATCCTTGCATGGTATCAAAGCTTCTATAGGGATGTGCTATGCTCTCGTCTGACACGAAGTATTAGACAAGGGATAATACAAATATCAGCCCGTTCGGGACTTCCAGAGTACGCCAGGATCAGTAGAGGAGTGTGATGTCTCGATCTCCGCCACAGCGTGCATCCACGATCAACCTTAAGGGCATTAAAAACCATTAAAAGCTGTGAGTGAAAAAAAAAATCAATAATTTAATAAAGCACATTTCACAAAAAGATATTTATGTCATTCACTAAAAAGAATGCATGCATTCGAAAACCAGTAATCAAACCATTTACTTTAATTAAATCATTAGGGTCTTAGCCCAACATCATAAATCCTACCATGTGGGAACTCAGCCCATAACCAAGTATATGGGAACTCAGCCCAAAACCAATCATGTGGGAACTCAGCCCATAACCAATCAATATTAAATAACCAGTTTATGAAATACAATGTAACCAATCCTCGGCATCCCAGATGCTGAATCAATACTATTGTCATCGTTTTCCAAGCTACGTGTGCTACTCAGGGTCTTAATCCCGAGTCTCCCCGGATCCACCCAAGTCAATGACCCGCAGATCAATAACCCTCCCTGAAGGTTATCATTCATAATTGCATTCCTGATCATGAACTGCGCCTCGGGGAATGCTCCTCTTAGGTAGTTCGCCATGATTACTCCGGGTTACATCAAGACGTCCGGAGGAGACAATCCATACATAAGGATGGTATATGGAAAACATGTTATAAATCATCTCAAAACCTTTCAAAGGGCTATGCAAGGGATTTCCATAAAACCATCGTAAATCCACAAATAGGTCTCGTGCCCGAAGTATAACTTTCATAAATCATTTCCACAAATTCAATTTCTAAATTTAAGGGACTCTGCCTGAAATTCCATTTCATAAACCAACTGGGCCTCAAGCCCGATAGTATAACCAAATGAGTCTTCGGCCCGATGCCTCACTAAATCAAATGGACATCAAGTCTGATAGTTTACAAATCAAATGGGTCTCATGCCCAGTTCCATATTTCCAAATCCGAAATCATACCATTGAACCATAATTGGAAACACAAGCAAGTTCAACGTTCTATAAAACCATAAATCTCGAAATACGTGCAAATACATGAATACTTAATATCACAATCAAATCCATCATAAATCACATATTTAAAAAATATAAAATAGTTATGCATGCATCATATTTAGAAACCAATGTCCACTCACAGACCGTCCTAACTGCTGCCTCGATACACGTGTCATGAGCTTTTCGGGGCTAAATCACCATCACCGGAACAACCGGACCTATCCAAATCACACTCAAAGGTCACTAACCATCTATACAAATTCATAAGATAAAACCCTAAAATTCCCGAAAAAGTCAACGTGCCCCAGACATGTTTCTCGAGGTGAAAACCCTCAATTTAACTAACCTAACGATCTCTGATCGACCCGAAACCACCACCATTGGATCTGGATCGTCTAAACCTTTAAAATGACACTGGGCCCACCTCGAAATTCGAGCCCACATGCCCCCACTCGCCTAGTCAACCCAAAATCCAATGCTAAAAAGTTAACCTTAAAAAGTCAACGCTGACGTTATGCTGACGTCATCACTGACAACTCTGACAGTGCCACGTGTCGAGTTCCTATTGGTTATTGTCTGATATGTCAGTCTGACATTTTCCAACTTGACATGATGACGTCACCCTGATGACGTCATCCCTGTCCTTAGTTGGGTCTTGCAACCGGGTCGTGCAGACCCGCGACCTGAGCCGGTCGGTTCTCCACCGTCTGACCACCAAACTCCTCCTAGTTTCTTTCTACAGCTTCGTCTCGTCCTTCCTAAGAGATCCATCAACCCAGAAATCTAAGAAACTTGCTCGAAATTACCTTCCCGGTCGATGAACAGTGACGACCCTTGCAACCCCATTCTGCAGTCGACTCCGGCCTCCTCCATCCTCAATTTTGATCTCCAGACATCCATACAACCACCAGGGATACATTCCAATTGTTAGAATCGATCAACAAGCCCCAAAAACCGATATTCAAATTTTGAACCTAAGCTCACCATTTTGGTTTCCAGCCGCCTCAGGCCACCAAACATCTTGAAACCAGTCCCAACCAGGTCACCTTGATCCTTAGAACATAACCCAATCAACCAGAATGATCAACACACATCAAAACGAAGAGTTCCATTTTTGGGGTCAAAATGGGTTACGGGTTCTTACCTCCGTCGTGGGTCCCCGCCGTGCTCCGTTGTCCTATCAGTCCCTCGTCCGTTCTCAGTCTTTCTATCTCGTTCAATCACTCAGTCTCTTAGTCTCTCACATGAACACAGAGGAAGATAGGGTAGTGGGGTGGTGAGTGCATGTGTGTTTGTTTACGAAGAAAAAAGATGGTGATGCACGGAAAAGGGAAGAGAGATGTGAGGAAAAATAAAATTATATTTTAATAAAAATTTACCCAATCAAAACCAGATCCCTTTTTTAAGGAAAGTGACCAATTGGATGAGTAACACTAATTAAATCAACCAGCCATAGTTAAGTATTATTTAACTTGAATCCCGAGACACTAATTAAATCAATTTCGATCCTGTGACCATAACTTTCCCGTTCTACGTCCGATTTCGACGTGCCGCCTATCTATGAACTCATGACGTCCCGATCTACGTCACTGTAATCGGTCCTCGTATGTTTGACTCTCTGGGTGAAAAGTCAACATTTTGCCCAATTTTAGGCACAAAACGATCATTTTACACTGTCCGTCCGAATTCTCCCCACTAATTCTCGATTAGTCACTTTAATCCATAATTAATTAATATTTAATACTGATATTCGGGACGGGTCGTTACATAAATCTTTCTTGGTCGATCTTAACACAAAGGCTTCACCTAGGTTGTGATAAGGACATCTAGAGTCCATCTGGGCATATGGAAAATACCCTAGGCACAAGAAACTAGTCGAAACAAGCCTAGGCCCTTGAACGAACCCGAATTTGGCCTTGATTTAGGTCTTTTTGAAATGTCCTTTGAATTGGGCCCTGATGGTGCACTTGGAAAGAGTGCTGAAATTATGTGTCAAGCTCACCAGGAATGTTGAATTAGTATTCTGGTATTGGGTCGTGGAACTTCACTTCATCACTTAAATTCATTCCCAAAATTAGTTAAACTCACTTACAGATGATTTCATTCTTATGTTTTCCTGTCATCACTTGAGAGCAGTGGAACGATGTTCCTACATCATTGAAAACTTTCTTACCATTCTTATTTATAAGGACCACAACTTGGATGGATTGTGAGTAGATCGAATTAGTATTTGAGAATTGAGTTCTTAGTAATTAACTGGAGAGTTATGCAAACCTTAAGGTTACAAATTAGAAGGATTTTTACTGTGAATGGGATTGAAGGAAGTTGTCAGTATCTTTACTTTGTTAATCATCACTAGGTTGAGAGATAAGTAATGTTCTTTTGTTACGCCTTCCGAGAGCTAAGGTGTTTTTTCAAGTTGTGATTGGTGAAAGTTCATACCAGATTAGGACTCAAGGATTGGAGAATCATTGAGTTAAAATGACCACATGTAAAATCCGAAGAACTAACAAGTTAGTTGCATTCTTTCATCTTGTTAGTTGGTAACTTAACGAACTTACTCGTCCTTATTCCTAGTTTGGGTACTAATACAAATCTAGCACAGTGGGTGCTTTGAGTCACCATTCGAACCTTGAAGCCTGGGAGAAATTAATTTTTCAATTTTCTGTTGTGCGACATAGACCGGTATCTAAGGGAACCAGTTTGTAGATTGCTATTAGTTGTTTAAGTTAGAAAGAATCCGAAGTGACCTTATGTGACGGGTTAGTCATTACAATCACAAGGAGCTTGTAAGTTACTAGGAAGATTACTTGGTACATCTTAAGTTCGAGTGTTTGGGATCCTTGAGCTTAATGTTAGTAACTGCTACCTTAGTGCCACATTTAGATTGGTTAGATGAGAAATGGAGAAACAATGACACGTGTTACTTTACTAGATAGTGGGGAACACTGAGGACTTGTTTGTCATTTACCCTACTTAAATTTTTTCTAGTGAATGAGAATTTACTTTCGAAGGTTCATTGTTTCGAGGCAGACTTTCCATTACCCGAGGAAACCTTGAGTGACATTCAGAAAACTATTCAGGAAGATTCTGATTCTTTGAATTACTTGAGAGAGAGAGAGAGAGACAAAGATACACAGAGAGAGAGAGAGAGAGAGAGAGAGAGAGAGAGAGAGAAAGAAAGAGAGAGAAAAAGATAGAGATATATATAGAGAAAAAAAAAGAGAGGAAGAGAAAAAGGAGAGAGAGTGAGTGAGTGAGTGAACCGTTGGACTAGTGAGGAAGTTGAGTTTATGCTACTGAGGACACAAGAGATCTTTGAGGGAAAACTATTTAAAGGAAGTACCTTGAACAACGTTGAGCAAATTTCGGGATGAAATTTCTTTAAGGTGAGTAGATTATTACAACCAGTCTCGTAAATGGAAAATTAGAATTTTCTTATTTACCAAAGTACCCTTGTGGTCCCTGGAACCTCGGGCCTTTTTTGTTGAGTGTGTGTTATTTTAGGGCAATATTTGAGACTCTAACTAAAGTCCATGCCTTGGTTTAAAGCCCAAAAGACTTGAGGCCTAAGACTTAGCCTATATTGTGCCCAAAACCCAAAACAATTACTATGTGGAGGCCCAAACCAACTCTCTACTTCAAGCGTTCATCACATGCTCATTTGTTATCACTCTCTCAACCTCGTAAAGTGCTCATTGTCTTCTCACAACTGAGAGCACCCAACCTCGAAGGCTTCATGCCGTGAACGAAGACACACACCACCACGCACGATTGTGCCTAGTAGTTGCACAACTTGTGGATTGAATGGGTAGAGCTCGTGGCCGCTCACCTCTTCTTTTACATTTCCTTCTTTGCTATCGATGAACCAACGAACCCATAACCCTCAAGCGTCAAACCAGAAACTTCAGCCTCTGCCTATCACGATCGCCTCTTCCTCGTTAGACTTTTGGACTAGGGCAGGTGCCACGGCGGCCTTCGTGAATTGAATGGCAGAGTATGACCCACTTACGACCAATCCTCATCCCAAAAATTTGAGAACATATGAGGATCGACGATAAAGGTCATCACCAAAAGTAGGAGGACCACCATCTTCCCAGTATTGTTACGACCAAAGAAGGGTTGGATCGACTTGGAGCTCGTGCTAGCCTGATTGTAAGGTGATTTCGACTCCCCAACCAGTCTATAAGTGGATCCCTTTCTCAAACTTGATTTTTATAGCAATATTTTACTTGCACAATTTACGATTCTTACTTTTATAATACTTTTTCGAGCATGCTTTGAATGGTAAATTCATGATATTTCTTCGATCTTATCTTGGTTAGTTATTTTTTGGTACTTTCTCGAGCATGCTAGATTGGATATTATTTTAGGGTTTTTCCTCAAGTATGATTGAAAGAATAAATTAATTATTGCCTTAGCTTGTTAATTAGCTTCTTAATGGTGTTGATTGCATAGTAGTCCGAGGAAAATTATTTTAGATAGTGTTTATTGAACCACATAAGTGTCATCGATATCTTAGTATCCATCAGAGTGTCCACATACCAACCTCCACATGATTGTCCATCCGGGTTTCTTGTAATACTAGTTAAAAGCACCAGTTTGTCCCTGAGCTTTAGGGGACTTGAGATGATCGGTGCTTAGGATCCAACTTTCACGTGGTCGTGGTACACAAGCATTATAGATACCCAGTCTGGCATGCACGTATGCCTTGAGCAACCCGGGAGCATTAGATTACGATTCATGCATGATTTGTTCGGAATTCAGGAGGTTAGTGTGATATATGATTATTTTATTATTTTATTGATTTTCATGTTACTTACAAGTTAAAGGTTTGATCATGAGTTTTGTACAAAACTAAAGGGTTAAAGTCTATTTTACAATAACTGGTTTTAAGAGAAAATAATTTCTGGGTTCACTCACCCTCCTATTTTTGTACCCCGCAGGTTCCAGTGTTACTTCGTGTACTTCAAGAAGGTTTCAATAGCTGCTCTGGCATCCATGCTTGTGGTTTTGGACTCACAATGGAAATCAGAATAACTCAGGTAGTTACTTGAACTGTATGATCATTAATAGTGAACTATGCTCTATGCTTCCACTATCGCGGTGAAATTTGTTTCATACGACCTTCTCAAATGTAACGTTTCAACTAATTGGCTTTTTTGTCATTTGGACGTCACCATCCTAATGTTGGTCAGCATTCCTCGATCTTGGCATCCTAGTGGACTTTCCGGATCAAGGTGTGTTAGCTCATCTGTCATATGTTGTAGTTTTCACATTAACACATGGAGCGCCCATGTATTTTTATTTTCTTTAGTTCCTTGTTAACCTACTAAGGCCACAAATCCTTTATGCATCATGTTATTGACCCTGATGTTCACAATTAGGTTCTTGTTGGACCTCGTGTCTATGCTTGTAATTTGTTGATGTTTTAGAATAAAACATCCCTTTTAACAAAATAAAAAAATTATTAGGTAAACAATAATCATGAAAATTAACTTTATTAATATTCTAATTCTACACAGTTAATAACTTATCAAAAAGAATATTATTTACTTGTTCGATTAACCATTTTTTAAAGAATATACTTCTTTGAGTAATTAGCAAACGTGATCTTAAAGTAGACTTTTTGTAAATAACAAAAAAAATTATCTACCAACTCAAATTCAAATCTAAAATTTGGAATGGTTCTCCTTCACAGTTTATTAGTTTAAGATATGGTACTTTTTGGCCAGTACGTCATAAGTTTAAGGCTTTAAGGCATGGAACGTGCTGCTTAGTAAACGCCTTTGCTGAAAATATCATTTCCTTGATCTGAATATATTGTCTAGGAATCATTAATTATAGTATTGTTCCTTGAAAATTAAGAAAAACTATATAAAGGAGCAACGTGCATTTCTACTCACTATGATGAGCATTTTTTTGCTTGCCACTTCATTCTTAAGGTGATATGTGTATTTTAAAGTAAATATAGTTAACACTAAATCATTATAATTTAATAAGGAGAGATAATAACAATTAAAATTAATAATGGGATTTCAAAATTGGACTCTTCTAATCCATTACCTTGGAGTGTCCTTAATCATTTCCAAACATGGTTTCACAGATTGTGCCCCCTTTTTGGAACAAGTTGAGTTTCATATTGGTGGGTGGGAACATCGCAAGCTCTTCTTTGATAGGGGGCTTTGTTTCCTTTGGTCTGAAAAGGTGTCTACTGGTTACCATGAGAAGGTTTCTTGGAGGTAGTTTGTGCTCTTCTCGAGAACCGGGGGTTTAGGTTTGTGGACTCTCCACCTTTGGAACCTAGCCCTTATGGCTCGACACATTTGAAGACTTGTGAGGTTGGATAATAAAGTTTGTGGGTTAAGTGGATTCATGCTTATTGTACACATGTTGAGTACATTTGGTGCATCAAGCTATCGTCTATATTGTAACGACCCGTCCCGAAAGCCGGGATTAGATTAGTAGTTAATGACGGATTAGCGAAGATAATCGGTGATTAGTTGGATACTTTTGGACGGACGGTGCAAAATGACGATTTTGCCCTTGGAATGGGCAAAATGTTGACTTTTAGTTCGGACAGTCAAATGGACTTTGACCGATGACCGTGACGTAGTTCGGGACGTCACGAGTCCGTAGACAGGTGGCACGTCCGATTCCGACATCCGAGGAGGAATTTATGATGTTCGGAAGGTCGAAGGCATTTTTGTAATTAGGTTTAAAAGGGGCAATTCGTTGACTTTTTGCACGACAAATATTCTTCACGCAATTCGAGGACCGTTAGGTAGGTATTGATGTCCCGAGTACAACGATAGGCGGCACGCCGTCATCGGACGTCAGACGGTTAAGTTATGGGTCTAGAAAATGAAGGGTAAAATGGTAATTTCAACATTTAGAGGCAATTTGGTCTTTTAGCACATTGGGATTTGTGTGCAACCGGATAAGGACACCTGGGCAGAGGTAATTGGATATTTGTGAGAGCTGGACCACAGGTTGGAGGACACTTGGCCTATTCCTAAAGGCTTCTAGCCTAATCGGTCGTGCATTTTAAGTTTTAAACGTTTGGTTTAAATCGATCAACTGAGGAAACAGAGACAAAGTGATCAATTGGTTGTCCATCTTCTGTGTGAGAGTCTAGTGAGATCAAGTGGTGTTTGGGAGTGATTGATCAGAGTCGTGCTTGTGCCTTGTGTGTTTGTGTCTAAGGGAAAGACTGAGTGAAGAGGGGCGGTGAGAGGTGAGAAAATCCAGAAAACAGAGAAGACCCGTGAGTCCCCTGTTCGAATTCGAAGATAATAGAATCAAGTGAAGGACGCATAAGCCCAATTCATTGATCAAATGAAAATCTAGAGGTCACTAGGAGTCGATCCCGCCCAGTTTCGAGCCCTCTTATGGACGGTAAGTGGAAAGCTTGTGAATGGTACCTTTGAATTCGAAAATGGTAAGGTGTAATTTAGTGACAATTGATTCAATTGGTTCTTTAGGTAAGGTTTTGGACGATACAAGAAAGCAAATGGAAGTGGAATGAAGGACAATACTGGCTGGAACCATGGAAACAAAGAGGAGTATTTTTTAAGGAAGGAAACTCAATCGGGAAGGTACGGTTCAGGACCTAAATTCGCGATTTTGTTATCTAGATCACTTGTAGAATGTAGGACGAAGCATTTGGGATTAAAGCGAGTTAAAAACCTGGAAAAATGGACGAGAACCGCCTGCGCTGGCTTAGACCGGTCCAGACCGGGTCTGTCCAAAGGTTGAAGATGAACAGTAGCCATGTGTGAGGTCCACGCGCAGCCCCTTTGGGCGGCATATGTGGGCACGTGGCATGCCTTTTGAGGATGGTTCCAACACGACTTTTAAATTATTCGATGTAACGAACATTTTGGCTCTGGTTTCGAGTCAATCAGACATCGTCTCAATAGTTTTTGGGATGATCGAAGGTTTTAGGGCTGGTTTAAAAATAGTTAAAAATTTGGAAAAATTACGGGGCTTTAGTATGAGTATTATGAGGTAGTTAGTGACCTTTTTAAGGGATTTGAACAGGTTCAGGAAAGCCGGTGATAGTGGATAGGCCGGGAACGGCGTATGTGCACGCTTATCGAGGCGACGACTCTATGGTCTGTGAGTTGACTTTGCTTTCTAACTCTTGATGCATGAATATATGTTTTTACATGTTTTCATACGTGATTCTATGATTTGAGTTATGATCTTGATGATTTACGATTTTGCACGGTTTTCGAGATATTTGAGGAATTGCACGTTTTACGAGATTTCGAATGATCTTGTGATTTGATCATGGTTTTAACGATTTGATTTTGGGATTTGAAATATGATTTTATTTCAAGGATTTGAAATGTATTTTGGAAAAGTGATTTCGGGCTTGGAGCCCTGTTCATGAGATTTCGGTTTTGAAACCGGATTTGGGTTCGGGATAGTGGTTCTGGATGCCGGCTTATGGAATCATTGTTGTGAATTCAGATAAGGATTTTCGATGGTTTTCACTGTTCCTTGAAAAATGGTTTTGGTTTTAAAGACCCAGAAAAAAAAAACCGCTGGATCTGGTTTTGAGTTTAAGGACTCGGTGATTGACGGGGGGAGGGCCCTGGATTGATATGTTTTGAGTTTAAAGACTCGGTATATGTTTGAGTTTAAAGACTCGGTGATTGTGATACCCCCCGAGGCCTGTGATTGTGTTTTGAGTTTAAAGACTCGTTAATATCCCGGGAAGGCCTGGTTATTGCACATGGTTTTGAGTTTAAAGACTCATGTGCACTTGAGATCCAGCAAACTAGCATGATTGATGTTTTCACTGGTTTTTCACTGGTTTTCCGATATTTTGGGCAGTGGCCTGGATGACATGGATTTGACGAGTTTTGGGACTGAGTTCCCGTATTTAAGATTAGATTTGTGTTTTGAGACAGAGGCCTGGATTTGAATAACGGATTTGATTCGGGTTTTCAAATGGTTTTGATATGATTGGTTTCATACCATGAATTAATAAGCATGCATTGGTTTTTTTTTACATGGAGGGTAAAAATGTGATTGTTTTATTGAACTGTTTTTGAACTTATTTTTTATTTTTGTCCACTCACAGTCTTTTCATGTTTTCGATACCCTCTAGGCTGCTGCGGTGCGGGCTGTTGGTCGATAGGGACAGAGACATCACACGTACGATCCATAGTAGATTCTATGCACTCTGGGAAGTCCGGTTTCTGTTGGACGGTCGAATCGAGAATCCCTTGTCCGACTTACGTGTCACATGGAGGTTGGACGTTGGTTTAACGTTCGTGTCATGTGTAAGTTAGATGGGAGCAGGATTTAACCCTTAATCTCGGAGGATTAGGGGTGGGTCCTGACATATATGCTCTTGGAATTGGAAAAAGTTTCTAAAACTAATAGGCTTGGTCTGTCCACTTATTCGTGCAGTTATTGGCAACAAGGCTAGTAGTTCCTTTTGGTGTGATAACTAGTTGGGGCCTAGCTCTCTTGTTGAGTTAGTAGGAGATAATATGGTGGCTAATTCTGGTTTTCAAAAGAATGCTAAATTAAGTGTGGATTTCTGAGGGAGTATAGTGTTGTTCGACCACTTTGAGTCCTATGTTGGGAGTCATCCACTTTGCTGCATCAAATTTTTCCATTCCCACTAACTCTTCTAGTTCCTTATTATGGACCATGGGTTCTTCAAGGTGGTATTCAGTGAATTCTATGTAGTCTATCCTTTCCCCTATAACTTCCTTAACTACGTAGGCGTCTTTGGTTTAGTTTAAGGGTCATATCTCGAGGGCTAGTTTTATTCTCTAGCTTGCTGCGAAAGAACAGATGTTGACTTTCGACTATATTAGATCCTATGTGAACCATCCTAATATCTCTTATGTTCTTTTTGGTCAGGCCATGGATTCTCATTCTCATCTCTTTTTTTTCAATGCAGATTTGTTGTTTCGTTTGGATGAATGTTCTTATTCGATGTGGCATATTCTGAAAACTTCCTCCTTGGCCTTCTTTTCTTCATCTTCTTGCTTCCCAGTGGCATGGGAATTCCCTTTGGGCCATCTATAACAAATTGAAACTTGCAACTTTAGTTAATGATATACAGAAGGAAAGGAATCCGAGAATGTTTGGTCATCCTTCAAAGTCCTCTGACATTGCGTTGTCTTTGGTGTGTAATTTGGTTAGAACTCGATTAAGTACCCTTACTTTCAAACATTCTCCCTCTAATGTTAGAGTGGCTCTGAATTAGAATAATTTGTTGTAGTTGTTGTATTGAATTTTTTGGGTCTTTGGGTTGTTTGTTTGCTCCGCCCCTTGTGGAGTCAGCCTGGTGATCTGCAGGTTTAGTTTCCGCTCTCTGCGTTTTTTTAGATGTAGCTTTACTTTGACTCTTGTTTTTTTTTTGGTTTTTGTGTTGGTCCATATGGTTGTCTTGGGGTGAGGCACGTTCCCCTTTGGTGCGGTTCTCTGGCCCTTGGTAAATTTATGTCCACTAAGTGTCGTTTGGCATTCTGTCTTTTCCTTACCAAGGACTAATACAATTTTTATTAACAAAAAATAATAATAATAATAATAAAGCATATTTTAATGAAAAAGTAAAATAGTAAAAAACATATGCACTTCATCTTACTCCCCAAATCAATCGGCATGCAAACATATCTCGTTCTCTTCCTCATCTCCACCACTTCCTCACCACCACCTATCGCTTATCTCATCGCCACATCCACCTGCTCTCTTCCCATCGCCACCACCTTCATCTCCTCATTCCTCGATGACCACTCTTTACCCAATCCCCAATATATCAATCATGAGCTTTTAATTGTAAAAGTGATCCACTAATAGCAGCCACGTCGCCATAAAAATTCGAGCACTCATACTCTCCAACATCAGTTCCATCCACAAGGCACATAAACACCTTAACAACATCATGCTCCAACAACAAAATTTACAAAGATTTCTTTTAAGCAATGTTCTAAATGGCGGACTATGCGGTCGTGCTAAGCGGGGCTGAGCCGCCATGAATAATGGCTCTAGGCCAGGGTAATTGGATGGCAACTAGGCGGACTTGGCAACAACTGGGCAATCCTGGGCTGGCCCGGTGGCTCGGCGCCAAGGCTGTACAAATAATCCACACAAAATTCAACTAAATTTCACCCAAATTCACCCAAAATTCGCCCAAATTACAGAAGAAATGAAGAACCCATCTTTAAATTTAAGACTCATTCAGCTTTGAAGAATCTGACATCGCCATCGCACAATCGTTAGGGACATCGCGAGTTCGGCCCATCGTCTTCATCGACATTGTCATCACACTGTTGCATCATCACCATCAACATTGCTTCCCTCTCCTTCATTCCCTCTCTGTCCTATCTCTTTGTATCTCTCTCCCTTATTTCTCTCTCTCTCTCTCTCTCTCTCTCTCTCTCTCTCTCTCTTTCTCTCTCTCATTTTCTTTCTAGTCTCTTCTCAAGTCATCTTCTTTCCTGATTCAGTACCTCACAAAGTCTACCTTTAAACAGTGGGAAAAAAGGAACAAAAATAGATGTACGAGTATAAATCATGCTCATCGTCTTCAAATGGGTTTTCTGTAGTGGTGAAACCCCAAAAATGATCTTAAAACAGAGGAAAAGGATTGTGCCTTTATCCCTCTCTTGAGAATTTAAGATCCTTCTCTGTTGGCCTCTATTATTAAAAAGCATTGGGTATTCTATTGTCATTGATTTCTTGCCATATTGGTTTTGGAATTCGCAGGTGGAATCATCCTACCGTTATGTAGTACATAATTTTTTATATATAGTAAATGCATGTAGTACATATATATGTATGTAGTACATAATTTAGTACATATTTTATGCAATTATGTAGTATATAATTTAGTAAATATAGTATATATGTAACGACCCGTCCCGGAATTCGGGATTAGATTACGGACTAATCATGATTAGCAGGGTTAATCGGTGATTGGTTGGGCGAACTCGGACGAACGGTGCAAAATGACCGTTTTGCCCCTGGTCGTGGGCAAAACGTTGACTTTTTATTCGGACGGTCAAATGGACTTTGACCAATACCCGTGACGTAGTTTGGGACGTCACGAGTTCATAGACAGGTGGCACGTTCGATTCCGACGTTCGTGGTGGAAGTTATGATGTACGGAAGTTCAAGGGCACTTTCGTAATTTGGACGAAATAAGGGGAAATGTTGACTTTTTGATCGGGTGGTCCGATGGCCGAGGACTGAGGACCGAGGACCGTTAGGAAGGTCTCGATGCCCTGAGTTCGTAGACAGACAGCACGCATCAATCGGAGTCCGTATGACCGAGTTACGGGTCTGGATGCGTGAGGGGCATTTTGGTAATTTTCTGCACAAGGGCAGAATGGTAATTTCACGGGGGCTGTTTGATTGTTACTGTAGCACCGTGAATGGGGAAACACGACCAGTGCACGGGGGGCATTGTTTAAGCTTGTTATCAGTCCAAGGGATTGTTTAATTGTGTTAGTGACATTGGGGGGAGCTGTTAACCGTGTTGGAGGCTGAGTGGGAGCATGGCATGCTCTGGACTGGGAGAAACTCAGAGCACGGGCAACCGTTTTGTTCCCGTTTTGGGCCAGTCGTGGGGGACAATTCACAGAGGCACTGAGGGGTTTTTCCACGGGCTGTTTGATTATAGGGACTCAGAGTGAGCTGAGTGAATGATTTTGGAGAGAAAACGGGCTGAGGAGACTTGAAGGATTCTGGAACCGTGAAAATCAAAAATGGGGGGAAAATTCAGAGTTTAATCTCTGAGGGTTGTTGGACCAAATGAAGGACGATTTGAGTGCCTCTGAGACGAGGAGTCCATAGGGTTTCAGTTGGAAGCTGAGAGATTGAGGGAAACGGTGAGGGAACCCGTTTCTGGAAATTGGAGGGAAAAATTGGTTTTCAATTTTTGGGGTGTTTTGGGCTGAACTGAGGGCCGTATTAGACTACTGGGTGCACTACGAACTCAACCACGAAGGAATTGAGGGGAGTCGATCGCTGTCTGTCCAGGAACCCAGGTTCCAGATTCTGGAAAATCGCAGAGCTGTGGACGATCACTCCCAGGTAATGTCGTGTCCAATTGATCTTGCATTTTAGTTCCTTTTAGGCCTAGAATCCTTACTGTGAAGTTAATTTGAGTTTGATTGAGAAAACACAGAGTTTGGTGATCGACCCGTTTGGGTGATCACGGGTCGTGGGACTAATTTTGGGACTTTCTTGGTGAATCAGGGACATGGAACTTCGATTAGATAGTTGAAGAATGATTTAGAATCAAAAACGGAAGGAATCGAGGTCGAATTGATGGCTATCTAATCGGGTTGGAATCGCGGGTATCAGACCCGAATTACAGAGAAACGGGCGAGGACGGTGACTGTAGCAGTCACTGTAGCAGGCGCGTGGCTTTCATGCGCAGTCACTCACGGCGGCGCGTGACGGCGCGTGGGCACGAATTCCGAGGTACAGTCAACACGAATTTTATCCTATACGTTATAACGAACATTTTAGCGTTGGTTCCATGTCATTCGAATCCCGTTCGGATACTTTTCGGGATGTCCGAAGGTTTTAGGTCGGGTTTAAAAATACTTAAAAATTCGGGAAAATTACGGGACTTGATTAGGATGTTATTGTGGAGGTTAGTAACCCTCTAATGTGATATGAACAGGTTCGGGAGTCCCGGTGTTAGTGACGAGGCCCGGGAAGGCCAGTGGCATGCGTATCGAGGCGCTCGGTTAAATGGTCTGTGAGTGGACATTGGTTTTGATAAATTCTATGCATGCATAACTATTTCATGATTGTGGTAATTGCTTTTATATGCTTTGATTTGGATATCGGTGAATTTATGTGGTTTCACGCATTTCGAGGCGATTTACGGGTTTGCGCGTAAATCGAGATTTTCCGAATTTGCACTGATTTCCATGATTGTGGTTCGAATATGATTTTATGAAACAGTTACGGATTTGATAAAGTAAATTCGGGCCAGGGGCCCAGTTGATTTAAGAAATCGGGCCAGGGGCCCAGATAATTTATATATGTGATTTCGGGTCAGGGACCCTAAAATGGAATTGAATAAATGATTTCGGATTTAATAATCAAATAATTGGACTTATGACGGTTTTATGGAAATTCGGGGCAGGGCCCTTGTGATATTTTGAAAACGAATAATAAAATGTGTTCCCTAAAACCATCTCGATACGAGGATATATATTGGTCTCCTCCAGGTGTCTGGGACACTGGGGAAGTCACGGTGCATTGCCTGCGAGGGGTCATTGTACGGAGCGGCCAGACCGTCTAGTGACTCAGGAGCAGGATTGCTATGATTAGACGTCTGGGACGTCAGACATCTGGGATGTCAGAGATATGGACCCAGTGAGACCCCGGGCAGCACGCGTCGCTTAATACCGTGAGATATGACGTCTGGGACGTCAAGCGTCTGGGACGCTAGGCATCTGGGATGCCGGAGATGGTAAAATAATAAACATGTGCCACTGGATTTATGAAATAACTTTTGGATTGATTTTTGGATTGAAACTATGTTTGCGGTTTCCGGGCTAAGGCCCTAAGGGTTATTTCAAATAAATATTTGATTATTGGTTTTTGATGCATGCATATGTTTTTACTGAGGGGGCATAAATGTCTTATAAAATGTATTTTACGAACTTGTTTATTTTCGTCCACTCACAGCTTTTGGTTTTTAATGCCCTTCAGGTTGAGCGCGGATGCGACTGCAGCAGGGGACCGGGACATTGCATGCCTCCTCCATCGATCCTGGCGCACTCTGGATGCCCGTAGGGGCAGTGGCGTTGGGTTATCCCTTGTCTGACACTTCGTGTCAGACGGGAGCACGTCACATCCCGTGGTAATCCCGAGGGGATTGGGATGGGTCATGTCAATATATTCATATATATATATATATAATTATGTAGTACATAATTTATTGATGTTTGTCCTTAAAAAAATCATCCAGACCCCCACCTAACTGCATAGTAACTAGGCCCCGGCTTGTCGCCATGTGAGCGCCTAACACCATTTGGGACATTAATTTTAAGAAGTGTGGAGGTGGTGCCATGGGTATCAATTAGGGGAGGATGCAGAATTTTTTTTTACCTTTCCATTAAAATGTGATTTTTTATTATTTTTGAAATTTTTTAGTTTAAATGCACCATGTACTCACACTTTTTTCACACTTTGCAACCTTCCTACATGTACAATACCCCCATCACACATAGGTGATGTTTGCTGCTGCCAAATATCGAAAATGAAAATAATCTGATATATGGGGTAATGGCTCTCTTGACTAGAAGGCAATGTCCTGTGGGCTTGGGTACACCCCCCTATTCACGTGTGTTTGAATCCCTTGTTGTCTCATTGAGCCCATCAGAGTCCCTTTGTTGTTCCTTCCAGGTTTGGTCATAGGTATCTTTTGGACATCTTCCCGAACGGCCAACTATGTTGATTGAGGGTTGCTTCCAGTTTTACCATGTCCTATTGTGGTAAGATTACCACTTAGTTAAGCTCACCCCCAGTACTCGCATTCTTTTTAAACATTGCAACATCTTTTTATTATTCGATCACTATGCACATTAAAACGACCAAGTCAACGTACTCAACACTTTTTCTGTTAAAATTGTTAAGTGGTTGTCAATTTTAAGGGTAATTTGGAATTTACAATCCCTAACCCAAATCATTATCGTACCCACCATTTCTCTTACCCACTCCTATCCACCATGTGTCACCCTCTGACACTGCCACATCACGTGATGATGTCATCTGACGTCATCGCTAACACGTGTCACTAACACGTAAGTTCTAAAAACCCGATACCCTGCCACGTGACACTACCTCATTGGTCCACGTGGTCTAACATGGATGACGTGGACCTGCCATGTCATCCGACACTCCCTGACATACTGCCATGTGGCACCATCTCACTAGTCCACGTGGTCTGACAACGTCTGACGTGGCACTGCTACGTCACTGCTGACTGGACTTAACAACCCACGACCATGTAACGAGTCGTTTGACCCGCGACATGACCCGACCAGAACTCAGCCATCCGGCCACCATTTTACCCCTTTTTTCTTCCTATCGACTCGCCTTGATCCCAGAGAGGGTTCTATGATCTCAAAATCAAGAGAAAAGGCCTAGAGTTTACCTGGTTAGGCTCGATCCGTACGACCAGCTTTCCAGCCTCCTTCCAGGGCAGTTCCATCGTCTTCAACCTCTGGTTTTTTATCCTAATAGCTCATATGAGCTTAGTGAACACAACCCAAGCATTAAAATCCACCCCAAACGTCCAGAAATAGAATTTGAATTTCAAACTAAAAATGGGTTGCAGATTTGGAAATATCTTTCGGGCGTATGACCCAATTAATTTATGGTTTGACTTAGAGTATAGTCAAACGTGAGATATATCGGGCTGTGACCCAGTTATGAGATTTATGAAAGATATTTCAGGCATGAGATCCAGTTTTAGATTTGATAGGATTCAAGGAATCCTAGATTTACGAAATTGTTCCACTGTTTTCAAATGAGGATTATGGTTTTGAGTTTCCTGAATGATAATCAACGTCTCGTCAATGTTTATCTGTCAACCCCAGTAAAAGCATATGCATGCACCAAAACCAATTTTCACATATTTATTTAGAAATAACCATTAGGGCCTTAGCCCGGAAACCAAAGAATAGTTTCGAATCCCAAAAGTCAATCCAAGAGTTATTTCATAAATCCAGTAATGTTCATTTATTATTTTTCCATCTCCGGCATCCCCGATGCCTAGCATCCTAGACGCTTGACATTCCAGACGTCATATCTCACGGTATTAAGCAACGCGTGCTGCCCGGGGTCTCACCGGGTCCATATCTCTGACATCCCCGATGTCTGACGTCCACGACGTCCAGCAATCCTGCTCCTGGATCACTATACGGTCTGGTAGCTCCGTACAATGAGCCCTCGCAGGCAATGCACCGTGACTTCTCTAGTGTCCCCGACACTTGGAGGAGACCAGGATATATATATCCTCATATCGAGATGGTTTTATGAAATACATTTTATTATTCATTTCCAGAATATCACAAGGGCCCTGCCCCGAATTTCCATAAAACCGTCATAAGTCCAAATAGTTGATTCAAATCCGAAATCTTTTATTCAATTCCATTTTAGGGTCCCCGACCCGAAATCACATATATAAATCAACTGGGCCCCTGGCCCGATTTCATAAGTCAACTGGGCCCCTGGCCCGATTCATAAGTTAACTGGGCCCCTGGCCCTATTCATTTTATCAAATCCGTAACCGTTTCATGAAATCATATCCAACCACATTTATGGAAATCGGTGCAAATCCAGAAAACCTCGATTTTCGTGCAAACACGTAAATCACCTCGAAATGCGTGAAACCATTTAAATTCACCGATATCCAAAATAAATCATTTAATCAAAATTATAACAATCATGAAACAGTTATGCATGCATCGAATTTATAAAACCAATGTCCACTCACAGACCGTTTAACCGAGCGCCTCGATACACGTGCCATAGGCCTTCCCGGGCCACACCACTATCACCGGGACTCCCAATCCTGTCCAAATCACATTAGAGGATTACTAACCTCATCATTAACATCCTATTCAAGTCCCGTAATTTTCCCGAATTTTTAAGTATTTTTAAACTGGATTTAAAACCTTCGGACATCCCGAACAATGTCGAGACGGGATCCGAATGACACGAAACCAACGCCAAAATGTTCGTTACATTGTATAGGACAAAAGTCATGTTGACCTCACCTTGAGATTCGTTCCCACGCGCCGTCACGCGCCGCCGTGAGTGGCTGCGCGTGAAAGCCACGCGCCTGCTACAGTGACTGCTACAGTCACCATCTTCACCCATATGTCTGGTAAACGGGTCTGATTACCCGCGATCTGACCCGGCCAGATAACCATCAATTCGACATTGATTCCATCCGTTCTTGATCCTAAGACAATCATTAACCAACCAATTTCAGTTCTGTGACATTAATTAATAACAATCAAACCATAATCGTGCCACCAACCCGTGATCACCCAAAACGGGTCGATCACCAAAACTCCACAAATCCTCAACCATTGTCAAATTAACTTCACAGGAAGCTTATAAGGATTAATACGAACCAATTCGCATGATTAATTGAACACGACGTTACCTGAATCACCACGACTCAAGCTTGAGTTTTCCGGCCGTCCACCTCGTCCGTCCACGGCCCTAGGAGCCCCAAAGCTTGCCCCATTTGATCTGGTTCGACTCGTTGAGGTTCCAGAAAGCTGAATCCATCATCAATTAGGCTTGGGCTGGCCTAAAACTAGAAGTTCGAATTTGAATTTCACAAAAACCAGTTTCGGGTTTTCAGAGAAATCCAACACCAATTTCACTCCATTTTTCCATCTCTCAATCTCAGTGAACCACTCTCGACTCACTCTCCATTCTTTTAATTCAATTGAGCCGTTAAAGGCGTCCCCAAGCAGCCCACAATCCACTGTGTAAAGTTCCCCTGCACTGACCCGAAACTATTAAAAATCAGTGCCCATGTTCTTGTGAGTGTTTGCCAGCACAATACATGTGCAATCACAATCCAAAGCTGCCCCAAATCAGTCATTAAATTGATAAACAACCATGGGATCGATCGCACAAACCTCCCACCTTCACGGCTGAATCAATGAAACAGTGCCCCCGTGTGAAATTACAATTCTTCCCTTGTGCAAAATTACCAAAATGCCCCTCACGCATCCTGACCCGTAACTCGGTCATACGGACTCCGATTGATGCGTGCCGCCTGTCTACGGACTCAGGGCATCGAGACCTTCCTAACGGTCCTCGGTCCTCGGCCATCGGACCTCCCGATCAAAAAGTCAACATTTTCCCTTATATCGTCCAAATTACGAAAACGCCCCTGAACTTCCGTACATCATAACTTTCACCGCGAACGTCGGAATCGAACGTACCACCTGTCTATAAACTTGTGACGTCCCGAACTACGTCACGGTCATCGGTCAATGTCCATTTGACCATCCGAATTAAAAGTTAATGTTTTGCCCACGCCTAGGGGCAAAACGGTCATTTTGCACAATTCGTCCGAAATCACACAACTAATCCCAGATTAGTAAATCACAATTAAGTATTATTAAATCCCGATATTCGGGACGGGTCGTTACAACCTTCCCTCCTTAAAGAATTTCGTCCTCGAAATTACCAACAACCTTATTCCACAACCACCTTGTGGAAAACATTTCGACCTCACATCTGTGTACACCTGTACACCCACTTACTGGAACAACACCAGTCTCGTCTATACCCAGACATCCCATCACAGTCATACGTCACAATAACAACACTCGACCACCTCAAGTGGAATTGATCACCTGATCCGCGATAAAATCGCTCAACCATTAAGCTGACTCCTTCAGCTAGAGGGTTCCTTTCCATCTTCAATATATCCAATGTCGGCTCCCCCATGGGAGTCACCAAAACTCACTTGTCAGTCCATGCTGACACCACCAGTCTAACTGTTACCGCAAAGCTTTACCACCCTAGTAAAGCCCCAACCATCTGTCCGTCAGTGACAACACCACGTACTACATCACTCCCGATGTAGCGTAGGATCAACTACATGATCACAATTCACAGGGCAAGCCCAATCCTGCGACATATATTAATCTCAATGTCCATAATCGCCGACTCCCTCAGCGAACCAAGACGCTGGGAAATCACGGTGTGATCAAGTCACACAAGGCTACTCGTGGTTACTCTGACCACCAATTCACTCATCCTGAGTGTACGCATACCGTCAATTTACTCAATCAAGTGGTGTAACTGGAACACAATGAATACCAGCCCAGCAGTGATCACACATCTCGATACTAGGGTTCCACTAGCCAACCGTGGCTAAGAGCACCTACTCATACAATCACTGAACCCGACAAAATCACTCTGCTCGGCACACAGTATCCAATGTCCAGTCCACAACACAGCCAAACAAATGATATCGGAACCAAGCCGATTACCAACACGTTTAGTCACACACCACGGGTACATCCCATGTACCGCCATTAGGCACCACTCAGCCTAACCAGTATCAATCCTCGTACAACGTACCCTGTACGCACCCCAATCCATCAATCTGCCTATAACCACCCAGGTCATAGCCAAACACGTTCCAATAATGAAGTACCTTTGCCCAAACCAACATGAGACAAAACGAACTCCACCCATCAACCTGTTTCAATTCCGGATCCGAATCCGCGATTTCGTAAGAAATCCCGAATCCGAACCTAGACATCATATATTATTCCATTTCCAAATTCGAATCCGAAATCATTACTCCGTAAGCTAGCATTGGAATAATCATTCCGTACCCAAATCCAGTAATCCATTTTCGAGCTTCGCAATCGAATCCTGAATCGTCACCCAGAAATTCGATTCCAAAACCCAAAATCTCGTTTACATCCACCAAGACGTAACAAAACCGAACCTATCGGTTGCCTGTCCAAAACACTCGATTGACTTCATAGGGAAGCCAATCCCAATATTCACACGTCAAAGGTTGACAAAATCCGATCACATCGGAAACCTACTCAACCAAGTCACAAACTATATGGACTCACTCCGAAAAGAAGTTTAGTCCTGTCATATACGACTCACATATCAAGGTAAGAGTGATAAACTCTCCACCCATCTGGATCATCAAGATCACGATCCAGATCCATCGCTACGTCACCCGACAAGTAATATCACGATCCTAGATCGTCACATCGTCCAAAGTCGACAACATCACAAATTAGATCCACCTAGGATCCACACATGCCCACATAGCTAACAATCCATCTGAAAGCTGATCGTAGGGCTTACACCCTCATTGAATCATTCGCCAAATTTCCCTTGGTGGAAAGATGACCTCGCATTTCACCACCAATTCCAAAATCGTACACAACTTCTTATGTCCAATGACTCCAAGCCAAACATGGGTCCACCAACCAATACACGCTCAACGTACTGGTAGCAACAATCATCATCTGCCACGGCAGGAAATAAGAAGTCAGCCCCAATGACTTCGGAATACCAATCACCAATGAGGAAACGAGCACTCCTCTCGTCTCCCAATCACAACTCTCCCCGAATCGGGAGTTCCAACCATGTTGGAAACAGACATGCTCCCAGTGAGATGTCAAGTCCAATTACTAGACTTCCCACGTCCATACCTCACTTGGACCACCACGTGTCCAAAATCAATTCATTACTCGGACCTCACGTCCTTCAATAATCATGTACGCACACACCCCGATTCCGAACGGGATATCCACAACTTTGCCTGGATGTGCATACCATACTGCCTTTGTCTCACATCTCAACCTTTACAGGTTCAATCCTCAGGTTCCACGTGATTCACAACCACAAAATCACAGAATCCCACGTCAATACCACGAATGGTATTCCTCAACTTTTCCAATTCCAATAATTTCCTTGTACTCTCTGGGGATATAAGAAGTATACCAACATACCAATCTCGGAGTTGACAACAACTCCCCAAATCCACCAATTCTTATGACATATGGAACATCATCCCTAGATTCCCCAAATTCCAATCATACCTTCTGATCCATTCCTCTCATGTCATCATATATCTGTTGGGACTTATCCCAACACGACACAACCTCCACTGGATCCCATCCAGTCCATGACTCAACCACCACTGAGTCGCAGATACCAATCATATGTCCATCAGGACAGAGTCACAACCCAACTAGTGGCTCATCGTCATCACAATCACCGACACCGGTACCAGCACCAGTGCTAGTACCAGCACCACGCACTATCGTCAACACTAGTATCCGCACACAGGCATCCATACTAGTATTGGCATAAAAGTACCACTATACCAACATCCATACATAGCACACGAACATCCACACTAGCACACGAACATCCATGCTAGCACACTGTGTGCAAAGTTGTTACCCTGGATCTCCGTTCATACCGAACGACGATCCCGTAACAGCACTCGTACCCCACGACTATGGGTACCCCCAATTTTTTCCATCGGCACGTCAGGATAATGGACGTTCCCTGAACATCCCCTGATCCCCAAGTGTTAAAACCACACTAAATACCCTCGATAGCCAATTATCTTGACACAACTGTCGATCAACAGTTATCGTTGTCAAGATCCGTATCCACACATCACACTACCATTCGATCCCACACGGAAATCCACATCATATCTCGTACCCGCATCCGTGGATCGAATCCCATAAGACTCACTAGAGTCATCCACATGGTCATCCACGACCTCAGCCGCTCGTCGCAGCACAAGTTCTCATTTAAAGTTCACTTTTCCAGCCCATCCATTATGAATTAGGGTTCCAAAATCACACCCTAGGGTTCCACCGAACCCAACTGCCTTCTGCAGTAAAATCCACAACCTGACCGACCCCGCGGTCCTGACATCGCATAGACGTCCAATCCAATCCAATCGTCAACTCCACATGGGTTCCATCGTGGGTTCCACCACGAAGGTCATCGGCTAACTCCGATCCACCAACACCCCGTACACTAGCCAACACTACTAGGGTCCAAAACTTAGACCAATACTCAACTGAGTTTCGTATTTCCAAAACATTATTCAAATGGGGTTCCCTGAACCTGGCTGTGCCCTGTAGCACAACCGTCCATCATCACGTGACCGAACCGACGGTCCCACATTACCAGTTAATCGTATACAACCCCACTTGGGTTGAATCGCATGAATGCACGGCGTATCGGGCCAAACACACCCAATCCACTACTCAAACCCAACACTATCTATCAGGTTGACAACGGAACTGCAGCTCAAAGAGACATCACACCCTCGTCCTTCGCGCACAAAAGAGCAAAACCTGGCTCTGATACTACTTGACACGACCCATCCCAATCCCCCCGAGATTACCATGGAATGTGTCATGCTCCCGTCTGACAAGAGGTGTCAGACAAGGGATAACCTGTTACCACTGCCCAACCGGGCTTCCAGAGTGCGTAAGGATCGATGGAGGAGGTGTATGATGTCCCAGTCTCTGCTGCAGTCGCATCCGGAATCAACCTGAAGGGCATTAAAAACAAAAGCTGTGAGTGGACGAAAATTAAAAAGTCTGTTTAAAACCTTTGTAAGACATTTATGCCCCCCAGTAAAAGCATATGCATGCACCAAAACCAATTTTCACATATTTATTTAGAAATAACCACTAGGGCCTTAGCCCGGAAACCAAAGCATAGTTTCGAATCCCAAAAGTCAATTAAAGAGTTATTTCATAAATCCAGTAATGTTCATTTATTATTTTTCCATCTCCGGCATCCCCGATGCCTAGCGTCCTAGACGCTTGACGTTCCTGACGTCATATCTCACGGTATTAAGCAACGCGTGCTGCCCGGGGTCTCACCGGGTCCATATCTCTGACATCCCCGATGTCTGACGTCCATGACGTCCAGCAATCCTGCTCCTGGATCACTATACGGTCCAGTAGCTTCGTACAATGAGCCCTCGCAGGCAATGCACCGTGACTTCTCTAGTGTCCCCGACACTTGGAGGAGACCAGGATATATATATCCTCATATCGAGATGGTTTTATGAAACACATTTTATTATTCATTTCCAGAATATCACAAGGGCCCTGCCCCGAATTTCCATAAAACCGTCATAAGTCCAAATAGTTGATTCAAATCCGAAATCTTTTATTCAATTCCATTTTAGGGTCCCCGACCCGAAATCACATATATAAATCAACTGGGCCCCTGGCCCGATTTCATAAGTCAACTGGGCCCCTGGCCCGATTCATAAGTTAACTGGGCCCCTGGCCCGATTCATTTTATCAAATCCGTAACCGTTTCATGAAATCATATCCAACCACATTTATGGAAATCGGTGCAAATCCAGAAAACCTCGATTTTTGTGCAAACACGTAAATCACCTCGAAATGCGTGAAACCATTTAAATTCACCGATATCCAAAATAAATCATTTAATCACAATTATAACAATCATGAAACAGTTATGCATGCATCGAATTTATAAAACCAATGTCCACTCACAGACCGTTTAACCGAGCGTCTCGATACGCGTGCCATAGGCCATCCCGGGCCACACCACTATCACCGGGACTCCCAATCCTGTCCAAATCACATTAGAGGATTACTAACCTCATCATTAACATCCTATTCAAGTCCCGTATTTTTTCTGAATTTTTAAGTATTTTTAAACTAGATTTAAAACCTTCGGACATCCCGAACAATGTCGAGACGGGATCCGAATGACACGAAACCAACGCCAAAATGTTCGTTACATTGTATAGGACAAAAGTCATGTTGACCTCACCTCGAGATTCGTGCCCACGCGCCGTCACGCGCCGCCGTGAGTGGCTGCGCGTGAAAGCCACGCGCCTGCTACAGTGACTGCTACAGTCACCATCTTCACCCGTATGTCTGGTAAACGGGTCTGATTACCCGCGATTTGACCCGGCCAAATAACCATCAATTCGACCTTGATTCCATCCGTTCTTGATTCTAAGACAATCATTAACCAACCAATTTCAGTTCTGTGACATCGATTAATTACAATCAAACCATAATCGTGCCACCAACCCGTGATCACCCAAAACGGGTCGATCACCAAAAGTCCACAAATCCTCAACCATTGTCAGATTAACTTCACAGGAAGCTTATAAGGATTAATACGAACCAATTCGCATGATTAATTGAACACGACGTTACCTCAATCACCACGACTCAAGCTTGAGTTTTCCGGCCGTCCACCTCGTCCGTCCACGGCCCTAGGAGCCCCAAAGCTTGCCCCATTTGATCTGGTTCGACTCTTTGAGGTTCTAGAAAGCTCAATCCATCATCAATTAGGCTTGGGCTGGCCTAAAACTAGAAGTTCGAATTTGAATTTCACAAAAATCAGTTTCGGGTTTTCAGAGAAATCCAACACCAATTTCACTCCATTTTTCCATCTCTCAATCTCAGTGAACCACTCTCGACTCACTCTCCATTCTTTTAATTCAATTGAGCCGTTAAAGGCGTCCCCAAGCAGCCCACAATCCACTGTGTAAAGTTCCCCTGCACTGACCCGAAACTATTAAAAATCAGTACCCATGTTCTTGTGGAGTGTTTGCCAGCACAATACATGTGCAATCACAATCCAAAGCTGCCCCAAATCAGTCATTAAATTGATAAACATCCATGGGATCGATCGCACAAACCTCCCACCTTCACGGCTGAATCAATGAAACAGTGCCCCCGTGTGAAATTACAATTCTGCCCTTGTGCAAAATTACCAAAATGCCCCTCACGCATCCTGACCCGTAACTCGGTCATACGGACTCCGATTGATGCGTGCCGCCTGTCTACGGACTAAGGGCATCGAGACCTTCCTAACGGTCCTCGGTCGTCGGCCTTCGGACCTACCGATCAAAAAGTCAACATTTCCCCTTATATCGTCCAAATTACGAAAACGCCCCTGAACTTCCGTACATCATAACTTTCACCGCGGACGTCGGAATCGAACGTGCCACCTGTCTATGAACTCGTGACGTCCCGAACTACGTCACGGTCATCGGTCAAAGTCCATTTGACCATCCGAATTAAAAGTCAACGTTTTGCCCACGCCTAGGAGCAAAACGGTCATTTTGC
The DNA here is from genome assembly GCA_032719365.1 of Prinsepia uniflora. Classification (NCBI taxonomy): domain Eukaryota; kingdom Viridiplantae; phylum Streptophyta; class Magnoliopsida; order Rosales; family Rosaceae; genus Prinsepia; species Prinsepia uniflora. Next base: position 20,263,710 of record CM064863.1, read on the forward strand.
ACAATTCGTCCGAAATCACACAACTAATCCCAGATTAGTAAATCACAATTAAGTATTATTAAATCCCGATATTCGGGACGGGTCGTTACATTGATTCCTCATCAGTGACATTCCAAGTCAACTGAATCCCAATTCCACTAAGTCCACTATATCCAGTCACATGACTCTCATTGCTCTCAACTGACATGACCCATCCCAATCCCCTCGAGATTACCGTGGGATGCGTCATGCTCCCGTCTGACATGATGTGTCAGACAAGGGATAACCGAAAGCCACTGCCCCAACGAGCTTCCAGAGTGCGCAAGGATCGATGGAGGAGGCATGCAATGTCCCAATCTCTGCTGCAGTCGCATCGATGATCAACGTGAAAGGCATTAAAAACAATAAAGGCTGTGAGTGGACGAAAATAAATAAGTTCATAAAACATATTTCACAAAGATATTTATGCCCTTCATTAAAACGTATGCAAGCATCAAAAACCAGTAAGTAAATTATTTACTAAAACATCCATTAGGGCCTTAGCCCAGAAAGCGTAAGACGAAATCATGTGGGTCTCTACCCAAGACCATGAATACCGAAAACCAAACATATATTATTTAAATCCGACATCTAGAATACCAATTTCAAATTCCAAGTGGGCCATCGCCCAAAACAATAACCGTAAATACCATTTCCAGGAAAACATGTTTAAACCATCATGGGCATCCCAGATGACTAGCGTCCCGGACGCTTGATGTCCCAGACGTCATATCTCACGGTATAATAATAAGAAATGCGTGCTACCAGGGTCTCTCCGGGTCAATATCTCTGACATCCCAGATGTCTGACGTCCCAGACGTCTAATCATAGCAATCCTGCTCCTGAGTCACTATACGGTCCGGTAGCTCCGTACAATGACCCCTCGCAGGCAATGCACCATGACTTCCCCAGTATCCTAGACACCTGGAGGAGACCATCACATATACTCGTATCAAGATGGTTTATGGAAAACAGTTTATCAATCATTTCAAATATCTCGAGGGCCCTGCCCGGAATTTCCATAAAACCATCACAAGTCCAAACATCTGATTTTCAATTCCAAAACCATTTATTCAAATCCATGTAGGGTCCCCGGCCCTAAATCACATTTATAAATAACTGGGCCCCTGGCCCGATTTTATAAAGCAATTGGGCCCCCGACCCGATTACGTAACTCAATTGGACTCCAAGTTCGAGGTTTCCAAAACAATTGGGCCTCATGCCCGAGTTTATCTTTCCAATTTCAAAACCATTTCATGAAATCATATCCAAAACCATAAGTATGGAAAATTAGTGTAAAACTGGAAAAACCTCGATTTACGTGCAAGCACGTAAATAGCCTCGAAATGCGTGAAACCATATAATTCACCAATATCCAAATCAAAATCATAAAATCACAATCATAATCCATATAAAATAGTTATGCATGCATAAAATTTATAAAACCAAAGTCCACTCATAGACCGTCCATAATTGCTCGTTTTCGCGCTGTAAGCGTTCCCGTAATTTCCGACATTTTCCAGAAATCTCGAATCCTGTCCGAAATCATTCTTTAGTGTCACTAAGGGCTTAAATAACATCATACTAATTTCCCATAATTTTACGGGAATTAAACGTTAGTTAAAAACGTAACATAAACCTTCGGACCCTCGAAATAACACCGAAACGGTGTCCGATTAATTTGAAATCAATGTTAAAATGTTCGGTATATTGCATAGGAGAAAGTCGTGTTGAACTCACCTTGAGATTCGTGCCCACGCGCCATCACGCGCCGCCGTGAGTGGCTGCGCGTGAAACCCACGCGCCTACTACAGTGGCATCGTCCCAACCCGTTTGTGTGTAAAACGGGTCCTGCAACCCGCGAGACGACCCGATCAGTTCACTGTCAATTCAACCTCAATGCTTTCAATTGAGCATTCAAACATCTTCGTTTTAAGTCCAATTACAGTTCTGTAACCTTAATTTTATAAATACTTACCTAAAATGAAACGATTCGACGATGAACATCGAAGAACACCTGGGTACTGTTCCTTCATCGAATTCCATAAATGTCGTCTGATTTCAATCAATTGATCCGGCCAACAGCTTCGTCTGATCATCCTAAGCTAGTTTCCAAGCTCAATTGCATCTTCTAACCCCTCCAATTACACGACTCAATCCTCAATTTGTTCAAACACAGTTTCGGGTTTCTGGGTGCATTTCCACTCAGTCTCGCCGTTTCTCCTCTCTAACTCCTCTCTCTGGTTCTCTCTAGTTCTATGTCCTTCTCAAACGTCCCAGAAATGGATCAAACAATCCAATTAATCCATCCAACCCGACCAGTGCTCTGTTCAAATTCTCAATGGAATAAAAAAATTTTGCCCGTGCTCTGCACTTCACCATCCTAGGCATGCTGCATCCCACTCTAATGCATAAACAATCCTCTCAATGCTCTGTGTTTCCTCCACTCAATCCATTAGCACTCAGCCCAAGCAAAGTTCCATAAACAATGCCTAACCCGTGCCCTATTTCTGAAAAGAACCCACAGAACCATACACGACTGTCCCAAAATCAACAGCCAAATTACCATTTTGCCCTCACTTGACAAATTACCAAAATGCCCCTCACGCATCTAGACCCGTAACTTGGTCATTCGAACACCGATTGACGCGTGCCGCTTGTCTTCGGACTCAGGGCATCGAGACCATCCTAACGGTCCTCGGCCCTCGGCCATCGGGCCTCCCGGTCAAAAAGTCAACATTTTCCCACTTTTTGTCCAAATTACGAAAATGCCCTTGAACTTCCGAACATCATAACTTTCACCTCGAACGTCGGAATCGAACGTGCCACCTGTCTATGAACTCATGACGTCCCAAACTATGTCACAGTCATCGGTCAAAGTCCATTTGACCGCCCGAATTAAAAGTCTACGTTTTACCCACGACTAGGGGCAAAACGGTCATTTTGCATCGTTCGTCCGATTTCGCCCAACTAATCACCGATTAACCCCGCTAATCATGATTAGTTACTAATCTAATCTCGGAATTCGGGACGGGTCGTTACAACCTTCCTTCCTTAATTAACTTTGTCCTCGAAATTCCAACCGATCTAATCTCAACCATTCTTCCCTCCTTAGTTAGTTTCGTTCTCGAAATTCCAACTGTCCTGATTCCACAAACACCCCGTGGAAAGTGAAATCGACCTCGCAACCCGTGTACACTCGTACACCAACTAATCAGAACAAAAACTTGTCCGCACCCAAATGTACCACTAGTATTCACGTCGTATCGACTACATTCGACCCTGTTGGATGACAGAACCACACGTTTCGAATTGACACCACGTGTAAAATCTACCATTTCGTTGACGCGACAACCCGACGGTTCCTTTCTCAATCACCAATCTATCCTGGTATCTACTCCCACTAGGAGTCATCAGACCTCACTCAACAATCCACGTTGACACATCCCGACAATCTGTCACCACTTGACAGTTGTCAGTCGAAAACTGACACTTACCCACTTGTGCTTACACTAACCACCAATTTACTCATCCTGGGTATACGCTTACCAACATTTCACTCGACCTATGTGTAATTAGACCCATCAGAAATACCATGACCCATTGCATAATATCCAATATCCAGTCCACGACCTCGACTAATCCAATGGTATCGGAACCAATCCGACTACCAACACGCTCACCGACATACTTCTGGTATAATCCGTATACCGTCACCAGGTACCACAAGTTTTCAAAATATCGTACCTCAAACTGTGTACAAAGTACACACATCTATCCATCGACTAGACTACAACCACCTAGGTCATAGCCAAACACGTTCCAATAATGGAGTCCATTTTCCCAATCTAGCATTAAACAAATCGAATCCAAACCCAGACATCATATTCTCAATCTGTTTCCAAATCTGAATCCGAAATCATTATTCTGTAAGCTAGCATTTGGAATAATCATTCCGCACCCAAATCCAGAAATCCTCTTTCAAGTTCCGAAATCGAATCCTGAATCGTCACCTAGAAATTTGATTCCAAAATCCGAAATCTCGTTCACGTCTACCAATACACACTAAAACCGAACCTATCGGTTACCTGCTCAATACATTTGATCGACTTCATAGGGAAACCAATCCCTACATCCACACGTCTAAGGTTGACAAAATCTGACGACGTCGGAAACCTACTCATCCGAGTAATATACCATACGGGATTCACTTCGTAAAGAAGTTCAGTCCCGTCATTTACGACTCACATACCAAAGTAAGGGTGATAAACCCTCCCCCTATCTGGATCATCAAGATCACGACCCAGATTCAACCCTGCGTCCCCGACTACAATCGTCACGATCCTGCTCCACCTAGGATCCACACAGTTAACTACTAGACTCCAACCCATAGGGTCTCACACCCTCAACAAATCTGTATACTGTCACGTCGTTCGTCAACCAACTCCCACATCTAAACAGATCAGTCAACGACGCGACACGCCGAGACTGTGGGTTCTCACAGATTACCTCGTATCGATCCTTGTCATTCCACCTAGGAAAAACCAAGGATGATCCTAACAATGACGCCAAAATTCATCCTACTTGAATGCAAATAAAACTCGTTGCATTCACCACGCCAAGTAAACGAACATCGTCTGCCACCAAGCAGAAAATGAGAAATCTCGTTTACCTAACTTCGAATACGCAACTCCTCCTGATTACCCCAAAACACACATGGGCCCACCAACCAATACATGCTCAACGTACTGGTAACCACAATCAACGTCTGCCAGGGCAGAAAGTAAGAAGTCAACCCCAATGACTTCAGAATACCTATCACCGATGCGGAAACTAGCACTCCTCTCGTCCCTCAATCACAACTCTCCTCGAAACTAAAGTTCCAACCGTGTTGGGAACAGACATGCTCCCAATGAGATGTCAAGCCCAACCAATGGACGTCCCACATCCTCAACTCACTTGGACAACCACGTGTCCACAATCAATCCAATACTCAGACCTCACGTCTGTTAATAACTATTTATGCACGTGCACCGATTCCGATTGGGAATTACTCAACTCTTCTTGGATGTGCATACATTACTACCTTCGTCTCACATCACAACCTTTACAGGTTCAACCCTCGAGTTTCCATGTTTTTCACAATCGCAAAATCCCACATCCATACCACCAATGATTTTCCTCGTCTTTTCCAATTTCAGTAATTTCCTTGTACTTTCTGGGAATATTAGAAACATACAATCACACCAATCTCGGAGTTGACAACAACTCCCCAAATCCACTAATTTTCATGACATAGGGGACATCATCCCAAGATTCCTCCTGTCTCAAACATACCTTTTTATCCACTCACCTCTTGTCACCTCATCACTGTTGGGACTTATCCCAATACCTCACAATCTCCGCTGGATCCCATCCAGTCCATGACTCAACCACTACTGAATCTCAAATACCGAACATATGTCCATCATGACAGAGCTACATCCCAACTCGTGGCTCATCACAATCTCAATCACCGACACCAGCACTAGTGCTAGTACCAGCACCAACGCACAATTATCAACACTTGTATCAGCACACAGGAATCCAAACATCCACACTAGCATACAGTGTGCAAAGTTGATAACCCTGGATCTCCGCTCATACCGAGCGACGATCCCGTATCACTACTCGTACTCCACAACTATGGGTACCACCATTCTGACAATCCACATCAGGATAATGAACGTTCCCTGAACGTCCCTTGATTCTCAACTACTACGACCACATCAAATACCCTCGATAATCAGTCATCTCCATGAGACTACTGTCCAACAATCATCGTATCGAGATCTGTATCCACACGTCACATTATTATTTGGTCTAACTGGGAATCCCATATCTTATCTCATAACCGTACCCGTAGATCGAATCCCATCACAATATAGGGTGCCACAATCACATCTTATGTTTCAGAGGAACCCAATTGTCCTCTGCAGTAAAATCCACAACCTAACCGACCCTGCGGTCCTGACATCGTGTAGACGTCAATTCCAATCCTACCATCAGCTCAACGTGGGTTCCACCACTATGGTCATCGGCTAATTCCGATGTACCAACATTCCTTACACTAGCAATCACCACCAGGGTTCACATTTTAGACCATTACTCAACCGAGGTTCACATTTCCAAATCATTACTCAAATAGGGTTTCTCGAACCCAACCGTTCCCAGCAGCACAACAATCTAATAATACATGACCCCTCGCAGGCAATGCACCGTGACTTCCCCAGTATCCCAGACACCTGGAGGAGACCATCACATATACTCGTATCAAGATGGTTTATGGAAAACAGTTTATCAATCATTTCAAATATCTCAAGGGCCCTGCCTGGAATTTCCATAAAATCATCACAAGTCCAAACATCTGATTTTCAATTCCAAAACCATTTATTCAAATCCATGTAGGGTCCCCCGCCCTAAATCACATTTATAAATAACTGGGCCCCTGGCCCGATTTTATAAAGCAATTAGGCCCCCAGCCCGATTACGTAACTCAATTGGACTCTAAGTTCGAGGTTTCCAAAACAATTGGGCCTCATGCCCGAGTTTATCTTTCCAATTTCAAAACCATTTCATGAAATCATATCCAAAACCATAAGTATGGAAAATTAGTGTAAAATCGGAAAACCTCGATTTACGTGCAAGCACGTAAATAGCCTCGAAATGCGAGAAACCATATAATTGACTAATATCCAAATCAACATCATACAATCACAATAATATTCCATATAAAATAGTTATGCATGCATAAAATCTATAAAAACCAAAGTCCACTCACAGACCGTCCATAATTGCTCGTTTTCGCGCTGCACGCGTTCCCGTAATTTTCGACATTTTCCAGAAATCACGAATCTTGTCTGAAATCATTCTTTAGTGTCTCTAAGGGCTTAAATAACTGCATACTAATTTCCCATAATTTTTCGGGAATTAAACGTTAGTTAAAAACGTAACATAAACCTTCGGACCCTCGAAACAACATCGAAATGGTGTCCGATTAATTCAAAATCAACGTTAAAATGTTCGTTACATTGCATAGGACAAAAGTCGTGTTGAACTCACCTTGAGATTCGTGCCCACACGCCACCACGCGCCGTCGTGAGTGGCTATGCGAGAAACCCACACGTCTGCTACAGTGTCATCGTCCCAACCCGTTTGTGTGTAAAACGGGTCCTGCAACCCGCGGGACGACCCGATCAGTTCACTGTCAATTCAACCTCAATGCTTTCAATTGAGCATTCAAACATCTTCGTTTTAAGTCCAATTACAGTTCTGTAACCTAAATTTTATAAATACTTACCTAAAATTAAACGATTCGACGATGAGCATCGAAGAACACCTGGGTACTGTTCCTTCATCGAATTCCATCAATGCCATCTGATTTCAATCAATTGATCCGGCCAACAGCTTCGTCTGATCACCCTAAGCTGGTTTCCAAGCTCAATTGCATCTTCTAACCCCTCCAATTACACGACTCAATCCTCAATTTTTTTGAACTCCGTCGTGTCTGTCCAAGGCTTCCCAGGGCTTCAAGCTTCGATCCCTTGATCTTGATAGACTAAGTGAGGTCCCAGAAGACTGAATTGAGCCTTAAATTGTCTTGGGTTGGACAACATTTCGAATTCGGATTTTGAATTTGTTCAAACACAGTTTCGGGTTTCTGGGTGCATTTCCACTCAGTCTCCCCGTTTCTCCTCTCTAACTCATCTCTCAGCTTCTCTCTAGTTCTATGTCCCTCTCAAACGTCCCAGAAATGGATCAAACAATCCAATTAATCCATCCAACCCGGCTAGTGCTCTGTTCAAATTCTCAATGGAATAAAACAATTTTGCCCGTGCTCTGCACTTCACCATCCTAGGAAAGCTGCATCCCACTCAAATGCATAAACAATCCTCTCAGTGCTCTATGTTTCCTCCACTCAATCCATTAGCACTCAGCCCAAGCAAAGTTCCATAAACAATGCCTAACCCATGCCCTGTTTCTGAAAAGAACCGACAGAACCATACACGGTTGTCCCAAAATCAACATCCAAATTACCATTTTGCCCTCACTTGACAAATTACCAAAATGCCCCTCAAGCATCTAGACCCATAACTTGGTCATTCGAACTCTGATTGACGCGTGCCACCTGTCTACGGACTCAGGGTATCGAGACTTTCCTAACGATCCTTGGCCCTCGGCCATCATGCCTCCCGGTCAAAAAGCCAACATTTCCCCCCTTTTTGTCAAAATTACAAAAATGCCCTTGAACTTCCGAACGTCATAACTTTCATCTCGAACGTTGGAATCGAACGTGCCACCTGTCTATGAACTCGTGACGTCCCAAACTACGTCACGGTCATAGGTCAAAGTCCATTTGACCGCCCGAATTAAACGTCAACGTTTTACTCACGACTAGGGGCAAAAGGGTCATTTTGCATTGTTCGTCCGATTTAGCCCAACTAATCACCGATTAACCCCGCTAATCATGATTAGTTACTAATCTAATCATGGAATTCAGGACGGGTCGTTACATCAACTCTATCGGTCCCTTCTTACAATATGGCTGCAAACTGGGTCACGAACCCGAGAAACACCCTCTAGTCGTGGCAACTATACAATTCTTCCAATGCCTTATTGGGAAACTCGGCATAACCAACTTACTTCAAGCTCATTGAGCTAACTGGAGACGTCATAACACCTGTACCATGTCCTTAACGACCACCCAGTCGTATCGTGACATGACCCATCCTAATCCTCCTCGGGATTATTGCGAGATGTGCCATCTCCCGTCTGACACGAAAGGTCAGACAAGGGATAACTCAATCCTCAGCTCGTCTGGGGCTTCCAGAGCACGCCAGGATCGGAGGAGGAGTGCGATGTCTCGGTCTCTGCTATAGCTTGCATTCGTGATCAACCTGAATGACATTAAAACCATTAAAATCTGTGAGTGGACGAAAATCAATAAGTTCAATAAAACACATTTCATAAGAAGACATTTATGCCCTTCACTAAAAAGTATGCATGCATTTGAAAACCAATAATCAAACCATTTAACTTAATTAAATCATTAGAGCCTTAGCCCAAAACCATAAATCCAAGTAAGTGGGAACTCAGCCCAAAACCGTAAATCCAAACCATGTGGGTCCCTGCCCAAAACCACCAACACTGAAAACCAAATCATAAATCCAATAAATCCAAATCCAAATACATAATCCATTAAATCCATAAATCACAATTCCATCAAATACAGTTACGTACCAATGCTCGGCATCCCAGATGCCTGGCGTCCCAGACGCCTGATGTCCTAGACGTCATGTCATGGTCCAAGTTCCGCGTGCTATCCGAAGTCTCAACCCGAGTCAAACTCTGACATCCCAGATGTCTGACGTCCCAAACGTCTAGCAATCCTGCTCCTGAGTCACTATAGGGTATGGTCGCTCCATGCAGTGACCCCTCGCAGGCTATGCGCCATGGCTACTCCATCGTCCCAGACGACTGGATGAGACAATATATAGATATAAGGATGGTATACGGAAAATCATTTCATAAATCATCTCATACTGTTCAAATGGGCCTACGCCCGAGATTTCCATAAAGCCATCGTAATCCACAAATCCGATTTCTCAAATCCAAAACCATTTATCCAAATCCATTTATAGGTCCCCAACCAGAAATCACATTCATAAAATACAACTGGGCCTCATGCCCGATTTCATAAACCAACTGGGCCCCTTTCCCAATGCCTCATTCAATCAAATGGACTCCAAGTCCAATAGTTCATAAATCAAATGGGTCTCAAGCCTGATTCCATATTTCCAAATCCGAAATAATATCATTGAACCATTATTAAAATCATAATAATGTAGACATACAGTGTAGAACCACAAACCTCGAATATGTGCAAATACAAAAATCATCTCGAAATACGTGTAATTATGTAAATCACCAGTACCACAATCATCATCATAGAAATCACGTATATAAAACATATAAAATAGTTATGCATGCATCACAGTTTAGAAAACAATGTCCACTCACAGACCGTCCTACACTCGCGCCTCGATATGTGTTCCATAAGCCTCCCCGGGCAAAATAATCGTCCCCGGAATATCCGAACATGTCCAAATCATACTAGAGGGTTACTAAATACTTCATTAACCTCTCATTAAAACCCCGTAATTTTCCAGAATTTTTAAACTTTCTTAAACTCGATCCCAAACCTTCGGACATCCTGAACTATATCGAAACGATGTCCGATCGACATGAAACCAGTCCCACAATGTTCGTTACGTCGAATAGATGAAAACACATGTTGATGACATCACCAAATTCTGTCCCACGCGCACCCACACGACGTCAAAGGCGCTGCGTGTGAAGCCCACGCCCTAGGACCCTATTCATCGTCAACCTCCAGCGACCCCGATCTGAACCAGTTCACTGGTTTCCAGTTCAGCTGGGCCGACGAGGCAGGTTCTTAGCCATTTTTTACCCTTTTCTGATCCTAATTGTCCTTACACCTTCGTCTAACAATTTCCAATCGATCTAAGACTTCAATACTAGAAAACCAAGCCTCTAACTTACCTTCTCGATCGAAAAATGAACGGCCAACCTTCCTCCACTATTTTCTCGTGACTCCGGCCACCGTTGGCCTCTGTTCCAAGCCCAAAAGCTTTCTGGCAACCTCCAGAAGCTCACTAAGAAACCAAATCGATCAACAGCTACTAAAACATCGTTCGCCATTTTTTAATCAAACCAGGAGCCTCACGGTTTCTTACCTCCCTTTCGCTGTCGTGGGCCATCGTCGTGGCCACCGTTGAACTCGCCTCAGCCTCCCCCTTCTTTCTTATTCACACAACACAAGCAATAGGTGAGGTTTGAGAAGGTTGGGTTCACGATCACACACACACACACACACACACACACACACACACACACACAAACACACACACACACACACACACACACACACACACACACACACACACACACACTGTATTTCACTCTCTCGGTTGACCTTCATCGAACACCAGTTTCACACACTCACCACAAACATCGTCTCACCTCACACTCTCTTTTTCATTCACAGGTTATAAGCATTAGGTGAGGTTTTGGGGGGTTTATGGGTGATGGGGTTCATGGTTTTGTAGAAATGGTGAGGTTGTTCGATGGTTAAGAAGATGATGATCATACGAGAGAAATGAATGGTGAGGATGAGAGAATTGAGGGAGATGAACAGTGAGATGAAGGATGAATATAATATATATATATATATATATATATATATATAAACAGCCAATGGGACAAGATCCAATTTTTGGGGAAATTGGGCCATGGGATGAGTGACATTTGTCACTCATCCAAGGATCCACTTGCCACTCATCAGTCCCTCAATATTTTATTATTATCTTAATCTAATTCTCGGGACGTAAGTTTAACCAATTCCGCTCCTGTGACCATAATTTTTCCGTCGAACGTCCGTTTTTGAAGTGCCACCTGTCTACAGACTCGTGACGTCCCGATCTACGTCACGGTCATCGATCCTCAAATGCTTGACTTCCCAGGTCAAAACTTAACATATTGCCCAAATCCGGGGGAAAATGGTTATTTTACACCGTCCGTTTGAATTCTCTCAACTAATCCCCGATTAGTCATTCTAAATCCATAATTAATTAATATTTAATCCCGATATTCGAGACGGGTCATTACAACCTTCCCCCTTTAACAAATTTCGTCCTCGAAATTCCAACTAACCCAGTTCCACATCCACGTCGTGGAAAAACAAGCTCAGTCTCACTGTCAGGTTTAACATCCCATGTATACGTCTACACCCACTAACCAACATAATACTTGTCTGCACTTAGACCTTCCATCATGAACCCACGTCGTATCGACTACACCCGACCACGTCGAGTGACATTGATCACACGTTCCGAGTTGATACCACCCGAAAATTCTACCATTACGCTGACACATTCAATTTGACGATTCTTCTCAATCACTAATCCACCCTGACATCTGCTCCCATTGGGAGTCACTAAATCTCCCTCATCAGTCCACGCTGGCACATCTAGCTAAAAAGTCACCATGTTTCCAGTCGCAAATCAATCTGACATATCTCCCACATCGAGAATTATCAAATCTCACAATTTCGCTACATTTCCAGAATTTTACTATGTCAACATCACACGTCCCATAATGTCGCACTCAACTAGCACTCACGGCTCCATGGTCACCATTCGAATCACCAACACAACTCTAACTCACTATAGAGTCGCACCAAGGCATCTCGTACCAAAATTTCCTCATAAATCCATGCTGCCGTTAATGAGAGTCACAGAGCAGTCGATCTACGCAAAGCAACCCGTGGTTACACTAACCACCAACACATTTCACTTGTGACTACACAATCCACGTCTCACTCACCTGGGAACTTGTAGTAAAGATTTCTTACCTTCAATTTCACTATACATTAAAGTCAGCTCGATAGGATCCCCATGACGATAACATGAAACTCACTCGATCAGTCTGCAACTGGACCCCATCGAATACCTGTTCACCAGTGATAATACATCTCTACTCTAGGGTTCCACTAGCCATCCATGGCTTTGAGCACCTGCTCATACAATCACTGAACCCATCAGAAACACTCTGGCCAGTGCATAGTATCCAATGTCCAGTCCACGCCCTCAACCAATCCAATGATATCGGAGCTAAGCTAATTACCAACACGCTCATCAATATACCACTGGTATATCCTATATACTGTCACCAGGAACCACTCAAGCCTGTCCAGTATCGGTCCTCGCTCAACGTACTCAGTACGTGCATCCATACACCAACCAACCTACAACATAGCTCGTAGCTAATCACGCTTCAATTCTAGAGTCCATCTGTCCAGTCCAGTACTAGACAGATCAAATACTCCAACTCATCATCCATTCTGAGTTCTATGGTCATCTGACCAGCATCACAACGTCTACTCCTAATCACATAATCCAAGACTTACCAATCCGACTCACGCCTACCAAGGCATACCCATTCATGCCAAATGGGCATTCAATCTCACCCATGTCTACCGAGACGCACCAACTCTGAATCTATCGGTTACCTGCTTAATCGATTACCATATCATATTCGATTGACTTCATAGGGAAGCCAATTCCCACAACATAACCTGACCAACAACATACCTTGATCATCAAGATCACGATCCAGATCCATCACAACATCACCCGATCATTAACATCACGATCCTCGATCATCACAATGCCTTATATCCTTAACATCACGATCCTGATCCACCTAGGATCCACACATGTTCTTACTCAGCAAACTACCAGATTCTAGGTCATAGGGTCTTACACCCTCATTGAATCCGCATACTACCGAATCGCTCCTCAACCATTTTCACATCTAAACAGATCAGTCAACGACAAGACACGTCGAGACTGTGGGTTCCCTCCAAATACCTCATATCGATCCTTGTCATACCACCTAGGGAAAATCAAAGATGATCCAAGACGATGACATCAAAATCCATCATACGTGAGTGCAAACACAAACTCACTACACTCACCACCCCATGTAACCCAAAATCGTTTGCCACCAAGCAGAAAAGGAGAAATCATGTTCACCTAACTTCGAAATACCCAACTCCTCCTGATGACCCAAAACAAATCACGGGTTCACCAACCAATATAAGATCAACGTTCTGGTGACAATAACCATCATCTGCCATGGGCGGAACATGAGAAGTCACCCTTAGTGACTTCAGAATACCCATCACCAATGTTGAAACAAGCACTCCTCTCGCCGCCTCAATCACAACCTCTCTTGATTCTGAAGTTCCAACCATGTTGGAACCAACACACTCGTGCATCAACCGCGTGTCTGTACCAAGTCAACTTGGTACCCTAACTCGCCTCCTCGTTTATACTGTTTCATTCATTTACCACTTAATCATTCCAATCACATCAGTTATCACACTCACGATTGGGTTAGAGTCCCAACACATCTCATCTACTGTAGGATCCCATCCAGTCTAACTCATCCACTATCGAATCTCAGATATCGAACGTATGCACATCACGACGGAGTCACATCCCAACTCGTGGCTCATCGTCATCACAATCACTGGCACGCAGTGTGTAATGACCCGTCCCGGAAACTGGGATTAAATTAGTGGTTAATGACAAATTAGTAACTGTAATCGGCGATTAGTTGGGTGATTTCGGACGGACGGTGCGAAATGACGGTTTTGCCCCTAGAATGGGCGAAATGTTGACTTTTAGTACGGGCGATCAAATGGACTTTGGCCGATGACTATGACGTAGTTTGGGACGTCACGAGTATGAAGACAGGTGGCACGTCTGATTCTGACATTTGAGGAAGAAGTCATGATGTCCGGAAGTTCGGGGGTATTATGGTAATTTGGTTTAAAATGGGCAAATTGTTGATTTTCTATATGACATGTGTTTTTCACGTATTTCGAGGATCGTTAGGTAGGTCTCGATTCCTTGAGTACAATGACAGGTGGCACGCTGTCATCGGACTTCGGATGGCTCGGATTTTGGTCTAAATGTACTAAGGGCAAAATGGTAATTTGTGAAGGCAAGGGTATATTGGTTTTTTTTCTGATTTTGAAACGGTGATCAGTGGGATAAGGACATATGTCCTTGATGGGTTAGATATTTTCAGTCGAGGGCAGAGAGATGGGAACATATGTCCCTCTTCTGGTTGGTTCAAGCCCATTCCCTCCAATTTTGATCGATTAAAAAAGGGCAGAGAGCAGTATAGCCGTGCATTCTTGGTTTAGTCCTATGAGAGATCACGGTGTGTGTGACTGAGTGAAAATCAGAGAGACTGCTGGTGTGAGGAGAAGGAATAGAGAGAAAACAGTGAAGGGGGAAGAAACAGATCGAGAGAATATGAGTTTGCCACTATGATAGTTTTTCGGCTGTGAAATTCACAAACGTACAATCTTTGTAACTTTCCGTTGTTAGTCGTGATTTAGTAATAAAAAAAATAAACCAGAAGGTGTGAGGATCGTGGTGGTGTCCACGATGGAATCGAAGGGTGAAGGTAAGTTCACAACTCTGTCTTCTTTGTTTTGTTCAGAGATGAAAGATTGGATTTTGGTCGATGAATAAACGATTTGGGTGCTGGGTTTAGCTTCTGGAAGCTGAGACAAGATCAGAGGACATGAAACCATGGCAGGAGGACATCTGTGGTGGCCAGGAACAGAGGAGGAAGATTTCGGGTTTGTTCTTCAATGTGGGAAGGTATCTAGCCCTATTTTCATGTTTTTATTAGTTAGATCAATTAGAAATTAGGGGACGATGCTAATGGTGAAGAAAGGATCAAAATCGGGTTGGAAATGGATGAAAACTGTGAATGTCGATTAGGGTCTGGACCGGTCTGAACTGGTTTACCAAGGTTGAAGACAATGAACAGTAACTGCGAGTGAAGCCCACACGCAGCCCCTTTGGACGGCGCGTGAGGGCGCATGGGACCCCTTTTGGGGAAGTGTTCAACACGACTTTTAAAGTATTCGATGTAACGAACATTTTGGGACTAGTTTTGAGTCGATCGGACATCGTTTCGATAGGTTTCAGGATGTTCGAAGGTTTAAAGGCTAGGTTAAAAATAGTTAAAAATTCAAAAAAATTATGGGGATTTAGAAAAAGCCTTATGAAGTAGTTAGTGACCTTAAAATGTGATTTGGATAGGTTTGGGAAGTCCGGTGATAGTGGATTAGCATGGAAAGCGTAATTGCACGCTTATCGAGGCATCATCGGGAATGGTCTGTGAGTGGACTTTGCTTTCTACCTTATGATGCATGCATAAATGTTTTTATATTCTTTCTATACGTGATTTCTATGTTTATTCTTATGATCTTTATGATTTACGGTTTTGCACGTATTTGGAGATACTTATGTAATTGCACGTTTTACGAGATATGCTTTTATGATATGATTTGATAATGGTTTCGATACTATGATTTTCGGATTTGAATTATGATTTGATTTCAAGGATTTGAAATGGATTCTAGAAAAGTAATGACCGGCATGAGGACCCCATTCTAATGTTTTGGGCTTTCGGTTTTCATCTAATTTCGGGATTTGAATCGAGATTTCCAATGATGATTTCATATTTGGTTTTGGACTCGAGTTCCTTTGATTTTCACTTGATTTTGGGTTTAAAGACCCGTTGTTATTGATTTTGGATTTAAAGACTCATTGTTATTGATTTTGGGTTTAAAGACTCGTTGTTATTGATTTTAGGTTTAAAGACCCGATTGCTATTGCTGGATCTTGTTTTGGGTTTTAAGACTCGGTTGATTGATGACGAGGGAAGGCTTGTGAATGATAATTTCCCCCGAGGCCTGTTGATTGTGTTTCGAGTTTAAAGACTCGTTGATATCCCAGGAAGGCCTGATATGTTGTTTTGAGTTTAAAGACTCGTTGGAAGGCCTGATATGTGGTTTTGAGTTTAAAGACTCGTTGATATCTCGAGGAGGCCTGATGCACATGTGTTCTGAGTTTAAAGACTCGGTGCTTGAGATCCAGCAGATTGATTGACTTGATTTTCTATTGATTTTCTTGTGGTTTTCAGATGTTTTGGACAATGGCCCGGATGATTTGGATTTGTGGGTTTATGGGCTGAGTTCCTATACTTGGATGTTGATTTATGATTTTGGGCTGAGGCCCTGGATTTGAGAAATGGGATTTGATTCCATAAATGATTTCTGGTTTTATAAACGGTTTTTATTATCTCGGAAATTAAATGGTTTTCGAATGCATGCATTGGTTTTTACGTGGAAGGTATAAATGTCTGTTCTTATAAATGTTTTCTAAACTTAGTATTTATTTTTGTCCACTCACAGTTTTTTATGTTTTCGATACCCTCCAGGTTTTGATGTTGTGCGGACTGTTGTTAGTGAGGCGGAGACATCACACACACGATCCACAATGTTGTTGTGGACTCTAGTTAACAAAAGTTGGTTTTTGGTACGTTGACCTGGGTATCCCTTGTCTGGCTGGCGTGTTCCACGGGGGTTGAACGGGTGTTTGGCCTTCGTGTCGTACATGAGTTAGACGGGAGCATAACTTATCCCTTAATCCCGGGGGATTGGGGGTGGGTCGTGTCACATTGTGCAAATCAGACAACCTTGGATCTTTGTTCATACTGAGCAACGACCTCGTATATCTGCTCAAGTTAAATGAACTTTGCCTTCCTCGTACCCCACAACTCTGGGTACAATCACCCTGATAACTCATACAAGAAAAGGAAACGTTCCCTGAATATCAACCGATTCACAACAACCACAACTACAACCATTCTCGATAATAGTGCTTGCCACAAACTCGTGTAAACCCAACCACCAAACATCGCTATCGAAACTCTACATCCAACCAGAATCAACCGCCAGTACTCACTACTCTGTATCCCCACTCCAGGGTTCCATCAACAAGTATCACACACTGGTAACCTGTCCAACCAATTTTTAACTAGTCTCAACTCGACTCAACCAGTGTCGTCCACTAAGTAGGGTAGCATGACAACCAACTAGGCCTAACCGATTATCACAACATTGGCTGCAGAGTGCAGTACCATCACAAAAGTTGACATGACATGACCGACCAACGGTCTCGACTCCGAAAAGTCGCCAAAGTTAAACCACTCGCAGACTCACATTTCCGAGCCATACATCACACACTAGGGTTACCCCTTATGGTCATCCCCTAACTCCGTTGTATTCACATTCTCCACACCATCAATCACAACTAGGGTTCGAGAAACCCGGCTGCCCTCGGCAACACAATTCCCACCTCAACATGACCTGGCCATCTAATGGTAACAACTCGACACTATCGTCATTTCCAATCCTACAATATCATGATAGATAATCCCGACATTACCGTCCCACGGTCAAAACTCTAAAGCACTGTTACGTTCATCCCTCAATAGGGTCCCACACTGCCAAACCACGACATAACTATGGCACACATAAGCATCAAATGCCGAATCGAAACTATTCATGATTCATTCCCACTAACTATCATACTGTCATCCTAACTATCAGGTTGATAACGAACTGCAACCCATAGAGACATCACATCCTCGACCTGCGCGTACCATAAGAGTAAACCATGCTCTGATACCATTTGACACGACCCATCTCAATCCCCCCGGGATTATCTCGGATGGGACATGCTCCCGTCTGATACGAAGTGTCAGATAAGAGATAACTCAAACCTCAACCCGTCCAAGGCTCCCAGAGCGCGCCAGGATCGGTGGAGGAGTGCGATGTCTCGATCTCTGCTACAGCCAACATCCATGATCAACCAGAAGGGCATTAAAACCATTAAAAACTGTGAGTGGACAAAAATCAATAATTTCAATAAAACACATTTCATAAGAAGACATTTATGCCCTTCACTAAAAAGTATGCATGAATTCGAAAACCAATAATCAAACCATTTAACTTAATTAAATCATTAGGGCCTTAGCCCAAAACCATAAATCCAAGTAAGTGAGAACTCAGCCCAAAACCGTAAATCCAAACCATGTGGGTTCCTGCCCAAAACCACCAACACTGAAAACCAAATCATAAATCCAATAAATACGAAGTCCAATTACATAATCCAGTAAATCAATAAATCACAATTCCATCAAATACCGTTATGTACTAATCCTCGGCATCCCAGATGCCTGGCGTCCCAGATGTCATGTCACGGTCCAAGCTACGGGTGCTACCCGAGGTCTCAACCCGACTCAAACTCTGACATCCCAGATGTTTGACGTCCCAGACGTCTAGTAATCCTGCTCCTGAGTCACTATATGGTATGGTCGCTCCGTGCAGTGACCCATCGCAGGCAATGCACCATGACTACTCCATCGTCACAGACGACTGGAGGAGACAATCTATAGGTATAAGGAGGGTATATGGAAAACCATTTCATAAATCATCTCATACCGTTCAAATGGGCCTACGCTCGAGATTTCCATAAAACCATCGTAATCCACAAATCCGATTTCTAAAATCCAAAACCATTTATCCAAATCCATTTATGATTCCCCGACCCGAAATCACATTCATAAAACACAACTGGGCTTCATGCCCGATTTCATAAACCAAATGGGCCCCTGGCCCGATGCCTCATTCAATTAAATGGACTCTAAGTCCGATAGTTCGTAAACCAAATGGGTCTCAAGCCCGATTCCATATTTCCAAAATCCGTAATCATATCATTAAACTATTATTAAAATCACAATCGTGTAGACATACAGTATAGAACCATAAACCTCGAAATACGTGCAAATATGGAAATCATCTAAATACGTGCAATTATGTAAATCACCAATACCACAATCATCATCATAGAAATCACATATATAAAATATATAAAACAGTTATGCATGCATCAGATTTTATAAAACAATGTCCACTCACAAATCGTCTTATGCTGCCACCTCGATATGCATGCCATAAGCCTCCCCGGGATAAATCACCGTCCTCGGAATATCCAAACCTGTCCAAATCATACTAGAAGGTTACTAACTACTTCATTAACCTCTCATTAAAGCCTCATAATTTTTCCGAATTTTTAAACGTTTTTAAACTCGATCCTTAACCTTTGGACATACCGAACTATATCGAAACGATGTCCGATCGACACGAAACCAGTCCCAAAATGTTCGTTACATCGAATAGATGAAAACATATGTTGATGACATCACCAAATTTTATCCCACACGCCCGCCCAAAGACGCTGCCCGTGGAGCCCATACGCTGGGACACTATTCATCGTCAACCTCCAGCGAACCCGATCTGAACTTGTTCATTGGTTTCCGGTTCAGCTGGACCGGCGAGGATGGTTCTCAGCCATTTTCGACCCATTTTCGATCCTAATTGTCCCTACACCTTCGTCTAACAATTTCTAATCGATCTAAGACTTCAAAACCTGAAAACCAAGCCTCTAACTTACCTTCTCAATCGAAGAATGAATGGCCAACCTTCCTCCACTGTTTTCTCATGACTCCGGCCACCGTTGGCCTCCGTTCCAAGCCTAAAAGCTTCCTAGAAACCTTCAGAAGCTCACCTAAGCAACCAAATCAATCAACAGCTACTAAAACATTGTTTGTCATTTTTGAATCAAACCAGGAGCCTCATGGTTTCTTACCTCCCTTTCGCCGTCATGGGCCACCGTCATGGCCACTATTGAACTCGCCTCAGCCTCCCCCTCCTTTCTTATTCACACAACACAAGCAATAGGTTAGGTTTAAGAGGGTTGGGTTCACGATCACACACACACACACACACTCTGTTTTTCACTCTCTCGGTTGACCCTCACCGAACACCAGTTTCACACACTCACCACCAACATCGTCTCACCTCATATTCTCTCTTTCATTCACAGATTATAAGCATTAGGTGAGGTTTATTGGGGTTTATGGGTGATGGGGTTCACGATTTTGCAGAAATGGTGAGGTTGTTCGATGGTGAAGAAGATGATGATCAGACGAGATAAATAAATGGTGAGGATGAGAGAATTAAGGGAGATGAACTATGAGATGAGGGATGAATATAAACAGCCAATGGGACAAGATCCCTTTTTTGTGGATCTTGGGCCATGGGATGAGTGACACTTGTCACTCATCCAAGGGTTCACTTGTCACTCATTAGTCACTCAATATTTTATTATTATCTTAATCTAATTCTCGGGACGTAAGTTTAACCAATTCCGCTCCCGTGACCATAACTTTTCCGCCGAACGTCCGTTTTCGACGTGCCCCCTGTCTACGGACTCGTGACGTCCCGATCTACGTCACAGTCATCGGTCCTCGTATGTTTGACTTTTTGGGTCGAAAGTCAACATTTTTTTCTAAATTCAAGGGAAAACGGTCATTTTACACCATTCGTCCAAATTCTCTCAACGAATTCCCAATTAGTAATTCTAAATCCATAATCAATTAATATTTAATCCTGATATTCGGGTTGGGTCGTTACATATCGTCCTGGCCTCCACGCCGTATCGCACCCGAATATCAGCCACATGTCTTGGAAACCAATACTCTTAAGGTCAAAACCTTATCCAAATCGAGCAGTCTCGGTTCACCAAACTACAACCAACGTAGTACTGGTCAGAGTATTCTCTCGTATGTTCTGTAACGACCCGTCCTGGGAGTCAGGATTAAGGAAGTGATTAGTACCGGATTATCAGAGTTAATCGGTGGTTAGTTGGTTACTTTTGAACCTTGGGCGTAAAATGACGATTTTGCCTCTAGTTTGGGCAAATTGTTGACTTTTAGTTTGGGCGGTCAATTGGGCATTGACCAATGGCTGTGACGTAGTTTGGGATGTCAGGAGACCGTAGACAGGTGGCACGCCCGATTCCGACATCCGAGGAGGAAGTTATGATATTCGGAAGGTTAAGGGCATTACCGTAATTTTGGTTAAATAGAGGGAAAATGTTGACTTTTGCTGGACTCTTGGTTTTCACGTAGACCAAGGACCGTTAGGTAGATCTCGTCGTCTTGAGTTCAACGACAGGCGGCATGCCGTGATCGGACGTCGGACGAGCGAAATACGGGTCTAGAACAATGAAGGGCAAAATGGTAATTTTGATTCACAGGGACATTTTGGTCTTTTTGGTGCCTTGGGATTTGTACAAACCAGATTGGGACAAGTGTACAGGGGGATTGGATATTTTGAGATGGGCCATGGGATTGTGGACACGTGTGGTGTCTGTAGTGGGTTCTAGGCTGTTGCACGGTTCAAATTAATTTGGTCGTGTGTGTGAATCGTGCTAGAGAGAAAACAGAGACTGAGTCGTGAGGGAAAGAAATCGATCAAGTGTTCAGGTTGTGTGAGTGTTGTGAGATTTATGGGTGCTTGAGTGGGAATCTGAAGGTTTTTGATCGGGTAGAGGTGAACTAGATTGTGATCGTGTGTGTGTGAGGCGAGCAGGAACCGAGAAACAGGGAGGAAAACCAGGGGACACAGAACCGAGAACCACCGTGCACGACGGTGCACCTCCGTCGATCAACCATCAAATTGAACCTGTGGTGGTGTTGAGAGACCTGAGGGGGGTCGAGTAAACACGGTGGAGCTCACAGTGGAGAGCAGGGCACAGGTAATTTCTCATTTCCCCTCTGTTCCTCTGTTTTGATGTTTTGATTCAAACGGTAAGTCGTGAAGGTTGGGACTGAGTCGAAGAATTTTGTGGGTTCTACTGGGTTTAGGAAGTCCCGAGGAACCTTCTAGTTGTGAAGCCGTGACGAGGGGAAGCTCTGGTGGTCAGGAACCGAAACAGGGGTTTTCGGGTGGTTTCTGGTTCGAGTTTGGGGGACAGGTTAGAGGTCGTGATGTCGTGATTTGATTAGGGAATTAGGTTGCTTAGAGTAGGACGAAGCTTCTGGCTTTGGAAGGAACAAAATTGGACAGAGGAAGGCGGAGAATCGGTCACGCCGGTTCAGACCGGGTGACTGTCGAAGTAGAAGATGAACAGTAACCCTGTGCAGGTGCGTGAGGCCCACGCGCAGCCACTTTGGGCGGCGCGTGGGGGCGCGTGGGGCGTTTTCCAAGGAAACTTCCAACTAGGTTTTTAGTCTACTTTTTGTAACGAATCTTTTGGGATAAGTTTTGGGACGATCGGACGTAGTTTCGGATAAGTTTTGCTTTCTAACTCTTGTTGCATGCATATATGTTTTTATATGTTTTCTATACTTGATTCTATGATTTGATTTATGATTGTGATGGATTATGGTTTTTGCACGTTTTTCAAGGAAATGACGGTATATCACGTTTTACAAGGTTTCGATTTCTCTTATGATTTGACGATGGTTTTAATGATTTAACTTCGGGTTTTGAAAGATGATTTGATTTCAAGGTTTTGAAATGGATTCAGAAAAGTGATTTCGGGCTTGGAGCCCTGTTCTTGTGATTTCGGAAATGATGTTTTGGATTCGGTTTTGAGATTCCGAAAGGAAGTCTGGATTTGGGTTCGGGACAGTGGTTCCGGATGCCGGCTTACGGAATCATTGTTGCGAATCCAGAGACGGATTTTTTGTGGTTTTCATTGTTGCTTGAAAAATGGTTTTGGGTTTAAAGACCCGGAAAGAAAAGAGAAAAACCCACTGGATCTAGTTTTGAGTTTAAAGACTCAGATTGATTAACGGGGGGGAGGGCCCTGGATTGATGTGTTTTGAGTTTAAAGACTCGGTATGGTTTTGAGTTTAAAGACTCGGATATGATACCCCCCGAGGCCTGTGATTGTGTTTTGAGTTTAAAGACTCAGGTGCACTTGAGATCCAATAAACTTGTATGATTGATGTTTTTCACTGGTTTTCTGATGTTTTGGGCAATGGCCCGGATGAAGTGGTTTTGACGAGTTTTGGGACTGAGTTCCCGGATTTGAGATTGCTTTGAGATTTGAGGCTGAGGCCTGGATTGGAATAACAGTTTTGATACGGGTTTTCAAATGGTTTTTCTTGGATGGTTTTTGGTATGAGTGATTTTATGACTTGTCTTGATATGCATGCATTGGTTTTTGCGTGGAGGGTATAAATGTAATTGTTTTATGAAATGTTTTTAAACTTATACTTTATTTTTGTCCACTCACAGTCTTTTCGTGTTTTCGATACCCTCCAAGTTGTTGCGGTACGGGCTGTTAGTCAAGAGAGACGGAGACATCACACATACGATCCACAGTAGACTCTGCGCACTCTAGGAAGTTCGGAAACTTTTGGACAGTCGGATCGGGAATCCCTTGTCCGACTTACGTGTCACATGATGGTTGGACGTCAGTTTAGCCTTCGTGTCATGCGTAAGTTAGACGGGAGCAGGGTTTAGTCCCTAATCCTGGGGGATTAGGGGTGGGCCCTGACATGTTCCCACTCTATGGGATCAACTTCTATTGCACATATCACTCGTGCAATCCGACCACAACTAACCAGGGTAACAAGTACCACTCTAGGCATACCACATGCCTCCAATAACCCAAACACCCTCCGCTTGAATGGATTACTAAAATCTTACCAAGTCACTGGGGATCCTCTCTGTCCCTTTCTACGATCACTATAACGATAATTACATCCTTTCGACGCACTCGGCGTCCGTTGGAATCATCAATTGTTGTAACTCTTCTCCAACGACCACTGCATCTCGTACGTCTGCCACTCAATGAACTCGGAGCTAGAGGTAACCCCCGTCTAAGCTCCCTGGAAAAACATCCTCCGAATACACTCTGTGTCATCTAGAATCATCTGATCGCTATTGGATTCCATCCAACTCGTCTTACTCATCACTAGATTCTATCTAACTTTTCTCACGCATCCCAGTCATCTATGTCATCTCCACTGGGATAGCGTGACATTCCGAGAAATCACCATCGTGTTCATCGTCTCCTATCGTCATCTCATCATTTCTCGTGTGCGACGATGATCTCACATACCTCTGCATCAAATACAGGAACCTCACCTCTCGCCACCCGACACGACTGAGAACTCTTCCTTGTATCAGTCATCACTATGCCATGAGCATTTCAAGATTAATAAGACTCATCAACGTCCATCGATGGTAATGTCTGCCACAAACCTCGTGCAGACCTAACCAAGAAACACTCTGCCATCGAGACTCCGTACTCATGTGGGAAACTCACCACCTATACCAACTGCTCATAATGGTGACCCATCAATCACTCGGACATCAAGATCAAGCACTCAGTTACCGCACGTACAATCCGCTCAAAAACGTATAATCCACCAATCGGGGATGGACTAATCCACAAGTACCACTCTCTTGGTAACTTGTCCAACTATTCTCAACTCGGGTCGTCCACGACCTCGGCTGCTTACTACAGCACATCTATCCTGACTAATCATCAGCCACGACTCTGAAAGTCGTCTTACTCTGCCCTTCTCAGGGTCTACTCGACCCTACTTGGAGTCAAACACACTGAAACATGGCATACTATGCCCAACGAAATCTATTCGGGGTTATTCCCACTTAACTTTCCTATCCTTACCCTCACTATCAGGTTGATGACAGGCTGTTCTATCGTATAGACATCATATCTGGCACACGTGCAATCACCACAATGGAAACCTAGCGCTCTGATACCAAACTGAGGACTTGTCCCAATCCCCCTAAATTATCGTGGGATGTGCCCTGCTCCCGTCTGACACCACGTGTCAGACAAGGGATGAAACGGTAACCCACTCGAGGTTACCCAGAGTGTACAGCGATCTGTGGAGTACGCAGCAACATGTGATATCTCGGTCTCTACTACAGCTTGCATACGCGATCAACCTGAAGGGTATCAAAAACCATAAAAGTTGTGAATGGACGATAATAAACAGTTCAAAAACTATTTATCGAAAAGGCAATTTTACCCTTCACGTAAAAGCATGCATACATAAGAAAATAATATTTTAAATACTTTCTTAAAAGCAAGACGTATTGCTTTTCAAATCAAAACTCCGTAAAAAATGCTTCTCAATCGAAGCTATTCCTTCAGTAGGGTCTTAGCCTAAAACCAAATCGCATAGGGTCTTAGCCCAAATCAAATCATACATGGTCTTAGCCTAAATATAAAACCATGTGGGATCTTAGCCCATCATCATCAGTATCATCAGTCACGATTCCAATCCCAGCAACGTGTGCCCATAAGTTCAAAGACTGCTCTGATCCTGAGCATGTCTCCGTGAACACATCACCTGCCGACAAACTCTAGATTGTTATGAACATATAAACGACCGATCTCATATACCGCACTTCTGAGTCGAGCCTCCCTCGGCTACCGCCTCTCTCTACTGCCCGACAACAGGCGCATCGTGACCTCTCCGTACCTCGAAGGCGAGCTTTATCTCTAGAGTGCTCTCCGGGGAAACATATTCACAACGGGAGGCCCTCTAATAAAATCCGAGTCATTAAACTCCCGAGTCTTTAAACTCAAAATCATAGGGACACATGTCCAAATATCTTCAATAGGGTCACAAGCCCGAAATATCATTAAATAGGTCACAAGCCCGAAAACAGTGTCTATCAACACTTCATAAACCTAGGATTCCCCGAATCCTATCAAATCCATAACTGGTCTCAAGCCCAAAATATCTTTCATAAATCTCATAATTGGGTCACAGAACGATATATATACCACACGTTTGACTATACTCTAAGTCAAACCATAAATCAACTGGGTCATATTCCCGAAAATTATTTCTAAATTTGAAAACCATTTCACGATTCAAAACGATTTTCCAAAATCATCCTTTTGACTTCAATGCAAGTCAAGTCTTATCAACTGGGACTCATACCCGAATTCCAGTTTCACGTATCTCCGTGAAATCATTCAAAACCGTTAGCCAAATCCTTGATTTCACGCCTCTTTGTGAAACCATTAAATCACATAAAACACATGCACGTATAAAACTTGACCTAAGCCCAAATATCATATAAAACAGAAATCTCGAAATACGTGCAATACAACAGTATTTTCTACGAAATGTCCAATCATATCCTAAACATCATGCAATCAATGCAACTCAAATCATGATCATAAAACATATAAAACATGTATGCATGCATCATATTTATAAAGCAAACATCTACTCACAGACTGTCCGTACTGCGCGCTCCGAATCCCGCGCCTTTAGCCACTCCAGGGCTAATCCATACTCTCCGAGACATCCGGATCTGTCCAAATCATACTCAAAGGTTACTATCAACCTACACAAGTCCATATCAAAGACCTTCTGATATCCCGGAACGGTTAACGTGTCTCGAATACGCTACCTAAGGCTAAAAACTTCTAAATAACCTAAGAAACGAACTCTGATCAACTTGAAACCACCACCTTTGATTCAAAACATCGAAACCTTTCGAATAAGACCAATTTCACCTCGAAACTCGTGCCCACGTGCCCTCATGCGCTGATCAAAGGTCACACCTGCTGGTCAACGCTGGTCAACGCCGGTCAACGCTGATGTCATCTCCTGACATCAGCCTAATAGATTTGACACCTGTCAGGTCTAACAACTTGCCGCGTGGTACTCCCTGATTGATGCCATGTGTCATTGTCACGTCAGCTCTAACAATGTGACACACTGCCATATGGCACCACCTCATTGGTCCACGTGGTTTGACATGGCTGCTACATCATCTGACAATCCCTAACATACTACCATGTGGCACCATCCCACTGGTCCTTATGGTCTGATAACATCTGACGTGGCACTACCACGTCACTGTTGACTCGACCTTACAGTTGTCACGTGTCACCCTCTGGTTGGCCACATGGCCTGACAGGTCTAATAGATAATGACGTGGACTGCGACGTCATCATCGTCAACCTCTGCTCGGGACGACCCGCGACCCTGTAACGGGTTGTTTGACCCGCGATCATGACCCGACCACCATTTTCACCCAATTTTTCTTCCTATCGACTCTCCTTGATCCCAAAAATGGTTCTATAACCTCAAATTCATGAAGAATGGGCTAGAGATTACCTGTCTGAACTGGATCATCACGGCCAACCTTTGAACCACCTCCCAGGGCTGCTCAGCCGTCCATTCCCTTATATTTCGATCCTTACAAGCTCGTATGAGCTCAACAAACACGTCCCTCTCATTAGAATCGTCCCTAAACGTCCCAAATCCAAAAATCAAAATCAATTTAAAAAATGGGTTTCGGTTTATCTGGGTTTCACAGGTTTCTGGCCACCTCACGACGGCTCTGCCGTCCTGCCACCGTCCATGGCTGCCTCTCAGTCTAACCCTTTCACTCTGTCTTCCTGTGGCCTCAAAGTAGGATGAAGATGATGGTTGTAGGGATGGGTACGGTTTGGGTGAAGGAGATGAATGAAAAAGATGAAATAAGGAAGATGATGATGGTTGCATGTAAGTGTATGGGTGGGGATCAATAGATGAGTGACACTTGCCACTCATCTATTGGTCCACAAAAGATATTTTGGGTCCCATTAATGACAACCCATTTGAAAACCGTACGATCGTGAATAGTTCCTGAAATCATCCTTAACCTGTAACTTTCTCGTACGATGTCCGATTTCAACGTGTCGCATGTATACTGACTTGTATCGTCTCGATCTACGTAACGATCCTTGGTCCATGTGCATTAGACCTCCCAGGTCCAAAGTCAACTTTTACCCTTTACAAGGGCAAAATCGCAATTTTATCCCGATCGTCCGATAATCCTCGATTATTCCTCAATTACTTCTCGATAATCCATCATTAATCCTTAATTAATCCGTAAATTTGGGACGGGTCCTTAGAATCGCTACCCTGATTAATGCTCCCAATCACCGCCTTATGTGCAGGACCAAATTCTTAGATACCTAAATACTCACTTGGCATTCAAACTCCATAAAAAGATATGATTATTGTTGATGTAGAAATCGTCCGATCTAGTAAAATTCCTTCTCGATCCCTACACAGAAGAAAGAAAATCAAACGGGGTTAAGGTTGAATCCTGATGGGGGATGGTTCAATCGTAAATGCTCTGATACTTAAGTCAGTTTTCTGAGAGAGAATAATCTGACAGAATGTTTGCAGAAGTTTTTTATTACCTTTAGAAGTGAGATGAACCCTTCTATTTATAGCGAAGCCTTAAGGGTCACCGGAACATCTGATTGGTTAAATGAGAAACTGTTAAATAAGTGATTGTACCGTGTGTAATCAATTATTTATTAATAAATAAATAATTCGCTGAGAAGTTATTTATTATCGGCATTAATCTGATTAATTAATACATTTAGCTGGTAAATATATTGAATTAATGCGGAGATCGTAATATGTCGATATCGATTTTACCAAAGGTAATATTAACATTATAAAAATTGTTGATCACGTGGGAGGTCTAAAATATCCCGATAATTTATGGTTACATAGTCATGAATTTGAAATTAACAATTGGAACTCTCTTAATCCAACAAGGCAACAACACTCATTTACACAAATTTAATCAAAATATTAAACTTCTGGAAATTTGGAGATATCCCAATTAATGCAGCTGAGAAACCTCTCTCACTTCACGTTTTTTGGGCAGTCTCCCTCAAACAAGAAGCCTCGCAAAAATGGAGTCTCCATCGGAGACTCAGAACTAGCCACCACCTCAATCTTGCTTCTACTATTCGACCATGATCACCCAATCCTCGCCATCACCATCCTCTAACTCTCTTTGACTCTCGTTTGCCACTGGCCGAAGATGTTGGCGATTTTCTTAGAGCCGTCGTTGTCTGCCCGAACAATAGCTTTCGCCTACGAAGGGGTTTTAGTGGTGGCCCCAAGGGAGAGGGCAATCCGACAGAGCTAAAGACGTCTCAACCAAATCGGTCCTATTTGACTCAATAGACTAATAGGTGGACTTGCTTCAGCGGTAAGCGAGTTGGGTCCCGGCCATGGACGCCGAAGTAGACGGAGCCTTGGTTGTAGATGTGGGTTAGGGATGTCAAGTCTTCGGTCCCTATTTGGCTATCGGACTACCAAACCATGGTTGAGGAATCTCCGAGAAAGTCCTCAAGCTTTGGAATGGGTTGGTGTTGGCGATAGGTTTGCAGGTCGATGAAGCTCATCAAAATCGGTGAATTGGCGTGGCCTTCTTTGCTTTGTCGACCGTCATGGAGGGAACTTCGTCGAAGCTTAAAAGGGAAACAAAATCAGAGTACGAAGAGGAGGAAAGAAGGGAAAAGTGTTAGGATGATAATTTACTCTTCAATTTAAAAGTAAATGGTTAATTTTAACATAATATAGGTTGGGTGGTGAGTGAATAATGAAAATATGATTTAAATTTTAGTAAGGATATGAATACAATGTGTATTTAAATTAAAAGGGTTACTTTTAATTGTTATTATCTATCCTCATTAAATTATAAGGGAGCATTTTTGCTCTCCATTCCATTAAAATCATGATAGATATGTTTCAACTTAACTACGGTTGACATTTTAAAACTTAATAATTATTTTAATTTAAATATTTGAGAGAAAATAATTTAAATTAATCGAAAAATAAATTTATGCATGCGTCCTCCGTTCTTCTTCCACCACTTTTTTTCCCACAGCAGAAGCCATGGTATACTGTATACGCCTCATGGCATGTAGACAAAATAAATTTAAATACAACATAAAAACTCAATTTAAAAAATAATATTCTAAAATTGAAAAAAAAAAAAAACCCAACGGAAACCTCTTCTACACGAATCACCATCTTCTCTACCTTATCACCCCAAAGGTCCAAACCGCAATACTGCCCGTTGTCAAGAATGAATTGGTTGAATAAGAGTTGTTTTATTCAAGTGCAGTAAGTAAGCATATATACACCAACCGAGAAGAAAAAAACCTATTCCTATTTGGATACAAAATATACAATTAATGCTTTGACCCAAGAATCAAGGAAACCTACTAAAGTAAACTACACAAAACGTGTAGAACAAATAATATACTTATTTTGTTTCCTAATACTCCCCCTCAAGTTGGAGAGTGGATGTCATAAACTCCCAACTTGTCTCTTAGTGTCACGAATTGTTGTGCTCCTAAAGCCTTTGTAAACACATCCGCTAACTGGAATCGTGTAGGAACATATGAAGGACTAATCATACCAGCAAGTAATTTTTCCCGAACTATATGGCAGTCAATTTCAATGTGTTTAGTACGCTCATGAAAAACTGGATTGGCTGCAATGTGTAATGCTGATTGACTATCACAAAATAATGGTGCAGGAGAGTTTTGCGGGACCCTTAAATCTCGAAGTATGTAGCGCAACCACATTATCTCCAAGCATGTGTTTGCCATGGCCCGGTATTCGGCTTCCGCTGAAGATCTAGAAACGTTTGTTTGTTTCTTGGACTTCCAGGAAATGAGAGAATCACCAAGAAAAACGCAATATCCGGTAACTGACCTTCGAGTAGCACGACAACCTCCCCAATCGGAATCACAAAAGGCTCTTAAAGTGAGGTTGTTGGAAGCTGAAAATAATAATCCTTGCCCAGGTGCTCCTTTAATGTATCTGAGAATTCTCAAGGCTGCATCCCAGTGGGGTTTGCGCGGCTGGCTCATGAACTGACTTAATGTACGAACAGGATAGACAATATCAGGCCTTGTGACTGTGAGATAGATTAACCTACCAACCAGACGCCTGTACTTAGTTGCATCATGGAGTAAGTCACCATCTGTAGGAGTGACTTTCAAATTCTCTTCCATTGGAAATTTTTCTGGGCGAGCACCAAGAAGGCCCGAATCTTGTAAAATTTCGAGGGCATATTTTCTTTGTGACATGAAGATACCTTGTTTGGAACGAGAGAATTCAATGCCTAGAAATTATTTTAAATCTCCAAGGTCTTTGATGCGAAACCTCTGCAGGAGAAACTACTTGAGATGTTCCATTTCCGAGAGATCATTGCCTGTGAGAAGAATATCATCAACATAAATAAGCACAGCAGTAAATGAGGAGCCTTGAACCTTGGTGAAGAGAGAATAATCAGCCTTAGATTGCTGATAGCCAGCTTGCTGTATGGCATGAGAGAATGTGGAGAACCAGTTGAGAGATGCATGTTTGAGCCCATATAAAGATTTATTGAGCCGACACACCAAGTTCTCCCCCTGTCGGCGAAGGCCAGGAGGAGGATCCATATAGACAACCTCATGTAAATCGCCATGGAAGAAAGCATTTTGAACATCCAACT
Organism: Prinsepia uniflora; assembly: GCA_032719365.1. Taxonomy (NCBI): domain Eukaryota; kingdom Viridiplantae; phylum Streptophyta; class Magnoliopsida; order Rosales; family Rosaceae; genus Prinsepia; species Prinsepia uniflora. Next base: position 20,295,448 of record CM064863.1, read on the forward strand.
GGTGAATAAACCAATGACGAGCAGACGCAACAGTGAGGAGGCACCGGAGAGTAGTGAGTTTAGCAGTAGGGGAGAAAGTCTCCTGATAAGCAATACCCTCAACTTGAGTATACCCTTTTGCAACAAGGCGATCTTTATAGCGCTCAATTGTCCCATCAGATTTGTGTTTGATTTTGTAAACCTATTTGCAACCAATGGGTTTATGACCAGGAGGTAAAGGAACCATACTCCAGGTCTGGTTAAGCTCCAAGGCCTCTAATTCTGCAGACATAGCTTGTCGCCAATGTGGATCAAGGATAGCTTGAGCATAGGAAGTGGGCTTAATATGACATGTGATATTAGCTAAAAAGGAACAATGGGCAGCGAAAATATGGGAATAGGAAAGAAAGTGAGAGAGGGGATAACGTGTACCTGCAGGTTTCGGCGCCAGAGAAGAAGAATGGACCTGGTTAGACATATGGTAGTCTTGATGCCATGTGGGTGGTTTGATGGGACGAGTGGAATGGCGGGCGACATGGGGAACAGGGTTAGCAGGGGGAATAAAAAGGAGGGTGTGGACAAGGGAATAATGGGGGAAATATTTTGACAAGATGAGGGTTCGGCGGAAGGGGAGTCACGGGTAATGGGATTAATGAATGTGGGTGGGTCATAGGTAGGTGGGGAAAGGCATGTGGGGAGGTGGGGAACACATGGGGGGTTGGTGGGGTCTGGTGGGTCAGGGTGGGGAAAGGATGTGTCCGCACGGATTGGAGGGGGTGAAAAATCTGGGGTAGGTAGAAGGGAAGGTAGGGGTGCATGTGGGTGGGGCCAGGAAGGAAATGATGGAGAAGAATGAATTGGAACATGGGAACTTTGAGAAGAAGATGAAGGGGACGAAAATGGGAAATGGGTTTCAAAGAACTTAACATCACGACTCACAAAAATTTTATGAGTAGTTAAATTAAATAATTTGTAACCTTTTTGACCAGTAGGATAGCCAATAAAAACACAACAATGAGCACGAGAGTCAAATTTATGAACGGGATGCACAACGGTAGCATAACATAAACAACCAAAAACTTTTAAGTGAAGAAGAGGAGGTGGACGATGATACAACATTTCAAAAGGGGATTTATTGGAAAGTAATGGGGAAGGAAGGCGATTAATTAAGTAAACAGCAGTTAAAACACATTCACCCCAAAACGACAAAGGTAATGAAGATTGAAAGATGAGAGAACGTGCAACATTTAGAATATGACGGTGTTTATGCTCAACAACCCCATTTTGTTGAGGGGTATACACACAAGTGCGTTGGTACTCAATTCCATGTTCTTGAAAAAAATGTTTCAGGGAGAAAAATTCAGATCCGTTATCAACCCGGATTGCTTTGATAGGAACATGAAATTGAGTACGAACGAAAGCAAAAAAGGATTTGAGAATGGTTGGGGTTTCAGATTTATGTTGCATGAGATATAACCAAGTGCATCGAGTAAAATCATCCACAATTGTAAGAAAAAAACGGGAGCCAGAATGAGTAGGCTCTTTATGAGGGCCCCAAATATCACAATGTAATAAATCAAAAGGTCCGTGGGTGGAAATAATACTAGAATAAAAAGGAAAACGAGTTTGTTTAGCAAGAGGACAAATGCCACAATTATTGTCAAATGGAAAATTATGACTAGGTAATAAAGGAGAGAGTAATTTATGCCTAGATGGAGATGGATGCCCAAGACGCATATGCCACAATGTAGGTTGGTGAGTGACTTGAAAGGAGGTGGTGACTGGTGGATGGGGGACATGTAATAAAGACCACCATATTGTTCACCCGAGCCAATCATCTTCCCCGTAGCCAAGTCCTGCAAGACACAACAAGATGGTAAAAAATGACACAACAATTGAGAGAATTAGTAATTTTACTAATAGAGATTAAATTTAAGCGAAAGGAAGGAACACATAAAACGTGATCGAGAGTAAAATGAGAATTAAATGGAATGGTGCCAACAGAAGTGATGGGGGCAGATGAACCAGTGGGTAAAGTAACAAGAGAGGTGGATGAAGGTTCAGTTTTAATGAAAATGTTAGAATCAGAAGTAATATGGTCAGTGGCTCCGCTATCCAAAATCCAAGGCTTAATAAATGCAGAATTAATGGAGGCATCTGAAAAAAAGGACAGACCTGAAGCATTGGCATAAGAATTACCATTACCCGGATTTAAAAGAGACATAGCAGTAGCAATTTGTTGCAATTGGGTAGGAGACAAAGTTGACAAGTGACTTGGTAGGTTGGAAGATGGTGCACTTGATTGATGGGATGGGACCCCATGTGAAAAAACATTAATTGGGTTTGATGGAGAATCACGTGGACTTGTGGAAGTCATGGCTGGGGCATGGCTTTCAGCCTTGCTGTAAGGCACATTGATAGAAGAGACAGCATGGGCTTGTGCAGACTTTCCACTTGGAAAATTACGCTGCTGCTGTTGGAATTGATTGGACTTGGTTCCGCCATTTTTATCCCCTTTTTTTCTGCATCGATCTTCTGTGTGACCTCTTTGGTCACAGTACTTACAATGAAATTTGCGAGTACGACAATTTTCAATGGTGTGTCCATCGCGATCACAAAATTGGCAGTGCTCACTGTGATTAAAAAAATTCTGAGTTTTGTTTTGGATTGCAGCTGCAATAGAAAAATTCTCCATGGATCCTGATGTCATATGTCAGGACCCACCCCGGCTTCACCCCGAAACTCGAGGTAAATCTTGCTCCCGTCTGACATCCCGATACTAAATGTAGTCAGACGCAAGAGAATACACTCAATAAATCCCGAAGTTAAAGTTTTACAGAGCATAGTACGAATTACAAAGAAATAAAAACCGACGATAAATACACGCACGCGGAAGAAAACGTAAGCACTCTGAGACCCTGCTCGTCACTTCTATGCCTCAGACACTGCCTCGACGTCAAGACCCCGCGCTAGCTCCACAACCTGGAGGGCAATTTAAAACAGAAGGTGTGAGTGGACCATAATAAGAGGAAAAGTTCTAAAACCATTTATAAGAAAAACCGGGTTTAGCCCTCCGTTTTAAAACCACATGCACAACCCAGTTATTTAAACAGTTATAAATTAATCACCATAAAACATCATAAGAAACATAAACACTATAAAACGGGTATAAAAGTCATATCAGAAGTATCATAAAACGTGAATATCAAATCATCATTTTACGATCAAACCTGCTGGACCTATCCGAGTCTTTAAACTCCCGAGTCTTTAAACTCAATCCAGGCCTCAATATAATCCGAGTCTTTAAACTCCCGAGTCTTTAAACTCAACAGGCCTATGGGGGAAATATCAATATATCCGAGTCTTTAAACTCCCGAGTCTTTAAACTCAATCCGGGCCCGTCCCCCGTCAATCAATATCCGGGTCTTTAAACCCTATAACCAGATCCAGCAAATCCAATCCAAATCCGTTTGAAAACCATTTCCAAATGCACATCCAAACCCGAATCCGAAATCACCGGTCTGATGCCCTTCCAGCATCCCGAACCGTCATTCCGAACCCAAATCCGGAATTCCACTTTCCATCTTTAAAACCAAATCCCGCTTTCCAAAATCCGATTTTAAAACCGAAAACCCTTGATCATCGAAATCTGTTCCAAAATCCCTTTAGAATCATTGAAAACCATTTATTGTTTGAAATCCCGAAACCATGGCATCATAATCAGAAAACAAGTCTTTCTCGTAAAACGTGTCAAATACCGTATTTTCTCGAAAACGTGCAAGTATATAAAACCACATCATAAATCCAACATTCATGTAATCACATATATAAAACAATTAGAGAAAAGCAGTTATGCATGTTCGAGTTTAAGGAAAGGGTCCACTCACAGTACCGTGCCCTCAATCGCGTCCCGAACGTCCAGCACGTTCCTCGGCTTCCTCGGGAAATCCCGATCCTGTCAAAAACCACCAAATTACGTCACTAACACGTCTACGAGTATCCACCTAAATTCCCTCAAAAATCCCCGGGTCCTGAACGTAACGAAACCGGAACCCTAAACTTTCACCCTCGCGGAACTACTTCGATTCGACGTCCGATTAACCCGAAACCAATTCCAATGGACTCGTCACAACTCCAGGACCAAAAACCATGTTGACTATTTTCCCCAGAACCGCCGCACGCGCCCCCACGCGCCGCCTAAAGTGGCTGCGCGTGGGCCTCACGCGCCAGCTACAGTGTCACCCTCAACCTGTACTGAACCAGCCGCTGCAACTTGGACCGGCGAGAACCATTCTCCGCCGTCTGGCCACCAATTCACCTCCTTTCTTCACCCACAGCTTCGTCCAGACCTACCCTAGCTATTCCCCAACTCCTCTAACCTCCACACGGTCCCATCATCATCGACTGAAGCTCGAAAGAAAACCCGAGCACTGCTCTGTTTTCTTTCCCGGCCACCCGGATCACCTCCCATCACGGTGGCCAGCCCAAACTCTTCCTAAAACCCTTCTGAACCTAACCCAACTCTCCTAAACCTCCGACTCAGTCCCTAGGTTCATGACTTTAGGTTCGATCCTTGACGGCAAAACAGAGCTTATAGAGTCCCTCCGTCGTGCTAACCCCTACCATTCATTCCCCATCACGGCAGCACAACCAGAGGACGCCTAGAACTCACCTGAGTCTCCCAGACCACCCTAGACTCATCGATTCGACCTCTAGACTCACGACTTCCACTTTGAAACTTGACGGGAAAACAGGGCAAATTTACAGGGATGAGGGATTACCTGCAACCGTCCACGACCGTGCTCGCCGCCGCGTTCCCTGGAGTCCACAGCGTCGCCTCAGCCTCCTCTCGAGGTCAATCGCACCCGCACACGGCCACAACACCACCACAAGCCCTCAGTCTTCTCTGTTTTCTCTGGTTGTCCCCGTGACTCTCACTCACTCACACACCACCATTACCTCTTCTAACCCTCTCACTGTCTTCCTCTCATGCTCTGATCAATCTCACACACTCACAACTCACCAGCACACACACCGTCATCGATCCATTCTCTCAATTTCCCTCACCGCCTCACTCTGTTTGACTCGAACACACACGAACACACACGGTTGCACCCAATTAATTAGGACCGTGCACACATGAGAACCCCCCAGAACCCACTACACACTTGCCACACGTCACCATCCACTCCATACTCCCCCACATGGCTCAATCCCAGCCGTCCATCTGCCCTCTCTATCTCTGCACAATTTCCAGAGTACAAAAGACCAAAATGCCCTTCCTTTTTACCTAATTTTACAATTTTGCCACTAACTTCCTAGACCCGTAACTCCCACATCGTAAGTCCGATAAATACGTGCTGCCTGTCATCGAACTCAAGATGATGAGATCTACCTAACCATCCTCGGTTAACGTACTAAAACCCGATCGTCCAAAAATTCAACGTTTCCCCTTCTTTTAACCAAATTACGGTTATGCCCTTGACCTTCCGAACATCGAAACTTCCCCCTCGGATGTCGGAATCACGCGTGCCACCTACCTACGGATTCGTGACGTCCTAAACTACGTCCTGGTCACCGGTCAAAGTCCATCAGACCACCCGAACTAAAAGTCAACTTTTTGCCCAAACTAGGGGCAAAATCGTCATTCTACACTTCCGGACCTATCGGGACCACCTAACCACCAATTAGCCTCACTAATCCCACCTTCATCACGCTACTAATCCCGACTCTCGGGTCGGGTTGTTACATCATATGTCGTTGGGTTTCATCTTGAACAAGGAGGGAATAGGCTTGACGAACATTAGGTAATGGGCTCATCATGAGGATGTTGCTATGAACTCCATTATAAATATCATTGAGGCCCATAAGGAATTGCATCATTCGATCCTCCTCAATTTGCTGGTTGTGAATTTTCAATTGGTTACATGTAGGAGGAATTCGATGTGCATCTAGATCATCCCATAGCCCTTTGAGTGTGGTAAAATATGCTGGAATTGTCATGGTACCTTGTGTGAGGGAAGCGATTGTCTTCTGAATTTGATAGATTGTTGGTGCATTTTTCTGCGAAAATTGATCTCGAAAATCTTCCCAAACTTGACGAGCAATTTTGGCATGGACAACTGCTTTTGAGAGATCAGGTTCTACGGAGTGGGTAAACCATGATAATATCATACTGTTGCACTGGTTCCATAGAGAAAAATCTGTTGGATTGGCAGTTGGTGATGGTGGTTCGATGGTTCCATCGACAAAAACGAATTTGTTTTTGGCAATGAGAGCATGAGTCATGGATTTACTTACAGGACCCGTCCCAATCCCACTGGGACCACCCGGGGACGTGCCCCGCTCCCGTCTGATAATGACTCTAAACATACCAAAATTACCCTTAAATAAAAACCGAATACTTAAATAGATAGATTACGTACTATAACAGTGTTTAAAGCGATACTGTCAGACAAGGGATGACAGGACCCATCCCAATCCCCCCCCGGGATTACCATGGAATGTGCCCTGCTCCCGTCCAACCAGGGGTGTCAGACAAGGGATGGCCAAGAGCCACTGCCAAAACGGGGCATCCAGAGTGCGCAAGGATCGATGGAGGAGGTGTGCAATGTCCCAGTCCCTACTGCAATCGCATCCGTGAGCAACCTGAAGGGCATTAAAACCAAAAGCTGTGAGTGGACAAAAACCAATAAATTTACCAAATACATTTATAAGACATTTATGCCCTCCAATAAAAACATATGCATGCCACCAAAACCAGTAACCAAAACGTTTGCTCAACCGAGCCCTTAGGGCCTTAGCCCAAAAACCGTTAACCAAAAACCAAGTGTGGGAACTCAGCCCAAAACCGTGGAATACCACCACCATACATATTAAAACCATGTGGGTCATCACCCACGACCATAAATGAACATCAATTCAAAATCCAAAACCATTTAGGGTCCCCGACCCTACATACCATTCCATAACCAATAATCCATTTTATTCATTAATCCATATTTTACCATTACCATCACCAGCATCCCAGATGCTTAGCGTCCCAGATGCTAGACGTCCCTGACGTCATATCTCACGGTTTCATAAGCTACGCGTGCTGCCCGGGGTCTCTCCGGGTCCATGTATCTGACATCCCTGATGTCTGACGTCCCTGACGTCAATCATAGCAATCCTGGTCCTGAGTCATCATACGGTCCGGCTGCTCCGTTTAATGACCCCTCGCAGGCAATGCACCGTGACTTCCCCAGTGTCCCAGACATCTGGAGGAGACCATCATATATCCTTGTGTCCAGATGGTATATGGAAAACAGTTTTATTAAATCCTTTTATCACATTATTACCATTGGGCCCTGCCCGAAATTTTCAAAAAACCACATAGTTCCATTTAGGGTCCTTGACCCAAAATCACAATTATTAAATATAGGGTCCCTGACCCGAAATCACCATTATAATCCAATTGGGCCTCATGCCCGATTTTATGAACCACTGGGCCCACGGCCCGATTTGTAAACCAACTGGGCCCGCAGCCCGACTTTATAAACCCACTGGGCCCACGGCCCGAATTCACAAATCAACTGGGCCCCTGGCCCGAGAACATAACTCAAATGGGTCTCAGCCCGATTCTCAAATGGACTCCAAGTCCGAAATTTCCAAAACAAGTGGGCCTCAAGCCCGAGTTTATATTTCCAATTTCAAAACCATTGCATCACATTATATCCAAGTCACAAATATGGAAAATCCTTGTAAAAACTGGAACTCCTCGATTTACGTGCAAGCACGTAAATCGCCTCGAAATACGTGAAACCGTACAATTTACCAACAACCAAACCAACATCATACAATCACAATCATAATCCATGTAAAACATTTAAGCATGCATAGAATTTATAAAACCAAAGTCCACTCACAGACCGTTTTAACCGTGTGCCTCGATACGCGTGCCACCGGCCCTCCCGGGCCACACCACTATCACCGGGACTCCCAATCCTGTCCAAATCACATTAGAGGGTCACTAACCTCATCATTAACATCCTATCAAAGTCCCGTAATTTTCCCGAATTTTTACTTATTTTTAAACTTAATTTAAAACCTTCGGACATCCCGAACACTATCGAGACGGTGTCCGATCGACACGAAACCAATTCCAAAATGTCCGTTACATTAAATAGGAAAGAAGTCATGTTGACCTCACCTCGAGATCCGTGCTCACGCGCCGTCACGCGCCGCCGTGAGTGGCTGCGCGTGAAACTCACGCGCCGTGAACAGTGTCACCGTTCTGACCCGGTTGTCTGATAAACGGGTCACCGTGACCCGCGGCCCAACCCGACTGGTTCTCAGCCATTACTCGATCATTTTCAATTCCGTTTGTTCCTACAAGATCGTCTCATCAATTCCAGTTGATCCATGCTTTAAAAACTGAGAAACCAATACGTTTGACTACCTGTTCGTGGAGGTGTGCAGACCGGCCACCTGCAACCGTCGTGCCTGCACGATCCCGGCCACCATTCCTTTCGAAAACGATCCCCAGAAGATCGTCTCACCTTCTAGATCATCATCCTAATCACCAGATCGATCGAAACACGTTAAAACCCATCCTACCATTTTTGTACCCGAAAACAAACTCACGGGTTCGAGGCTTACCTCGCCGCCGTGGCTACCGCCGTGGCCACCAGCATGCCCAGTTCGACTCCAGGAACTCCTTTCACCCCTCAAACACGATCAAAACCAGTCCACACTGATTTTCCAATTTCTGAGTTTTCGGACCTCTCTGTTTTTGTTTTGCCGCCGTCGTCCCTGCCGTCTCCGTCGCCTTCCGTCGTCTCTCAAGCCTCACCGTAGTCAATTCACATTCCTCCGCACAGTCTCATGGTTACAGATGTGGTGGGGATGCGTAAGGGGGAGCCGTGTGCGGGTGTGCATGTGCACGGTTCTGTTTTCCGGTCACCACCGCCACCCACGGCGGTCACGCCGCCACGTGCGACACAAAACTCCTCTCAGTCTCCCTGTGTTCTCTCACGGTTCCAAAAACAGAAGGGGTTGTGTGTGCATGTGTTTCGGGTGGGAGAAAACAGAGTGAGAGAGAGATGAGTGTGATCAGAAATAAAGGAAAGGGAGAGATGAGATCAAAGGCCCAGATTTAATCTGAGGTTTGAATGGATGGTGAGGATTTAAGGGGAGAAAATGGATTAAATAATCCAATGGCCAACAAGGATCCAGATTTTAGGGAAGGTGGGGATGAGTGACACGTGGCCTACATCCAAGGGTCCAGATTCATCAGTTACTGTTCACCTATTTAAATATTATTATTTTATTCCGAGTCTCGGTTAATCGTGTTTCACGTCCTTGACCATAACTTCGTCGTCGTAACTCCGATTTCGACATGCCGCCTGTCGTTGGATTCGTATCGACGATACCTACGTAACGGTCCTTGGCCCTCGCCCATCGGACCTCCCGATCAGAAAGTCAACATTTGGCCCCTAATAAGCCAAATTACCAAAATACCCCTCAACTTCCGAACACCATAACTTTCTCTACGAATGTCGGAATCGAACGTGCCACCTGTCTATGAACTCGTGACGTCCCGAAATACGTCACGGTCATCGGTCAAAGTCCATTTGACCGGCCGAACAAAAAGTCAACATTTTACCCACGACCAGGGGCAAAACGGTCATCAATTTGTTCGATTCCGCCCTACTAACCACCGTTCAACCTCACTAATCAAGATTAAACACTAAACTAATCCCGGAATTCGGGACGGGTCGTTACAACCTTCCCACCTTAATAAATTTCGTCCTCGAAATTCCAACCGATCTAATCTCAACGTACTTCCCTCCTAAAAAAAAATTTCGCTCTCGAAACTCGACTATCCTGATTCCACAAACACCCGCGGAAAGTGGAATTGACCACGCAACACGTGTACACCCGTACACCAACTACTTAGACAAAACTTGCCTACGCCCAAACGTACCACTAGTACTCAAAACGCAACGATTACATTCGACCCCGTCGAATGACTGAAACTACTAGTTTCGAATTTGACACCACTTGTCAAATCCACCCTCTCGTTGACGCAACAACTCGACGGTTCCTTTCCCACTCCCACTAGGAGTCAGCTGACCCCACTCAACGATCTATATTGACACATCCTGACAATCTGTCACCACACAGTTGTTGTCAGTCGAAAACTGACACTAGACTCACTCGTGGCTACACATGCCACCAACGTACTCGACTCACCAATACCCTTACCGAAATTTCACACGACCTATGTGTAATTAAACACATCGGAATTACCATGACCCGTTGCATAGTAATGTCCGGTCCACAACCAATCCCATGGTATCGGAACCAATCCGACTACCAACACGTTCACCAACACACCTCGGGTATATCCCGTATACCGTAACTAGACATCACAAGTCCACAAGGTATTGTACCTCGAACCATGTACGAAGTACACACATCTACCTAATAACCAGACTACAACCACCTAGGTCATAGCCGAACGCGTTCCAATAATGGAGTACGTTTGCCCAATCCAGCATGAGGCAAATCGAAACTCCACCCAACATCTAGTTCCAATTCCGAATCTGAATCCGCAATTTCGTAAGAAATCCCGGATCCAAGCCCAGACATCAAATTTTAATTCATATCCAAATCCGAATCCGAAATCATTATTCCGTAAGCTAGCATTTGGAATAACCATTCCGTACCCAAACCCAGAAATATACTTTCAAGTTCCAAAATCGAATCCTGAATCGTCACTCAGAAATTCGATTCCAAATCCCGAAATCTCATTCACATTTACCAAGACACACCAAAACCGAACCTATCGGTTACCCGTTCAATACACTTGATTGACTTCATAGGGAAGCCAATCCAACCTCCACACGTCTAAGGTTGACAAAATTCAACTACCTTGAAAACCAGTAGAATACCCTACGGGCCCCACTTCGAAAAGAAGTTCAATCCCGTCATTTACGACTCACGTACCAAGGTAAGAGTGATATACTCTCCCCCTATCTGAATCATCAAGATCACGACCCAGATAGACACTGTGTCCCTGACAATAACGTCAAAATCCTAGATCGCCACAACGATCGACAACCGACTTCCACAACTAGACAGATCAGTCAACGACGAGACACGTCGAGACTACGGATTCTCACGGATTACCTTGTATCAGTCCTTGTCATTCCACCTAGGAAAAACCAAGGATGATCCAAAATGATGACGTCAAAACTCATCCTACGTGGATGCAACCAAAACTCGATGCACTCACACGCCATGTACCCCAACATCGTCTGCCACCAAGCAGAAAATGAAAAAAAAATCTCGTTTACCTCATTTCGAACACGTAGCTTCTCCTAAGGACCTCACAACACACACGGGCTCACCAACCAATACACGCTCAACATACTGGTAACTACAGTCAATGTCTGCCAGGGCAGAAAGCAAGAAGTCAACCCCAATGACTTCGAAATACCAATCACCAAAAACGAGCACCACTCTCGTTCCCCAATCACAACTCTCCTCGACACTAAGGTTCCAACCGTGTTGGAAACAGACATGCTCCCAACAAGACGTCAAGTCTAACCACTAGACTTCCTACCTCCGCAATTCACTTAGACCACCCCGTGTCCACAATCAATCCATTATTGTTCCGTTCGCACATCCCGACCTTTACAGGTTCAACACTCGGTTTCCCAAGTTCTCAATTACAAATTCCTACCTTTATACCACTAATGGTTTTCCTCGTCTTTTCCAGTTTTAATCATTTCCATGTACATTTTAGGGATATTTAAAAACATAAAATCGCACAAATTTTGGAGTTGCCAACAACTCCCCCAAATCCACCAATTATCATGACGTAGGGGACGTCATCCCAAGATTACTCAAGTCTCAATTATACCCTTTTAATCCACTCCTTACTGGTTATCTCACCACTATTGGGACTTATCCCAACACAGCACAATCTTAACTGGATCCCATCCAGTCCATCACTCAACCACTACCGAATCTCAGAGACCGAACATATGTTCATCATGACGGAGTCACACCCCAATTTGTGGCTCATCGTCAACACCATTACCGACACTAGCACCAGCGCTAGTACCAGCACCAACACTCTATCAACAACACTAGTATCAGCACAAAAGTACCAACCCGCAAACATTCATACTGCACACCGTGTGCAAATACGACAACCCTGGATCTCCGTTCATACGGAACGACGATCCCGTACCTCACGACTATGGGTACCACTATTCTGACAATCCTCATCAGGAAAATGAACGTTCCCCGAACGTCCCCTGATCCCCAAGTATTAGAACCACACTAATTACCCTCGATAGCCAGTCATCTCCATATGACTTCCGACTAACTGTCATTGCTATCGAGATCCGCATCCACACATCACACCAATACCCGATCCAACACGGGATTCCATAATTTATCTCAGAACCGTATTCGTACATCGAATCCCATAGTTCTGCCTAAACTCACCAGAGCCATCCACATGGTCATCCATGACCTCAGCCGCACATCGCAGCACAAGTTCTCATCCACTAGCCACAATTAAGATTTACCTTTTTAATACTAGGGTTCCACAATCACACCCTATGGTTCAACCGAACCAAACAGTTTTCCGTAATATAAAATCCACAACCTGACCGACCCCGCGGTCTAGACATCGAATAGACGTCAAATCCAATCCTACCATCCCATCAACGTGGGTTCCACCACTAGGTCATCGGCCAACTCCGATGAACCAACATCCCTCACACTAGAAACCACCACATGGGTTCACATTTTTAAACCATTACTCACATGAGGTTCCCCGAACCTGGCTGCACCTAGCAGCACAACAATCCAATATCATATGACCGAACCGACGGTCCCACAATACCAGTTCACCCCAATCAACCCCACTTGGGTCGAATCACATTAATGCACGGCGTATCGGGCCAATCACACTCCATCCACTATCCAAACCCAAACACTATCTATCAGGTTGATAACGAATTGCAGCCCAATGAGACATCACACCCTCGACCTGCGCGCACAAATAGAGCAACCTGGCTCTGATACCAAGTTGACAGGACCCATCCCAATCCCCCCCCCCCCCCTCCGGGATTACCATGGAATGTGCCCTGCTCCCGTCCAACCAGGGGTGTCAGACAAGGGATGACCAAGAGCCACTGCCCAAACGGGGCATCCAGAGTGCGCAAGGATCGATGGAGGAGGTGTGCAATGTCCCAGTCCCTGCTGCAATCGCATCCGTGAGCAACCTGAAGGGCATTAAAACCAAAAGCTGTGAGTGGACAAAAACCAATAAATTTATCAAATACATTTATAAGACATTTATGCCCTCCAATAAAAACATATGCATGCCACCAAAACCAGTAAACAAAACGTTTGCTCAACCGAGCCCTTAGGGCCTTAGCCCAAAAACCGTTAACCAAAAACCAAGTGTGGGAACTCAGCCCAAAACCGTGGAATACCACCACCATACATATTAAAACCATGTGGGTCACCACCCACGACCATAAATGAACATCAATTCAAAATCCAAAACCATTTAGGGTCCCCGACCCTACATACCATTCCATAACCAATAATCCATTTTATTCATTAATCCATATTTTACCATTACTATCACCAGCATCCCAGATGCTTAGCGTCCCAGACGCTAGACGTCCCTGACGTCATATCTCACGGTTTCATAAGCTACGCGTGCTGCCCGGGGTCTCTCCGGGTCCATGTATCTGACATCCCTGATGTCTGACGTCCCTGACGTCAATCATAGCAATCCTGCTCCTGAGTCATCATACGGTCCGGCTGCTCCGTATAATGACCCCTCGCAGGCAATGCACCGTGACTTCCCCAGTGTCCCAGACATCTGGAGGAGACCATCATATATCCTTGTGTCCAGATGGTATATGGAAAACAGTTTTATTAAATCCTTTTATCACATTATTACCATTGGGCCCTGCCCGAAATTTCCATAAAACCACATAGTTCCATTTAGGGTCCTTGACCCAAAATCACAATTATTAAATATAGGGTCCCTGACCCGAAATCACCATTATAATCCAATTGGGCCTCATGCCCGATTTTATGAACCACTGGGCCCACGGCCCGATTTGTAAACCAACTGGGCCCGCAGCCCGACTTTATAAACCCACTGGGCCCACGACCCGAATTCACAAATCAACTGGGCCCCTGGCCCGAGAACATAACTCAAATGGGTCTCAGCCTGATTCTCAAATGGACTCCAAGTCCGAAATTTCCAAAACAAGTGGGCCTCAAGCCCGAGTTTATATTTCCAATTTCAAAACCATTGCATCACATTATATCCAAGTCACAAATATGGAAAATCCTTGTAAAAACCGGAACTCCTCGATTTACGTGCAAGCACGTAAATCGCCTCGAAATACGTGAAACCGTACAATTTACCAACAACCAAACCAACATCATACAATCACAATCATAATCCATGTAAAACATTTAAGCATGCATAGAATTTATAAAACCAAAGTCCACTCACAGACCGTTTTAACCGTGTGCCTCGATACGCGTGCCACCGGCCCTCCCGGGCCACACCACTATCACCGGGACTCCCAATCCTGTCCAAATCACATTAGAGGGTCACTAACCTCATCATTAACATCCTATCAAAGTCCCGTAATTTTCCCGAATTTTTACTTATTTTTAAACTTAATTTAAAACCTTCGGACATCCCGAACACTATCGAGACGGTGTCCGATCGACACGAAACCAATTCCAAAATGTCTGTTACATTAAATAGGACAGAAGTCATGTTGACCTCACCTCGAGATCCGTGCTCACGCGCCGTCACGCGCCGCCGTGAGTGGCTGCGCGTGAAACTCACGCGCCGTGAACAGTGTCACCGTTCTGACCCGGTTGTCTGATAAACGGGTCACCGTGACCCGCGGCCCAACCCGACTGGTTCTCAGCCATTACTCGATCATTTTCAATTCCGTTTGTTCCTACAAGATCGTCTCATCAATTCCAGTTGATCCATGCTTTAAAAACTGAGAAACCAATACGTTTGACTACCTGTTCGTGGATGTGTGCAGACCGGCCACCTGCAACCGTCGTGCCTGCACGATCCCGGCCACCATTCCTTTCGAAAACGATCCCCAGAAGCTCGTCTCACCTTCTAGATCATCATCCTAATCACCAGATCGATCGAAACACGTTAAAACCCATCCTACCATTTTTGTACCCGAAAACAAACTCACGGGTTCGAGGCTTACCTCGCCGCCGTGGCTACCGCCGTGGCCGCCAGCATGCCCAGTTCGACTCCAGGAACTCCTTTCACCCCTCAAACACGATCAAAACCAGTCCACACTGATTTTCCAATTTCTGAGTTTTCGGACCTCTCTGTTTTTGTTTTGCCGCCGTCGTCCCTGCCGTCTCCGTCGCCTCCCGTCGTCTCTCAAGCCTCACCGTAGTCAATTCACATTCCTCCGCACAGCCTCATGGTTACAGATGTGGTGGGGATGCGTAAGGGGGAGCC
This sequence comes from Prinsepia uniflora, assembly GCA_032719365.1. Taxonomy (NCBI): domain Eukaryota; kingdom Viridiplantae; phylum Streptophyta; class Magnoliopsida; order Rosales; family Rosaceae; genus Prinsepia; species Prinsepia uniflora. Next base: position 20,310,971 of record CM064863.1, read on the forward strand.
GTGTGCGGGTGTGCATGTGCACGGTTCTGTTTTCCGGTCACCACCGCCACCCACGGCGGTCACGCCGCCACGTGCGACACAAAACTCCTCTCAGTCTCCCTGTGTTCTCTCACGGTTCCAAAAACAGAAGGGGTTGTGTGTGCATGTGTTTCGGGTGGGAGAAAACAGAGTGAGAGAGAGATGAGTGTGATCAGAAATAAAGGAAAGGGAGAGATGAGATCAAAGGCCCAGATTTAATCTGAGGTTTGAATGGATGGTGAGGATTTAAGGGGAGAAAATGGATTAAATAATCCAATGGCCAACAAGGATCCAGATTTTAGGGAAGGTGGGGATGAGTGACACGTGGCCTACATCCAAGGGTCCAGATTCATCAGTTACTGTTCACCTATTTAAATATTATTATTTTATTCCGAGTCTCGGTTAATCGTGTTTCATGTCCTTGACCATAACTTCGTCGTCGTAACTCCGATTTCGACATGCCGCCTGTCGTTGGATTCGTATCGACGATACCTACGTAACGGTCCTTGGCCCTCGCCCATCGGATCTCCCGATCAGAAAGTCAACATTTGGCCCCTAATAAGCCAAATTACCAAAATACCCCTCAACTTCCGAACACCATAACTTTCTCTACGAATGTCGGAATCGAACGTGCCACCTGTCTATGAACTCGTGACGTCCCGAATTACGTCACGGTCATCGGTCAAAGTCCATTTGACCGCCCGAACAAAAAGTCAACATTTTACCCACGACCAGGGGCAAAACGGTCATTTTGCACAATTTGTCCGATTCCGCCCTACTAACCACCGTTCAACCTCACTAATCAAGATTAAACACTAAACTAATCCCGGAATTCGGGACGGGTCGTTACAAGGGAAAGTAAAATACAACACGTGAGGACAATAGTCAGAGTACATTTATTCAGTGCTCAACCTACCCACAAGTGGGTGTACAGGTGCACAGCTAAGCAACCTAAACCTCTGCCTCCTCCTCCTCCGGGTCCTCCTCTATTTCCGTGTCAGGGTCTGGAGGGGCCAGTAAAACAAGCGTGAGTGGGCCAAAAATAACAGTTTATAAATCAATTTAATAATAAATAATCATAAGGTTTTACCCCTCCGTTTTCCAAATCTTGCATGCAGTGAAAATATAATATTATAATGAAATCATAACAATAAAACCACAATAATAATCGAAAGGTGAAACTAACATATCAGTGCACTGTAAAACCCAACCCAAATGATGTCACGGTTCTAAGGCTACGCGTCGCCACTCAGGGTCTCACACCCGAGACTCTCTAGGTACATCAGCTCCCGGTATCCCGGTCACTGCCCGATGTATATGAACATGCCTTCCTGAGAGAAAGCAGCCCAACGGGGGTCAACTCCACTCAGTCAGGGCCCCGTGACTACTCCAGGGTCCACCCAGGCCAACGACCCTCCCTGGAGGAGACAATATACACAGGTAGGAAAGTACAGTACAATAACAGTATAGTTTACCCTATGTCCCCCTGGACATCCCAAACAAACTCCACATGTAATCCAGACGGGTCTCATGCCCAAAACATTGTAATAGCATATATAAACAGTTCATATAAGACTCATCGAATTATAAGTGGAAATAGTAAAACAGTTTATGCATGCAAGCCTTTATAAATCAAACAACCCACTCACACTCGGTCCTTGCTGCTCAACGATCTCTAAAACCTGTATTTTTATACCTGAGGGTTACTTAAGGACCCTATAACATCAATACTAAGACCCTAGAACAGATCCGCCTCAAAATCGCATCCCGGACACTATTCCCGGTGCTTCAGACCCCATTTTGACTAATCTAACGATCTCCAATCGACACGAAACCACCTTCATTGGATCCGTATCGTCGAAACCTTGAAAATGGTACTGGCCCCACCAAAATCACTGTTCACACGCGCCCCCACGCGCCTGGTCAACGCCTGGGTCAACGCTGCTACAGTACTGCTGACGTTAGCAGTGACGTCATGCTGACGTCAGTATGACGTCATCTCTGACACTTGTCAGGTGATACGTGGCATGTTCTGATTGGTCCCTGGTCTGACAACCTCTGACAGGATGACGTCATCATGACGTCAGAAGTGACGTCAGCATGATGACGTCATCATGCTACAGTACCGGGTCAGCCCGTTTGACTGGAACCGGGTCGCCGTCGACCCACGGCTTGACCCGATTCCACCGTACGATTCCGGCCACCATTTTCGACGGGGTTCATCCCTATAGGGTCGTCTAGGTCTGTTCTATGGTTCTATAACCTCAAAACGGAAAGAAAACAGGAAGAAACGTACCAGTGCGTCGTTGAAACTCACGGTTAAACTCCGATCGTCGTCTCCGGCGATCCACGTATCTCCGTCGTCCAAACCGGTCCCAATCGACTCGTCTCTCACCCTAGGACATTTCTTTCACCAAACAATCGATTTCCTAGCATCAAAATAAGTTGGTTCGAAACAGGGGATCAAAACGGGGCTTTTGGGTTTTGGGTCTTACCGCCGCCGTGTCGCCGCCGCAGGCCGCGCCGTCGTCCAGTTACGCTCCTGGGGTCCTCACGGTGCAGACTGGAGCTTCCCCTGCGTCGAGGTGGTGTGGATGTCACGGTTTGCTTCCTGGACCCGATTCCTTAGCGTTTCGGGTCTGTGTTTTGCACGGTTTGTGCAGGGCAGGGAGGTGGACGGTGGTTGCTGGTGGTGCACGGTGATGATCAGTGGGTGATGGTGGTGTTGTTGGTGGTTGGCTGGTGGTGTGAGGGCTGCTGGTTCGATCGCCTGGGTTGAGAGAAAATGGAAAGGAAGGTGCACGGGTTAGGGGGGATGGATGTGTGTTTGTGTGTGTTTGAGAGAAAACAGGGAGTGATCGTGCATGAAGGAGAAAAAGCAGAATAAATGAAGGGCTGGGATTCATTTGGGCAGAGATCCAAGGGCTGGGGTTAATTGGAGGGGAAATAAATGATTATAAAATGGTTAAATAGTGAAATGTTGCTTTATTGGAATAGTATGGGCTTGGATGGGTGACACTTGTCACTCATCCACTGGTTTGATTTAAATATTAGTTTGGCACGGATTCCCGTAATAAATTAATATTTTATTCCGTTGTTCTCGGTTCGTAAATTCCGCTAAAACGCTTCCTTGACCATAACTTCTTCATACGAACTCCGATTTCGGCGTGCCGCCTGTCTACGGATTCGTGACGTCCTGACCTACGTCATAGTCATGGGTCAAAGTCCAAATTATTTCCCGGGTCAAAAGTCAAAGTTTCCCCCCCTTCAGGGGCAAAATAGTCTTTTCACATGAAAATATTATTATTCTCGGTTCGGGTCGTTACATTTACTCCAAGATGGATAATTGGCACCGTTCAATTTGATTGGAACAAGTGCATGACCAGGATTATCAGAATGATGAATATAATAAGGGTTTGATACGTCCATTGCTGAATTGGACGATTTTGATTTTGATGCTTCAGGGGTTAACATAGCTTTCTAGTTTGTGGAAAAAATATCAGGCACAAAAACGTAGCTCTGATACCATGTCAAGAATGAATTGGTTGAATAAGAGTTGTTTTATTCAAGTGCAGTAAGTAAGCATATATACACCAGCCGAGAAGAAAGAAATCTATTCCTATTTGGATACAAAATATACAATTAATGCTTTGACCCAAGAATCAAGGAAACCTACTAAAATAGACTACACAAAACGTGTAGAACAAATAATATACTTATTTTATTTCCTAATACCCGTCTCACACCTTCTCACCCCACTGCCCTCACATACCCTCGCCCCCAAAGATGAAGCCGGATCGCAACTGTCTAAAATCCACGGTGCATGTGCATCGATAGATCCAATGGTTCATTTGCTTCTCTTGCTTTGATTTCCGAAGTTGAACGGTTTCCATGGTGATTCGATTAAGTGGACAGTATTAGATGGTTATGGCAATTTAATCGAGTAAGAATTATCACAGGGTGGTATCGATTGGGTTTCATTAATCGATGAATTCCCATCAATTTATGGTTTGCACTCATATTCCAAGAAAACCTGTTTTTCGTTTGAAAGAAGCCATTGTATAAAAAGAAACCAGCTGTCATGGCCATGGCTTCGGATTTATGGGACAAGGGAAGGAAGAGGAAGAGGGGGACGAAGGCTTAAATTAATTTTGATGTTCTTTATTATTTTAAATTATTTTTGTCATACCTTTAAATTGAAATAATTAATATATGTTAAGGTGTTAATTATAAGTGAGTTAAAACACACGTGGCATAATTTTAATGTAGTGGTGTGGCCAAATGCTACCAAATTATAATGGTTTAGTCTCAACTATAATTACTTTAATGTACACATGTCAACTTTAGAAGATAGTAGTGCGCAAATATGAACCCAAAGCAGCAGGTCTCTGATTCTGATAAAAAAAATACAAAGCAGCAGGTCTCGATCAAAAAAAAAAAAAAAAAAAGCAGCAGGTCTCTGATTTCATGTAATTTGGACCCTACCGCCATGCTGGCAGCCATTTACGCAGAGGAGTTCATTGAAAATTGAATTATTAGCAGGCTTGAATTTTGTATTGATTTTGTTGTTGGCTAATGAGTCAGCATGCTGCCATCTAACAGTATACGAGTTGTTTAATTTGTTCTGGTGCGGGAGGGCCTAATCACGCCTGAGCGGGTCTTCATGTCGTATTGTCGTTTATCATAAAGTTATTATTTATAACAAATACACTATTCAGTAGTCATCGCTCATCACTTGCTCAGTATTGCAAATATAAAAAAAACCAACTTGAACAATTATACCTACTTCCAATTCAAAGCACCAATTCAATATGGGATAGGGATTTCAGGAAAAAAGAAAATATGGGATAGGGATATTTCAACTTCAATAATGTTTAGAAATAAATAAAGGTTGAGAATTTGAAATGCAATAAATAAATAGTTTCATAACTTAATAAAATGGGGAAAAGGATATAAAAAAAAGGTTGAAAATCTTATTTCACGGTTGAATTGATGAAAAATAAAGTCATGTTGAATTTTTTTTAAAAAAAAACATGTAAAACATGGGAGCTAAACATGCCTACTAGGAAACTTGAATTGAACAAAAAAAACATGGAAAAATAAATAAACATGCACTACTAGTTTAGCTAAAATATTAAATAATCATTTGAACCATTAACCTTCTCATCTCAAACAGCATTTAAAACGCTTATAGAAAGTTTACAAAAAGCGGCAACTTCATGAGTAACATTATTATGCTTGCGGAAGAAGTACATAAACTGTACAATCTCAAAGAGAGATTGCATAGCTAGAATATCATGAATCACTCATTCGATACTAGCCTCCAAATAAGAGCATGTTGAACAGATTGCACCAGAATTTGAGAGTCAGGCTTCAAGATGAGACTTTCGAGAAGAGCCAACCTGCCCAATACATGGTCCATGCATACAAGAACCCTAGTCTAGTACTTGTAGCTCCCTAGTCCTCTTCAAAGTGACCGAGCCCAAACTTTCCCCTTGGCCCAATAACTGATTCCCTACATTGGAGTTTTCAATAGGTTCCAAAACCATATCCTACCCACAGCCCACATCAGGGCCAAACTTGCTTGGAGGAAGGATCACCCACTAGGCCCAATGCGGCCTGCATCAAACAATTCCTCCAAGGCCTAAGTGGCATGCACATCTCGTTCGTGGGCCTCCGTGAAGTGGACGGTTAGGGCTGGTTCTTCCAAAGCTTTAAACCTCACATTAACAGCCACCCTATGAAGAGAGAGAGGTGGTGAAAAATTTTCAAAAAGAGCAATATAGGGAACTGCACCACCCTACCCTGAACACTATCCTGCAAGCATGGATGAAAATATCGGCAGTTTCGCCGATATTTCCATCGACATATCGTTAAATTGGGAGGTCGATAGCTAAAGAGGGGGAAAAGAATTTCTATCCCCCAATATCCATGTTATCACCAAAAATCGATGAATTTGGATGAAATTTACCGAAATCTGTCGATATCCATCGATACTAAGCTTCAAAGAAAAAGAAAAAAAAGAAGGTAGACACTTCAAATTTTACCCAAATTAGAAATCAAAACAGATATTTGAAAGTAGAAACCTCTAAATTTCACCCCCAAATTTACCAGCATCATCTTCTTCCTCTCTTCCGGAACGATGCAAAGAATGCACAATCATTGTTGTCATCGCACAGCCTGCGTAGTCCTGCTTCAAGATCCTTCTCTCTCTTGCTTCTCTATTTCTCACTCTCTCACTCTTGTCGAGGTCAACCATGACACGTTGAAGCTCTTCGGGCGCAGACGTTGGAGCCGAGGGCCTTGAGAACGTTGCCGAACTCGGAGACGGAGATCTTGTCGTCGTTGTTCGCTTCGAAGCTCTTGAAGACTTTGTGCACCTCGTCGGTGACCGCTGGTTCGGGATTGGTGGAGCATGGGGTCCCGTTATTTGCCATTGCGCTTGTTGTTTTGGTGATTTGGTAATCAGTGTTCGAAATTGGGTTTTTATTTTTGGGGTTGGTGGATCAATGAGTTGAATTTTGGGTTAATGAGACTCTGAGAGTAAAAGGTGTGTGAATATGGGACTCTCCAAGAACAAACTCTCATCTCATCGTCTCAGGAAGTGTATGAACAAGTGAATAAGAGTGTGAACAAAAGTAAAAGACTAAAGAGTCTTTACTCTTTACTTTTTTGATATGTAAAGAAATTTTCTAGAAGATTTCAAAGTGTGTTGCAAGCAGAAAATAAATAATATATTATTATTAATTTTTTTTAAATTTATCATCTAATACCTTACAAATATAATTTTATTTATTTGAAATATACTATTTGTAACGCCCTGAAAATTCGAGAAATGTAAAATCGTAAAATAATAAATGAAATGACGTTTTTACCCCTGTGAATAGTATGGTCAAATTGTTGACTTTTTGATTGGTAGGTCAAACGGACGTTGACCCATGACCGTGACGTAGTTCGGGATGTCACGAGTCCATAGACAGGTGGCGCGTCCAATTCCGACGATCGGGAAAAAAATTATGACATTCGGAAGTTCAAGGATATTTTCGTAATTTGGACGAAAAGGGGGAAAATGTTGACTTTTCGATTGACAACTGATTTTCACACGATTCGAGGACCGTTAGGTAGGTCTCGATGCCCTGAGTCCGTAGACAGGCGGCACGCTGAAAACGGACATCAGACGGTTGAGTTACGGGTCTAGAAGGAGAAGAGCATTTTGGTAATTTTTGGACAGAAGGGCAAAATGGTAATATTGCAAGGAGATTACTGTTTGGAAACCGTGGAAAACAGAGACTGCACACCCATGTCGTGAGTGCTCTAATCAAGCTATTGTTTAAACGTGTTAGTGGCTGGACAGGAGTTAGTTTAATGGTTTTGAGGCAGTGGGAAACACAGGTTGTGGGCTGAATCAATCACCAGGCACGGGCACCATTTTGTTCTGAGTTTGGGACCGTTGCGGGAAACAAATTCCTGAATGGGACTGAGGGGATTCCCACGGGTGTTGGCTCACGGTTCAGTTAACATAGAGATTGGAAGAGAGGGGAGGTCATTTCTGTGAAGGAAAGGTCGAAAACTGGAGAGAAAAACAGAGAACTGGAAATCTGAAAAATTGGAGGGAAAATCGAGTTTGATTTGTGAGACAAGTTGGACGAAACCAATGACTTGAACGGCCTTCTGGGACCATTTGGAGTTCAACCATACCGTCCCTGAAGTGATTCAACCACAACTTGGCCAGGAACCCAAGTTCCATTTTCGAAGAATTTTCATAGTTGAGGACGACGACTTCCAGGTGAGTATTTGTTCAATTGTTTCTGCGTTTTGGTTCGTATTGGTCCTAGTAAGCTTCATGGGAAGTTAATTTGGAAATGGGGTTGAAACCAGTGAGATTTGATGGTCGACCCATTTGGTTGATCACGGGTCGAAGGGTTGATTTAGGACCTGTTAAGGTTAATTAATGGATCAGAACTTAAATTAAATGGTTAAGGAAAGTTTTAGGTTTAAAAACGAAGGAAATCGAGTGAGAACTGAAGGAGTATTGGCCGGGTTGAGTCGCAAGTTGGGGACCTATTTAACAGGCTTCCGGGTGAAGGAGACGACACTGTAGCTATAGTAACAGGCGCGTGGCTTTCACGCGCAGCCACTTTGGGCGGCGCATGAGGGCGCGTGAAGTCTCATCTCCGGTCATGGGCAACTAGAGTGTTCATCCTTTCAGTATTTTGAACATTTTGAGTTTAATAATCGAGTCGATCGGAGATCGTTAAGTTGGTCAGAATAGGGCTGGTTGCCTCGGGAAGCTTGTTCGGTCGGTTTTCCCGGGCCGATTCCAGTTTTGGATTTTTTGGTTGAATGTTAAGGACTTGTAGTGACCCTTACATGTGATTTGGACTGACAGGAATCGTACATTAGTTCCGGGAAAAGATTATACACTCAGTTTCGCAGCAGGATTGTACTGTGAGTGGGCCCGATTTCATTAAACCCTTGCATGCATAACTGTTTTCACCTTTATATATATATATATATATATATATATATATTCTGGAATCAAGTAATGGTTTCGATTATCTTGAAATTATGTTTATGGCACGATTTACGATGTTTGGGGTTGAGACCCGTCTGGTGAAATTTAAATAATGTTTTGGATTATATATATATATATATATATATGCATGTGGATATCAATGCCTATCTTTGGTACTGCACTGTATAGATCCACCCGTGTGATACTGTCTCCTCCGGATGTGGTACCCCGGAGTGGTCACGGCGCATTGCCTGCTAGGGGTCAGTCTACGGAGGGACCGGACCGTAGGATGACTCAGGAGCAGGATTGCTATGATTGGACGTCTGGGACGTCGAGCGTCTGGGACGCTAGGCATCTGGGATGTCATACCCGGACGAGGTTCGGGGATTGGACTCGGGATTGAGACCCCGAGTGGCACGCGTAACCTTGGGACTGTGACCTTATTGGACTTCAGGGACGTTGGACATCTGGGATGTCAGGATTGGAGGGTATAGTGCAGTGGCTGTGGTTATATTTATGGTTTTATCATATGACTTGTGATATCCTATATGATTTTATGGTTTTAAATACTAATGCATGCATGTTTGGAAAATGGAGGGGTAAAAGTATATGTTTTATAAACTTTGAGTTTCGGCCCACTCACCCTTAATGTTTTGGTGACCCCTCCAGGCCGTGCTACTGAGGTAGAAGAGGATCCCAAGGCTGAGGCATAGATCTACACTGCGCACCTGAACCCCTTGTTGGGTAGGTTAACCCGCAGGATAGCTTAGAGTCGTGCTCAGAACTTATAATTTTGGACATTATCCCTTGTCTGACATCTTTTGAATTCGGATTTTATGTATAACTTTATTTTGGATATTTATGCATTTGAACTTTTGAGGTTAAATTTGGAATGTTGGTTCGGGTGTCAGACGGGAGCAGGGCACGTCCCCTTGTGGTCCCCGGGGGATCGGGGCGGGTCCTGTCACTATTAGTTTATAATCAATTAATATGTGCTCAAATCTGATAAATATCTACTTATTTTTTGTGTAAACATCTACTTATTTTTGGTGAAATTCAACAAGTAAAATATTATTAGTGTCAAATGGACTTTGACCGATGACCATGACGTAGTTCAGGACGTCACGAGTTCATAGACAGGTGGCACGTCCGATTCTGATATTCGAGGAAAAAGTTATGATGTTCGGAAGGTCAAGGGTATTTTGGTAATTTGGATAAAAGGGGCAATTTGTTGACTTTTCAAACGACATGGAGTTTTCACGTAATTTGAGGACCGTTAGGTAGGTCTTGTTGCCCTGAGTACCATGACAGGCGGCATGCGTCAATTGGAGGTCGGACGAAAGAGTTACGGGCCTAGGAACTTGAGGGGCAAAATGGTAATTTTTCCTTTAGGGACATTTTGGCCATTTGTTTGCATAGGGATTTGTGCCAGTGACACTTGGCTGTCTTGGATGTTGGGACCACCATAATTTGGACATTTGTCCTTCTCTGGATGGTGGTAGAACATTGCACAGCCGCCTCAAATCCTAATTTCATATGTTTAATTAGTTTAAAACGGTTTTGGGCAAACAGAAATGGAAAAACAGGGACCGTGTGTGATCGTGGCCATTCAACCTTTCAAACGACATCTTCTGCTCTTGGTTGCTGAATAAAAAAGGAAGGAGAAGTTAGGACGATGAGAGTGGAAGCCACGGGCGGTGGTTATGACGGCGGAGGAGGAAGGTAAGTTAGGAAACCCGTGAGCTTTTGTTTTAAATTCGAAAATGGTGTATGTGGTTTTAGATGCTTTTGACCGATTCTGTAATTTGGATTACGATTTGGAGGTTACAAGGACTGTATGGGGATTGAAACCACGACAGGAGGTGGTCGGAAATAGAAAGAACATGGTGGAGGACATGGCCGGTTCATCCTTCAGTTTCAGAGGTAAGTCTTGATAACAAATTCTTGATTTTGGGTTCTAAATTGATTAGGAAGATTGAGGTCAGTAGTTAGGAATGAATAAGAATGAAATTGGGCTGGAAAAAGGACAAATTGGCCGTGAACCGCCCACGTCGGTTCAGGTTTGGACCGGGTCGGCCTAGATGTCAGGACCGGTCCCAAACCCCCCGGGATTAACGTGGGACCCGCCTGATCCCTTCTGGCACGAAGTGTCAGACCAAAGAAAATTCCGTCTCTAGCCCTCGCCGGGGCAATCAGAGTGCGTCAAGATCGTAGGAGGAGGGGAGTGATGTCTCGTCTCTGCTACAGCCTGCATCCGCGATCAACCTGAAGGGCATTAAAACACGAAAACTGTGAGTGGACAAAAATAATCTTTTCATTAAAAATATTTTCGCATAAAGACATTTATGCCCTTCATAAAAGCATATGCATGCATTCAAAACCATTTATCAAATATTCATAAAATTCATTTGTCAAACATATCAAAACCTTTCAAGGGTTCATGCCCGGCCCCATAAACCATCATGACCCATAAATCCATTTGGGTCCCTGACCCGAAATCACAATTCAAAACCCGTAGGCCAAATCAATAGGGACTCAGCCCAAATCCATTCTCAAAATATCACAAACGGGGTCTCCGCCCCAAATCACTTTCACAACTTCATATACGGGGGTCTCCACCCCAAATCACTTTTTAAATCATAAAACATGGAACACGGGGTCTCCGCCCCCAAATCACTTTCATAAAACCTCATACGTACGCATACGTATAACCCATCCGCGGCTCTTCCGAGAAGATGCCAACTCGGGGCACACAGCCCGTAGGGAACACATCCCCGATATAAGTCACGATATCGTATCTATACTAGTGTGCACACTACTCGAGGTCTCACTCCGAGTCTTCTCCCAGGAATCTCCATCTGGGAGGCTCAATCTCTGGATCTAGTCCGAGCTCTCTCTCTGGATCTAGTCCACATATCTCCCCGGAATCTGGTCCGGGACCACAACATAAATAGTAACCCCCATTCCTGGAACGGGATCCCTATGGGGATACCCATTCTGGTCTGTGGATCATGACTCTCTAGTTCGACGCTGGAGGAGACCATATAAACATATGGAGGGTTCATTCATTTCAATTTTTTTCTTTCTTTCTCAAATCACTTTTCAACTAGGTCTCATACCCGATTCATCTCAATAGGATTCCTCGAATCCGATTCAAATCCATTTCACAGGCCTCAGCCTAAATCCAAAGTTCAACAGGGTCTCATACCCGAATACTCATTTCATAAACTGAACTGGGACTCAAGCCCGATGTTACAATCAACAAGGCCATAAGCCCGAAACCATAAACCAACAGGACCTCACGTTCGATTTCACAACCAACAGGGCCTTAAGCCCGATATCTCAAACAAATGGGTCTCAGGCCCGATATCGTAAATCAACGGGGCATCAAGCCCGATAGTACCACTAACTGGGCCTCAAACCCGAATAGTAAATCAAATGGACCCTCGGTCCGATCGTATAGCTCAAATGGACCTTAGGTTCGATTCCTCGTCAAATCAAATGGACTCCAAGTCCGAGGGTTGTAAATCAAAGGGGTCTCATGCCCGATTTCATATTTCTAGATCCAAAATCCGTTTATTAAACCCTTATCGAAAACACGGTACGCGAAGGTAAGACAAAAAGTCGAAAACCTCGAAAAACGTGCAATTATGTCGATCCTAAGCTACCACAATCAAATGCACTCATGGCATCACAAAAAATATAATAAAACACTTATAAAACATTTATGCATGCATCAAGTTCGAAGGAAGAGTCCATTCACAGACCGTCAGAAGCTGCACCTCGATACACGTGCCATAATCGTCTCCCGGGTCAATCGTCACCTCCGGGATTCCCGAACCTGTCCAAATTCATTCAGAGGGTTACTAATAGCCTCATTAACCCCTCATTAAAGTCTCATAATTTTTCCGATTTTCTAACTATTTTTAAACGCAAACCTAAACCTTCGGACAGCCCGAAACCTATCGAAACGATGTCCGATTGACACGAGACCAGTTCCCAAATGTTCGTTACATCGAATAGATGATTTCGTATGTTGAACACTTTCCCAAATTATGGGCCACACGCCCTTAGAAGGGACGGTGCACTGTTCATCGTCTTCATGCTTCAACCGGTTCAGACCGGCCGGTTCACTAGTTTGGCCGGTTCAGTTGGACCGGCGTGACAGGTTCGAGGTCCCCCACTCCTCATTTTTCGTCCAATCTTCTTCTTTTCAATCCCAATCTTCCTAATTTAAAGTTTTCTATCAATTCCAATTAATAAAACTAACTAAAACACCTTAAATCCTATCTAAGAACAAAGAGGCTCACGACCTCTGTTTTCACGGCCACCCTCACGACCTCCTCCGCCGTGAACCAGCCTCCAAAACATCTTAAAACTATCCTAGCAACCTAATCAACTCATCCTAATCGTCCAAAAGCAACCATAATATCAAAATCAAATAAAAAATGGGAATTGGGCCTTACCGAGCACCCTCTCGGGTTTGTCTCCTCCAAGCCACCGTACACGGCGGTTCTGGCCCTCCAGGCCGGCCACCAACATCCAACATCCTCCCCTCACTCTCCTAGTTCCTTAGATGGCCATGGGTGAAGGTTTGGATTGGATTAGTTTGGGTACAAAGGATGAGATCGGGTGGGTTTGGAAATGGAAAGAAATTATCGATGCATGTATGTAAGGGAAGGGTCAGTGGATGTTTGACACTTGTCACTCAACCATTGAGCCTTGGGATAAAATCTGGGCCCCACTAAAGTCCAAAACTCAAGTCGTCTTTCGTACTTCCGTGAACGATAACTTCTCCGTCGAACATCCAAATTCGACGTGCCGCCTGTCTACAGATTCGTATCATCCCGATCTACGTAACGGTCTTTGGCCCTCGGCCATCGGACCCCTCGGTCAAAAAGTCAACTTTTGACCCAAATTACCAAATTGCCCTCGAACTTTCTAACGTCATAAATTCCTCCTCGAACGTCAGAATCGAGCGTGCCACCTGTCTATGAACTCGTGACATCACGAACTACGTCACAGTCATCGGCCAAAGTCCATTTGACCTCCTGAACAAAAAGTCAATGATTTGCCCATTCTAAGGGCAAAATCGTCATTTCGCCCGAACGTCCGCTAATCCTGTCTAATCTCCGATTAGCCTTGCTAATCCGTCATTAATTCATAATTAATCCCGTTAATTCAGGACGGGTCGTCGCACTAGACCAGTTCGAACCCGGTTCACCTGAGGACAGGGACAGTGAACAGTAACTGCGCGTGGTTTCACGTGCAAGGTGATTGGGCAACACGTGAGGGTGTGTGGGCCCTGTTTTTGAGGCACATTTAACACGACTTTTAAATTATTCGATGTAACGAATATTTTGGCACTGGTTTCGAGTCGATCGAATATCGTCTCGATATATTTCGGGATGTCCGAAGGTTTTAGGGCTCGTTTAAAAATAGTTAAAAATTTGGGAAAATTACGGGGGCTCTAGTATGAACATTGTGAAGTAGTTAGTGACCTTATTATGGGACTTGGACAGGTTCAGGAAAGCCGGTGATAGTGGATTGGCCAGGAACGGCGTAAGTGCACGCGTATCGAGGCAGTGGCGTAATGATCTGTGAGTAAACTTTGCTTTCTAACTCATGATGCATGCTTAAATAATTTATATTCTTTCTATACGTGATTTCTATGTTTATAATATGGTATTGATGATTTACGGTTTTGCACGTATTTCGAGATATTTACGAAAGTTCACGTTTTACGAGATACTGTTTTCTGCTATGGTTTAATCATGGTTTTGATGATTTGAATCTGAGATTTGAAATATGATTTGATTTCAATGATTTATAACGGATTTTTGAAAGTGATTTCGAGCTGGAAGTAAGGGTGGCAATTTTTTACACGACTCGAAATCTGCACGAAATTTATCCGGGTCAACCCGGACGATTAAAATTTCGGGTCATTTTCGGGTCAATCCGTTATGACCCGTTTATTAAACGGGTGGGTTTCGGATCAACCTGTTAACTCGTATAATGACCTGTTAACCCGTTTAATAAATGGGTAGATTTCAGGTTTACAGGTTAACCCGTATATTGGCTTATATATTGACCCATTTAATAAATGTGTCATTACTAACCCATATATCTACCCATTTACCTACCTAAATATCTATTAAATCTTATAATTTAAATTGGTTAAATATGTTAAACATGTTAAACGGGTCAAACGGGTCATAGGTTAATTGGGTTTTGAGTATGACATATTTATTAAATGGGTTAAACGGGTTACACGGTTCATTAACAGGTCGGGTTTGGGTTGGACATTCTTGACACGATTATTAAACGAGTCGGATTCGGGTTGGGTATAAATGGGTAAAATAGAATTCATGACACGACACGAACCCGACACGACACAACCCATTTCCACCCCTAGCTGGAAGCCTAGTTTATAAAAGTGGTTTTGATAAACGTGATTTCGGGTTTTGGAAACGGATTTCAAGATGACGATTCTGGATTCGGTTTTGAAGCTTGAAAGTGGATTTCTGGATTTGGGTTCGGAATGGTTATTCCGGATGCCGGATTACGAAATGATGGTTTCAGATTCGGATTTGGAAATGGATGATGGAGATGATTCTGGATTTGGATTCGGGATGCTGATTTCGGATTCGGCTTGGAATTCGAATTTGGACATGAATTTGGAAATGCTTTTAAAACGGTTTTAGATTGGATTTGCTGGATCTGGTTATTGGGTTTAAAGACCTGAATATGATTATGAAGGGGGAGGGCCCGGATTGGGTTTAAAGACCCGAATTGTGTTTAAAGACTCGGATATTGTGATTTCCCCCGTAGGCCTATTGAGTTTAAAGACTCGGATTATATTGAGGCATGGATTGAGTTTAAAGACTCGGAAGTTTAAAGACTCGGATAGATCCAGCAGGTTTGATGGATTACAAAGGATTTCAAATGTGTTTTGCATTTCGATGATAATGATGGTTTTCAATGTTTTGGGTTGTGCCCCGGATGAGATGGATTTCAATGGTTTTGGGCTGAGGCCCGGGATTTGAGAAAAAGAAATAAGTTCAGTTTTCGTGATTGAATATGAAATGGTTTTATGTAATGAGTTTATTATGCATGCATTGGTTTTTAAAAGAAGGGTATAATTGTCTTTTCTGATAAACTGTTTTATAAACTTATCCTTTATTTTTGTCCACTCACAGTCTATTTATGTTTTCGATACCCTCCAGGTTGATGCGGTACGGGTTGTGGTTAGAGAGACAGAGACATCACACAAGTGGTCCACAGTAGATTCTGCGCGCTCTGGGAAGTTCGGAGCTTTTGGACGGTTCGATTTAGGAATCCCTTGTTACGTGTTACATGGAGGCTGGACATCGGTTTAGCCTTCCTGTCACACGTAAGTTAGACGAGAGCATGACTTAACCCTTAATCCCGGGGGATTGAGGGTGGGTCGTGTCAATACAACAGTTTAAAGCCACATGAAAACCTTGATACAACACATCTGACCAATCTTCTTTCCCCCTAGTTGCTGGATAAACTGACCAGCCAACTGGGAAAGCTCCACCCCCAAACAGCAGTCGCGATCTACATGGCTAGGAAAATCCGTACTAAGCGTAGATAGCCCCCAAGAACTAGTGGAGACACACTCTAGACGCCAATCCGGGAAGGTGTAATCACTGTATATTGAGGATAGCCATCAGTGAAAAAAATAGTGCCAATAGAAAGGTTAAACTGTACATTTAACCCAAGTTCTACCAGCAAATCCAATGCAAAGCTCTAACCAGGACCTATGTCTAAAACACAGTTTCCACTAATAATCCGTAGAACATGAGTCCAAAAGAAGTAACCAAATAATTATGCTAATTCCATTTCAACTCACATACTATCGGAAAACGTGTAAAACCATTAATATACATGAAAAATATTTATGAAAGCAAAATTTCACTCACATTATAACCGATCAAGTTGAAACTTGAGTTGCAGGCTCCTCCGAGGTCCCTAGAGCAATATCTACTGTCAAAAGTAACAATTAAGGGTCACTAATGCCCCAAATAGCATTTCATTAAGACCCCTTAATTTTCGAGGTAGTAAACGTGTGCAAAACGTACAATTCGAGGCTAAAAACATCCAAAACTAACCCCCCCCCCCCCCCCCCCCCCAAAAAAAACCGAACCCTAATCGGCCTCAAACCACCACCATTGGATTCAGGACGACGAAACCTTTCAAATAAGACCAGTTTCACCTTGAAACTCACACTAACGCATCATCACACACCTAGGAAAGGCCAGCAGCCTTCCCCACGTACCTCCCCATGCGGGACGTGGCTGCTAATGTCATCCTACCACGTGGCACTCATGTTAGCCTGCCATGTGGCACTAACAGCCGACGTGGACTAACAGATGTCGTCATCGCTGATGTTTTCGTTGACGTCATCAGTGACATCATTGATGATGTCATCACTATCGTTAGTCTGTTGGCTGGAGAAGGTGAACGGCCGTCATGAGCCACCATCGGCGCCGCTACCTAGCTACCCAGAATTCGCCATTGAAGCCCAAACTTTGAAACCTCGTATCTTACTCAAATCTTAACCAAATTCGACGTTCTAATAATCCAAATTTAGCTAATCGAGCCCTTGAATCCAAATATACACTAAGTATTGAGAAAACTTACATAGATTTCTCGAAATCTGGCTTGAAACTATGCTTTTCTTCCTTCTCGGTATAGGCTCTTGTTGACGTTGTTTTAACTTCTATTTTTGGTTGAATGTGATCACAAAAGTATCAGGGACTCGATTATGCACTTGGTTTGAAGTGTTAATGCCCAAATTTGAAGGTGCGATTTTTGGTTGGATTTTTGGCTTCCACGGGTAAGGAGAGAGTGAGGGGAGAAAAGAGGGTGTTTTGGCATAATGAAATTGTGGCTTTAAAAGGGAAAGGAATAGGATAAGGTTAATCTTTATCCTACCATCAAAATATCTCCTATGGTAAAAAGACCAAAATGCCCATCTACTTTAAAATGTCGCTTAAATTCTCCAACGAAGCCTGAAATACCTGTGCCACTTGTCCACGTCCTCGTGAGTCCATCACCTTTCCTGTAGTTTGAGTAATAACCTTGATTGTGACCCTGAACCTAAAATTACTATAGACCTAAGAAAAGGGTAAAAAGGTAATTTCACCAAAATTTTAAGGAAAAAGTACGAACAAAATCGGGTTGTGACAACTTACTCTCTCTTAAGAAATTTCGTCCTCAATATTTATACCTATTACTAGAGAAGTTGTGGATACTGGGCCTGCATTATTCCTCGGACTCCTATGTATCCTCTTCCACATAGTAGTTCATCCACAGAACCTTCACCAGGGAAATGACCTTCCGATGTAGTACCTTATCCTTCTGATCCAGGATCTGTACAGGCTACTCCTCGTAGCTTAAATCACCTTTCAGGATAATAGGATGTTCCATCAACAAGCATCTACACATGAAAAACATCGTGTACTCGAGAAACTTCTGGGGGTAATGTAATCCTATAGGCCACAAGGCCTATCCTATATATAATCTCATACGGCCCAATCCAGCGGGGACTCAACTTCCCGCTTTTTCCAAATCATACAATCTTGAAATCAAGGTCTCTATTTCGGTGATCTGCATATTTTTTGTAACAACTTTGAGCTGCTTTCATATTGCCTCAGATGATCCTAACTTTTTCTTTTGTCCAGCCTGCCCACTCATATGTCATCAACCTCCTCTCACCCATCTCGGTCCAACAAATCGGTGTCTTGCATTGTCGTCCATATAATGCCCAAAATGAGGCCATCCCAATACTCAATTAATAACTGTTGTTATAGACAAATTCCATTAGTGTCAAATGAGAATCCCAATTTCCCTTGAACTATAGTACCCAAGCCCGCAACATATCTCCTAGGTTTTGGATAGTCCACTCAGACTAGCCGCCAGTTTAAGAGTAAAACTTCGTACTAAAGTGTAATCTTCGTACTAGAAGAAGCTTGTTCTTCTCCTCATGAACCAGAAGTTGATACTTCTAGCGGACTCTGCCCCCCACCATCCCCACCCACACTACTAGGTCGAAGAGGGTACTCCCTCTTAAAGTGACCAATCTCACCACATAAATAGCATCCCTGCTTCTTGTACTGTGCTAAGTGGCTTCCCTGGCCGCCAATCTCTTGAACTAGAGCCTTACCAGCATGTGCCAAAAAGTTGGCCCCGAGCTAAAACCTTCCTAACTAGCCCCATTGCTCCACATACCAGAACGATTCCCACTGAAGGATCCAAAACTGTAGTTGCCTATTTTGGGGCTCGCTGACCTGAAAACCCTAAAAATTGACGATCACGATGTTGTCCAAAACCTCCCTGCTACTCCAGGGGTGGCAAACTCGACTCTACCATAGCCGTTCCATATGACAACTCTTAAAGGGTGTTAAAAGAACCTGCTGCCACAATAGCTTGGATTTCGTCTCCCAAGCCAAGTTGAAAATGACGACACTTGTCAGCCTCATTCGTGACAACCTTCGGTGCAAACTGTGATAAGTCCACAAACCTCTTCTTATACTAGCCCACTGTCTTGTTACCCTATCGGAGTTGTAGAAACTCGACCTCCTTATCATCACGGTAGGATTGTGGGTAGAACTACTCCATAAATCGCTCCCTTAACGTCTCCCAAGTCATAGTGCGGGAATCGTAACCTGTCCTTCTCAGCCCCTGGCACCAGCGGCGTGAAAAATCTCCCATAAGAAATGTGGCAATCGGTACCCTCCGCTCTGAGAGACACCATATTATCTCAAAAATTTCATCCGTCTGAGTAACCTAGTCATCCACCACATCAGGGTCTGGCAATCCCTCCAACCTGGTGGCCCCAAGTAGCTTGCTCCACCTCTGAACTCCCCGGAGGTCTTTCTGTCCTGGAGCACAACGTTTAGGGCTTGCCCTAATTGATCCATGCTTGGCACTCAAATAGGCTTCCTGTCTGGACTATGAGTACTCCTTGAGCCCTCAGTGTCATCTTTGTTTTCAGACCATGTACGGGGGCCTTGTATTGGAGGCATCATAATCAGAAGAAAAAAAAAATACAGTCAGTACCACAAATACACTACACACCAAGTGTGTAGCCTTCAGGACGATAACCTAGGGCTCTGATACCAAATTGACAGAACCCGACCATAAAAATCATAAAGATCATTAAGGGACCTGCTCTCGTCTAACATACTAAATGGAAAACCCCAGAATAACCTTCACACATGTCAGACAAGGGATAACACATAAAAGTCCAAAAGTCAACTCAAATGCCATAATTTTAAGTAATCTAATTAAAATAACATAACAGAGCCACTAGGAAGAATACATAAATAGGTGCAAGGTTCTTACACAAATAGACAAAATTCCGCATAAAGTCGAAAGTAAGCTTCCGTCTAAAGTGTGCCCCTGCTCCTATGCCACAGTATGGAGGGTAAGTAAATAAAAAAATGTGAGTGGACAAAAGGTAAACTGAAAAATACACTATCGAGGAACCGAGGTTTGCCCAAGGATGAAAATATCGATATCGACGGATATATTGCTAGTTAAATTTACGGATATCTCGCTCCAAATATCGGTATCGATATCGATATCGTTTACGGTCAACAAAAATGACGGAAATTCGGTCTAAAAGTTGGAAATTTGGAATGAAATTTTGGGAAAAACTTAAGTATCCAATAATGGTTATATAGGACTAATAAAAACGATAAAACGACTTATATAATAAATATATGATGAATAATATGATGTAATATGATGTAATATGATTCTGTCGATGACTAATAATATAAAATCTTAAATATAAATATAAATTGAAGTGAGTTACTATAATTGAATGTTAAAATGGTTAAAAACATAACAATAAATATACAAAAATTCAATGTAAGAAAAATGATAAAATAAGTTGAAATATATTTAAAATTGGAAGAAAAAAAAGAATGAAAAAATAGGGTCAAATTTTGTTAAAAAGTTGAAAGTAATGGATATATATAAAATTGAATAGAAAGTGGAAAAAAAAAAGACCAACCTTTGAAAAATTGGAATAAATGAATAAAAAAAGAAAAAACATAATAATCATTAGCAACCAGTGGGGTCAAACCCAAGACCCCCCAAAGGAATTCAAAACCCACACCAACTCTGCTGAGCTGCATTTTATTAATTTATATAACATCAATTATATAAGTATACATATTACTCTGCTACCACCAGTCTCCCCCTACCTCCCGCCAGGTCTGCAACTCGGATTTTCCGACCCAGCGACATGACCCGACGGTATATCCTTCGATTTAAGTCTGATTTTCACGAATTAATAGTGCATATTCATCGTTTTGATCTCAGGAAAGGATCAGTAGACTCAAAACATGATAATTGTTCGATATTTGGACGAATTTCTTTCCCCCCTTCTTATATGCCGCCGGCCCAAAATACCGACATTTCGGCGACATTCACCGATATTTCGGCGACATTCACCGATATTTTCATTCCTGGGTTTGCCCTCTACTTTAAAAAGAAACAATGCATGTATACTAGAACAAAAAAAGCAAAGATAAATCCTTAGATGCGAGGTTTCCGAATGATGTAATCAAATCTACAATGTCGTGAACCATCCAAATGTAGAAACATAAGATGCATAATAAATTACCCACGGCCCATACTTCCTGAAATACCCCTGTTTAAAGCCATTTGAAAACTTGATTACAATACATCCGACTGATACTTTTTGCCCTAGTTTTCGAATAAACTAATCGACTAACTGGGAAAGCTCAACCCCCAAGTTGTAGTCGCGATCTAGCTGGTTGGGAAAATCCGTACTACATGTAGATAGCCCCCAAGAACTGGTAGAGATACACTATAGACGCTAGTCCGTGAAAGTGTAATCACCGTAGATCGAGGATAGTCATCAGTGGAAAAAAAATAGTGTCAATAGAAAAGTCAAACCATACATTTAACTCAAGTTCTACTAGCAAATCCAATACAATGCCCTAACAAGGACCTAAGTCGAAAACATAGTTTCTACTAAGAATCCATAGAACATGTGTCCAACAGAAGTAGAAAAATAATTATGCCAATTCCATTTCAATCTAGATACTATCGAAAAACATGTAAAACAATTAAATATGCATGCAAAATATTTATGAAAGCAAAAGTTCACTCACAATATAACCGATCAAGCTAAAACTCGAGTTGCAGGGTCCTCCAAGGTCCATGGAGCTATATCTCCTATCAAAAGTAACAAGTAAGGGCTAACGCCCCAACTAGCCTTTCATTAAGATCCTCTAATTTTCGGGGCAGTACACGTGTCCAAAACACGCAACCCGAGGCTAAAACATCCAAACCTACCCCAAAACGAACTCTGTTCAGCCTGTAACGACCACCATTGGATTCAGGACATTGAAAAATTTTGAACAAGACAAGTCTCACCATGAAACTCATGCTAACGCATTGCCACATGCCGGGGAAAGGCTAGCGGCCTTCCTTGCGCTCCCACGTGGCTGCCGACATTAGCCTGTCATGTGGCGCTAACGTCTGCCTACCACATAACGCTGATGTCAGCTTACCACGTGGCACTAATAGTTGTTGTGGACTGACAGTTGACGTGGCCTGAAAGTTGACATGGCCTGACATGCTGACGTCATCGTTGACATTATCTTGTTTTCCCGAGAGATTGATCAGGCACCGTGCGCTATCGTCAGCGCTGCTGCCTAGCTAGACAGAATCTTCCATTGAAGCCCAAACTTTGAAGCTTCGTAACTTACTCAAATTTTAATCAAATTCTAATCAAATTCTAATCAAATTCAATGTTTTAATAGTCAAAATTCATCTACTCGAGCCCAAGAATCCAAATTTACACCCAGAATTGAGAGAACTTACCTAGATTTCTAGAAATCTGGTTCAAAAACTCTGTTTTTCTTTCTTCTCGGTTTTGGTCCTTCCCAACATCGTTTTTCCTTCTGTTTTTAGTTGAATGCGATCACAAGAGTATCATGGACTCGATTATGCACTTGGTTTGAAGAGTTAACGCCCAATTTTGAAGGTGTGATTTTTTGTTGGAATTTTGGCTTCCACGGGCAAGGAGAGAGTGAGGGGAGAAAAATGAGTGTTTCGGCATAATGAAGTTGTGGCTGTAAAAGGGAAATGAAGAGGATCTTTATCCTGCCATCAAAATTTCTCCCATGATAAAAAGACTTAAATGCCCCTCCACTCTAAAATATCGCTTAAATTCTCAAGAAAAACTTGAAATACCCGTGCTGCTTGTCTACAAGCTCGTGAATCCATCACATTTCCTGTAGTTCAAGTAATAACCGCAATTGTGACCCTGGACTTAAAATGACTAGGGGCCCCACAAAAGGATAAAAAGGTAATTTCACCAAAATTTTACAAAAAAAGTAAGTAAACGAAAAATCGATTTGTGACATTCGAGCACATCCTAAAGGTGTGAGAGACATTTCTACACCTAGTGCAATATGCAAAAAGGTTCTCATACCAGAACTCAATCCACTTGGTTCCCAAATCTGGGACATCTATGCACGCCCCCTCCCCCCCTCATAAGGGGTTCCCTCACATTCAGGCGACATCGAAGTCAGATGAAATGTCCCACAAAATCTTCCTTTTCCACCTGATCAACTTCTAGAACCGTGCTAACCCATCCTCCAATATGTTGTGCCACAACCATCATCATGCACATCGATGGCACTCCATGCAGCTGGACCTAGAGGACCGCCATTGATTGTCGAAGGGAATAAGTGACACGACTCATCCCAATCCCCCTAGGATTATCGCGGGATGTGCCATGCTCCCTTCTGACACGAAGTGTCAAATATGGGATAATTCAAAACCTTCAGCCCGACCGGGCTTCCAGAGCAAGCCAGGATCGGTGGAGGAGTGCGATGTCTCGGTCTCTACTACAGCAAGCATCTGTGATCAACCTTAAGGGCATTAAAACCATTAAAAAGCTATGAGTGGACGAAAATCAATAGTTTAAGAAAACACATTTCATAAGAAGACATTTATGCCCTTCACTAAAAAGCATGCATGCATTCGAAAACCAGTACTCAAACCATTTATTTAAATCAATCATTAGGGCCTTTGCCCAAATCCATATGTATGGGAACTCAACCCAAAACCAAATCAATCATTAGGACCTTAGCCCAAAACCGTAAATCCAAACATATGTGGGAACTCAGCCCAAAACCATAAATCCAGATCCAAGTGGGCCACTGCACAAATCCATTAATACAAATCCGTAAGTACTGAAATACCATTTCATAAATCCAATAAATCATGCTCACCAAATACCATATAACCAATCATGGCATCCCTGATACCTGACATCCCTGATGCCTGACATCCCCGATGTCACAAATAGTACGGTCACGGTTTCCAAAGCTACGCGTGCTACTCGAGGTCTCAAATCCCAATACTCCCCAGGGTCCACCCAGGTCAATGTCCGCATATCACTGACCCTCCCTGGGGGTTATAATCCATAATGTCTTCCTAAGAGTAAGGTACCCCATGGGGGTGACTCATCTCAGTTAGTGGTCCGTGACTACTCCAGGGTCCACCCAGGCCAACGACCCTCCTTGGAGGAGACAATCCATAGATAAATGATGGTATATGTAAAACCTTTCACAATCATTCTCAAAACCTTTCAAATCCTTTCAAGGGTCCATGCCCGGTTTCCCGTAAAATCGTCATGAATCCATAAATCCATTTTTTCCAAATCCAAATCCATTTAGGGTCTCTGAATCCGAAATCACATTTATAAACCATAAATGGGACTCATGCCTGATATCATAACCAACTGGGCCTCAAGCCCGATCATGTAAACCAACTGGGTCTCAAGCCCGATCATGTAAACCAACTGAGCCTTAAGCCCGATCATGTAAACCAACTGGGCCTCAAGCCCGATCATGTAAACCAACTGGGCCTCAAGCCCGATCATGTAAACCAACTGGATCTCAAGCCCGATCATGTAAACCAATTGGACCCCCAGCCCGATGCCTTATGAAATCAAATGGACTCCAAGTCCGATAGATCGTAAATCAAATGGGTCTCAAGCCCGGTTCCATATTTCCAAATCCGAAATCATATCATCAATCCATGAACCAAATGGGCCCATGACCCGGTAATATAACTCAAATGGATTTCAAGTCCGAAGGTTTCCAAAAAAAATGGGTCTCATGTTCGAGTTTACCTTTTCACATCCAAAACCATTTAATCAAACCATCACTGAAACCACAAGCACGTATAACCACTGTGTAAAACCATAAATCTCGATATACGTGTAAATACGTAAATCACCAATACCACTATTATCATCATAGAAATCACATTTGTAAAACATATAAAACAGTTATGCATGCATCACAGTTTAGAAATCAATGTCCACTCACAGACTGTCCTACGTTGCCGCCTCGATATGCGTGCTATAAGCCTCCCCGGGCTAATCACCGTCACTGAGACACCCAAACCTGTCCAAATCATGCTAGAGGGTTACTAACTACCTCATTAACCTCTCATTGAAGCCCTGTAATTTTCCCAAATTTTTAAACATTTTTAAACTCAATCCTAAACCTTTGGACATCCCGAACTATATTGAGACAATGTTCGATCGACTCGAAACCAATCCCAAAATGTTCGTTACAACGAATACATAAAAACTCATGTTGAACTCATTCCCAAAAGGTGTCTCACGCACCCCCATGCGCCGTCTATAGGCGTTGCGTGTGGGTTTCACGCGCCAGTATCCAGTCATATTCAACCTATGGTCGAACCCACTCCGGTTCGATCCTGCAAATCTGGTCCAACTAGACCAGCGTGACCAGTTCGACACCATAACTCAGCCAATTTCATCAGTTTTCGACCATTCTAACTCCTACAGTTTCATCTCAATGTTTCCTATCCATCTACGTGATCAAAACATGAATTTAGGGACTAGAAATCACTTTCCTGATTGAGCATAAATCTTCATTTTTCCTTCGTCGTGTTCACACGATCCAAGCCACCGTTGGCCTCCGTTCCAAATCCAATAGGCTCCTTTAAACCTCCAAAACCACATGTTTCAATTAAGCAATTCAATCAATAACTGCTAAATCACTATTTTCCATGTTCGAACTTAAATAGGGTCTCACAGGTTTCTTACCTCAAATCGCCATCGTAGGGCACCGTCGTGTCCACCACTAGCCTCAGCTCAGCCTCCCTTTCAACTTTCCTTCAAACATCATAGGCAATAGATGAGGATCAAGGGACTTGGGTTTCACGATCACACACTGCACTTTATTTTTCACTCTCTCGGTTACCCCTCACCGAACACCAGTTTCACACACTCACCACCCGCATCGTCTCACCTCACTCTCTCATTTTCAATCATGGCTCAATTTCTATTGATGAAGCTTAGAGGGTTTAGTGTATGCAAGTTTCACGGTTTGAAGAAGAAATAAGGAAGATGATGAAGATATCGTGCAAGGGGAAGAAGAGAGAGAAATGGGAGGAAAAACTATAAAATAATACAAATCCCACCAATTAGAAGTGAGATCCACTTTCTAGGGGAAAAGACCAATGGGATGAGTGACAAGTGTCACTCATCCAAGGGTCCCACATTAAAATATCAGCCAATTGGATTTAATTAATATTTAATTCGAATCCCGAGACGTAAGTTCCTGATTTCGATCCTGTGACCATAACTTCTCTATTCGACGTCTGACGTGCCACCTGTCTACGGACTCGTGACGTCCCGATCTACGTCACGATCATCGGTCCTCGTACGTTTGACTCCCTGAGTCAAAAGTCAACATTTTGCCCAATTCTAGGGGTAAAATAGTCATTTTACACCGTCTATCCGATTTCACTCAATTAATCCCTGATTAGTCATCCTAAATCCATAATTAATTAATACTTAATCCCGATATTCGGGATGAGTTGTTACAATGAGGACCTTGCCTGATTAACACTGACCAAAACTAGGGACTCCTTGAACAACCAAGGTTCCATCCCCAAAACCCTGTTATTATCCCTAAATTCCCCAAAATAAACCAGAAATTGCTTATCTGCCTCCTCCCTGAACGACACACCAACATATCCCCTCCATAAGCCAGTGAAAACAAAGATGAAAGCCTCCATGTTCACTAGTTTTTGAGTGCATATCTTCACAAGAAAATTGAACCGTGCTCCAACCAAGACCCCAGTCGTGTCTTGCTTACTCAACACAACACCAACACGCTCTCAGAAAAATGCAACGTGCGTCTCAAGGAATCTGCTAGGGCTTCCATTAGAAAACTGATCACCACCAACTAACGTTGATCGCACGGGACAGTCCCCTAACCCAACCACTCGAACATCATTTCCTCACCTATATCACTCGCTCACACCACTCTGCACACGAGAGGAAAATTCAGAGACTCTCACCAGCCAGAAAGCAAGTAGAAGTCGTCAAGAGAGGGATCGACAATCGCTAGTATCCCAAAACCCTAAATAGAAAAAACCCTAGCAGATGAATAAAACTTTCAAACTTACTCATTTTCTTTTAATTTACTTTATTTTATAAAATTAAAAAATCTACAATAATTTATTAGCCTAATTATAAATCATTGCTAAACATTACTATTTATTGTCGTCTATGCATTTTTATATCAATAATGCTATAGGCACCAAGTCAAATCCCAAATTTCCCATACCAACACATGTGGCATATGTTGTGGCGATCCACATCATTTTTTTAATTAGTGTTTTTAATTTAAAATTAAAAATATACAACAATATATTAAATTGGTGATTAATAGTAACAAAATAAAAAAAAAACCCTAATCTTAAGTCAACCCCCCTCGCTCCCCACATCCCCACCCCTCTTCTCTTTCCCTCCCCCCAAACGAAAAATTGTCGTCGACTCCCCTCGCTCCCCACCCCTACCCCGCCGCGCAAACACACCCTAATAGGCATTGTAGTTGGTTTGAGGTTCCTACTCGTGGTTCTTTGGCGGCGTCCCTAGTCCCCACGTTCAATATTATCTTCATTTGGCATCTCTTGGTAGCAAATGCCAGCGACGCACACCAGCTTTGATTGAATAAGGTAAGATGATTTTAGTCCGGGGTAATTGAATAATCTAGGTTTTGTTTCATGATTGTTAATTTTGGTTGGATTTTCTTTTCTTTTTATTTTTTATGAGTGAAGATTTTTGGATATCCATCATTGTCGATTTTAATAAGGAAAACCAGATTTTTATGTTTTCATAAGGTATGTCACCATCATTGGACCACAGTTCCATTCCCTTTCATTAGAAACTTATTCAGACTCAAGCATCCCTCATTTCCTCGCAAGTTCTGATCCCATGCATTTCTTTTAGGGCCCCTGTATTTTTTCCTTCTCAACTGTTTTACCATCGAGATTACATTCATGTATTGTGCCTAATGATGTTAATGATGTGATTTGTTCTAGCTGAGTTTCTCATTTATTACAAGCATTCATGATCACTTTTGTTGCAAATTTTTTACTGGATGTGGTTATGTTGTAATTTGAGACGTATTGAAGTTGAATGAAACTTTTCCTTTTGAAATTTTTCTAAGCAGTAGTTTGAGCTAAATCTTTTCTTTTGTTTCTACATTGTTTTTGCAGACATTAGAGCATAATTGATAGTCTACTTTATAGAAGTTTTGGGGAAAACAACTGATTAAACACAAGGGAAAACTTGAAGTTTCATCTACTGAACAGAAGCTTCTGAATGATCAACCTACTTTATTAATAGCCCTTTTACCTCAATAACAAAAAATTGTCTGCTCTTGTACGCTCTATTAATGTATGGTGACGCTTGAGCGGCTTTCTAGGGGATCAAAATCGCCTGCTCATGTACATTCTGCTCCAGGCCTTGTTTATTGTGGCAACTATGGCGCTCAAAGCCCCTATATTCTTATCTTACAAATTGCATGTAGCTTTTCAAATACTCAAGATTTTGACACCTGTATGGAATGGAGGGAGTTTCTTGCTAGAGGTTATGTCTAGGCAAGTGATTCTCAAAGAGAAGAATAAGGCAGAAGTGCTGAAGTGCAACCAATACAAACCCAAGGAGATGACTACCCAGTTTACGATGCAGGTACCAATAGTTCAAGTGAGGCATGCCAAAGTCCTAACACTCCTAAGACTCCCTAATTGATAGTCTTGTACTTCATAAATTTAGTCGAAATAACTTAATCATATTTTGTTATTGATTTTGTATTCTTAGAAGAACAAGCTTGCTTATAGAAGTGTTTATATTTGTTTGGCTCACAGAAAGGGCAATGACTCGTCCATGTACAAAATTGTTTTATAAATGGAAGTGTCTGAGTAAAGAGAGGATTTGAAATGAATTGCTCTACAAGTTTAAGTCTTTTCATTAATCAAATTGCCCTCATTAGTCAAAATTTGGATATGAGATTTGCAAATGTTTCAAATGGACATGCAATTTTCATCAATTCAATGCAACTACCAATATGCTAGACTTTTTCATTTGAAATAAAAAGGCTTTTCATTTCAATGCAGCTACAAAAATTATAAACTTTTTTAACTATATCCTATGAGAAACGGATGAACTCGATTCACTCGGCCCTTTTTTCTGCCACCTCCATCCAAATTGCGAGTCAGCTTTTGATAAGAGTACACTGAAAAATACTGATGACCACATTGGAAATGAAAAAGAAAAACTAAAAAATAAAATAAGTCATCTAATCAACTGTATTCTATAATGTGGTTACTACATTGGCTTCCAATTAGCAATAGACAAAAAACTCAACAGACATAAAGAATATTACACCACTTTTAATTACAAATTGCTACCACAAAAATAAAAAAAATTATGGCCTACAAAATTCATTTAACTCAAAAACTAGCAGACTGGCCTTAAACCCAACAAACGAGAAGGCTACTGCATGCTGACAATGCCTGTGTTTGGGCACTTGGTCACATAAATTGTGATTCAGCTTCTTACAAACACCCTCGTGTTGACAAAACTTGAGGGTAAAGAATGAAACTGGCCCAGCCATCAAACCAAGATAGATGGCATGAACAGATAAAAAACAAGCACTATACAAACAATAAGACTGTATGCATAGGTTTCAGCCCCATCAATACAGGGACTGTGAGCGCCATAGTTGCCATAGTAAATAAGACCTAAAACGGAGTGTACATGAGCATGCGATTTTGATCCCCTAGCAAGCCGCTCAAGCGTCACCATACATTAGCTGAGTGCACATGAGCAGGCATGCGACTTTGATCCCCCCTGCCTTAATAGTCTACTTTATTGATAGTCACCTTTTCATTCAGAAGCTTCTGTTCAGTAGATGCAACTTAAGTTTTCCCTTGTGTGTTAATCAGTTGTTTTTCCCAAACTTCTATAAAGTAGACTATCAATTATGCTCTAATGTCTGCAAAAACAATGTAGAAACAAAAGCAAAGATTTCGCTCAAACTACTGCTTAGAAAAATTTCAAAAGGAAAAGTTTCATCCAACTTCAATACGTCTCAAGTTACAACATAACCACATGCTGTAAAAAATAACAAAAGTGATCATGAATACTTGTAATAAATGAGAAACTCAGTTAGAACATATCACATTATTAACATCATTAGGCACAATACATGAATGTAATCTCGATGGTAAACAGATAAGAAGGAAAAAATACAGGGGCCCTAAAAAAATGCAGGGGATCAGAACTTGAGAGGAAATGAGGGATGCTTGAGTCCGAACAAGGTTCTAATGAAAGGGAATGAAACTGTGGTCCAATGATGGTGACATAACTTATGAAAACATAAAAATCTGGTTTTCCTTATTAAAATCGACAATGATGGATATCCAAAAATCTTCACTCATCAAAAATAAAAAGAAAAGAAAATCCAACCAAAATTAACAATCATGAAACAAAACCTAGATTATTCAATTACCCCAGACTAAAATCATCTTATCTTTTTCAATCAAAGCTGGTGTGCATCGATGGCATTTGCTGCTAAGAGATGCCAAAGGAAGATAATATTGAACGTGGGGACTAGGGACGCTGCCAAAGAACCACGAGTAGGAACCTCAAACTAACTCCAATGCCTATGAGGGTGCGTTTGCGCAGCGGGGTAGGGGTGGGGAGCGAGGGGAGTTGACGACAATTTTCGTTCGGGGGGAGGGAAAGAGAAGAAGGGTGGGGATGTGGGGAGCGAGGGGAGTCAACTTAAGATTAGGTTTTTTTTTTTTTATTATTAATCACCAATTTAATATATTGTATATTTTTAATTTTAATTTAAAAATACTAATTAAAAAATGATGTGGATCGTCACATCATATGCCACATTTGTTGGGATGGGAAATTTGGGATTTAACTTGGTGCTTATAGGATTATTGTTTTTATATTGTATTGCAACAACATTTCTAATTATGACACATATTAAAAAATGCGTCTATATAATTCGAGCATCCTAAACCTCTCATTATACATTGATAAAAAAAACCCTCTCATTATACTAGCAGAAGTATAATTATGAAATGGGAAAGTAGACTTTTTTAAATAGAAGTGTTCAAATAAAAGAAACAAAAATAGAATATATTAAATTCCAGACAAAAAGAGTAAATTTGAAAATTTGATTCATGAAAAATTAAGAAAACATTTAAATAGAAAATATAATTCAACATGTAATAAAGTGTTAAAATCAACTGTCTTAAAATATCTCACTTGACTCAGTTTATTAAAAAGGTTTTACTAGATATAAAACATGCGTACAAAATTTTAAGGAACAACATTCCAATAGTGTGTCCCAAAGAGTTGGCTCTCCTGTTATCACTAAGGAACAAACACAAGTCACTCTTGTTGCACTATTCTCCCGTCTCTCTTTTTGCGCTACTCTCCATTTCCAACCCCAAATAATCCTTTAAAATTGATCCCATTAAAATACCACACGTTTTAAAAAATAGGAATAGAAATCTAATTGTTTAAATATAATAATATTGAGAAAAATACGAATATCTAATTTGAAACTTAAAATTTCTCGTTGCATAAAAAAAAAACTATCATAATTTAACAAATTACTAAATAAAATGGTAGAAATTTTATTTTAACAAATTACTTTAAGAAAAGGTTTATTCCATCAGTATTTTATATTTTGGAAAATCTCAAATATTTCATTATTTGTTTCAGGTGAAATATTTGAATAATATTGATTTATTATTTTATTATGAAATTCATGCAATTGTGAGAAGATAAGAAATATATGTTTTCTCTCTCATTTTTGTTAAATTTAGGAACTCAAAACTCAAAATAACCAAATTTTAAAGTATGGAGGAGAATAGAGGCTTTGCTGAAGCTATTTTTTCTTTGAAAATTCCTAAATTAACCAAAACATGTGTTTTAGGGACTCTACTAAAGGTGCTCTTGTCAATTCAAAATTGAATTTTGTGGCCCATTGAGTCAGAAAAATGAGATTCAATCACTGGAAGTTGTAAAACACTTTTCAATTTTCATTGTCTGCCACATTTACATTAAATCTTGGTAACATTTAATGAAAAATAAGTTATTTATACAAAAAAGCATGCATTTCATGTAGGGGTGGGTACAGTTCGGTTCAATACGGATATTGATAATATTCAAATTCAAACCATTAAAATCTTAACGGTTCGATACGGTTTGAATTTTATGAAATTAAAAATGAAACCGTTTCAATCCAAACCATTACTAACGGTTCGGTTTGAATTGAAACGGTTTGAAACCAGTTAGACATAAACGAATAACAAGTATATTAAAAAAAACAAGGATGTTAAAAAAATAGCAAGTATATTAAAAAAATAGTAAGGATATTAAAAAATATAGAAAGTATATTAAAAAAATAAGTATATTAAAACGAACAAATATATTAAAAAAAATAGTAAAGATATTAAAAAACAGTAAGGATATTGAAAAAAAATAAGGATACAAAAAAGAATAATCAATATTTAATATTTTGTATATTAATTTTGCGGAAAATTAGATTGCAAACATTACCACTATATTAAGAGTTAGTAAACAAACATTACAATTTAATAATATTTTATTATACTTTTATCTAAATATACATATATTTATTTGGGTATCTTTTTATTTTTACTATTTTTATTTTGTATTAATAATAGAATTAAAAATTAATAAAAATTAATATATTTTTTAACGGTTCGATTTGGATATAAGGGATTTTCAAAATAAAAATCCAAATCCAAACTGTTATTAATGGACTGGTTTGGATTCTCAAACCGTTTGATTTTTATTCGAACAAATTTAAACCGTTGGATAAATAACGATTTGAAACAGAACTGTTAGCGATTTTAATGGATTTGTGCTCACCCTTAATTTCATGTTCCGATTTTTTTTGTTATTTTTCACTAAATCAAAAAAAAAATCATATTGATATATTCTAATAATATGTCAACTCCGTATTTGTAAAAAATATAAATACATCTTCAATTTCCAACGTAACACCAAAGACATAATAGTATTTAGAGTGGAGATTAAAATACTTATATTGAGATTCGAGTTTATCAATGAGATTAAGGATAAAGAATTATAATATTCATAACAATAATCTAAAAGAATCAAACTGAAAATAAAGATTGAATACCATATATTCCTATAAGAATAGACCACAATAAAACACGGAATTAGCTAATAGTAATGTGGCGTAGTGAAGGAGGCCCTACAGATTTTAGAGATCTGCAGGACGACGTCTCTTACAAGTGGTAGCTCCTATCGCTCCATCCCAGGAGCCATACCTTCTCCTTGTTCTTATTCTCCACCTCCGCTCTCTCGCCTTGTCTTCTTTCGTTTTTTACTAAAAGAAGAAAAAAAAAAAAAAAAAAACCAAAGACAATTTTCCTTCCCAGTTCCCACCGCCTTTTAATACTCTGTCTACTTAATCACCGCTTATTAGAAAGGGTAGCAAAGCTCAAAGCTATCAGCATTTCGTTAGCATTATTTTCCCGAGAAAGTGATAGAGAAAAACACCGAGAAAGCTTGATTCGAGAGATTTTCATTTCTCAATCGATCGATCTGTTTGCTGCGAGGCATTGCTGTATGTCAGTGGAAAACTACTCCAGTGAGAGTTACTACGGTGGATACGGTGAGCTCGATAACCCTTCGCAATGGCCGCAACTCAGGAAAAAACGACGCCTTGTTGCCTTGAGCCTAGTGCACCCGCCAAATCTTCTACTCTCCAGCTTCGCAAGGCCTCTGACTCGATTCGCGATTGGACCGTTTCTGGCCCCGATCCGTCAGAGGATCCGATCCGTAACAGAGCATCCGTACCGACCTTGATCCGACCCCTCGACTCCCTTCCTCCTCCATCTGTTAACACCACTGCCACCAAAGGTAGCTACAAAATGCTTATTTATAATCACTGCTTTGTTTCCAATTTTTTTTTATTGTAACAAAAATGATCTTGATTTTAAGACAGTGAAATGAGTCTCTTTTTGTTGTTTGGTTGCTCAGAAAATGAAGGAAGATATTAGCTACTTTTGTGTTTAGTTGTTGTGGTTGGTCTTATGAATTTACCTTTCCAGTCTTCTGGGGTCCAAAATCTTACACGGAAAAAAATAACCTTTTTCCCTATTTTTCTGTCTATTTTCTTCCAGCTGTTTCAACTTGCCTAAAAAAATTTACTTTCAGATTAAACTGGTCCATGCTTACTCCATTTTGTTGAAGGAGAAATGAACTAAGGTTGTTCTTTCGAGTTTTTCAAAATTGAATGCTGCCGATTTAAGCAGGCTTTTTCCTTCTTAAAAGCCTGAGTGTTTGGGTGGCATTGGTTGTTGATATTTTTCTTATAATTCTTGTTATTTGTTCACATAGGCATCCCAGTCATGTTGAGAGCTCAAACCAGCCATCCTCTGGAGCCATTGTCTGCTGCTGAAATCTCAGTGGCGGTGGCCACTGTCAGGGCAGCTGGAGCAACCCCTGAGGTAAATTACACTTCGATTATGATGAATGTTTTAGAATAAAACATGGGTTGGTTTCTTTTTCCAGGACTTGGTTAGAGATGATTGATTCATGTGCTCATTTAAGGATTATAAGAATTGGTTTCATCATCCTTCAGGTGAGGGATAGCATGCGCTTTGTCGAAGTGGCTTTGGTAGAACCAGATAAACATGTTGTTGCACTAGCAGATGCGTATTTCTTCCCTCCTTTCCAGCCATCATTGCTTCCCAGAACTAAAGGTGGTCCTATGATTCCTAGTAAGCTTCCTCCGAGGCAAGCGAGACTTGTGGTTTATAACAAAAAGTCTAATGAGACTAGTGTCTGGGTTGTTGAACTATCAGAAGTCCATGCAGCAACTCGAGGTGGTCACCATAGGGGTAAAGTCATTTCGGCCAAAGTTGTTCCAGATGTTCAGCCTCCCATGGTATATACAGCCTGTTAAGAATATTGTTTATGTAAGTGTTTTCCATTACATAAAAAGAGAATATCATCATTGTTACTGAAAATGCAGGATGCTATGGAATATGCAGAATGCGAAGCTATTGTGAAGGATTTTCCTCCATTTCGGGAAGCAATGAAGAAGAGGGGTATTGAGGATATGGACCTTGTGATGGTGGATCCCTGGTCAGTTTCTAAATTGAGATTTTCTCTAATAAGTACCGTGCAAGAATTTAATTTCACTTTATGTTTTCCTCTCTGTTATGTGAGTGAGACTGTGTAATGTGAGTGAGACTCTTCTTAACAGGTGCGCTGGATACCACAGTGATGTTGATGCTCCTAGTCGCAGGCTTGCTAAACCGCTTATCTTCTGTAGAACTGAGAGTGATTGCCCTATGGAAAATGGTTATGCTCGTCCAGTTGAAGGGATCCATGTACTTGTTGATATGCAAAATATGGTGGTTCTTGAATTTGAAGACCGTAAACTTGTTCCCCTGCCTCCTGCTGATCCGTTGAGAAATTATACTCCGGGTGAAACACGAGGAGGTGTTGATCGAAGTGATGTGAAACCCCTACAGATAATTCAGCCTGAAGGACCAAGTTTTCGAGTTAATGGACACTTTGTTGAATGGCAGAAGGTACTTACTTATTTTGTGGAACTACACCTTTGGATTTCTCAGATCAGCATGTCATTTTGGTTCTTGTTCTCTTTTTCTTTCTGGTTGCAGTGGAATTTCCGTATTGGTTTTACCTCCAAGGAAGGTTTGGTTATCTATTCTGTTGCGTATATTGATGGCAGTCGAGGCCGGAGGCCTGTGGCCCACAGGCTAAGTTTTGTCGAGATGGTAGTTCCTTACGGAGATCCAAATGATCCACATTACCGGAAGAATGCATTTGATGCTGGGGAAGATGGGCTGGGAAAAAATGCACATTCACTTAAGAAAGTCAGGATACTTGTTCTCTATGCCATTTCCCATTTCCCTCTTCTATGTCTAATCTATGTTGGATTATGTACACTTCTTGACAATCTTCTTGTTGCAGGGTTGTGATTGTTTAGGCTATATCAAGTACTTTGATGCAAACTTTACAAATTTCACTGGCGGTGTTGAAACGATTGAGAATTGTGTTTGCTTGCATGAGGAGGATCATGGAATCTTATGGAAGCATCAGGATTGGAGAACAGGCTTAGCAGAAGTTCGACGATCTAGAAGGCTGACAGTTTCTTTTATTTGCACTGTCGCTAACTATGAGTACGGATTTTACTGGCACTTTTATCAGGCAAGCTATCCTCTGCTCTGGTTTCTTGGTTGATGTCATTTTCTTGTATTTCCTTAATTAGGAGAATTACCTGTGTCAGCATGTTCACCAATACTACTTATAAGTTACAGATTCCGAGTACTGTGATAGGCTGGGCCACCATCTTGATGGCAACATTTGGATGCACTTACCATAATAAGTGTTTGTCTGCTTCTAAGCCATTTGGCCTACCCTGATCCCTTTCTTTTGGTAGCTTTTGTTTTTTTAATTGAGCACCTAAAGTGACAGTGATGCTTATCAACTTTCTTATGTAGGATGGACATATTGAAGCTGAGGTGAAACTTACGGGAATTCTAAGCTTAGGTGCACTGCAACCTGGAGAAACTCGGAAGTATGGTACAACTATTGCACCTGGACTATATGCACCTGTGCATCAACACTTTTTTGTAGCTCGTATGGACATGGCAGTTGATAGTAAGCCTGGCGAAACTTTCAATCAGGTCCATACATGTATTCTTGGGATCTTTTCATTGATATGCTTCGGTATTGTTATGCAGTTTTAGAATCTACCAATATATATAAATATATTAAAGTAACATCCAAGTTCCTTTTCACTACCAAGTCAAATCTTTCGCAAGAAATATGGATAGCCACTGAAAGTGCTTTGAACGACCAAGTAGCCTTGTCCTTCTGTAATTTCAATTCGAATGTTTGCTCTCATAATACTTCTGGAATAAACATTCGTCATTCATGTCCTGCATTGTGTCGATCTTCAAGTGTTTTATGGGTCAATTGATTAAATGGCTCAATAGTCAATAGAGCTAGGTCAGGAGCTTCCCTCGGGTGTTGAGTTGGTAGTAAGCCTGACGAAACTTTCAATCAGGTCCATACATGTATTCTTGGGATCTTTTCATGGTTATACTTTGGTATTTTGTTATGTAAGTTTGAAGTCTACCTATATATATTTATTAAAGTAACGTACCTTTTCACTATCAAGTCAAATCTTTTCCAAGAAATATGGATAGCCATTGAAAGTGATTTGAACGACCAAATATCCTTGTCTTTCTGTGATTTCAAATCCAATGTATGCTCTCTTAATACTTCTGTAATAAACATTCATCATTCATGTCCTGCATTGTGTCGATCATCAGGTGTTTCATGGGTCAATTGATTAAATGGCTCAATAGTCAATAGAGCTGGGCCAGGAGCTTCCCTTGGGTGTTGAGGTTTCCTTATGAAGTCTTTTGTGTTAACATTGCCTCATCATAGAGTAGTTGTGGAAAAAATCTCCTGATGCTTGTGTAGATTTGGAGGTTATTCCTGGCCCCAGCAATATAGGACTAGGAGCCTATATGAACCTATATGAAGTTCTTGGGATAAATATTTTTGAAGGGGCTGAAAAAATTGGAATGAAAGGGTTCGCTTTGACCGTTAAGAGTAGATAACCTGTTCCCAGTGTCTTTGTTTCTTTTGCATTTGATTTTGTTGCTTAGTTTGTATGCTATCCTATGGCTGTAATGTTCCAGGGTTTGTTGAAATGGATGACGATGCGTTAGTAAATGTTCGAAATATACAGTTTTTTGTATTGTTCATTTTTCAAAATTTCATATTAGGATTATACTTATTGTATGGCTCACCAAATTATGGCCTTGGAGCCGTTCTCTCACTTTTGTATTGCTCCTTGAATGTACTGATAACCATAGCCCTATTTCTTTTGCTATTTTGCTTTCTAAATTTTCCTCAGGTAGTTGAAGTGAATGTTAAAGTTGAAGAGCCAGGAAAGAATAATGTTCACAACAATGCCTTCTATGCTGAGGAGGAACTGCTGAAATCAGAGCTGCATGCAATGCGTGATTGTAATCCTTTATCTGCTCGCCATTGGATCGTAAGACAACACCCTTTATTGCTCAGGAATGATTGTTTTTTTCTTTCTCTTCCTGTACAATTTAAGCTAGTTTGTTGATTGCTTGAACGCCAACGGGTCTTTCCTTATTTTAGGTCCGAAACACCAGGAATGTCAACCGGACTGGGCAGCTAACAGGTTACAAGCTAGTACCTGGTTCAAATTGTTTACCTTTAGCTGGTTCGGAGGCAAAATTCCTGAGAAGAGCTGCATTTTTGAAGCATAATCTTTGGGTCACATCTTATGCACGTGATGAAATGTATCCTGGAGGAGAATTTCCTAATCAAAATCCACGCATTGGGGAAGGACTGGCCACTTGGGTTGAGCAAAATCGGTCGCTGGAAGAAGCTGACATTGTTCTGTGGTGAGTGGACCTTTATTTCTCTATAAAAAATAATATGCTAATCTGCATGCACAGGTTTGTTAATTTTCTGGTGGTATATGTGTGTGCATTCTGCACTGAAAGGGGGGTTGGAATATGACCAAGACTGAGGGCAACAATCCTAATTTTTAGCCGAAATAAGAAAATAGAACAATGTGGATCAAATGGACCTCATACCACGTTTGGAAATTGGGGGAGGGTCTCCATACGCTAGGTGAAATTGAACAAAGTGGATCAAGGAGTTCCGTTGGGAAATGATAGTCCCATCTATCCGTTTTATATGTTGGTGTAGGTTCAGCTCAGATGCAAGAACTGACCAATGTTTAATTATTGCAGGTATGTATTCGGAGTGACGCACATTCCTCGACTAGAAGACTGGCCAGTCATGCCTGTGGAAAGGATTGGTTTCACACTCATGGTACATAATTTATTCGTTTTGGTTGAATTTCTTCAGATGATTCTGGACTCCAAAATTTCTGACCATATTATTAACTTATTGCTAGTTAGACATTTGAATTTTAACCAAGTAGTTTCATTACATGGGATCAAAGGCTTCTCTCTTTACAAACCATGTTACTAGGAATATGCATCTCTGATATACCTTACTATTTGTAATGCAGCCACACGGGTTCTTTAACTGCTCAACGGCGGTGGATGTTCCTCCAAATACATGCGATTTGGACCTCAAGGACAACGGGATGGCTGCAAAACCTCAAAATGGGATACTCGCAAAGCTCTAAAGCTATGGAGCAGGAATCATATGATATCCTCATTCAATGACTATCTTCATCTTTGGTTGTCAATGCACTGTTTGAAATTTGAATGTTATGTGCCATAATTTTAGAACTGCAACTGTCGTTATCAAACATGCATGGTGCCCTTTCATTGGTGCCGAAACATGCAGGTGCGTTGGGCATCCAGAAGACATTGCATCAGCTTCTCATATTTCCTTTCATTGTAATCTCTACATTGTAAACAATGTAATTTTGTTATTATAAAATTCCTCCAGTTTATATATGGGAGGTCTAATTATTTTCTGCCATGGCGGCGAGGATTCTCTCGTCTTAATCTCGGATTTGTTTCTTAATGTCAGTTGTCGAGTGTCAAGCCTTGTGGGGGACCCTTTTTTGTCAATTATAAAGGTCTAACTTTTCTAGATAGTGACAGCAATCAAAACTCGATTTCGTACGTACAATTTTACTGTACAGAAGTTCTGCTTTTTACAAGAACGGCAACTGGAACCTCTTCAAAATTCTTGCCCATTATTATATAGAATCATATCATTATCACCTACTTCATTCAATCTTATGTTATTGTTAATAGTGAATACGTTAATATATAAATATATATATAATAGACATGTCCTTCCACTTAAAGACTAAATTTAATTAAAACTGAAATAATAATTTTTAATTAAATTATTTTAAATCTCTTATATTCCTAAAATAAGATTAAAAAATATTAATTCTAAGAAACCTAATTTTTGAGAAACAGGAATTCATCGTCTTCGCTTCGTTAGTTGCCGTTAGTATTATTGTGCCCTTGCGAAGCTGGGACTCCATCTCCGCTGGCATCGTGTTGGATACTAATACAAGGTAACATCTCTCCTTTGATTATTTGAACGAGTAGAATTGCATTTGGGTAAGGTGGTTGCGCCTTGGCCTCGTTATAGCGTTAGCGGCCGAGGAAGCTAACGAGAAATATAACTCACTAAAGATGATATGGTTTACTATATTTAATTAAAATTAAAAAC
Organism: Prinsepia uniflora; assembly: GCA_032719365.1. Lineage (NCBI taxonomy): Eukaryota > Viridiplantae > Streptophyta > Magnoliopsida > Rosales > Rosaceae > Prinsepia > Prinsepia uniflora. Next base: position 20,351,200 of record CM064863.1, read on the forward strand.
ATATTTACCTTTGGATGATATGGTAAACCTATAACGCCTTGGCCTCGTTATACCCTCATCGCCTTGCTGCGAAGCTCCAGTAGTGTCAATTTCAACTTTTTAAATTGTGATTTGTATACTAATTGCTATGCTGATTATCTGCATTTTTTCCATTAATTTGGATTACCTCAATTTTTTTCGTTTAGATTATCTGCAAATTTTCTATTTGGATTATTTGCATTTTTTTTTCGTGTTCCAGTTTTCATTGCTGCTAGTATACTAATGTTGATGTAAAAGTTTGGAGTTTGAATTGGTTAAATATGAATTGCTATTTTAATTGTGGTGTCTAAAGGTCTGAGGCTATTTAAATGATACTTGCTATTTCAATTGCTATTTGAATACTAATTGTGATACTAGTATGCCGATTACGGCTTAATATCAAGTAAAGAATATAGAACTCTTCATTTGTTCAATTTTGTTCTTTGTATATGAATTGCTATTTTAATTGTGGTGTCAAAAGGTCTGGAGCTATTTAAATGCTAATTGCTATTTCAATTGCTATTTGAATTCTGAAGCTATTTAAATGCTAATTGCTATGTGATACTTTGCTAGTATGCTGATTACGGCTTAATATCAAGTAAAAAATATGGAACTCTTCATTTTGTTCAATTTTGTTCTTTGTACAATTATGTTGTTCAACCATACTATTGTTTCTTTTGTTCAATTTTGTCCTTGGTTCTTTATTCAAAACCAGTAATCTAATTATTATTATTATTATTATTGTTGTCTTTTGATTTTGTTCTAAAAATAAGCATAATAGTTATCTATAAATTTTATTTCTTATTTGCATTAAGTATCTATTATGAAGATTATGGTCGAGAAAACGGATTTTGGATTCGAATTCGATCTTCATCCAAGACAAGGGGCAGTTTAGGCACAATAACAAGTAGATTATTTTTTTGTGCTCATCGGGGAAAACATATTCCAAAGAGTATGATACTTGGGACGTCAGAAGATAATGATAAGAGAGACACATGTGAGATAGATAATATGAAGAAAAAGAATAAAACTTGTTCTACGGTGAAGTGTGATTGCAAGGCAAGTATGCGAGTTGTATATGATGTATGGTCAAACAAATGGAAGGTTTCAAGTTTCGGTGACTTTCACAACCACAAAGCAGTTACTCCAGAAAAAAGAATGAAAATGAAATAAAATAAAGTTATGCCGAACGCAGCTAGAATTCTAACTGAGACATTCCATGAAGAAAATTTGCCAATCGCCAAAGTTTCTTCAATCCTTAGTGGAGGTTACATTGGTTTTAACAATAGGGACTGTTATAACCACTTGAGAAATGTCAGACATCAAGAACTGGATGGAGGTGACGCCCAGTCAGTCCTTACTTACTTTAGGAAAAAACAAATTGAGAATCCACAATTTTTTTATGCCATCCAATGTGATGAAAATGGAACGGCAGCTAATTTGTTTTGGGTAGATGCTCGATCACGAATGGCATATCAGTATTTTGGAGATGTAGTCACATTTGATACTACCTATAGGACAAACAAATATGATATGCCCTTTGCACCATTTACAGGAGTGAACCACCATTTGCAGTCAATACAATTTGGATGTGCACTTTTACAAGATGAGACAGAGGTAACTTTTTTGTGGTTGTTTGAGACATGACTTGAAGCAATGGGGGGACGTCATCCAACTTCTATTATTACTGATCAAGATTTGGCAATGAAAGGAGCAATTGCAAAAAATTTCCCTAAAACTCATCATCGACTATGCTTGTGGCATATCAAGAAGAAGTTTGCTGAAAAGTTATCACATGTGTACTTTAAGAAGTCGAAGTTCAAAGTTGAGATAAAGAAATGCATTCAATTTACATACAAGATAGATGATTTTGAAGAAAAGTGGAAGAGCTTGTTGGAGGAATATGAGTAGGATAAGAATGATTGGTTACAACATTTTTATGATATACGAAACTCTTGGGTTCCTGTGTATAATCGTGACATGTTTTTTGCAGGAATGAATACTATTGGACATAGTGAGGGTATTAATTCTTTCTTTGATAGGTTTGTTATTGCATCAACTAATCTTAAAGAGTTTGTTCGTAAATATGAGAAAGCACTGAAAAAGATTATGGAGAGAGAAAGTGATGAAGATTTAGAATCTGAGCACAAGTATCGCATTGTTAATGAAGGAGAACTCCTTTGGAAGCATATAGTAAAGTTTTATACCAGAAATGTTTTCAAAAAATTTAAGGATGAATGGAGTAAAGTCAATCGGTACAAAGTTGAAGAAATGGAAGATGACAATGAATATCACACCTATCTAGAGAAAACAAAATTTGGAGAGTATGAAGAATTTGTGGTGAAGTTAAATTTGCAAACATACAAAGGTACGTGTGAGTGCAAAAATTTTAATTTGTTGGAATACTTTGTAGGCATTTGCTGAAAGTATTTGTCGAACAAGATATTGATACAGTTCCTGAACATTTCATTCTTCCAAGATGGAGACAAGAAGCAAACAAATTTAGAATCATGGATTCTATAAATTTGGTGATCGATGATGGCAAGGAAGACTTAGAAGCTTTGCGTGTCAGGACCCGACCCTCTTCTGTCAGGTCCCGATTCATCTAGCACGATATTGTCCGCTTTGGGCCTCCTTGCCCTCACGGTTTTGTTTTCGGGAGCTCACGATGCAACTTCCCAGGGGGTCACCCATCTGAAATTGCACCAGCCTCAACTCGCTTAACTTTGGGGTTCCAATCCCCCCCAAAGCCACTGAGCTCCCAAAAGGCCTCATGCTAGATAGGTGTGTGCCTACACCTTTAAGGCACACCACCATCCTCTCCCAGACCATTCCCCCTGGCAGGAATGTGGGATTGTTCACCGTTCACTCCAGGACACGGGTCTTACAATCCACCCCCTTTAGGGCCCAGCGTCCTCGCTGGCACACTTCCCGGTCAGGGTCTGGCTCTGATACCAAATTGTCAGGACCCGACCCTCTTCTGTCAGGTCCCGATTCATCTAGCACGATATTGTCCGCTTTGGGCCTCCTTGCCCTCACGGTTTTGTTTTCGGGAGCTCACGATGCAACTTCCCAGGGGGTCACCCATCTGGAATTGCACCAGCCTCAACTCGCTTAACTTTGGGGTTCCAATCCCCCCCAAAGCCACTGAGCTCCCAAAAGGCCTCATGCTAGATAGGTGTGTGTCTACACTTTTAAGGCACACCACCATCCTCTCCCAGACCATTCCCCCTGGCAGGAATGTGGGATTGTTCACCGTTCACTCCAGGACACGGGTCTTACATTGCGACTTAGCTATATGTGTAACGACTCGTCCCGAATATCGGGATTCAATAATATTTAATTATGATTTACTAATCTGGGATTAGTTGGGTGATTTCGGACTAATTGTGCAAAATGACCGTTTTGCCCCTGGGCGTGGGCAAAACGTTGACTTTTAATTCGGATGGTCAAACGGACTTTGACCGATGACCGTGACGTAGTTCGGGACGTCACGAGTTCATAGACAGGTGGCACGTTCGATTCCGACGTTCGTGGTGAAAGTTATGATGTACGGAAGTTTAGGGGTATTTTCGTAATTTGGACGAAATAAGGGGAAATGTTGACTTTTTGACCGGGATGTCCGATGGCCGAGTGCCAAGGACCATTATGTAGAGCAGGTCGATACGAATCCATTGACAGGCGGCACCCCGAAATCGGATTTCGTACGGGGAAGTTATGGTCTGAATCGTGAAATCGGGGAAGTTATGTCTCGGTAACTGTGTTGATTATTTTATTCTGAAATGGTTGTTGGAGGACACTTGGATGAGTGACAAGTGTCACTCATCCGACGGCTAGATTGGATCTTGTTCCACTAATCATAATTTATATGCTAAAGTTCCCACTATAGAATTATTTAGGAATTAAATCTCTGCTTAAATCTGAGCCATCCATCTCACTCCCCAGATTGCATCACAGCCGTCCATCTCATCTCTCCCTTCTATTTCTGATCAGTCCTCACTCCCTCACCCGTGAACAAGCAAAACAGAGGTGTAAGGATTGGATTATGGCCATTGTCAATATTCCTTCCAAAATTGATTGCACATATGGAATTTGAGTGTTTTGGGGAAGGTATTGGCTGAGGGAAGGCACGGACAATTGATTGTGTGAGGGAGACAGAGAATTCGGAAATTTGATTTTTGGGAGGAAATTTCGAAATGGTAATTATGAGCGGTGAGGATCGAAATTGATGATTCAATTCGACTTCTGGGATCAAAACGATCAGCTTTGCAGCAAGAACGAAGAGAAACCGTGTCGGATTGAGGAAGAACTGAGCTTCCATGGCAGCTCAAAATCGAGCTTGGGTTCAATGGGTTAGAGGTAAGTAATTCTCAAATTGATCTTGTAGAAATGTCCCTTACACTCTCACGATGCTAACTGAATGAATTAATTTGGAAACCAGGGACGATATCGTGAAACCCGAATTGAAAACCCGTCGAGGATCGATCGTGAGTCGTGGAGATATATACCCTAATTTGTGTAATTCGATTTACAGAACTTAAATGGTGATTGATTACAAGGGATCAGTTGAAAGATTGGATTAAATTGATGTCGAATTGGGTGAGTTTCAACCGGGTCAGATCGCGGGTAATCAGACCCGTTTACCAGTCATTCGGGTGAAGGTGGTGACTGTAGCAATCACTGTAGCAGGCGCGTGGCTTTCACGCGCAGCCACTCACGGCGGCGCGTGACGGCGCGTGGGCACGAATCTCGAGGTGAGGTCAACATGACTTTTAATCTATGCAATGTAACGAATATTTTGGGATTGGTTTCGTGTCGATCGGACACCGTCTCGATATTGTTCGGGATGTCCGAAGGTTTTAAATCCAGTTTAAAAATACTTAAAAATTCGGGAAAATTACGGGACTTGAATAGGATGTTAATGATGAGGTTAGTAATCCTCTAATGTGATTTGAACAGGATTGGGAGTCCCGGTGATAATGGTGTGGCCCGGGAAGGCCTATGGCACGCGTATCGAGGCGCTCGGTTGAACGGTCTGTGAGTGGACATTGGTTTTATAAATTCGATGCATGCATAACTGTTTCATGATTTTTATAATTGTGATTAAATGATTTACTTTGGATATCGGTGAATTTAAATGATTTCACGCATTTCGAGGTGATTTACGTATTTGCACGTAAATCGAAGTTTTCTGGATTTGTACCGATTTCCATAAATGTGGTTGGATATGATTTCATGAAACGGTTACGGACTTGATAAAGTAAAATTGGGCCAGGGGCCCAGTTAACTTATGAATCGGGCCAGGGGCCCAGTTAACTTGTGAATTCGGGCCGGGGGCCCAGTGGACTTATGAATTTTGGCCAGGGGCCAGTTAACTTATGAAATCGGGCCAGGGGCCCAGTTGATTTATACATGTGATTCGAGTCGGGGACCCTAAAATGGAATCGAATAAATGATTTTGGATTTAAATCAACTATTTGGACTTATAATGGTTTTGATGATATTGAAATTATGGTTATGACACGTTTCACAGTATTTGGGCTTGAGACCCGTCTGATGAAACTTAAAGATTGGTTTGGATTTTATCTATGTATATATATATGCTTTGCATTTGGATATCAATAAAATGTATTTGGTACTGCACTATATAGATCCTTCCATATTATATTGTCTCCTCCGGATGAGGTACCCGAACGGGGTTCGGGGATTGAACTCGGAAATTGAGACCCGAGTGGCACGCGTAGCCTTGTGATTGTAACCTTATTGACGTCAGGGACGTCAGACATCAGGGACGTCAGACATCAGGGACGTCAGACATCAGGGATGTCGGATTGGAGTGTATGGTGCAATGGCTAAAATTATGGTCATGGTTTTATTACATGCCTTATGGTTCATATTATATGATATATGATTTTAAATGATGGTGCATGCATATGTTTTTACTGAGGGGCATAAATGTCTTATAAATGTTTTAAACAGACTTGTTTATTTTCATCCACTCACAGCTTTTGTTTTTAATGCCCTTCAGGTTGATTCCGGATGCGACTGCAGCAGAGACTGAGACATCATACACCTCCTCCATCGATCCTTACGCACTCTGGAAGCCCGGTTGGGCAGTGGCAATAGGTTATCCCTTGTCTGACACCTCGTGTCAGACGGGAGCATGACACATTCCATGGCAATCCACGGGGGATTGGGATGGGTCGTGTCAATATGTGTCAAGAAGCAACTAAGTTGGCCTGTATTGCAGCATCTTCAACTAAGGGATATACAACATTCATGGAAGGTATAAATGAATTGTCCAAAAAACTGTCAGAAAACTCCCATCCACCCACAACCATTGCTTCCTCAGGAAAAGGTGATTCATGTACTAATGTTGAATCCTCTCATCCACTGTATTTGGACCCGAATATCTCACAGACTAAAGGTAGAAAAAAGGAAAATACTAGTAGTTCCCAAAGAATTAAAAGTGGTATTGAGTTAGGCCAAGAAAGGAAGAAAAGAAAGTGTGCTTTATGCAACAAGTTGACATATCATGACAAAAGGACTTGTCTTTTAAACCCCAAAAGAAGAAAAATTGAAGCAACAAATTCATGTAAGTTGTATTAATTTTTTTATATTGATATTTCTAGTGATAAAGTTAATACTTATATTTTTTTGATTGTATTTTTAATCTAAATTCAGGTAGTGAGGAACCAAAAGACTTGGATGAAGATGTGGAGGAAAGTGACTGAAGACCATTAATTTGATGGTGAGAAGGTTTTACACTAAAAAAATGTTATTTTTCGTAGTTTTAATTTAGTTTACAAAAAATAATTGATAGATTAATTGATATGAAGCATAAACTAACATGATTTCACAATTTTGTACATGATTGTTGATAATGGATACGACTAATTAAAAACTCACAACTTGGCCGGACGATTATAAATTATGGGAGTGCGAGAGTCGTGTGTAATGATTTTGAAAAGTTTGTGATTCAGATTGTTATATGATATTTTTTATTAATCATAATGCATGGAAGAGGTTTTCTAATTTTATTCTTAATAAGTATAGTGATGGCTTTAACATAGTTACTATTCAGTTGTAGATAAAAATCATGCAGTTTCAGGGGCTCAAATTAATGAGACTTATGGCTCTGATGAGGCCACCCCTTGAAATTCGTTACTGGTATATTGAAGGTAGTTTATCATCAAATATTCCCAAAGAAAAGAAGACAATAAATTTAATCGTGAAATAAAGTTTATTCATTCATCAATAAAATTCTGTTACTACAAAGGTTTCAGATCAAGGACTGTTTCTATTTCTCATGTACCAGACTCACAAGATCTCCTAGTACAACCCAGAACCATATTCACAAAAAAAAAAAAAAAATTAAAAAATTAATCTTCATGCAAGATTGTTGACTGGTATTATAAAAGCATACATAATTGTTGATTTTAACTTCCCACACATTAATATCACTGTTAGACAAAGATACGCAATCACTGTCGATTATAGGGATTGACAAAATTAAATATGATTTACAGCGTTTGGTGAGTTTCTAGCAAGATGAAAGTGAACATGTGTGTATGGCTGCACACTCTCTATTCCACTGTGCTGCTTCACGGGCAATTCTGCTACCGCTAAAAGCAAGCCTCCATGCAAATCTCAGCTATTTAGGTGTAGTTGGAGAAAGTGAACATGTAAATTCAAATGTTGAAGAAACATATGCTAACAGAGTTTACTCTGACCAGCTTCCAAAACCACAAGGAATTTCTGAGGTTGAAGAATTTAAATAGCCTCAGACCTTTAGACACCACAATTAAAATAGCAATTCAAATTCAACCAATTCAAACTCCAAACTTTTACATCAACATTAGTATACTAGCGACAATGAAAACTGGAAAAGGAAAAAAATGCAGATAATCCAAATAGAAAAAATGCAGATAATCTAAACAAAAAAAATGCACATAATCCAAATTAATGGAAAAAATGCAGATAATCTAAACAAAAAAAATGCACATAATCCAAATTAATGGAAAAAATACAGATAATCAGCATAGAAATTAGTATACTAACCACAATTTAAAAAGTTGAAATTGACACTACTGGAGTTTCGCAGCAAGGTGATGAGGATATAAAGAGGCCAAGTCGTTATAGGTTTAAGTTAAATATGTTTTTAATTTTAATTAATATAGTAAACCATATCATCTTCGGTGAGTTATTTTTCCCGTTAGCTTCCTCGGCCCAGCGGAGATGGAATCCCAGCTTCACAAGGGCACAATAATACGGACGACAACTAACGAAGAGAAGACAATGGATTCCTGTTTCCCAGAAATTAGGTTTCTTAGAATTAATATTTTTTAATCTTATTTTAGGAATATAAGAGATTTAAAATAATTTAATTAAAAATTATTATTTCAGTTTTAATTAAATTTAGTCTTTAAGTTGAAGGACATGTCATTTTTAATCTTAACCATTGAAAGTCTTTAAATCTAATGGTCCATAATTTGTGTTAAAAGTTGTGTCTAAAATATGGTGCCACCGATCCGCCGCCTATTTATATATATATATATATATATATCTATATATAATAAAGAAAATTTTATTTAAATTATTGGGTAATTAACTTATAGATACTTACTAACGTATAATTTTATTCAAAAATTTGCATATAGAAAAATTAAACTCATAGGTTCTTTGATTAGTCAAAAGACTATACAATTTAAAATAGATCATAAATTTTATATAAATTACAACTTATCAAAATCTATCATGATTTCAACATTAATTTTTTTATTATAAGATTATATTGAGGATTATGAAAAAACATTACCCCTATTTTAATTTTATTTTTCACTTACTCATTTTAAAAGTAATATAAGTATCTAGTCTAATTTAAAGTAAGACAATTAAAAACAATAATTTTTAAAAAATACTTTTAAATTTAAAATTTAAAAATTCTTTATCTTCCGATATTAAATAATTTGGTTAATTTCGTATAGTTTAGGGTTTAATTCTTGAATTTTCTGTCAAAATTCGAGAATTAAACCCTATGTCATACAATTTTCCACCACCATCTCCCCCCTTCCCAAAAAAATATATATATATATATACCATACCATTGAATCTAAGACAATACGAATTTTATTTTTTATTTTATAGAAAAAATTTAATTGTAACTATATACAATATATATAGTATACATATATAATATTTATTATATGCATAATATAATAAAGGGCTCAAGAGGCCAAAGAATTCAAATACTAAGGGGCACATTAGGCAAAGAGGACAAAAAAAGACAATCTTATTTTTAATTGTTTAAATGAATTCTCAATAATTCACTCATTCTCTTTATTGAGATATAAAAGAGTAGATATTGAATTTATTGCTTACAAATTTTGTTTAGGAACTTTTAAATAAATTTTTTTTAAACAAAGTCTTATTTTGTTTAATATACAAGAATTAAAAGTTTTAAATAAAAATAAAAATTGTTAAAGTGTAATAATAATTTACTCTAAATTATAATATGTATAGTTTTTGTATCGGTTATAATATCTTGACAAAAAAATAATTAGTTATAATATCATTTAATAATCAATAACTAGGCACAATAAGCGATCTAATAATCATTTAGTAATTCAAAGTGGTAATATAGTTTACTTGTAGGTCTAATGTTTGGATGTAGCCACATGAGGGCGTACGGCTCTTGTGGGTGGTGGAGGATGTTCCTATTTCGATACTGATCTCTCGTGAATGTCAGTGGTTAATGGATACGGACGTCCGAGGCTACCACATAAGGGATACTATGTGCATGTTAAAAAAAAATGTTGGTACTCTGTTATCGATGTCAATTTAATTATGACGCCAATATATGGAAACAAATTGGAAAGAAAATAGGAATTTTGATCAGCTTTGGCTAGAGGTTTTTCCCTTCCCTCCATATATATATAATATAGGGCGCGGGTTTTGCGGTAACTTGCCCGTATTACAAAAAGGAAATCAAATAGAATCCCAGAAACAAATCTACCAAGAACAAAATGGAAAATTCCCTAACTCCACGCTCCCCTTTCCTTAAATGTCAAAAATGCCAAGGGGTTAGAAAGTAATTAGACAGACGACGTAACGTAAGTAACGGTTAGGAAGACCAATCGAGTCGTCGTCTTCCTTCCCAATTCCCAATTGTGAATTCACGCGCCTTTTCGCGAAGTGATTAGACTCCCACGAAAAGAAAAAGGAAAATAAATAAATAGGGAGAATTCAGTAAACCGCAGGCACCTACCCATCCATGCCTTGTCAGCAGACTGACAAAACAAAACCCTTCCTTCTTCCCCCGTCTTGTTTTTTTACTTGACTTGCCCGCTGACTCGGCGTCGACTCACTTCCCTCGGCCGTCACAAAACAAATCAGAAGTGAGCATCATGGCTTCGGAACAGAAGCTGATTGAAGACGAACTGTCGTACCCGATTTTACTGTCGGAGCGGGTTCTGTCCGCGGTGGACGAGGCGGAGTCGTTCAAGCAGGAATGCTCCGAGGTGGGAGAGCAGGTAGATCTTCTATCGAAAATGCTTCGAACGGTGGTCCGGTTCGCCACGGCGACGCCATGTTTGTACGAGCGCCCAATTCGGCGTATCGTCGCCGAAGTGTCGAAGAATCTGGAGCGAGCCTTACCTCTGGTCCGCAAGTGCAAGCGCCAGAGCGTTCTGAAACGTGTCTTTACAATCACGAGCGCCGCCGATTTCGAGAAGCTACTTAGCCTCTTGGTGTCTTCCGTCGGAGATATGAAGTGGCTGCTGAGTATATTCGACCCGAACAAAAACGGTTTTGTGCTCTCTATAACCCCGATTACCAGCAATGACCCAACTTTCTCGTTGGTCTGGTCTTGCATCGCCGCAATTCAAATGGGTCAGTTGCCGGACCGTATCGAAGCCGCCAATTTATTGCCTTCGCTGGTCCAAGGCAATGACAGAAACAAGAAGATCATCATTGATGAAGGTGGGGTCTCTCCGCTGCTAAAACTCTTGAAGGAGAGCTCGTCGCCGGAGGCCCAAATTTCGGCGGCGACGGCGCTTCGTAATCTGGCTAGTGATCAAGAGAAAGTGAGGAGCATTGTGAATGAGGTTGGGGTGCCCCCAATTGTGCAGGTTCTTAGCGACTCTTCCATGAAGGTTCAGACTCGAGTGGCGACCTTGGTGGCGAGAATGGCGGAGCATGACAGTCTTGCCCAGGAGGATTTTGCCAGAGAGAATGTGATCAGACCGCTGGTGACGCTCTTGTCATTCGAGACCTTTGTGGAGGATCAGATGGTTCAATCGGGTAAGCATAGCATTCACTCTCTAATTCAGATTAATAAGGATATGGAGAAGAACACATTAGGAAAATCCAACCTCAGTTCTAGTAGTAATCGCGACAGTAATTCTAAAGCTTATGCAAATTCATATTCGAGTTCATCTTTTGTGTATTATTCGGAGGGGACTAGCAGAGGGGGTCATCATCATAGGAAGGAGAGGGAGAATGAGAAGCCAATGGTTAAGCTTCAGCTGAAAATTAGTTGTGCCGAGGCTCTGTGGATGCTTGCGAAAGGCAGTGTTTCGAATAGTAGAAGAATAACCGAGACAAAAGGTTTGCTTTGTTTAGCTAAGTTGGTGGAGAAGGAACAAGGTGAGTTGCAATTCAACTGTTTGATGACTATAATGGAGATAACAGCTGCTGCTGAATCTAATGCGGATCTTCGAAGAGCGGCATTCAAGACCAATTCTCCTGCTGCCAAAGCGGTTGTGGATCAGCTCTCGAGGCTTATCAAAGAAATGAATAGCCCGACATTGCAGATTCCTGCTGTGAAATCAATTGGTTCATTGGCCAGGACTTTCCCTGCTAGAGAGACGAGGGTCATTGATCCACTAGTGGCTCAACTTAGCCACAGTGATCTAGACATGGCTACTGAAGCGGCGATTGCACTTGGGAAATTTGCTTGTCCAGATAACTTTCTACATATGGAGCATTCGAAGGCGATTATTGAGTTCTGTGCCATCCCACCCCTGATGAAACTGCTAAGAGGCAATGAGCACTCACAGTTACATGGATTGATTCTTCTTTGCTACCTTGCATTACATTCAGGCAATACCAACGATTTGGAACCGACTAGGGTTTTGACTTCCCTTGAAGGGGCAGACCGCAGCTCGCTCCTGCAACATCCTGAGTTGAGAGAGTTGGTGCCCAAGGCAATATATCATCTCAATTTGTACCACACTGGAGGTCATTCTCAAAGGATGACATATGTCCCATGAATACAAATCATATCAATATTTTTGCGGAATATCATAGTTGCTGCGCAGTAGTTGTAGGTTCGGTTTTTATAGTCTTGAAAAACAGGGGTTAGGCTAATAGATACATACTTGATTTTTAAGGTATACAAATTGTCAGGTGAGTTTCTTTAATTCCTTGTTGGCTTCTCTCATTGTAGTTGATGTAACTTGTTTATATGAAAAGGTATCTATATTTTTAAGGTTTTTGTTTTTTTTTTTTGGAAAGTGACATTTCTTTGGTGGCTGATGTGTTCAAATGGATTGCAGTAAAATCTATTATCATTATCTTTTGAGTAAGCAGCTTTCACCTGCAGTGAGGCTGATGGTGATGTTTGAATGGTGTCTGAACTATGAGTGCGTCTTGTTTGATGCCATCTAAATCGGCCTGTTAAACAATCCATTTGTTGGCTGAGATTCAGGAAACAGGGGATTTTGAAGAGTCTTCAAACTTAAATCCATTTATTAAATCAAGCTTCTAACTCACTCTCTTCCTTCCAGATGTCCAGACTCCAGTTGTATAAACCCTACCTATCGATTAAACTAGTCAAATTTTGTCCTAACTTTTTGCCCCTTTTTTTTTTTCATGCGAACTGTCAATTCTAGATAAATCAATTAGTTCTTTTTTGAATTTGGGTTCGAGATTGCCCATGGGTTCGAGAGAGTGCTGGAGCACTTATTCAACTTCAGGTGACCTTCATTCATAAGTGATCAAATTCTATAATGAGATCTCCAATGCAAAAAAAAAAAAAAAAAAAAAAAAAAAAAAACCCCAAATCTTAATACTCAAATTCTTATATTCCCGCGTCCAAATGTTGCTCAAATGGATAATCCATACATTTTTTGTCCTCCCCATGGCCATGAATCAAATTTAAGAATTGGTTCCTCACAAATAAATTATATTTTCTTAAACAAAATTCTCAACACCAGCTTACGAAACTCCAAAATCAATTAAGGACATGATTTCGTCAAACTCAACTAGCTGAGGTTCCAAAACAGTAGGGAAACAAACAGATAATGACTTTACTAGAATCTTCAGTCGCATTTTTATGAACATTGAAGCAGTTCGAAATGCTTGCGCCACCCCCCCCCCCCCAAAAAAAAAAATTCTAGGGATGTTGCCAGTGCACTAAATCTAAATGGCTGAGGAATTCAATGATCATTGGCTCTGTTGAACATCTGCAAGTCTATAAACCATGAGATATTGTAAATTCACATCATACCAGCAATATGGCAGGATTTCATGCAATAGCACATATAAGCTAATGGCTCAACTACAACCAGAATTTCAGCTATAGGACTTACTTCTGTAAGCCAACCAGGTCAAACTTATATACGAACTATTGCTAAAAACACAAGAATTGTACAAATATACAGCAAGGTATGATCTCTATATTGAATATAAGAAAATGACCAGCATTGCTAATAAGAATGGCGGTGACTAAAAACAGAGGAGGAGGAGGAAGAGGAAAGGAGGGGGGGGTGGCGAGGGTAAGGAATTGAGAGGGGATTAACCACGTGAAGAAGATGAGGGCAAAGCTCGCCAATTGTTGACAAGAAGCAATACATGATCGCGTTTAGTTTCTGAAAGCTGTTGGACAATTGCATTCTTGACACGAACTGCTGCACTTTCCCCAGCTCGGGTAGCAAGTTCCAGGTATACTACAGCTTTCATCATTTCTCTTTCCTGCAGTTATAAATAATCATCAGAACCTCTCCGTTTGTGTTCACATTCCCACATATCATACAGAGATGAAATAATGCACCTTGACAGCAAATATGAGAATACATACAGCATAAAGAGCGACTCCATGCTCAAATTGAGCTTTACTGTGACCACAATCAGCTGCACACTTCATCCATTTTCTGGCCTGGCGACGACTGTGTGCAAACCCTTCCCCGTACGAGTAGCAGAGTGATACATTATACATGGCACGCACATAACCACCTTCTGCAGCTTTTAAGTACCATCTAGCCTGTACGAAGAAAAGAAAACTTAACCAATGAAGATTCTTTTACATTGAGCTGATCAAGGAACACGCATTTCCTAATAATATTCACACAGATAGCTGACTTTACAGCTGAAAATAAAAATGAAACCGCACTTGGTTAGGATATAATGGCATACCGCCTCTTGTATATTATGATCTACCCCATGACCTTGATGCAGACAAAGTGCAAGTTGGTATCGAGCACGCGCATAGCCTTCATAAGATGCCTGATAAAACAATTTTACAGCTTTCTTTGGATTTGGAGGCTCAACTGCACAGATAATAATTTCCATCAACACACACAAGACTTTCAAATGAAGAATGAGGTTGAGCATTCTCAATGCAAACAAACCGACTTCTTTGGCTCTCATTCAACAACATCTAAAAAGACTACAAAAGAAATATGTTGTTTTGCCACCATGTTCTTAAAAATGTGTATTCGCCAACTAGCCGCTTCTTAAGAAGCATGGAAGCTAGACACCTATTAATGGTGGTTCTTAATGCATTAACAATTAATTTTTTATAAATTAATTGTTAATCCGTTGTTTACCCTTAAACTATCGTCTTCTCCATCATAGCTGAATCACTTCATTTCCACATTTTTTTCTGAAATTGCATCTCTAGCAATGAAATACCATGCTGTTCTTAGGAGCGACAGGGCAACTTCTAGAAATATATGGGTGAATTCTCAATCCCTGAGAATCAAATTGTAATTGCACAGGTACCAAATTCTATCACATTCTTCCCTAATATCACTACTAAAATACTAAGACAAAACATAATTTAACTAAATAAATTATATAAAAAAAAAAAACCTTGCAAAAACGAAATTCCCAGATTGCACTTGGCAACCGTGTCTCCGAGGTCTGCAGCTTTCTGATACCAAGTGATGGCCTTGGCCTTTTGGCCCATCTCCCAGTATATAAGCCCGGCATCCACCATACCCATAGTGGACCCCAAACTCGCGGCCTTCAAGAACGAGCCGAGAGCCTTGTCTGCAGAGGCAATGACCCCTCGGCCGTGCTTGAACCGCTTCCCCCACCTCATATAAAGCATTGCCTCTCTATGCGGCTTAAGCGCCTCGCACCACGACTTGCATGCCAACGAAGCCGCTCTCAGGCTCGGGTGGCAGAGACCCGTCCCGATTTTGGCTATCAATTCGCAGGGAAGCTCCGAGTAATCACGATCGTCCTTTGATGATGATGCTATACTCGATCTTTTTGTGGAGATTCGACTACTGTGCTTGGTCCAGAGCTCTCCATGCTTTCCACCGTTGTTGCTCCATAAGGGAAAGGCCTTGAAACGACAGCCGTCCGCTCTACCTGGCCATGTCGTCTGCTTCATCCCCGCTACTCAGGATTTGCAGAGTCAGTCTTGCCGACAGATATTTCGCTCGTTTATTAAATATGGGCCTACCAATACTGATCGAACCCGTTTGATTGGGTCGGTGACTTCCCCGGCTTCAACCAAATTCACATAGGCCCAATGTTGAGTGAAATAAGTGGGCCAGACTTATGAAAAACGAAAGAAGAAAATAGAAAACGTAGGGGCAGTAAATGTAATTATTTTTGTCCAACATGTATCGCTGAAAATAATAAATGAATTACTACGACGACCAGAGATTTGGACTGGCATGGATGATGAGTCAAAGTTGCCGGCAGGAGGGGGTTTTGCAATGTGTTTGGTGATGGTGGCGCCAAAGCCCACCGGGCCACCACCAAGTGGTTGCTAGATTTGGTAGCATGCATTTAATTCCGTGTCAGCCCACAGATGAATGGCCCCCCACATGCTGCCCAATCACTGCCTCCTTTTTTTTTTTTTTTTTTTAAAGAAATTTGGGATTTTAATTTTAATGAGATTGGAATTTCAGTTTAAAGCATATCATCATAATCATAACATAAAAGACTAAAAAGAGCACTAAAATTGTGAACTTGGAGGAAAAAGATTTTGCTTGGTTGCTGCACCTTTGCAGAAGTTACATGTGTCCCCACCAAATGATTTTTGAGCTTTCCAGTTCAACGTTCATGGAAGCCACCAGCTGGATATATTGCCTAGTTGAAATGTGATTAGTGGAAGTTGAGTGTATTAAGAATGAGGCTTGTGGATTAAGTAAAGAATATTTGGCAACTTAATAGTAGGATTAGAACTAGTTTAGTGTAACGTGGTTCGAAAACCAAACCACCATCCAATCCGTAGTTGATGATTCCTTTGGGTTTGGCATAATCATGTATTAACAATTCTTTGTTTCTCTGCCGTTTTTCAATAATTGAAGCAAGCACTCTATTTTAAATAAGAAGATCAATATTAGTGTCACACTAATAAAAGAGGCTAAGGATTTGCTTACAATTTTGATCCCTTCCATGTGGTCTCCACTCTCCAACAACAATAATGGAGTATAGCAAACCGTTTAAAAACGAAATGAAATCCAATGAAAAATAAACACGAGTATAATATATATAGGAATTTGATTCTTCCTATTTTACATTGTTTGCTTGAGGGGGATAAATGGTTTCTTAAATGAAATCCAACTTACATAGACGATTTATTTCCTCATAAGAACAAGTCTTAAGTTCTTTGGCTGATTATGAAAATGAAGAAGTTCGTCAACTACTTTTTATTTGTTGTTATGTAATAATCACTTAAGGAAGCGCAGGTTTACTCTTTGGTGAACTTTTAAAATTTTCATGAAAACAAAAAGCCGAAACAACAAAAAGCTATGATGATTAAAGGCATACACTTAGTTATAAATGAAGTGGTTATTTTCAAAAGATAGCCAGGCCAATTTTAGGATTAATAGACATGGGTTATCTATTAGCTATGAAATTTAGTTGCTTTTCATTAGTGCTCTTAAATAACATGATTCACTATTTATAACATGATTCACTATTTATAAGAATAAAAATTTATAAAGCCCAGCTCTATGAGCATAGATTTTCCAGCTCCTATGAAAGACCTAAGTATCACATCCGACCTTTCAACTGATTTTTTACTACTCTATTTAATTACCCGAGTGCCGTTACAAGCACACGACATAAAAAAATCCAACTAGAATTTGCAGTGTCTAAGTCGACTTGGATTCCTTCCTTTTCCAAACAGTAAATTTGGTTAAAGATGAAGCTCAAAGGTGTAGAGAGAAAGCAAGAAGGTTTCAAGGAGAATATTGGGGTCGAGGGTGGTTGAGAAGGAGAATTGTGAAATTTCATGATTTCACTTTATTGATTTAATGTATTTTAATTCATGTAAACGCCACATAATTATTTTAACGGAAAATTAATGAATAAAAGTAACGGAAAATGAGTTGAGTGACTTAATTCGGTCGTTTTATGGTATTAAGTCAACAAATAACCAATTTAAGAGTATAAAGTGTGATTAATGTGTGATTTTAAAGTATACTTAATCTAGTAGGTCTTCAATAAATAAAAAGAGTAATGTGAGAAGATATGATAATAAAGATTGCATTGATCCCAAGAAACCTTTGTTTAACATTGCACCCAAGAACCACCCAAGAAACCTGCATTAGGTGAGCTGAACTGTGCCACACACCTCCAGGTCACGGTCCACACCCATTGTCATCATTTTTTTTGGCATAAAAACAAATTGGGGTTCTTGCCTTTCCCCATAAACATTCCACATTCATTTTTAAAAAGTGAACTAAAAAAAAAAAAAACTATATCACATAGATTAAGTGGGATCCTCAATTATTGGCCCCTCAGCCAAAAAAAAAAAATTAAGCTTTGATTCTTTGAAAGTGCAAATTAAGGACCATTCAAAACTCACATAGGATTCTAATCTGCCCCTCCCCCACATGGCCACATGTACCTTGTCTCTTACCATGAGGCTCAGAAGGACTTCAGCTATCTATCACACCAGCAATGCAGAGAGAAGGAGAGAGAGGGAGCGAGACACAGTGGAGCATTTCCCAATATCAAGAGTCCGAGGTGCGTGCCTGCGTGGGGTGTCACCAGTCATGGCCTGTGGGGGCTCTCATGGCGGTTTGATTTGATCATATATGCATACACAATTACGCACTACACGCACATACAACGAACTCCAAGTTTAGAGAGAAGATGATGATGCCATAGCTGAAAAAAACCCACCTGCTGGGTTGGGTCCATGGGTTAAGCCTTTTGTGGGGCTTTGGTTTCTATTTCAGTCGGCCATTTACGCACGCTAGCAGCTTCCCCCTTACCTTATGCCTATTCAAAAGGATTATTTATATTCTTGACTATCACAAAGTACTTGTCGGTAAAGTCATTCTTACAACGACAAATTTATGATCTTGTGAGATTAATTTTGAGAGTGCATTTAATTCATGCCTGGTCGTGAAAAGTGCTCCCAAAACTCGATGCATGATCATGAACAGAACATGAGAGTACGAGACAAGATACAAAGAGCAAGGAAATTAATGGCTAAAGATTGACACTTTTTATTTATTTATAATAATTACTACCCTATACATAATTTATCTCCTAACGATCGTACTGAAGGCTAAAAATGAAAGGTTAAAAACTAAAACAACAACAAGAAAGATGAAGAATAACCAAATAAATTGAGCCAAAAGGGCACCATTAGCAAGTGAAATTGATGATCAATTGGCTCTTTCAACATGGCGTATAAACACAGTTTCTAAATCGGGAGGAGTGAAGAACTCCCTAACACCAGCGCCGTAATTACATTTTGAAGCAGTCGGTTTCCTTTTCCTCGGCGGAGGCGGGCACGTCAGCCTCGTCGAAATTCTGGCTTGTTCCGCAGTCGGAGTCGTCGAGCACTCTTCCTCGTCGTCACCCCTATCCGTCTCGACAGGGTTGGTGTACAGCGGCTTTAACGGGGCCCGCATTGGGATTCCGGCTATAACCCATTTTTTGGCGTCGGAATCCAGGCCGACGTCCACCGGCTGTGACTTCCCGGAAAAACCCATTTCCTTGCGGTCGATTTGGAGCGAAATCAGTGAGATAATATAGTAGAGAATAAAGGGAGGAATAAACAGCAAAGGCGGGTTCTTTTTTTTCTTTCTTCTTTCCAATGGAAAACAGAGGAGGGGCGGGAATAAAATGAGTTGGAATGGGAAAGTGAGGTGAAAATGAGATAAAGAGAGGGAGATTGAAAAGGAGGTTTGGATTTTGGGTTGGTTTGTGTTTCAGTGAAAAGGAAATAAAGGGAAAGGGATGGCAACAGAAAGATTGAGCTTTAAATGTGGAAGGAGGGAGAGTGTGTGTGAGTAAATGATGCTCAATGGTTCTGTTCTGTTTATACTTTATACCAATCCCTCAAACGAGTCAGAGACTCAGAGATTTTTGAACGGTTGACTCACAGAGATAGAGTCATTGGGCTAGGGTGGGAAGAAGAAAGAGAAAAAACGAACCCGAGGAAACTCGTGACATAACCAAAGTTGTAAATTAAATAAAACAGATAAATAACTAAGTAGATAGGACTCTGAGAGGGAAAACAATCTGATTACATTATTCTTTTTTTTTGGGTGATGGTATTTTTTTAATTTTGCAAAAATTTATTTAAAATAAAGTCTTAAAAATGATTGCATGAATAATTTAATTTAATGGAATTGAGGATGGTGCGGGTGCCTGTGCAAATGGCTGACCGTGGTCCGCGGCGGGGTGGTGAGGCGGTGGCCCACTGATCACGTGAGTGTGGGGTCCATATGGTAGCAGACGAGAGCAGCGTGGAACGGGCGGCAGGAGATAAAGGCTCGTAGGGGCGGAGGGAGAGGGAGATTGACTTAGATTTTGGCGCCAAGATTTGGGTGCATGGGGATCACCAGAGTCTTCAAATATTCCCCTTTTTTTTTTTTTTTTTCTCCTATAGGTGCCCGTCCTTTTTCATTTCCGTTTTTATCTTCACTTCCCCTCTCGTCTTACTCTAAGAGCATATCTAATATGGGTGATAATAGGTCGTATTGTGTTAAGTTTATATCGTGTTATATATTCTAATTTACCTATTTAAACTCAATTCGAATCCGACTCATTTATTAATCGTGTCTAACTATATAAATACGAACCCTACCTACTTATTAAACAGGTAACCCGAACCCACCCGTTTAACCCATTTATTAAATGAGTCGTGTTGGATAACCCGTTTAACTTGTTTAACCTGTTTAACTCATTTAACCTATTTAATCATATATCCAACATAATATTTGTGTCGTGTCATTGAAGTTCTGAAAACACCCTCAGCACTTGTTAGACAAGAGATAGTTGTACTGATTTCAACTCCTGCATCCACCTCTCAAGCAATCTCGATCATCGTGCCACCCCCTGATCAGTCACATTTACGCGAATACCCCATCCCTAGGGTTAGACGCATCCGAGCAGTACCCTAGGCTTAGTCGCATCCGAGAAAACATCGTACCATGAAAATAAATCACAAAAAAGCCAACCACTAGGCTTTTACAAAGTTCTTGATTCAAAATCAAGTCAAAACCATTCACAATAGGGTCTCAGCCCAAAATATCATTTTCACACAAATTCGTAAAATCACGTCTAGAAATCATTAAATAAATCCATAAAATCATCAAGTAATCATATCAAATCATCACCCAAATCATTCCAACTTAAAATCATGCAATAAATAATGTAAAACATTTACTATGCATGCATAACAATTTATAAAACAAACGTTCACTTACACATCGTCCACGCGGTTCGATTAAAAACATTATCAAGGTCACTAACATCCCAAGTCACCTCACAATATAATCCCCCATTTTACAGGATTCAAAACGTATTAAAAACATACATCTATGTTTCAAACACACAAACTATAGCGAAACGGTGTTTGATCGACTCGAAACTTGTGCCATTAGGTTCGTAATATCGAAAACTATAAAAAGTGTGTTAAACGCATCCCTAGAAAACCTGGAACGCACCCTCACGCGCCGTCTAGAACGATTGCGCATGAGACCACACGCTGGTACTATTTAGCACTGTTCATTATCTCTTTGACCCGTTTCTTTGTAAACGGGTCGCCCAACCCGATTTTCAACCAGACTTCAATTCCTGCTAATTTCAATCAATTTCTTGTTTTCAATTCATCAAAAATCATTACTTAATATCGAGAAACATAATTCCAAGTTCACTTCAGGATTTCCTTACCTCAATTTAGTCGAATTTCAACCTGAAAATCCGAAATGGTCGTAGGTTCAGTTAGCCCTCGCCATTTGGCCCAGAAGCCCACGGGCTTGTGGGTACCCAGTAGACCAAGTGAAAAAAAGCTCGACCCAGCCCGCTATGGGCCGTGGGCCAGCTCAGCTCGCATGTTGACGGGCTGGACTTGAGCTTAGGGTATTCAAACCCAATAAACCCTAGTTCGATAAGGCTCGGTAAGCCCAGTCCAACCTGCCCATGTAACCCCGACCCATAAGCCCGAGTATATAAAATAATTATAAATTAAGAATTAATACCTAGTCAATTCTTATTACTACTATTTCAGCCCAAACCCAAAACTCCAACCCAAGCTCAACCTAGTTTTTATAGAGGTGCATGTTTTTATATACAGCTCCACATCTCACTGTTCCATCTTTACCGAAAAGGTTACTTGGGTCATTGCAATTTGATATAAGGAATTCACCAAATTCACTCTTTTTGACTCACTTTAATTCTGATACCTTTGCTACATTAAGTGATAGTTAGAAGTAGCATAGCTCCACAAAGAATCTCTCAAGAGCTAGCCCTTTGGGTAACTCTTCATAGAACTTACTACAATTCAAGTAGATTTATGAGTAGTGACCACCTTAACATGTCTCGACTTTTTGATTGAAAGGTTAAGTCAATTCTCCAAACCCAATAGGTACCCTCCTTACTTTGTCTCAATATTCAATAATGATATTTAAGCTCAACTCACACTTTTATAATTAGGTAGGTAGACATGGGTTTAGTAGGCTCGGTCCAAGTGGGCTTAGTAAGCCCAACCCATAAATCCCGATAAAAATAACACGACCCATCCCCAATCCCCCGGGATTAAGGGCTAAGTCATGCTCCCGTCTAACTCACGTGCGACACGAAGGCTAACTGACGTCCAACCTCCATGTTACACGTAAGCCGGACAAGGGGTTTCCAAGCGAACCGTCTAAAAAATTCTGGACTTCCCAGAGTGCGCAGAACCTACTGTGGATTGAGGGTGTGATGTCTCCGTCTCTCTAATAACAGCCCGCACCGCATCAAACCTGGAGGGTATCGAAAACACAAAAGACTATGAGTGGACAAAAATAAAGGATAAGTATAGAAAATAATTTATAAAAAGACATTTATGCCCTCTGTAACGACCCGTCCCGAGAGCCGGGATTAGCAAAGTGATTAGTAACGGATTAGTAAGTCTAATTGGTGTTTAGTTGGTTACTTTTGGCCCGTTAGTGTAGGATGATGATTTTACCCCTAGTTTGGGCAACATATTGACTTTTAGTTCGGGCGGTCAATTGGATATTGACCGGTGACCGTGACGTAGTTCGAAACATCACGAATCCGTAGACAGGAGGCACGCCCGATTCCGACATCCGAGGAGGAAGTTATGATGTTCGGAAGGTCGAGGGCACTTTCGTAATTTGGTTAAAATAGGGGGGAAAAGTTGACTTTGCGTATGATAAGGTTTTTACTCGTAGACCGAGGACCGTTAGGTAGATCTCGTCGTCCTGAGTACAACGACAGGCGGCATGCTTTAATCGGACGTCGGACGAGCGAGATACGGGTCTAGAACGTGAGGGGTAAAACCGTAAAATTTAACAAGAGGGGCATTTTGGTCTTTTAGCACATTGGGAATTGGGCCAATCAGATAGGGCCAAGTGTACAGGGCTTATTGGATATTTTGAGTTTGGGGCCATAGGGCTGTGACACGTGGGGGTAGGCTAGAGGTTTCTACAAGGTTGCACGGTGTAAAATTTAAAGGGTTTTGTGTTTGTGTTTGAGTCGTGTTCGAAGAAGGAAAACAGAGAGTGAGATTGGGAGAGGGATGGACCGATTGCAGAGGGTGTTGTGAGTTCTGGTGATCAAGAGAGTGTTAGAGAGAAGGGAGGGTGTGGTGAGTGGCTTGTGAGTGAGGACTGTGAAAGAAATCAGGGTAGTGTGAGGTTTGGGTTCTCAGGAAAACAGAGAGAGTCGAGGTGGTGGTGCAGCCACAGATGACCGTATTGATCCAAACCAGTTCGATGGGAGGCTAGGACGACTGAGGACCACTCTGTGAACGCAGAGGAGCACGGCGGCGAGAATGGCGGAGGTGAGATTGACGGTAAACCCTGTTTCCCCTGTTTTTCCCGTTTTATTCAATTCGAAAGTCGTGGCTTTTGGGGCTGAGTCGAGGGCTTCTGTGAGTTGTGTGAGACTCAATAGGGTCGTAGGAAGCTCTAGGGTTCGAAGACGTGACGGGGGAGTAGACGGTTGGCCTGGAGTGCAAACAGGGGTGTTCGAGTGTTTCTGTTTCGAGTTGGGGACGACGGGTTAGAGGCCGTGTTGTCGTGTTTGGTTGAGGGGAATGGAGTCCTAGGATCAGGACGAAGCTTTTGGTGGAAAGAGGAACTGTTTTGGTTGCAGGTTGACAGAGAACC
The DNA here is from genome assembly GCA_032719365.1 of Prinsepia uniflora. Lineage (NCBI taxonomy): Eukaryota > Viridiplantae > Streptophyta > Magnoliopsida > Rosales > Rosaceae > Prinsepia > Prinsepia uniflora. Next base: position 20,375,043 of record CM064863.1, read on the forward strand.
GATCACGCCGGTTCGGTTTGGCTGAGCCAGTCTGGACCGCTTGGACGAAGGTTGAAGACGATGAACAGTGCAGGCGCGTGAGGCACAAGCGCAGCCACTTTGGGTGGCACGTGGGGGCGCGTGGGGCATTTTCTAGGGAAACTTCCAACATATTTTTTGGTCTAATTGTTGTAACGAGTCTTTTGGGATAGATTTCGGGACAATCGGACGTTGTTTCAGGTTAGTACTACGAGATCGAAGGTTTAGGGTCTCGGTTAGTTACGTTTGAAGTTCGGGAAATTCATGGGAAATTAGGATACGCTTCTTTGACATGTTAGTGACTTGTTTTGGTGACTTGTGACAGGATCGGGAATCCCCGAGGCGGACGAAGAATGTACGGGACGTACGGGACGCGAGTGACGTGCCCGGGAACTCTGAGTGGACTGTTTATTTTCTAACCGATCATGCATAACTGTTTTACTTATTTAATTATGTTTCGATCATGCTTTTGTGCTCTCGATATATGATTTCATGAATTATGTTTCTATATTCTTACTTACTTAAGTATGCTTTATATAAATGTTTTACTTATCGGATTTGCACGTACTTCGGGAATAATGGTTTCTGTGATATGGTTTCGGATGAATGAATATGTTTTATACGCATTCTGTTTAATTAAGATTTGTGGAATGATTTGAGGTTGGAAATGAAATTCGGGAGGAAGTTCCCTTTTTATCAAATGACATGTCGGTTTTCGAAGATTTCTGGTTTTGCTATGGTTTTCGGATTTTGATGGTTTTTCTTATATGTGAGAAATGGTTTTGAGTTTAAAGACTCGGAAAACCCACTGGATCTGGTTTTGAGTTTAAAGACTCGGATTGATTTACGGGGGGAGGGCCCTGGATTGATGTGTTTTGAGTTTAAAGACTCGGTGATAATGATACCCCCCGAGGCCTGTGATTGTGTTTTGAGTTTAAAGACTCGTTGATATCCCGGGAAGGCCTGGCTATTGCGCCTTGTGTTTTGAGTTTAAAGACTCGGGCGCACTTGAGATCCACTAAATGTGTATGATTGATATTTTTCACTGGTTTTCGACTATTTTGGGCTGTGTCCCGAATAACTTAGTTCTATGGCTTTAAGGCCGAGTGCCTGGACTTTGGTTTTGTTTTCTGGTGATTTCTGCATGTTGTTCTTTTCGTACTACTGTTTAAATTACTTGGTTATGCATGCATGTTTTCAAAACGGAGGGTGTAACCCTAGTTTATTTTCTTAAACGGTTTTATAACTCCTTATTTTTAGTCCACTCACGCTTTTAATGTTTTTGACACCCTCCAGGTCGTGGTGCAAGCGTTGGGGCTACCGTTGAGGCAGAAGTCGAGGCATAAGGTCATCCGTTGCGCGCTTAGCTTACAGTAGGGCTTGTTTTGATTTGTACTATGCTCTGTATAACGGTTGACTCTTGGATGTTTTATTTCTCCTTCGTCTGGCAGTGTAATTTGTAGTTTTTGTGAGGTTATTTCGGTCTTTTGTGCTGGGTTGTCAGATGGGAGCAGGGTTCACCTCGATTATTGGGGTGATAATCGGGGTGGGTCCTGACAATTGGTATCAGAGCATAGGTTTGTGGTTTGTGTCTGTTGCGAGGTTGTGTTTAGGTCGTTTTACTGACTTTATGCCTCTTTCAGCGTACGATTGACCATGCCTCCGAGACGTGAGCCCCATCCACGACCTGAAGACGAAGCGGCGAGAGGGACAGAGAGTGCTACGATTGAGCAAGCCCAGGGGCTCGGGGCTACGACGTTTAGTGGTGGGGCAGACCCTGAGGAAGCCCAGAGGTGGATCATGAGACTTGAGCGGATTTTCGCAGTGATGCGATGCCCACCGGAGGATCGAGTGTTATTGGCTACCTTCTTACTAGACGGTGCGGCGTACGAGTGGTGGTATACCCTCGAGTTGTCTAGTTGGGACGCCCACACTATGACCTGGGAGACGTTTAGGGAGCGGTTCTTGGATCAGTATTACCCTCATTCTTTCCGTGATGCCAAGGAGGCTGAGTTTCTGCAGCTCCAACATGGGAGTATGAGTGTGGCTGAGTACGAACAGAAGTTTCAGATGTTGTCTCGTTTTGCTCCTGCGTTTATGGCCACTGAAGCCGAGAAGTGCCGTAGTTTTGAGTTGGGCCTGCGAGGCGAGATTCGAGCCATAGTGACAGCTGGATCGTTTGCTACCCTCCGAGAGTTGTCAGATACTGCGGTAAGGGTAGAAGCTAGCTTGCTTGTACGACGCCGGGAGTCACCTTTTTCTGGAGCTTCGAGTCAGAGGACACCGAAGAGGGGCAATTACGGTGGAGCGTCGTCCGTGGGAGATGATCGTTTTGGCAGACCCGGTAGTTTCCAGAGTTCAGGGCTTCATGGGTACCGAGCACAGCCGACTCCGCAAGCTAGTGCGACATCTGTTGCGTCCACAGGGAGACCGAGTGGAGGACCCATTCGGGATGTGTAATGACCCGTCCCGAATTCCGGGATTAGATTAGTGACTAATCTTGATTAGTGAGGTTGATCGGTGGTTAGTTGGGCGAAATCGGACAAAATGTGCAAAATGACCGTTTTGCCCCTGGTCGTGGGCAAAATGTTGACTTTTTGATCGGGCGGTCAAACGGAATTTGACCGGAGACCGTGACGTAGTTCAGGACGTTACGAGTTCATAGATAGGTGGCACGTTCGATTCCGACATTCGAGGAGAAAGTTATGTTGTTCGAAAGTCGAAGGGCATTTTGGTAATTTGGCGAAAAAGGGGCCAAATGTTGACTTTTAACCCGGGAGGTCCAATGGACGAGGGCCAAGGACAGTTACGTAGGTCGAGTCAATACAAATCCGTAGACAGGTGGCACGCCGAAATCGGACTTCGTATGAGAAAGTTATGGTTTGAAACGTGAAATCAGGAAGTTTACGTCTCGGTAATCGTGTCGATTAGTTTATTCGGATATAGTGGTTGGAGGACACTTGGATGAGTGACAAGTGACAGGACCCATCCCAATCCCCCCGGGATTACCGTGGAATGTGCCCTGCTCCAGTCCAACAAGGGGTGTCAGACAAGGGATAACCAAAAGTCACTGCCCAAACGGGGCTTCCAGAGTGCGCAAGGATTGATGGAGGAGGCGTGCAATGTCCCAGTCTTTGCTACAGTCGCATCCGTAATCAACCTGAAGGGCATTAAAACCAATAAAAGCTGTGAGTGGACGAAAATGAACCTTTAGAAATACATTTATCAAAACACATTCTTACCCTTCAGTTTTCACAAACGTGCATGCATAACTTAAAACATGAGTATTAGTGTGAAATCAATCAAGTATGATTAGTGGACCGATAAAATCAAAATACGTTTTCCCATGGTCCATAAAAACTCATGTTCATCAAATCAGTTCATGACATAAAGCATCATGTTTTTAAAGCATCTGTTATAAAGCCTCTGGACACAAATATCAATAAATCATAATACCACCAATCCTCAATATCCAATCTCAATATCCATATATCCCGTCACGATATCAATGCAATGTGTGCAACTCGGTGTCTCACGTCCGAGTACATCCCTCAGGATCTACGACGTCTGGGGGGATATCAACTCTAGGCTCAACGACGTCTAGAGGATATCATCATAATTCCACGCTCCTGCGAGTGACCTTCCCTCGGAGCTACTCATCTCCAAGCAGTGGATCGTGACTACTCTAGGATCTACGACGTCCGGAGGAGACTATCAAATCACAAAGGATGGTATATGGGGAACAGGTCACCAAATCCAGTAATCTCATTTTAAAATCATTTATGTCTCAAATCAAGTCAAAAGCATTTCAATAGGGCCTATGCCCGAGACATAGCTTTCACAAATCAAGTTCCACAAAACCATCATCAAACAGTGTCCAGAATTCACTTTATAAATCAAAATCATCAAGTTAATCATATTCACATGTGACTCCAAACCCGAGTTAAAATCACTATTCACTTGGGTCTCAAGCCCAAAATATCATTTTCACTCAAATCCGTGCAACCGTAAACCCGAGTTGTCACGATCACGTAAATCCATAAAATCAATCACTGACTCATAATCCGAGTCCAAATATCATTTTCAATCCGGGCCTAGTCCAAAAACATCAATTTCATCATTTCTCAAAAATCGTGCCAAGATATAATATAATAATCATAAAACCGAGAAAATCGAGAAATCAACGGATCGAATCATCAATCATGCCAAAGCATATAAAATCATATAATAAAGCATTTAAAATCATATATGCATGCATCACGGTTAGAAATCAAAGTCCACTCACAGTCCGTCCTAACTGTTGCCTCGATATGCGTGCCATAAGCCTCTCCGGGCTAATCCGACCTCTCTGGGTCATCTTGACCTGTCCAAATCATATCCAAAGGTTACTACTAACCTATACAAATGTAACGACCCGTCCCGAATATCGAGATTTAATAATATTTAATTGTGATTTACTAATCTGGAATTAGTTGGGCGATTTCGGACGAATTGTGCAAAATGACCGTTTTGCCCCTAGGCGTGGGCAAAACGTTGACTTTTAATTCGGATGGTCAAATGGACTTTGACTGATGACCGTGACGTAGTTCGGGACGTCACGAGTTCATAGACAGGTGGCACGTTCGATTTCGATGTCCGTGGTGAAAGTTATGATGTACGGAAGTTCAAGGGCATTTTCGTAATTTGAACGTAATAAGGGGGAATGTTGACTTTTTGATCGGGAGGTCCGATGGCCGAGGACCGAGGACCGTTAGGAAGGTCTCGATGCTCTGGGTCCGTAGACAGGCGGCACGCATCAATCGGAGTCTGTATGACCGAGTTACGGGTCAGGATGCGTGATGGGCATTTTGGTAATTTTCTGCATAAGGGCAGATTGTAATTTCACACGGGGGTACTGTTTCATTGATATGGCCGTGAAGTGGGAGGTTTGTACGATCGATCCCATGGTTGTTTATCAATTTAATGAATGATTTGGGACAGCTTTGAGGTAGTGGAGGCATGTGTTCTGGGTTGGCAACTGACTTGAAGAACATGGACACCATTTATTAATGGTTTCGGGTCAGTGCAGGAACCTTTACACAGTGGACCTGCGTGGTGCTTTGAGGCACTTTTAACGACTCAATTAGATTAAAAACATTGTGAGTGAGTTGTGAGGATCATTCTGAGCTTGTGTGGTTGTCGAATTGGGGAGGAACCCGTGAGAAACCATTTTCGGGTTCTTGGAGGGAAACTTCAGAATTTAATTTCTGAGCCTTGTTGGACCAAACCAAGGACGGGTTTAGCTTTCTGGGAGTGTCTGGATCTCAGCCGTATCATTTTCGAAGGGAACCAGCCACGGCTGAGCTGGGACGGTGGCCACTGTTTTCTGGGAAAACGCAGTGCTGTGGACGATGACTTCCAGGTGAGCTCTTGTTCAATTGGTTGTGCTTTTGGGTTCGTTTGGGTCCTTGTACACTTCCTGTGAAGTTAATTTGATAATGGTTGGGAAATGACTGAGTTTGGGTGATCGACCCGTTTGGGTGATCACAGGTCAATAGCTTGATTTAAGGTTGCTCATAGTAAATTAAGGACCTAGAACTCTAATTGGATAATTAATGATTGTTTTAGGATCAAGAACGGAAGGAATCGAGCTTGAATTGACTGGTTTCTGGCCGGGTCAGGTCGCGGGTAATCAGACCCGTTTACCAGTCATACGGGTGAAGATGGTGACTGTAGCAGTCACTGTAGCAGGCGCGTGGCTTTCACGCGCAACCACTCACGGCGGCGCGTGACGGCGCGTGGGCACGAATCTCGAGGTGAGGTCAACATGACTTTTAATCTATGCAAAAGTAACAAACATTTTGGGATTGGTTTCGTGTCGATCGGACACCATCTCGACATTGTTCGGGATGTCCGAAGGTTTTAAATCCAGTTTAAAAATACTTAAAAATTCGGAAAATTTACGGGACTCGAATAGGATGTTAATGATGAGGTTAGTAATCCTCTAATGTGATTTGGACAGGATTGGGAGTCCCGGTGATAGTGGTGTGGCCCGGGAAGGCCTATGGCACGCGTATCGAGGCACTCGGTTAAACGGTCTGTGAGTGGACATTGGTTTCATAAATTCGATGCATGCATAACTGTTTTATGATTGTTATAATTATGATTAAATGATTTACTTTGGATATCGGTGAATTTAAATGATTTCACACATTTCAAGGTGATTTACGTATTTGCACGTAAACCGAGGTTTTCTGGATTTGCATCGATTTCCATAAATGTGGTTGGATATGATTTCATGAAACGGTTACGGACTTGATAAAGTAAAATCGGGCCAGGGGCCCAGTTGAATTATGAAATCGGGCCAGGGGCCCAATTGACTTATGAAATCGGGCCAGGGGCCCAATTGACTTACGAAATCGGGCCAGGGGCCCAGTTAACTTGTGAATTTGGGCCGGGGGCCCAGTGGACTTATGAATTCGGGCCAGGGGCCAGTTAACTTATGAAATCGGGCCAGGGGCCCAGTTGATTTATACATGTGATTCGGGTCGGGGACCCTAAAATGGAATCGAATAAATGATTTTGGATTTAAATCAACTATTTGGACTTATAATGGTTTTGATGATATTGAAATTATGGTTATGGCACGTTTCACGGCATTTGGGCTTGAGACCCGTCTGCTGAAACTTAAAGATTGGTTTGGATTTTATCTATGTATATATGTATGCTTTGCATTCAGATATCAATAAAATGTTTTTGGTACTGCACTGTATAGATCCTTCCATATTATATTGTCTCCTCCGGATGAGGTACCCCGGAGAGGTCACAGACGTCTAGTACGTCCAGCGTCTATGACGCTAAGCATCGGGGATGCTGTACCCGAACGGGGTTCGGGGATTGAACTCGGAAATTGAGACCCGAGTGGCACGCGTAGCCTTGTGATTGTGACCTTATTGACGTCAGGGACGTCAGACATCAGGGATGTCGGATTGGAGTGTATGGTGCAGTGGCTAAAATTATGTTTATGGTTCATATTATATGATATATGATTTTAAATGATGGTGCATGCATATGCTTTTACTGGGGGGCATAAATGTCTTATAAATGTTTTAAACAGACTTGTTTATTTTCGTCCACTTACAACTTTTGTTTTTAATGCCCTTCAGGTTGATTCCGGATGCGACTGCAGCAGAGACTTGAGCATCATACACCTCCTCCATCGATCCTTACGCACTCTGGAAGCCCGGTTGGGCAGTGGCAACCGGTTATCCCTTGTCTGACACCTCTTGTCAGACGGGAGCATGACACATTCCATGGTAATCCCTGGGGGATTGGGATGGGTCGTGTCAACAAGTCCATATTAAGAACCCTAAAATTTCCCGGAAAAGTCAACGTGTCCCTTACACGTTTCCCGAGGTGAAAAATCTCAATTTGATCAACTTAACGATCTCCGATCGACCCGAAACCACCGCCATTGGATCCGAATAGTCGAAAGCCTTAAAATGGTCTTGGTCCCACCTAAAAATACGCTCCCACGCGCGGGTCAAAGTTTTAGTCAAATGTTGACCAAAAAGTCAACGCTGACGTCAGCAAAGTGAACGCTGACGTCATCATGAACAGTAAGTCAACGGTCAAAAGTCAACGAGTCAACTCGTCGGTCAATGAGTCAACTCGCGAGAGATCGAGTCAACTCGACAGCGGCTCGCCGGAATTTCTCCCCGGAAAACTCCATTGATGCCCCAAAACTTCAAACTTCGATATCTCACCCGTTTCTCAACCAAATTTGACGTTCTACCTATGTAAATCCATCTACTCGAGCCAAGGATTTCAATTATCAACCCAGAAATTTCAGAAGGTACCTGGATTTTAAGTTATGGTCAATCAAAGTTTCGGCCAGAATTCGAATCATCATTCCGGCGACCTCCAACGTCCAAATCCGTCCCAAATTGCACCTACAAGCTCGTGAGAGCTCAAAGAACATCATCCTAAACTTAGAATCAATCAACACCGTCAAAATCAAAAACCCAAAATTTGAACCCTACGGTTTTACCTTCCAAAATTCTAGCCATCGTGCACAACGGTCCTTACCGTGGCCACCATTGGGTTCGTCTCAACATCCTCTCCGACTTTCGTTCACGGGTTATAAGCAATGGATGATGATTGAGAGGTGTTTGTGTAGGATTGAGGTATATGGTTTTGAAGAAAATAAATGAAGAAGATGAAGATGACGGATGATGAAGAATGAATAATGATTAAGGATGATGAGGAATGATTAAAAAATGGATTAATGGGAAACATGTTTCACAATTTAGGGCCTCAAAACAAGGGATGGGTGACACTTGTCACTCATCCAAGTGTTCACAAACTCTGATCACTATTCACTATTTAATAATATTTTAATCGAAATCCCGGTTCGTTCGGTTAATCGATTTCGCTCTAGAGACCACAACTTCGTCGTCGAATCTCCGATTTTGGCATGCCGCCTGTCATTGGATTCGTATCGACGAGACCTACGTAACGGTCCTTGGCCCTCGTCCATTGGACTTCCCGGGTTAAAAGTCAACATTTGGCCCCTTTTTAGCCAAATTACCAAAATACCCCTCAACTTCCGAACGCCATAACTTTTCCTCGAATGTCAGAATCGAACGTGCCACTTGTCTATGAACTCGTGACGTCCTGAACTACGTCACGGTCATCGGTCAAAGTCCATTTGACCGCCCGATAAAAATTCAACATTTTGCCCAAGACGAGGGGCAAAACGGTCATTTTGCACATTTTGTCCGATTTGGCCCTACTAATCACCGATCAACCTCACTAATCAAGATTATTCACTAATCTACTCCTAGAATTCGGGACGGGTCGTTACAACCTTCCCTCCTTAAAGAATTTCGTCCCCGAAATTCAATCTATCCGTAATCCACATCTACCTCGTGGAAAACAAATTGGTTTCACAACACGTGTACACTCGTACACCAACTATTCAGAACAAAACTTGTCTGCCACCACCACCACCACGACCGGCTGCACCACCCGAATACCCCCCAGACCCGAGAAGGAAACAAAACAGCTTTTAACTGAGACATTAGGAAGACTCAGACGTGGACGAGGCAGCCCACGGCGGCGACACGGCGGCGGTAAGTCCAGAAACCCGAGAAGGCTCTATTTCCTTCCCTGTTTCCAAATGTTTATTTTTGACGTTGGGATTCTTTGTTTACCTCTGAGACATGCCCTAGGGACCTAGACGACCATTGTAGACCAAAGCTTGTGGTCGGAATCTCGACGAGTCACCGGAGAAGACGACCTGAGCTTGCAGCCAACCTTCCCGTTGATTTTCAGGTAACTTACTCAACCTAAAAACTAGTTTTGATTTAACAGAACCGTAGAGGAGATTGTGACGAGTCCATAGGGCCAAACCTCACCAAAAATGGTGGTCGGAAACTTGAACTGTGATCGGGTCAAACCGTGGGTCAACGGTGACCCGGTTTCAAACCTGGTTACTGTAGCATGACGTCAGCAGTGTTGACCAAAATGTTGACCAGGCGAGTGGGGGCGCGTGTAAGGTATTTTGGGGAAACTTCCAACATGACTTTTAATCTATTCGATGTAACGAACATTTTGGGATTGGTTTCATGTCGATCGGACACCGTTTCGATATTGTTCGGGACGTCCGAAGGTTTTAAATCGAGTTTAAAAATAGTTAAAAATTCGGGAAAATTATGGGACTTTAATAGGAGGTTAATGATGAGGTTAGTGATCCTCTAATGTGATTTGGACAGGATTGGGAGTCCCGGTGATAGTGGTGTGGCCCAGGAAGGCCTATGGCACGCGTATCGAGGCGTATCGTTGAACGGTCTGTGAGTGGACTTTGGTTTTATAAATTCTATGCATGCACAACTGTTTTATATGAATGATGATTGTGATTGTATGATGTTGATTTGGATATTGGTGAATTATACAGTTTCACGCATTTCGAGGCGATTTACGTGCTTGCATGTAAATCGAGATTTTTCCGATTTTACACTGATTTTTCATACTTATGACTTGAGATATAATTTGATGAAATGCTTTTGAAATTGGAAAGATGAACTTGGGCTTGAGGCCCAATTGTTTTGGAAACCTCGGACTTGGAGTCCATTCGAGTTACGTAATTGGGCCGGGGGCCCAGTTGCTTTATGAAATCGGGCCAGGGGCCCAGTTGTTATGAAATCAGGCTGAGACCCATTTGAGTTATATTATCGGGCCAGGGGCCCAGTTGATTTACGAATTTTGGCCGTGGGCCCAGTGGTTTACAAAATCGGGCCGTGGGCCCAGTGGTTCACAAAATCGGGTATGATGCCCAGTTGGGTTATAAATGTGATTTCGGGTCTGGGACCCTATGTTTAATAAATGTGATTTCGTGTAACGACCCGACCCGAAAATTAGGGTTAAGACAGTGATTAGTGAAGGACTAGTGAGTTTAATCGGTGGTTAGTTGGTTACTTTTGGTCGGTTAGGGTAGAATGACGATTTTGCCCCTAGGTAGGGTAAAAAGTTGACTTTTAGTTCGGACGGTTAATTGGACATTGACCGATGACCGTGACGTAGTTTGGGACGTCACGAGTCTGTAGATAAGTGACACGCCCGATTTCGAAATCTGAGGAGGAAGTTATGATGTTAGGAAGGTTGAGGGCATTACCGTAATTTGGTTAAAATAGGGGGAAAAGTTGACTTTTTGTATGATCGGGTTTTGACACCTTAAACTAGGACACTTATGTAGAGCTCGTCGTCCTGAGTTCAACGACAGGTGGCACGTGTTCATCGGAGTTAGGATGTGTAAGTTATGGGCCTAAAACAGTAAGGGCAAAATGGTAATTTTTGATTTAAAAAGAAGGGCATTTTGGTCTTTTTCACTTTGGGTTTGGTGCAGCCGGATTGGGACAAGTGGACAGCGGAGATTGATATTTTTGTGTGAGGCTTGAGGAGATTGTGACACGTGGAAGAGACCTAGAGGGTTCTAGGTGGTTACAATGGACACGAGTATAACTTGGTTGTTTTCAACCGTGTATTTTGGTTTTGAGAAATAGAAAACAGAGAGGTGAGGCGGTGAGGATTGTGATCGATTCTGTGCGTGTGTGAGAGTTTTGTGAGTTGTGAGAGTGACAGAGAGAAGAGAGGAAGCTCGTGACTGGGTTTGGGAGTGAAATCGTGCAAGGAACACAGCGGTCAGAGGGTTTGATTTTCGGGGAAAACAGAGAGGGCTGTGGGAAATTGGTTGTGGTTGTGTCGTGTGTTGGTTCAATCCAAGCGGAGAAGGAGCTAGGACGACTACAGGGGACTCAGTGGACACCGTGGTACACGGCGGTGCGAACGACGGAGGACGAATCGCGGGTAATCCCAAATCCCCTGTTTTTCCCGTTTTGTTCATTTCGAAAGTCGTGGCTTTTGGGTTAGAGTCGAGGACTTTGGTGAGTGGTGTGAGACTAAGGAGGGTCCTAGGAGTTGTCTAGGGTGGTTGCCGTGACGGGGGAATTTCTGGGTGGCCGGAACCCGAAACAGGGGTATCAGGCAGTTTTGTTTCGAGGTTGAAGCCGACGGGTTTAGGGCTTTGATTTCTAGATTTTAGGAAGGGAAATGATTGCTGGGAATTGGACGAAGCTTTTGGGATTGGAATGGTTGAAAATGATAAAGGAGTGACAGAGAACCGGGTGCGCCGGTTCAGACCGGTTCACCCAAGGAAGACGATGATGAACAGTGTCTGGGTGCAGGCGCGTGAGGCCCACGCGCAGCCACTTTGGGCGGTGCGTGTGGGTGCGTACGGCGATTTCCGGTGAAGAATCCAACAGATTTTTTGTTCTAAATGTCTTAACGAATCCAATGGAATAGGTTTCGGGTTATTCAGACGTTGTTCCGGGTTAGTTCGGCTGGGTCGAAGGTCTAGGGTCCCGTTTAGAGTACGCTTAGAAGTTCGGGAAAGTTATGAGATTTGAGTGGGACTTTTGTGAAGTAGTTAGTAACCTCGTTATGAACTTTGGAAAGGTTCGGGAAAGCCGAGGGTAGCGGAATGGCCTGGAACGGCGTAAGTGCGCGCGTATCGAGACGACGATGGAATGGTCTGTGAGTGGACTTTGCTTTCTAACTCTTGGTGCATGCATATATGTTTTTATATGTTTTCTATACTTGATTCTATGGTTTGATTTATGGCTGTGATGGTTTATGGTTTTTGCACGTTTTTTGAGGAAATGACGGTTTTCACGTTTTACGAGGTTTTGATAACTAACGTGATTTGAACTTGGTTTAATGAATTGATTTCGGAATTTGAAATACGATTTGATTTTAAAGGAAGAAAAAGGATTTTGGAAAGTATTTTCGGGCGTAAGGCCCAGTTCAAAGTGGTTTTTCGGAAATGTGATTTCGGGTTTTGGAATCGGAATTCCGGGTGACGATTCGGAATTCGATTCGGGACTCGGAAGGGGATTTTCAGGTTTGGGTTCGGAATGATTATTCCGGATGCTAGCTTACGGAATGATGGTTGTGGACTTGGATCTGGAAAGGAAATGGATATGAGTTCTGGATTTGGATGTGGAAATGGAAAATGGTTTTCAAATGGTTTTGATTGGATTTGCTGGATCTGGTTATTGGGTTTAAAGACCCGGATTATATTTGACGGTGGACGGGCCCGGATTGAGTTTAAAGACTCAGGAGTTTAAAGACTCGGATATATTGATATTTCCCCCGTAGACCTGTTGAGTTTAAAGACTCGGGAGTTTAAAGACTCGGATATTATTGAGGCTTGGATTGAGTTTAAAGACTCGGGAGTTTAAAGACTCGGATAGATCCAGCAGGTTCGATGGATGAGAATGTGGTTTCCAATGTGTTTTGGATTTCACTGAGACTTGATGATAATGGTTTTTTTGATGGTTTTGGGCGGAGGCCCGGAAGGAAAATGTGTTTGGTTTTTCGTACATGGTTTACGATATGAAATTGATATGCATGCATTGGTTTTTCAAATGGAGGGTATAAATGTATGTGTTTTATGATAATTGCTTTTGAACTTAAACCTTTATTTTTGTCCACTCACAGTCTTTTCATGTTTTCGATACCCTCTAGGTTGCTGCAGTGCGGGCTGTTGGTATAGAGAGTTGGAGACATCACACACACAATCCACCGTAGACTCTGCGCACTCTGGGAAGTTCGAAGGTTGTTGAGGAAGTCGGATCGGAACTCCCTTGTCCGACTTACTTATCACACGGAGGTTAGATGATTATTTGGCCCTTGTGTCATGCGTAAGTTAGACGGGAGCGGGGTTTAGCCCTTAATCCCGGAGGATTAGGGGTTGGCCCTGACATTTCGGGTCTGGGACCCTATGTTTTATAAATGTGATTTCGGGTCTGGGACCCTAAATGGAATTGTGATTTTTTATGGAGATTTCGGGCAGGGCCCATTGATATGTTGTGAAATGATTTGATAAAACTGTTTTCCATATACCATCTTGATACGAGGATATATGATGGTCTCCTCTAGGTGTCTGGGACACTGGGAAAGTCACGGTGCATTGCATGCGAGGGGTCATTGTACGGAGCTACCAGACCGTATAGTGACTCAGGAGCAGGATTGCTATGATTAGACGTCTGGGACGTCAGACATCTGGGATGTCAGAGATATGGACCCGGAGAGACCCCGGGCAGCACGCGTTGCTTATTAGGGGCCAAATGGTGTAACGACCCGTCCCGAATTCCGGGATTAGATTAGTCATTAATCTTGATTAGTGAGGTTGAACGGTGGTTAGTAGGGCGGAATCGGACAAATTGTGCAAAATGACCGTTTTGCCCCTGGTCGTGGGCAAAATGTTGACTTTTTGATCGGGCGGTCAAACGGACTTTGACCGATGACCGTGACGTAGTTCGGGATGTCACGAGTTCATAGACAGGTGGCACGTTCGATTCCGACATTCGTAGAGAAAGTTATGGTGTTCAGAAGTTGAGGGGCATTTTGATAATTTGGCATACTAGGGGCCAAATGTTGACTTTTTGATCGGGAGGTCCGATGGGCGAGGGCCAAGGACCGTTATGTAGGTATCGTCGATACGAATCCAACGACTGGCGGCATGCCGAAATCGGAGATTCGATGACAACGTTATGGTCAAGGAAACGAACTAACGAACCGAGGCTCGGATTAAAATAATAATATAATAATGAATAGTGACCGTTGACCCTACACACCTGGATGAGTGACAAGTGTCACTCATCCCTTGAAATCAGAATCCATGTTTTTGGGGGAGACCTCATGATGATGTTTAATTAGTTTTTAATTAATTAATTAATCTTTTAATTTCCATTAATCTCCATATTTTCCTTAACCGTGTACAACCAAATCCAATACTCTCCCAACCAATTCCTCTTCCATTGCTGAACCTGAGAGTGTGAATTTGTGAGCAATTTGAGAGTGAATTCAACTGGGTAAACACGAGAGATTGACAGTGAGGAGGAACTGAGAATTCGAAAGATTAAGTTTTGGGAGGGAAAATCAAATTGGACGAATTGAGCTGCGATGATCGAATTGGAGCTTGGAAACATCTTACTGAGGTTGTGACGAGTCGATCCACGTCAAAAACGAGAAGAATTGGTGCCGTTTTGGCTTTGATCGAGCTTGGTGACAGAGGAAGAAGTCGAGGATGAGTCGTGGAGTTTGGAGCTGCGATTGACTCAATTGTTGTGGGGAAATGACTCCTCATGATCCCACGATGCTTCTGGGTTCATCAATTGAAGGAAAACGTTGGAGAATGGCAGAACTCCATTGTTGAACAGTGACGGTGCTCGAGTTTGAGTCGTGACGTTTGAGCACCGGTTTGATGCAATTGATGTGGGGGAATTGTTCCTCAGGGTCCGTTGATGCTTCTGGAATCATCAATTGGATGAAACCTGCAGCAATTGAGGGAGTTCCATGATTGCACAGTAACCGGGTGTTCTTCGTGGATCATCGTTGAATCGTGGAATTGTAGGTAATGTTTTGTGTAATCAACGTTACAGAACCTTAATTTAACTTAAAACGAAACTAATGGAATGATCAATTGAAGGAATTAGGATCGAATTGACAGGATTGGAACCGGGTCGTCTCGCGGGTAAACTGGACCCGTTTACCAGACATACGGGTTAGGACGATGCACTGTAGCAGGCGCGTGGGTTTCACGCGCAGCCACTCACGGCGGCGCGTGACGGCGCGTGGGCACGAATCTCGAGGTGAGGTCAACATGACTTCTGTCCAATTTAATGTAACGGACATTTTGGAATTGGTTTCGTGTCGATCGGACACCGTCTCGATATTGTTCGGGATGTCCGAAGGTTTTAAATTAAGTTTAAAAATAAGTAAAAATTTGGGAAAATTACGGGACTTTGATAGGATGTTAACAATGAGGTTAGTGACCCTCTAATGTGACTTGGACAGGATTGGGAGTCCCGGTGATAGTGGTGTGGCCCGGGAGGGCCGGTGGCACGCGTATCAAGGCACACGGTTAAAACGGTCTGTGAGTGGACTTTGGTTTTATAAATCCTATGCATGCTTAAATGTGTTATATGGTTTATATACATGATTTCTATGATGGTATTTGTGAGCATTGATTTCGGGTATGTTGCACGTATTTCGAGGTGTTTTTCGTATTTCACGTATATCGGGATTAACGGTTTATTTGTGGTTTTGCGTGCTTGTGGTTAAATAAATATTATGATAAAACGGTTTTTATATTGGAAAGATGAATTCGGGCTTGAGGCCCACTTGTTTTGGAAATCTCGGACTTGGAGTCCATTTGAGTACGTAATCGGGCTGCGGGCCCAGTTGGTTTATAAGTCGGGCTGCGGGCCCAGTTGGTTTATAAATCGGGTCATGGGCCCAGTGGTTCATAAAGTCGGGCATGGGGCCCAGTTGGATTAAAATGATGATTTCGGGTCAGGGGCCCTATATTTAATAAATGTGGTTTCGGGTCAGGGACCCTAAATGGAATTGTGTTGTTTTATGGAAAATTCGGGCAGGGCCCATTGTGATGTTGTGAAATGAGTTAATAAAACTGTTTTTCCATATACCATCTGTACACATGGATATATGATGGTCTCCTCCAGATGTCTGGGACACTGGGGAAGTCACGGTGCATTGCCTGTGAAGGGTCACCATACGGAGCAGCCGGACTGTATGATGACTCAGGAGCAGGATTGCTATGATTGACGTCTGGGACGTCAGACATCAGGGATGTCAGATATATGGACCCGGAGAGACCCCGGGCAGCACGCGTAGCTTATGAAACCGTGAGACATGACGTCAGGGACGTCTAGCATCAGGGATGCTGGTGATGGTAATGGTAAAATACGAATTAATGAAATGGCTTTCCGGGTGGATTTATGATTGTGTGATTTTAATGAATTGATGTTCATTTATGGTCGTGGGTGGTGACCCACATGGTTGTTTATGTATGGTGGTGGTATTCCACTGTTTTGGGCTGAGTTCCCACACTTGGTTTTTGGTTAACGGTTTTCGGGCTAAGGCCCTAATGGCTCGATTGAGCAAACGTTTTGGTTACTGGTTTTTGGTGGCATGCATACGTTTTTATTGGAGGGCATAAATGTCTTATAAATGTATTTGGTAAACTTATTGGTTTTTGTCCACTCACAGCTTTTGGTTTTAATGCCCTTCAGGTTGATTACGGATGCGATTGCAGCAGAGACTGGGACATTGCACACCTCCTCCATCGATCCTTGCGCACTCTGGATGCCCTGTTTGGGCAGTGGCTCTTGGTCATCCTTTGTCTGACACCCCTTGTTGGACGGGAGCAGGGCACATTCCATGGTAATCCCGGGGGGATTGGGATGGGTCCTGTCATCTGGGATGCTGGAGATGGTAATGTGGTAAATTTGGACTAATGGATTTATGAAATGGTTTTTCGGTTGAATTTATGTTTATGGTTTTTGGGCGGTGGCCCACATGGTTTTATATGTATGGATATGGGATTCCACAGTTTTGGGCTGAGTTCCCACACTTGGTTTGAGTTACGGTTTTTTGGGCTAAGGCCCTAATGGCTTGGTTGAGCAAACATTTTGATTACTGGTTTTCGTGGCATGCATACATTTTTTATTGGTGGGCATAAATGTCTTATAAATGTGTTTAATGAACTTGTTCATTTTCGTCCACTCACAACTTTTATTGGTTTTAATGCCCTTCAGGTTGATCACAGATGAGACTGCAGCAGAGACTGGACATCGCACGCCTCCTCCATCGATCCTGGCGCACTCTAGAAGCCCCGTTTGGGCAGTGACTTTTGGTTATCCCTTGTCTGACACCTCTTGTTGGACGAGAGCAGGGCACATTCCACGGTAATCCCGGGGGGATTGGGATGGGTCCTGTCAACTTGGTATCAGAGCAGGGTTGCTCTTTTTGTGCGCGCAGGTCGTGGGTGTGATGTCTCTTTAGACTGCAGTTCGTTATCAACCTGATAGATAGTTTTTGGGTTTGAATAGTGAATAGTGTGTGATTGGCCCCGATACGCCGTGCGTTAATGTGATTTGACCCAAGTGGGGTTGTATATGATGAACTGGTAATGTGGGACCGTCCATTCGGTCATGTAATATTGGATTGTTGTGCTGCTAGGTGCAGCTGGGTTCGAGGGACCCCAGTTGAGTAATGGTCTAAAATGTGAACCTTAGTGGTGATTGCTAGGTTGAGGGATGTTGGTACATCGGAGTTAGCCGCTGACCTTAGTGGTGGTGCCCATAGTTGTGGGCTACGAGTAGAGGTTCGAATCGTCGCTCGGTATGAGCGGAGATCCAGGGTTGTCATATTTGCACACGGTGTGCAAGTATGGATGTTTGTATGATGGTACTTTTGTTTTGATGCTAGTATGGATGCATGTATGCTGATACTAGTGTTGTGGATAGTGTGTTGGTGCTGGTACTAGCGTTGGTGCTAGTGTCGGTGATTGTGATGACGATGAGCCACGAGTTGGGGCGTGACTCCGTCATGATGGACATATGTTCGGTATTTGAGATTTGGTAGTGGTTGAGTGATGGACTAGATGGGATCCAGTTGAGATTGTGATGTGTTGGGACTAGTCCCGACAGTGGTAAAATGACAAGTGATGAGTGGATAAAAAGGTATGATTGAGACTTGAGTAATCTTGGGATGACGTCCCCTACGTCATGAGAATTAGTGGATAGATGTGGGATTTTCTGATTGTAAATAACTTGGAGAACCGAGTGTTGATCCTGTAAAGGTTGAGATATGAGAACTTTATCGTAATGAATTACATCATTTTGGATGTGCGTAAATGGTTATTAACGGACATGAGGTCTGGGTAATGGATTGATTGCGGACACGTGGTTGTCCAAATGAGTTGGGGATGTGGGACGTCCAATGGTTGGACTTGAAATCTCATTGGGAGCATGTCTGTCTCCAACACGGTTGGAACCTTAGCTTCGAGGAGAGTTGTGATTGAGGGACGAGAGGAGTGCTCGTTTATGCATTAGTAATAGGTATTCTGGAGTCATTGGGGTTGACTTCTTGTTTTCTGCCCTGGCAGACGTTGATTATGGTTACCAGTAGGTTGAGCGTGTATTGGTTGGTGGGCCTATGTGTGTTTTGGGGTCATCAGGAAGAGCTACGTATTCGAAATTAGGTAAACGAGATTTCTCATTTTCTTCTTGGTGGCAGACGATGGTGGGTTACATGGCGTGGTGAGTGCAGCGAGTTTTGGTTGCATCCATGTAGGATGAGTATTGGCGTCATTGTTTTGGATCATCCTTGGTTTTTCCTAGGTGGAATGGCAAGGATCGATACGAGGTAATCAGTGAGAACCCACAGTCTCGGCGTGTCTCGTTGTTGACTGATCTGTTTAGTTGCGGGGGTTGGCTGTCGAAAGTTGTGAAAGTTTTCAAATTAGATGAGGGTGTAAGACCCTATGGTTGTGAATCTAGTAGTTAACTGTGCGGATCCGAGGTGGAGCAGGATCGGGACGTTTATAATCAGGGATGCAGTGTCGAATCTGGGTCGTGATCTTGATGATCCAGATAGGGAGAGAGTTATCACCCTTACCTTGGTACGTGAGTCGTAAATGACGGGACTAAACTTCTTTTCGAAGTGTATCCCGAATGGTATACTACTCGGGTGAGTAGGTTTCCGACGTGGTCGGATTTTGTCAACCTTAGACGTGTGGAGGTTGGATTGGCTTCCCTATGAAGTCAATCGAATGTATTGAACAGGTAACCGACAGGTTCAGTTTTGGTGTGTCTTGGTAGACGTGAACGAGATTTCGGGTTTTGGAATCAAATTTCTGGGTGACGATTCAGGATTCGATTTTGGAACTTGAAAGTGGATTTCTGGATTTAGGTGCGGAATGGTTATTCCAAATGCTAGCTTGCGGAATAATGATTTCGGATTTGGATTTGAAAATGGATTAAAAATATGATGTCTGGGATTGGATTCGGGATTTCTTACGAAATTGCGGATTCGAATTTGGATTTGGAAACTGGATGTTGGGTGGAGCTTCGATTTGTCTGATGCTGGATTGGGCAAATGGACTCCATTATTGGAACGTGTTTGGCTATGACCTAGGTGGTTGTAGTCTAGCCGATGGGTTATACCCGAGGTATGTCGGTGAGCGTGTTGGTAGTCGGATTGGTTCTGATACCATTGGATTAGTCGAGGTCGAGGATCGGACATTGGATACTATGCAATGGGTCATGGTATTCTGATGGGTCTGATTTCACACGGATCGAGTAAAATATTGGTAAGTGTTTTTTTTAGTCAAGTAATTTGGTGGCTTATGTAGCCACGAGTGAGTCTAGTGTTAGCTTTCGACTGACAATTGCCGAGTGGTGACAGATTGTCGGGATGTGACAACGTGGATTGTTGAGTGAGGTCTGATGACTCCCAGTGGGAGTAGATACCAGGATAAATTGCTGATCGAGAAAGGAACCGTCGAGTTGTTGCGTCAACAAAAGGGTAGTTTGGACAAGTGGTGTCAATTCGAAAAGAGTGGTTTCAGTCATTCGACGGGGTCGAATGTAATCGATACAATATAAGTACTAGTGGTACGTTTGGGTGCAGATAAGTTTTTTTTTGTTCTGATTAGTTGGTATACTAGTGTACACGAGTTGCGAGGTCGATTGTACTTCCCACAGGGTTTTTGTGGAATTAGGACAGTTGGAATTTCGAGAACGAAACTAATTAAGGAGGGAAGAACGTTTGAGATTAGATCGGTTGGTATTTCGAGGACGAAGTTAATTAAGGAGGGAAGGTTGTAACGACCCGTCCCGAATTCCGGGATTAGATTAGTGACTAATCTTGATTAGTGAGGTTGATCGGTGGTTAGTTGGGCGAAATCAGACAAAATGTGCAAAATGACCGTTTTGCCCCTGGTCATGGGTAAAATGTTGACTTTTTGATCCGGCGGTTAAACGGACTTTGACCGGTGACCGTGACGTAGTTCAGGACATCACGAGTTCATAGATAGGTGGCACGTTCGATTCCGACATTCGAGGAGAAAGTTATGTTGTTCGAAAGTCGAGGGGCATTTTTGGTAATTTGGCAGAAAAGGGGCCAAATGTTGACTTTTAACCCAGGAGGTTCAACGGACGAGGGCCAAGGACCGTTACGTATGTCGAGTCAATACGAATCTGTAGACAGGCGGCACGCCGAAATCGGACTTCGTACGAGGAAGTTATGGTTTGAAACGTGAAATCGGGAAGTTTACGTCTCGGTAATCTTGTCGATTAGTTTATTCAGATATAGTGGTTGGAGGACACTTTGATGAGTGACAAGTGTCACTCATCCATTGGCTAGATTGGATCAAGCTCCACTAAGGTAATTAAATAGGAATAAAACCACCTTTTAATCCCAGGCATCCATCTAAAATACCCCAGATTTCATCTAAGCCGTTGATCTCATTTCCAAGGAATAATCTGGACCCTTGGATGAGTGACAAGTCCCCTACATTCCCTAAAACTAGGATCTTTGTTGGCCATTGGATTAATTAATTCATTTTCTCTCCTGAAATCCTCACCATTCATTTTAAAACTCAGACTAAATCCTAGCCGTTGATCTCATCTCCCCTTTGTTCTTAAACCATCAGATCACTCACACTCTCATTTTCATTTTCTTCTCAAAACCGTGAACACTCTTTCTCTCTGCACAAACACACCATCACCTCTCAGCCTCACTCCACATCCAAGCAACCTCCAAACAACCCCCAGCCACCTTCAGACGGCCACCACCACCACCACGGCCAGCTGCACCACCCGAATACCCCCCAGACCCGAGAAGGAAACAAAACGGCCCAAAACATCCAACCATCCAAACCACCTCACTAGGACTCGAACCAACCTAGGGCTAGGTTAACTGAGACATTAGGAAGACTCAGACGTGGACGAGGCAGCCCACGGCGGCGACAAGGCGGCGGTAAGTCCAGAAACCCGAGAAGGCACTATTTCCTTCCCTGTTTCCAAACGTTTATTTTTGACGTTGGGATTCTTTGTTTACCTCTGAGACATGCCCTAGGGACCTAGACGACCATTGTAGACCGAAGCTTGTGGCCGGAATCTCGACGAGTCACCGGAGAAGACGACCTGAGCTTGCAGCCAACCTTCCCGTTGATTTTCAGGTAACTTACTCAACCTAAAAACTAGTTTTGATTTAACAGAACCGTAGAGGAGATTGTGACGAGTCCATAGGGCCAAACCTCACCAAAAATGGTGGTCGGAAACTTGAACTGTGATTGGGTCAAACCGTGGGTCAACGGTGACCCGGTTTCAGACCCGGTTACTGTAGCTTGACGTCAGCAGTGTTGACTAGAACGTTGACCAGGCGCATGGGGGCGCGTGTAAGGTATTTTGGGGAAACTTACAATAGGACTTTTAATCTATTCGATGTAACGAACATTTTGGGATTGGTTTCGTGTCGATCGGACACCGTTTCGATATTATTCGGGATGTCCGAAGGTTTTAAATCGAGTTTAAAAATAGTTAAAAATTTGGGAAAATTACGGGACTTTAATAGGAGGTTAATGATGAGGTTAGTGATCCTCTAATGTGATTTGGACAGGATTGGGAGTCCCGGTGATAGTGGTGTGGCCCGGGAAGGCCTATGGCACGCGTATCGAGGCGTATCGTTGAACGGTCTGTGAGTGGACTTTGGTTTTATAAATTCTATGAATGCACAACTGTTTTATATGAATGATGATTGTGATTGTATGATGTTGATTTGGATATTGGTGAATTATACAGTTTCACGCATTTCGAGGAGATTTACGTGCTTGCACGTAAATCGAGGTTTTTCGGTTTTACACTGATTTTTCATACTTATGACTTGAGATATAATTTGATGAAATGGTTTTGAAATTGGAAAGATGAACTCGGGTTTGAGGCCCAATTGTTTTGGAAACCTCGGACTTGGAGTCCATACGAGTTACGTAATCGGGCTGGGGGCCCAGTTGCTTTATGAAATCGGGCTAGGGGCCTAGTTGTTACGAAATCGGGCTGAGACCCATTTGAGTTATATTATCGGGCCAGGGGCCCAGTTGATTTACGAATTCGGGACGTGGGCCCAGTGGTTTAGAAAATCGGGTCGTGGGCCCAGAGGTTCACAAAATCGGGCATGAGGCCCAGTTGGGTTATAATGTGATTTCGGGTCTGGGACCCTATGTTTAATAAATGTGATTTCGGGTCCGTGATCCTATGTTTTATAAATGTGATTTCGGGTCGAGGACCCTAAATGGAATTGTGATGTTTTATGGAGATTTCGGGCAGGGCCCATTGATATGTTGTGAAATGATTTGATAAAACTATTTTCCATATACCAACTTGATACGAGGATATATGATGATCTCCTCCAGGTGTCTGGGACACTGAGGAAGTCACGGTGCATTGCCTGCGAGGGGTCATTGTACGGAGCTACCAGACGGAATAGTAACTCAGGAGCAGGATTGCTATGATTAGACGTCTGGGACGTAAGACATCTGGGATGTCAGAGATATGTACCCAGAGAGACCCCGAGCAGCACGCGTTGCTTATTATACCGTGAGATATGATGTCTGGGATGTCGAGCGTCTGGGACGCTAGGCATCTGGGATGCCGGAGATGGTAATGTGGTAAATTTGGACTAATGGATTTATGAAATGGTTTTTCGGTTGAATTTATGTTTATGGTTTTTGGGCGGTGGCCCACATGGTTTTGTATGTATGGATATGGGATTCCACAGTTTTGGGCTGAGTTCCCACACTTGGTTTGAGTTACGGTTTTTTGGGCTAAGGCCCTAATGACTTGGTTGAGTAAACGTTTTGATTACTGGTTTTCGTGGCATGCATACGTTTTTTTATTGGAGGGCATAAATGTCTTATAAATGTGTTTAATGAACTTGTTCATTTTCGTCCACTCACAGCTTTTATTGTTTTTAATGCCCTTCAGGTTGATCATGGATGCGACTGCAGCAGAGACTGGGACATCGCACGCCTCCTCCATCGATCTTGGCGCACTCTGGAAGCCCCGTTTGAGCAGTGACTTTTGGTTATCCCTTGTCTGACACCTCTTGTTGGACGGGAGCACGGAAAATTCCACGGTAATCCCGAGGGAATTGGGATGGGTCCTGTCAGGATGTTTCTAGTGTCATCTGTTTCTACTGTGGAGAGCGAGGACACTACCGGAGGGAGTGTCCTTCCTTACTACTGGGGGAGGTGCAGGTCAAGGTACAGTGGAGACAGGACAGAGCACGACCTCAGTATCGGGGACAGCCAGCACCAGAGGAGGTGGTGGCGCCACTAGTGGTTCGAGGGGACGTGGTAGATCTTCAAGACCCCAGGCCCGAGTGTTTGGGATGACTCAGCAGGAGGCTCAGTCAGCACCTAGTGCAGTGACAGGTACTTTTACTATCCTTAGTTGAGTTGTACACAGTGTTGTTTGGTTTCGGGATAAGGTTCAGGACTACGGTAAGTTTCCGTTAAAGGAAGAAGTTGAAAAGGAGTGACTATAACGGATCGATATGAGGTTATTGAAGAGAACCCACAATCTAGAGAGTGCCTTTAGGACTTTGTTGGTTTATTCCGACAAGGTGGTCGGAGTCGTTGAGTAATGATCCGGTAGGCAGGATTCCTTTTTGGACTAGAATGTGCCCGGGTTAGGATTTGAGCTGGGAAGGTGTAGGTGGTTGTACGTGAGGATGTACTCTATGACTTCTATTGGGTACTCTATATGAGGTATTTTAAAATACCTTTGTTTTATGTTCGTAGAGTTTCCCTTGCGTATACCACGAAGTTCTAGTCGTATTGAGAGAGGGTCAGAAGTGCTGGACTGGTAGTAGGTGTGTTGTGAAATACCCAAGGTGGAGATGATATGTTAGGAACTTCCCAGGGTAGTTGGCTTGGCGAAAGTTGACCACCGGATAGGAGACCCCAGGTATTGGGAACGAGCTGCGGAATTTCGGGACGAAATTCTTTTAAGGAG
Source organism: Prinsepia uniflora (assembly GCA_032719365.1). Taxonomy (NCBI): domain Eukaryota; kingdom Viridiplantae; phylum Streptophyta; class Magnoliopsida; order Rosales; family Rosaceae; genus Prinsepia; species Prinsepia uniflora. The sequence continues at coordinate 20,399,486 of CM064863.1, forward strand.
GGTAGATTGTAACGACTCGTCCCGAGAGCCGGGATTAGCAAAGTGATTAGTATCGGATTAGTGAGTCTAATTGGTGTTTAGTTGGTTACTTTTGGCCCATTAGTGTAGGATGACGATTTTGCCCCTAGTTTGGGTAACATGTTGACTTTTAGTTCGGGCGGTCAATTGGATATTGACCGGTGACCATGACGTAGTTCGGGACGTCACGAATCCGTAGACAGGTGGCACGCCCGATTCCGACATCCGAGGAGGAAGTTATGATGTTCGGAAGGTCGAGGGCACTTTCGTAATTTGGTTAAAATAAGGGGTAAAGTTGACTTTGCGTATGATAAGGTTTTTACTCGTAGACCGAGGATCGTTAGGTAGATCTCGTCGTCCTGAGTACAACGACAGGGGGCATTCTTTAATCGAACGTCGGACGAGCGAGATACGGGTCTAGAACGTGAGGGGTAAAACCGTAAAATTTAACAAGAGGGGCATTTTGGTCTTTTTGGCACATTGGGAATTGGTCCAATCAGATAAGGCCAAGTGTACATGGCTTATTGGATATTTTGAGTTTGGGACCACAGGGTTGTGACACGTGGGGGTAGGCTAGAGGTTTCTACAAGGTTGCATGGTGTAAAATTTAAAGGGTTTTGTGTTTGTGTTTGAGTCGTGTTCGAAGAAGGAAAACATAGAGTGAGATTGGGAGAGGGATGGACCGATTGCAGAGGGTGTTGTGAGTTCTACTGATCAAGAGAGTGTTAGAGAGAAGGGAGGATGTGGTGAGTGGCTTGTGAGTGAGGACTGTGAAAGAAATCAGGGTAGTGTGAGGTTTGAGTTCTCAGGAAAACAGAGAGACTCGAGGTGGTGGTGCAGCCACAGACGACCGTATGATCCAAACCAGTTTGACGGGAGGCTAGGACGACTGAGGACCACTATGTGAACGCAGACGAGCACGGCGGCGAGAACGGCGGAGGTGAGATTGACGGTAAACCCTGTTTCCCCTGTTTTTCCTATTTTATTCAATTCGAAAGTCGTGGCTTTTGGGGCTGAGTCGAGGGCTTCTGTGAGTTGTGTGAGACTCAATAGGGTCGTAGGAAGCTCTAGGGTTCGAAGATGAGACGGGGGAGTAGACGGTTGGCCGGGAGTGCAAACAGGGGTGTTCGGGTGTTTCTGTTTCGAGTAGGGGACGACGGGTTAGAGGCCGTGTTGTCGTGTTTGGTTGAGGGGAATGGAGTCATAGGATCAGGACGAAGCTTTTGGTGGAAAGAGGAACTATTTTGGTTGCAGGTTGACAGAGAACAGGTCACGCCGGTTCGGTTTGGCTGAGCCGATCTGGACCGCTTGGACGAAGGTTGGAGACGATGAACCGTGCAGGCGCGTGAGGCCCACGCGCAGCCACTTTGGACGACGCGTGGGGGGCGCTTGGGGCATTTTCTAGGGAAACTTCCAACATAGTTTTTGGTCTAATTGTTGTAACGAGTCTTTTGGGATAGATTTCGGGACAATCGGACGTTGTTTCGGGTTAGTACTGCGAGATCGAAGGTTTAGGGTCCCGGTTAGTTACGTTTGAAGTTCGAGAAATTCGTGGGAAATTAGGATACGCTTCGTTGACATGTTAGTGAGTTGTGACAGGATCGGGAATCTCCAAGGTGGACGAAGAATGTATGGGACGTACGAGACGCGAGTGACGTGCCCGGGAACTCTGAGTGGACTGTTTGTTTTCTAACCGAGCATGCATAACTGTTTTACTTATTTAATTATGTTTCGATCATGCTTTTGTGCTCTCGATATATGATTTCATGAATTATGTTTCTATATTCTTGCTTACTTAAGTATGCTTTATATAACTGTTTTACTTATCGAATTTGCACGTACTTCGAGAATAATGGTTTCTGTGATATGGTTTCGGATGAATGAATATGTTTTATACGCATTCTGTTTAATTAAGATTTGTGGAATGATTTGAGGTTGGAAATGAAATTCGGGAGGAAGTTCCCTTTTTATCAAATGACATGTCGGTTTTCAAAGATTTCTGGTTTGGCTATGGTTTTCGGATTTTGATGTTTTTTCTTATATGTGAGAAATGGTTTTGAGTTTAAAGACTCAGAAAACCCACTGGATCTAGTTTTGAGTTTAAAGACTTGGATTGATTTACGGGGGGAGGGCCCTGGATTGATGTGTTTTGAGTTTAAAGACTCGGTGATAATGATACCCCCCGAGGCCTGTGATTGTGTTTTGAGTTTAAAGACTCGTTGATATCCCAGGATGGCCTGGCTATTGCGCATTGTGTTTTGAGTTTAAAGACTCGGGCGCACTTGAGATCTAGTAAATGTGTATGATTGATGTTTTTCACTGGTTTTCGACTGTTTTGGGCTGTGACCCGAATAACTTAGTTCTATGGCTTTAAGGCCGAGTGCCTGAACTTTGGTTTTGTTTTCTGGTGATTTCTGCATGTTGTTCTTTTCGTACTACTGTTTAAATTACTTGGTTATGCATGCATGTTTTCAAAACGGAGGGTGTAACCCTGGTTTATTTTCGTAAACGGTTTTATAACTTCTTATTTTTAGTCCACTCACGCTTTTAATGTTTTTGACACCCTCCAGGTCGTGGTGCGAGCGTTGGGGCTACCGTTGAGGCAGAAGTCGAGGCATAAGGTCATCCGTTGCGCGCTTAGCTTACAGTAGGGCTTGTTTTGATTTGTACTATGCTCTGTATAACAGTTGACTCTTGGATGTTTTATTTCTCCTTTGTCTGGCAGTGTAATTTGTAGTTTTTGTGAGGTTATTTCGGTCTTTTGTGCTGGGTTGTCAGACGGGAGCAGGGTTCACCTCGGTTATTGGGGTGATAATCGGGGTGGGCCCTAACACCCTCCATTTAAAAAAACCATGCATGCATATAAAACCTATTTCATAAAACCATTTCATATTCAAGCTAATATAACCCTTTATGAAACCAAAAGCCAGAAATCCTTTCATTTTCTCAAATCTTGGGTCTCAGCCCAAAATCATCAAAATCCATATCATCCGGGGCATAGCCCAAAACATCTGAAACCCATTATTGAAAACCATCAAATTATCATCGAAATCCAAAACACATTTGAAAGCCATTTGAAATTCATTGCAATCAATCGAACCTGCTGGATCTATCCGAGTCTTTAAACTCAATATCAATCCGAGTCTTTAAACTCAATCCAAGCCTCAATATAATCCGATTCTTTAAACTCCCGAGTCTTTAAACTCAATAGGCCTACGAGGAAAATCACAATATCCGAGTCTTTAAACTCCTTAGTCTTTAAACTCAATCCGGGTCTTTAAACCCAATCCGGCCCCGCCCCCGTCACAATCATATCCGGGTCTTTAAACCCTATAACCAGATCCAACAAATCCAATCCAAAACCATTTTAAAACCATTTCCAAATCCATGTCCAAATCCGAATTCGAAATCACCATTTCGAATCCCAAGCCGAATCTGAAATCATCATTCTGAATCCAAATCCAGAATTCTAATATGGAAATCGCATCCGTAATCCATTTCCAAATCCGAATTCGAAATCATCATTCCGTAAGCTGGCATCCGAAATCATCATTCCGAACCTAAATACAGAAATCCACTTTTCAAGCTCCAAAACCGAATCCCGAATCATATTTCCGAAATCCGATTCCAAAACCCGAAATCACATTTCACTTTTCCAAAATACTTTATAAATCATTGAAATCAAATCATAATTCAAATCCCAAATCATAGTATCAGAACCATTATCAAATCAATAGCATAAAACCATAATCTCGTAAAACGTGCAATTTCGTAAATATTTCGAAATTCGTACAAAACCGTAAATCCTCAATACCATATCACAAACATAGAAATCACATGTAGAAAACATATAAAACATTTATGCATACATCATAAGTTAGAAAGAAAAGTCCACTCACAGACCATTAACGTCGCGGCCTTGATACACGTGCAATTACGTTTTCCGGACTAATCCACTATCACCGGCTTTCCCGAACCTGTCCAAATCCCATAATAAGGTCACTAACTACTTCATAATGCTTCTACTAAAGCCCCGTAATTTTCCTGAATTTGTAACTATTTTAAACTTGTCCTAAAACCTTCGGACATCCTGAAACATATCGAGCCGATATCCGATCGACTCGAAACCATTCCCAAAATGTTCGTTACATCGAATACTTTAAAAGTCGTGCTGAAAACTTCCCCAAAAGGGGATCCACGCGCCCTCACGCGCCATGTTACTGTTCATCTTCAACCTCTCGCTGGACCAGTTCAGACCGGTTCGACCCGGCCTGGTCCAAGGGCAGTTTCTAGCCATTTCTGGTCCCATTTCAGTCCTATTTATTCTATTAGGTTCGTCCAATCATATATAATCGATTTAGCTAATTAAAACGTGAAATTAGGGCCGGTTTATTACCTTCGAAATCGGCATAAGATTAAACTATTTTCCATCTTTCAGTTTCCACATTCCCGGCTAGCTCAAGCCGTGGTTCTGATTCCAATCGACACCCCTGAACACTCAGAACCTTCTGTCAGCAACCAAATTGATCATCACCCACGAACCTTTTGTCAGCAACCAAATTGATCATCACGCAAAAATCCGTAATTATTCTTAATTATTCCCTAAAATTAGGGACGGGTCGTCACAAATTCCGCTCCTTAAAGAATTTCGTCCTCGAAATTCAAACCAACTCAATTCCACAACCAAACTGTGGAATCCAATCATGTCCCAAGAAAGGTTACTCTCGTGTAACCATTCACGTCTGCCATAACCACCGTACTCGTCGGTACACATCATCGCTAGAGCTTCCAAAGCTCCAATTCACTCTCGAGAACCTCAAGTCGGCTCGTAAGTCTCACTTGAGACATCGACACCGATATCGCCTGTCGCTCACTCCGACAGGTAAATCATACTAAGTTGTCGTCAAATCGGCTTTTCAGCCTGACGATCCTGCTCAGCGTCCGATTGGACAACATCCCATAGATCCCGCCATCACAATGGGACGAATCCCATCTCGCAGGGCACACTCAAACCTGCGGCATTTATCGACCACGGTACTCATACCAGTCAACTACTTCGTTTCTCATACTCATACTGACTCTCCCTAGAGTCCCATCAATCCATACATATCCGCAAGCATCGGATACCAATTACATTCATAACCACCATAAGTCAGATTAATTTCGTATGGAAGCCAATCCCATCAACTACTATCGTGACCCTGCTGGTAACTCTCGGCTCCACTGCGCTCTCGTTGCGTGACTCTGATCTCGACTCGCTTTCGAGTCCCCAAACTATCACCTCACATACCTCGTCGAAACACATTCGACATCGTATCCATCCTAGGTGTATATATATAGGATCCAGATACACCCTACTTGAGTTCCAACCAATGCGGTCTATCCGAAGCACATCTACCAAGACGCACCATTCCGAATCTCGCTACCACCTTATCATGACCATGACAGTATGACTACACTCTCTACATATCCAAGACAGAGATGCACCTGCACATATCCAACCTCTGTCTTGTCATCTTACCAACCATTCCAAAGATTCTTCAACTGTCTCACAAAACGATTCTCCTCTGCTCCTAGCTTAGCATAATCAGCAGTACGGTTCTCTTCAATAACGTCAAGACCTCAGTCTACTCAACTCACAGTCGCCACAATCACCTCAATCATCTCGATCATCCTGATTGTCACCACACGACTCAATCCATAAGACCGACACATGTCCACTACGAGTACAAGGTAGTGGACACCCACTCATCACATCCAATGACACTAAATACCATCTACTCGTCAAGTCAATCAAATTTGACTCACAGCCTAGGTGTTCGGTTCTTACACCCTCTTTGAACCCTTTAGCTGTCATATCACTCCTCGTCATCCCACCTAGGGAAGAATCCAGAAGAATCCAAGATGATGACACCAAAGTTCATCCTATGTCATCCTACGGCACCCAGCACTATCTGCTAAAGAGCAGAAACGAGACGTCACATTCAGTGACATCTAGAATGTCCGTCACCAAGGCGGAATCAAGTACTCTTACCCTAACTATCAGGTTGATAACAAACTGCAGCCCATTAAGACATCACATCCTCAACTTGCGCGCACCACAAGAGCAAACCTACTCTGATACCACTTGTCAGGACCCGTCCCAAATCCCCCCGGAATTAACGCGGGACGCGTCTGATCCCGTCTAACACGAAATGTCACACAAGGGAAATTTCTGAATTTAGCCCCACCGGGCTTCCAGAGTACGCCAGGATCCAAGGAGGAGGAGTGTGATGTCTCGGTCTTTGCTATAGCCCGCATCCGCGATTAACCTAAAGGGCATTAAAACCATGGATAGCTGTAAGTGGACAAAATAAATAATTTAATAAAAACATTTCATAAAAAGACCTTTATGCCCTTCACTAAAAAGCATGCATGCATTCGAAAACCAGTTATCAAAATGAAACCATTAGGGCCTTAGCCCAAAACCGTAGATCAAACCAATCATACGGGCCACTGCCCAAAAACCATATCTGTGGGACTCAGCCCAAATCAATACACTTGGGACTCAACCCAAATCATAGTACATGTGGGTCTCAGCCCAAAACCGATACAAGTGGGAACTCAACCCAAATCCAATCCTCGGAATCCCTGATGCCTGACATCCAAAATGTCACAATCACATACCACTGTCACGTTTCCAAGCTACGCGTGCTACCCGGGGTCTCAAATCTCAAGTCTCCCCAGGGTCCACCCAAGTCAATGACCCGCAGATCAATGACCCTCATTGGGGGGAGGTTTTAACCTCTAGCAACCTTGCTCCTGAGTCACTATACGGACCGGTCGCTCCGTGCAATGACCCCTCGCAAGCAATGCTCTGTGACTACTCCAGGATACTACGAGGCGTCTGGAGGAGACAACCCGCCACTCCAGGATACTACGGGACGTATGGAGGGCATCCGTTCGTGAGGATGGTGTACGGAAAACCATTTTCATATTTCATTTCCAAAACCATTCAAAAGGCCACGCCCGGGTTTTCCATAAACCATCGTAAATCCAAATCCATTGGGGTCCCTGGCCCAAAATCTTGTTTATAAACCATAACTGGTCCCAAGCCCGATATCATAAACAACTGGGCCTTAAGTCCAAATTTGTAAACCAACAGGGCCCCGGCCCAACCATATAAACCAAATGGGCCTCCAGCCCGATTTCTCATTAAATCAAATGGACTCCAAGTCCGATGGTTTCCAATCAAATGGGTCTCATGCCCGGTTCCATTTTTTCAAATCCAAAACCTTTCCATAAAACCACCATAGAAAACACAGCACGTAGAAGTACCGTATAAAACTTGAAACTTCTAAATACGTGCAAATACGTAAACACTAACTACCACAATCAAATGCACTCATGGCATCACAAAGCATGTTTTAAAACACTTATAAAAAATTTATGCATGCATCAATTTAGAAAGAAAGGTCCACTCACAGACCGTCCAAATTGCGCCTCGATACGCGTGCTAAAAGCCCTTCTCGGGCCAATCGCTATCTCCGGGGCTTCCACACCTGTCCAAATCGTAATAAAGGGTTACTAACTACTTAAATAACCCCTCACTAAAGCTCCGTAATTTTAACTATTTTTAATCCCGATCCTAAACCTTCGGACACCCCAAAACATATCGAAATGATGTCCGATTGACACGAAACTAGTCCCAAAATGTTCGTTACATCGAAAGGATGATTTCATGTGTTGTAAGTTTCCCCAAAAAGTAGGCCACGCGCCCACACGTGCCGCCTGAAGTGGCTGCCCGTGGGAGCCAAGCGCCACTGTACAGTCACCCCTGTCTTTCGGCAGATCGGGTTCGAACCAGTCTGCCTGCAATCCGGTCCGGTCCAACCGACGTGATCGGTCCACCATCCTATCTCCCTCAAATTCAGTCCCTTTGCTTCCATTTCGATTCCAATCTTCCTATTTCATCCCTAGTACCCTTTTTGAATGAAGAAAACAAAGAAAAAACACCTAAAACCCAGCCGTTCTAAACACCCCATTTCGGTCCAACTTTCCCGATTGCCCCCTGGGCTGTTCAGCCCCCCTCAGCTCTCCAAAAACCCCTCTAAACCTTTCTACAAGCCTGCTAAACATCCTCCAATCACCTAAAACCATCCACAACGTTCTAAACTTGAAATTGAAATTCGAAAAGGAAAATGGGTGTTATCGGGTTACCTGGGCTATCGCCGCTGTGCACGGCGGTCCTACCTTCATCAACCATCACCAACTCATCCTCTCACTTATCCTTACCCCCTTACTTGATCAGTATACGGTTAGGGTGGCATGGGGTTTGGGTTTTCAAGGGTTTCAGGTTTGGATGGGAATGAAACAGATGAGATGGTCGATACATGTATGTGGGAAGGTGGGCAATGGATGAGTGACACTTGTCACTCATCCATTGGGCCTGAGAAACTATATGGGGCCCACTTGAGACAAAAGTCAAGCCGTCTCGTAAAATGTGCAATAATTCCACGGAACTTCCGTGAACCATAACTTTTCCGTCGAACGTCCGATTTTGACATGCCGCCTGTCTACGGACTCGTGACGTCCCGATTTACGTCATGGTCATCAGCCCTCGACCGTTGGACCTCCCAGGTCAAAAGTCAACTTTTGCCCTCGTTTATGAGCAAAATCGTAATTTCGCCCTGAACGTCCGTTAATCCTCGGCTAATCCCCGATTAACCGCATTAATCCGTAATTATTCTTAATTAATCCCTAAAATTAGGGACGGGTCATCACAGCTGGGTTGATGCTCAAACTAGAATGAGTTTTGGTTTTTCTAGTTTCTTTCCTTCGGTCGAATTCAAACCAAAACTAACAAATTACACAACACGCACCCCACACCATGCCACATGTTTCCAGCAATCCAATTTTTATGGTGACAAATGTCACTAATCTGTAAACATGAGTTGACTCATCAAAATCAGTAAAAAAAACCATTTTGCCCCTCTTAAGCATAAATTTAAAAATGCCATTGGCCTTCTAAGACCTGTAACTAACTCGTCCAAACTCCAATTTTGACGTGCTTCATGTCTACGAAATCAGCGTTTTGAGACTTAAGCAACGATCCTCGAAGAACGTGTAAAAAGTATTTCAAACAAAAATTAACTTTAACCACTATATTTGCAGGGTCAAAAACGCCAATTCCGTTTCAAATTCTCGAAATTACCTTTTTCCAATTTTCAGGTCGTCACACGTATTTACCACATTTCGAGGTGGGCTACCATGTGCCCCTATGCGCCCAGAAACCTCACTGCGCATGGGAGTCGCACACATCACTATTCATCATCTTCAAGCCTTGGTTGGGTCGACCCACGGTTCTACAACTCAGACCCGGGCCGAGTGACCTAACCCAGCTCTAAAATGCTCATTTTCCACTCATTTTCCTTCCTTTTTCGTCCACTGTCGTCTATTCCATCTCCAGAGTGGATCCGTGATCTCAAAACTAGGCAAGAAGAACTAAGAAAATGAGAAACTGTACCTTGTTATTTCGGCCAAAACGTGACCCTCGTCCTTGGCTGTTTCTCTCGTCCTTATTCTTTGTTTCAGCCGGCAAGAAAAACTAAGAAAATGAGAAACTGTACCTTCTTATTTCGGCCAAAACGTGACCCTCGTCCTTGGCCGTTTCTCTCGTCCTTATTCTTTATTTTCTAGCTGAAACTGATTGCATAGTCTCCAGAAATATAATCGAGGGCTTGTTCTCACGTTTCCAAGCCTCGAAACAAGAACCCAAATCCCCTTAATCCCCTTCCCAATTGTGTAGTGAGAGGTCTCACGTTTCCTAAACAGCGATAATATACTTTATAGGAGAGAACATCGATAATATACTTTATAGGAGAGAAAAGGAAAGGCAAGGCACAGCTAATGGACCCATCTAGCATAAAGTTGGAATTTAGTGAGAGAGAAAACAGAGTTATAAAGGAATAGATTTGATACGTAAGAGGTGAAAGTAACTAACTTTGGGACAGAAGTAGGTTTACAGATTACAGACTAAGTTAAAAAGAAGAGTATTGCAGTTGCAGATATACATTGAACAGCTTTTGCATAGCCTTTTGATATAATTAGAAACCTTGAAATTTCTGGGTCTTTTTTTACATCCTCGAGTAACCTCGGTTATCTTCATACAGCTCCATGAACGCGTCATTGAAATTCTTGATATCAGTCATGATGGCAGGCATGTCTTCCTCGGCGGGTAAGATGGTTGTCCTCAAGTGGAAAACCCTAAATAGAAACAGAGCTTATTAGTGTCAACCATTTCTTCTATAGAGATTCATCAGCTACAACTGAAGATAGCTAAAATTTACTAATTAGTTAATTACCCTTCTTTCTGTCCAAATCCTGATCCGGGGACCGTGGAAACGCCGGTGGCTTCCAAAAGCTTGAGACAGTAGAAAACATCAGGAACTTTTCCAGCCCTTGCAGCAGCCTCTATTGCTCTTGGAGGCAACCGTATTTGAGGGAAGGAATACATGGCACCTAAAACACATTTTCTGATCCGTTAATATAAACATCTGAAGAAAATAGAGGAGAACTTCAATTAGTTGTAAGAACTTGTAAATATTTATTCTAAAGCAAGACTTTACCTTCTGTGAAATTACAAACAACATTTCTGCAGCTGTTAAATCCATCAGTCATTATTCTTGCTCTTCTCCTTAGCGATTCAATGATCCCCTTGCTGCAAAGTTAACCGTTCAAAACTTACCATTATCTAATGCTTCAAGAAGACACCTCTTGATACCACTCATCACTAATGTTCTAACTTTCAAAAAAAAATAAAAATTTACTGATAAGCAAGAAACACCAATAATTATCAGTCCAGTTTTCATTTGTTTTATTACAGTGCATTATATATTTTGGTAAGATTTCATATACATCAAATATTTTCCATGAAAGTGATGGTAAGAGCTGCCGTAAAACTTGGACCAATCAAGTAGGGACTATGCTTAACCATGAAAAGCAGAATGCTTCTTACCTTTCCCTGATAAACTGATCATATGAAATATCTCCAGGTTTGGGAGGGTTGACCATCACCCCCATCTGTAAATAGACAAAGAAATTGCCTAATTAATATTGGCCATAAAATTGGGTGTCCAGTTATATATAGACTAGCAACATGAAACATTTGTGTGAAATATTTAGTGTTCAACTCACAAATATTTGTGCAGGAACATTGGGACTTAGTGATATTGATGCAATCTTATATATCTCTTCAACTGTCTGCAATACAACATCATGAAAAAAACATAATATTGAGCTCTTGAGCTTAATTTCTAAACTGAAGATCATTGTAATGGCCTGATAATTCAATCTGAAGTCACTAAACAAAACACTGTTATCAGTGTGAAAAAAGTAGTTTCAATTGTTCCAGTGAAGCCAACAAGCAGTGGAGACACAAACCTGTGTAGGGATGTTTGTCATCTCGAAGTACCCACCTCGCTGTCCACATTCACCAAAATATCCTTTGGACACAGTGTGGTAAGAAACGAGTTGGAGTTGCTTGCTTATGGGTGGCCCCATACCCATCAACACCTACCAGTTTTATCAAACCAAGGAGTTATTATTTCAGCTGAAACTACAGGAAAGGCTCATGCAGTTGATTCTAATTATTTACCTTTCTAGAACTAACGAAGGGTCGCTCATCTTGGTATATATTCTGCTGATAAACTTCGTCCCCAAGCAAGACTAGGTTTTCGTGGAAACAGAAGTTCAATATTTCTCTTATATTAGCTTCACTAAGACACTGACCAGTAGGGTTGCCAGGGTTTATGATCACCATTGCTCTCACCTGATATATCGTACTATAGATTTAGTTGGGTAGTAAAAAGCAGCCACCATTGTTATTCAAAAACAGCAATACGAAGAAATTCCATTTAACACTTTTAGAGAGAAAATTGCTACTAGGGGATGTTGAAACAATTCTATACTAAAAGAAATCTGCAAACTGAAAATTAATCAGCCAGCATATTAAAGGGCCTGCAACTTGTAGATTGCGAGATGCTTCTAATCATCCATACATTTAGTTTACTCTAGGTTTCATAAACCAATCCCTGCATTCATCCATAAAAAGCCAGAGAAGCATACTAACAGTAATTCCTTTAACGCGAGCCTCCGTGACTGACAGGCGAAGGTTATTAACATCAAGACCCCAATTTGCTGTTTCCTCTAGGTAATATGGAACAAGGGAACCCCCCAACAGAGCTATCGCAGCTGAGTAGAGCGGGTATTGCGGAACTGGAACCAGAATCTGGCAGTACCCAAAATAAGAGCATTGAGATCATAACAAAACCTAAAGTAACCAAGAAAATGAAAGAGCTAAAAGGGAAAGTGAATTTTTATGTAAAGTAATATGCACTCTATAAAAGCGGGCAATAATTGTTCTGTTGTCATTTAGGAAGATATATTACCCCATCCTTTTCACCACGAATCATGGCATTCAAGATTTGCATAACACCTTTACTGGCACCATCAGTGAGATATATGAGTTCTGGGTCACTGCCATTGAGGCAAAAAATAAAAATAAAAAAACAGTCAGTCACAACTTCAGAACCAAATTAACAATTTTATTGCCCCTGAACCCTGAAAAAAAAAAAGGAAAATTATTCATATCCTGCAACCATCACCTTGGATATCCATCACGCCTCTCAATGAACTCTGCCACTTCCTTCCTAATTCCCGGAAGACCACGGGAATCACTATAAGCCCCTGGAAAAAATTGTTCATTTTCAGTTAATAAATGAAAGCTCTCAAATGTTGGCAACCCTATGGAACAACTTCTAAGCTATGCTTTTTGCCGATAAGCAGGATCAAGCAATCTTATGTCTATAAACATAAATAAATATACCAGCAATAACAAGTTGGAAGATAGGAAAAGACCACAGGAGATAAAACAGTCTGGAAAGCCTAAGGACTCCACTACAATTGATAAGATAGAATGTTTATCTAGCTTTTAAATACAAAACACAAGTTCCAATTAACATGAAACGGTCAAATACTAAGAAACTTTGATAATCACTCTCTGTAAATGACATAAATTCATGAGCAATAGAGCAGATCATCTTGGAGAAATGAAAGGAAACAATTTATAAGAAATACTAAAATTCGCAATCAACTGTATGTGGATTTCAAAAACTACGATGCAGCACGAGTGAAATCATTTAGCATGTGTATGCGTGCTGAGGGTTGGGGGGATAGGGGATTCTGTGCTTAATCTATTAGGAAAAATCATTATTCAGTCCATTTGGATATGGTCTAGTCCTTTTCCCATGATAACACAACATGAAAGGCAGGTAAGTTGGATACCTAGACCACCCGGAGTAAGTGAAAGATAATGTTTAGCCCTTGAAATTGCATCAGCAGGGAAAAGGAGTCCTACATTGGGGTCATCTAATAGGAATGGCGCTTGGCATAAAGCAACCACCTGTAACAGAACATTTTCTTGGTCAAAACAAGTTTTATAGACGATTTAAGTTAATAACCCAAAAAATTCACTGTGAAAAGAAGTGAATATTTGCTCAACAACGAAAAAAAAGCATATGAAAATATGATAGACCTGGCGAGGGAAAGTCAGAGGCTTCTGTCCTAGAGCATGAGGATTCCCAACATTTGTAAAAATAATCTGGAGACAAGAAACTGAAATAATGACACAGCAGGAAAATTCTATAGAACAGTCCTGTAGAATCATTAATCCGCTGATCTTATCTGCTGCCATACACTAAAAAACAGCATTTCCAAACAAAATCCAAAGAGAATTGGAATATATACCTTCTTTCCTTCCTTCTGAAGCTCAGATGCTCGAAGATACAGCTCGCCTCTAACAGCGTATTGAACCTTCTTCACATTCTCATTCAGTGACTCATAGTCCAATGCCTTAAGTGGCATGCTGGTTTTTTTTATTCAATACAATATGAAGGCAAAGTAGCAAATTTATGTTCTCACTTCCTAACCTGAAGATTTTAGACGTAAAATACTAAAATATAGAAAGAAATTATATAAATATATATATATATATGGCGGGGAACTGGCAACTTGAATATCGACCACTGATCAGCCAAAACTAAAACCCAGAACAAATTATTTATTCACTAATTTTAACACAAAGCTGCTCACAAACATCAAATCCAAGTCTAAAAAAGGATTTAAAATAAATGAATCAGAATAAAACTTCGAAAAAGAGATGTTATTTTGTTCAGAACTACCAAAACAATGACATCCCACAAAACCAAAAATTAATAATTACAGATTGAGCCAATGAGGCAACGATCACAGATCTTGACCCATGAATCAAAACATTGGAGTTGAAAGACCGGAAGAAAAGATGCCATGCATCGATTCAGAAGCTTAACACATAGATGTAAACATAATGCTAGAAAAAAAACCCCAGAGAGAAAAGCAAGAACAGATTCAGAAATAAGCTTACCTGTTATCTACAGTAGGTCTCCCTAAGGGAAGGGGCGGCGACGAGGTGGCTGGTAGGCTGGTAGGCTGGTAGTTGAGAAAAACCCAGGTGGGTTCTGTTCTTCAGCAAAGGAAGACGCGTACACAGGGTCACAAGTGGAGCGTTATATTATATTTATATGATGATCCAATAGAAAGAAAGATAGACGAAGATTATGTGGCACTACATGAAGTGAATGCAATGGCAGCTGCAGAGCCACTGAAAAATGTTAAATGGATTATTGGGCTTTTTTTTCTTTTTCCAAATTGAGCCGAGGGGATAAATGTTGGGCAAGAAATGTGGTGCAGCTTTAAACTTTGAGCTTTCACAGATAACGAGGGTATGGCCTTTTGGGTTCCTTCCATCTCTCTTTGTTGACACATTATTTGTGTGCGCCATTGTCGTCACCGGCCTAATCAGACACATTATTTGGGTTCATTCCATCTCCTTCCATCTCGCAATCAGACTTAATCAATAGAATGTAGTGGTGTGTATTACTTCATTCAACCGATTAAACTCTCTTTATTTTTCTTTTCCACCAGCCTTTAGATAGGGAAATTCTAAACAGATGATGTAGAAGTTATTGGTTGATTATTTAGTGTATTGAAACATCACCTTATTTACCCTTCCGTATTGCCTTTTTGGGATCTCATATGTAATTCGTATATGTGATCAGTTTGATATCTAGTTGCTAAAATTTTATGTGATTTAATTCAAATTTTCCTACTTCAAATTTGAATTAAAATGAATTATTTGTCACTCCATCCCCACTCTGATTATGATCAGGATCCCGACTGTAAATATAAGAGTAAGTAGCTTTGTGTTATTTAATACTAACAAGCGCTTAAAATCGCGAGAAGGTTTTTCCTTTTGGACCATACTTCTCTCTTCTAATAATTTTTACACCAAAATCATCATAATTTTCTCTAGAGAATTCAAATGTTATTGTAAAATTTTTGGGAATATACGTACATTTGAGAGAAGAAGAGATTAGGAGGTAGAGATAATGATATCTCTGTATTACTATATTGTATTTGGACAATACATACGTTTGGGAATATACATACATTTGGGAATATACATACGTTTGATAATACGACAATACATCACGTATATATATTAGGGAATTAAAGTAATTTACAAAGACCTATTTGCCTTTACATGAAAACAATCACTAACTTCTAAATATTTACAACACTCCCCTTCGGATATTTCATGTGCTAATAATGTTTGGGTACACGCTTATTTATTGCCTCGTTAAAATCTTACCAAGTGACAAAAACACTCTATGAAAAAAATAACAATCGAAGAAAAAAAATGCAACACGTGTGGATACGGGTAATTGCATCGGAATCTCCGGAGGTCATTGAAGTTGTCTCTTCTGTACGTTTTTGAGATAAGATGCATTAGAGTTACTACACTAAGACCCTACCCAGTAAACCCAGTGGGAAAAACTCGTGGTCAAAGAAAAAAGATGAACAAATGCATATGACTCGAATTATAGCAGGTGACCATACCACGTGTGCCTCGTTAAAATCTAATCAGGTGACAAAACCCAATAGGACAAAATAACTTTGGTCGTAGAGCAAAAGAGTACACGATTTTCAAGTGAGCATGCTTCAGGATACTTAGTATACTTTAGGGTACTTGGTATACTTTAAGATACTTGGTATGCTTCAGGATACTTGATATACTTCAGGATACTTAGTATGTTTTGAGATACTCCCTATGATATTACCCATTGAAAGCTACAGACTAGATAAATCAATTAGTTGACATAAGCTAATACCTTGAAGATGCTATTGGAATGTTACATTTAGTAATGACATAGTGTTGTCTCCTGTAATGAAATTGGTTTTCACCATTCGATGCAGGTAGTATTATCTTCAAAGATAATCATCGGTTTATTATTCCTCAACATTTAAATATCATTCACAATAACTAATCTATGCTACGTGTAGAAAACTCAAGATCCGCACAAAGCTCTACCGAATCCGAGTACATCCCCGGGATCCAAACCGCGTCTAGGTGGTAACCCAGGATTCGTCTATGTCCGAGTGATATGATAACCTGACAATCTTGGTGACAGGATCCCACCCGAATACACCAGACTAGTACACTAGGACCCTTCTCCCGTCTAACATAAACCTTGTTAGACGAAGGATCAATGCAAAACTTGCGAGTTCATGCCTCCGCCTCTTAAGCCTCGAATTCCGTGCAGCGGTCTTAGAGGGTTACAAAATAATAAAATGTGTGCATGGATAAAAGAAATAGTTTTAAAACATAATTTGAAAACATCCATCTTTTACCCTCAGTTTTCCAAAACCATGTATGCATATGAAAATTCTTTCACTTTGATTAAAAAAAACACAATTTATAATGTTCAAAATACTTGAAAACCATAAATCCAAATTAGTCCACATAACTCACAACCATACACGAGTCACCACATTAGTCACATGGGATTCGTCATAACACTTACTGTAACGACCCGAATCTCGAGGAAACGAGAAATTGAAAAAGTTAAGGTAAAAGGACGATTTTACCCTTGAAAAAGTCAAAATGTTGAATTTTTGATTGGGTCACTGTTTGAGGGTTCCAAAAAGACCATTACGATGGTCTCAAAATCCTGACTCCGTAGTCAAGTGGCACGTCAAAATTGGGGTTTCTTGGTCAAAATCAAAGTGTTGAATTTTTTACTGAGACCTCGTATAGATGATTTAAGAGGACTATTACGGAAGTCTTGACATTTTCTTGGTTTTTGTAACCCTCTTGGGCTGTTGCAAGGGAATCGAGGCTCGAGAGGCGAAGGCATGAACTATTAGGATTTGTGATTATCTCTCATCTGACATGGTTTCTGTCGGACGGGAGCAGGGCCCGGGTGTACTCTTTTAGTGTATTTGGGTGGGGTTTTTCCACTTACATACAATCATATCTCATCCAACCCATTCTCAAATCACAATATCAAACACCAAAGTACTGCCCTACTGCAAGCACATCACAAACTCATTTGAGAATCGGAGCTCAGCTCGGCGTTCGAGATTACCAATCCATCAACACACATCTCGAGAAAATTACCCATCACAAGACACAATAGTAACACACAATCAATCCATAATCAACATTACCACGGAACTCACAACAACCACTCAACATCGATGCCCGAGCACAACATCAATCATCACATGCATAAGTGCATTACCAGTAGGCATATCACATACTCGCTTGGGATACAGAGCCCTAGGCTTGACGTCTGAGTGTAAACCAACTCAAGATACAGAGCCCCTGACTCGACATGTAAAGCCCCGGACTTTGATTAAATTGCAAAATCGGAAATTTAATGAAAAATGACCATTTTGCCCCTAAAAAGGGGAAAATTTGACTTTTGACCCAGGACACTTTTTGGATTTTGACCCATGTCCGTTACATAGATCAGGACGTCACGAATTCGTAGACAAGCGGCACATCAAAATCGGACGTTCGACGGGAGAGTTACGGGTCATAGAAATAAATTGGAACTATTCACGCATTACGAGGGTTGTACAGTTGGCAAGATTTGATTAGGTACAATATCTAAGTTGGGCCAATTGATGAGTGACAAGTGTCACTCATCTGATTGGCCGAAGACCCCAAGTTTTTGGGTTCATGTATCTCATCTTCCTTACTTCTCTATGTGTAACCCGAAAGCCAAACCCAAACACACAAACACTCACCAACCCAAACCAGCCATTATACTATCATTTTCTGTGATTTGTGAGAGGCTGAGAGTGACAGAGAGGTAGAAGGGAAGGCTGAGAACGGCGGAGAAGTCATGGCAAGGTAAAAGGGAAGGCTGAAATAGCTGGAGTCAACGGGAAAGGTCGTTTGAAAGTTCACCGTTACTGTTCATCGTGGGAAGGTAATTTCTAGATTATTTTTTTTTGTGATTTTGATTCGATAGGAGTGTTACTGGGTAGATTACGACTTCATAGGGACAAAAATGGTGGAAAATGGTGTAGAAATGAAGGAATTAAGATCGGGTCGGGTCGCGGGTCTAGACGACCCATTATAGTGAAAACGAGTAACCCGTCGAGAGGTTGAAGATGATGACGTCAGCAGGGTGACATCATCATCTATCAGATTGTCAGGCCACATGGCGAATAGGATACTAACATGGGGCAACCTGTTAGGCATAGTCAGCACTGACGTGTTAGACACGTAGACCAGTCAGCACGTGACAAATGGCACATGTCAGACCTGTCAGGCTGACGTCAGCATTGACTGTTGACCATGACGTCAGCATTGACTTTTAACCAGCGTTGACCAGGACTTTGACCCGCACGTGGGGGCGCGTGGGCACATTTTTCGAGGTGAGACCAGTTCTATTTGAAAGGTTTCAATGATCCGAATCCAATAGTGGTGGTTTCGGGTATATTTGAGATCGTTTGATAAGTCGTTTTAGGGTTTAAAGCTTTGGGATACGTGTTCAAGATGCGTTCCTGGTATCAGAATTTTTGAGGGTTTTGAGTATGAACTTGTAGAGTCCGTTAGTGACCTTTAGGTGTGTTTTAGACAGGCCCAGAGACTGTGGTTTAGCTTCAGGGCAGTTACAGCGCAGTTCGTTATCGTAGCGAGGACTATGTGTGAATGGACCGTTGGTTTATTAAATGAAATGCATGCATAACTATTTTAACTACTTTACTATATGATTTGAATTAGATTACTTTGGTATCATTCATTGAGGGTCTTATGGATTTTAAATGTCGATTATGGACTGTTTTACGTATTACGATGTTTTGGGCTTGAGATCCGTCTGGATATTATGTTGACTAGTTTTAGAGTCAAATAGAGATTTTGAGAAAGAGTTTAAACGAGATTGTCACTGGTTTTGACTATTATACGGTACATACCATACTTATGGGTTATTGTCTCCTCCAAACGTCTTGTAGTATCCTGGAGTAGTCACGGAGCATTTCCTGAAAGGGGCCACTCCGAGGAGTGTCTCAGGAAGGATTACTAGTTATGGATATCAACCAGGATAGTGTCAGGTGATATCACCTGGACACTGGTGGATCCTGGGGAGTACTTGGGATTGAGACCCCGGGTGGCACGCGTAGCCTTCAGACCGTGACATTATTAGACATCTGGGATGTTGGGGGATTGGTTATACGGTGTATTATTACTATTTTATATGTCCTATTTATCTTGGGTTATACTGCTTTATGATTCAATTTCCATTCCTTATGATTTGACTTGAACTCATGCATGTTTGAAGTGGAGGAGGAAAACCTTTAATTGTTTCCTTAAAAAGGGGTTTATAACTTATTTATTTTTGGTCCACTCACTCTTTGTCAGTTTTCTTGACCCCTTCAGGCCGTGACACTGAGGTAGGGACTGATCCAGAGGCTGAGGTATAGAAATTCGTTGCACACTTGTACACCCGTTTGGGTAGGTTGAGCACCATTTTGTAAACTGAGGGTAATAATGGAAAGATTGACGAAGTCGACGCATTTTCTGCAAGTACATGAGACTTCTAAACCTAACCGGCTAGCTCAGTTGTTCATGGATGAGATCATTAGGCTATATGGTATGCCAGAGTCAATAGCGTCGGATCGGGATTCGTGATTCACTTCGAGGTTTTGACGGAGTTTACAAGCAGCTTTTGGTACGAACCTACACTTTAGCACTACTTTTCATCCACAGGTGGATGGTCAGTCTGAGAGGACTACACAAACCTTGGAGGATATGATGCGTGGTTTTGTGCTACAGTTTTAGGACTCTTGGGATACGCTCTTACCTTTGATGGAGTTTGCTTACAACAACAGCTATCAGGCGAGCATCGGTATGGCACTATTTGAGGCACTGTATGAACGAGAGTGCATGATGCCTATTTGTTGGACTGAGGTAGTCAAGAGGGCGGTTTTGACGCTAGAGCTCATGGATATAACCTAAGAGAAGGTTCAAATCATAAAAGAAAGGTTGAATGCAGCACAAGATCGCCAAAAGAGTTACGCCGATCGTCGGATCAGAGATCTAGAGTTTGCAGTTGGAGATTGGGTTTTCCTAAAGTTATCCCCTTGGAAAGGGATTATCCGATTTGGTAGACGTGGGAAGTTGAGTCCTCGTTACATTGGACCGTATGAGATTACAGAGAGAATTGGTGCTGTGGCGGACAGATTGGCTTTACCTCTAGAACTTGCTAGAGTGCATGATGTGTTCCATGTGTCGATGCTTCAGAGGTACGTGCGGGAGTAATCACATGTTTTTCTAGAACAATCGTTGGAACTAAGGACAGATTTAAGCTTCGAATGTCAGGACCCACCCCAGTTCCACCCCGAAAACCGAGGTAAATCCTGCTCCCGTCTGACAACCCAACACTAAAGACCAAAATAACCTCACGAAAATCACAAATTACATTGTCAGACGTAGGAGAATTTAAAACATCCAAAGTCAACGGTTATACAGAGCATAGTACCCAAAAACAACGTAAAAAAAAAACCGATACACAGAGCACATGCACAACGGAAAATTGAAAACACTCCGGGAAAACTCTTGAGTTCTCTATGCCTCCGACGCTGCCTCAACGTCAACCCCCACGCTAGCTCCACGACCTGGAGGGTAGTTAAAAACAGAAAGTGTGAGTGGACCAGAAAGAATGAAAGTTTCAAAAACCATTTCATCAACAAACCAGGGTTTGGCCCTCCATTTTGAAAACATGCATGCATAATCCAATTTCTGAAAACAGTTATAAATCATATCATTTTCATCATGGAAACCATAGCAACATAAACACAGTATGCTAAACGTTATAAAACATTAACAGTAAAACATAAGATACCAATAGAATCATCCGATCAAACCTGCTGGATCTATCCGAGTCTTTAAACTCCCGAGTCTTTAAACTCAATCCAGGCCTCAATAATCTGAGTCTTTAAACTTCCAAGTCTTTAAACTCAACAGGCCTACGGGGGAAATATCAGTATATCTGAGTCTTTAACTCCCGAGTCTTTAAACTCAATCCGGGTCTTTAAACCCAATCCGGGTCCGTCCCCCGTCAAACATATTCCGGGTCTTTAAACCTAATAACCAGATCCAGCAAATCTAATCCAAAACCATTTGAAAACCATTCGAAATCCATATCCAAACCCGAATCCGAAATCACTAGTCTGAAGCCCTTCCCGCGACCAGAACCGTCATTTCGAACCCAAATCCAGAAATCCACTTTTCAACTTAAAACCAAATTCCGCATTCCGAAATTCGATTCTAAAACCTAAAACCTTGATCATCATAATCATGTTCCAAAATCCCTTTATAATCATTTAATGTAACGACCCGTCCCAAATTCCATGATTAGATTAGTGACTAATCACGATTAGTGAGGCTAATCCGTGATTAGTAGAGCGAAATCGGACGAGCGGTGCGAAATGACCGTTTTGCCCCCGATGGTGGCAAAACGTTGACTTTTTAATCGGGCAGTCAAATGGACTTTGACCGATGACCGTGACGTAGTTCGTGACGTCACGAGTTCATAGACAGGTGGCACGTTCAATTCCGACGTTCGAGGAAGAAGTTATGACGTTCGGAAGTTTAGGGGCATTTTGGTAATTTGGGTGAATAGGAGGTCAAAAGTTGACTTTTTGATCGGGAGGTCCGATGGCCGAGGGCTGAAGACCGTTACGTAGATAAGGACGATACGAATCCATAGACAGGCGGCACACTGAAATCGGACTTCGAACGGGAGAGTTATGGGTCACGGAAGTTCGATTTCACTATGCACAAACTTCGAGACGGGGACGTTTCGACGAAATCTGATTGGGTGGATATTTTGGTGGGCCCCATGGATGAGTGACAAGTGTCACTCATCCCATTAATTTGATCCCCCAAAATGTGGATCTATATAATTAATTAATATTATTTAATTATTTTTATAAACCAAACCCACCCACCATTTAATCTTAACCATCCATTCCAAATTCATTTTAAATCCTCACCCTCCATCTCTCATTCCCTCATCTGATCACCTCTCTTCTCTTCCACGGCACCCTCACCATTTTCATTTCATTTTCCTCATTTTCCTCACAAACCCGAAAACCCCATTAACCCATATTCTTCATTTTCTTCAAAACACAGCCAACACCCACACTCCCTCATCATCTGCGACTGAGACCAGAGAGATAATGTGAGGATGTGACGATGAAGGACTAAAGGACACGGCGGCTGAGGACGACGGAGGACACGGCGGGAGGAAACCCGAAAAGGTAGGTTTTGGGGTTTGAATTTGAAACTTGAGTTTTATGGGTTTGAATCGAAACTAATAATTAGGTTGTGATTCTGGGGACTTGAGGAGGCTAACAGGATCGAATGAAGTGGCGGGGGACGACGGTGCAGCCCAGACGGACGGCCGGAAACTGGGCGACTGTTCTTGGCACCGTAGGTAATTATCGCGACCCGTTTCATAGTTTTTAAGCCCATGGATCTTTAGGTTAGGTTGAGAGGAGTAGAATGGGACAAACGGGAGGAAAAATAGTGGCCGGAGCAGGGAGAACCGGCCGGGTCAAGCCGCGGGTCACGGCGACCCAGTTACTGGTATTCGGGTCGACCCGCGGGAGGACAGAGATGACAGGTGACGTCATCATGCTGACGTCATCATGTCAGCGATGATGTCAGCATTGTCAGATCTGACAATGTCAGCTGACATGTCAGACAGTGGGCCAATGGGAGCGTGAAACGTGTCACTGTCAGGGGCTGTCAGTGATGACGTCATGCTGACGTCAGCGATGACGTCAGCAGGTACTGTAGCAGGCGCGTGAAGCCCACGCGCAGCCACTTCAGGCGGCGCGTGAGGGCGCGTGGCAGGGAATTTGGGAAAGTGTTCAACATACGAAATCTTCTATTCGATGTAACGAACATTTTGAGACTGGTTTCGTGTCGATCGGACACCGTCTCGATATGTTTCGGGTCATCGGAAGGTTTAGGTTCGGGATTAAAAATAGTTAAAAATACGGGAAAATTACGGGGCTTTGGTAGGAGGTTAATTAAGTAGTTAGTAACCTTCTATTACGATTTGGACAGGTTTGGGAGTCCCGGTGACGGTGATCGGCTCGGGGAGCCGTATGGCACGCAAATCGAGGCGGCAGCTCGGACGGTCTGTGAGTGGACCTTGTTTTCTAAATTGGTGCATGCATAAATGTTTATTATATGTTTTATTACTTGTTTGATGATGCCATGGGTGCATTTGTATGTGGTTACGTATAAGCACGTATTTCGAGGTTTCGGCCTTATACGGTGCTTATACGGGTCTGTATTTCTTTATTGATTTAAGTGAACTGAATTTGGATTTCAAAATGATAAACTCGGGTATGAGACCCATTTGGTTTTGTCTCGGGCATATGACCTCAGATTCCGGGCACGGTGCCTAGTTGGTGCCCTATGTTCGGGTACGAGACCCAGTCACTTTACGGTTTTGATTTCAGGTCAGGGAACCTTAAATGGATTTCCCGGTTCATGACGGTTTATAGGAACCGGCATGAACTCTTAATATGGTATCATGGTTCATGACGGTTTATGGGAACCGGCATGAACCCTTGTTGGTTATTACGGTACATGACGGTTTATGGGAACCGGCATGTTACCTGATTATGGATATTATGGATCATGACGGTTCAGGGGAACCGGTCATGAATGTTTATGTTATGTATATATATGTTCGTCTACCTTCCTTTACATGTTCTACTATCTCCTCCGGGGAGGGTCGTTGGCCTGGGTGGACCCCGGAGTAGTCACGGAGCACCGACTGAGTGGAGTCACCCCCCAGTTGGGTTCCTTACTCTCAGGAAGGCTATTATTACTATTACCTCGGGTAGGGTCAGTGGTCTATGGACATTGATCTTGACTTTGAGATGACTCGGATTGAGACCCGGGTAGCGCGCGCGTAGCTTTGGATACCGTGACAGGATTGGTTGTGTGACTTATATATATGTATGTGATGTATATATAATATATGATATGTGGTGTGTACAGGTGTGCACAGGATTTGAGCAGTGGCTCGTGTACTTGGTTTCTTTATGGTTTGGGGCCGAGTCCTTTATGGATTTGGGCAGTGGCCCGTATGGTCGTTTTTATTGTGGTCCTTTCGACCTTAGTTTATATCTGCTTTGGGCTTAGTCCCACATATGGTTGTATTGAATAAATGGTTTTCGAATGCATGCATGCTTTTTAGTGGAGGGTACAAATGTCTTATGAAATGTTTTATAAACTTTTGTTTTGTCCACTCACAGTTTTTAATGTTTTGACTGCCCTTCAAGTTGACATCGGATGTGGACTGTAGCAGAGACCGAGATATCACATGCCTCCTCCGGATCCTGGCGTACTCTGATAGCCCGGGAGGGCAAAGGTCGGAAATATCCCTTGTCTGACACTTCGTGTCAGACGGGAGCAGGGTCATCCCGCACTAATCCCGGGGGGGATTGGGATGGGTCCTGTCAGCGTGGTATCAGAGCGGGGTTGTCTCTATTCGAGCAACCGCGGAGCTCTTGGAGTATGTATGCTGGTCGAGGATGTGATATCTCATTGGGCTGCAGTCCGTGGTCAACCTGATTGTCGGGGTGCCGGTACGATAGTTAGTAGGATTGGCAAGCCTTGGTTCGGCACTCGATGCCGAGGTTTCCATGGTTCTGTCAGGGTTGGCAGTGTGGTACCCTACGGAAGGCTTAACGTAGTATTACGTTAGAGTTTTGGATCGTGAGACGGTTAGTTGGGATCGCCTTCACGATGTCGTAGGATCGATTCCGACGACTGGTTAGGAGTGTGACCATTAGATGGTCAGATTTTGTTGAGTTAAATGGATTTACTGCGGTCGGCAGTTAGTTGTCGGTTTCGGGGAATCCTAGTTGGATTGTCGGTAGGATTGGATTGACGTTTTTACGATGTCAAGACCGCGGGGTCGGTCAGGTTGTTGATGTTACTGCTTTTCGCAGTTGGGTTCTGGGGAACTCTAGGTGTGATTGTGGAACCCTATCTTGGTGGGTATGGTTCGGAAAGGCGAGTTGACGAGTGGTATGACTTGGACGACTATTCGGATTTGGGGTTCGTTAGTCGGTCTAGTCATGTCAGCTTGTGTTGGGACTGCACTTCGCAGTCAGGGTTGTACGTATCGGTTAGACCGAGTTGGTTGTCGTGCTACTTCAGTTGTGGGTTGGTGCAACTAAGGTCGCGGGTGACCTGGTAGACGACATTGGGATAGTCGAGTTGCGACTGGTTAGAGTTTGGTTGGACAGGTTACCAGGGTTGGTACTTGTCGATGGAATCCCTGAGTGGGATACAGAGTAGTTGGTACGGGAGATTGATTCCGTTGGATACGGAGTCTGGATATAGCGATGTCTGGTAGTTAGGTCTGCACGAGTGTGGGGCAGGCGCTACTACCGAGAGTGGTTATAGTTACGATTGTTGGGGATCGGGGACGTTCGGGGAACGTTTTCCTTTTCTCGTATGAGTTGTCAGGGTGACTGTACCCAGAGTTGTTGGGTACGAGGGAGACAGAGTTTCTCCTCTTCGAACAGAGGTACGGGGTCGTCGTTCGGTATGAGCGGAGATCCAGGATTATCTGATTTGCACACTTTGTGCTGATGCTGACAGGTGATGATACTGGTACTAGTGCTGGTGCTGGTACCGGTGATCGTGATGACGATGAGTTACGGATCGGGGTGTGACTCCGTCGTAATAGGCATAGGTTCGGTATCTGTGGTTCAGGAGTGGAACTCAGATAGAGTTAAACTGGTTAGGGGACACGTGGTTGATGTCCGGGTATGTTGTTTCCAATCTTGTTGGAACTTCGGAATCGCGAGAGGTTGCGATTGAGGTGACGAGTGGAATGCGGGTTTTCCGCATTGGTATTGGGTATGTCGAAGTCGTTTGGGTGACTTTTCGGATTCTACCATGATTGATGATGGTAGCTGACGTTGATGATATAGAGGTTGTTGGTTGCCACTCGTACACTGATTGTGTATTGGTTGGTGGACCCGGGATTTGTTCTGGACCATCAGGAGGAGATGAGTATATCGAAGTTAGGTGACTGAGATTTCTCATTTTCTGCTTGGTGGCAGACGATGTTGGTTTACGTGACGTGGTGAATGCAGCGAGTTTTGGTTGCATTCACATATGATGAATTTTGGTGTCATCGTGTTGGATCGTTCTTGGTTTTCCACGGTGGAATGCCAAGGATCGATACGAGGTAATCAGTGAGAACCCACAGTCTCGGCGTGTCTCGTCGTAGACTAATCTATTTAAGATGTGGGAAATGGTCAAGGACTTTGGTTGGCGTGACGATCCTCGATCGTGACGTCTATGGTCGGTTGACGTAGTGTTGGATCTGGATCGTGATTTGGGTATCCAGATAGGTGGAGAGTTTATTACTCTTACTTGGATGTTGAGTGAAGCATGATGGGACTGAACTTCTTTTCGAGGTAAATCCCATATGGCTTACTACTCGCCTGAGTAGTTGTCCGATGAGTAGGTGTCTGACGAGGTCGGATTTTGTCTGACCTAGTGTTGTGTTGATGTTGGGATTGACTTCCCTATGAAGTCAATCGATCGTATTGTGGTAATCGGTTGAGTGGGTAACCGATAGGTTTGGTTTTGGTACGTCTAGGTAGACGTGAACGATATTTCAGGTTTTGGAATCAGATTTCTGGATGACGATTCAGGATTTGATTTTGGAACTTGAAAAAGGATTTCTAGATTTGGGTTTTGGAATCGGATTCTGGGTGACGATTCAGGATTTGAGTCTAGAGCTTGACTGTAGATTTTCTTTTATGGATTTGGGTTCGGAATGGTCATTCCTAATACTAGTCTACGGAATGATGATTTCGGATTTGAATTTGGACATGATTATGGATATGATTTCTGGATTTGGATTCGGGATTTCTTACGAAATTGCGGATTCGGATTTGGAATTGGGAATAGATGATGGGTTGGAGTTTCGATTTGTCTAATGCTGGATTGGACGAATGAACTCCATAATTGAAACGTGATTGGCTATGACCTAGGTGGTTATAAGCTAATTGATGGGTAGGTGTACGTACCTGGTACATAATTCGAGGTACAATACTGGGCATACTTGTGGTGTCTAGTGACGGTATATAGGTTATACCGGTAGTACGTTGGTGATCGTGTTGGTAGTCGGATTGGATCCGATACCACCGTATTAGTCGAGGTCGTGAACTAGGCATTGGATACTGTGCATTGGGTCATGGTATTTCTAATGGGTCTAGTTACACACAGGTCGAGTGTTTTGTTAGTATGCATATACTCCGGTTGAGTGAGTTGGTGGTTAGTATAACCACAAGGGAGTATAGTGTTAGTTTTCGATTGACGACTGTCAAGTGGTGACGGTCTGTCGGAGGTGTCAGCGTGGATCGTTGAGTGAGGTCTGATGACTCCCAGTGGGAGTAGATGTCAGGATAGTTAGCGGTTGAGCACGGAACCGTCTAGTTGGTTGTGTCAACGAAACGGTAGATTTGACAAGTAGTGTTAATTCAGAACACATGACTACTGTCATTCGACGTGGTCGAACGTAGTCGATACGATATGGATGTTAGCGGTACGTCTGGCTGCAGACGAGTAAGTATTGTTCTGGTTAGTGGGTGTACTAGCGTACACGCGTTGCGTGGTAGGTCGAATTATTTCCACGAGGTGGAGGTTGTGGAATCAGGATAGTGGAGTTTCAAGAACGAAACTAATTAAGGAGGGAAGAACGGTTAGATTAGGTCGGTTGGAATTTCGAGGACGAAATTAATTAAGGAGGGAAGGTTGTAACGACCCGTCCCAAATTCCATGATTAGATTAGTGATTAATCACGATTAGTGAGGCTAATCCGTGATTAGTAGAGCGAAATCGGACGAGCGGTGCGAAATGACCGTTTTGCCCCTGATGGTGGCAAAACGTTGACTTTTTAATTGGGCAGTCAAATGGACTTTGACCGATGACCGTGACGTAGTTCGTGACGTCACGAGTTCATAGACAGGTGGCACGTTCAATTCCGACGTTCGAGGAAGAAGTTATGACGTTCGGAAGTTTAGGGGCATTTTGGTAATTTGGGTGAATAGGAGGTCAAAAGTTGACTTTTTGATCGGGAGGTCCGATGGCCGAGGGCCGAAGACCGTTACGTAGATAAGGACGATACGAATCCATAGACAGGCGGCACACTGAAATCGGACTTCGAACGGGAGAGTTATGGGTCACGGAAGTTCGATTTCACTATGCACGAACTTCGAGACGGGGACGTTTCGGTGAAATCTGATTGGGTAGATATTTTGGTGGGCCCCATGGATGAGTGACAAGTGTCACTCATCCCATTAATTTGATCCCCCAAAATGTGGATCTATATAATTAGTTAATATTATTTAATTATTTTTATAAACCAAACCCACCCACCATTTAATCTTAACCATCCATTCCAAATTCATTTTAAATCCTCACCCTCCATTTCTCATTCCCTCATCTGATCACCTCTCTTCTCTTCCACGGCACCCTCACCATTTTCATTTCATTTTCCTCATTTTCCTCACAAACCCGAAAACCCCATTAACCCATATTCTTCATTTTCTTCAAAACACAGCCAACACCCACACTCCCTCATCATCTGCGACTGAGACCAGAGAGATAATGTGAGGATGTGACGATGAAGGACTAAAGGACACGGCGGCTGAGGACGACGGAGGACACGGCGGGAGGAAACCCGAAAAGGTAGGTTTTGGGGTTTGAATTTGAAACTTGAGTTTTATGGGTTTGAATCGAAACTAATAATTAGGTTGTGATTCTGGGGACTTGAGGAGGCTAACAGGATCGAATGAAGTGGCGGGGGACGACGGTGCAGCCCAGACGGACGGCCGGAAACTGGGCGACTGTTCTTGGCACCGTAGGTAATTATCGCGACCCGTTTCATAGTTTTTAAGCCCATGGATCTTTAGGTTAGGTTGAGAGGAGTAGAATGGGACAAACGGGAGGAAAAATAGTGGCCGGAGCAGGGAGAACCGGCCGGGTCAAGCCGCGGGTCACGGCGACCCAGTTACTGGTATTCGGGTCGACCCGCGGGAGGACAGAGATGACAGGTGACGTCATCATGCTGACGTCATCATGTCAGCGATGATGTCAGCATTGTCAGATCTGACAATGTCAGCTGACATGTCAGACAGTGGGCCAATGGGAGCGTGACACGTGTCACTGTCAGGGGCTGTCAGTGATGACGTCATGCTGACGTCAGCGATGACGTCAGCAGGTACTGTAGCAGGCGCGTGAAGCCCACGCGCAGCCACTTCAGGCGGCGCGTGAGGGCGCGTGGCAGGGAATTTGGGAAAGTGTTCAACATACGAAATCTTCTATTCGATGTAACGAACATTTTGAGACTGGTTTCGTGTCGATCGGACACCGTCTCGATATGTTTCGGGTCATCGGAAGGTTTAGGTTCGGGATTAAAAATAGTTAAAAATACGGGAAAATTACGGGGCTTTGGTAGGAGGTTAATTAAGTAGTTAGTAACCTTCTATTACGATTTGGACAGGTTTGGGAGTCCCGGTGACGGTGATCGGCTCGGAGAGCCGTATGGCACGCAAATCGAGGCGGCAGCTCGGACGGTCTGTGAGTGGACCTTGTTTTCTAAATTGGTGCATGCATAAATGTTTATTATATGTTTTATTACTTGTTTGATGATGCCATGGGTGCATTTGTATGTGGTTACGTATAAGCACGTATTTCGAGGTTTCGACCTTATACGGTGCTTATACGGGTCTGTATTTCTTTATTGATTTAAGTGAACTGAATTTGGATTTCAAAATGATAAACTCGGGTATGAGACCCATTTGGTTTTGTCTCGGGCATATGACCTCAGATTCCGGGCACGGTGCCTAGTTGGTGCCCTATGTTCGGGTACGAGACCCAGTCACTTTACGGTTTTGATTTCAGGTCAGGGAACCTTAAATGGATTTCCCGGTTCATGACGGTTTATAGGAACCGGCATGAACTCTTAATATGGTATCATGGTTCATGACGGTTTATGGGAACCGGCATGAACCCTTGTTGGTTATTACGGTACATGACGGTTTATGGGAACCGGCATGTTACCTGATTATGGATATTATGGATCATGACGGTTCAGGGGAACCGGTCATGAATGTTTATGTTATGTATATATATGTTCGTCTACCTTCCTTTACATGTTCTACTATCTCCTCCGGGGAGGGTCGTTGGCCTGGGTGGACCCCGGAGTAGTCACGGAGCACTGACTGAGTGGAGTCACCCCCCAGTTGGGTTCCTTACTCTCAGGAAGGCTATTATTACTATTACCTCGGGTAGGGTCAGTGGTCTACGGACATTGATCTTGACTTTGAGATGACTCGGATTGAGACCCGGGTAGCGCGCGCGTAGCTTTGGATACCGTGACAGGATTGGTTGTGTGACTTATATATATGTATGTGATGTATATATAATATATGATATGTGGTGTGTACAGGTGTGCACAGGATTTGAGCAGTGGCTCGTGTACTTGGTTTCTTTATGGTTTGGGGCCGAGTCCTTTATGGATTTGGGCAGTGGCCCGTATGGTCGTTTTTATTGTGGTCCTTTCGACCTTAGTTTATATCTGCTTTGGGCTTAGTCCCACATATGGTTGTATTGAATAAATGGTTTTCGAATGCATGCATGCTTTTTAGTGGAGGGTACAAATGTCTTATGAAATGTTTTATAAACTTTTGTTTTGTCCACTCACAGTTTTTAATGTTTTGACTGCCCTTCAAGTTGACATCGGATGTGGACTGTAGCAGAGACCGAGATATCACATGCCTCCTCCGGATCCTGGCGTACTCTGATAGCCCGGGAGGGCAAAGGTCGGAAATATCCCTTGTCTGACACTTCGTGTCAGACGGGAGCAGGGTCATCCCGCACTAATCCCGGGGGGGATTGGGATGGGTCCTGTCATTTAAAACCATTTATCGTTTGAAATCCCAAAATCATAGCATCACAATTAGAAATCAAGCCTTTTCTCGTAAAACGTGTCGACTACGTAATTTCTCGAAAAACGTGCAATTAAGTAAAACAGTTATAGAATATTCAAATAATCATGAAATCATAATGAGAACCATAAAACAAGTAATTAAAACCAGTTATGCATGCTCAGTTATAGAGAAGGGGTCCACTCACAGATACCGGGCACGTCACTCGCGTCCCGTACGTTCCATACGTTCCTCGTCTGCTTCGGGGGTTCCTCGATCCTATCAACAGTCACCAAAACACGTCACTAACACGTCCACTAGGGTCCTCCTAACTTCCCACGAAAAATCTCCGGGTCCTAAACGTAACAAACCGAGACCCTAAACCTTCAATCTCGCAGAACTAACTCGAACCGACGTCTAATTAACCCGAAACCTATCCCAAAAGATCCGTTACATCATCTAGAACAAAAACCTAGTTGAACACCTCCGCGGAAAACATCGCACGCGCCCCCACGCGCCGCCCAAAGTGGCTGCGCGTGGGCCTTACGCGCCTGTACACAGTCACTGTTCATCGTCTTCCTTGAGACGTGCACTATTCCGGACCGGCGTGGTCTATTCTCCACCGTCCGTCCACTATTTTAGTCCCTCTTTCCACCATTCTCTTCATCCTCTACCCAGTAATCCATTCCCCTCAACCAAACACGACAACACGACCTACACCTCACCTCCCCAACTCGAAACAGAAACCTGTCCAAACCCCTGTTCTTGCTCCCGGCCAACCGTCTACTCCCCCGTCGCGGCTTCGACACCAAAAGGTTCCTAAGGACCTAAGGAGTCGATTAGAACCTACCAGACACCTCGACTCAGCCCCTAACTTCATGACTCAACGTTTGAAATTCACGGAAAAACAGAGCAAGCAACAGAGTTTGAGGAAATTACCTGTTCGCCGTCCACCACCGTGTTCGCCGCCACGTCCTGCAGAGTTCACAGGGCCGTCCTAGCCTTCCCTCGATCCTAATTGGATCAACACACGGCAACACCACCACCAAGTTCCCTCAACACTTCTCTGTTTTTCCTGTGAACTCACACTTCGCACACACCACCGTTCAACCCACAAGTTCCACTTCAAACTCACTCATCAAGTCTCACTCCATCTCTGTTCACTCTCACCAGGTCACAAAGTCTCACACTTCCCTCACCTGATCGATTTTTTCTCTCAACTTTGTCTCTGTTTTCTCTCATTGTATGACTACACAAACACACACACCCGTTTAACAAACACACCGTGCACGGCCTAGAACCCACCAGACAACAGCCACCTGTCACAATCCCATAGTCCCAATTCCAAAATATCCAAATCAACCCTGTACACTTGGCCATATCCTATTTGCACAAATCCCAATGTGCAAAAAGACCAAAATGCCCCTGTGAGTTAAAATTACCATTTTGCCCCTCACTGTTCTAGACTCGTATCTCACTCGTCCAATGGCCGATGAAGGCATGCCACCTGTCGTTGAACTCAGGACGACGAGACCTACCTAACGGTCCTAGGTTTACGTGTAAAAACCCTATCGTGTGAAAAGTCAACTTTTCCCCCTATTTTAACCAAATTACGGTAATGCCCTCAACCTTCCGAACATCATAACTTCCTCCTCGGATGTCGAAATCGGGCGTGCCACCTGTCTACTTACTCGTGACGTCCCGAACTACGTCACGGTCATCGGTCAATACCCAATTAACCGCCCAAACTCAAAGTCAACAATTTGCCCAAACCAGGGGCAAAATCGTCATTCTACGCCTAATGTCTAAAGTAACCAACTAACCACCGATTAACTTAGTTAATCCGTCGCTAATCACTTCCCTAATCCCGACTCTCGGGACGGGTCGTTACATCGAAGAATAGTCAGTATATATTCGGGATCAGAAGGAAAAGATGTTGAGGAACAAGACGATTCCTCTAGTTAAAGTGTTATGGAGAAACCATGACGTGGAAGAAGCCACGTGGGAGCCAAAGGCGCAAATGAGAGAACAGTTTTCCACATTTGTTTGAGTAAATTTCGGGGACAAAATTTTTGTAAGGTGGGTAGATTGTAACGCCCTGGACTTTGATTAAATTGTAAAATCGGAAATTTAATGTAAAATGACCATTTTGCCCCTAAAAAGGGGTAAACATTGACTTTTGACCTGGGACACTTTTTGGACTTTGACCTATATCCATTACGTAGATCGGGTCGTCACGAGTTCGTAGACAGGCGGCCCGTCGAAATCGGACATTCGACGGGAAAGTTATGGGTCACATAAACAAATTGGTACTATTCATGCATTACGAGGGTTGTACAGTTGGCAAGATTTGATTGGGAAAAATATCCAAGTTGGACTTACTGATGAGTGACACTTGTCACTCATCTGATTGGCCCCAGGCCCCAAGTTTTTGGGTTCATGTATCTCATTTTCCTCACTTCTCTCTATGTAACTCGAAAGCCAAACCCAAACACATAAACACTTAAGGGTGGCAATTTTTGACACGACTCAATACACGAATCGAAATCCGCACGAGATTTATCCGGGTCAACCCGCACGATTAAAATTTTGGGTCATTTTTGGGTCAACCCGTTATGACCCGTTTAATAAATGGGTGGGTTTCAGGTCAACCTGTTAACTCGTATAATGACCTGTTAACCCGTTTAATAAATGGGTAGGTTTCGGGTTAACAGGTTAACCCGTATATTGGCTTATATATTGACTCATTTAATAAGCGTGTCATTACTAACCCATATATCTACCCATTTACTTATCTAAATACCTATTAAATCTTATAATTTAAATGGGTTAAACATGTTAAACTGGTCATAGGTTAATTGGGTTTTGAGTACGACCTGTTTATTAAATGGGTTACACGGGTTACGCGGGTCATTAACAGGTCGCGTTCGGGTTGGACATTCTTGACACGATTATTAAATGGGCCTGGTTTGGGTTGGGCATAAATGGGTAAAACAGAGTTTATGACACGACACAAACCCAACACGACACGACCCATTGCCACCCCTACAAACATTCACCAACCCAACCCAGCCATTGTACCATCATCTTTTGTGATTTGTGAGAGGTTGAGAGTGATAGAAAGGTAGAAGGGAAGGTTGAGATCAGCAGAGAAGGCACAGCAAGGTAAAAACCCGAAAACCTAGTTTTGACCCAAAAGTGTAAATCCATTTTCTATGATTTTTTAAAGGATTCTAATGATCTAAACACGTTCCTAGGGCTTGTACGATCTCGAGGTGACCAAAAGGGAAAACTGAGGTGGCTGGAGTCGACGGAAAAGGCCCTCTGAAAGATCACTGTTACTGTTCATCGTGGGAAGATAATTTCTAGCTTTTTTCGTGATTTTGATTCAATAGGAGTGTTGCTGGGAAGATTACAAGTTCATAGGGACAAAAATGGCGGAAAATGGTGTAGGAATGAAGGAATTAAGATTTGGTCGGGTTGCGGTTTTGGGCGACCCGTTACAATGAAAATGAGTGACTCATCGAGAGGTTGAAGATGATGACATCAGCAGGGTGACGTCATCATCTGTCAGATTGTTAGGCCACGTAGCCAATAGAATGCTGACATGTGGCAACCTCTTAGGAACAATCAACACTTACATGTTAGACACATGGACCAGTCAGCACGTGACATGTGGCACATGTCAGATCTGATAGGTGTCAGATCTGTCAGGTTGACGTCAGCATTGACCGTTGACCATGACGACATCGTTGACTTTTGACTAACGTTGACCCGGACTTTGACCAGCGTGTAGGGGCACATGGGCAAATTTTTTGAGGTGAGACCAATCCCATTTGATAGGTTTCCATGATCCAAATCCAATGGTAGTGATTTCGGGTTGATCAGAGATCGTTTGATAGGTCGTTTTAGGGTTTAAAGCTTCAGGATGCTTGTTCGAGATGCGTTCCCGGTATCAAACATTTTGAGGGTTTTGAGTATGAACTTATAGAGTCCGTTAATGAACTTTTGATGTGTTTTGGACATGCCTGGAGACTGTGTTTTCGCTTCAGGGTAGTTACAGCGCAGTTCGTTAGCGCATCGAGGACCATGTGTGAGTGGACCGTTGGTTTATTAAATGAAATGCATGCATAACTGTTTTAACTACTTTACTGTATGATTTGAATTGGATTAATTTGGTATCATTCATTAGGGGACTTATGGATTTCAAATCTCGATTATGAACTGTTTTACGTATTACGATATTTTGGGCTTAAGACCCGTCTAGATATTATGTTGACTAGTTTTGGAGTCAAACATGAATTTTGAGAAACGGTTTAAACAGGATTTTCACTGGTTTTGACTATTATACTGTACATACCATCCTTATGGGTTAATGTCTCTTCCAAACGTCTCGTAGTATCTTGGAGTAGTCACGGAGCATTGCCTGAGAGGGGCTGCTCCGAGGAGTTGCTCAGGATCATGATTGCTAGTTATGGGTATCACCCAAGACATTGTCCGGTGATATCACTCGGACACTAGTGGATCCTAGGGAGGACTCGGGATTGAGACCCCAGGTGGCACGTATAGCCCTCGGACCGTGACATTATTAGACATCTGGGATGTCGGGGATTTGTTATAAGGTGTATTATTACTATTTTATATGTCTTATTTATCTTGGGTTATACTGCTTTATGATTCGATTTCCATTCCTTATGATTTGACTTGAATGCATGCATGTTTGAAAACGGAGGGGGAAAACCTTTAATTGTTTTCTTAAAAAAAGGTTTATAACTTATTTATTTTTTTTTCCACTCACTCTTTGACTATTTTCTTGACCCCTTTAGGCCGTGACATTGAGGCAGGGACTGATCCAGAAGCCTAAGCATAGATATTCGTTGCGCACCTGTACGCCCGTTTGGGTAGGTTGAGCACCATTTTGTAAACTGACATATGTGCTCATTTTGTGTAAAATAATTATCCCTAGTCTGGCTATGTAGAACTTGAACTTATTTTATGTCTTAAATTTAATCCCGTTAAAGGTATTTTCGACACTCTAGGGTAATTGTCAAACGGGACCAGGGCACATCCCAGGGTGGTCCCCGGGGGATCGGGATGGGTATTGTCACGACGTCTGAGTCGCTATCACACAATAGTCTCAGGATACAGAGCCCTGCTTGATGCCTGAGACTACTCATCACAATATTAGAACATATCCACATATAACCACATCACAACCCATGGTCATAACCACACATAATACCCGTCTTAAGATTCGGAGCCTTAGCTCGATGTCTGAGACGAATCAATCAACAATTATCAAAAAATTAATACCAATAACACATACTCATATCACGTTTCAAACTACACAATCGAATCACAACCAGAAGTTCGAGTCTAAGCCCCATATACAACTTAAACACCAATTCTCGTAAAATGTGCCATTAATGATACTTTCGTAAAAACTTTCCAAAACCATAGGAAAACACCAACATTATCACCTTTAAAATTATATTTCATACTAAATCCGAAAACCACATTCGAATCGGGAATCAAACAAAATTTACGTAAATCCTCAAAAATTGTGCAATAAAATATTCATAAATCACCTAAAATCTGATAAAATTCATAATCACTTTGTTGACACCATATCTGACCAGACCCACTGGGCCGTATACTTAAAGCCCAAACTCCGTCCAAGGCCCAAAACCACCGTACTTACATAGCCCCAACACCGGGCTCAATGCAGGATGCCACTTGGAAGCCTATCCACCCTCGATCTGCGTAACATGTGTCAACACACAAACCAAACTTACCCATACATAAGGGGTACACATTTCCCAATAAAGGTAACTAATGTCTACTATTCACTATTACTCTACCGAACTTACTATTTACTGTTTCCTCTTATGAACAAAGTTACTGACTTGACCGTCGGAGAACCTTAGGCCGGCGCCACACCGGTGCCCATACTAACAGAAAACCCGTGATTAACTTAAGTTGACAGGTTATGAGCAAGGACACGCGTCATTTGGTGATTGGGTGACGAGTAATCGGCAGTTGGAACATTTAACGCTTCAACAGTTTGGCGTCGTCTGTGGAAAACTGACTAAGTTTACCTACGCTCAACCAGACTGAGTTAAGACTCGTCCACCTAGTACTCCGAGAGAAAACTCGTCGACACTGAACATGCAAGGCGAACACGATCTCGGTGAGATCACACCCGGGCAAGGCCCTAGAACAATGAGAGACCCCTCTCCTAAATTTTTACAGATAATCAAAAGACTCGAGAGCGACATGGCCGAGGTCAAAACTAAAGGTACCCAGGCCGAATCAAGATGCCAGGCACTCGACGATCGGTACACCGAGGTGGCTGAGCAACTACGGGTCGCGCAGGCCGAACTTGCTGCCCACCGAGCCCTCTTCGGTAAGGAGGAGGCCGACAAGGTGGTGGTCGAGTGCGCCGAGCGTGCTGAGAGAAATCACTGAGTGGCGGGGAAAAAAAAAAGGAACACACGGTCGATGAACCACATAAAAAGCGGCATGTAAATTCTGAACCGAGCAAGAAACACGCTCGGATGCTGATCATCCCCGGCTACCAACCCGGCGACACCAGGATTTACCGGGATGCCCGTGACGCCCTCAGCTAGGGAGTAGGACGAAATCGGTCAGTTAATGACCACCAATCTCGCCAACCCGACCCTCGTCTGGAGGAAGGGAAAAGCCATCACTACCGAGCACTCGCGCAGCTACAACTCAGGGCCGACCACTCGCGATGAGGGAGGTAGCCATTGAGGTCCTCCCGCGGTGACACCGAGCGGTCAACCCAGCTTCGTCTAGCGCACAAATCTGTCCTGGAACCACCCCGTCGAAAGAGTACTGAGCTGTCGGGGTAGGTCGGCCGACGTAACCATGATTCTCATAAACCACCCCGCCGAAGGGACACCGAGCGGTCAGGGCAAGTCGGTCATAGGGGAAATGGATCCCAGGGCCTGCCCAACAGGAGGGACGCCAAGCGATCATGCAGGATCGGCCGTGACTAGACACCTAGGGATACCGAGAGGACCAGACGAAAAGACCGAGGGGTCGCACAACCATCTAAGACTGACTCACTCGTCCAACATCTCATGGACCGAGTCAGGACACTCGAGGCTGGAATAGCTCGGGTAGCAAGACCAGCCTGGTCGAAAACCAGTCAGGGCCCCTTCACAGAAAGAATCAATCAGTTCAGAATCGATCACGAGATAAAACCCCTAAAGATCTCTCTTTACACCGGGAAGGATGACCCATGGAACCACCTGAATAATTTCTACTCGGCCATTACCCTAAAAAACTTCGTAGACGAGGAAAAATGCCTCATCTTCAGTTCCACACTAACCGAGGCGGCGATCAATTGGTCTTACAAGTTGGAATCCGGGTCCATCGACTCTTTTGAACAGCTCACGTCCACCTTCATGAACCAATTCATGATCCAGACTAACCTTCTAACCTCGGCCGAAGACCTCTTCCAGCTAAAACAGGGTGAACATGAGTCGCTGCAGTGGTACGCAGCGAGGTTCAGTCACGAGTGCTCCCGGTGCGCCGAAACGGACGACCGGGCAGCTTTCACGGCCTTCAAGGGTGGCCTCCGAGACTCCCCCTTCAGGTACGCAGCTCACACCCAAGGTTGGACAACATATAATGAAATTATGAAATAGGCGGCGGTGCACGCCAAGATTGAATCACTGAGCCAAAAGTCCAACGCAGCCAATGTCTACCAACCACCCCGGGCTGACTAGGTAAAAGCTTACATACCAAGCGTCCCGGATCAACAAGGCTCAGGACAGCGTCCTCAAGAGCAGGGGCAACAGAGCTATGGGGGAAAACGGAAAGACTACCCTCATAGCAACAACCTGTACAACCCCGGAAAGAAGGGTCATAACCCGAATCACCAAGAGAGACAGCAGGAGGAGTGGTCAAACAACTGGGAAAAATGAGTTCCTCGTTCCAAGTACGAGACCTACACCATCGACAATACTCCTTATGAGAACGTCCTCCTCAACGTAGAGCACATGATCACGAAGTCTACTTAGGCGCCAGCGAAGGGCAAGCTTGGCAAAGACACAGGAATTTACTGCCAATACCTCAAGTACAATGGCCATAGCATTGACCAATGTGTTGCATTCCGGGATCTGGTGGAGGCTCTGGCCTGAGATGGGAAGATAAACCAATTTCTCTAGCACGCACCACCTCAGCCTCGCAACCCATAGATCAATACAATTTCTGGAGGGCCATCCATTTCTTGCCCGCTCACTTCCAACCGAGCCAAGAAGAACTTCCTAAGGGCCACCAAATAGAATCACCAGCTCTTCAGTATCGAGGATGGCAGAGCCATGAAAGTAAACCGACTCGGGTGGGCACCCATCACGTTTTCAGAAGAGGAAGAATGAGGGATAGTCTATCCTCACGGAGATCCCATTGTCGTTATGGTAGAAATATCCAACTTCGACGTACAGCGGGTGATGGTCGACACCGGAAGCTCTGTCAAATCCTCTTCAGGAGAGCATTCAAACAGTTGGGCATCCCAGAATCTAGCCTGGAATGTTCCCCTACGCCACTCTTTGGTTTCACTGGGGACTCCATCGTCCCGCAAGGAACAGTCACCCTCCCACTCTCCCTCGGATCACATCCACGGAGGGCAACCGTGCTTGCACCCTTCCTAGTGGTGGAATGCCCAGCGGCTTACAACGCCATTCTCGGACGGGGAATACTTAACCAAATGAAAGCAATCGTCTCCACCCACATACTTCTTGTAAAATTCCCAACCCCTATGAGGATTGGCCAAGTCCGACGAGACCAAATGGCTGCAAGAATGTGCAACTCTGTCACCCCGATCCAGCCACCAAAGGAAACTATGGCAGTGACAGAATCCGCGTTTGAGGCTAACCCCGTCAACCCTTAAGACGCACAGAAAATACAAGATGGGCCAATTGAGGATCCTCGGGACCATTCAACAACACCACACCCATAGCCCATTGAGGAAGTTGAAGAGATCTTACTCTCCCACAACGTTGTAGACCGAAAGGTGAAGATCGAAACAACCTTCTCTCCCGATCTACGCTCACAGCTAATCCGCTTTTTAAAGGACAACTCTGAAGTCTTCGCTTGGTCCTACGCCGACATGCCCGACATCTCCACTGATGTTCTCTGCCATCGGCTCAGTATTGATCCTGCTTACAAGCCTGTCAAACAGAAACGTCGCCTCTATGACACAAAAAGAACCGAGGCTATGAAGGTGGAAATCGTCAAACTCAGCACTATTCATTTTGTCCGCAAGGCCATCTATACCGCCTGGGTAGCCAACATTGTCCTCGTCAAGAAACCTTTGGGGGCGTGGCGAATGTACGTCGATTTCACCGACCTAAACAAGGATTTCCCCAAGGACAGTTTTCCTCTACCAAATATTGACCAACTGGTCGACGCCATAGCCGGGCACGAGCTCCTGAGCTTCATGGATGCGTACTCGGGCTACAACCAAATTTTTATGCATCTGGTAGATCAGATACACACAACCTTCCTGACAGACCAGGGCTTATATTGCTACAATGTCATACCCTTAGGACTCAAGAACGCGGGGCCACTTACCAGTGCCTAATAAACTTCATATTTGCATACCAGATAGGGAAAACAATGGAGGTCTACGTTGATGACATGCTCGTTAAGAGTAAATCGGCTGACCTTCACATCCCCAACCTCTAGCGAATGTTCGACGTACTCAAACAATATCGGATGAGGTTGAACCCGGCCAAGTGCGTCTTTGGAGTCAGTTCTGGGAAGTTCCTGGGCTTCATGATTAGTCAAAGAGATATTGAGGCCAACCCAGAAAAAATCAAGGCCCTAGTCGATATGGATCCCCCACGAACCCAGAAGTAAGTACAAAGCCTAACCAGCCGAGTCGCAGCTCTTACACTATTCATCTCCAAAGCCACCGAAAAGTGCGTGCCTTTCTTAAAAGCCCTTAAAAGTAAATCCAAACACATTACCTGGACGGAGGAATGTACTAAGGCTTTCACTGAACTCAAGGAATACATGGGCAGAGCACCGCTGTTGGCAAGACCCGACATCGTAGAGACCCTTTACATGTACTTGTCTGTCTCCGCTTTTGCCACCAGTTCGGTACTTGTCAAGCATAAGGACGGCACTAAACACACGGTGTACTACGTCAACAAGGCCTTGTAGGACGCCGAGACAAGGTACTCTGACCTAGAGAAGCTTGCCTTCCCCCTTATCATGTCTTCCAGAAAGCTTAGGCCATACTTCTAGGCTCATTCCGTCATTGTCATGACCGACAGACCACTCCGACAGGTGCTCCCGAAGCCCAAAACATTGGGACGATTACTCAAATGGTCGATCGAACTCCGCGAATTCGACATCACTTTCGCCCCCCGCACCACTAAGAAAGGGCGGGCCGTGGCAGACTTTATTTCCGAATTCTCCTACGTTCTAGCAGCTGCCGCACAAGAGATCATCCCATCCCCTCCATCCATAACACATACTTTGGATGAGGAGAGCCCCCAGTTCGACCCTACTCGGCCAACTTGGCTTCTCTACGTCGACGAATCGGCCTGCCACATTGGGTCCGGGGCTGGACTTGTCCTCACCGCACCAGACAAGGTTCGAATGGAATATGCCCTTCGTTTTCTATTCAAGACCTCCAACAATGCCGCCGAGTACGAGGCCCTCCTTACGGGACTCCGCCTGACCAAGACCATGGATGCAAAACAAATCAGAATATATAGTGATTCACAGCTCATTGTCAACTAGATCAACAATGAATATGAGGCCAAAGACTTTTCCATGGCGGCATACAGAGCATTGCCAAAGTCTCTCCTATGCAGTTTCCACAGTTATGCTATCACTCAAATTCCACGCTCTGAGAATAGTCACGCCAATGCTCTAGCCCGGCTTGCCTCCTCCCTCGATGAGAGACAGAGTCGCAATGTCCAGGTCGAAATACTTAATCAACCTAGCACCCAATGCTCGGTGGTCTGCGCAATAGACACTGATTGCACATGGATGACCCCGCTACTGGGATTCCTCACAAACGGAACTCTCCCTTCCGACAAGATCGAGGCAAAGAAGGTCCGGCGATAGGCAGCACGATATACACTCATCAACGGCCAACTCTACAAACGAGGCTTTACTCTGCCCCTCCTAAAATGTCTCGTACCGGAGGCAGGCAGAGCCATTCTGGAAGAGATACATGCCGGTATTTGGGGAAATCACTCTTGACCACGATCGTTGGCCCATAAAGCCTTCCGGTAGGGTTTTTACTGGCCAACCATGCACGGGTATGCGGCAGAGCTGACCAAACGATGTGATAAGTGTCAACGGTTCGCCCCTTTCCTCCATTTACCTCCAGAAAACCTCACACCCATGATCAGCCCCTGGCCCTTTTTACAATGGGGGCTTGACTTAATCGGAAAAATGCCAGCCGGGAAGGGCAAGACAGAGTATGCTGTAGTGGCAGTGGACTACTTCACAAAATGGGTACAGGTAAAGGCTTTGGCCTCTATCACCACGGCCCAGATTGAAACGTTCGTCTTCCAGAACATTATTTATCGTTTTAGTCTCCCACACACCATTGTCACGGACAACGAGAAACAATTTGACAACGCTCGCTTCCGTGCGTTTTGTGACAGACACAATATCTGTCTCTACTTCGCCTCACCAGCTCACCCCCGATCCAACGGACAGGTAGAGGCCATCAACAAAATCATCAAGCCCACGTTAAAGGCA
Source organism: Prinsepia uniflora (assembly GCA_032719365.1). Lineage (NCBI taxonomy): Eukaryota > Viridiplantae > Streptophyta > Magnoliopsida > Rosales > Rosaceae > Prinsepia > Prinsepia uniflora. Next base: position 20,442,680 of record CM064863.1, read on the forward strand.
CAACTGGACAAGGCCAAGGGCAAGTGGTCTGAAATCCTCCCCAACGCACTCTAGTCATATTGGACTTCCTACCGAACATCGACAAATGAAACCCATTTTTCACTGACCTTCAGAACAGAAGCGGTCATCCCTGCTGAACTAAACGAAACTTCTTACTGAGTGTCGACCTACGAGCCTGAACAAAATAACCATCAGCTTGCACTCAGTTTGGACCTCATTGAAGAACACAGGGAATAGGCTAACCTCAGAAACATTGCCTGCAAGCAGCGGCTATGCAATTATCACAACGCCGGAGTCAAACACTGGGGTTTTCAAGTAGGAAATTGGGTCCTCCGGAAGGTCAGCCTTGCCACCAAGGATAGCTCAGCCGGAACTCTCGGCCCAAACTGGGAAGGCCCCTACCGGGTTACAAGAATTTGCCAGCCCGGCACCTATGAATTAGAAGACTCAAGTGGGCGACAACTCGACCAACAATGGAATGCCGACCATTTAAAGAAATACTTCATTTAAACATTGTATTTTTTCTTCATCTTATAACTTGTTATAATTTTCCGACCTTGGCACCCCTTATTTTTGAACTCTTCCATTTACCCAGCATTTGTCATTTAAAGCTAACATGGACTCAAACATACGAGTCGGGGTTCGGTCTTACTGGGCCTACACCCCAACACTTGCTATTTTGACTCAAACAAACGAGTCGGGGTTCGGTCTTACTCGGCCTACACCCCAACACTTGCTATTTTTTGACTCAAACATTGGAGTCGGTGTACAGCCTTACTCGGCTTACACCAACACTTGGACTTAAACAAACGAGTCGGGGTTCGGTCTTACTTGGCCTACACCCCAACACTTTCTATTTTTGACTCACACATACGAGTTGATGTACAGCCTTACTCGGCTTACACTAACACTTGGACTCAAACATACGAGTCGGGGTTCGGTCTTACTCGGCCTACACCCCTACACTTGCTATATCGACTCACACATACGAGTCAGTGTACAGCCTTACTCGGCTTACACCAACACTTGGACTCAAACATATAAGTCGGGGTTTGGTCTTACTCGGCCTACACCCCAACACTTGCTATTTTTGACTCAAACAAACGAGTCGGGGTTCGGTCTTACTCGGCCTACACCCCAACACTTGCTATTTTTTTACTCAAACATTGGAGTCGGTGTACAGCCTTACTCAATTTACACCAACACTTAGACTCAAACAAACGAGTTGGGGTTCAGTCTTACTCGGCCTACACCCCAAAACTTGCTATTTTTGATTTACACATACGATTCGGTGTACAGCTTTACTCGGCTTACACCAACACTTGGACTCAAACATACGAGTCGGGGTTCGATCTTACTCGGCCTACACCCCAATACTTGCTATATTGACTCACACATACGAGTTGGTGTACAACCTTACTCGGCTTACACCAACACTTAGACTTACTGGGTCGGCCTCTAGCTGGGAACTCGACTGCGCAACCTCCTCTTCCTCCTCTCCCGGCTCGTCCTCAAACATGTCGACCGTGATATCTTGGCCGAGCTAGGGAGTCTTTACGGTCAAACCAGGATTGTGCAGGAAGAGGTTGCGGAAGAACTCCTGCTCACAGTCGGCGGCGTACTCGTTCTTCAGCTGGTCCAGCTCCTCGGACGCCTTAAACTCGGCCACCGCCGTCTTCCTTGCCTCCTCTAGGTCGGCCTCCCTAGCCGCCTTTACCCAGCAAAGCTCCTTCCAGTGCCGCAGCCGGTCCTTCTCCTTGGCCTTCAGGTCGGCCTTCACCTGATCCCTGGAGGCTAGGGCCTCCTGAGTCTTCCACCTCTCGACTTCCAACTAAAGGGTGAGGTCGGCCGCTTGCTTCACAACCCTCTCGGCCACTTGAAGCTTAGGAGTGAGCTCCTCCTGCTTCTTCCTCAGCTGGTCTTTTTCTCTCCTCACGGCCGAAACCCTCCTCTGAGCATTCCCAAACTGGAGGTAGACTTCACTGAGGGCCTGCACATGACAAAAATTAGTACATACTCAACTCGGCCTACATATAACACTTGCAAAATAAGAAAACACACTTACATTGCTCAGCAGCAGCAGGGCCTTCTCCATCTTCTGGTCGGCCTATCGGTACTGAACCTCGGTTAGCTTATCCAAAGGAATAGAGGCCCCCTGACAGACTTTGTTGAGCAACGGCACCATCTGTCTCGGGCAACAGAGGGTGGCGTCAACACTGGTCCCCTCGCCCACAGCCTCTCCCTCCGTGAACACACCAAGGTTCACGTCCCCCCTCCTCTGCAGCATCTCCAAAATCCTCGCATCCAACAGAGGTGGGGACGGCGGAGGGTTGAACTCTGGGACGGGCATGGTCCGTCTACCCCCGATCTCTTCCTATGCCGACAAGAAGGTCTCGGCCTCTTTCCGCACCTTTGTCCGCATGGGGTCAAGGGACAACACTCGGTCTCCCTCAATGTTGCTATGTTTTCTTTTGGGAGACCGAGTAGGAGAAGTTGGCAGCCTCGGTTTTGAGGACTGGCCCTGCTTTGCACGGTCTGCTCGCTCATGATGCCCCTTATCGGCTCGCTCTTTCTTCCTTTTGAGGAGAAGCTCAAGGCGCTCGGCAGCCTTAGCCAGTGAAGCGAACTCCTAGGTAGTCTTGTCGGCCTTCATCTTGAGCTGTTTGTAATCTTTCAAAATCTGGCTACTGAGATGATGGGGGAGCTGAAACACCAAGAAATTGGTCAGCGTATTTAAAAAAAATAACACAAAAAACACTTACCCTCGTCGGTGTCGATTAGGCCGACTTTGTACTGGAATCCAGGCAACCGAAGGATGCGTCGGTTCCGATTCAGGTCGTCCAAGATCTCTCTCACTCGGTGAACGATAGCTTTCTCTTCCGCAGAGATCTCCTCATCGGGGAACAAACTTGCACACTGAGAAATCGGTCAGTCCATATAACCATACTTGAAAGCATACAAAATCAAAACAATTATAAGAAGTGGTCGGCCTATACTACAACTATCAACCTTGGGTCTGGAATTTTGACGGTATCGGAGGTCCCTCGGTGTTCCCTTCCCAGTTGCCACCGACCGGGCAGAACTTAGTCTTGTACGAGTTATGAGAGGTCGGTATGTCCAGGATGAACTCCCCTTGTTTGCTCTTCTTGCGATGATGGACGAAGACCCACCTTGTGCTTTGTTGTTGGAACCCAAAATCATACAAATACATGAGTTGGGCGTAGGTTGGCTTCGGCTGCTCGGCCCATCGGAAGGCTGTGTAGAGGGAGCAGAGCACAATCCAAACGTTAGGATTGAGCTGACCGAGTGCCACCCCCATTTTCTTCACCATCCTCCGCAACCAGGAATGCAAAGGAAGCCTCACCCCTTGGTGCATCAGCTCGGTATAGAACAACGCCATACCAGCCGGAGGGTTACTTGGTCTTTCCTCTCTTGTTGGCAGCCTCATCGTCACCGAGTCAGGAACGTCGAACTCGATCCTCATCTTCATCAAGCCCTTCTCGGTCTCCTTGTTGACCATTTCGTCAACAGTGAAGGCGGCCCGTTCAATTGGAACAGCTTCCAGGACTGACTCATCACTGGTCAGTTTCCCCTTGTTCAACCGCACTGCACCTTTGTCTCGGCCGTGGGTCAGCTTCAATGCTCGGTGTATGCCCACCTTGACTATTGTCTCGACATCCACCAAGAGGTTGCCACCGCCCGACTGATCGGCCGGCTCAACCTCTGCACAAGTCTTCGTTGTCCTACCGGATGACTCGGTCCTACTATGCACCGATTGTGCCCTATTTTGTGCCTCGATCGAGTGGGCCTCGTCCTCACTCCCGGAGATGGGAATGAGAACCTGCACACTACTACTTGATGACTCACCACCCTATGAGTCGTAGCACTTACCCTTGGATATCGAGTCGCTATCGATGGCCATCTACAAAAAAAAACACAACTTAGAAGACCAACTTGGACCTACGGCGATCTGACCACAAACTTCACCAAGTTCATGACCAGTTCTTCACCAACACCCACTTTAATCGAAAGATTGGACTTAAGGAATACTTACTATGTTTTTTCACGAAGAAGTATTGGTCGGAAATCGCAACCACCGTATGCACCACCGCCGAGAGCTGATCACAAATTGCCTTTCTAATTTGACAGAGTTTTCCCACTTTTCTCACAAACACAAAATGAGCAAATCAATGAAAGCTTCTCATATTTATAGAGATTGGTGCACATACTACGAGGCATCATCCTTCCTAGTGGCCAACACGTGTCACGACCAATCGATCTTACCAACACTTGTCAACCATCAGGCCGAGGGAGCCCAACTGTCCTGCCTCACTCCACCACCGACCTCCCCGCGCTTCTCACCGAGCCCCATTCACCGCTCGGTGCCCGCAACTCCCCGCAGACGCTGGACCTCGCCACCGACCCAGAATAACTTCACGCCGAGAGAGGTACACCGCCCTTACCAAGACAACTGACTAGCCCTCATCACCGACCATGCTACCACCATCGACTGCCAATACGGTACTTGACCGACCACTTGGGCTCCACCGAGTCGCTTTCTCTAAAGACCGACCACTTTGCACTTCTTCGCCGTGATCGAGACTGTCTCAGCGGACTTTCCCGCCAGGGGACTTGGGGGACTACCGGTATACTTCCCACTAGGGCTTGGGAGAATGAGACAATCCCCCTACCGAGAAATTCCACCTACGTCAAGGACTTGGGGGACTTCTATTGACACCATAACTGACCAGACCCACTGGGTCGTATACTTAAAGCCCAGACTCCATTCAAGGCCCAAAACCACAGTACTTACATAACCCCAACACCGGGCCCAATGCGGGATGCCATGTGGAAGCCTATCCACCCTCGATCTGTGTAACATGTGTTAGCACGCAAACCGAGAAGAATTTGTCCCACATCGAAACTATGGGAATTGAACATCCTACCTACCCATACATAAGAGGTACACATTTCCCAATAATGGTAACTAATATCTACTATTCACTATTACTCTACCGAACTTACCAATTACTATTTTCTCTTACGAATAAAGTTACTGACTTGACCGTCGGAGAACCTTAGGCTGGCACCACACTGGTGCCCGTACTAATGGAAAACCCGCGATTCACTTAAGTTGACAGGTTACGAGAAAGGACACGCGTCATTTGGTGATTGGGTGATGAGTAATCGACAGTTGGAATATTTAACGCTTCAACACACTTAATTCTCATAAAAAAAAACGCATAGAAACACATTTAAATCATATAAGTATGCATGCATAACAGTTTAAGGAAAAAAGCCTACTCACATAACCGAATCCCGCTTTGCATGCATTTCCTTAATTTCCGGGAATCTCAAAATCTGTCAAATATCACATCTAACAGTCATTAACCATCCAAAATAACCTAACATTAAAATCCCCCACTTTATGGGATTCAATTTTTAATTAAAAACATATAGATATGCTTCGAACACACAAAACTATACCGAAACAGTGTCTGATCGACTCGAAATATGTGCCAAAATGTTCGTTACATCGATTACATTAAAAGCCACGTTGATCATACCTCGAAATTCCAAACTACGCGCCTCCAAGCATAGCTGCAAGCAGCTACGCATGAAACTCACGCGCATGCGCTATTCACTATCTCCTTCGCTCGTTGTTCTGCAAAATAGGTCGTTTGACCCGGTTTCGACCCGGATTTAACTCCAGCTATTTTCAATCAATTTCTTAATTCCCATCCATCCAAAACCATTCTAAGATACCCAGAAACAAGAATTCATATTCAATATGACAATTCATTACTTCAAAGTAGTCGAATTTGATTCGAAATTCCAAAGGGGTCGCAGGTCCGTTCTGGGCGAAATCTCTGTCAATTTGTTTCGTTTTTGTGATGGTTCTGTTCGTATGGATCTCAGGAAGCTTAAACAAAGCTTAATTTTATCAATCGAAGTCTAAAACTGAAACTCAATTATCAGATTTTCCAAGTTTCTTAGTTTCGGGTTTCAGTCCTCTCTTGGGTTTTCTCCTCCGTCTTCCTTCTTTCCTACTGTTTCCCTCTTAATTCTTCTCTTCTCCTCTATGTTCTCTGGGTTCCCTCGAGTAGTTCATGTGATCAACCTAATTTGGTTTTTGGGTCCATTCGAACAAAACACCATACTTAAAAACAATATCACCAACACACACAAACTTACCAAGTTGGTGCACCAAATCCAAGTAGATAAGGGAAAATTTTCCATGTCCTATTCAACCACAAAAATATCTCCCAAGTCGTCCGATCTCCGATTTTAGCGTGCCGCTTGTCTACGAACTCAAGATTTTAAGACGTTCAAAATGGTATTTTTGGAATTTCTAAAAGAAGTCCTGATAAAAAAGTCAGCATTTTGACCTTAGTAAAAAAGTCAACCCTTTGACTTTGACTGAAAAAGTCAACCTTGACTTTCAAGGGCAAAATGGTCAATTGCATCTGACTTTTCCTATTTTACCCTCGTTGAACGTCTGAATCGTTGCACCTAGGATCATGTTTCCCAAGGATTTACTCCTATCCGGGAATGTCACATTGTGACCTCTCTAGGATCTCTACTTGACGTCTAGAAGGAACAACGCCTCAGCGGATGGTAGTCATGAAAAAAAGTAATAAAATCGAGAAAACTCATTTAAAACATAAATCCAAGACTCAAATCCAAGTCTAAATACTTTCAAAACCAAGCCTGACTCCACCTACTTTTCCAAAGAATAACTATAAAATTGTGTCCAAAAATCATTTTATAAATTCGGAAGTCATTAAGTAATCATATCAAATCATCATTCAAATCATTGCAAGCAAATCATGCGATAAAGCTATTAAGAAGTTTAATTATGCATGCATCACAGTTTATAAAACAATGTCCATTCACACGTTGTGGCACACGCTGCCGTGAATCGTAGAACCACCGTACTCGCCGCCATTCTGATGGTGGCCTTCTCACACGTTGCCACGCACATCACACACACAGGGTTGACTAGGGCTGACTCAGCTGCCACGTGGCCTGACAAGCATGCCATCTGCTCACGTGGCTCCACGTTGCATTCCACATGGCTGCACATGCGATGAAACGTGGTGATACTTGGCACATGTAGTAAACATGGGACAACATCAGCTGCCACGTTAGCGTTGTCTTCAACCTTAAGTCAGGTCGACTTGTGGGTCTATAACCCGGTTTCGACTCGATTTCCAAATCTAATCCATTTCAACCAAATTTTCCAATCCATTTCAACCAAATTTTCCAATCCAATTCCACCAAAATGATCCTAATCTACCCAGAAACGCAATTTCAAGTCCAATTTACCCAACCCTTACCTCAAATTTGTAGAATGTCAATCAAAGCTTCGTGGTTACTGTCGAACAATGTTCTGGGCTCGTTACTAGTTCAATTTCTTCGATTCCTTGACGATTCAACTCGTCTAAGTTCCAAAAGGTAATCCAATCTTCAATTTAAGTATTTAAAGTCCAAAATTCAAGGTTTGATTTTAGGACTTTTGGAATTTCTGATTTTTTCAGTTTGGGGTTCGACAAGCTCTCATTCCTTCCCTCTTTCTTTTTTCTTCCCTTTTTCCTCTTCTTCGTTCTTCTATTTCTCTCTGGGTTCACGGGTTAAAGCCATCAAATGGATTTGGTAGTTTTTATTTTATCTTGGTTTTAAACATGCCCCAACACATACAAGACTGCCGAGGCGGTTATTGCTACTAATCCACTTTAAATGGTGACACATGTCACCATCTCCCTCAACCAGCATTAACACCCACTTAGTAAATGACCAAACTGCCCTCAACATCCAAATTACTAAAATTCCCTCAAATAATACTTACCCGTACTAACTTCGTCTAATCTCTGATCCCGACATGCCACTTGTCTAAGAATTTAAGACTCTGAAACCTACACAACAGTCTTCAAAAAAAGTGCAAAACCTACTTCAAACAAAAAGTCAACTTTGGCCAAGCACAAAAAATGGGTAAAATAGTCACTTCACAACCAAAACTTCCAAACTTACATTTTTCAAATTTCCAAGTCGGTACATGATAAAGGTTTCGGAAACGGAAGAGCGTACAATTCAAAATTCAACTGCATGGACGGTGTCTAAGTGGACTTTTCTTTACTTTAAATTATTATACACTGTGATAATGACTCAGACGTCAAGCTGGGCTTTATTTTCTGAGTCAGTTTTCACTTGGACGTCGAGTTAGGTTTGTTTCTCGAGTGATGCCTACCGATAGTGCGGTTGATAGGATGATTGATATTATGCATCGAGGATGGGTTATTATGTAACGACCCATCCCAAATCTACAAGATTAATTAAGGACTAATTGTAGATTATCGAGGATTATCGGACGATTGGGATAAAATTATAAATTTTCCCCTAGACTGGTGAAAATGTTAACTTTTGACTCGGAAAGTTAATTACACGTGGACCGAGGTCCATTACATAGATCGAGACAATACAAGTTCGTAGACAGGCAGCACGTCAAAATCGGGCATCGTACGAGAAAGTTACGGGTCAAGAACGGTCGTTCAAACTATTCACGATTGCACATTTTACACGGAGATGACTTTTCATTTTGTTGTTTAGTGGGACCCAAAATATCAGGTAAGGACCAATAGATGAGTGACAAGTGTCACTCATCCATTGATCCTCACCTACATACATGCATCTCACATTTTCCCTTCCCATTTTCATCCACTCAAACCCCTCACCCAACCATTTCCTTCTTTCCCTCATCATCTGTGGCTGCCTGAGAGGGATTGAGAATGATAGTGAGGTAGAGAGACGGTGAGAGGCGGACGAGGACGGCGAAGCTGTCGTGGAGGTGTCCAGAAATTGTGAACTAGGTAAGCCGTGTGGGTGTTATTTTTGGGTTTGGCTTTTTGGATATTGGTTCGTGAAAATAAAGCTAGGGTTTGTTTCTTGAGTCTGGACGAATTCACATGGCCAATAATCAGAAAGAATGGACATCTGAGTCGTGCTGGGGACAAGTTCAAAGTTGACCCGTGAAGGTTTGAATTGAACATGTGAGTTTATGATGCTTTTTCTTAGTTTTGAGGTCGTGGATCTCTTGTTGGGTTAGAAACGAGTATATTAGGAGAAAAATGGCAAAGAATGGTGTTCAGAAGGCAGAGAACGAGTCAGGTTGAGTCACAGGTCAGAACAGCCCGTTACAACAAACTGGGTTGACTCGACCAGAATTAGGGGATGATGAAATGGCAGTCCACATCATCACCTGTCAGGCCATATGGCCAATGAACGGACAACACGTGGCATAGGTGTCAGGTCCAGTCGACGTGGCAGTCTACATCAGCATTGACTGTCCACGTGGACCAATGAGATAGTGCCACGTGGTAGGGTGTCAAGATCTATTATGCTTACGTGGCGGCTGACGTGGTATTCCACATCAGCATTGTTAGACCACGTGGACCAGTGAGATGGTGCCACGTGGAAACATGTCATATTCTTGTCATATTGTCAAAGCTGCCGTGGCAATGACACATGGCAGTGATAACGTCAATAAGTGATGTCATCAGGTGATGTGACAGTGTTAGAGGATGGCCCGTGGCACCAATCAGGGAGTGCCACGTGTTAGGTTTTCAACAGTTGTCAGATGTCAGACCTGTAAGGCTGACTTCAGCAGATGATGCCAACTAGGGTTGACGTCAGCATGACGTCATCGTTGATTGGCATTGACAGACGTTGATTGGAATTTGATCGGCGTGTGTAGGCATGTGGGCACTAATTTTGAGGTTAAATTGGTCCTGTTCGTAAGGTTTCGACGATCTGAATTCAATGGTGGTGGTGTCAGGTTGATCGGAGTTCGTTTGGTAGGTCATTTGGAGGTTTTTAGCCTCAGAAAATGTGTTCGGGACAAGTTTACTATTTCGGGAGTTTTGAGGGTTTATGGTTTAGACTTATATAGGTTAGTAGTAACCTTTGGGTATGATTCGGACAGGCCCAGATGTCCTGGAGACTGTGGATAGGCTTTGGACAAGCTTACGGGGCGGATTGCAAGCGCGTAGTTTGGACGGTCTGTGAGTGGACTTTGATTTCTAAATGATGCATGCATATATATATATATATATATATATATATATATGTTTTAGTGCTTTATGAATATGGTTTGAAATGCCCGATTTATGTTTTATATGATTTGAATGATGTGATAATTATTAGCGTGAATGAGTACAGATACCCTGTCGAAAATGATAAACTTGAGGGTGTAGCACAGATACCCTGTCGGAAATGATTTTGACTTGACTTGAAGTCAAGAATTTGGTTGAAAGATATGCTTGGGATGCATGTATTGTATGCTCGGATGTGTGATTCCCGAATTGACTTCAAAAGAAAAAATTTCCCGAGATTTTGAATAGTGCTGTGGTGATAGTTGGCCACCGTGAGTTGGCAACGGAGTATCAACAGTGATGTTGTTACGGTATACCAAGGATTCATATGTGTTGAGATGGGAATGGATTTCAAGAAAGATGGACTAGTGTTGATTCCCTGGTTATGATGTTATCATTGAGAGTGTATGGTGAACGCTCGGAAGGCCGATGTAGCTTCGGATTAACATCAATTAACCAAGGTAATTTTGGGGTCAACGTCAACCAACCACAATGAATGAGATTGGAGTTTCTTGGATTGGTTGAGTACTATGAGAGTTTAGTCGTGGAATTCCGCAAGATTGCAGTTTGTTGACGGGAGTTACTCGGAAAGGAGTCAATCTAGTATGAGATGATAGTTGAGTGAGCAGAATATTGATTACTGCATTGGTTGACTACCTTGAACGATAGTGAGGGTTTTGGAAATGACAATAATGCATCGATATGCGGGTTCATATTGTGTACTTATGCTATACGTTAGGGTTTTGCTTTTACAGCTTGACAGTTGAGGTGATCATAGTGGAACTCGAGGTAGAGAAGACGGCTAGGTCTGTTTGACTAACAATGATGGAACATTTAAGCATCATTCAGGAAAAGAGAATATAGTAGTGCCTCGAGTATGATGTTGCAGGCTCGTTAGCTCTTATGCGTACAATTCATCTACCTTCATTATTGGAGCCTTGAATGGAGGGATTATGCTGACAATAGATGACCATAGAGTGTTGTTGGACACTGTTCCAGTGAGATTTAGCCTGGGATGGATGTTACAGCACAGTTTTAGGATCCAACCCGTCGCATGATGGGGGTCGAGGTAGGTAACCAACTTACGTCTGTTGACCTTTGGAATTAACTAAGAAATGGGATCAGTTAGTGAACTGGATGGTTTGTCTTGAGCGTACGTGTTGGACAGGTCTCAAGTGTTGGTCGAGTGATTGGGAAAATTTCGAGAAGATTTGAGTTAATATGCGATCTGTCCATGTTTGGGATTGGACGAACATGGTCTAGGATTGGACGGACCTGATTGGCATGGTAGCCAGATGATGGTTAGATGGAATCTGAGATTGACGTGGTCCGATAGGCGAATTAGGTCCTAGATGAATTTGGCATGCTAATCGGATAAGATTCGATGTTGATTTTCGATGAGATAATGGGCCAGATGCCGAGTGATGTGCTCTAGAAACGAAGGACTTATAGAGGGTTCGCTTATTGTACGAGCTTGGAGCTCTGGGCCATGGTTGTTGGCCAGAGGAACCCTAGTGATTCTGATTGTGATTATCTCGGCTAGAGCAAGTATTCGATAGGGTTAACAAGCACTCGGGTGAGTGAGATGTCAATTTGAGACTCGAGAGGAGTTTACATCACAACGTTGGTCGCTGAATAAGATGAGATACTGTAATGGGACTCTAGTGAGAGTCAGATTTTAGTACGAAACACCAGAGGAGACATTGGAGCCATAGGTTTCCAGCTTGACACGACGGTACATCGTGGGTATGATTGACGGCTAAAGATCGTCTAGCGACAGATGATTTGAGATCGCTCAGTCTGAGTAAAGATGTAAGACTTGGTTCTGAGTGCACCTGCGTGGATTACAGGTGAGATCGACGAGGGTCGATATCTCGAGCGAGGTTTGAGAATTGAGCAGTGGAGATTCTAGTGACAATGGGTCACTCGTTTGTCGGATAAGGTCGCTGAGAGTGGGCAGAGCTTCAGCATTTACCGTTGGATTGTAGTTGACGTCGAGTGACGTTCGATTCGGTATGGATAATGAGGATAGATACCGACTCGAACGTATACATGTGGGAGCCCTGGGTTTGGGTAGGGTAGGATTTCCGTAGTGGATTTGGAGTAATGTGAATTTCGAGGATGAAGCTTCTTCAAGGAGAGTGGATTGTAACGACCCATCCCGAATCTACGAGATTAATTAAGGATTAATTGCGGATTATCGAGGATTATTACACGATTGGGGTAAATTGTAATTTACCCCTAGATTGGTGAAAATGTTAACTTTTAACCCGGAAAGTCAATTGCACGTGGTAGTGTGGACTAATAGATGAGTGATAAGTGTTACTCATCCATTGATCCTCAACTACATACATGCATCTCACATTTTCCCTTCCTATTTTCATCCACCCGAACCCCTCACCCAACCATTTCCTTCCTTCCCTCATCATCTGTGGCTACCCGAGAGGGACTGAGAGTGAGAGTGAGAGTGAGGCAGAGAGATGTAGAGGTGGCCAAAAACTGTGAACCAGGTAAGCCGTGTGGGTGTTATTTTTGGGTTTAGATTTTGGGATGTTGGATCATGAAACTAAAGCCAAGTTTTTGTTTCTCAGGTCTGGACAAATTCACAGGGCCAAGAATTAGAAAGAATGGACGTCTGAGTCGTGCTGGGGACAAGTTCCAAGTTGACCCGTGAATGTTTGAATTGAACAGGTGAGTTTATGGTGCTTTTTTTTTAGTTTTGAGGTCTTGGATCTCTTGCTGGGTTAGAGTCGATTAGATTAGGAGAAAATGGAAAATAATGGTGGTCGGACAGTTGAGAACGAGTCGGGTCGAGTCGCGAGTCAGAACGAGTCGAGTCGAGTCACGAGTCAGAACGACCCGTTATAGTGATCCGAGTTGATCCGGCCAGAATTAGGGGATGATGATGTGGCAGTCCACGTCATCACCTGTCAGGCCATGTGGCCAATCAAAGGATGACACATGGCATATGTGTTAGGTCTAGTTAACGTCGACATGGCAGTCCGCGTTAGTGTTGACCGTCCACCTGGACCAGTAAGAGAATGCCACATGGTAGGGTGTCAGGATCTGTCAGGCTTACGTGGCAGCTGACGTGGTAGTCCACATCAACATTGTCAGACCATGTGGACCAGTGAGATGGTGTCACATGGCAACGTGTCAGAGCTTTGTTAGATTATCAGAGCTGACGTGGCAGTGACACGTGGTAGTGATGACGTCAATAGGTGACATCATCAAGTAACGTGGTAGTGTAAGAGGATGACATGTGGCACCACTCATGGAGTGCCTCTTGTTAGATTGTCAGGAGTTGTCAGTTGTTAGTCCTGTTAGGCTAACGTCACTACTGACGTTAGCTAGGACTGTCGTCAACGGATGACGTCAGCAACTGACGTTAGCGGATGATGTCAGCAGATGACGTCAGCGTTGACCAGCATTGACTGGACTTTGATAGGCAAGTGTGGTCGTGTGGGAAAGAATCTTTAGTTCAAACTGATCCTGTTTGAAAGATTTCGACGATCTGAATCCAATGGTGGTGGTTTCAGGTCGATCGGAGTTCGTTTGGTAGGTTATTTGGAGGTTTTTAGCCTCGGGAAGTGTGTTCGGGATAGTTACTATTCCGAGAGTTTTGAGGGTTTATGATTTACACTTGTATAGGTTTGTAGTAACCTTTGGGTATGATTTGGACAAGCCCGGACGTCCTGGAGACTGTGGATAGGCTTTGGATTAGCTTACGGCGCGGATTGCGAGCGCGCTACTTGGACGGTCTGTGAGTGTACTTTGATTTCTAAATGATGCTTGCATATATATATATATATATATATATATATATATGTTGTAGTGCTTTATGAATATGTTTGAAATGCCCGATTTATGTTTTATATGATTTGAATGATGTTTTAATTATCGGCATGAATGATTTCACGGAGACACGTGGAATCGGTATTTCGGGCTTGAGACCCAATTTAATTAAGGTTTGACTTAGAGTATAGTCAAACGGGGACCTTAACAACGATTTGAGAATGAAATGGTTTTTCGGATTTGGAAATGATAACTCGGGCTAGTGACCCAGTTCTGGTTTATATAAAATGATATTTGAGCTTGTGACCCTTTAGTGGATTTGAGATATGAGATTTCGGGCTTGTGTGTAACGACCCGCCTTGAATATTAGGATTAAATATTAATTAATTATGAATTTAAAATGACTAATCGGGGATTAGTTGAGTGAATTTGGACGAATGGTGTAAAATGACCGTTTTCCCATAGATTGGGAAAATGTTGACTTTTGACTCAGGGAGTTAAACGTACGAGGACCGATGATCGTGACGTAGATTGAAACGTCACGAGTCTGTAGACAGGCAGCATGTCGAAATCGGAGGTTCAACAGAGAAGTTACGGGTCTAGAACGTTTTATGGCACTATTCATGAAAATCGAGAAACAAACATGTGGTAGGTTTGGATTGGATTGGAAATCTGGGTGGACCAATTAGTAAGTGACACCTGTCCTTTATCTGATTGGCCCATTCCCTGACTACGCCCAAACTACGCATTAAATTAAACATGTAATTCGAGTGTTATACAATTTAAACCCTTTTTGTGTAGATGTAGTATTGATAAATAGGGATCGTTCTTAACCGGGGAAATTAGGGAACATTAATAATATGTTAGTGGAATATGAATAAAAGAATAATGAATTAGAGAATTAAATAATAAAAGAATTAAACAATCAAAGAATTAATAAATTAAAGAATAGATGAACAAGATAATAATGAATTAATGAATTACAAAGAATTAATAAATTAACGAATTAAAGAATGAAATAATAGAAGAATAAAGGACTTAGTTAATCAAAGAATAAAGGAATTAATTAATCAAAGAATCAATAAATTAAATAATAAAGGAATGAAAGAATAAAAGCATCAAAGAATAAAAGAATAAAGAATAAAAGAATAACGAATAAACAAGGGGGGTTTTGAAGAGGGTTGTAATTATGTAAATAAGTAAAAGCATAGATAAACTCATTCTATTTCTATTCTAACTTATGCACAAAGTAGACTTCCCGTAAACACAAACTTCAACAACATACTACAATTGCAAATATTTGAATTAATCACGAAATTATACCTTCACAAACTCATATTTCTTCATACATTTTTCATATTATAAATGCACCGAACAACGGATTTTTACTTATAATATAATTACCTTAAGTTTGTGATTTAATGCGCCGAACAGCGGTCATACATTAAATCTCTCCAAATCTACTCTAAATGCCCCGAACAGCGGATCAACATTTAGTTTCGAAATGAAGTTTAAGCTCTAAAATGTAAGAAGTGAATGATTTTTAGAAAGTAAAACACATGGAGATTATACTCAATTTTCACAAAAGATAGGAAGGAGAAACCAATACATATATTGCATTATAATTAGAACCAATAACAAATAAAAGAGTTTAAGAGAATGGAGAGCAAATGTTACACTTTTCAGATTGGATGAGAACAATGGATTGTTTTTCACAAGGAACACCGAACAGCGGCTGGAACCTTATGAAGATGGAAGAAGATTAAACAAGGAAATTTGGACTTGAACTCTCAAAATTGTATTGGAACTATTTTGCCAAGATTTCTCCTAAAAGAGGCTCAATTTTGTGCTACTTGGAAGTGATTTCAACAAGTGAAATCAACTCCTATTTATAGATGGAGAAAGCCACCAAAAATAATATAAAAATACAATAAAAAAAATGGAATAATGGAATGATGAGTAATAAAGATTTGTGATGATGTTTAGAGGTGGTTTGAGTTGTAAAGTTGTAAAATTGGGTTGGAAAGTTGTTGGAAGGTGGCTGGAAATTGAGTGGAAGTCTGCTGGAAAATAGGGAAGAAAATTCGGTGGCTGGCTGCTGAAATGGGAAGCTGGCGCTCGGCAGGCGGTCGCTGAAGAGAGGACGTGCGATTCGGCAGGCGCGCGCCGGATGTTTGTCTGCGCGTTCGGTACAGGACTGCCGCGGCTGGGAAAGGCTTGAGGGTGCGGGCTGCGCCAGTTTGGGCCGCTGCTATGCGGGCTGGGCCGAACAGAAATCGGCTGCTGGACTTCTTCGCTGGGCTGGCGGGCCTCTTTTTTTCTTTTCTTTTCGCTGGGCTGCACTGATCCACTGGGCCGGGCTGCACATAATTAATTAATTAATTAATAACTAAATTAATAATTCCCACTGAATTTCATCCATAATTTGTTCGTTATAATTCCGATCGGGACGATTCTTTCGCCAAAATGCTCCAAATTACAAACTTTATTTATCTAAACATAAAATCACAAAATAATTTATTTTATCAATTTATTTAATATTTTAATATTAAAATTCAAGTATAAAGGGTATAAAATAATATAAAATAATGCTTATTTAACGTCCTATCAAATACCCCCACACTTAAACTTTGCTAGTCCCTAGCAAAAACTAAAATCAAACTACGAATTCAAAACAAGTAGACCCTTAACCATTTGTCTCAAATTTCATTGTTATAATCATGGCATAAAAGATTTTCACTTAAAACATTTAAGCAAATGGAATTCAAGAGTTAATACATGGTAACAAAATGTTTCGACAAGTAAGATAATGAGTAAATATGGTGAAATGGATCTCTGCATGAATAAGACAAGTATGAATCAACTCACAAGGATATGCACTCATAAATTCACTCAATTTTGTGAGGGTTTGTGTTTGCACTCAAAGTATGTGAGAGATGCTCACATAATCGAAATGAAGTACTTTTGCAAAATCTCAAACAAACACCTCAAGATAAAAACAAAACATACTTGCGCAAATGAACCAAAACCATAAGCTTACTCAAGTGATTGACTCAACTAATCAAAATTTACCATCTTAAGGATCATAAGGTCTTTACGAAGGTTGTAATGGGGCTAAGTTTAGAGGCAAGGAATATATAGGACAAGTGGTGCTCAAATTCGTTCCAAGACTCAATAGACTCCCAAAACGTATCATAACTTCCCAACCTTAGTGCAATGATGTCAGTAATCCATCCCTTCGAACATAGGCCTAATTTCATCTTGTTGGGCCTCGAATTCATTCTTTGTGCCGGATTTACAAATGTAAAGGACTTAACTCAAACATTCATAATCAAACCTTATTACCTTGATAAAAACTTCAATATATCTTTCTTTCTTTTTTTCTTCTCTTTTTTTTTATATTTTTTTTTTCATTTTTTTTTTCATATATCAAGGTAATAACATGTGTCAAAAATACAACAATGTTTGAGTAAGTAAATCCACAAAATACACATAAAAGTCTTTCAATATCATCATTTTCTCTTTACATAATCATTATGTCTTCAACCGAGTCCTTGGAACAAAGGTAAAAGATGTCTATACTAAGCTCAAGTGTTTAGATAATCATGGTGAGGAAAGAAAGGCTTAATGTGGGCTCAAAAGGGGTAAAACTAAGGGGGTCGCAACTTGTGCGCACAAAATAGGGAACATGGATGTTTGAATTTGTGGTGTTAACCCTAATGCCTTAATCATTTCCAAAATCAGAGAATTTATTGACTTAAAAGCTTTGAAAATCACATAGAATAAGTTCTAGTGCTCTAGAGTTCATTAAAAGCTATGGCAAGCAGTTATGAGGCATATGTATATCAATTTAAACAAAGAACTTTATGAATCACTCATCAAAGATGTATATAAGTTCTAAAGCTCACATAAGGTTCAAATGATTCATACTTATCATATCATGCTTATTTATGTACCAATTTACATACATTATCTTCAAGTAGTAACACTTAATCACAAAATATTAACAAACAAATTCAAGTTGTAGTGATCATCTTTATAGCCATAACATATTCATTTCCATTCACTTATATCATTGACAAGTTAAAGGGCAACTTGATGATTCGTAAAAACACTACGTTAAAACAAAAAGACTCAAGAAAGCAATAATAATTTTTTTTTTTTGAGAAAGAAATAAAACAATTGAAAATTAAGAAAGACTTAATAAAACAATTTCAAATGCACAAATAAATTTGTAAACCATTCCCCCACACTTAAATTCTACATTGTCCTCAATGTAGGAAAATACGAAGTAATTTAAACATAGAATCAAAGTAAGGAAGATGATTTAAGAAAATGAAATAAGAAAGAAAAACATAAAAGAGAGTGAAGGGTTGAAAGAAAGCAAATCTGTGTTGATGACTCCTTCACACTCGCGAACACATTGGGTTGCCTCCCAACAAGCGCTTGAAGTTTAACGTCCATCCAGCCTAGACCAAATTTAGTTCATCTGATGGGACGTCGTAGCACTCTTTCTGACTCCACATCGTGTTCGCCAATTGCCTCGATATAAGGCTTCAATCTATGGCCATTGACCTTGAACTCTTTTCCAGTTCCAACGTGTTTTATCTGTATGGCTCCATGGGCAAAAATATTAGTGATAACAAAAGGTCCTACCCATCTAGAACATAACTTACCAGGAAAGAGTCTAAGCCGAGAGTTGAAAAGCAAAACTTTCTGGCCAATGTCAAATGCTTTACTCCTGATCTGTTTGTCATGAAATGCCTTTGCCTTTTCCTTGTAGATCAGAGTGCTTTCAAATGCATCATTTCTGATTTCCTCAAGCTCACTCAGCTGGAGCTTTCGATGCAGACCGGCGTCATCTAGCTTGATGTTGAACGTTTTGACGGCCCACCATGCTTTATGCTCTAGTTCCACCGGAAGGTGACATGCTTTACCGTACGTCAACCTATAGGGAGACATTCCTATAGGTGTTTTGTAGGCCGTCCTGTATGCCCAAAGTGCATCAACCAACCGTTGGCTCCAATCCTTTCGATTAGGACCCACAGTTCGCTCTAGTATCTTCTTGATCTCTCTATTACTGACTTCCGCCATTCCACTCGTTTGAGGATGGTAAGGTGTAGATACTCGATGAGTGACACCATACCGTTTCAGTAAAGCTTCAATGGTCTTGTTGCAGAAATGACTTCCTCCATCACTTATTAGGACCCGCGGGATCCCAAACCTGGAAAGAATGTTAGTTCGGAGGAAATCTGCAACAGTTTTAGAGTCATTAGTCCTGGTGGCCTTAGCTTCCACCCATTTTGATACATAATCAACGGCAAGTAAGATATAGAGATAGCCATTAGATTGAGGAAACGGACCCATAAAATCGATACCCCAAACATCAAATATTTCAACAGTAAGAACATAATGTTGTGGCATTTCATCCCTGCGTCCTAAGTTTCCTGATCTCTGACATTTATCACAGGCTAAGCAAAATGAATGTGCATCTTTAAAAAGTGTGGGCCAATATAGTCCAGATTCTAAGATTTTGAGTGCAGTTTTTCTAGATCCAAAGTGGCCTCCACAAGCATGGCTATGGCAGAACTCTAGGACTGACCTATGTTCAATATCAGGGACACATCTCCTAATCAATAAATCTGCACAGTGTTTCCACAAATAAGGTTCATCCCAAATATAGTGCCTAGCATGCTTCTTAAGTTTATCTTTTTGTGCACGGGAGAGGGTGGTGGGCAACTGCTTGGTGACTAAATAATTGACAATATCAGCATACCAAGGAGTACCTCCCTCGATTCTGAAGAGTTGTTCGTCTGGAAACATCTCTTGAATCGCCACAGGATCTCGCTCATGTGCAATGCGACTCAAATGATCCGCCACCACGTTCTCTACGCCTTTCTTATCTTTAATCTCGATGTCAAACTCTTGAAGAAGAAGAATCCATCGGATCAGTCTTGGTTTCGCTTCCTTCTTGGCTAGGAGATACTTCAGTGCTGCATGATCAGTGTAAATAATGACTTTAGTTCGAAGTAGATAAGAACGAAATTTATCTAAAGCAAATACAACAGCAAGCAACTCCTTTTCTGTAGTGGTGTAGTTCATCTGGGCATCATTTAAGGTTCTGGATGCATAGTAGATGGCGTAGGGCTTCTTATCCCGCCTTTGTCCGAGTACGGCTCCAACTGCATAATCAGAGGCATCGCACATTAGTTCAAAGGGTAAGGACCAATCAGGGGCACAAAGAATGGGGGCAGTGGTTAAGAGATTTTTAAGCTTCTCAAAAGCTTCCTGACAGTCTGCATCAAAGACGAAGGGTGTCTCCTTCTGAAGCAGTCGGCACAAGGGCCTTGCAATGTGGGAGAAGTCTTGGATAAATCTTCTGTAAAATCCTGCGTGACCAAGAAATGAACGGATTCCTCTCACCGAAGTGGGAGAGGGTAAGTGGCGCACAGTATCAACTTTAGATTTATCGACTTCAATTCCTCTTTCAGAGACAATATGGCCCAAGACTATCCCTTGTCTAACCATGAAATGGCATTTCTCCCAGTTAAGTACCAGATTAGTTTCGACACACCTTTGTAAGATAAGTGCTAGGTGTTCTAAGCATGCATCAAAACTATCCCCAAAGACACTAAAATCGTCCATAAATACTTCAATTATTTTTTCGACGTATTCAGAGAAAATAGAAAGCATGCATCTTTGGAAAGTACCTGGGGCGTTACATAAACCGAAAGGCATTCTTCGGTAGGCAAAAGTGCCAAAAGGACAAGTGAAAGTCGTTTTATCTTGGTCATTTTGAGCGATACAGATTTGATTGTACCCGGAATAACCATCAAGAAAGCAATAATAGGAGTGACCTGCTAACCTTTCAAGCATTTGATCAATGAAGGGCAAAGGGAAGTGATCCTTCCTAGTTGCTTTGTTCAGGCGTCGATAGTCGATGCAGACTCTGTATCCGGTCACTGTTCGCTGGGGCACTAGCTCTCCTTCACTGTTCGCAACAACTGTGACTCCACTTTTCTTTGGGACTACTTGGACTGGTGAGACCCATTTGCTGTCTGAAATTGGGTAGATGACACCACAGTCCAAGAGTTTGATGACCTCTTGTTTCACAACTTCCATCATCGGAGGATGGAGGCGACGTTGGGCTTCGCGAGAGGGCTTTGCATCATCTTCTAGTAAGATTCGATGCACACAAGTTGTAGGGCTGATTCCCTTGATATCTGACAGAGTCCATCCAATGGCTGTCTTGTACTTTGTCAAGACCTGTACCAGTCTATCTTCCTGTGACTCGGTTAGTGCAGAAGACACTATGACGGGCAGAGTGTCGTCCGAGCCAAGATAGGCATACTTCAGGTGGTCAGGCAAAACTTTGAGCTCGAGAACTGGGGCCTGAATCACTGAAGGAGGAGTGGCATTAGTACTAATTGGAAATGACGAGGGTACCTGATGATTCACCATTCTGGGGGTCTCATTTAGGGTCATGACTTCATCCCAAATTCGAGGTTCTAGTTCGTAATCTGTATCCTCAACCAAGGCGTCCCCTGATTGTGTTAGGCCAACTCCTTCCTGGATTATCATGTTGAGTGTGTCTTCTCGAATTGAATCAAATTGTTTCTCTGCGAGAGAAGTGCACACGTCAACAGAAAAAGTAGTATGAGTTGCGGAACTAGGGTACCTCATGGCATCAAAGATGTTGAAGCCAATCTCCTCTCCGTCTACTTCCATAGTTAATGTTCCATTGAACACATCAATCTTTGTCTTGGCAGTTCTCATGAATGGTCTTCCCAACAGCATTAGTGGAGCTTGATTCGTAGGGGAATCCTCCATGTCTAGGACATAAAAGTCAGCTGGGAAGATGAGCTGGTTAACCTGCACAAGAACATCTTCTACGTATCCCTTAGGATACACATTAGAGCGATCGGCTAACTGAATGATAATATCGTCATGCTGTAATTTACCTAGACCTAGGGCAACATATAGTGAATATGGCATAACATTAATGGATGCCCCTAAGTCTAGCATGACTTTATCAAATGACTTGTTACCAATCACGCAGGGAACAGAAAAACTCCCTGGATCCTTCAACTTTGGGGGTAGCCGACGCTGGATTACAGCAGAAACTGTTTCACTCACCATCACAACCTCCTTCTCCCTCGTCTGGCGCCTTGGAGTGCATAACTCTTTCAGAAATTTTGCGTATTTCGGCACTTGTTTGATGCACTCGATCAAGGGCATGTTGATTTGCACCCTTTTGAAGATCTCCAAGATTTCCTCATCGGATTCATTCTTCTTAGATTTGGCAAGCCTACTTGGAAATGGTGCATGCACAAACGGGGAATTAGTAACATCCGAACTTGAAGGGATTGGGTTATTACCTTGTGTGTGGGTAGGTTGAACTGGCGGTTGTGTCATGGTGGTCTTAGTTGCCACCTTGTGTTTTTCAGCCTCAGAAACGGCTGGATCTGGTTCTATTTCTCCGAGCACTTTACCACTTCGAGTGGTGATTGCATTGGCTTCAGGTCTTACATTTGGGTTGGGTGTAGGTTGAGGTGGAAGCACCCCGCTAGCTTGGATCTTACCCATGAAGTCCACGACCTTACCCATTTGGTCCTTGAGATCAGCGATGTCTTTTTGTTGATTTTGCTGACCTGTGACAAGAGCCTGAGTTGACGCCATTAGTGTTTGCTGCCCTTGGGAAAGAGCAGCCAGCATTTTATCATAATCAGGATTAGAAGATGAAGAAGTATGATTATTTGCATGATTATGAGAAAAGTTAGAAAATGGGACCGGGGGCCTTGGTTGCCATGTGGGCCTTGGTTGCCATGTGGGCCTTGGGAACTGGTCTGGGACACGGTTTGGCCCAGTCGACATGTGCTGAGGGTTTAGGACATTGTTCGGATCTCTCCAACTGTAACCTTGGGTCCTTGGCCCTCCTTGATAGCCTCCAATGGCGTGTGCCATTTCAGTTCCGGAGTCTTCTTCCCTTGCAGTGTAGGGACATTGTTCCTCAAGATGGCCTTGAGAGCATATGGAACAAACTGGAGCTACCTGTTTCTTTAGCTCAAGCATATTTGAAAGCATAGAGGTGATCTTATCTAACTTAGAATCATTTATAGCATGGGAACTTACCTCATGTACCTTTCTAGAAATAGGATCGGCACCTTCGTATTGTGCATCATTGAGTGCACGGCTTTCAAGTAGTGCACGACCATCTACTAGGCTCCGAGCTAAGAAACTTCCATTAGCTGCAGCATCGAGCAGTCCTCTATCCCAACCTTTGAGTCCTTCATAAAAGTAGGTTAAAAGATAGCCTTCTATGATCCCGTGAGTAGGGCATGAAGCACAAAGTTCCTTAAACCTCTCATAGTACTGGCTGAAATTCTCATCATGTTCTTTCTGCTTGATTCCAGTGATCTCTTTTCTTAAGACCGTAATCTTTGAGGCAGGGAAGTACTTGGTAAGAAACTCCTGAACCAACTTCTCCCAAGAGTCAATATGATTGGGTGGGAGACTTAAAAGCCATACCCGTGCTCTTTCTTCCAAGGACAATGGGAAAGCTTTCAGCTTCATGATTTCCAAGTCCGCATCATCCGGACACATACTACTAATGATGAATTGGAACTCCGTTAAGTGTTTGTGTGGATCTTCATTTCTGATTCCACGGAACTTGGGTAGTTGATGAAGAACTCCACTCTTAAGCTCAATATCTTTCTTGTTGGTTCGAGGCTCGGGATACTGGATGCAGAAGTCTGTAGTGCCATTTGTGTTTGCACATGTCTGCTCCCGGATACTCAGGTTTCGTGCCATGGTTATCGGTGTTCCGAAAATCTGTTCTTCTTCTGAATTACTCTTCTCGCTTTTGGACTCACCGAATATTGGGGATGGAGGTTCGAACGAACTGGTTTGCTTAAGTGCGTCTCTGAATGTGGCGTTGCTTGGTGAGATGTCAAGTTGTCTTCTCAGCCGATCAAGCTTAGATTGATGAGCACGCATTCATAAGTTCGTACCTCTATGAAAACAAAACTCTAAGTTAGAAGGCAAGTATACACAAGAAGAGATAATAAGAGTAAGATAGTAGAGATTTGCATAAAGTATCACATAAATGGAAACCAGGATTAACAAAAAGTTACGTTAATGGAAAGAAAATACACAAGTTTCAAATGCAAACTAATAATGCAATAAGTAGAGTTTTAGAGTGTCATGAATAACTTTCTCCTTCCGCTTCTCATAGTACTTTCCTGGGCGTACGGCCTGCGCGTACTGATAACCACCATTCCACCATTCAACATTAATCATGGCCAGTTGAGATAGATGTAACGCGAGAAGCAAGGATAATTTTAAGAGCACCCCGAGGCTAGCTTGGCATATACTCCATTGGTGTTCCCTTTCTTAATCCAAAACTTGTCACCAGTCATAACTCTCCTAGACACCATAATTAATCCAAATGATGACGTAGAGAATTACCAAACCCTAGTGTTTACAAACTCCGCCCCAACCTCATGTCCATAGATTCGAGTCTATGGTATGTGGTGATGAAATCCACACATCATGAAGGGTTAAGGAGAAAGTAAATAAGAGGGGCACTACCTGTTCCCGAAAGTAAGATTTTGAAGAAAAAAGGACTAAGAGATTCATGCAACTCTAAAACAATTAATAGGAAACAATACTTACACTTTAGGAAATTCAAAGATGAATAAAGTTTCATAAAAAAAATTTAAATTTTTTTTTTAATTTTTTTTTTAATTTTTTTTTTTAATTTTTTTTTTAATTTTTTTTTATTTATTCCGAATTTTCTTTTTTTTCATTTAAAATTTAAAGTTTAACAAGACATAAACAAATAATTGATTACATAAAAATAAAATAAGTGTAAACATAAAGTTAGTGGAACATAAAGGTTATGTAATAAAATTAAAAGAAAGTTAATGGAATAAAGTTAATGTAATATAATTAAAGTTAAGGGAATAAAGAAAAAGTGTGAATATTAAGTTAAGGGAATAAAGAAAAAGTGTGAATATTAAGTTAATGGAATAAAGTATAATGGAATAAATAAAAGTAAAAGTAAAGAAAAGTGAACATATAAAATATGCATTTATGAACAAGTATCAAATTTATTATGAACAAATATATATATAAAAAAAAATTATGAACATTTATGAACAAGTATAAATTAGAAATTAAGAAAAAGTAAAATATGAGCATTATAAACAAACATAATAAGAACAATAATAAGATGGATAATTAAAATATAAACAAGTAAGTAAATGTTATAAACAAATATAATATTAAAAAAATAAAATTTATAAACAAGTATAATATGCACAATTTATATACATACACTAACAAATTAAAATGATTTTCAATTTCCCCGGCAACGGCGCCAAAAATTGACTACGCCCAAACTACGCATTAAATTAAACATGTAATTCGAGTGTTATACAATTTAAACCCTTTTTGTGTAGATGTAGTATTGATAAATAAGGATCGTTCTTAACCGGGGAAATTAGGGAACATTAATAATATGTTAGTGGAATATGAATAAAAGAATAATGAATTAGAGAATTAAATAATAAAAGAATTAAACAATCAAAGAATTAATAAATTAAAGAATAGATGAACAAGATAATAATGAATTAATGAATTACAAAGAATTAATAAATTAACGAATTAAAGAATGAAATAATAGAAGAATAAAGGACTTAGTTAATCAAAGAATAAAGGAATTAATTAATCAAAGAATCAATAAATTAAATAATAAAGGAATGAAAGAATAAAAGCATCAAAGAATAAAAGAATAAAGAATAAAAGAATAACGAATAAACAAGGGGGGTTTTGAAGAGGTTTGTAATTATGTAAATAAGTAAAAGCATAGATAAACTCATTCTATTTCTATTCTAACTTATGCACAAAGTAGACTTCCCGTAAACACAAACTTCAACAACATACTACAATTGCAAATATTTGAATTAATCACGAAATTATACCTTCACAAACTCATATTTCTTCATACATTTTTCATATTATGAATGCACCGAACAGCGGATTTTTACTTATAATATAATTACCTTAAGTTTGTGATTTAATGCGCCGAACAGCGGTCATACATTAAATCTCTCCAAATCTACTCTAAATGCCCCGAACAGCGGATCAACATTTAGTTTCGAAATGAAGTTTAAGCTCTAAAATGTAAGAAGTGAATGATTTTTAGAAAGTAAAACACATGGAGATTATACTCAATTTTCACAAAAGATAGGAAGGAGAAACCAATACATATATTGCATTATAATTAGAACCAATAACAAATAAAAGAGTTTAAGAGAATGGAGAGCAAATGTTACACTTTTCAGATTGGATGAGAACAATGGATTGTTTTTCACAAGGAACACCGAACAGCGGCTGGAACCTTATGAAGATGGAAGAAGATTAAACAAGGAAATTTGGACTTGAACTCTCAAAATTGTATTGGAACTATTTTGCCAAGATTTCTCCTAAAAGAGGCTCAATTTTGTGCTACTTGGAAGTGATTTCAACAAGTGAAATCAACTCCTATTTATAGGTGGAGAAAGCCACCAAAAATAATATAAAAATACAATAAAAAAAATGGAATAATGGAATGATGAGTAATAAAGATTTGTGATGATGTTTAGAGGTGGTTTGAGTTGTAAAGTTGTAAAATTGGGTTGGAAAGTTGTTGGAAGGTGGCTGGAAATTGAGTGGAAGTCTGCTGGAAAATAGGGAAGAAAATTCGGTGGCTGGCTGCTGAAATGGGAAGCTGGCGCTCGACAGGCGGTCGCTGAAGAGAGGACCTGCGATTCGGCAGGCGCGCGCCGGATGTTTGTCTGCGCGTTCGGTACAGGACTACCGCGGCTGGGAAAGGCTTGAGGGTGCGGGCTGCGCCAGTTTGGGCTGCTGCTATGCGGGCTGGGCCGAACAGAAATCGGCTGCTGGACTTCTTCGCTGGGCTGGCGGGCCTCTTTTTTTCTTTTCTTTTCGCTGGGCTGCACTGATCCACTGGGCCGGGCTGCACATAATTAATTAATTAATTAATAACTAAATTAATAATTCCCACTGAATTTCGTCCATAATTTGTTCGTTATAATTCCGATCGGGACGATTCTTTCGCCAAAATGCTCCAAATTACAAACTTTATTTATCTAAACATAAAATCACAAAATAATTTATTTTATCAATTTATTTAATATTTTAATATTAAAATTCAAGTATAAAGGGTATAAAATAATATAAAATAATGCTTATTTAACGTCCTATCATTCCCCCACACGGTGGGATATTTCTTTTTTCCCATTCGATCGATCATTTTCCATTTTCTCTCAAAACCGAGACCATGCAATCTATCCAATACCAACCTTCAATCCTCATTTTATGTGCTTGGTATGTGAATGAAAGTGAGAGAGGGATGTGAGACAAGGCTGGTGGTGGCCACAGTTTGAGCCGTCGTGGACAGTGGCCAGTGAAACCATGAAAGGTAAGTTTGGATTTTCAAAATGGTAAGTTGAGTTTTGGTGTTTGTTGATTGGGTTTGATGGTTGGAACATGTTTTGGAGGTTGCTAGGAGGCTAATGAACCTAGAACGGTGGCTGATGGTGGCCGAAGGCAAGGGAACCGACGGGGGGAAGTTGGCCGGTTCAAACACCCATTCGAAAGGTATGGTTTTAGCCTTGGTTTTCATGTTTTGAAATCATCAATAAATTAGGAATGATTAGAGGAAGTTTTAGGAATGAAAATGGATGAAAACAGACGGAAAACACGAGAGATATAGAGGTGAACCGGTCACGCCGGCCCAATTGGACCAGCTGCACAGTCGAATCGGACCGGACCGGTTCAATAGAGAACAAGGATGATGAATAGTGCAAGCGAGTGGGGCCCATGCGCAGTGCCTTTGAGCGACTGCGGGGGCGCGGGGGAGGGGGGAGGAGGCGGGGGGGACTTTTTGGAATAGTGTTCAACATGTGAAATCATCTATTCGATGTAACGAACATTTTGGGACTAGTTTCGAGTCAATCGGACGTCGTTTCGATATAGTTCGGGGTGTCCGAAGATTTAAGGGCTAGTTTAAATACGTTTAAAAATTCGGGAAAATTGCATTGCTTTAATGAGAGGTTAATGAAGTGGTTAGTAACCCTTTAGTATGGTTTGGATAGGTTTGGAAGTCCCGGTGATAGTGATGTGGCTCGGAAGGGCATATGGCACGCATATCGACGCGACATAGTGGACATTTATTTCTAAATCATGATGCATGCATAAATGTTTTATATGTTTTATATATATGATTTCTATGAATATGATTGTGGTAGCGGTGATTTACATATTTGCACGAATTTCGAGGTTTACGGTTTTATATTATGTTTATACGTGCTTGTATGTCAATAATGGATTGATGAACTGATTTCGGATTTGGAAATATGGAATCGGGCTTGAGACCCATTTGATTTACGAACTATCGAACTTCGAGTCCATTTGATTTAATAAGGCATCGAGCCGGGGGCCTAGTTAGTTTACATGATCGAGCTTGAGGCCCAAGTGGTTTATGATATCGGGCATGAGTCCCATTGCAACACGACCCATCCCAATCCCCCCGGGATTAACACGGGATGTTCCATACTCCCGTCTGACATGAAGTGTCAGACAAGGGATAATTAAAAACCTTCAGCCCGACTAGCTTCCAGAGCGTGCTAGGATGCGGTGGAGGAGTGTGATGTCATGGTCTCTACTACAGTTCGCATACGTGATCAACCTAAAAGGAATTAAAATCATTAAAAGATGTGAGTGGACGAAAAGAAATAAGTTCATAAAAACACACTTCATAAAGACATTTATGCCCTTCACTAAAAAGCATGCATGCATTCGAAAACCATTTATTCAAATAACCATTATTAGGGTCTCAGCCCAAAACCAATCATACGGGCCCCTGCCTAAATCCATTTACACAAATCCATAACATATCAACCATATGTGGGAACTCAGTCCAAAACCGTAAATCTGAGTATGTGGGCACTCAGCCCAAAACCATAGAATACCATTTCTGAAATCCAATTAACATTTCATAAATCCAATAAACCATGTTTACCAAATATCATATAACAAATCCTGTCACGGTTTCCAAAGCTACGCGCGTGCTACCCGGGGTCTCAAATCCCAAGTCTCCCTAGGGTCCACCCAAGTCAATGTCCCCAGATCAATGACCCTTCCTGGGGTTATAATCCATATATGCCTTCCTGAGAGTAAGGTACCCCACGGGGGCAACTCCACTCAATTAGTGCTCCGTGACTACTCTGGGGTACACCCAGGCCAACAACCCTCCCTGGAGGAGACAATCCATAAATAAAGGATGGTATATGATAAATCATTTCGTAATCATTCTTAAAACCTTTCAAACCTTTCAAAGGATTCATGCCCGGTCCCCATAAACCGTCATGAAACCAAAAATCCATGTTTCCAAATCCAAATCCAATTAGGGTCTCTGAACCCGAAATCACATTTATAAACCGTAACTAGGACTCATGCCCGATATCATAACCAATTGGGCCTCAAGCCCGATCATGTAAACCAACTGGACCTCAAGCCCGATTTCGTAAACCAACTGGGCCTCAAACTCGATTATATAAACCAACTGGGCCTCAAGCCCGATTTCGTAAACCAACTAGGCCTCTAGCCCGATGCCTTATTAAATCAAATGGACTTGAAGTCTGATAGTTCGTGAATCAAATGGGTCTCATGCCCGATTCCATATTTTCAAATCCGAAATCAATTCACAAACCAATTGGGCCCCTGGCCCGATAATGTAACTAAAATGGACTTCAAGTCCGAGGGTTTCCAAAACAAATGGATCTCATGCCTGAGTTTACCTTATCAAATTCAAAATCATTTCATTAAACCATTACCACAACCATAAGCATGTATAATCGGTGCAAAACCATAAATCTCGATATACGTGCGAATACGTAAATCACCTCGAAGTACGTGTAATCATGTAAATCACCAATATCCCAATCATCATCATATAAATAACATATTTAAAACATAGAAAACATTTATGTATGCATCACAGTTTAAAAATCAAGATCCACTCACAGACCGTCCTACGTTGCCGCCTTGATATGTGTGCCATAAACCTTCCCGGGCTAATCACTGTCATCGGGACTCCCAAACCTGTCCAAATAATACTAGAGGGTTACTAACTACCTCATTAGCATTTCATTGAAGCCCCGTAATTTACCCAAATTTTTAACTATTTTTAAACTCAATCCTAAACCTTCGAACGTCCCGAATTATATCGAAAGGATGCCCAATTGACTTGAAACCAGTCCCAAAATGTTCGTTACATTGAATAGATTAAAAGTCATGTTGAACATATTCCCAAAATACCCCCCACGCGCCACTGCAAGCGGCTGCGTGTGAAGCCTACACATGATGAGCAGCGTCATCGTCTTCCACGCGCTGGACCCTGCTCGGTCCGGTCCACTGTAACCCGGTCCAGTCGAACCGGTGAGACCGGTTCTCCCCATTTTCTCAATCATTTTCAATGCTTTCAATCCCTACAAGTTCGTCTAATTGCCTAGGTTCGATCTACAAGCTCAAAATCATGAAACCAAGGCTAGAACTTACCTTCCATTTATTGAACATCGACGACCTCTGCAACTCCCCCTTGCAGTCGACTCCGACCATCATTTCCATCGAGTACAAGTCCCCTGAGTTCGTAAGACACCTAGGAAGAAGGTTTGTGCCTTAAAAATACCCAACAAACTGTCTAACGAAAAATCCATTTTCAAACCTGAAACTGCTCACCTGTGGGTTTCCAGCCACCGTGATCCGTCATCCAAGCCGTGAGCACCGACGTGCTCGCCTCATTTCCCTCTCCAACTTCCATTCAGGGTCCACAAGAAAAAGAGGAAGTTTGGAGGGTGTTCACGTAGGATTGGGTTTGGTTGTTCATAGGTTATAGGTTCCAGTTTCCCCACCGTGCCGCCGTGATCCCCGTCGTGTCTCAAACCGTCCATCAGCCTCACCGTTCTCAGTCTCTCACCAGAACACAAAAAATGATTGGGCAATGGGGTGGTATGCACTTGTGTGTTTGGGTGTTCATGGTTGAAGAAAATAAGAAGGAAGTTGAAGATGTCATGCACGGGGAAGAAAAGAGATTTGTGATGGAAAAATTAATAAAATAGTAAACATAAAATAAACTAATGTTTTAGTACATTGGATCCCCTTTTTGGGGAAAGCCACCAATGGGATGAGTGAAACTTTTCACTCATCCAAGGGCCCCACCTACAAATATCTGCTCAATCAGAATTAATTATTACTTTATTCGGATCCCGAGACGTAAATCTCCAATTTTGATCCCGTGACCATAACTTCTCAGTTCGACGTCCAATTTCGACGTGCAGCTTGTCTACGGACTCGTGACGTCCCGATCTACATCACGGTCATCGGTCCTCGTACGTTTGACTCCCCGAGTCAAAAGTCAATATTTTGCCCAAGACTAGGGGCAAAATGGTCATTTTACATCGTCCGTCCGATTTTTCTCAACTAATCACCGATTAATCTCACTAATCCTCCATTAGTCAATAATCTAATTTCAGAATTCGGGATGGGTCGCTACACATTGTGGCTTATAAATATGATTTCGGGTTCGGAGACCCTAAATGGATTTCGATTTGAGAAATCGGATTCTGGGTTTACGATGGTTTTATGGGAAACCAGGCATAGACCCTTTGAAAGGTTTAAAAGGTTTTGAGATGATTGGGAAATGTTTTTCATATACCATCCTTTTATCTATAGATTGTCTCCTCTAGGGAGGGTCATTGGCCTAGGTGGACCCTGGAGTAGTCACAGAGCACTAATTGAGAGGAGTCACCCCCGTGCGGTACCTCACTCTCAAGAAAGCATTATGGATTATAACCCCTAGGAAGGGTCATGGATTTGCAGACATTGAACTGGGTGGATCCTAGGGTGACTTGGGACTTGAGACCTCGAGTAGCACGCGTAGCTTTGGAAACCATGACAGTACTGATTGTGACATCAAGGATCTCAGGCATCAGGGATACCGAGGATTGGTTATATGATATTTGGTGAAGATGATTTATTGGATTTATGAAATGGTGTTTCTATGCTTATGGATTTGGGCAATGGCTCACTTAGATCTGGATTTACGGATTTTGGTATTCTATGGTTTTGGGTTGAGTTCCCACATATGTTTGGATTTACGTTTTTGGGCTAAGGCCTTAATGATTTATTTAAGTAAATGGTTTGGCTACTGGTTTTCGAATGCTTGCATACTTTTTAGTGAAGGGCATAAATTTCTTTTTAATAAATGTGTTTTATGAACTTTTTGATTTTCGTCTACTCACAGCTTTCAATGATTTTAATACCCTTCAGGTTGATCACGGATGCGGGCTGTAGCAGAGACCGAGAAATCTCACTCCTTCACCAATCCTGGCACGCTCTGGAACCCTCGGCCGGGCTAAGGTTTTTAGTTATCCCTTGTCTAACACTTCGTGTCAAATGGGAGCATGCCACAACCTTTGATAATCCCGGGGGGATTGGGATGGGTCGTGTCAAGTGGCATCAGAGCAGGTTTGCTGTTGTGGTTCGCGCAGGTGGAGGATGTGATGTCTTTATGGGCTGCAGTTCATTATCAACCTGATAGTTAGGATGTCGGTATGATAGTTAGTAGGAATGAATCGTGAATAGTTTTGGTTTGGCATTT
Source organism: Prinsepia uniflora (assembly GCA_032719365.1). Lineage (NCBI taxonomy): Eukaryota > Viridiplantae > Streptophyta > Magnoliopsida > Rosales > Rosaceae > Prinsepia > Prinsepia uniflora. The sequence goes on from CM064863.1 coordinate 20,475,350, forward strand.
GATACCTGTGTATGTGATAGTTTTGTTGTGGTTTGACAGTGTGGTTTGGCAGCCGAGTTCCTCGAACCCTAGTTGTGATTAATGGTGTGGAGAATGTTAGAACAACGAAGTTAGTTGATGACTTTATTGGGTAACCCTAGTATGATGTATGGTTCGGAAATGTGAGACGGTGAGTGGTTTGACTTTGGCGACTTTTTAGAGTCGAGATCATTGGTCAGCCATGTCATGTCAGCTTTCGTGATGGTATTGCACTCTGCAGTCGAAGTTGTGATAATCGGTTAGGCTTAGTTGGTTGTCGTCCTACCTTAGTTTGTGATGGATAGTTTGATGCTGTGAGGTCGTGGATGACCTGGCGGATGACACTGGTTGAGTCGAGTTGAGATTGGTTAGTGTTTGGTTGGACAGGTTACCAGGGTGTGATACTTGTCGATGGAATCCCGGAGTGGGGATATAGAGTAGTGAGTACTGGTGGTTGATTTCGGCTGGATGCGGAGTCTCGATAGCGATGTCTGGTGGTTGGGTCTACACGAGTTGTGGCAGGCACTACTATCGAGGATGGATGCAGTTGTGGTTGTTGAGAATCGGGTGACGTTCAGGGAATGTTTCATTTTCTTGTATGAATTTTCAGGGTGATTGTACCCAGAGTTGTTGGGTACGATGGAGGCAGAGTTTTTTTAACATGAGCAGAAGTACGGGGTCGTTGTTTAGTATGAGAAAAGATCCAAGGTTGTTTGATTTGCACACCATTTGTTGGTGATTGTGATTACGATGAACCGCGAGTTAGGATATGACTCCGTCGTGATGGGCATACATTCGGTATCTGGGATCCAGCAGTGGATCTCAGATATAGATGAAATGGATGGGATCCAGCAGTGGATGTGATGTGTTGGGATTCTAACCCAACCGTGAGTGTGATAACTAATGTGATTGGAATGATTAACTAGTAAATGAATGAAACGGTATTAACGAATAGGTGAGTTGGGGTACCAAGTTAGCTTGGTACAGACACGTGATTGTTGCACGAGTGAGTTGGTTTCATCATGGTTGGAACTTCGGAATCGAGAGAGGTTGTGATTGAGGCAACGAGGGGAGTGCTTGATTCAACATTGGTGAGGGATATTCTGAAGTCATTGAGGGTGACTTCCCATTTTCTGCCCATGGTAGATAATGTTTGTTGCCACCAGTACATTGATCGTGTATTGGTTGGTGGACCTGTGATTTGTTTCAGGTCATCACGAGGAGTTGGGCATTTCGAAGTTAGGTGAGTGAGATTTCTCATTTTCTGTTTGGTGGCAGATGATGTTAGGTTACATGGTGTCGTGAGTGCAGTGAGATTTTGTTTGCATTCACGTAGGATAAGTTTTGATGTCATCGTCTTGGATCATCCTTGATTTTTCCTAAGTGAAATGACAAGGATCGATATGAGGTAATTGGAGAGAACCTATAGTCTAGACGTGTTCTGTCATTGACTGATCGATTTAGATGTGAAAATGGTTGAGAAGGGATTCAGTAGTATGCTGATTCAAAGAGGGTGTAAGACCCTATGACCTGGAATCTGGTAGTTAGCTAAGTGAGAACATGTGTGGATCCTAGGTGGATCGAGATCGTGATGTTGAGGATATAAGGTGTTGTGACGATCGAGGATCGTGATGTTAAAGATCGGATAATGTTGTGATGGATCTAGATCGTGATCTTGATGATCAGGTTATGTGGTGGATCAGGTTGGCGTGGATCGGGATGTCATGCCGTGATGGCAGACTCCATCTTACTGATTATGCTAAGCTAGGAGCAGAAGAGAATCGTATTGTGAGACAGTTGAGGAATCTTGTGGTTTACCTGGTAAGATGGTAAGATAGAGGTTGGATATGTGCGTGTGGGGATGAATAGAGAGTTTATTGCTCTATCTTGGATATTTGGACATGGGAATGATGGGACTGACTTCCTTTCAAGGTTAATCCCATATGATATATTAATAGAACAAGTGGATATCCGACGGGGTCGGATTGGTCAGTCTTGGATATGTGAATGATGGGATTAGCTTCCTTTCGAAGTCAATCGAATATGTTATGGTAGTCTAATGAGCAGGTACATGATAGGTTTGGAGTTGGTGCGTCTCGAGAGACGTGGGTGAGATTGGTTACTCATTGGGCATGAATGGGTAAGCCTTGGTGGATATGATTCGGGTCGGTAAGTATTGGAAGACGTGATTAGAAGTAGACGTTGTGATGTTGTTCGGGTGACTATGGGACTCGTGATGGATGATGAGTTGGATTGTTTTATCTATCTAGTACTGGACTGGATAGATGGACTCTAGAATTGAAGCGTGATTGACTAAGAGCTATGTAGTGGGCTGGTTGGAGGATGGATGTATGTACTGGGTACGTTGTGTAAAGATCGATACTGGACAGGCCTGAGTGGTGCATGGTGATGATATATAGGATATACCAGTGGTATGTTGATGAGTGTGTTGGTAATCGGCTTAGCTCCGATATCATTGGATTGGTTGAGGACGTGAACTGGACATTGAATATTGTGCGCTGGGCCAGAGTGATTTTGATGGGTTCAGTGATTGTATGAGCAGGTGCTTAGAGCCGTGGATAACTAGTGGAACCCTAGAGTTGTGATGTGTATCACTGCTAGATAGGTGTTCAATGGGGTCCAGTTACACACAGGTCGTGTGAGATGTTGGTATGCGTATACTCAAGTTGAGTAAGTCGTTGGTTAGTGTAACCATGGGTTACTTTGCGTGGGTGACTGCTCTATGACTCTCACTAATGGCAGCATGGATTGATGAGGGAGATTTGGTGACTCTCGGTGGGAGCAGATGTTAGGGTGAATTGGTGAATTGGTGACTGAGAGGAACCGCCAAGCTGAATGTGTCAGCGAACTGTGTGAGCGTAATGGTAGAATTGTCGGGTAGTATTAACTCGAAACATGTGATCAATTTCACTTGAAGTGGTCGGGTGTAGTCGATGCGATGTGAATATTGGTGGAACGTCTGAGTGCAGACAAGTATTGTTCTGGTTAGTGGGTGTACACTCGTACACATGATGTGAGGCCGAACATGCTTTCGATAAGGTGGTTGTGGAATCATAATAGTTGGAATTTCGAGGATGAAATTATGTAAGGAGGGAAGGTTTTAACGACCCGTCCCGAATTTGGGGATTAAATATTAATTAATTATGGATTTAGAATGACTAATCGGGGATTAGTTGAGTGAATTCGGACGGACAGTGTAAAATAATAGTTTTGCCCCTATATTGGGTAAAATGTTGACTTTTGACTTAAGGAGTCAAACATATGAGGACCGATGACCGTGACGTAGATCGGGACGTCACGAGTCCGTAGACAGGCGACACGTCGAAATCGGAGGTTCGACAGAGAAGTTACGGGTCTAGAACGTTTTACGGCACTATTTAAGCAGACCGAGAAACTGACGTGTGGCAGGTTTGGATTGGATTGGAAATCTGGGTGGACCAATCAGTAAGTGACACCTATCCTTTATCTGACTGGCCCATTCCCTCACACAGTGGTATATTTCTTCTTTCCCATTCGATCGATCATTTTCCATTTTCTCTCAAAACCGTGAATGTGCAACCCATCTAATACCAACCTTCAATCCTCATTTTCTGGGCTTGGTATGTGAATGAAAGTGAGAGAGGGATGTGAGACGAGGTTGGTGGTGGCCACGGTTTGAGCCGTCGTGGATGGTGGGCGGAGAAACCATGATAAGTAAGTTTGGATTTTCAAAATGGTAAGTTGAGTTTTGGTGTTTGTTGATTGGGTTTGATGGTTGGAACATGTTTGGAGGTTTCTAGGAGGTTAATGAACCTAGAATGGTGGCTGATGGTGGCTGGAGGCAAGGGAACCGACGGGGGGAAGTTGGCCGTTTCAAACATCCATTCGAAAGGTATGGTTTTAGCCTTGCTTTTCATGTTTTGAAATCATAAATAGATTAGGAATGATTAGAGGAAGGATTAGCAATGAAAATAGATGAAAATGGATCGAAAACACGAGAGATATGGAGGTGAACTGGCCACGTCCGTTCAGTTGGACCAGCTGCACAGTCGAATTAGACCGGACCGGTTCAACAGAGGACAAAGATGATGAATAGTGCCAGCGCGTGAGGCCCACGCGCAGCGCCTTTGGACCACGCGTGGGGTCACTTGGGGGACTTTTGGGATAGTGTTCAACAAGTGAAACCATCTATTCGATGTAACGAACATTTTGGGACTGATTTCGAGCCGATCGGACATCGTTTTGATATAGTTCGGGGTGTTTGAAGGTTTATGGGCTAGTTTAAATATGTTTAAAAATCTAGAAAAATTACGGGGCTTTAATGAAAGGTTAATGAAGTGGTTAGTAACCCTCTAGTATAGTTTGGACAGGTTTGGAAGTCCCGTTTATAGTGATGTGGCTCGGAAGGGCGTATGGCATGCATATCGAGGCGGTAGCGTATGCCGGTCTGTGAGTGGACATTGATTTCTAAATTGTGATGCATGCATAAATTTTTTTATATATTTTATATATATGATTTCTATGAATATGATTGTGGTATCAGTGATTTACATATTTGCACGTATTTTGAGGTTTACGATTTTGTATTATGTTTATACGTGCTTGTATATCAATAATGGATTGATGAACTGATTTCAGATTTGGAAATATGGAATCAGGCTTGAGACCCATTTGATTTATGAACTATCGGACTTCGAGTCCATTTGATTTAATAAGGCATCAGGCTGGGGACCTAGTTGGTTTACATGATCGGGCTTGAGGCCCAAGTGGTTTATGATATCGGGCATGAGTCTCATTATGGTTTATAAATATGATTTCGGGTTCGGAGACCCTAAATGGATTTGGATTTGAGAAATCGGATTCTGGGTTTACAATGGTTTTATGGGAAACTGGGCATAGACCTTTTGAAAAGTTTAAAAGGTTTTGAGATGATTGGGAAATATTTTTCATATACCATCCTTTTATCTACAGATTGTCTCCTCCAGGGTGAGTCGTTGGCCTGAGTGGACCCTGGAGTATTCACGGAGCACTAACTGAGAGGAGTTGCCCCCGTAGGGTACCTCACTCTCAGGAAGGCATTATGGATTATAACCTCCGGGGAGGGTCATTGATCTGTGGACATTGAACTGGGTGGACCCTAGGGAGACTTGGGACTTGAGACCTCACGTAGCACGCGTAGCTTTGGAAACCATGACAGTACTGATTTTGACATTGGGGATGTCAGGCATCAGGGATGCCGAGGATTGGTTATATGATATTTGGTGAACATGATTTATTGGACTTATGAAATGGTATTTTTGTGCTTACTGATTTATGTTTATGGATTTGGACAATGACTCACTTGGATCTGGATTGGTATTCTATGGTTTTGGGCTGAGTTCCCACATATGTTTGGATTTATGGTTTTGGGCTAAGGCCCTAATAATTTATTTAAGTAAATGGTTTGACTACTAGTTTTCGAATGCATGCATACCTTTTAGTGAAGGGCATAAATGTCTTTTTGATAAATGTGTTTTATGAACTTTTTTATTTTCGTGCACTCACAGCTTTCAATGATTTTAGTGCCCTTCAAGTTGATCACGGATGTGTGCTGTAGTAGAGACCGAGATATCGCACTCCACCGATCCTGGCGTGTTCTGGAAGCCCCGGTTGGGCTAAGGTTTTTAGTTATCCCTTGTCTGACACTTCTTGTCAGATGGGAGCATGGCACATCCCGTGATAATCCCGGGGGGATTGGGTTGGGTCGTATCATTGAGGCCTTGTTCTGATTTGTGATGAGAGATTTTGGGCTTATGACCCCGTTGGATATGATACTGGACACTGATTTTATGAAGTTTTTGGAAACTAATTTTGGACTGAGACCTTATGCGAAATAACAGTTTTGATTTGAGAAAAGACAGTTTTGAAAATGTATTTCCACTGTTTTTATTAAGGCCATTCTCCGAGATGATGGATATGACTCCAGTAGGAATGTATTTCCTCGGAGAGGGACTCCGGTAGGAATGTGTTTCCCCGGAGAGGACCCTATGAGGTGATTGTCTCCTCCATACGTTGTAGATCCTAGAGTAGTCACGATCCACTATCTGGAGGTGAGTAGCTCTAAGGGGAGGCTTAGGCTCAAGAGTGGTAGATATTGATACCACTCAGATGTCAAGCCAGTGGTTCCGATCTTGTGTTGGATATCACCCTAGACGTTGTAAATCCTGGGGATGTACTCGGAGATGAGACCCTAAGTTGCACACGTAGCATTGAAATCATGACAATTAATGATTTGACGGAATTGATGAATTGACGGTATTAAACGGATATGACGGATGTTGGATATGAGAATGGGTCCCGAGGTTTTTGACTTACTAAATTGTGTCCCATTTCTTTTTAAATATGTGATGGTTCATCGGTTTTCTTATATACGGTTTAGTTGGAAAGAAATGGTTTTAAATTGTTATGCATGCATGCTTTTAATTAAAGGGTATAAATGTTTATTTCGGAAATGTGTTTTTCAACTATTTATTTTTTTCCACTCACAGCTTTTATGATTTTTGATACCCTTCAGATTGATCACGGATGCGGGCTGTAGCTGAGACCGAGACATCATATGCTGCTGCGTACTCTGGAAATCTCTGCACACTCTGGAAAACCCGAGTGAGTTACAGTTTTACCCCTGGTCTAGCACGTGGTGTCAGATGGGAGCAGGACACATCCCTCGATAATCCAAGGGGATTGGGATGGGTCATGTCATGTTACGTGTGATTTTTGATATGACATCTTGATATCTTTTTGTATATGATGAATTACTAGTTTTGATTTACTGATATTGTTTAAGTTATTCTTATGCGACTTTCTAACTTAAATTCCATAACAATGCTGTTTACTTTGAGACTTTATTGTTCGCCGTTACGGGTTACATATGCATGCACATATTTTATAACATGGAGGGTAAATTACTTATGTTTTCGAACTATGTTTTTAATTTTTTTTTCCACTCACACATTTTCATGGTTTGGAAACCCTCCAGGGTCATTGCATGGAGTTTGAGACTGATCAAGAGATAAAGACATGAACTGAAGAAGGTACGAGTATCCTTTTTCTAACAAGTGCTAAGAATAATTTCGGTATTTTGAGTTACTCATCAAACAGGAAGCAGGATCGGGCGTAGTTACCAAGATAATTTAGAAGCGGGTCCTGTCAAGTTCATATCTTATAAATAATAGTTATATATATATATGTATTGCATATATTGTACTTATATAACTATATATATATGTATTGCATATATTGTGCTTATATATATTAGGTAGTATAAAACTATGTTAGTATATACATATTAGTGTGTATATGTATAGCTGGTATATAAGATAGCGCATATATATAGTTTATATATATATATATATATATATATATCTATATATGTTACTACATATATATTATCTTATATGTATATATGAGCTAGTATATAAGATTGTATATTTATAGTTTATATATCTATATATACTACTATATAAAGGTATATATATCTATATATATATATATATATATTATTATATGTAGGTATATACTAGCAAGGTAGCCCGCGCGTTGCCGCGGGTTAAGATCGAAAGTACCAAAATTATAATAGAATCATATAATGAGTAAAAACTCACAAATGAACATAAATAAGAATGTTCGATCGTCCAAAAAGTATACAAACCACACTTGAAAACATCATCAACACGTGAAAATTTCCTAACTAATTCAACCAAAGAACAAACGTACATCATTAAACCAAATACAACAAAAATTCCATGATACCCCATTTCATATTTGGATTGAGAATTTAAGTGTAAGAAAAATTTGTACAACTATACGAAAACTTAAAACCGAAATCAAACATCACCAAACTCTTCAACCCTATTGTAATAACCTGAAAATCCAAATCTTAGATGATAGATACACCCAAGTCCCAATAGCAAGAAATTCAAACACCGCAAACACCAAGCATCCAAATAGCAAGAAATCCATCACCAAAATGGGAAAACTAATCAATTATATAAAAATCAAGCCATGTTATAAGGAGTAAAAAAATTATAAAGATCACTATATTAGTTGTGCATTTAGATTTGGTAAGAAAATCAAAATCTCTAGATTTGATAAGAGTTAGGAGACTAAAACATTTGCAGCATTACACATATGTAGACATGCTGAAAACAAAAAAAACAACAATACATTCATATCACCAATGAAACCCCACATGAATAACCAAAATCCAAATATTGAATAGAAGAAGAGCAACCAAATACCAATACAATGAAAATCGAGAAGGGAAAAAAGGGAAAAGGTGTGACCTTGTCTGGAAGCCAGCAACAACCCAGATGGTGCTCTGATTAAAACAAACAAATACGAATGAAAACCAAACCATTAGCACAATTTGAAAAGCTTCATACTCCACATCATAAAAAACATTGTAAATAAACAAGTGTTGTAATGGAATCCTCTGCAGAAGCAAGGTAATCCTCCGCATGACAACAAATTCAAATAAAAAACAAACCATGAGCACAATTGTAAAAGTCTCGTAGTCAACATCATAGAAAAATTGTAAACAAATAGACAGTGAATTTGGAGCAGTGATGGAAGGTGTGAAACATAAAAATAAATCAATGAAAGCAAACAACAAAGCGAAAATTGAAGACTTGGAATAATTTGATACTAAAATGGAAATATAAACATTCAAAATCATAAAGTCACCATATCTGGAAAAATCATAGAAACAACCACAATTCAAATTATGTTCTTCCTCAGTCTGAATGAAAACGAACTTGCAATAATTTGTTACCATATTTCAAAACAGTTATGAAAATAATTTTTTTACAGAAATCCTTAATTATCAAAATCCAGAACTGAAACTAATCAAGGAAAATGAAATAACTTCGTAAAAAGCCTTCCACAAATTGAGAAGACCCTACACATACATAGCATATCCATCACACAATAAACTCAATCTCTATAAGTGCAGTACCTTCAACATGTTTGAAGAGGCAATGTCGGATGCACCAAGAAGGCATGAACATATAACTGGCTTCCCTTCCCATATGGATAAACCCATTTTAAAGATGTTATAGGAATTTTGTCCAACTTAAATTCAAGATGGAGTTTAAAAATTGGAGTAGTTTGCATGTTGTTGGTAACACAGTTCTTGGAATACTCTAGGTGAAATTTTTTCCATTGTTGTACCAGACAACAACCTTACTTTCAAAGGAGCATGCCCAGCATGCAGAAATCACCTTTTTCCCTTGGGGGTGAAGTGATGATTGCAATGCATTGACACCTGCAGAAAATACAAATTGGCTTTCTCAAATGCCCTATAAAGATAGGATACCATCTCTAAATATTATAAGAACTCTGCATTGCAACATATGACTCAAGAATTAGTTACAACTAAGTCATTATACAACAACCAATCATGAAATAAGACCAGAGAGAGACAACCTTTTCCTTTCAACTGTTGGTTGAGGCAGTATATACAGGATAGCAACATTGTCGGGAACTTCAATGGAATTCCCTGATGAGATGATTAATCGAGTTACAACAATAAAGAGAAATGTTTAATTTCTTAAATATCCGAATTTTTTTAATGAAACAAATAATCTAACTTAACCATGAATCAATTAAAAGAAACAATTGCAAGCTAAGTCATATAATCTGATGTTGACTTTGAATAAACAAAATTAAATGACACAAAATTTTTACATACATCATCATCTGTCAATTCAAATTACAGAGAACACCAAGTAAACCAAGAAATTGATTACCAAGAACACACCAATAACACAATTAATTATCAAATTAGTTTGTGATAAAAGCCTCAAACCTTATAGTCGATTGGAAAGAAATTGATTGATGGAGAAAATTGAAGTACCTAAAAGCTCAAACAAACAGAATTAAAATCGTTTCATTGAAGATATTGCTGCATACTGGGTACACCTGTGATTCAGGCAGATCAAACCCAATCGGAATTCATAACCCATAATGCCAACATAGCAAGGAGGGAGAAGAAAATGAACATGTGTCAAAAAAATCAAGAAAACGAACCCAATAACGTAATTGGATGATGAATTAATTGAAACCTAAAAGCTTACCTTGATGATGGGTGAGAAAATAATTGATGGCGGGTGGTTGATAAATGTTAGGATTGATAATATCAAGTTCAATCTTGGTCAATTTCTTCGATCTTGGATGTTCTGCGACTCAGAAAATCCTAAAGAAAGAAGTGAAGAGAGATCGAGAAATTTGAAAATAATACCCAACATCGGAGAAGGTTGAAGAAGACAAATTTTGGCTTACCTCTGGTCTTAATGGCTCGCTGTTGACACGGTGGAGGGGCTCAGCTACAAAGGGTGACGCACTGAGTTCCATGGTGACGCACTGAGTTCCATGGCGACGACGATGACATCAAGTGAAGAAGAGAAATTTGACAGCTGATAAGTTAATGATGGGAGATGGTTGGCGGAGGTGAAGGCGATGGAAATGATGGAGATGAAGACGATGATTGAAACTTAAAGCTACCGAAGAAAAGGAAAGAAAACAGCTGACGAAGATCGATGAAGCGCGAAGAAAGAAGAAGAAAACGAAAGAAAATAGAGCTAGCCGAAAACTCACGAAGAAAGAAGAAGAAACCGAACCAGAGGGCATTAGTGGAAATGCACTGCTCGTGAACAGTGCAGGGAACAGCTGTTTAAGTATATAGGATAATATGTACATAATATCATATATATATATATATATGAGCTAGTATATAAGATAGTATTTATATATCTTTATATATTACTATATATAGGTGTGTATATATACACACACTCTTATATATATATATAAGATAGTATATACTATTATATATATACACTATATTCTAGTATATTACTATATGTATACTAAGTATAATATGTATATAAGAGTTAGCATATATAATGTGCATATATATATATATATATAGATACATATATATATATACTAAGTATGTATATGGTGGAGCAGCTTGGAAACTCGCATTGTGGGAGCTTGATAGCATGGAAAGTTCGCAATCGGATTTCCTTTCCAGATGGTGACTTTGTAGAGGTTTGCCTTTCCAGATGGCATCTTTGTGGAGTTTGGCAAAAGATGTTTTTCCATGTATGCTCTCAGATATTGCAAGAGTAAATATCCAGTCAGCGATCGATAGACGAAATTTTATCCTGTGATTATCAGTTGTGGTTTGAAGTTTTCATTCTTAAAAAGTTTTGACAGTAGTGGGTTTTCCAAAATTTGGTCAAGGAGTGGGTAAGTGCTTCACTCCACAGATTTGTCGTCAATCCTTTTGAGGACTTGGTCAAGCTTTTGGAGGTGGAAATTGAACAGGAGTGGAAATGCAACAATTGAGACCTGGACGGTTTTTGCTATCATATGCCCCCACAACTTTTCTCCAAAAAGGAAACGGGGAGCTAAAGTTAGGTAAGATGGGTTGAAGTGAAATCATTGCCAATGAGCTGGAGGTAGAGATAGAGAAAGTGCTTGAGCTTGGTCCTGAATTTAAGCTTGAGGTCGGGACAAGTGGACTTCTAGATGTTGATGTCTCATTTTTGGTCGAAGTTCCGCTACTTTTAGCTAATGAATGGGCTAAGCTCTAGAATAAGATGAGCATTAATGCTCTACCCTCGGAATTCCCATAGACTAGTTGCTTTTTATCTATGATTGTATTTTCATTATAGTATTGAATAATTAGTTGACCAATTGGTATGTGATTTGTCAACCGTTTTTGGATTAAAGAAATGAAAATATTGTTTATGTAGAATTTTGAGATTCATGTGTGAAGCTTCTTCTACAAACTTTTTTATTTGTGTGAACTAACTTCCAAACTTGTTGATTCATCAAATGCCCCCATTCTAGTTATAAGCCTCCATTGAAAGCTTTTTGACTTAAGTTGCTTTTCGGAGAAGGGCCTTTGATTTTCCTTTCAAAGAAAGGCTTTGTATTTCCTTTAATGAAGAGTTTTTTTTTTTTATTTCTTTCATGAAAAGGCTTAGAGCAATTCCCATATAATCTTTGATTGCTTCTACGAGGAAGGCTTGGATTGCTTCCTAGAGGAAGGCTTGAAGTGCTTATATGAGGAAAGCTTTGTGTGCTTCCCTGAGAAAGGCTTTGATTGCTTGTCGAAAGAAAGCTTGGTGTCCATTTTAGAAAAGCTTAAATGCTTCTAAGAGGAGTGCTTGAGGTGATTCCTGGAGGAAGGTTTGAGGTGATTCCTGGAGGAAGGTTTGAGGTGCTTCCCGAAGGAAGACTTTGATGCTTCGCAAGGCAAAGGCTTAATTTCTTCGTAGCGCAAAGGCTTAGATACTTCACAGGGTGAAGTCTTAGGAACTTCATATGGCGAAGTTTTAAATGCTTCACATGTCAGGACCCGTCCCAAATATCACCTTGATACCCGGGACGAACCCTGCTCCCGTCTGACAATCACGCTTAAAGTACCAAAATAACCTCAACACAACCATAAGCATAACTATCAGACAAGGGAGTAAATAAAATACAACCGTAAGTTAGAGCATAGTTTATACAAAGCAGGCACAAAATCCTACTAGGGCTAATCTCGCAACGGAAGGACATCGTAAGCTCTATGCCTCGGATCCTGCCTCAACGTTTACCCCAGCGCTATCACCACGACCTGGAGGGAAAAATTAAAACAAAAGGGTGAGTGGACTAAATGAAATAAAAGTTTTCAAAAACCGTTCAACATCAAACTTGGGTTAAGAAAACCAGAAGATTTTTCCCTCCGTTTTAAAAACATGCATGCCTAACGAAGTATAAAAAAAACCACATCATAAAACAGTATCATCAATATGCTAAGATCGTATCATAAAACCAAATCCACATATATCAAAGTCCGATCAAACCTGCTGGGTCTATCCGAGTCTTTAAACTCAACCAGGCCTCTAATGTAATCCGAGTCTTTAAACTCCCGAGTCTTTAAACTCGTTAGGCCTACAGGGGTAATATCGTAAATATCCGAGTCTTTAAACTCCCGAGTCTTTAAACTCAATCCGGGCCCGTCCCCCGTCAATCAGAATCCGGGTCTTTAAACCCAATATCCAGATCCAGCAAATCCAATCCAAAAACCAATTGAAAACAAAGTTTCAATCCATATCCAAACCCGAATCCGAAATCATTGGTCCGAAGCCCTTCCGGCGTTCAGAACCGTCATTCCGAACCCAAATCCGGAATTCCACGAAATCCAATTTGAAACCAAAACAAGGTTGCCAAAATCATGTCTCAGAATTCGTTATAACTATCAGAACACAATTATAATTTGAAATCCCAAAGTATAGCATCAAAATAAGAAATCTAGCTTTTTCTCGAAAAATGTGCAAGCATAGCAATCACATCTAGTCATCATTAACAAGCATAAAAACATAATTTAAACCATAAAACAGAAATAAAACAGTTAGGA